>JASFXZ010000013.1:5851400-7150150 GCA_032209605.1 Mactromeris polynyma
AAAACGACCTTAAAAAACCAACTGGATATGTGATGGTAAATTATTACAAGAGGGCCCAAAGGGCCCTAGGTCGCTCACCTGTTCTAGCTGAGCCATTGACCTAGTTCTGGACTCACAGATGACTTATTTTGATACTATCTAGATTTTATCTAGACTAACAGTCTGACCAACTTTCAATGAGATCTAGTGAAAAATTCAGCTTCTAATGCATACACAACGTTTTTTCTATAATTTGACCAAGTGACCTAGTTTCTAACCCCTGGCGACCCAATATTGAATTTGACATAGATGTTGTAGAGATGATCAAATTGACCAAGTTTCAAAAAGATTATGTTGAAACTGTGACCATGAGTGTCTAGACAAAGTGTTTCTATGAATTGAGCTTGTGACCTAGTTTTTGACCATGTATGACCCAAGATCGAACTTGACCTAGATTTTTTGAAGCTGATCATCGTAATTAAGTTTCATAAAGATTAGGTCAAAATTGTGACCTCTATTGTCTAGATAAAGTTTTTCTATGATTTGAGCTACTGACCTAGTTTTGACCCCAGATGACCCAATAACGAACTTGACCTAGATTTTGTAAAGATTATTGTTGTGACCTAGTTTAAAAAAGATAAGGTCAAAATTGTGACCTTTAGTGCCTAGACAAGGTTTTTCTATGATTTGAGCTACTGACCTAGTTTTTGACCCCAGATGACCCAATAACGAACTTGACCTAGATTTTGTAAAGATGATTGTTGTGACCTAGTTTCAAAAAGATAAGGTCAAAATTGTGACCTCTAGTGTCTAGACAAGGTTTTTCTATGATTTGACCTTGTGACCTAGTTTTTGAAGGCAAATGACCCAATAACGAACTTGACCTAGATTTTTCAGAAATAAACATTGTGACCAAGAATTATTAAGATTAGGTCAAAATTGTGACCTCTAGTGTCTAGACAAGGTTTTCGTATTATTTGACCTTGTGACCTAGTTTTTGACCCCAGATGACCCAATAACGAACTTGGCCTAGATTTCTTAGAGATGATCATTGTGACCAAGTTTCATAAAGATTAGGCCAAAACTGTGACCTCTAGTGTCTAGACAAGCTAATTGTTGACGGACGACGGACGGACGGACGGACGGACGACGGACGACGGACAGAGAGTGATCACAAAAGCTCACCTTGTCACTTTGTGACAGGTGAGCTAATAAAATGTGTCTGCCTACCGTACCGATCAGTCTATGGGGCGTTTAAATTAAAGGCTAGCTGTATGGGTACTCTTTCCAAAAAAATAAGTAGATCTAGCCAAGTATTTCTATTTAATGTGTACTCCCCAACGTTCAAAACTGAATATGAATTAGGGGAACTGCATTAAAAAACAACTGTTGTAAACAGACATTGGGATAAAAAATTATAGCAAATGAATCATGATAATAATTTACGTCCATGTCGCGAAAACATGTGACATTTCATATTACCGTCGCTTCGGACTTGCATATGTCAATTATATTAAGTAAAGTTACAAAACTATTATTCCATTGCAGTGTAGTAATCCAACATGACCCGCACACCTTCAAAATTACACATGTATTCATAATTTGGCACTCGCACGGGGTCGCTCAAACGAAAGCGCGTAGCCTAAATTCGTTCTCAGCCTGACTGAGGCTGAGCGAAATATCGATTCATATTGAATCTGTATTAATTGGCCAATAAAAACTTTTAAGATCTTAACAAGTTGTTTTTTCGAGAGAAATCTGAATTCAATACGTACCATTTATTTCCACAATAACACCATTCCACATTCCAAACTGGGGCAATTTTGCGAGAACCTTTTCTCCTTGTTGATACTCCCTCCAAGGTTTCCGTGGCTCTTTGATTACATTGATTGAGTTAACGGTAGTTGTGTTGTCCTCCCAATCGAACCAACAGTAAACAGCTCCTGTATTCATGATTAATATTCAAACAAATATTCTTCCAAAATTCTTTTCTGCGACTAGCTTACGATAATGGCGGACTGTTTTTGAATTTTGTTCAGTGTAAGCCAATCGGATTCCAGGATGCTGGAACTCGATTTCCGGAGATTCCTTGTTTGGAAATGTTCGGTAATTTCCGGATCTCATTCGTTCTTCGATCTAGTTTTTTCTATAACATCTCGAACGATTAGACTTCTTTTAATTTGCATTGTTTAATTTGTTTAAACAATATTTCTTAGAATTAAACGCATTATCACAAAAAGAAAAAAGTAAAATCCCTTCATGCTGTGGCTGGAACGGATAAGTCCATTGTTGATCATATGGGGGTGTACCGTTCCATCCTACTAAGATCTTTTTTCCAAAAAGCGTGAAATGTTTAAATACTTATTTGTTCTGTTTGTATAATAACCACATTGTTAAAACTTGTTAAGGTTAATTGAAACAAATAATGCATTCGTAGCATTTGTAAATTATTCCGAAGCGCAACACCCCACGTGCTTAATTGGGCGAATCTAACATTTCCAATAATTAAAGGCAGTTATCTCCCTTTTTTCTGTGGCGCTTCCTGTGAAAGTTTATAAACAAAAACAAAGCAATATGTCGAGCAGTTACAAGACATATATGCAGGATGATGATCCGTTGAAAAATACACCAAAAACTACAAAATGGCGAATGAAAAAACGAATGAAACTTGCACAAAAATCGCACACGCATTATGTTGATACTGAAGTTCTGGAAGTGGGAGCGACTTCGTCCTCGGAATTGGACGTACCTATCGATGAGAGTTTTGATCGTCCGACGAATGATACCAATATAGTTATAGAAACTGAAACGTAAGTTTGAACTCCCTGTAATTATACGCTTTTTGCTCTAAGAATACAGTACAGCTATTAGTTTTAAGACCACCTCAATAAAGAGGACAACTTAAAATAAAGATTATTTCATTTTCGGGTCCAATTTTCAATGGTTTTATTTCTTTATTTATACTCAATATTAAGAGCAACTGAATAATGAGACCAGGTCTCAAGAGTGGTTCTATTGTTGAGGTTTATATATATATTTCTGTAGACAAACTTGTTGGCTCGTAGTTGGATGCTTTCTAGCCTCCCATGTTGTGTAATGTAAAATTGATTTAAATAAAGTAGTGGTTAGTTCGCTCACCTTGTAATATGCACTATGCCTTATCATCTAAGCTACGATATTCTAACTAGACACTAGTACTAATGAAATACATGGCTATATGTTTTTATTAAAAATTATCATGTATATAACATATTTTGCTCTTTATGTTTTCAGTGCCTCCATAGAAGATGAAGACATTTCTCAAGATGCTTTGATTGACACTAAAACAGATAGTAATTGGTACGAATCAAATGAAAATTCTGTGTGGTTTGATGCTGTAGAAGATCTTGAAATTACTGAGGAACAAAACAATTCTATTGATCCTGAAGTCGCAACAAATGACGAACCACTGTATGAAGGAGCTCCTGTTTCAATAGCTGAAAGTGCTATTTTGATACTAACATTCGCAATGAGACACAATCTGACTGGGGAATGTTTGTCTGATTTGCTTACACTCATTTCTTTGCATTGCATAACCACCAGTTTCGTACACTTATCATTGTACAGGTTTAGGTCTTATTTCAGCACTTTGAAAGCACCTTTAGTGTTCCACAAGTTCTGCTGTAAATGTGAATTTTTAATGAGTGATTCTATTGATGAATGTACTGTATGCAAGAGTGATCTGAGCGAGAAAAGTAATGTATCATACTTTGTTGAAATACCCTTACTGTTTCAAATACAGCAGTTATTTCAGAGATCTGACTTTCACCTTAATCTTTTGCACAGATTTTCTAGGAAGAAAAAAAATGCAAACAATATTGAAGACATTTATGATGGTAAATTATATAAAGCACATGCTAAAGCTGGTGGATTTTTGGATTCAGGCAATAACATTTCCTTAATGTGGTACACTGATGGTGTGCCTCTATTTAAATCATCTAAAGTTAGTATTTGGCCACTTTTCCTTTCAGTAAATGAACTTCCTGCACAGGAAAGATTTAAACAGGAAAACATATTGTTTGCTGGTCTCTGGTTTGGACAATCAAAACCATCTATGTCATGCTTCCTAAAACCCTTTCATGATAGCCTTAACCAATTGAAGGGCACTGGATTTAACATAGACTGTAGACATTGCTCATCATTTATTAACATAAAAGGGATGCTGTTGTGTGGAACATGTGATTTGCCTGCAAAATGCATGATGATGAATATGACTCAATTCAATGGAAAACATGGATGCCCGAAATGCAAGCAAGAAGGTAAAGTGGTAAAAACTGGTAAAGGACATACAAGGGTTTTTCCATTTGAATCATTAATTAATGAACCAAAGAGAAGTCATGATGAATTTGTTCAACATGGAGAAGAAGCTTTTGCATCTTCACTGCCTGTCTTTGGAGTAAAAGGTCCTTCATGGTGGGTGAATTGTTGTTCAGATATTATAAATGGGACAGGAATTGACTATATGCATTCTATCCTTCTAGGACTAGTACGCCGGCTTCTAAAACTATGGTTTGATCCAAAGTTTTCCACTCAATCTTTCTCTATATCGCACCTAGTAAGTGTTGCAGATAGAAGACTTTCATCCATAAAACCCCCATACTACATAAAACGTCACCCAAGAGATATAAAAGATCAATCAAAGTACTGGAAGGCTTCAGAATGTAGGGCATGGCTTTTCTTTTACTCTGTTCCGGTGCTCTTCGGATTGCTACAGTTGAACGTTTTTCAACATTACTTGCTTCTAGTTGATGCTGTCTATATCCTTAATTTAGACTCTATTTCAACCTCAGATTTAAAACATTGTGAGGAACTTTTGATCAAATTTAGCTGCCTATTTTCTGTGCTTTATGGTGATGAACATATGTCAGCAAATCTTCACCAAGTTCTTCATTTGCATGACACTGTTGAACAGCTAGGACCACTGTGGGTTTATTCCTGTTTTTCATTTGAAAGTATGAATGGCAATATTGTAAAATTATTCCATGGAACTCAAAATCCTGTTATCCAGATTGCTAATACAGTGTCAACAATGCTTAAATTACCAGCTTTTGCAACACAGATTAAGCATGACACTCCAGTTGGACGTTTTTATGAGAAGTTAAATTCCAAAAATTACCACTTCAAGCTTGGAGAACAAATATTTAGTAGTGCATATGTTATTGGTGCCAAACATTTGAAAAAACTTGAGTATAACTTTGCAGAAGTTGTTAGTCAATCTACAAACTTTGCTTTGGGTGACTGCTATATGTTTTATAGAGTTATGTTAAATGGAACGTTGTATCACAGTGCCAAATACAACACTTACTCAAGAAACTCATGTACTGCAGTTTACCTTGAAGGCAATACTAAATTCTGTGGACAAATTATGTTCTATGTTAAAGTTTATCCAATTTGTTACTGTTTCAGTACTGGTTGTTGTATCTGCTCTCCTGTCTATCTAGCTGTGTTGAAGAAAATACAAAATGACAATAAATGTGCGTTTAAAATGTTGGGAACAGATTTAGTGCAAGCAAAGCTTACACATATCTTTACTGGAAAGTTGACCAATGACTTTGCAGCTGTTATGTTGGATAAAATAATTGGTCTTGGGGTATTTATAACCTTTACAGATGTTGGAGTTGAAAAAGTGTGTGTTTTGATGAGACCCAATTTGGTAGAGAGTGACTAACATAATCTTGAGTACTTAGATATCTTGCTTATTATACTGCCCATATTTAATTATTGCCTCTGGCATGCGTAGGACTAAGTACCTCGATTCACTGCCATGGAGTCTGGCTTTTACTAACTCCTCTTCTGTTTCCCTGGATGGACGCATTACATACTGGGTAGTCATTCTTTCAGTTTTGCTTCCAGTGTATTCTCAAGTCATTTTCAGTCTTCATGATTTCTCTTTTCTTCAGATGTCCAGTGTACTTTCATGTAGTTTCCCTTCCATTCAGCTCCTGTCACACCACCTAACAACCATTTCAAGCTTCCATTTGGCAAGCATATATACTATTTTTTATTAAAGTGAGTCATATTAATTCATTTCCTTTAACTACATTGTGTTTGAATTTGTTTTGTTCCTTCTACACCCATGCAGTTTGATATTGTATTGCACTATTATATATGTATACATACAAATTGACTTATAAAATCTGTTTTAATTTGAACTTGACATGAGTACAACTATTGTTTTGACATAAAAAGGAATAAAAATAATTAAAGTTATAATTATTGTTTTGATTGTCCTGCATGACAATTTTAGTGTAATTTGAGTCTAATATGATTTTATAATAAGCCCATATTTGGGCTGAATCATAAAATTAATTTATTGAACCTGATATTCAGATTCCTTATTTCATGCTGTATGTTTTGAATCCCATTGTTCAGGGGGAAAAAATAACCATGATGGATTTATGATTTTTTTAAACTTTTTCATGTTTTTTGGACTTAGAATTTTTACTTCCACTGCATCAGGAAATTTTCTAAGTTCAATTCAGATAAAAAAGCTTGCGCAAGCTTGCGAAAAAGAAATGCTTGCGCAAGCTTGCGCAAGCTTGCGCAAGCTTTCTAAATTATTGACAAAATTACTTGCAAGCTTGCGCAAGCTTGCCGCAAGCTTGCTGAAATCATTATTTACCCTTGCAAGCATTTCGCAAGCTTGCGGCAAGCTTGCGGCAAGCTTGCGACAAGCTTTCATTTTGGTTTGGGTGGTCCAAACACATGCCTACCGGTCAATAAGTTATTATAACAGACCTAAGCTATTATTAGATCCAAGCTTGACGGCTGATGGAATTCCATTATTTTAGTTTAGAAAAAATATTTATGGTTTGTTAGCATCCAGATATATTAAAGATTTTATGTCCATTATCTATTTAAATTGCAACTGATTAAAACCAGCTAGTGAGAAAGAGACATTTTGGTAAAAAAGTAATGACTGCTTTCAGATTATTGGTTGCAATGAAATAATTAACCAAGTATTGTAGTAAAAACATAAATTGTATTCAACAGTATGTTTTTTTTCTAAAGAATATAAAAAGGTACATTTTAAGTCATATACACATTAGCTTTGTTCATTTAATAGCTTGAATTGGTTGAACTTATTATTCACTGTTTACTATCATAATATATACTATGTGACACAACTATTATATTTTGAAACCATTGTACTGTATTGACATGTATTTTGGGCCGGTCGCCTTTATCTACTAAATAAATCTGTCTTTACTATTAGGGAAATTAATTAGTTTCACTTTTTCCAATCGTAAATTAATATACCTTAATAAACAGTCAATCTGATTAGCATTTATACATGGTGTCGAATTCTGCAACAGTAGTAATAGGCCAACTCCTCTATGTTAGATAGTGATTGTAAATGCAATCATATATGTTATTGATAAGTAAAACCTCAACAAATTATTATCCTACAGTTGAGGATGACGTAATGAGACCAACCCATAAATTCATGGATGCTGGTTCCTATTTCAAAAAGAAGACTAATGTATGTTCCGGATTGGTCAAAGCCACTTAGATACAAACCATGCAATTTCTTGAACCTAGCACATCAATAAAACAAGCTGATAATGTACAGCTTGATACAAAAATTTAAGTAGTTAAATGGAACACCACACACACAACAATGCCTCCACACACAGATCCCAGGGAAACTAAGACATGACACATCCAATGTGTACTGATACTGTAATTTACGAAGATATTCAGGGCTTTTTCCTAGGGTAATAGGAAAAAGGTCCCTGGTAAAATTATATTTTATTCTCACTGAATTGTCCAAAATCGGGACAAATGTATCCAGTATTTTTAACAGTTAATTGTAGTTAATGAAATACAACTTCATATTTCTAGTTTTACTGTCTCATAAGATATAGCAGATATTTTATAACATGATATTAATTTGTCAATAATGATTTTGACTCGAGTTACTGCTTGTTTATAAATTCATTATTTTCCCTCAAAATCATTCATTTTCTATTGGGAACGTTTTCTTTAGATTGGGAAAAAATGGACCAGGGCTCTAGAAATTCACTAGCCCTTGACAAGTCTGTTTTAAAAGATCTAGACTCAATACTGTATAAATTACCCAAAATGGAATTAACACATCTGATCAGTTATTACATTATTCAAGTGGTTGTTTATTGTGTGGTAACTAACACATCAGGGTGTCTGTCCAGTTAAAACACTTGATAACTGTGGTTTTGAACATTGCCAATTTTCTTATATTCAATAATGAAACAAGAAAAATGTTCTCCGACAACTAGCCTCCCATGCCGGAAACTTTTAACATATTTTACACTAGCCTGGAACAAGTGTAATTGAATTTTTTTTAGAGCCCTGTGTCCCCTTCTTTGCAATTTGAATTTGGGTTTTATTACACTGAATTTCAATCTACTCCAAACTTTCTTCTGCAATCAGGTCCGTAGTTGGGCATACGCACGTACGCCCATGCGTATCATCATTTTCAAAAGTCGAAAAACTAAAAACACTATATCAGCTTTGGAAAGTTCTGAATATGCGTTGACGCGAGACTATACAATTACTACCGAATGTGATTGCATTTGTTTGTATAATTAAATACGACTTATGCTAATTTACTCATGTGTTATTTTGAACCTTGTAGATAACACATCTGTTGCACTTGTGTTTTGTGAACTATTGCACGTATTGGTTTCGTGATTTCGCAAGTGCTAATGATGATATATGTCATTGTTTATATTGCTTTCATGTACCGGAATAAATACATTAAAATGTGATTGAACTGTTTCAAAATTTAACTTTAACAGTCCTACATGTATAATTACAAAATTAAACGTATGAATAAATGTAATAACTTACAAGCAGAAAACAACATTTTGGAAAATAACATTTTAAAAGTGATGGACTTCGCGCCTGAGAAAAGTGATTTTATTATTAAATATTACTCATCCGGAGGGGATACTCCTCCCGCACCCATCCAATCCGCGGCCCCAATGCTTCCTACGCGCCTGCTATAATGCTATGCAAATGTTTGTGTTATATTGCTGTGAATGTTGACGGACGCTGTATTTTTTTAAAAATAAATGGTCCCTATAAATGAAAATTTCGACTCTGTTTATATCAAACTATATCAAATAACCTTAAATCGGGTTTTGATGAAAAAATCCTGTAGACATCCAAAACACATTTCACCATCTGTGTTCGACTATTCAAACAAATGTCGGGGGGGGGGAACACCCGTACCCACCGCTATACAAAGGAGGGGGACACCCCCTCCTTGTACCTCCCCTAGTCGTGCGTATCATCAAAAACAGCCCAGCTACGGCCCTGGCAATACATTTTGCTCTATGCATAAAATTTACAACTGACTTTGTCAATCTCTGAACTGATACACTTATGAAAAAACTGTTTGATGTACAAGTTTGTTTAATAAGGTCATAATGCCCGATTTGTAAGAATTTATAATTACGGTCGCACAAAATTCCTACTTTCGTTTTAATTTAATGTTTAAACCTAGGCTACTTTCGTTTCGGAAGGGTGTAATCGAAGTTTGTTCTGTAAAATAAATGCATTGTGGAGGTTTTTTGGTAGTTTGGAAGGCATCCGTGACATGAAGGAAAGATTCCATGGCCCCGTGATATATGAATATGTACTGTAATGTAATGTAGACGTGTAGTGTACATCTTAGTATTCTTAAACTCAAGTCATTTAGTGGCCGGCAACATATAAACACAACATCATTTTGAATCAGTTAAATAATTTGAACTGCACTTGAATAGTTTTACCTGCATCCTTTTCCACTTTGAACTCATCTTCCTTCCACACAAGTCTAGCAAAAATCCACAAACATATGCACATGTCACTACCGATGAAATCATCGCCATTCCATGTCGTACTTGATTGTTTTCATCGGAGTCGATTTAGTTGAACATGTGGAGAACATGTTCTTCTATTTCGTCAAATTTCTTACCGAACGAATTTTAATTCGGCAATTTGATTGGTCACACGGTTAACGCGGCAATTTGATTGGTCACACGTTTCACGGTTTCGCGTTTCCACAGAGCCGAAAATGCCGAATTTTCATTGGCTACACGATAACGGTTTCACGCTTCCCGTTTTTTACGATAAAGCGTTCGTGTTTCGTTTTGCGTTAGAGAAATGACACAAAAACGCGGAACTGTCACGCTGGCGGTACTGTAGATAAGTCCACGAATAATATACATTTGATACTTATTCACTTCAACAGTATGACAGATTAGCTTGATTTGTTTGCAAACAAATGATAAATTTATCATTTATGTCTCTGGTAATATTTGAAAATTAATGCGTCAAGCTTTTATTTCTCAATCATAGATTAGTCAGGATCCGATTATAGGGCCCAAACCCTGCTTTTTAATTGAATGTTTATTTGCAAATATATTAAACAAATATCCGAATATAAACAATGCAAATCTACACAGAATATAGTACATCATTCAAACTACAGGCTAAAGAGTTATACTTATTGTCCGGCGTACACTATTGTTCATAATATATCACAAATAAATTTGTATTTACTATCAATTAGACAAAATCACCAATGCACCTATGATGATGGTATAATCACGGACACGGACATATTGTTATATGTCCGTTGTATAAATAATTGCACTCCATCATCAAAAATACAAGATCATGCTTTTAACTGTAACAGACAAAATAAGTGTCATTTTAATTTCTGTTGAGACGAGACAAATGTATGTTTGCGATGCTAGAAAGCTAGGTAGCTACCATAATACACAGTCTACCTTTCCGAAACAAAGTACAAGGCAAAACTTTTTGATGCACAAAAAAATCAAATCCAACGGAGGCTTCCGAGTGTTTCCGAATGTTTCCGACCACCGTGTCCACTGATTAGCGACAAACGCATCGATAACTATCGGCTAATCTGATGATGAAGATTCCTCGGTTTGTTTACTAAACACTTTGTCATTGGTATAAAAGGCATTGATCGCAATTTCGAAATCAGCTTAATCCAGCTTTAGATCAGGTGATTATTTGCGAGATTGGTTCTCAAAGGCCAGGGATGACTAATTGTTAATTGTTTAACTATCGATGAAATATAACAACGTAACCACCTGAATTGTCAAATTCTCCGCGTCTCAAACGTCGTAAGTAGTCGGGTGTGTCACTGAAGATATTGTTTCCGTCTTTATCTACATCATTCCCCTCGCGTTTTACGCCGTATTTTAATAATATTTCAGTCATATTCGGCGGTCAGTTGACCAAACCAGTTTCTTAGCATTAATCATCAACCAGCACTAACTCGCTCTTCCGCAAGCATCAGACAACTTATCCACATGTGAAGGACATGGCCGTAGCCAATGTCACGGTAGAAAAACCCCAATCCTACCCGGTACTATAAACCAGATCTGCCGTTTGACCGTCTAGCGCTCTACCAAATGACCCAGCAGGGCGATCATTGTCTATATAATGCCGCCATTTTAGAAATGAGGGGATTTTAAGACCCGCTGAGGCGTAACGTTACTAGGTATAAATATATTTATATCGTTGACGGTGTTATGTGCAATGTATAAGTGTGCAAAACGTGTAGCAGACGACACTTTTGTTGTCGTATTTAATTCATTTGCTTATAAATCAATATGAACTGTAATTTCACAGTGTGCAGTTTTAGCGGTTAACTTCGCATGGCAACGACCCTTGAAATCTAAATATGGCCAGTGTATTTCTGATACTTATTTATATCTTCTGCACGAACAAGAGCAGAACAGTCTAATTAAAAGATGCCCTTGGTTAACTTTAACATTTTGAAACACGATACTGGAAAGATTATACTCGCTAAATCAAAGATGGCGGCATCATACAGATAAAGAAGAAAACATACTGAACACATAACTGAATAAGAGCAGAACTGTCTATTTAAAGGATGACCTGGGTTGATTTAAACATGTTGAAACACGATAATGGAAATATTATAGTTGATTCGAATGGTTGTCTGCTACATCAACAAAACACTGTATAAAATACGTTATAATTTGAATATGACGCCTAGGTGGGTATGTTTATATCCATGATTATAAATCAACGAATGCCAAAAATGTAAAAGATACTTCTTGAAATTGTCGTGTCGTCTGCTAGAAAGACTCGTTCCACCTCAGCGATTCTGTAAGTCGCTCAATCCAAGATGGCGGCATCATATATATAAAGAAGGAAAAAATGTCTATAGTAAACAAACTGAAAGCCCACTGTAACTTATCCGCAGGTATTAATGTAGTATTAAGAAGTAAACAATAAGGGAGATAACCAGTACAATGAGGTTAGTATTTGATTACATAATTATCTCCCTTGCTAAGTATTACATTAATTATACAACTTGAGATACGACTTGTGACTTAACTGTATACATAAGAGGATATTGCAACAGTAAACATACCTTAACTGGGATTATGAAACAATTGTAGGGAACACTATCTATACATGTAACAACTTATTGCAGATAAGTATAAGGAGAAAACACACATATCAAATATAAACGTAGCTGTTTTGCAGCTTTGCTCAAAATCAGTATGAACTGTTGGGATTGCCAAAAAGATTGTGCTCAGTTATATCAACTAATCGTGGTTGAACTATTCTTTCATTTACTACTTAAAATTAAGTTATAGAAAGCAGTTACAATGTACGTACTCACCAATAGTTAAATTGTACTAGACCTGGGCTGTGAGTTTTTTTCTAATATGAAGTTCGGGAGTATGCAGAATGTGGCTATATGAACATTCGGCTTCTTTAATTTCATACATTTAGTAAACTCTTACATGGCTAAGTTTTGTCTTACCAGGGTAAAATACAAACTTATATACAGTTGAATAAGGTTGACTACACTTGGGACGAAGTACGGGACGAATTACGGAATGGCATTATGATTCAATAATCCATATCTTGATATAAATAGTTACACATTTGTGTAGTATTTTACTACGATTATAGCACTTGTTGGGACACTATAAGGTAACCGACCTTCGAGCAGATTACTGATATTCGGACCTGGGAATTGACGAGCGTGACATAAACGGCTATCTGAGACGTGTTTCACTTTTTGAAAAAAGTTATCAAGTAAGTCAGCAAGTCCATGTGCAATAGCTGCCGTAGATATCCTGGGTTGATTTCCAGCAAATGCATCGACGGTACAGATGCACGACATCTGTCTCCGTATTTTGGACATTGAACGTCCAACATACACCAAAATCAATCTTACTATTGATTGGTCAGTTTGTCTCGTCCATTACCGCTTCTCTTAGATTTGATGGAGCCCTCAATGTTGATCTGACTGAGTTCCAGACCAACTTTGTCCTCTATCCTCGTATATATTTCCCTCTGGCAACAACCGCACCAGTTATCTCTGTAGAAAAGGTATTCCAGGCAGAGCAGCTCACGGTTGCAGAAATCACAAATGCTTGTTTTGAGCCAGCAAATCAGCTCGTCAAATGTGATCCACGTCACGAAAAGTACATGGTGTGCTGTCTGCTGTTTCGAGGTGATGTGGTACACAAAGGCGTTAACGCCGCCACTGATTCAATTGGGAAGAGGATAACCATCCAATTTGTCGACGGATGTCCAATTGGTTTTATAGTTGGTATCAACACACAACCACCCACTGTGGTACCTGGTGGTGGTCTTCTTAAAATACAAGTGATTTTTGAATGTGTTACACAAGTAACACAAAAGCCAGTGCCGAGGCTTGGGCCAGACTGGATCACAAGTGAAATCCTATAGCAAGCCAGGTCTACAACATTCATCTTAATATTTATATACAGGTCATGTAGCAAACCCTTAACTGACATCAACATTTGAACGTGTCCAGGGCAAATTTATATCTGAAATCCAATAAAGAGCCAGCTCGTACCTGTTGTACATCGTAAGTCGAATGTTATTAATGTTTGAATACAGACCTAGTAGCGAACCCAGACCTAGTAGTGCTAAACAACTTACTGTAGCATCGATACAATGAAAGTGGCTCTTTGACCGAATGGTCGCTGACTTAAAATTCAATTGCCACTCCCCGCTGCCTGTTCGAATCTCAACCGAATATGGTATTTGTATGTGTGGAAATTATCAAGCTGTCTTACGTAAGGCCATTGGTTCTACCTATATTTATATGCCCACAATATTGCTGGAAGGGGCACTAGGGGTCTTCCACTATCCAAATTAGCATGAAAGGTCGCTACATGACACTGACTGTTTATGTGACAATGTAGTAAAATTAATCCTCACAGCTTATCAAAGAAGTTACTATTCACTTCAAATTCCAAATATATTTATTCACACCAAAAAGCAAACACAATGCGGTTTAACTAACAGATATTTGCATACTAGAGTTTGGCAGTTAAAATAAAGTGACTTGCATATCAGGGATATCACTTATGTGTTCTTATGCAACTTATTTTCTCTCTTTTATATTTTGTTTTTATACAAACGTTCATACCATTATAAATGTAGAAAACATTAAGTGCATGAAACACTGGTACATGTATTGTTCAATCAGTGATGACTTCCTGTGATCTATCAACAAATGAAAGTCCAAAAAAATGATGACATCATGTATTAATGACACACTGGTACATGTATTGTTCAATCAGTGATGACATCCTGGTTTATCAACAGGTAAACGTCCAAGAAAGCGATGACATAAGTTAGATTAATCAACCATAGTATCATGGACCAACTAGATTTCGTAATACTAACGATATCAATCGATATTCTCAATTATCAAAGCATTAATCACATAACATATTATGCAACATTATTTTTAACACACACTAATTTATGATGTATCAAACAGACACAATTAAATTGTTATTTTATCGTAGTTTCGTACATAGAGGATCTTACATTCGTGCTTATTTGATATTGTTTTTATAAAACGAGTCGACTGAATATGACGTCATATTCGTTTCAGTCGACTCGTTTCATAAAAACAATATCAAATAAGCACGAATGTAAGATTCTATTTAATCAATGTTTTATTGCGTTAATGGCCTTCGGCCCATACACAGTATAACATATATACATTATTATGCAAATACAATGCATGACCACACCAGGGTACATACTATAACGGTTTTTATACAATAACCATAAGCCGGCTATAGCTCGCATGTTAGAACTACAAACAAATCAAGTGCTGCGGTCGCTAACGCTCCCTTGCACTTAACTTGCTTATAATTCCAACATACGAGCTACAACCTATACGTACATGTACATAATCATGAAAATGTTGTATCAATAATAATCGTATTGAACAATGCAAGTATTTAATTACAGTTTGTTAGAAAGTGATCCCTTTTATTAAAAGCATAGTAAAGGAACATTGCTACCTTTTGAATTGTTCCTACGTCGGACTTGGACATCAATACATTTAGTTTGTTGATAGTTGGCAATAGAAAATATTTTTTGGAAATGTACTGTATTCTTATATCATTATAAAGAGGACATATCAGCAGAAAATGGTACTCGTCTTCAACAAAATTGACACAATATTTACATAAACGTTCATGTCTCAGTAACCCAACGTGTCTACCCTTTTCTATCATTAAATTATGTGACGAAGAGCGAAAACTGACAAGTGCTCGTCTGAACTGTTTGACATCAACTGCATCAACATAAGCTTCTGTGCCAAATGTAGTTTTAAAATTGATATAAAAGGTAGACAATTTTCCGTTATTGTAACATTCTTGGTTCCAGTTTTGCATATACTGGTCCTTTAGTCTGTGTTCATACTTATACAAAAATAACTTATGGTTATCACAACCCTGTGCATCCCAAATATAACCAAACCCATTACTATACAATGATAACCTAACTTTGGTTGCCCAATTAACATATCCTAGACTATCATACTGTTTCAACATCAAATAACACAATTTAACATATCTATTATTGTCGATATTCAATAATCGTAGCCAAAATTTAATGCATTTTTTAGCAGAGTAAATTTGTACAGGAAAACGTCCCACGTCACCCATTATAGACGCATTACATGATTTAAAAGGAGCATTAAGAAAACGTTTAGCAGCATATAGTTGTACTTGTTCAATGGGATACATATATTCCATTCCCCATATCTCAGCACCATACAACATAATTGATGATATTTTTGAGTCAAATATTTTAAAATACGATTTCTGTGACATCGTTGGTAGAGAAAACAAACTTGACAAAATATACACCAATACTCGTTTGGCTTTGCTAGCTGCACAATCTGCCATTTTTTGTAAAGACAAAGTATTGCTAAAATAAATGCCAACATAACTGAAACCGTTTACACATTCTAGTCGCTTTCCATCATAAAACCAATTTTCTTTTTTTGCTAACTGGCCACCATTTTTGAATACGACTACCTTTGTCTTTTCAATATTAACGGTCAGTTTATAGTCGTGGCTAAATTGCAGGATTGTATTCAATTGCGACTGTAATCCATAAATGGTATCAGCTAACAAGGCAACGTCATCTGCAAACATTAACATGAATATCTCGACAATAGATGGTGTCAGCTGTACTCCACGCGTACCCACTTTAGACAGTTCAGCATATAATTCATTTATGAACAATGTAAACAAAATAGGGCTTAAATTACAGCCTTGTCTAAGGCCAACTGGACATTCGAAATATTCTGTACGCTCATCATTACACTTAACACACATTTTTACTGATTTATAAACACTCTGAATTGCATTCAATAGTTTACCTCTTATATGGTATCTAAACAAAACATGATAAAGGTTCAATCTGTGCACCGAATCAAACACCTTTCTAAAGTCAACAAAGGCAATATACAACTTTTTCCTTTTTTTACACAGATACTTGCTAACGATAGAGTACAATATAAAAGCATTGTCTACAGTACAATAGCCTCTTCGAAAACCACCCTGTGCTTCTGTAATTTTATCAAAAGGTTCAGCAAATAAAGTTACTCGTTTTTCCAGTATACTTATATAAACCTTACTAACAACATCTATCAAAGCAATACCCCTGTAATTATCTGCATTATTTATATTTCCTTTCTTATACACAGGCACTAAAATAGCTCGAGTCCATGATTCAGGATATATACCAGACAAAAATAATCTATTAAACAATTTTACAATGTACGGTAACAAAATAGTAACACCATATTTTAAATGTTCTGGTAGAATACAACCCGTAGTAGCTTTGCCTATTTTAATATTTTGCACTGCTACCTCCACTTCAGACATACTTATCTCATTATCTAAGAGAGCAGATTCGGTTTCACTTAAAGTTTCAACATCCTCATCAATGTTATCAATGTTAATGTTATTACCATTTTCAGACATGTCAGTTAGATTAAATAAGTCTCTGAAATGATCGTGCCATTCTTCCGTAGTTATATTTGGATTGTTGACAGGTCTACCAGTTGCTTCCTTGACTTTACTCCAGTAGGACTTCGGGTTGTGAATTGAAGCGTCTAAGTCATTTATAAATTGTTTACTGGCATTGTATTTCTTAACTCTACACAAACATTTATACTGTTTTTTACATTCTTGATATGCCTCGAGATCAGAATAAGTTTTTGTTAACCGGAATTTTCTCAACAGTTTATTAGTATTGCGTTTCAAACATTTACACTCATTATCGAACCAGCTATTTGGCCTTCTGAATCTTCGTATAACAACTCTTGAGAACGGTTTAGAAATGCCTATTATGCAACTTTCGAACAATTGAACAATAGTTTCGACTTCAACACTTTTATTGTCAATCGCCTTATCCAACTGGTCAAACTCACCAGACAGCACACTGTTCCTTAAAAGGTCATTATAGATTGTAGCTTCATCCTTATGTATGTGTATTTTGGTAATTGGATTGGGCTTATTAACATTTGCCACCATACCATTCGCCAATTTTAGCAATGGCAAGTCTAATTCTAAAGGTAAATGGTCACTTTCCGAATTTAGACCTACACGCATATCACAATCTTTGCTAAACATATCGTCATTTCCAATAAAATAGTCAACTACGCTACATCCTTGATAATTTATACATGTAAAATTTCCATATGTTTGATCGTGTCCTATACGGCCATTCATAATATATAAAGAATATGACTTGCAGAATGCTATGAGATCACGCCCAAACTTATTTACAGTAGTATCACACGACGATCTCTGAGTATTTATTGTATTATCTAGTATTTCATTAAATTCATCAAGTTCCGGAATATTTTCATATTGGACAATATAATCTTCAATGTGAGCAGTTCTAGCATTGAAATCGCCACTTAGTAATATAGTACAATCTGTAAAAATGTCATTAGCATTGCAGAAAACATTTTCAAGATCAGTCAATCCACTGCTAATAACATTTCCGTAAAAATGAGATCCCTGAAGTGGATTATATTATATATAGAAACAAAAACTAAATCTTTGCTCGCAGAAAATACTTGTTTGCCAAATTTTAAGATCACACCAAATTCAAAATCATCAACGATTCTGTGTACATGTTTAACATAATTGTCTCTAAGGTATACAATAACACCTCCCATATTACGACCTCCCCTTATTGAATGCTTAGCATTGCAGACAAACGATGTATAACCGGGCATAAATCCGTCAATTGTCATATAATCTGCTATCCATGTTTCCTGCAGTCCGATTAAATCAAATGTATTTAAATATTCACGAAGTGTAGCGTTCATATACTTATTCAATAAACCCTGTATATTCCATGACAAAATTTTAAATTTATCTAGCTGCTGTATAAGGCCTTGACCGCTATCCTAGTCAACTTGATTGTTAACAAACCCATCAAAACTATCATTATCAATATCAATAGAGTCAGCATTTTCAATTATTGCAGTTTGCGATAAATTACGATACGCTCTTTTAAACACACGAGTTTGCACAGGTTCATCGGCGTCTTGATGTGGCAAAATGACTAATTGGCCTTTCTTAAAGTAACCCTTTTTGCAACGTAATTTCAGGTCTTCTAACTTTGCACGTTCACTCGTGGTTAGATCATTCGATATTCGTATACCCTTACTTCGTAAATCATCCCGGGCTTGGAATAATTTAAACTTTATATCAGGATCACGAAATCGTGTTAGTACCATTCTCGGATCAACATTATCTGGAATGCTTTTACCAAGCCTTTTTGCAAATAACAGTGTACTTTCGTGAGTATCATTTTCATCATTTTCATCATTTTCATCACTATTTATAGTTAGGACACTTTTTATCTCTGCAGATATTGTATTGTTTGGGGTTTCGTTTTCCGTTTCAGGAAGACCAAATATACGTAAGTTACTTCGTCGATGCTCCTGTTCGATGAAGTTTAGTTAATTTTCCATCAAATCAATTTTCTCGGATGTTTTCTCCTCTTTGTAGGATAATGAGGCCATATCTTCAATGCAAATATCAGTATCATATTTGGCCCATGCTAATTTTGATTCAACTTCAGAAATTCTACATTCAAATGCTGACTGCTGACTTCAGAGAAGCTATCTGTGAATTTACGTTTGCTAGTTCGCTTTTAACGGCCACAAGTTCATCCTTTACCTCCCTATGCTGATCATTTGTCTGTCTAGTTAGCCTCTCAATAGCAAGCAGTATTTGTTGGGTGTCCTCTGTAGGTCCAGGATTTACCTCGATATCAGATGATAACATAGTCATTCGATCCGAGTATGATGTATAACTCGAATACTTCATTGGATTGTTAATACACACGTACATACTGCTTTTGAATCCACTAGCTGTGGCAGGGACCGAACACCATACATTACTAGTATTCACAAATAGTTCTCCAACAGTTTTATTTGCTATTTGCCCGATGTGTACCGCAGAAAGAAGCAGCAATATAAATGAACAGCAAGCAAACGCACGCAGATGTATATCAGGTCCATGACAATGGGCTGAATAAGAAGCGTACTTTCCACGTTTGCGTCTCGGTCTCGCTGGTGTAAACAAACCAATGCGCGCACGATAAATAGATAAATCGATCACCATGTTGATGTGTCAATTTGAGTGATTAAATAAAATCAACACAATGTATACTCAAGTCCAAGCACAAACTATATATTGTTGTAAGAAGGCACTTATGCGCTTCCGTAGATTTTTCCACACACGAACTCAATATTGGGATTAGTAGTCACAGCTGAATAAATATGGCCGCAGCAAATAGAGCAAATCAGTCACCCGTGCACACTAGCTCTTTATATACATGTACATGTGCGGAAGTTTATACGATAAAAGCATCTTTATAGCTCACGAGAATAAAGTCATACATACAGTAAGTATATCTTTACACTTTGTATTTAGTCCAGCACAAAACAATTCACACTAAGCACACAAAAACACTTGTTTATAACGAGTTTGTTTTCACAACACGTAAACACCGTCTACCCTGATGTGTGCGATATTTATCACATAACACCATAAATAGATTGTTTTCAATCTTTGAATATACTTTAAATAGTGGTGTGATTTGGCAATTGATGTCACTAGTTACATATGCTATTTATGTCACTGCTTTATGCCACTCATGGAGTGCAAGTTATGTGATACATGAATATACTATTTATTCTGTATCAGGAAATTCATTGTTATATAACAGTGGATATGACTTCGACACCCGTGATAGTGGACGCACATGTACATTAGGAGGTCCAGGTGGTTGGTGGCACTGTCACTGTGGTTCTGCTGAATTAAATGGTCAATATATCACCCCAGGTGGTTGGTGGCACGGTCACTGTGGTTCTGCTGACTTAAATGGTCAATATATCACCCCAGGTGGTTGGTGGCACGGTCACTGTGGTTCTGCTGACTTAAATGGTCAATATATCACCCCAGGTGGTTGGTGGCACGGTCACTGTGGTTCTGCTGACTTAAATGGTCAATATATCACCCCAGGTGGTTGGTGGCACTGTCACTGTGGTTCTGCTGACTTAAATTGTCAATATATCACCCCAGGTGGTTTGTGGCACGGTCACTGTGGTTCTGCTGACTTAAATGGTCAATATATCACCTCAGATGGTTGGTGGCACGGTCACTGTGGTTCTGCTGACTTAAATTGTCAATATATCACCACAGGAACTAGCGGGAACAATCATAGTGTTTATTATAGAACTTTCAACCAGTTTTATTCCTTAAAATCAACGGCAATGATGTTCAGACCAAGTACAATGTCATAATGTAATATATAACATAATTGTAACACATGTTGAGAATAGAATGTGGCATGAAAATACAAAAGTGTAAGATATGCCTATCTCAACAAAACATGCATTTTTGTAGACAGAAATTCTACTAAATTAGTAACAACCAAATATTTCCTATAAAATAAAAACGGTATTTGTAATTGGTATATATACGATTAATATATCAAAATAAATCGTGTGTGTTCATGTGTGTGGATGAACGTTCTAACAAAGTAAATAAACATGCGTGGTATTGTACAACAATTGGAAATGGTTATTAATTTATTGTAATGATTAGCATTTTGCTTTGTTCCAGTGGCGGTGGGTTAAATTCATTTGAAAACAAGCTGGCTTTCATTTGTATCACCGTTTTGTGTTTAATTAATTGTCATACAACAACCTAATAATGTTCAGATATTGGAACAGTTTTTCAGTTGGATATGTTCATTATGGTTTTGCAACTCTGTCCGGGCTTCATTAACCTTTTTATATAAATGATGTTAAATTTGTAAATGTTGTTGTGACATGTTCTGTTTCTTTTCATATCATCAATTCTCATGAAATTAAAATGGATGATACTTTTAAGAATGTTTCTTTTTTATTTATCGTCTACAGTAATATTTTTTTACATAAAATGCAATGTAATTTGGCACAACTGTTGATTCCGGTTATTATGAGATGTTTTATTTGTCATTATTTTTAAGGTTTGAGTATTCAAATTTTGGAAACCGATAATCGAAGATTATAGTTAAGATCAGGACATTCTTAGATCACACATTGCGTTGTCAATATTGCTATCATAGCACCGCTGAGGTGTAATAACTGTAAATATGCGAGATTAAATGGTCTCACTAAAATACCAATAATTTTCTAGGAAATGGAACAGACCATTGTAAAAAACCGACCGATCGTTTAAACATAATCTTAGACTATGTGTAATTATCTTTGAACCATAATCCTACCACCTTATGTATCGGGAAAATTATAGAAATCCATTTAATTTTGAGATTTTACCCAACTAATCAAAACAATTAGTACTAGTTTTCCAGTTATATATATACAATATATATATCTGCAATATTTATGCGAAGAAGATATATAGTTACAACTTCCATAGGTGTTGCCGAGACTCCATGTACTTTATGCCTCAACTAATTGTCATTATGTTTTATAAGAAAGATAAGGTTGTTACAGGAAACGCCACATACACAAGACAATGCATCCCCACACAGGAATCAATAATCAGAAATAATTTACACACACCTGTTTCAGTTAGATAATTGCGCATATAGTCCGATTTTATAAACTTGAGAATGGTCAGTGAATGAGAACATGTTTATGCAAATCTTAAGCAATAGACCTGTCGTACACAACAACGGTATTCCGAAAACAAAATGAAGGGGCACATAATCACAAACGCTAACGAAAGTTCACGGCAGAATTCACCTTTATGTAGCAGCTTAATGAGTTCCGGCATAGAATGCTGGTGGAATTAGAACTTTGTTGATCACGTGTATGATGTCGTTTGGTATGGCAACATCTGCTTTTTCAACCTTAGCATCGTTGATCGCTACACCTCCTATAAACACATGAAATATACATGTAATGAAATGAAAGTTTTAGTCATAAATAAACAGCTGGTGACATGTAGTGACTCTTCCATCTATTTAAGGGCGAAGAAAGACCCCATGTGCACATCTCGGTAGAAGCACGGACTTTCCGTTAGCCAGACTGATAAGACTCTCCACCTTCATATTCTACGACCTACGTCCTTGCGAATTGTTCTCTTTCCAATATTGAAAATGATTTTAATGCTGCCTAGGCTGGGTATAATAACAACAGCAAACTCGGTTCTACCATTATTCAGTGTTTGCATAATACAACAGATGCACTTTATAAATAGCCGTTAGAGAGTGGAGCACATGATTCCGAAAGTAGGATGCAGTGCTTGGAGATGTTAATACATTTATTAATATACATGTATATAAGTGCATCGTCTCAATATTTACGATTTCCCCAGTTCCTATGCATCCAATTGCGTTGCATTTTATTTTTAATTATACGTAGGGACCCAACAGTAACTGTTGTATGATGACTAGAGTTATCGAGGTCCATCTATATTCTTAACTAATATTATAAATGTAGGAACGACGCAATGCGTACTTTTGTAATATCACTTTGCTAAATTAGGTGTTGTTGTACGACATTTAACATTCTTACGCAGATAAGCAAGATAAGGCTTGTAAAGTGGTATGGCTATATCGAGCTAATTTATCAACTGTATTTTCTTTGGAAGGATTGCACTGACTTGTTTTGTTCGTTCGTGATATTGTTGGTGTTTACATCTGCGCTGGCTTGTAAGTCAGTTAGTACGTTACGGCGTTTTACCGTCTGTCTTAAAATCACACCGGAATCTAATGATAAGACAAACTAAGTTGGACTGAAGGTTGTTTTGCTGGACTAGATCTGCTTGTGTCTGTCATGTTTGCAGACTGGTCGACGCTTTGTTATGCACGTACATAAACAAATATACACTGGCGGAAAAGGTTATTGTGAATGACTTACCATTGTATACCATTCTAGGCATTACTTTTGTTTGGAATTTGTGAATAGAAATATCATCAAAAAGCCTTCCATTTAAAAAAAGTTAAACCAACAATTATCATGCCATCATTAGAATTTAACTTTTGTAATATCACTTTGCTAAATTAGGTGTTGTTGTACGACATTTAACATTCTTACGCAGATAAGCAAGATAAGGCTTGTAAAGTGGTATGGCTATATCGAGCTAATTTATCAACTGTATTTTCTTTGGAAGGATTGCACTGACTTGTTTTGTTCGTTCGTGATATTGTTGGTGTTTACATCTGCGCTGGCTTGTAAGTCAGTTAGTACGTTACGGCGTTTTACCGTCTGTCTTAAAATCACACCGGAATCTAATGATAAGACAAACTAAGTTGGACTGAAGGTTGTTTTGCTGGACTAGATCTGCTTGTGTCTGTCATGTTTGCAGACTGGTCGACGCTTTGTTATGCACGTACATAAACAAATATACACTGGCGGAAAAGGTTATTGTGAATGACTTACCATTGTATACCATTCTAGGCATTACTTTTGTTTGGAATTTGTGAATAGAAATATCATCAAAAAGCCTTCCATTTAAAAAAAGTTAAACCAACAATTATCATGCCATCATTAGAATTTAACCAACACAATGGTGTCTCCAAAACCAGTTCACAAGTTCAGTATCGCGTGTGTCCACCATGGGCAGTGATACACGCTGGTACCGACGTCTTAAGGACCCTACACGACAATTGACGAGTATCCGAGGAACCCTACTCTAGATCCGAACAAATGCAGGCGACTACTCTGACATCGTTACAAATGCTCAAATGGCGGAAGGTCAGGTGATGCTGAAAGCCACAGCATAACGTCGATATTCTCAACGAGGAACCGTCTACTGAGAAGTACATTTGTGTCAAACATTCATGAAACCCGACGGATAGGTACGATAAAAATAAAATAGTACATGTACATGGCACACGTTGTGGCTAATACTTCAACGCGTAAATTATTCCGTGCCAATTTGGCTAAAAACAATTACCAAAGTCATACATCCTCCACCTCTGAACTCTGATTTATGTGGTGACAGCTGTTGCTCGCAGAGGAACAGGTGAGTACGGGTTGGTAACAGGGTAGGTCAACTGACAGTCGTATATTGATGACATACTGTTTGTTGAAAATCCAAAATAAACAAAGACACGAGCACACTACATCGTCCATGTTAAAATAATATGCATTAAATATCATACTTATACGTAGACGATGACCACGGTTATTTGCAGCGTCAGGAAATTAGCCACTACTGGTGCCACGTGTGCCAAGGTAAAAAGTGACGTTGTTGCACAAGTTTGATGACGTGTGTCTAGATTGTTTCATCATGGCATTGTTTGACTTTTTGTTTCCCCTAAGTGGCTATGACGAGGTTTTCTACCATTTGCAGCAATGCCAACCCCAGACAATCACACTAAGTCCGCCAAAAGGACGTTGTTTAAAACGTTCTCCGACGCAGTGGTACACTCTTGAACGGCCGTCACTTCTGTCCAAGTGGAAATATTTCTTGTCCATGAATAACAAACTCGCCCAGTCCCGTCGATTAAAGTGAAAATTATTCTGCACAAAGTCAGGCGTAATACACGATGAGTTCGTTGACTTATTTGTCGTGAGCGAATGTGCTATTCTCCAAACAATTTTCGCTAAATAACTTTGTTTTCTGGTGTTATTTGCTTTCAAAACTTTAACACAAAACTTACGTAGTCGGAAAAAAGTGTCGCACTAAATTGCTGCACGAAACAAACCAGTAAAATCTGAAATATGCGCACGTGCAAATGCATAAAAACGCGTTTACATATCTGTATTGTAACAGAGAATGTACGTACATCATTTGTGTAAAGTTTCGTGTTAATATATCGTTTGTTATTGGTATGTATATTTTGAACTATGTGCATACTAGATATTTTTCCATCAGTATATATTGTGATTATGTTTAGATTTCTTTTGTCCTGCCAGTTTACAATCAAGTATTTAATCGAACACTTACTAGAAATGAGTTTAAACGGTAACGTTTGCGCATTTTACCAGCGTTATAATATATATAGTTTAGAATGAAATTTACTTTAGATGCAAAGAATAATGACATATCGTTCTATAACAGCGCCTAAGTTACGTCCAGTCAACTAGTCCAAGTCATGTACTATGCTGTATAAATACACGCTTTTTAAAATATGTTTAATTTTTGTTAGATTTGTCACATGGTTTATGTCTTTCATTCTTATGTATTCATATCAAAAAACTCAAACATCACTACTGATGATATTTTTTAAACTATTAGGCGGTGGAAAGCTTTGAGATGTATTATTTAACTATTTCACTCAACTGTACCAATCATGAACTCTCTCACGAACATACGCTGAACTAAGTGTCACAATGTTATCACAGGTTATCGTTTTGGCATCACGACTTTTCTTGGGTTTGCTAAATATGTAGCGTTTATTACGTCAGTCAGCCAGATAAAGGTTGGAATCGTTTCATTTATTGACATCGTTCTCACTGAGCCGCATAAATCGCTGCTTGACTGTTTGGATTATTCATGACATTACAGAACGAAAGGATGAATCAACTGGGTAATTACAAATTTCAATTATTTATAAACGATTCAGAACTTAAATCGAATAGTAAAAAGTATGCCAATGTAAGAATGATGATAACTTCTGATTCCTCTCAAAGAAGTTACTTATTAATTCGATTATTTTCTCGAAGTTCGGTTACTTTCATCGAATAAGATAATGATTTACACGATTAAGTGTGAATACCATCAATAATCATTTCATCGAATAATATTCGTGTTACATGTACTAACACATGTTTACAATTAATCGTCTAACTCGACATTTATGTTTATTGTTGCAGGTTTCAGAGTTTTCCTACTGTTGTGTTATTGCTGTCTACCTACTGGTCAGTAGTATTGTCCTACACAACATTGTATTAAATAATGTCTTATATGCATGTATTATATAATTAAAAAAAGCATATATTTCAATAACATATGTTGGATAATTTGGCAACACAAACTACTATAATGAAGCCATTTACATTTGTTAAGGAATTTATACTCTGTAAACAATTTATCTATCTCCTTGTATTGTACTTTAAACAAAAGGATACTGTCGTTGGATATACATATCTGAGACGTTGATGTACGGAGACAGTAGTATCAATATTTTGCGATGCTCGGTATATTGTTCATATCAAAGTGATTGTGCTCAGATATTATATGTATATATTTATAGCGCACATGAACATTCACGGAAGTTCTTCGACAATCTACGGCAATCGCGACACGGTCAAACGTCAAAATACAAAGTCAACTATTGAGCTTAAAATTATTTCATATACAATATATACAACAGCATAACCACGATGCCCCTTCGAAATGTTTCGTTACAAGTAACGGCTGAATGTTCTATTTGAATTCTCTTTTACCATGATTGAGAATACTTTGTATTTTCTACATTAGAATGTTTGGAGTGTTATGCTTGCACAGGCATTGCTGACACAACAAAGTGCAATAGAACACAAACATGTACACAGAATGAGGTATGATGTGTGAACGATTTGAATATTTTCTGTATATAGAATGTGGAAGTGAAATATTGTGTGTCTGTATGACTGTACGACTGAGTGAGCGAGCTTACCAAATGAGTGTTACTAAAACTATAATTATTGTATTTTTTAAGAAGAAGTTATATTATTCGAATATGACAGTAATTATAAATATTAATTTGTATATTATGGACATATGTTAAGCCTTAAACTTAGACGTACAAAAGGAGTGTATGTCACGAATTTTAATGGTGTGGTTTTAGTTTTGTTGAGTAGATTACATTTAGATTATGAAGGTGTGAAATAACACATTTCTGCATATAAGTGTACGAATTTACTACGATAAACCATTACGTTACATGCGAATACCACTTTATGTAATATTGTATCAGCATTATTTTGCAGTCATGTTTTATGGACCGTGTTCAGTCTACACACGGCACACTGTTTACATTCGGATGTTTACCTAATCAAGTAGGTGTTTCTTGTTTGATACAATTGTAATAATAAGTCACATTGAAATGTTCCAATATGGCAAATGCTATATTCTTGTGATAAATGCTATATGTTGTAACAAAGACACGACTATTTGACGACGACGGATTACCATTCACTTGTGGTGACAATAACACTGAATGCCTAAATATATCAATTTTAACAGCGTTTTATTTAGTGAGTTACTTAATTGTACTGTCTGCTTCATGTAGGCATTGTCGCGTGGCGTTCCATACAGCAACTTATTCTCTTTGTTATAATAACACATTTTGCAGCAATGCTACAATCATACTAGTAGTGGTTCAATCATCGGTAGAAGAGATATAACAAGGCGACAAGACCAAAGGTGTTCCGAATGCTGCTCGACCGATCTTTGTGGAATCCAGCTTTGCTCTCATTTAGCACGTAAATAATAAACACTAATCAATCAAATTCAGATTAAGTTAATATTCTAATTTGCATAAATACACAAACTTTATTGTATTCAAGTTTAAAAGATATAATTGCACGTGCCTAACGTAGCATAAGATAATACATTTAACACCATTACTAAATATTTGACAACACCACAGACAACATTAATGTTGATACCTGATTTGAAAATGTGCTTTCACACCAGAAACAGTATCCTATTCTGGTTTATATTGGAGTAAACTACATAGTTGATACATGTATTCACGAGCCGGTCTCTTTATTGCAATGGTAATATCGTTATACTGTCACCCGGGAGATCCAGGTTCGATTCCCGGGCTGAGTAGATCATGTCACACGGTTGGTTGTCCTCCACCTCTGATCCACGTGAAGATGTGTCATGGCGTGTGGAAAGGCAAGGTAGAACTGGTTAGTGAAAAACTAAAATGTCTGATGTCGTATTGCGTGGGCAAAAGCACTGATACAATACATGCCTAGATTGTGACTGATTCATGTTGGATCAAAAACTCGGTCACACGGTAAAAATATTGTTAACACTCTAAATGCCACATCGTGCCAACATCTGTATGCAAACCTGTCATCATTATTTCCTTATAAAGTATGTGTCAAGATAAATGCGTGGTCACATCAGGTAAATGACCAGATCACAATGTCAAATTATAGAGTATCATGTTGTCTGTTGTAAGACCGTTATGTCTACCCCCAATTTCATGAACAATGTCAAAATGCTGTTCCTTATGCATTATACTGGGTAATACAGGGACCACATTCTATGTCACTGGGTAAAATCATTAGAAGGAATATTTACACTATACAGGCCACATATTCATGTAGCACTAAATCTACATAATATTGAAATTCATGTGTTCAACTCATACAATTCTACAAACTTCATTTCTCCACCGTTACTTTATTTACACAAAATGCATATTCTCACAAAAACCTTGGGTTGGTTGTAATATTGGTAAGAGATTATCATTTTACCACGCTTTTGCTGTTGTTGTATCAATTCTCTCTAACATCGATACCATGAGTGTGCATGCCTACCTACTTTCCTATCGTGATTGTTAAGGTAAGTCAAGTATGCTTTTGAATATATAGAATCATAGTCAGTAATCTGGATAGCAAATTTCATATAGTAAAGATACATGTACTGTACTCGTAATTTAACTGTTTTTTTAATAATTGGTCGAGGCATCTGGTATATTGGTATGCTGGTATATTGTGTACAACCAGGTCAATATAGTTATATTCCTCCTTATTTTAGTACATGGAGGATGGACAGAATGGTTTCAATGGGGAAGTTGCTCTGTAAGTTGTGGTGCTGGAATGCAGCGTCGAACCAGAAACTGTACAAATCCTGCACCGAGTAGATTTGGTGACCACTGTCTCGGGGACAGTTTCGGCATT
This sequence comes from Mactromeris polynyma, assembly GCA_032209605.1. Taxonomy (NCBI): domain Eukaryota; kingdom Metazoa; phylum Mollusca; class Bivalvia; order Venerida; family Mactridae; genus Mactromeris; species Mactromeris polynyma. The sequence goes on from JASFXZ010000013.1 coordinate 5,881,093, forward strand.
CAACCTTGCTTACCAGAGGCATGTTTAGGTGAGAGTGTTACGTATGTTACTGATTTGTATACTGCTTACCGCATACAATACGATATAAGCATTCCAAAATCATTACGATACGTAGGGTGCACCACTGCAACCCTTTGTGTCAAAACGACACATTATGTTAAACCAAAGACATCAACTCTATATTAATATATATGGTGTGGCCCCTTACATGCTCATGCAATATTATAATTGGTCAATTAAATTCTGATACATAACAGATGAACAGTAGAACATTGAAACCTAAGCACAATACATAGCAATATCAATAATAATAATAAATATAAAGGAAATGAAATCAAACTTTTAATATGCTTGATTAAATAATTCGTTTTATTCTTAATACATCACGGAAAAGTTACGGCACTATTCTATTTTTAGACGTACAGTATGAAAAATGCGATATATTATTGTTTCAGAAATATTGTTCACTCTGGAAATAAAATGCACTCTATTCATTAAATGTTAAATTGGATCCTCTGAGTGACTTGGTTGTCACATAAGTACACGTATATAGTACTTCAGGCAAGTAATTAACACGACGGGCAAATAAAATGTGTTGCCGAATAAATCTCTGAGCAGGACGGATGTACGTGGAAAAAACTGCACGTATAAAGGTTTAGTATTTACTTTATCAATTCAGAGTAGTAATTGTTAACCAACAATTTCTTGTCATAAATAGTCTGCGTGGGGAGGCAATGTCTTGTGTTTGTGGCGTTCCCTGTAGTAACGTATTCTCTCTCTGTTCATAAGCTAATGTTTTATCACGCAGCGGTGAGTCGAATATGATTTGCAACCATAAACCATATGTTAGTTATATAAGATGGCTGTGTTGACTTAAAACAAAATATATACCTTTACTTCAGAGATTGACTGTAACAGTATTAAAAACACTATCGGTTCAGCAAAGAGTGGCCTCTACAATGTAACATTATGGAAATCAAAGACTAACGTAGAAGTATATTGTGACATGGATACAGATGGCGGTGGCTGGACGGTAAAATTGTACTTTAAGATAGTTTCATTACCGTGCGACATAATCATATTTCAAGAAAGCAATTTACGAATTAATGTACCGCTATACTTTTACATACAACTAGTAATTAAAAATTGAATGTAATTTAAAAGGGGTTTTATAAAATTGAATATACACAAAAAATGCACCGATTTCTGCGATATGGTCAACCGGTTTCTTACGCGTTACTGTTAAACTTTATTTGTCATTTTGCAGACATTTGTGTCGTCTATTGGGATGGACATATGTAGTCTATGTATTGCATGAGTGCTCTAAAATTAATGTCCAGGCGCTTTCTAGTTCACTTTATTAAATTTAAGATTATACCCATAAAACACAATCATATTGGTTCGCGTTTTCAATTTGAATTAAAGTTTGAAATATTCTGAAACTCAGCACCTTCAGAATAATTGAGTAAAACTATCATATTTTATAAAATCAAAATACAGTTAATATAATTGTTCCGTTTGTTTACTTAATATGTATATATCGATTATCAACTTATATACTGGCACTTTTGAAATAGTTTTCGACCATCCATGACGCAATGTTTAAGCTGTTACCATCAACAGCTTTAGTTCAACTGAAATACCATAGGTATAAATGTAATCTTTACATCATGCAAACATGCATAAATCGGTTAAACTTGTTTGGTTTTAGGTATTTCAAAGAAGATTCAATGGTTCAGTAGACTTTGACAGGACATTCCGGGAATATGAAGTTGGATTTGGACAAAATGATGGTGAATTCTGGCTTGGTATGGATTTAATTACATTAATATCTGTAGGATATTACTAGACTTTATGATAATGAAACATGCAACAACAATATGGCATTTGTTTACACAACATATTACTTTCTTTATAAACTACAGATAGTATTTCTCCTACACAACATATTATCTTTGTTTGCACAAAATACATTCCACAAATCATATTACATTTCCTAAATAACAAATTACATATTTACACATCACATAACATTTCTCCTCAGAACGCATTACACGTATTGGTATTATGATGTTGTACATTTTCTGTACATTGAGCTTCATATCCTGTACAAGAAGATATACAATCTTCCTATTATCAATAGTTGTAAAATTGTTGCTAAAATATATCGTAATTTTGTCTGTGTTTATGGAGATTATGACTGATTTTTGGACTATAAATTGATATTTTCAATCCTAACAACAATTACTTGAATCGTAAATAATATGGGTTATTGTTATCAGAAACAATCGTTATAAACCCATGTAAACTCGCAAATCAAGATCGGATGTACTTTATATACATATTTGCACTTGAAAATTCCATCAAATACTTACCTAACGAATGTTGTGGTATTACGCTACAAATTGTGGTTAAACATATTAAGCATAACTACTACACTTATGTTGCACTATGGACAAGTTTATAAACAAGATTTAACTACGTTTGAGTATTATAGAACCAATACACTTCCTTAATCATATTATTAAAGATACTACAGCAATATCTCCAATATTGCCCCAAGATTCAATGGATGAGTCGGAAATTACAGCAACTCCACGAGTGAACAGGAAAGTTACCCATTGAATCGCAGTTCGAACTTAAATGCGTACACAAATGATTTTTATTCGGAAATAGAGCGTTTCTACTAACTATTAGCCGAAAATAAATGTTTATTTTTTTCTGATCTTCATTTGTTTAGGTTTGAAGACGATTCAAGAGATGACGTCGAGGGGAAAATCCGAATTGAGAATTGACTTAACAGCAGCAGACGGAACTAATGGTTATGAACTGTTGCAAAATTTTTACATGTCTCCTGGTCCTAAATATACACTTCATTTAGGCAAAGTAACGGGAACCGCAGGTTTGTACTTTATCACAGGTATCCTGTCAGCTACATACACACGTATTCTTATAAGAATTGAACAGTGAAATTGTTATCAATATTGAAGAAATGCACATACATGTACGATCCAAGTTGTTTCATTGAATTTAATACTGATAAAAGTGTGGATGCGCGACAATTTAATTACAAGTGTGCAGCAGTAAAGTAACTTACCTACCTCTTATTTTACGATCGGAGGGGGAAAAAGTACATGTCAAGTAAATTAGATCGTCGAATAATACATGGGTACTGTTTGTTCCATTTTTGTATTGGGAATATTGCTGATCGTGCTAGGTGTGGTTATTTGCCCTTTACAAAGCAAGTAAAGTAAATCAAGGGGAAAAAGTGCGCCCGATGTGGGACTCGAACCCACGACCCCCTAAACACTAGTACGGCGCTCTACTGACTGAGCTAACCTGTCGACCGTCTAGCCCCACATCACAACATTCCTCCCCCTTCCGGCAGTTGAGGCTCAACCACCGTGGGCCGTCAAACACCGCTGCCACCATTAAAGTATTTCACCCTAATTCAGGATAGAGAGGGGGTTACTCACTTGTGTTGTAGTATCTCAGGTTTGCTTCAATACTCCGATACGTGGACTACGTGTCTGTATATGTATAAGTATAACGTCTTAGCTTCTCGGCTTCTAACGAATAACTGCCAAGACCCTAAGTTCTCGTACACCGAGATTTGTCCTTGCCGCTAAGGTCGTTAGCCAATCAGAGCCGTTCCTCACGATGACGCGTTGGGCCGCTTATGTATCGACGGACACAACACAAGCAAATTCATATCGCATTTAGGCATAGCAAATTAAGCACTAAAGTATATCAAAATAGACAAAATTTAATGTCAACGTATTTTAATTAATGAAATCGGTAAGAAAAATGAAAAATGCATACGTGAATTGTAACCTTACTACGAAATATCCAGTAATAGGAATGCACATATAGGTAAATTATTGGGTAATTACCTAGTAATCGCGTTACTTATCTTGTCGGTATACTGATTATCTGGTGACAGTTGTGAGTACTACAATTAAGTATTGTCCTCAGATGTACACGCACTTTTACGCGCTACTTAAAATCCATTTTAGGGTCGTACATGTGAATAAATATTTTTTTCCGAATCTGTTTCATTATCCAGAATATTTAACTTTGTAGTAACTGAGCTTAGATGAACATTTATAGCGCACGCGGAGATTTACGGATTCACTTTGGTTATTAACGGTGTATCCTCGATTAACCGTAGTCGTTCGTAGTGTTTTCGTCAATTAGTGATTTCGATCAATTATCATTTTCGTTAGGGAAAAGCATACATACCCTTTGTATATAAACACACATATCAAAATACTTCTACAGCAAACAGGTCTTAGAAGGTATTCAGTATGTCAAGACAATCGAAATGAATATGGAAAACACCTTGATTATGGACGAATATATAAGCGCCCAGCGCGATGCTCGAACGCATGACCCCGATATTAACAGTCTTGTGATGTATCGAATGAGCTAGCTGGGCAACTATAACTGTTTATAAACTAAAAGGCTTGCAAACTTTAAGGGATCAGTTATGATAGCATTCGTAAAGGTTTTTATTCACAACAAGATTACGTGTTCTTTGCAATTGAATGTATAGTAAGTATTTTAAATATATTCGGGTTAATTTTAGCTTGTAAAAGATGAAACAAGAGAAATATGGTGTTTTCTAAAAAGACTAATTGCCTACCAATGAACCCAATTTTATTAAGTACAATTGGGTTACAGCGAACAAAGTCGTTTTAAATTGATTGTGGTAAAATGTTAGGTAAATAGTTTCAAATGTGTTTACAAGTAAAAAATGAAATATGCAAATGTATTTCCAACATTACCGGATATAAGTACATTTATACATATTCTCGGATAAAGACGCGTCAGGTATTTAAACAAGACGAACTTGTCTCTTAATATATCCCCATACCTCATAGTGAATACAATGTACGTGTTTGTTATGGGCAGATAACCACGTTGTCAGCATTTGTACAAAGCAGTACTCCGACATGGTTTAAATAAGTTTACCAATATTTGAACACGACTAATATGTCTGTCATTTTGATATCATTTGTTTCTGTGAACTATTACAGGAAATGTAGTCACTTTCGCATACACTTCAACTCCAATGTTCTATAAAGGGCAAACACGTATAATACGAAACCGACGCAGTATGAGAATCAATAATTTATATATACTTGTACTTTAGTGATTGTTTGTAATACAGTGTTGTCATCATTGTCTTATTTCGTTCGAATGACCAACATAATTACATTACTTATTCTTTAACAGGTGATGGTGGCACTGGTTTGCATTATAGCTCCGGGAATAATTTCTACACTCCTGATAGTGATAACTTATATGGTTGCGCCGCAGCACTTCATGCTGGCTGGTGGTTCAGATACTGCACCAATGTTAATTTAAATGGAGAATATATTGCTCCTGGAACACAAGGACAACTTGCAAATGGGGGGTATCGTGGTACTTATTATCATGCATTCAAAATGTTTGAGTCCTTAAAATCAGCTACAATGATGTTCAAACTGAGTTCAATTGCTTCCCTCTAATGCAAAACAAAACTGAACATAAGTCTAAGACATTGTTATATAAAATATGACATACATTACGAAAGTGTAAGATAGTTCGGCTTGTTCCTTCGCGCTGGATAAGGTACAGTGTCTGTTGTTATGTGCGTTATGGTTGGTTGCTTTTAATGATTAGTTACTGCCTACTTAGTCAATTTATGAATATATGTTGGAAATCAAGGACCATATAGCGATTAAGGGTGAGGTTAGCTAGCTGTTAAATCGATTTAAACCCCCAGTATTTTTTGCTGACAGTTCCAAGGCTGTAATTCGCTATATGATTGTTGTTTCTATTTGTGTTATGAATGTCTTTTGTATTTCCCTTTCCCCTGTGCAATTATGTCACTTTTTACAGTGTTCATATGGTTTCCTGCCCAATTTTGGCCTATTGTGGCCAGTTGTCTTGACTTGTCCTGTGATCGTGTCCATCCATTAATTCCCCCCCCCCCTGCACTGTCCACTTTGATTCGCCTAGTTATTCCTTGTGGTATGCCGGACCATTCCTTGTGCCTCTGTTCCTTAATATGTGTACCGTTTGACCTCCTTAAGTGCCTTATGTTGTGTGGATTTATTGTTTTCGATGTCTGCGTAGGGAGGCACTGTCTTGTGTATGTGGCGTTCCCTGTAGTTACGTATTCTCTCTCTTTTAACAAATTTAGTCTGTGAAAAATATAAAGTTGTTCTGCTAAATTTGTTTATGTTTATCTCCTTTTAAAAAGAATATACATATGATTAATAAAATGCAATAAATCAATAGCATGCAAGCGTCTTAGTGTGTATGGTTGCATGCATATACATGTAAGAGTCAACGAAATAAATCACAATATTTGATGCGTAAAACATGTTTGCAATTGTAAACAAGAACTATCTTTAAAAAAGATGGTCGGCGCAACTTAAAGTTTGCAAATGTGTTGCAATCTGAAGGTTATAATTTGTTGTACAACATAAACAGTGCTTAATGTTACGACTGCCAGTCATTCAATTACGCTATACTACAGAAACCTCGAGATCACTATCCAACACAGCGCTTCATAGACACAGTATATCCTGTTTCAATATAGTTTATCATTACTTATTGCATAAGTCGTGAACTCACACATCCATGTTAATAAACTTGTTACATAGCGATGTATCTGATTAAAACAATATAAATGTTCGCGACTGGTACATACAACCTGGAACACACTATAACGTTCATATACGGTCCCAGATAAAACCAAGAAATTCTTCTTAATTCCAACACCGGACAATTCCCCGTGGTGATGAATAACATCACTACTTACTGGATACATCTTGAAATACACTATAAACAATATTAACCAATCTGCTTCAAGGTTACATATAGTTTTAAATTGAAGAGAAATTGCGCGAAATTGCCTTGGTGGTTAGCGTAAGATGTGATTGGTTTACAAAACACTGAATCTGCGATTATATCAAAGTTGCGACTGGTTATATATTGTTTTACGTACAAACCTTTTTGTCATATTGTCATATTTTGTTTTTGACTGTGTTTGTATATGTTAACAGCTAGCAATATAATAAAGGTATAGAAACAAACAGAATATATGTAAACAAGTGCAACGTGTATTATGCATTTACATCTACATGTACACATGTATGCTTTATCTCTTATATGTTATGTACGATGTATGTTAAAAACAAAATAAAGTATAATTTAAATATAAACATATTGTTCAATGTTCGGAAACATTTCTCAGCAAGATATGTTTATATATGTCTGTCCATTATGTATGACTCGGTTCGGACTTCGGTAAAATGTTAGTACTTATAATGTGAAAGTTGTAAATGTGTTTGTGACATGAGCAGTTTCATTTCATATATATTTAATTCCGTATAACATAAATTACAATGAAACAAAAAGCGGATGTTTCTATAAAAAATGTTTATTTTTTTATTCAAGGGTCACACTAAAAGACCCCAAATGCCCATGTGTTCTATGGACATGCCATTGTAAAAAATACAAATGATCGATCAGTTAAACATAATCTATGTGACATCAGCAATCTCGGAGACCCAGTGTTTATATTTGAACTTAATACTCATCCACTTATGTATGGGGACTATTGTAGCAATACCCATCTTATCATTGTCTGATGATTAACAGGGGGTCTGTATGGAGAGGGTTTGTCTTGTGTATGTTGCGTTCCCTTTAACAACTTAATCTCTCTGTACCTAAACGCGTAGACGCAATCAACCATACTAATTAATTCCTTAATACTAGCTTTCAAGTTACAGATAGATCATATTGATATAATGCAAAATATAGTTACAGCAATGTATTTTGCCTCAAATACTTTACTTTTAAACGAATCATAAAGTTGTGACAGGGAACACCACATACACAAGACAATGCTTCCCACACCGAAACACACAGAAATACACAGACAACTTGATCCAATAATAATTTATCACACCTTTTCTGATATATAATTGCGCTTATATTCCGTTAAATTAACTTGAGAACGGTTGTAAACAAATGGTGGTCAGCACATGAAATCATTTGTTTTTGGAGAAGACTTTACTTGTATTCTGAAATATATTTGAATTGACAGTATATTTCATTTATCAAATATACAGTGCAAAGGCAAAAACAACACAACCGTTCATGAAAGTGCACGACAGAATACTGATTTAGAAAGTGGCTTAATACATTCAGTCATTGAACGCTGGTGGAAGTAGAACCGTGTCCATCACGTGAATAACACCGTTGATTACGGCAAGATCTGCTTCTGCAACGTTAGTATCGTTGATCGATACACCTCCTATAAACACATACAATATACATGAAATGAAAGGATAAGTCACAAAAACAACCGGGGTCATGCAGTGACTATTCGTGCTAGTGGGTCGGAGAAAGAGCGCACTCCTGGGTAGAAACACCAACCTTCCGTTATCCAGACGGATGACTTCCTCTCTGACAAATTCTATATTTCGAGTAGGTAGGATTCTAATCTGGGTCGATCAGTGGCAAGTGATATAAAGTCAATAACCACTCGAGTACGGATGCCGCACGGATCCAAACAAATAGACACACGTTAATACGTATATTGTAATGCTACGACCATTTGTGCTTTTACTGCACTACTATTCCAAACCTAGTAATGTTTCGTAGCACTTGCTACATCTCCAGAAACAAAAGCAAGACTTTCAGTTACTGTAAACATGTCATACTCGAGTCGATCACATAAAGCCAGAAGTACCGTGCAAAGTCGCAATCTGTGTAAAAACAGATTCCACAATGAAATAAGAAAGTCGAAATGAGCACTCTTCAATACATACAACGAATCACTCGATATTTAAACGTAAAACAGAGAAGTTTAGACGATAATAACACCTAAGCTTAAAAATTAAACTTTAAAATTGTGCATGAACCATCGTTATCATACAAACATGACAATGTCCCCACTGCGCTGAAGACACCTCATATATAACGTTTATTTAACATATGTACTAAGCAACAATATAATACAACGCAACGCAACCCAACCCAATGCAACACAACACCACACACATAATACAATAAATTTTAGATATAGAGCTTTTTTAACCAACTATGTAATACCATATAGTATACAGAAAACATGGCATAAAACAGCTGCAACTAAAATTATATGCAAAGCATACACATATTGACACATTAAATTCTAATCAGAGTTACACGCAATACAGTGTAATATTAAATCTTGGGGTTAAGACAGCACAATCTGGTTAAGTTATACTCGCAATGATACAAAATGTACATAACACAAAGATATTACAAATGAACAAAAAGCAAAAGCACATATACATACCTGAAGAAACTTTTACTGAAAGTGACTTGCCTGAAACGTTTGTTGGCATTTCTCCGTCACTGAGTCCAGCACTAAAAAGTGTACCGCCTACCACGTGATATGCCATTACATCTTCAACAACAACAAGTGTCATGAAAAGTTACGTTATTCCTAATCAGGAATGTTTGAATATATCGGGTAAGTATCTAGAAGGTGATTTTATGACATAACTAGTAATGATATGGTAATGGTTATGTGTACATGTATATACAAGTACTCGTTATCACTTAATTAAAGCAGAAACAAAAACATTCAAAACAATGATTATACTAATGAAGGACACTACCTTGACAAAACCTGTATAAATGACGTTAGTTATGACGTCGAGTATTTCGAGTCATTCAAAATTCACCAAATGATTACGTTCTGATTGGCTAAGCCGAGGCGTTCACGTACGCACTTATTTGATCACGGAATTATGTTCGACCTAAATGTAAGGCAAATAATTTGATGAACCAGTTTGGTATAATCTTTTCTCAAGCATCAAATATATTGTGTATTTATTTGCCATATATTTGAGAAACAATTTTAGATATATGTATATATAACATTATTTTTTATGATTGCATGGCTCACGTGACAGACGATGTTATAAAGATGAGCGGCGCAAATTGAAATTAGTATAAACATTATAGTTTTGTTAGTTGAGATTTATGTTATTGCACGAACATAATAATGTTAGTATAATCAATATATAAAGACATTCAAATTTTAACCAGCGTCCAGTTTACAAAGGAAACTCCCGTACATTTGGATATCATTTCTTCTAAGTACTGCAGACAACCGAGTCTGCCCTCATTCCAAACCGCTATTTGTCTGTCGAGGTATTTACAACAAATCATCATTGTTTTGTACGATACATAACACATTTGTGCACACCATACTTAATTGTACCTTCGGTTAGCCTCCATATATTAAAGAGTGATTGTGTTTTATTTCCAACACGGTCAGCATTGCATGCTATATTTTGTTCCAGACAACGAGATTTATGTAACGAGTAAATTTTAGAATAACAAATACTCCGTTATAATAAGGTTATACACCTTGGTGGCTAGCAGTTTGTTGCCTAGTCATTGGTCGGTTATGAGAATGTGCTCAGAGCCGACCAATCAGATGTTTAAATGTAAAACTAGTAACCTCAGATCCAGTACATACAGTGAAACCTCAATACTTTTCACAATCGGTGCTGAAGAAAGTTGGTCTTATTTGTGAGGTGGTCTTATTATAAATATCTAGAACTAAAATGGCGATTCTTATTCCAAAACATTCACGTATTTACTTTTTTATAGTTGCTATTTAAAGAAGAGAAAGAAGTACAAGCTATATATGATCAGAAAATAAAGGAGATAACCAGTACAGCTAGGTTAGTATTTGTTAACATAATTATCTCCATTGTTAAGTCATTGTTTAAATTATAATACAACTTGAGGTAGCCTACTAGCAATTGATACACCCTTACGACCAATAAAAATGTGAGAAAACTTAATAATAATGTTGTGATTTTGACATTACAAATCAACTGAGAGATTGCAACATTGTACATATCTCGTCCGATTGTATGAAATAATGAACAAGATTCACACATGTACATTAAACTGACATGAATAGAAAAAAACCCATAACAAACACAAGTATCAACAAAGGATGCAGCCTTTTTATCACCTATCATCAAAATCAGTTTGAAATGTTGGTGTTGACAATACGATTGATCTCATTTATATGGATTAATACTGCTAAAACTATTACATAAGTTAAATTTAATTAAGTTATAGAAAGCAATTAAGTACAAAATGTACCCATAAATGCATGAATGGTACTAGACTTCTCCAGAACAACACCCTATTGGAGATGCAAATTTTGGCTTTATGAACAATCAGAATTGTTTATGTCATACGTTATGTAAACTCTTACATAGCTAAATTTTCTCTCACGTGAGTAAAATACAATAGGGATAACAAAAACGAGATCGCGCTAGTAGTCAAATGTTACTACGTCCATTCATCAGTTCATTCCTATATTTCTTGTCCCGTAGATAAATTGATTACCTAATTTAATGCAACTTGACACAGTAATTTCTGACAATGAAGGAGTAAGTAAAGTATTAAAACTATAACTCGAAAAAGATGATCTAATTATCTCCCTTGTTATACTTAAGGCGGCATTACATTCATTTCTCCCTTTTCAAATTGGTAAATAGTAGTTTCATCCACCAAAATAACATTTCAGTTTACAAAAATATCATCATCTAGAGTGATATTGAGGTGTTTCTATTTCGGACAAAGCTGAGTTTAGACATCAATACAATGGAACTTAGAGCGATCGGAGATGCTAAATAATTGTTTTGATTAAGAAAGATAATTAACATTATGTTTCAATAATAAATACCTTGATATGAATTAATATTTGAGTAGTGTTTTCTGCGATTATAACCCTTGCTTGGACATTATTAAGTAATCGGCCCTCACACAAGGGCACACACAATTTGCACACTTTTCCCCAGCTTACATTTTCACTTTTACCCGATATACACGTTTTTATATTCCTCAATACATAGTACTTTCTATCGTACCAGCACTAACAACATTCAAACGGATCCGCGGCGTTTACATAATTGGCATCGAATAACGAACCAGCTCCTACATCGTCAGTGGTGTTTTCTTAATATTTGAATACAGGCCTTGTAGCGAACCCACAACTGGCATCAACATTTGAACGTGTCCGCGGCAAATTCATCCATGAAATCCAATAACGAGCCAGCTCGTACCTGTTGTATATCGTTAGTCAAATTTTCTTAATATTTAAATCCAGACCTTGTTGCAAACCCAGACCTAGTAGTAATACACAACTAACAGTATCATCGATGCGATGGTAGGGGTATCTGTGGCCGAGTGGTTATGGTGGCTGACTTAAATTTCACTTGCCCCTCACCGCTGGGTGTTGTAATCTCAACCGGATGTGGTATTTGTGTATGTAGATACTATCAAGCTGTCTTACGAAATGCCATTGGTTCTACCCAGGTATCGTCATATGCCCACAATAATGCTGGAAGGAGAATTTTATCATATGATAGACTCTGATGGTTCTTCAAAAAACGAAGTGTAAAGACTGTGGAAGTATTGTCAGTGCAAACCGACTTAAGGACTCCAGCCATTTTTTCACTTTAAGGGGAAGTATGGCGGTCCTTTTGATAGAGGAAATTTGCATCATAACTCCCCAGAGTTGGGTATTTATAAGGTTAAACTTTTGAATAATTTTACTGAAGGGGAAGGGCCTTTCTAAGGCTTGACTCATAGAACTAAACATGTTAAATTGGCTCAACAGTCTGATAGTGATTGTTGCATAATTATGTCATTTGTATGCATGTCAATATTTTTTACTTGTCACATATTTTGTGTGTGTTTTTGGTAATAATAAACTACATTTTCTGAAGTTTGTATTATTTCCCAGTATTCCCACTTTCATAAAATAAAGAGAATTTCACAGTACGGGAAATGCCTGGAATTACCACTGGTTAATACCGCACTGGTAAATACCATGCCAACCCTGCTGTGCGAATAAGGTAAAAACATTAAAAATGTATAAATATTACTTACAATTTTATTTTTATGGAAACAATTGTTTTGGAGTACATGCAAATATCTAAATATAACCTAATCACATGTGTTAAATTAATGTATAATTATGAAATGAAACAGTGACTACAAATAGTACATACAGTTTTAATATGACATTGGCAAATTGATCCAAGGTTCATTTGTATACATGGTATGATGTTGTAACTTTAAGAGCTTAACAGTTTGAATATATCATAAATTAAAACAATACAAGCAATTTTCGATAATGAATGTGCTTAATTGTCTAGAGATAATATCAAGGAATTCAAGTGTTATCGGTAGTTGTTTGAAAAAAATTAAAACATATGTTTTTAAAAACAATAAAATCATTGATGAAAATAGTTTATAGTACAACACGAAAATAATGAATATTACTCAAAGTGATTCTAGGGAAATATCTGTTAAAGGGAGTCAGAAAATACAAAATAAAATCCCTCCTTTGGTCCATACATAGATAACTGATGCTGGCAATGACATGTTTGCTCAGTCAACTTATCAAGATAACTTGTTACATGATACCCACACTCAGTTGCATTAATACTACACATAGCAAACCTGATACTACTGAGCAAAGAAACCAAGAAGGTTGTAACATTTCTGCCTACATGGTATGTTGCAGTCGAGACTCAAACCCAAGTTAGTTTACTTTCAATTCAATCAACAAAAAACTATGTGCAAAATGACCAGTGTGTATGTCTAAAATGCTATAGTGTCTCATAGCAATATTACATAGTGACATAATAATCACATTGCATACTGCATTCTATCTGAGCTAAAGGTTAATATTTAAAAGAACATCATAAATCATTTCTGTATGGCTTATCATTTAGTGAATATAGTCTTACAAATATCATGAATATGAAAACGCTTTGTCATGCCATTTTATTGTTACCACGGATCTAATAGATCTAATTAAATGGCAAACCGATAATGACTGAAAAATATACATATACAATAACATATTATACATATTGTGGGTCATACCACAAGCGTTAAACGTCATAAACATTTCGAATCACAGCTCTAAGCTCATTTCATCCACTTTATTCTAACCGAATGTGTTTACATTATTGAGCTGTCATCTGTTAAAACTAGTCAAGTATTATCACTTATTCCAAGATTGTCCAGAATAGTTCACAGTTTACCATCAAATGGTTGATTAACTGTTGTGACAAACATAAAGTAGCCTGACATCCTGATATATGTATCGAATATTTTCAGAAACATCGTATGTTTTCATATTCCCAGGAAGTACTCGTCGAGTTGTATTTAATGCATCGTGGGATTGTGTAGTGACCAATAGAAACACGACAAAGTGTCAGGGGGGGGGGCGAGGTTATGTGACGTAATAATACAAGGGAGCTTATCGTGTAAACACATGTGATGCTAGTAAACCGTACAATTTAGCGTCACATACCTTCGTCATGGCTGAGATAGGGTGGCTCCTATCTGTACGAGGTTTGATATCATTAACTATAAAATTATAAATGACGCCAATTAGATCTCGTGACAATCTGTACTTTTCTATAAGTTTACGATCTATGCGTCTAACATGTCCGACAACGCGTCTAACATGTCAGGTATTTCTCTGAAATGTCGAGCTCTTCGAGGGTACATACGGTTGGTCATTTTTACGCATAACGTAGAGATTTACGGTCGGTGATTTCTAACGTAACTTTACGCTCGAACTTACGCAAATACCTATGCACGAAAATATTAGTGAAACGCATTTACGCAGAAATTGTGTACGTATTACAAAAGTCTTTTACTTACGCAAGCGTAAGTATGTTAGCAAAACGGTACACAGGGCCATAGTTTAATTTGTTTTTTTTAAGAATGATTTACTAATTTGTAACAATAAAACTTTTTTTTACACTTAGAACAAAGTGAAGGGTAAAGTGATATGCTTGCATTTTCAAGGGTGTTAAGTATATATACAACATGTCTAAACGTCCACTTGATATTTCGTTGAAATATAAGAACAGAAACATGTGTACACATTTGTGCCTATTGACCAGACTGGGAACCAGAAATATTTAAAAAAAGTAATCAATAATACGATTTTTTTTATATTTTTACAATTATTTTCCAAATTTCATTTGAATTGATTAATTAATTTATAAAGTTAGTCATACCTGTTGAATCGGAGTAGTAGCATCGATCATACCGACGGCACTGGAGCGTTCTTCAGTGTTTATTCTCGCCATCTTTTCTGTTTTTCGTGTTGGACAAAGAACGTGAACTGCATTTCAATGAAATTAACCACTTACTACACACTTCACGTGATCCTCGTGCCAAAACTTGCAAATCGTACTCACAGTCACGCGTGGTCAACCATGACGATACATAGGTAATTTCTTTATGAAAGTCGATAGAGTACAAATAGCAGTAAAAATGCTGTCTTGGTCCTTGAATTGTTTGAAAATACCCTTGAAAAGTTCTTGAATTTTTTTCTGGTAAAGGGTGGGAACCCTGAAAATAGCTAACCCACCATGTTGTATGTTGAGCATCTTCTTCAGATAACGACTTAAGTTAAATGTCAGAAATGACGAGCGTAATTTTGGCATGGTTACATCAACTTTGTGTCGATATTTTGAGGTTTTTGCATCATATATATTATACCCAGGACTTGACACTTTAGTCCCTAATATTTCCAAAAAAAACACTTGTATCTGTGTGGGGAGGCATTGTTCTGTGAATGTGGTGTTACCTGGTGTCTGTATGGGGAGGCATTGTTCTGTGAATGTGGTGTTACCTGGTGTCTGTATGGGGAGGCATTGAAAAGTGTTCTGTGAATGTGGTGTTACCTGGTGTCTGTGTGGGGAGGCATTGTTCTGTGAATGTGGTGTTACCTGGTGACTGTATGGGGAGGCATTGAAAAGTGTTCTGTGAATGTTGTGTTACCTGGTGTCTGTGTGGGGAGGCATTGTTCTGTGAATGTTGTGTTACCTGGTGTCTGTGTGGCGAGGCATTGTTCTGTGAATGTTGTGTTACCTGGTGTCTGTGTGGGGAGGCATTGTTCTGTGAATGTTGTGTTACCTGGTGTCTGTGTGGGGAGGCATTGTTCTGTGAATGTGGTGTTACCTGGTGTCTGTGTGGCGAGGCATTGTTCTGTGAATGTGGTGTTACCTGGTGTCTGTATGGGGAGGCATTGTTCTGTGAATGTGGTGTTACCTGGTGTCTGTATGGGGAGGCATTGAAAAGTGTTCTGTGAATGTTGTGTTACCTGGTGTATGTGTGGGAAGGCATTGAAAAGTGTTCTGTGAATGTTGTGTTACCTGGTGTCTGTGTGGGGAGGCATTGAAAAGTGTTCTGTGAATGTGGTGTTACCTGGTGTCTGTATGGGGAGGCATTGAAAAGTGTTCTGTGAATGTTGTGTTACCTGGTGTCTGTGTGGGGAGGCATTGAAAAGTGTTCTGTGAATGTTGTGTTACCTGGTGTCTGTGTGGGGAGGCATTGAAAAGTGTTCTGTGAATGTTGTGTTACCTGGTGTCTGTGTGGGGAGGCATTGAAAAGTGAATGTGGTGTTACCTGGTGTCTGTGTGGGGAGGCATTGAAAAGTGAATGTGGTGTTACCTGGTGTCTGTGTGGGGAGGCATTGTTCTGTGAATGAGGTGTTACCTGGTGTCTGTGTGGGGAGGCATTGTTCTGTGAATGTGGTGTTACCTGGTGTCTGTGTGGGGAGGCATTGTTCTGTGAATGTGGTGTTACCTGGTGTCTGTGTGGGGAGGCATTGAAAAGTGTTCTGTGAATGTTGTGTTACCTGGTGTCTGTGTGGGGAGGCATTGAAAAGTGAATGTGGTGTTACCTTGTGTCTGTGTGGGGAGGCATTGTTCTGTGAATGAGGTGTTACCTGATCTCTGTGTGGGGAGGCATTGAAAAGTGTTCTGTGAATGTTGTGTTACCTGGTGTCTGTGTGGGGAGGCATTGAAAAGTGAATGTGGTGTTACCTGGTGTCTGTGTGGGGAGGCATTGAAAAGTGAATGTGGTGTTACCTGGTGTCTGTGTGGGGAGGCATTGAAAAGTGAATGTGATGTTACCTTGTGTCTGTGTGGGGAGGCATTGTTCTGTGAGTGTGGTGTTACCTGGTGTCTGTGTGGGGAGGCATTGTTCTGTGAATGTGGTGTTACCTGGTGTCTGTGTGGCGAGGCATTGTTCTGTGAATGTGGTGTTACCTGGTGTCTGTGTGGGGAGGCATTGAAAAGTGAATGTGGTGTTACCTGGTGTCTGTGTGGGGAGGCATTGAAAAGTGAATGTGGTGTTACCTGGTGTCTGTGTGGGGAGGCATTGTTCTGTGAATGTGGTGTTACCTGGTGTCTGTGTGGCGAGGCATTGTTCTGTGAATGTGGTGTTACCTGGTGTCTGTATGGGGAGGCATTGAAAAGTGTTCTGTGAATGAGGTGTTACCTGATGTCTGTGTGGGGAGGCATTGAAAAGTGTTCTGTGAATGTTGTGTTACCTGGTGTATGTGTGGGGAGGCATTGAAAAGTGAATGTGGTGTTACCTGGTGTCTGTGTGGGGAGGCATTGAAAAGTTAATGGTGTGTTACCTGGTGTCTGTGTGGGAAGGCATTGAAAAGTGAATGTGATTTACCTGGTGTCTGTGTGGGGAGGCATTAATCTGTGAGTGTGGTGTTACCTGGTGTATGTGTGGGGAGGCATTGTTCTGTGAGTGTGGTGTTACCTGGTGTCTGTGTGGGGAGGCAGTGTTCTGTTAATGTGGTGTTACCTGGTGTCTGTTTGGGAAGGCACTGTTCTGAATGTGGCGTTACCTAGTGTCTGTATAGGGAGGCATTGTTCTGTGGTGTTACCTGGTGTCTGTGTGTTGAGGCATTGTTATGTGAATGCGGTGTTACCTGGTGTATGTGTGAGGAGGCATTGTTCTGCGGTGTTACCTGGTGTCTGTGTGGGGAGGCATTGTTCTGTGAATGTCGCGTTCCCTGTATCAACTTTCTTTCATCATCCTACGTCTAATTTTCAAAATGTATGGTATAATGTTTGTTGAAAATAGAATTATCATTATTATTAAATATTGAGTGATGATACTGCATGTTTGTACTGATTGGTTACTAACCTTGTTTTATTGATCTCATGTCATACATGTAATGCCTAGTAGAGAAGTAGATTGATGAGTTAAGTTCCAGATTTGGAGTACAAGATGATATCTTGGAAATGAAACAGATTGTTTGAAGTAATGTTGTATATTATTATTCTGTGAATGATTCTGAATAGGGATGATATGGTACGATCATCACATGATACGATACATGTCGATACATCTACACGCCGATACAATACTGATAGTTAAATTCAAATACAAAAAAAACACAAGTTAAAGAAGACTATTTATATGTTTTAAAGCCACAATTTATTAATAATTATTGAAATATTACTAACGAATTATTCATCTATTTTATTACAATGTTGTTAGCTTATTGTGATCAGAATTTTACAGGCATACCATCAATGAACATGTATGTGGTTGAAAAGGGAAAAAACTTGTAATATATTTTCATTCATTTAACTATTCCTAATATAATATTTTATTGCATGCTACAAATTGTTTTACAAATGGTAGTGTGTCTGTTTATATATAAGTTTGTTCTGATTAACGGAACTCTATAAAAATATATTTATAAATATTTTGTTGCAACATAAGACCGACGTGTGCATTAATAGTCCACACAATATCACGTGTGTATCGATACATATGGAGACCTTGTTATGGTTACATGTCTATAGACTGTTGCATGGTTGCATGTCTTGAGACCTTGTTATGGTAACATGTCTATAGACTGTTGCATGGTTGCATGTCATGAGACCTTGTTATGGTAACATGTCTATAGACTGTTGCATGGTTGCATGTCTTGAGACCTTGTTATGGTTACATGTCTATAGCCTGTTGCATGGTTGCATGTCTTGAGACCTTGTTATGGTAACATGTCTATAGCCTGTTGCATGGTTGCATGTCTTGAGACCTTGTTATAGTAACATGTATATACACTGTTGCATGGTTACATGTCCAGAGACTATTGCATTGTTTCATGTCTGGAGACTTTGTTATGGTTACATGTCTATATACTGTTGCATGGTTGCATGTCTGGAGACTTTGTTATGGTTACATGTCTATATACTGTTGCATGGTCACATGTCTGGAGACCTTGTTATGGTTACATGTCTATATACTGTTGCATGGTCACATGTCTGGAGACTTTGTTATGGTTACATGTCTATATACTGTTGCATGGTCACATGTCTGGATACTTTGTTATGGTTACATGTCTATATACTGTTGCATGGTCATATGTCTGGATACTATGTTATGGTTACATGTCTATAGACTGTTGCATGGTTGCATGTCTGGAGACCTTGTTATGGTTACATGTTTATATACTGTTGCATGGTTGCATGTCTGGAGACCTTGTTATGGTTGCATGTCTATAGACTGTTGCATGGTTACATGTCTGGAGACTTTGTTATGGTTACATGTCTATAGACTGTTGCATGGTTGCATGTCTGGAGACCTTGTTATGGTTGCATGTCTATAGACTGTTGCATGGTTACATGTCTGGAGACCTTGTTATGGTTACATGTCTATAGACTGTTGCATGGTTGCATGTCTGAAGACCTTGTTATGGTTACATGTCTATATACTGTTGCATGGTCACATGTCTGGAGACTTTGTTATGGTTACATGTCTATATCTGTTGCATGGTCACATGTCTGGATACTTTGTTATGGTTACATGTCTATATACTGTTGCATGGTCACATGTCTGGAGGCTTTGTTATGGTTACATGTTTATA
This sequence comes from Mactromeris polynyma, assembly GCA_032209605.1. NCBI lineage: Eukaryota > Metazoa > Mollusca > Bivalvia > Venerida > Mactridae > Mactromeris > Mactromeris polynyma. Next base: position 5,900,894 of record JASFXZ010000013.1, read on the forward strand.
TACTGTTGCATGGTCACATGTCTGGATACTTTGTTATGGTTACATGTCTATAGACTGTTGCATGGTCACATGTCTGGAGACTTTGTTATGGTTACATGTCTATAGACTGTTGCATGGTTACATGTCTGGATACTTTGTTATGGTTACATGTATATAGACTGTTGCATAGTTACATGTCTGGAGACCTTGTTATGGTTACATGTCTATAAACTGTTGCATGGTTACATGTCTGGATACTTTGTTATGGTTACATGTATATAGACTGTTGCATGGTTACATGTCTGGAGACCTTGTTATAGTTGCATGTCTATAGACTGTTGCATGGTTGCATGTCTGGAGACCTTGTTATGGTTACATGTTTATATACTGTTGCATGGTTGCATGTCTGGAGACTTTGTTATGGTTACATGTCTATATACTGTTGCATGGTTGCATGTCTGGAGACTTTGTTATGGTTACATGTATATAGACTGTTGCATGGTTGCATGTCTGGAGACCTTGTTATGGTAACATGTTTATATACTGTTGTATGGTTGCATGTCTGGAGACCTTGTTATGGTTACATGTTTATATACTGTTGCATGGTTGCATGTCTGGAGACTTTGTTATGGTTACATGTATATATACTGTTGCATGGTCACATGTCTGGAGACTTTGTTATGGTTACATGTCTATAGACTGTTGCATGGTTGCATGTCTGGAGACCTTGTTATGGTTACATGTTTATAAACTGTTGCATGGTTGCATGTCTGGAGACCTTGTTATGGTTGCATGTCTATAGACTGTTGCATGGTTACATGTCTGGAGACTTTGTTATGGTTACATGTCTATATACTGTTGCATGGTCACATGTCTGGAGACTTTGTTATGGTTACATGTCTATAGACTGTTGCATGGTTGCATGTCTGGAGACCTTGTTATGGTTACATGTTTATATACTGTTGCATGGTTGCATGTCTGGAGACTTTGTTATGGTTACATGTCTATAGACTGTTGCATGGTCACATGTCTGGAGACTTTGTTATGGTTACATGACTATAGACTGTTGCATGGTTACATGTCTGGATACTTTGTTATGGTTACATGTCTATAGACTGTTGCATGGTTACATGTATATATACTGTTGCATGGTCACATGTCTGGAGACTTTGTTATGGTTACATGTCTATAGACTGTTGCATGGTTGCATGTCTGGAGACCTTGTTATGGTTACATGTTTATATACTGTTGCATGGTTGCATGTCTGGAGACCTTGTTATGGTTGCATGTCTATAGACTGTTGCATGGTTACATGTCTGGAGACTTTGTTATGGTTACATGTCTATAGACTGTTGCATGGTTGCATGTCTGGAGACCTTGTTATGGTTACATGTTTATATACTGTTGCATGGTTGCATGTCTGGAGACTTTGTTATGGTTACATGTCTATAGACTGTTGCATGGTTACATGTCTGGAGACTTTGTTATGGTTACATGTATATAGACTGTTGCATGGTTGCATGTCTGGAGACCTTGTTATGGTTACATGTTTATATACTGTTGTATGGTTGCATGTCTGGAGACCTTGTTATGGTTACATGTTTATATACTGTTGCATGGTTGCATGTCTGGAGACTTTGTTATGGTTACATGTCTATATACTGTTGCATGGTCACATGTCTGGAGACTTTGTTATGGTTACATGTCTATAGACTGTTGCATGGTTGCATGTCTGGAGACCTTGTTATGGTTACATGTTTATATACTGTTGCATGGTTGCATGTCTGGAGACCTTGTTATGGTTGCATGTCTATAGACTGTTGCATGGTTACATATCTGGAGACTTTGTTATGGTTACATGTCTATAGACTGTTGCATGGTTGCATGTCTGGAGACCTTGTTATGGTTACATGTTTATATACTGTTGCATGGTTGCATGTCTGGAGACTTTGTTATGGTTACATGTCTATAGACTGTTGCATGGTCACATGTCTGGAGACTTTGTTATGGTTACATGTCTATAGACTGTTGCATGGTTACATGTCTGGATACTTTGTTATGGTTACATGTCTATAGACTGTTGCATGGTTACATGTATATATACTGTTGCATGGTCACATGTCTGGAGACTTTGTTATGGTTACATGTCTATAGACTGTTGCATGGTTGCATGTCTGGAGACCTTGTTATGGTTACATGTTTATATACTGTTGCATGGTTGCATGTCTGGAGACCTTGTTATGGTTGCATGTCTATAGACTGTTGCATGGTTACATGTCTGGAGACTTTGTTATGGTTACATGTCTATAGACTGTTGCATGGTTGCATGTCTGGATACCTTGTTATGGTTACATGTTTATATACTGTTGCATGGTTGCATGTCTGGAGACTTTGTTATGGTTACATGTCTATAGACTGTTGCATGGTCACATGTCTGGAGACTTTGTTATGGTTGCATGTCTATAGACTGTTGCATGGTTACATGTCTGGATACTTTGTTATGGTTACATGTATATAGACTGTTGCATGGTTACATGTCTGGAGACCTTGTTATGGTTACATGTCTATAAACTGTTGCATGGTTACATGTCTGGATACTTTGTTATGGTTACATGTATATAGACTGTTGCATGGTTACATGTCTGGATACCTTGTTATAGTTACATGTCTATAGACTGTTGCATGGTTGCATGTCTGGAGACCTTGTTATGGTTACATGTTTATATACTGTTGCATGGTTGCATGTCTGGAGACTTTGTAATGGTTACATGTCTATAGACTGTTGCATGGTTGCATGTCTGGAGACCTTGTTATGGTTACATGTTTATATACTGTTGCATGGTTGCATGTCTGGAGACCTTGTTATGGTTGCATGTCTATAGACTGTTGCATGGTTACATGTCTGGAGACTTTGTTATGGTTACATGTCTATAGACTGTTGCATGGTTGCATGTCTGGAGACCTTGTTATGGTTAGATGTTTATATACTGTTGCATGGTTGCATGTCTGGAGACCTTGTTATGGTTGCATGTCTATAGACTGTTGCATGGTTACATGTCTGGAGACTTTGTTATGGTTACATGTCTATAGACTGTTGCATGGTTACATGTCTGGATACTTTGTTATGGTTACATGTCTGTAGACTGTTGCATGGTTACATGTCTGGATACTTTGTTATGGTTACATGTATATAGACTGTTGCATGGTTACATGTCTGGAGACCTTGTTATAGTCACATGTCTATAGAATGTTGCATGGTTGCATGTCTGGAGACCTTGTTATGGTTACATGTCTATAGACTGTTGCATGGTTACATGTCTATATACTGTTGCATGGTCACATGCTGGATACTTTGTTATGGTTACATGTATATAGACTGTTGCATGGTTACATGTCTGGAGACCTTGTTATGGTTACATGTCTATAAACTGTTGCATGGTTACATGTCTGGATACTTTGTTATGGTTACATGTATATAGACTGTTGCATGGTTACATGTCTGGAGACCTTGTTATAGTTACATGTATATAGACTGTTGCATGGTTGCATGTCTGGAGACCTTGTTATGGTTACATGTCTATAGACTGTTGCATGGTTACATGTCTATATACTGTTGCATGGTCACATGTCTGGAGACTTTGTTATGGTTACATGTCTATAGACTGTTGCATGGTTGCATGTCTGGAGACCTTGTTATGGTTACATGTTTATATACTGTTGCATGGTTGCATGTCTGGAGACCTTGTTATGGTTGCATGTCTATAGACTGTTGCATGGTTACATGTCTGGATACTTTGTTATGGTTACATGTCTATATACTGTTGCATGGTTGCATGTCTGGAGACTTTGTTATGGTTACATGTCTATAGACTGTTGCATGGTTGCATGTCTGGAGACCTTGTTATGGTTACATGTCTATAGACTGTTGCATGGTTACATGTCTGGATACTTTGTTATGGTTACATGTCTATAGACTGTTGCATGGTTGCATGTCTGGATACTTTGTTATGGTTACATGTCTATAGACTGTTGCATGGTTGCATGTCTGGAGACTTTGTTATGGTTACATGTCTATATACTGTTGCATGGTCACATGTCTGGAGACCTTGTTATGGTGACATGTCTATAGACTGTTGCATGATTGCATGTCTGGAGACCTTGTTATGGTTACATGTCTATAGACTGTTGCATGATTACATGTCTATATACTGTTGCATGGTCACATGTCTGGATACTTTGTTATGATTACATGTCTATATACTGTTGCATGGTTACATGTCTGGATACTTTGTTATGGTTACATGTCTATAGACTGTTGCATGGTTGCATGTCTGGAGACCTTGTTATGGTTACATGTTTATATACTGTTGCATGGTTGCATGTCTGGAGACCTTGTTATGGTTGCATGTCTATAGACTGTTGCATGGTTACATGTCTGGAGACTTTGTTATGGTTACATGTCTATATACTGTTGCATGGTTGCATGTCTGGAGACTTTGTTATGGTTACATGTCTATAGACTGTTGCATGGTTGCATGTCTGGAGACCTTGTTATGGTTACATGTCTATAGACTGTTGCATGGTTACATGTCTGGACACTTTGTTATGGTTACATGTCTATAGACTGTTGCATGGTTACATGTCTGGAGACCTTGTTATGGTTACATGTCTATAGACTGTTGCATGGTTACATGTCTGGATACTTTGTTATGGTTACATGTCTATAGACTGTTGCATGGTTACATGTCTGGATACTTTGTTATGGTTACATGTATATAGACTGTTGCATGGTTACATGTCTGGAGACCTTGTTATAGTTACATGTCTATAGACTGTTGCATGGTTGCATGTCTGGAGACCTTGTTATGGTTACATGTCTATAGACTGTTGCATGGTTACATGTCTATATACTGTTGCATGGTCACATGCTGGATACTTTGTTATGGTTACATGTATATAGACTGTTGCATGGTTACATGTCTGGAGACCTTGTTATGGTTACATGTCTATAGACTGTTGCATGGTTACATGTCTGGATACTTTGTTATGGTTACATGTATATAGACTGTTGCATGGTTACATGTCTGGAGACCTTGTTATAGTTACATGTCTATAGACTGTTGCATGGTTACATGTCTGTGGACCTTTATCTGGTAACATGTCTCAAAACCTTTATATGGTTACATGTCTGTATACATTTATATGGGTACATGTCTTGAGACAAGTACACTTATAGTTAAATGGCTCTTCAGACAGTTAGGTGGTTATGTGTGCTCTTAATAATGTGGATAATTGAACATACTTTTTTCTTAGTTTTTATTACATCATTGAAAAAAATTGTATTTCAATAACGGTTCATATGATATTGGTATGGTTATAGTGCAAAATTATGGTAAAATCCTGATCCGATGCATAATCACATTTATATCTGCTGTAATTGTGGACACATCTGACTCTCATCTTTTCCTTTAGGTTTTGAGATTTGAAATGAGCAGTTTGGAGACCAGTCTCAGAACTCAAGCATATGATTGGCTGTTTTTGATCGCACTCTTAAAATTAATCAATGACAATGCTTCTTTCGGGGACTTGTCTCCAAACGTTGCTTTATATAATACAGTATCATTAAGCTGGATACAACTGTCAAGGCGTGATTTCACTTATGATATATTGTGATAATTCATTTTATTTGTAACTATGCTCTCATATACGTGTACATATGTCTTTTTATACAATAGAGTGTTTTGAAATAAATGCATTATCTTTGTCTAGTAGTAACAATTATAAGTACATTGATCATTTGTAAATGTGCAACGTTTTATTCATACTGTTTGCATTAACACATTCGAGACTGCACTGGGATAAGTATCCCACATAGTAAATATGGTTACACTGTTCCATCATCTGTATTTATTGAATTGAAATGTGGTGTTCGAACAACCTACGACAACAGCCATAATCATGAAGTATCAGCAGTTGCGGACATGTTCTACACAAGTTTCATTCGTAGTCAGTACAGTAGCAGTTGTTTAGAACAGTGCTATGAAGCAACCTAGAATTGATGCCATTTTGAAACACTCAAAATTTCATAAACACTAAACAAGTATAGTGGTATTACATGAGTGGTCACGAGTCGACTATAAACAAGATAAAACTATCATTTTTCATACAAAATAGATATTTAACAATGTCAACATCATTTGAGCACATTAATGTCATGCTTGTTTTGTTGTGACGTAATGCATGCGATTTAGTTCACTAGTGAACTATCGAAAATAATTCATGGATGTTATTTCCACTCAACACCATGGCATGTAATAAATTATACATGCAATACGTAGGATATAGCCTGGACAGGACAACTTGTGGAGTGTTTGCATACACAGGTTTATACCCTCACATGTTAGGGGTACGAGTCAAGCGTCATTTACCAGTACATTTAAACAGGTTGTTAATGTTTGATATTATAAATCAGACTAAATCAGAATATATCAAGACAGTATTGTGATAAAACATCTCATTGACATTGCAATATGTGATTCATGTGGTTGGTATAATTATTTAGATACACACTATTACATATAATCTACACTTGTCTTGTGTTATAACACCTGCTTGACATTTGTTTTTGTTTTCATATTGCAGATTATCACGCTGGACTTGTGTTACATGTTTTTTAGTATATCCTTGTATAAATGCTATAAAGTGAAGCATATGGGAAATGGCTCAGTGTGTTGTGAGCTTTGACTGTCATTGTTCATATATGTGATTGTTCATACCCACATTTTATTGTTGTAGGGGCGGATATAGCACTTGGGCTAAGGGGGTGCAACTTTTGGGTCCAACGGGGGCTTATCGACGCCGCTTAATCCGTCCATTCATGCATCCCACTTAATGAATAGTTGAGCAACGTTTTATGCAGCAACATCAACATTTTGTTCGAATCTCAACTGGATATTGTATGTGAGAAAACTATCCAGCTGGCTTTGTAACTGAAGACCGGTGTTTCTCCCCAGGAGTCTTAAATGCCAATAATAATGGTGAAAGGGACGATAGGGTCTCACTCTACCTAAATAGCTAGACAGGTCACTACACGACCCTGACTGATTACGTGACTAAAAGTCCTAAAACAAAAATGATGCAATAACAGTTTGTCTCTATGCTGTAAGAGAAATCCTCACAGCATATCAAAGAAGTCACCATTCATTGTCAAATTCCGAATATATGTATATTTATTCACCCAAAAAGCAAACACTGTTCTATTTAAGTTATAAACATTTTAGCATACTAAAATTTGACTATTAAATCAATGTAACTGTAATTTTACACAAAAGTTCATATCTTCATGCCAGTAATTAATATAATAAAACACTACTGGTAATGTTATATTAGTGATGAATGGCTTATGTATTCTTAATACACATTAGAACAATAGCACATGAAAGTGATGACACCAGTTAAATTTGTGAACAATAGTACATTAAAGTGACGACATCATTTAGATTTTTCAACAATAGCGCATCAAAATGATGACATCATTTTGATTATTCAACGAAGTGGTGCCATCATTTAGAATGTTCAGCTATAGTGCATGATGAAAGTGGTGCCATCATTTAGAATATTCAACTATAGTACATGAAAGTGGTGCCATCATTTAGAATATTCAACAATTGTACATGAAAGCGGTGATATCAGATAAACAAAAGGGCCGTGGTGTGCCCCCTTTATCGCTCACCTGAGTACATTGCCAACTTGGTTTCGAGAGAGTGCAAGAGGATTTTCAATGATATAACATCATGGCCTACTTTTTGACCCTATATGATCCAGTACCACACTGGACTTGCATTTTATTAAGATAAACATTCTGATAAAGTTTTATGTAGTTCCGGTAGAAAATGCAGCCTCCCGAGAACCCTTTCAATCATTTGATTTTGGGACCTTGGTTTTGACCTCAGATGACACAGGGCGATCCCAATAGCTCACATTGAGCACTTCGTGCTCAGGTGAGCTAATACTACACCAATAGTACACGAAAACGATGCCATTATTTAGATTATTCAACGATAGTACATGAAGGCACTAAAACACTTATTAATAATCAAGATAAATAAAGCAGCTATATATAAAATACTGCATGTAAATCCATGCATATATATATTGGATGCACATACTGATCAGTTCAAATTTTAACATTAAGTGATGCTGTTCACATTTTATAATAATTCTTCTTCTTCAACGCAGTCGTATTCAGATGACTTTTGTTATTGATTGCATACCAATATAAACAAACAGTGTTTGAAATCTGGTCGCTGATTGGATGATTGACAACAATATGAAACCAATACAATCTCAAGAGAAATGTTTGCTGCCAAATAATGTTTGTGATGTTCGCTAATTGGTTGTTTGACAAAAATATAAACGAATACACTTCAAGTTGAATGTAAAATAAAATGTCTGCAGCAAATCAATGTTAGTAATCTGGACGATAATAGGTTGAATTTGCATAACAAAGACCAACAAGAGATGACTGTTTATAAGAAAAAGTTATATACATGGTGCCTAATAATTGAGTTTATACTAATAATTGTAGGTATAATAAGTATATTCACCAAGAAGGAAAGAAAACGAAAGACTTCAACTATCAATTAAGAAGTATCTCTGTCACGGTCAGCAAATGTATGTATACGTAGTAGATAATTATATAAGTTGAGTTAAACATTGGTAAAATATCATCTTGGATAAAAAAGGTAATCATATGTATCATATATGTACACATGTTAACATAAGGCATATTCAAGTATTGTACAAAGTTAGTGAAACAAACATATACAAGGGAAACAAATGTACATATTACGGTTCAAAAGTAAAAACATATTACTATAGTTGAAACACTATGTGAAAACTGTATCAAATAACAAACAATTTCCAACACAATACATGTACATGTCTACTAGGAAAAGAAAAATATATCGATTTTTTTTAAATTATTATTAATAACTACATAATAGTGGAACAATTCAGAGATGATAACTCAAACTAATAAAATGAGGATTCTCGAAACCCCTAAAACATAAAGCTTTGCGTATATAAAACATAAACCTTCTTCGTAAAGATAAGCTAAATATGGAATAAAATAATAATCACCATGTGGAGCCTGACAATCTCAGTTAATTATACATCTAAAGGCAAAATAAAACATTGATACAAAATGTGAACATTAAAACTATTTCAGCGGTCATTGGGCTATCTGATCATGACGATGTAACCGTCGTAGAATGCTACTTTTAACTATTGACACTCTGTTTTCCCTAATTAAACATTATTAATTCAGATAAAGCATCATGGTTTATATGTTGTATTAGAAAAACAATTTAGTAACAATTTCGTGACAATTTATCGCTGAACATGATTTCCATATATCTTCTACAAGAGCGAAATTTTCAGATGTTGTAACTTTGATTTTCCTGACATTCACACTGGTTTCCCAAGTTTAACAACTAGATGGCCGACGAGCGCGTGAAGGCAAATGACGCCACATAAGATTTTCAGACACTCAGCAGGGAAATTAAATTTAATTAGCAAGTAAAACTTAAAACAATACTAAAATGAAACATGCAATAAATAGAATATTTCTATGTTTCTACACCACTCGTGAAAATATTCCATCCGCTACTCACTCGGTGAACTACCTTTCGATCATACACCGAAACATATTCATATCCTCTATATACTTATGTCAAATGGAAAGTGTATGTTGGTGTCAATATCATAAAGAACAACGCGAACAAACTACAACCACGTCCAACACAAAACAATAGACAAGTTCAGTTCAATATTTACGAAATATCACAAGCTGTTCGTCTCAATAATTGCTTGAAATTCCACAGTTTGTTAATACATACAGGGCTAGTACATGTATATAGAACAGAACAGAATATAATATATATATTCCGGGTTATGAATCAGACGGTGTACCGTAGTTTATCATGCCTCGGATGATCACGTGACTCACTACACATCGGGTGTCATTTGCAAATTAATGATTTGTTATAGCGAAGACAAAATGTAAAATCAACTAATTTAAACGCAATCTTTTGCTACTTAATTGATTTTTCTGGATGAGATATTTATAGCTTCGTTGATATGTATATATTTAAGACCTCGCTATGCGTAATGAATTCCTAATTAACGATTCGAATGAGAGCGACCAGACTTGTGAACAACAATGGCGGACGGTCAATTTTCTTTTATGTAGTATTTTGTAAGTGTTATAATGGTATAATTAAGCAATTCAAACTGTTCAATTACTAGAAAACACAAATATCGTATTTAATCTTGTGCTTTGCACTAGGTCATAAGTGCTCAAATTGTCCAGATATTTAGAAAGAATCAGTGAATTTGGCCAATTTTCGCGTAATGCGAAAAAAATGGCTAGGAATAGCAGTCTACTACGCCTTGTATCACATAAGATTTTAGTGTTTTTATGCAAAATAAAGACAGTTTGGTGCTCTGCAGGTAACATAAATCGTGTTATAGTACTTTTAAGTGCTTTTTTATTTGTCTGAAAACTGATATTTTTTCTTTTGAAAGTTCACTGAATTTGTCAATTGGGATTTGATAACCGTGAATGCCATTAACATGTGAGAATTCAAATAACATTATACTGCCTTACTTAAGATGACATTTTTCCTAAATCATCATTGCTCTGTTATTTAAAATATAGCAAATACAAATATTTACACATAAACACGTAGTCTGCTTGTAATCTACCATGTCGTGAAATTACGCATAGGTAAAATCGCGAGGCAAGGCAGGATACATCGATAAGAGATAAGGTTATATAGTCCGATTCATAACCCGGTATGTACTAGCCCTGATACATACAATGCGTCATTCCCAAGCGACAACTGAATAGTTTACATGAAACTCCCACTTTTCGTAGTTGGAATCGCTGTACCATTGTGATAAGGTTCAAGTAAATTATCTCAAACAAAACTTAATCTTAGGGCATTATCTCCCGCGATTACGATATTGCGCATTTCTTTTGTGTTGCATCATGGGTAGTCCGTTTATCGCTTGAAGAAACCATGCTAGGTTTGAGTTTAGTTTCGTGTTCCATTTTCAATCTCGACCCTTTAACGATGGGATCGTATTTATCAGATGCATCATAGGTAGTCCGTTTATTGCTTGAGGAAACGAGTTTAGTTCCGTGTTTCATTTTCATTCTCGGCCCTTTAACGATGGGATCGTATTTATCAGATGCATCATAGGTAGTCCATTTATCGCTTGAATAAACGAGTTTAGTTCCGTGTTTCATTTTCATTCTCGGCCCTTTAACGATCGGATCCTATTTATCAGATGCATCATGGGTAGTCTCTTCATCGGTTGAAGAAACCATGATTGGTTTGGGTTTACTTCCATGCAGTGAGCTAACACGTCCAAGTTCCCTGTTAAAGGCATCATTAAATGAATAATTTTACAAATGTATAAATATATTTGGCAATATCAGAGATTCAAGTTTGATGCAAATTTCACTTTTTCTACATCTGCGATAAACCCAACATTAACATTTTAACCGAGATTGGGATAATCAAAACACCAGAAAAAATGCACTGATGTTAAGTACGGAGACTCTAAGTAGACATCACATATTCTTTTTATTTCGTAAAGACGAATCATTATTTCGTATTTTATAAATATTTGACAATATCAGAGAAACAATAATGTATTCAAGTTGGATGATAATCGGACTTTATCTGCAGCTGCGCTTAACATAACAGTTACATTTAACCCGAGTTGAGGCAAACATAAAACTGAACAAATGCACTAATGTCAAGAAAAAGGGTCAGTGGACTACAAGTAATATATGGGTTTTTTAATCCGCACTCTAAGTTGTATTGAAGTTTGATAGCAATGATACGTTCACTCTAATCAACTCAGCTAATGACAAAATTCAACACAAATACGGACAATGACAAAGAAGCAGACACAGACAACGATCAAGTTATTAGTTTCTCGTTTTCTTAACATTAGAGCTATGAATGTTATTTTTATCAGTGACTTTAAAAAAAAGATTTGCTCCAAAGAAGTTTTGATGTTACAGTAAAATAAATGTATTCTCACCTTATCTTGTCTTCGTCTATATGTAAAGCAGAAAGGCCTTTTCCTCCTTCCAGAACATCTGCTAGTAAGTTTTGTATTCCAGAAAGGTATTTCTGTAGACAAGGCCAGTATTTTACTGAAAAGAACATATTTAACATTTAGTTTACATGGACTTTAATGGAAGGATGTAATTCTTATTTAAATCGTACAGATGTATTTTCTATGAAAAACAACAGTATTGATGTCTTACGGTAGGATAAGAGTGACCAATGCAAGAATATGTATACCAATTTCATCTGAATTTAATGTTTGTAATACGCAAAGTGAAATGCGCATAGGAAGAAAAAATGAAACCCGTTACAACGATTACAGAACAAAAACTTAATAATGGAGACGATGCGAATACGTTTATACAGAATATACATTAACATTGTAAGAATAAAACATATGCTAAACAGTAGTTGCATCAACTACATGATAGGTGATGAGTGTCACCAACCCCCGGGATGTAAATTCACAGATGTCTAGGTAGATAGCACATTATGTCAATAAAGAAACACTGGAATAAATATTCCTATGACGCTTGTACATGTATATAATTGCATAAAGTAAAGCCACTTAGTGCAATAATGTTTCCATTCCCGGCTACATGTACAAAAATGTATGTGAACTGATTCTGCTTAATTCCAAAGAAGACTATTTCGTTTGAGTGTATGTGGCGTTCCATGTTGTTACATATTCTCTCTCTTTTAGAAAAGTCTACAACAATTGGGTAATGCATGTAAACATATTGATGAAAAAAGCGGAAACCTTTGTTCCATCCTACCGACCCTCAAACATTTTACAGGGTGTCATACAAACAAATATAATTATAACATCATCCGCAGAATCCACTGAGGAAAGGGTTGCGAAAGACAACGGGTGTGTATATAGCTACACAGAAACCTCTCAGCATGTATCGTGAATGTTCCGTTAACACTAGAAGAGGCATTGTGTGTGTTATATATGGACGATGTTATAAACAAACTGTGGTATGATATGTTCATAAAGATTCGAAGCCATAGCCACGAGTTATTCTATAAGCAGTCATCTTTTAATTATCAATGATTATCCGATATACTATGCTAATGACTATAAGCCAGCTAGTCTAGTCTTAACCCTGTCAAGCGTATGTTCTATAGTGTAAATGTGAATGAAGATAATATTTTAACTACATAAATTACATAAGTCATTAGATCACTACCTCATTGAAGTCATTTCACTATAATCAACAATAAATTATTTCGTATTTCATACAGGAGTAACGAATTGTACTGAGAGGACAGAACACAGATTATGCGACATATAAGTGTGCTTGCACAAACATAGTGACAGGGAGAGAATAAGTTGCTACAGGGAACGTCACATGCATAAGACAGTGCCTCTCTTCAAGAGAAAATGGGGTATTCGGTAGCTCATAATTTATACAGATGTGCAGTTATTATAGTATAAGTGCAACTTACGCTGAATCTGTATAGTACGCTCTAAGGCTTGCAATGCATGTGTACTCGGCCGTTCTTGTAATTGATATTCTTCGAATGGTGTAATATCTTTTCCCAGTAAGGCTTTTAAACACATTTCAGGTGATTTATGTTCCACGACGTCCATGTATCCTACTTCAGCGACCAACACCACCTTTCCATTGGCTAATGACATCAATTCCCTGGTCATGTGACCAAAACCTACCAGCAAAATACTGAGGTAAATGTCATCCGAACAAATTCAAATACAGAAACAACATTGATCATTCAGTATAATTCATATCGTGGTTAAATATTTAGCGCAAATAAAGCACTTCATATAAATATTGATATACAGTATTCACTCAAACTGCATTCAACTTAAATTTACTGATTTAAAATGACGAATATATGCAAAGTTCTATCAAATGCGTTATTTATAAACATGGTATATTTCACATTATTTAATTGATGGTATGAGACAAAAGTCAAGAAAAAGAAAATAAATTATAAATATATTCCTGTGATAGTATAGCGTCAAATCATATTCTTTAAGTGATAGTATGAGAAATAAGTCCAGACAATAGATATGCAATATACATACATTCCTGTGATAAGTGCCGTTTTTGTGTATCAAATCCTCCCGAAACGAACACTATTTCTGGATTGAACTCGTGCGCAATCGGCATTACGATATTTCTGCAATGTCAAGTTATATATAAAAGTTATAAAATAATAAGTTGAAATAAACACAACTACCGTTTGGCAATTAAATTTGTATACTGACCATTGCATTATCATCTTTGTCATTTCATAGTCAGCAATACAGCTTTGAAAGAAAAACAACATTTCTGGAGTTTGCTGTTATATTCAAATAATCGCAATATAAACATAGCTTTCATTTTCACAGAAAGCATATTAGGAAAAGAGTTGAACTATTTGTATTGGGTACAACGCCATTTGCAGGTGTAACAGTTTCCTAAAATTAAACATGATTCATTACTAAGCAGCTATCACAACTCCTCACATGAATCAGAGATGGATGACAAATGACCGTAGCCAAATGTCTCAGATAGACATGACCGGCCACAATCCGGAATCGAACCCTGACATCCCGGATGACGGCGTTCTACAAACAAGGCCTAATGACATTCAATGAGTATACAAAATACAATCCATTTGTGCAAAATTACCTAAAGGCTGCCAAATATTCTACGTTCCCTGCAAAAATATCAAACAAGATATTTATGTTAAACCCTTCAGCATTTTCAGAGCCACATTCATGTGATCTCCTATAATGGATTGATATATACAATATTGATTTGTCATCATAAGTCGCTCTCTGTGTACTCATACCATTCAAAGCATTCTGTAACAGGAAATGAAAATTAGTTGAACTATGCCAAATTAATATAGTGTATTGATACTAGTTTGATAATACTGACGATTCGTCAACTACACATATGTTTGACAAAAGTCATCCAAAACAACACGGCATATATTTACGTTTAGTTAACATACAAATGGTTGAAGTCTTGAGTAGTCAACATATTTGCAATAAATGCATTCATATACTGAGGTAAACTACTAACGCAACATACGTCTGGCGCCTAAATTCATATGATATCGTAAAAAATGCTCAGGAAAGTCAAATGAATGCTTTTACTTTGAAGCACAAAGAGCCTGTCGGGCATACGTATGTCCATCTTGTTTAACATAACGAATTATAGAAAACAACATGTATTTAATTTTCTTATACAGGATACGAAATATCAAATATATTCATGAATACAATGAAATAACAGAGATCCACATTAAACTATGAAGTCAAGATTTTGTTCAGCGGAAAATTGTTTGGAATTATGATATTAAAGGTAAGAAAATGTCCTAGATGTTGCGTTAGAAGTTGTGCACAGCATATATACGAGAGGTTGATTATGCATTTAAGTTTAAGTTTCAGTAGATGAATTAGTATTCAAACAGTTTTTTTCTATTTAATTTTCACAAAATAGGTAAAGCTTTTGCTAAAATTACCCATTCGAAAATAAGGATCCTTTTCATGTTCAATTTCTCTTTCATTTGTTTTGCTGCTATGGCATCAAAGCTCAGTTGAAACTCGCCTATATACCTGTAAGTACCAGATATATAGATGTTAGCAAAAGCTATTTACAACAGGCCTGTGTGATTTCACTAAAATTTCCAATCCGAAATTGTGTGCTGAGGTTTGTAAGGTACAATCTTAATGTCTGGAAACTGTTTTCTCGAATGCGGAAGCTAAATGCTTTCTGGATTACTGTGTCAAATCAGTCGTGAAAATATGCTTGAAAAACACAAAATCCATATTTACTTTTGATTCTTGTTAATGGCAAATATGACACAGACATGTAAAACAAGCTTATTAAGGATTGGACAACATGCATACTTACCATATTGAAGGTTCTAGCCCCGGAACAATCACAAATCCATTTTTAAGTTTACCTGTGCCAACTAGGTATGCCAAATCTATAACACAACCCAAGGTCTGCAAAATCAAAGTATTTTATCGCTCAGGTTTCACATAGATAAATCCTTGTAAAACCTCTTGTACCAAGATAGAGCATTAATGCAATGATACAACGTGATTTATTTATCAAGTGCGATATCTAACGGTTTAGTGGTTTTGGAAAGTAAACAGATACACTCAACAAAATGTCAAATTGGTCTCTTGGATTTTATTAATATTATTTAACAGTGAAAGGAAATTCAACAATGCAATCACCATCACATAAATACTTTCTTCGTGTAACTGTTCAGAATACATTAATCCATATTGAATAAATATGAAGCGACCAATTAGAAATTTTGCTGAGTGTATGCTGATTTTGCATTCTACCTTCAGATGTACTTTAGACGAGGGGAACAGTTAAAATGTTATAGTGTCCCAAATATCATTTGTTTGAGTGCAGGTGCCTAAATCAATCACAGTTACCTGCATGGGCTACATGCAATTATCATTATTATGTGTTAAATTATAGTTAATGTTTGTTTACCTTTTTTAAAAGTTAGAATTGTTCTTCTATATGTTTTGCTGATCTGCCGATCTGTTGTATCGATATATACATTCTTGATAATACAAAATCATACGAATGCATATTACTCAACAGCTCTGATTTTTATTTGACTATAGTTCTGGTTTACCAATTTTAACCTATATCCCTCCTGTTACTTTCCCTCGATTCAAAGTGGGCAATATATTCCGAATAGAACAATGTCCAAAAAACACAGGCGGATGCAAAAGCTCATCTGGTTTTCTTTATTAGAAACAAGAAACTTGCACTGTAACGTGTACAGAGATTTCAGAATATAATGTTATTTATCTTATTGACCATAAACTGCTATACTAAATATTACGAAGTACTAAAAGACTACATTGTATATCGTATTTATTCACTGAAGTACAGTTGGCCACCAATAATTATGACAGTTTTGCAATTCCTATGATTAGAAAGGAATTTTAAACATGAAGTTTATTCTTATTTTAACAATTATAAACATTGTTTATTTGTTTCGTGCATATGTTATATGTCAACATAATCCAGAAGGGTTTTATCATCAATATCAATATGCAACAAAATAGGTTGAAATGGACACAACATCACTAGATTTACTGGTACAATTATGTTACTTGTTGCAATGTCTTTAGTTTGGATTGCTAGACACAAAAACCTTTTTGTAACCTTATTTAATTAGATAACTAGTATTTAGTTTTATTTGCAATGGGGCTACGTTTTGGCGATTTTATGTCATAATGTCTATGGAAAGTGGTTGGAATATAATATAAAATAAAATGTCTGATCATCAATCTGGTCTGGCATACTAAACATTGAACCTTGGTCTTGCAATTGGTAGTGACATACTAGCATGATAATACAATAAGATAGGGAGACCAACACTTGGGTGTTACATCTTTACTTTCATCTATTTATATGTAAGTGAGTCAGAAAACATTACTTGCCTTTGTTTTACATCAATACTTACACACAACTAGGGAACTGCTAGACAAATAGAAAAGTGTGAGGACCCAAAGGGGTCATGCAAAGTCACACTCCAACAGCATTCTAATGTACATTTTGACAAAACATACGTTTATTCTATGCTGTTTTCAATACTAATGCTTCTAAAACAAACGTTTCACAGAATAATCAAAACCTGTTCGTACTTTATCTAGAAAATATGTAAATACATTGTAATAGATGAAACTTGTAACACTATTAAATAGTAATCGAAACGATACATGTGATATACTGATAAGGTCAATCTTCAGATATCATGGTTTAGTATCCAATAATTTTTACGTTAGTATGTGTAAGTAAATTATCAAGTTTGGCTTTATGAAACAATCCATATTAGCAATACAACCGTTTAGAAAGGTTTTATGCAGGTCCTTAAAGTGAATGCAATATGAACACAATAATGTCCATGTTCATGTCCCTTTCATGTCTTATAGCCAACAAGGACTGTATGTCTTAATCATGCTTGGCCACATATAGTACAACACATTATTTTAATGTCGATGACATTGTCAACAGTACACGAAGAATGCCATAGTAAAAGACATTATTGGTATTCTGGCAATAAAGCAGCTTGTGGCAATTAACTCAGTTGGGATAAGGTAGTTGTATGTCATGATAATATTGTTGTCAGTTGTAATAAGATAACTGTCAGTTGTAATAAGGTAAGAGTCAGATGTAATAAGGTAACTGTAGGTTGCGGTATTCAACCAACCAACTAATGTGCTACAGAATGTTCAGTGGGTGGCAGTATTTAACCTTACTGACCAAGCAATCTGTTTCACAGAATATACTATGTGAGGTGACATTGTCTTATGTAAGTGACGTTCCTCTTACGTAGCGGTAGGCGTAATTAGCAAAACGAAGCACGTATTTGAACTATATTATAGTTTCTCTAACATGTTTGATAAAACTACCATGCGATCACAGTTTTATGACATCAGTGCTATCTTCTTAGAGTTTCACACGGTTGATCACACATCTTATAACATCTACGTTAACGTCGTTTTTGTAATAGATAATTAATTGGAACGTCAATTAATTTTGGGTGATTTTAACATCATGTCCGCATGACGTAAACAACGCAAAAAATAATGGTATGAAAGTAAGAGGGTTAATGAGAAATATAAAATTAACGCCAGTAAAGTTTGACTGAATAATAACAGTGCTAGGTATTTGAAGTATCTCTTCTCTCTATTGTGCTGTTTTATAACACAACTTAACACTCATTTGGTACAGTTGTAAACTTGTTTTGTTTTCTCAAAATATACACTTTCATATTTTATTTCTATTTGTCTTAATTAAATTCCATTTCCCTATCATCAGTATGTAAGATTACAAATGTATATCTAGCTATTAACTATTTTGTTCCGGTTCACTTTACGTAAGGTTATTGGAATTGGTTGATTCATCTGAAACTATTGCGAAGAATTAGTTTAAGCCATTGGGCTGTTAGATGCAACTTCCATTTCCTCCGTCCAGTCTGAACGATAAAGTGTACTAGGCATTATAATGTGCACTTTGTTTGTGCTTTGTTCTTGTGTACGAATACAGAAAGCACTACATAGAAACGTATAAATCGTAAAATACATTTATCTCAATTTATGAAGAGTTATTACTTGGAATTTTCGTTGCAAGAAGAACAAACGAAGGTCTTAAGTTATTAAGTGAATTATATTCCATAGATGGCATACGACCTACTTGTATTGCTATATTCAAGCATACGCAATTGGCATAATGTTTATTAAACATGCGATTGATTGTTCAAATAATCCTCTCCAGCGGAATTTGTCAGGAAGAAGGCTGTATGCCCACTGTCACTATGGCAACCTCTATTGTCGACCCTTAAGCCTGCTTAAAAACCTTGTATAATCTTGTTGACATGCGGATGCAATAACAAAACTGTTGTAGAGACTATCTTGCTATTATCATATGTATGTACCAGCAATGGATAGACTAGACATGACTATCAGAATTTGATATTAGTCTAAGGCATTTGCATTTGCATCTACACTTGCATGTTTATGTCACGTGATTATCTGGCCCATGCAATAGAATCATACAATGAATGATGGAATTCCTCATATCACAGCCTGTTAGTGTAATATGTTATTATAACATATGATTTGGAATGCATAGCTAAATGGATATTATGTAACTACACTTTTAGCAATAGGTTATTGCATACGTATATAAGTATTTGTATTCAGCCGTTATCAATTGTTCGTCAACATTCTGTTATGTATTGCTATAACGAATAAAATGTAGCAGTCGGAAAATTGGAATTTTGGTACATGTTTAATTGTGGGATATTTTGGCAGCTATACTTACTGCGCAACATTTTATTACAAAACTGGTGTTGACAAATATGTACAGAGATTGTGTTACTTCATGAGGAAATAATTTATATTGCAACAGGTAAATAGAAGCAACATTTCGACAACCATCATGAGTTTAGTGGACAATGGCTGTATTTTACTATTGAGATTATATAATTGAACTATTGTACACTTTTCATATAAGAATAATCCACAACATGTTTTAGTCAAAGATAAATTTCGGCAAAACACATTGGTTTTTCATAATATCTAAATTTCGAAACAAATGTCGACCGTCTTGAATTTTAGTCTTCATTTTCATACATACTTTCTAAATTTGTATTTCAAACCACAATGATAAATCTTATATAACACAAATAAACCATTTCCAGCAATGCAGGTCACTTAAAAAAGATTCAAGTCTCATAAAATGTATAAACATATTTTATATGTTTTAATGCCCCAACTAACATTTAAATCGCTCCCACGCTTATACTTTGTAGACATTGCCCGTCATCAGCAACACCGCAGTTGATCGAGTCATATGATATTTGGAAAGTTTGAACGGAAGTTTTGTATTGTTTTGGCAAGACATGTAATACGAAACGTGAATGGTTGGACAGCATGTTTTCGGAGCCTCCTGTACTTGTCAGATTGATATCATATACTCTACATGTAGAGTTCTATAAGCCACTCGATTTAGATTAGTATATGTATAGATTCGATTCCTGTGACTGTATTTGTCAGATTGATATCATATAATCTACATGTAGAGTTCTATAAGCCACTCGATTTAGATGAGTATATGTATAGATTCGATTCCTGTGACTGTAATTGTCTGATGTTGAATCTTATGATTTTTACATTTACAATGAAAAAATAAGTAAATTTACTTGTGTCGATGTATTTGTGTGGTATACTTATGGCCAATACGCGGCGCTGGTGTGCCGGAAAAAGGTATTGGAACACCTTGTTGAAAACGGCCCTCGGGCCAATACCACAAAAGATATTCCAGCAACTTTCGGCATACTAGCGTAATATGCATGTATATTAACCTCTTATTAACAACAGTCATATTATTGGGTTTAGGCCAACTGTAGATAAACATAGTGGTATTCATACCCACAAGTCTTCCAATCCTATGTAATCTCCAGTCGGATCATCTTCAAAACATCCACAAGGTAATTCAATTAAATGCCCTGTAGATTAAAACAAAACTAAACTATTTATTTAATGAAAATACCAAACTTAATCAAATGACATAATCTCTCAATGCAAACAGTAACATTTGAAGCTGCAATATGGATAACAATGTGTTTATCTGTTACGTTACACGACATAAAATATTAATAGTAATTGTTTACAATGAAGCGTAAAAACTTTCCTTACCCAATTGCAAAATACATGCGTCATTTTCAAGCAAATGAAGACATCTTTAAATAATATTTAAACTTATACACTCACTCAATTTGGATGCTGCACAAGACAGTATATCACATTCAGGATGGTATGACTCTATTTCTGTCATTGTTGCTCTGCGACCTTTGACTTGCTGAAATATATAGATGATATGTTCACGAGTGAAATAAAATTCGATCTTCCATCGAAATCAACAAATATTATTTATTTTATGCTATTTTAAAGAATTAAACATTATTTCAACCAATAACTACTCGAGCGTATCATTTACTACCATGTGCGGTGCCTCTCTGTGGCCGTTTAACACCATATCCATTTTTCATAAACCGCTGACAAAATGGTGCGAATATTTACCAATTTATTCACTAACACAGCAATGAAAAGTCGATAAACAACAATTTTGTTTTCACATGAAATTATAACTAAACAAATATTCTCTAGAAATTATTCAACAACTTATGGCGTAGCATTTTTCATATTTTCATCGATAATTTATCAAAGCGCGACGCCATGTTGGGAAAGACAGTGACAACACGTAAAAAAATTGGAAATAACTTGTTAACAAATAATTTTGAAATTTGGAGAAAGCTGTAGTAACGGAGGAGTTTTGCACATGAATATCAATCACTGTTACTGTCAGAGATGACACAACTCTCTTATATGATATGAGAGGGGTTTCTTCGCGTGGCTACGCTTCATCAGATTGCCTCAGATTGTGTACATATTAATTGTTGACCATTTGGGAGAGTCCCATTGATCTAGATTATGTGCGGTTGAAGTTGAAATTGATGTTTCCGTGGAAATGGCTGTTCCATGATAACTATATTGTTGAATGTTGTAGACAAAAAATAATATATTCCACGGTACAGGCACTTAAATCAAAATACACGAATGGTAAGATATCGCTATGTAAATAAATATACCGGATGATGACGTCTTGGTTGTCTTGAACATGTAACAAAGGGAGTAAATTGTATGAGTTATTCTAATTGCAATACATAGGGAGGCAATTTAATGTAGTTTATGCACAGTGATTTCCCTTTTGGGGTTACCAGTGGGGTAAAATATAGTCCCAAAAATCGAAACTGTTAAAATATCAAAATGATATTATCACTGTTTTAAACTGTAACAATACCAATTTTATTTCACTGATAAATCTCTATAAATCACTGGAAAGCATAAACACTACCAGCCAATGCACCGGGTTAGTATACATATGTCTTTTTAATATATATAAATGTAGATAAGTGATAAGAATTTTAAAACTTTTTTTTCATCATTTCAAAAGTTTTGCCACAACACACAAAATTAAATTTCTATTTCTTATACCGTGGTATCACTTTACAAACTACCTCTGCCACCACAAACAATTGAATATTATTGTGTTATTTCTTAACTTTTGATTCTATATATAAAACATTGACAATGTTCAGGTTTTATGTCAGAGAAATAATGCTAATGTAGGTTTAATGAAACAAATACGATTAATAGAACAAATGAACAAATCGTGTAAGCAAGGTGAGGAGTTTGACCAAATGTATCAAGGATCACTACTTGCTCTTTAATCCTATTATTAAACAGTGCATATCTGGCCATTAGAGCAAAACTTTCTAAACGCAATACGGCCAGCAAAGCTACAACGTCGATTACATAATTATTCAGCACCAAGTAAGTTTAATGGTACATTTGTTTTGACACATAAATAATAGTACTTAATGTAACGTAGCATACTATAGCTTTATTTATGTTTTTATAATACTGGCGAAAACTTTTACCTCACACTCTGAACATAAGTATGTATGTTGTAACCAGATCTTTAGATTGAGTGCATGGAGTGAAGGCAAAACATGTTTGGGGTGTTCCTTACACTTCTCTGTAGTCAATGCTAATCCTGTAAATATAGTCCCATATTTGTTGGGGTATGCTATGAACAAAAATACAAATCCGGTTACTCGTGCTTTAACATGTCTAGTAGTTTTAACTTCTAATCAAATTCCGGTTCACATTTCATAGTAAGGTTGTTCAAATGTTTCAATGACGAGAGTGACAAAAATTGCAACATAAAGAGTAGTTTTGAGTTAAACTTTTACCCAATAAACAGATTATCAATGCAACAAACAGATGACCCACTTAATACTATGTATTGCATAATTGTAGAATAGTGTAGTAATTGTGAAGTATGATGACCTAATCGACACGTTTTATTTAAACACGTAAATAATATATTATCCATCTTACCAGTAGTATGTCTAACTGCAGACGGTCGTTGTCTGAAAATAGTAGCACAGCATAGATTAAGGTTAATGTGATTTATGCACTGTAATTGGATATTTGAATACGTAGTAAGAAGTCGAAACCCGATGTATATTTTAAGGTGAGTCTGACCGTTCATCCAAATAAAGATCAATCAATAAACTCTTACTGAAACGTAATAAATCCAATGACATAAAATATAATGAATTTTACATTGACATCTGACTCAGTGGTGATATAGCACGAAGCACGATAATATGCGTGTATATTTGGTACAGGTTCGATCCACACTGATTCACGTCCAAATAATTAGTTACACAATTATAAAAAGTTAGTGTTTTTTTTCTGAAATGAGCATAATATTTTACTAGCATTAATGTCAACAGCTTTATATTTATCAGAATCTGCATTTTTGTTATATATGATAGTGTTTTATTTTAAATCATGTTTTATATCTCTATACATGTATCATAAATAATTCAAACCAATACATTAATATCATTTCTGTCGAAATTGATTGCGGGGGGTATAAACGTATGTGTTCGAATAAAAAATAGTTATCTGTGTACACTATGCTTTCATTCGTGTTAACTCTTCCTCTATGCAAATTAAATCCGCAATTAAAAATGATATATTTTGCATCGTCGTTAAAGCGCATTTATCAAAGTTACTCGTGTCTAAACTAAAGATCATGCAATATCGATTCAAAATTCACAATATCTACTAGTCAACGTTTTGCAAAACATATTTTCATTAGCT
Source organism: Mactromeris polynyma (assembly GCA_032209605.1). NCBI lineage: Eukaryota > Metazoa > Mollusca > Bivalvia > Venerida > Mactridae > Mactromeris > Mactromeris polynyma. The sequence continues at coordinate 5,925,269 of JASFXZ010000013.1, forward strand.
GACCACGTCACAGTTTGTTTAAAAAAACATTCTCCAGTAAATATAAACGGTTTATAATAAGCAACTATTCAAAATTGCTTTAATATTTAACAATTGACCCAGCTTTTATGTGATAAATTGTGCGATATTTAGACAAACAAGGCTAATAAATGGCAAAAGCCAGGGCAAATACGGGAAACGAGGCCTATATGAAATTCGGTTTGATTGGCTGGGAGGCCAAGACAATACAAAAATCAGGGCCAAAATGAAATTATGAATATATTGTATTGTTAATTAATAAAATTAACTTTAATCAAGGCCATTTTTGGCCAAGGGCCACTACGCTTTCCCATACGAAATCATTGGATTGAAAAATTTAAAACCATACAATTAATAAAAGCAAAATACGGTTGTGGTTCGGTTGACAAATGTTGAATTATCTGTTTGCTCTGTCAACACTTCTACTGTAATACCACGGCTAATCAGACTAACTGTATGAATAGAGAGAATATATATCACTTGTTTGGTAATCAAAATGCTGCATCCCTTAAACAAGGACGAGTCCAAAATTAACAGCGCTGTTCTCAATTTATATATATAACTGAACATATTTGTTTGATATATTTGTGAGGAATAGAACGCTGCTAGCGCGGTTGGGACGAAATCGCTGATTTGACTGGATAGGAGCTGAACAATGTATGAAGGCTAATTATGTCATTTTTTTAAAGTTTAAGATTACTATAACGGCCAGACTTATTCATTTAGGTGTTTAATTGGCATCCCAGTAAAAATGAATAAATATTATTATAGTTTCAGGTTAAATTAGCCAATAAATTAAAATGCAATTTATTATCATCAGTTTTGAAAACGAGAGCACCGCACCCCAACCCTTGTCCGGTTTTCTTTATTACAAAAAGAAATGCATGATATTGAGTTATAAGTTCTAAGATAATAATGAATACTGTGAAAAGAGTAGATCAGGTAGGAAATTTGCCTTGTTGACAAGTTTTTTTATCTGACAATGCGCCCTTATTTTCCAACCTCTAGTTTAAATCATCGGTAAAATATTTCAAGAATGCTTCTAGTATTGGAGGAGATGTCATCAAATAGTTTGACCTTATTGCTTTTTGTGAAACATCAATGCCTGGAATTCACCTACCCATATTGATAACATTCTGACTTAGGAAGACGACGGACGAAGGGTGATGGGGAAATGTGTTTATGGTCAGCTCAAATGAAAGTAAACATAATCGTATTATACCTAATGACAGACAGAAAAGTGACAAATGGTAGTTTTCTTAGCAAGAGGGGTATGATTCCTGATTAAATGGCTTTTTGTGGTCATGAACCATTCCGTCAATTAACGATATCACATGAACATCAATTAGCTACATTGCTATGATATCAATTAAAAACGCTGTAATAAACCGGGACCGCTGCATAACAAAACACCAATAAACCAAATGAACTTGGCGGTAGTTTATTTTTCTGAAATGCTGATCCTTGAATTATGCACATTATATTTTCAATATGATAAGTTTGTGGCAAAATAGCAAAAAATATTGCGATGGATTCAACACTTTTGAGCGGACAGAACGGCCGACAAACTGTTTTAAAATATATATCATCATGGTGTACTGTTCTTGAGATGTCTACAACACAAACCTGTATAGTGTTGCTTGGTGACTATCTTTTGAGAGCTGAGGGCTTTTATGTGATGAATACGAAGACGACGGCTTGGTCCATGCGACCATTGGTACTTCAATGTGTTTGGATCGTGATGAAGATTCAGTGGGTGATGTTTCATCCGGTAATAATTCAGTGGTTGATAATTTCAATGATGTTTCCATGCCTGAAAAATCAGTAATAATTCAGTGGGATGTGTTTCAGCGGTTAATAATTTAGCAATTGGTGGTTCAGTGGATGATAATTAAGTAATTGGTTGTCCAGTGGATAAAAATTTAGTGATTGATGGTTCAGTAGACGATAATTCAGTGGGACGTGTTTCAGTGGATGATTATTCAGTGGATTGTGGTTCGGTGGATGATAATTCAGTGGGAGTAGTTTCAGTAGATGACAATTCAGTGGATTGTGTTTCGGTGGATGATAATTCACTGGGAGTAGTTTCAGTGGTTGATCATTTAGCAATTGGTAGTTCATTGGATGATAATGTAGTAATTAAGATTCAGTGGATGATAATTTAGTGAATGTTGTTTCAGTGGATACTCAATTAGTAAATTATTGTTTAGTGGATGATAATGTAGTAATTGGTGATTCAGTGGATGTTAATTTAGTTGATGTTGTTTCAGCGGATAATAATACAGTGGATTGTGTTTCGGTGGATGATAATTCACTGGGAGTAGTTTCAGTGGTTGATAATGTAGTAATTAGAAGTTCAATGGATCATAATGTAGTATTTTGAGGTTCAGTGGATGATAATTTAATGGATGTTGTTTCAGTGGATAATACTACAGTGGATTGTTGATGATAATTCAGTAGGAGTAGTTTCAGTGGTTGATCATTTAGTGATTGGTGGTTCAGTGGATGATAATGTAGTAATTGGAGATTCAGTGGATGTTAATTTAATGGATGTTGTTTCAGTGGATGATAATTCAGTGGATTGCGTTTCGGTTGATGATAATTTAGTGGATGTTGTTAAAATAGACGATAATTTAGTAATTGGTGGTTCAGTGGGTGATAATTTAGTAATTTTTAGTTCAATTGATGATTATGTAGTGGATGGTGTTTCAGTGGATGATAATTCAGTGGATTGTGTTTCAGTTGATGATAACTTATTGATTGGTGGTTCGTTGGATGATAATTTAGTGATTGGTGGTTCTGTGGATGATTGATTAGTGGATGTTGCTTCAGCAAATGATAATTCAGTGGATTTTATTTCGGTGTATGATAATTCAGTGGGAGTAGTTTCAGTTGATATTAATTAAGTGATTGGTGGTCCAGTGGATGATAATGCAGTGGATTGTGTATCAATGGGTGATAATTCTATGAATGGTGTTTCAGAGGATGTTAATTCAGTGGATGGTGTTTCAATGTTTGATAATTCGGTGAATGGTGTTTCACAGGATTCAGTGAATGGTGTTTCACAGGATGATTATTTTAGTGAATGGTGTTTCAATGTATGATGATTCAGTGAAATGTGTTTCAGTGGATAATAATTCAGTGGATAGTGTTTCAATTGATAACAATACAGTGCATGCTGTTTCAACGGATGGTAACTCAGTGGATGGTGTTTCAATGGATGATAATTCAATTGATGATATGTCAGTGGATGATAATTCAGAGGATGATAATTCAGAGGATGTTGTTTTAATGGATGATAATTCTGTGGATGAATATCAGTATGGTATATTCCAATGAGTGATTGATACATTGCTTAACAACAAATATTTCGTTCGTAACACGATTTAAAAGACTGAACATATGGGAATTAACTCCATCGTTAACGTACATGCTTGTTAAAAGCGCACAAGGAACGATTTTGACTGACTGAAAATAATCTTAAATCCGACAATAATTTTTACATAACTCTTTCTACTAAATTGTACCGAGAAAATAAAACGGCTTGAGGTTGTCATATCGTTGGTTGGTGATGATCAGTTATTTCTCTATCATACTGTACGCGAAAAAGCTATGAAAGACATCTTATCTTGTTCACAAAATGCGTCTTATTTGAGCTTGTCGCAATTTCCATAAATTGTCAATGTGCTTCCGTGACTTTCCGTGCGCGATAAAAATATTCATCTGAACACAAGTATCAATGCCGTCAAACTGATCTACCACAACAACTAATCAGATTCAAATTGCCATCACGTGATGAGACGTCTCCGATTGTGTACGCGTGTCTGATGCAATCAAGAACGTCAACATTCAGCGAGTGTAAACACAAATCAGAGAAACAAATTAGAGTATAAGCATTATGATATCACTTATTTCATCATGATTTACAAACTCTTGGTTTGATCGCAGTTTGGCATGTTTGCATTACAAATGAAACATTTTGCAAACATGTACAAATCCTTCCATTGTGTAAATAATCGATGGTTAAAATTTTCGAAAATACAGATTCATCTCAGTGATGCGTGAAAACATTCGTCGCCAGCAGGATACGATCCGACTTCGTTTTACATGTAACCGGTAGGTTTAAGGTGCGAACTTGTTAAACTGGACGTCGAACAAATTCGACATAATTGAACACTACGAGACAAAAACTCGTCTTAACTGATATAATTTCAAATAGAAAAAAGGAAAAAATCGGGAAATTGGAAAAACTTCGAGGTGACGGAATATTTGTCTTATGGCAGGTCGGCATAACGAGAGTCGACTGTATAAAAACGTATTGCAATCAGAATAGTTCAATACTTACGTGTTGGTAACTCGTGTACAATATTCTGACCACCAAGAATGAGTTGCCGTTCAAGTTCCTTGATGTCATTTTCAAGTTTATCAACATCAATTGTTGTATGTAACTCAACTCTCTGACCGACAGATCTTGACAATGCTTCAGACAAGATGTTAAGAGTATTGCTAGATGATCCATTCCCAAAACAGTCAATAGCATTCTTCACTCCTTCCGAACCTCTACATTCCAATGTAAGCACGATAGCTTTGTTGTTAGCATCTTCTTCTGAAAAAAATATAATTTCATGGAAAGTCGATAAACGTCTATAAACGGTCTTAACATAATAATAATGTTCTTAACATCAATGTCCGTACATTTAGATAAGTGGTCTGCATCCAAATATTGTAGCCATAATTTACAAGACAAAGTTGACCTACTTTATTAACCGAGTTATCATAGCATAAGGCATATATTAAACAAGTCGCCCAAAGTGATATAATACACAGCTTAGCCGAGCTTTTATGAATGCTACATCCTATTTTGATCACCTATTGTTACACATAGGGCTTTCGGTCCAACGTTATCAGGGACATATCTAGATACATTGAAGAACCGAAGTGACCATCCTGAAGTAAACGTGTTCCAAAAGTTGTGTATAGAATCCGCTGTGCAAGCTAGTGAAACTACAGGTAAATTGCTATATTTCTTTCCTCGAATATCAAACATCGGGGAATACTTTGCAATGAAGTTGTAACATAGCTTGTTAGACAACGTAAAGTTTGCCAATTTATTCTTAATTTGTGGTCACGGCGATGTTTACAAGTCAGTTAGCGGTAAATGTTGACGTAACGTCTATTAAAGCAATAAAAAAATCTCGGTTATATAGACATGTAATTTAGTTAGTTATATTTTTAACAGGCAGGATAAATACCAACATCATAGGCGTTTTATTTAAACCGTAATCATTCGTAAATGTATATACGATATTCATCATATTATACATGTATGTACAAATGCAATGATTCCTTTTAGTCCAGTCAATCTACTGAAAAAAAGGCAAATAAAGGAAAAAAAAAGCACAGAAATGATTTTGGCATAAATGTATTGTTTAATATCTGCCGTGTAAGGAAAAAAAGTATAGGAAAATCCTACGGTGCAAAATGCTTTTTTTGGGGTAAAATGTACTAAAAGGTAAAACAAGTATGAATTTCTGGAATTTGACTGTATCAAAATCAGATTTAGCTATAAAAATTCCTGAATAACTGTTTTTAATAGACATTATGTTGCACCATAAGATACCTTAAGTAATGACACATCATATGTTGTGAACAGTGATTTTTGGGGTAAAATGGTGAAAAAAACAACAAATTAAATTGGGAATTTCTGGAGTTTGTCAATAACTCGACGAAATTTAGCTATAAATTTACCTCAATAACTGTATTGAATATATATTAAACTGCTCTAAAACATACCTCAGGTTCAGAATATCATACAGTGAAAAAGGTGATTTTTTGGGTAAAATAGTAAAACTATAAATGAAAGTGAGAATTTCTGGAATTTGCCAAACATATATTAGACCAGTGGAAAAATAGGAGGGAAAATATGCACAGACAAACTTTTGATGGATTTGTGTCATATAAAGCACCACACTTAATATACTATCAGTATAAAACTATCACACTGTGCAAAATGTTATTTTTGGGGTAAAATGGTTGAAAATTTAAATAAAAATGGGATTTTTTGGAATTTGCCCAAAACTATGTCAATTTGTGCAATAATACTACCAAAATTACTGTATTTAATATATATTATATTACAGTACGAAATACCTAGGGTATAGAAACATAGTACCGTGTGAAATGTGATTTTTGGAGTAAAACTTTAAAAAAAAAAAGAAGGGAATTTTTGGAATTTGTCTATTACTATGTCAAATGTTGCAACAAAACTACCAGAATTACTGCATTTAATATACATTATATTGCGGTACAAAATACTTAAGTACAGAAACATTGTATCGTGTGAAATGTGATTTTTGGGGTAAAACTAAAAAAAAAGGGAATTTTGGAATCGGATAATTTCCCGTTCATTTTCACTGTAAAAGTTTCAAAACAGTAATTTTCACCAAATGTTATATTGCAAAATCAATAATATAAATTATAGAAACAGTTTATGATGGGGAATGTAATATATATTTGTAACATAAATCCACATAAATTGAGGTATTGGCAACCTTTTCAACACACGTAGATGTAGCATACAATGTTCAAACCATACAATTTTGATGTAGTGTCACATCCAAGAATTGCATGATGGAATATAATATTTTTCACACAACTTTCATCCGAGTCCAGAAGTAGTTTCTAAGGAGGCCAGAACACGGTCAGGGAACAAGCATTATTTTGTATATATGAAAGGGATTCGGGGCAAAGTTTGAACATCGTATGTTTTTTTACGTTTGTTGAAAAGGTTGCAATAACATCAATTTATGTGGACCCCAAACAAACTACCACCTACGTCGGATGCATCTATGTACAATAGTTTGTGAGTATCTCTAAAATACAGGATTGGAAAGGACATGATGATTTGGACCCGCTAGAATGGGGGTTTGGAACTAATAGGTAACAAACTATATCCAGTGTCAATTGGAAGAGCGCCAGCTCGTGCTCACATAATGATAGTTGTACGGTGCACTTGTCAAACTGGCTGCCGTACAGTAGCATGTAGCTACAAGAATGTTGGATTTGAATGTAGTTCAGCCTGATTCACATGCAAAGGAGTCAGCTGTGAGATTGCCATCAGCCCAGATTTGGCATTTGACTAATACATTGTGCATATCTTATGCTGCATTAAGACACCGACATTGCTTCTATTATAATCATATAATTTTGTGATCAAATTCATATGGCTTCCGGAAAATAGCATTTTCGTTTATGTTTTCAGAAATTTTACCTCAAAACCACATTTCTTGTTTGATTTGATAGCATAATGTTATCATATGTCATATTGAGAGATAACACGTAGCTTATGTCATTTCTGTGACATTCATTGTTTTGTTTTTTTAATCCAGGAATAGGCAAAATATACCAGAAATTGCAATTCTTAGTTATTTCTTTTTTGATATATTTTTCAAATAAATATTACATTCCGCATTATAAACTATTTCTATGATTTAAAGTATGGATTTTGCAATATAACATGAGTTAAAAATAACTATTTTGAAAACTTTATAGTTAAAATAAACGGGATATTAACAGATTCCAAAAATTCCCATTTTTTGTTATTTTTTTTAAGTTTTGTCCCAAAAATCACATTTCACACGATACAATGTTTTTATACTTTAGGTAGTTTGAACTGTATTATAATATCTATTAAATACAGTATTTCTGGTAGTTTTATTGCAAAATTTGAGTTAGTTATTGGCAAATTCCAAAAATTCCCATTTTTTGTTATTTTTATTAAGTTTTACCCCAAAAATCACATTTCACTCGATACAATGTATCTATACTTATGGTATTTTTAACTGTAATATAATATCTATCACATCAAGTAATTCTGGTAGTTTTATTGCCAAATTTGACTTAGTGATTGGCAAATTCCAAAAATTCCCATTTTTTGGTTATTAACAAGCATTATTTTGTATATATGAAAGGGAGTCGGGGCAAAGTTTGAACATCGTATGTTTTTTTACGTTTGTTGAAAAGGTTGCAATAACATCAATTTATGTGGACCCCAAACAAACTACCACCTACGTCGGATGCATCTATGTACAATAGTTTGTGAGTATCTCTAAAATACAGGATTGGAAAGGACATGATGATTTGGACCCGCTAGAATGGGGGTTTGGAACTAATAGGTAACAAACTATATCCAGTGTCAACTGGAAGAGCGCCAGCTCGTGCTCACATAATGATAGTTGTACGGTGCACTTGTCAAACTGGCTGCCGTACAGTAGCATGTAGCTACAAGAATGTTGGATTTGAATGTAGTTCAGCCTGATTCACATGCAAAGGAGTCAGCTGTGAGATTGCCATCAGCCCAGATTTGGCATTTGACTAATACATTGTGCATATCTTATGCTGCATTAAGACACCGACATTGCTTCTATTATAATCATATAATTTTGTGATCAAATTCATATGGCTTCCGGAAAATAGCATTTTCGTTTATGTTTTCAGAAATTTTACCTCAAAACCACATTTCTTGTTTGATTTGATAGCATAATGTTATCATATGTCATATTGAGAGATAACACGTAGCTTATGTCATTTCTGTGACTTTCATTGTTTTGTTTTTTTAATCCAGGAATAGGCAAAATATACCAGAAATTGCAATTCTTAGTTATTTCTTTTTTGATATATTTTTCAAATAAATATTACATTCCGCATTATAAACTATTTCTATGATTTAAAGTATGGATTTTGCAATATAACATGAGTTAAAAATAACTATTTTGAAAACTTTATAGTTAAAATAAACGGGATATTAACAGATTCCAAAAATTCCCATTTTTTGTTATTTTTTTTAAGTTTTGTCCCAAAAATCACATTTCACACGATACAATGTTTTTATACTTTAGGTAGTTTGAACTGTATTATAATATCTATTAAATACAGTATTTCTGGTAGTTTTATTGCAAAATTTGAGTTAGTTATTGGCAAATTCCAAAAATTCCCATTTTTTGTTATTTTTTTTAAGTTTTACCCCAAAAATCACATTTCACTCGATACAATGTATCTATACTTATGGTATTTTTAACTGTAATATAATATCTATCACATCAAGTAATTCTGGTAGTTTTATTGCCAAATTTGACTTAGTGATTGGCAAATTCCAAAAATTCCCATTTTTTGGTTATTAACAAGCATTATTTTGTATATATGAAAGGGAGTCGGGGCAAAGTTTGAACATCGTATGTTTTTTTACGTTTGTTGAAAAGGTTGCAATAACATCAATTTATGTGGACCCCAAACAAACTACCACCTACGTCGGATGCATCTATGTACAATAGTTTGTGAGTATCTCTAAAATACAGGATTGGAAAGGACATGATGATTTGGACCCGCTAGAATGGGGGTTTGGAACTAATAGGTAACAAACTATATCCAGTGTCAACTGGAAGAGCGCCAGCTCGTGCTCACATAATGATAGTTGTACGGTGCACTTGTCAAACTGGCTGCCGTACAGTAGCATGTAGCTACAAGAATGTTGGATTTGAATGTAGTTCAGCCTGATTCACATGCAAAGGAGTCAGCTGTGAGATTGCCATCAGCCCAGATTTGGCATTTGACTAATACATTGTGCATATCTTATGCTGCATTAAGACACCGACATTGCTTCTATTATAATCATATAATTTTGTGATCAAATTCATATGGCTTCCGGAAAATAGCATTTTCGTTTATGTTTTCAGAAATTTTACCTCAAAACCACATTTCTTGTTTGATTTGATAGCATAATGTTATCATATGTCATATTGAGAGATAACACGTAGCTTATGTCATTTCTGTGACTTTCATTGTTTTGTTTTTTTAATCCAGGAATAGGCAAAATATACCAGAAATTGCAATTCTTAGTTATTTCTTTTTTGATATATTTTTCAAATAAATATTACATTCCGCATTATAAACTATTTCTATGATTTAAAGTATGGATTTTGCAATATAACATGAGTTAAAAATAACTATTTTGAAAACTTTATAGTTAAAATAAACGGGATATTAACAGATTCCAAAAATTCCCATTTTTTGTTATTTTTTTAAGTTTTGTCCCAAAAATCACATTTCACACGATACAATGTTTTTATACTTTAGGTAGTTTGAACTGTATTATAATATCTATTAAATACAGTATTTCTGGTAGTTTTATTGCAAAATTTGAGTTAGTTATTGGCAAATTCCAAAAATTCCCATTTTTTGTTATTTTTTTAAGTTTTACCCCAAAAATCACATTTCACTCGATACAATGTATCTATACTTTTGGTATTTTTAACTGTAATATAATATCTATCACATCAAGTAATTCTGGTAGTTTTATTGCCAAATTTGACTTAGTGATTGGCAAATTCCAAAAATTCCCATTTTTTGGTTATTAACAAGCATTATTTTGTATATATGAAAGGGAGTCGGGGCAAAGTTTGAACATCGTATGTTTTTTTACGTTTGTTGAAAAGGTTGCAATAACATCAATTTATGTGGACCCCAAACAAACTACCACCTACGTCGGATGCATCTATGTACAATAGTTTGTGAGTATCTCTAAAATACAGGACTGGAAAGGACATGATGATTTAGACCCGCTAGAATGGGGGTTTGGAACTAATAGGTAACAAACTATATCCAGTGTCAACTGGAAGAGCGCCAGCTCGTGCTCACATAATGATAGTTGTACGGTGCACTTGTCAAACTGGCTGCCGTACAGTAGCATGTAGCTACAAGAATGTTGGATTTGAATGTAGTTCAGCCTGATTCACATGCAAAGGAGTCAGCTGTGAGATTGCCATCAGCCCAGATTTGGCATTTGACTAATACATTGTGCATATCTTATGCTGCATTAAGACACCGACATTGCTTCTATTATAATCATATAATTTTGTGATCAAATTCATATGGCTTCCGGAAAATAGCATTTTCGTTTATGTTTTCAGAAATTTTACCTCAAAACCACATTTCTTGTTTGATTTGATAGCATAATGTTATCATATGTCATATTGAGAGATAACACGTAGCTTATGTCATTTCTGTGACTTTCATTGTTTTGTTTTTTTAATCCAGGAATAGGCAAAATATACCAGAAATTGCAATTCTTAGTTATTTCTTTTTTGATATATTTTTCAAATAAATATTACATTCCGCATTATAAACTATTTCTATGATTTAAAGTATGGATTTTGCAATATAACATGAGTTAAAAATAACTATTTTGAAAACTTTATAGTTAAAATAAACGGGATATTAACAGATTCCAAAAATTCCCATTTTTTGTTATTTTTTTAAGTTTTGTCCCAAAAATCACATTTCACACGATACAATGTTTTTATACTTTAGGTAGTTTGAACTGTATTATAATATCTATTAAAAACAGTATTTCTGGTAGTTTTATTGCAAAATTTGAGTTAGTTATTGGCAAATTCCAAAAATTCCCATTTTTTGTTATTTTTTTAAGTTTTACCCCAAAAATCACATTTCACTCGATACAATGTATCTATACTTTTGGTATTTTTAACTGTAATATAATATCTATCACATCAAGTAATTCTGGTAGTTTTATTGCCAAATTTGACTTAGTGATTGGCAAATTCCAAAAATTCACATTTTTTGGTTATTTTTTTAAGTTTTACCCCAAAAATCACATTTCACACAATACAATGTATCTATACTTTAGGTATTTTAAACTGTAATATAATATCTATCACATCAAGTAATTCTGTTAGTTTTATTGCAAAATTTGACATAGTTATTGGCAAATTCCTAAAATTCCCATGTTTTTGGTTATTTTTTTGCAGGTTTTACCCAAAAAATCATATTTCACACGGTACGATGTTTCTATACTATAAGTATTATGTACTGTAATATAATATCTATTACATAAAGTAATTCTGGTAGTTTTATTGCAAGATTTGACATGGTTATTGGCAAATTCCATAAATTTCCCATGTTTTTGGTCATTTTTTTAAGGTTTTACCCAAACAAACACATTTCACTTGTTACAATGTATCTATACTTTAGGTATTATGTACTGTTATACAATATATATTAAATATAGTAATTTTGGTAGTTTTATTGCACAATGTGACAAAGTTATCAGCAAATTCCAAAAATTCCCATGTTTTTGGTTACTTTTTTAAAGGTTTTACCCCAAAAATCACATTTTACACGGTACAATGTTTCTATACTTTATGTATTATGTACTGTAATAAAATATATATTCAATAAAGTAATTCTGGTAGTTTTATTGCAAAAATTGACATAGTTATAGGCAAATCCCAGAAATGCTCATTTTTTGTGTTTTTTTTAAATTTTACCCCAAAAATCACATTTAACACTGTTCAATGTTTCTATACTTAAGTTATTTTGTACTGTATGCAATATCTATTAAATACATTAATTCTGGTAGTTTTATTGCAAAATTTGACATAGTTATTGGCAAATTCCAGAAATTCCCATTCTTATTTAAATTTTCAACCATTTTCAACTGACATTAATTAGCAAATGTTTGTGCATCGTTGTAGACCACAACTTTATTATGCACATATGCAAAGTAACATTAATCGAGATGGCAAGTGTTTAACATTTCTGCGAATTAGAAAATCATTCACAGTAGTTGCAAAATCAATAGACAATAGACAAATGTAAACAAATTCGGGTATGGTTAAACGAGCACGGAGCTGTATACATATACTTAGTCGGTCTCATATGATGGATCATCATAATTATGCGTGAACGGTTTGTGTTTCATTTAATATATTATTTTTAATTACACAGAAAATGCACCATAAGCTGTGTCTTTATAACATTTGGTCTTCAAATTCACCAATGTTTGCTTAAATAGCAATATTTTAAAACTGAGATTGCTCTCTCTTTGATCAATATATGCTTTTCAAACAGAAGTTGCACACTTTCTTAACACATCTATAGTACCCCATTTATTGTATTTCCTCAATTTGAACATGTTACCGACATATTACATGTGTACCGAGAATATACAGCAAGACGCGAAGTATTAACAAGAAGTTTTCAATATATTAAGCATATTAACACGGAACTGTCGTTTTGGCGACATGACAGCTTCCTTAATAGCAGTGCTGTCATTAAAATATTTCCCTAGCCTAACGACATGAGGAATGAACTTGTTTTCCCAAATGAACGAAAAAATGTACCACATGTATTCTGCATTTTCTTTGATCAAAGCTGGGACGATATCATTGCTTTTGAAGACATATACAAAGTCATCGCTAAATCAGCTTGCTTGTAAATATCTACGCGACTACAGATTAAGTATACATTGGCAAATTGAACTTTGTCTTGAAATTAAATCGCAACTTCGTCGCATATCATTCCCCTATTTTTGAATTTATTGGACAATACTCAGAAACAAGACAAGCACTTATGATAACATACGCCTATTTGACAAAGCGTCTAAACTAGTCGCACAGAGCATTTCAATAGTGTTCCATGTGTTCGTTATGAAACTGGGACAATGATATAAAAATATCGCATAACAAGATGAGGATAGCGACAGAGGAGAACTGTTTGAAGTGTATCAAACGATTATCATAACGTAAATCATGTTTATAGCACGGATTGGAGCATGAAACGTTTGTCCGTTACATATCCCAGAGACACTGAAATGTCAAACTAGTAAGTTATTTTTATACTTGACGGTGTGCATTGATTGCCCAGTTCGTAGAGAAGTGGGTGTCACCCGGTTCGGTTCCTGGACAAGGAAAATGACAACAGCTATTCATCATCCGTCTCTGATTTATGTAAAGTAGTTGTCAGATGCTTGCCGAAGTACAATTAGTACTGGTTGATAATTAATTACAGAAAAAATGGTTTGGTCTGCTGACCGACATAGGTAACTGAAAATGACGAACAAGGCGTCAAATCCAATAATAACAAAGTATCAGTCCTCATTTGCCTAAATCATCCCGTAGTAGGTTAATACACGTTAGTTAATAAATATGTACTAATTGCTGATAAATAAAACTATACCTATTTGCTTTAAAGCTGAGTACAATGTTTCAATAACAATGTTTATATCTAACTTGACTGGACTCTCTATATATCTACTGAGGGCGTTTTCAAGTTCTGTCAATCTCTCCTCGTACATTCCATCGGCTAAATATGTGCTAATATTAATCAAAGCCGATATTGTTGAGCATCTGTTGATTGAAAAATAATCAGGCAATACTTATATGAATATGATAAAATGTAGGGTTCCTCTGAAACGAGATATTTGGACATTATGTATTCATCAGTTTTATATCTCGGGTCATGTAGTTAGTATATCTTCCTGAGTATGTTAACGTATGATAACAGTTTCCTTAAAACGCATTCGCAGATGTTTAGGAGATACACACATAATTGAGGAATAAAATATTTTGCTCCAAGAAGCGACATTAAAAGACAATTGACCGTCATTGTTAGGTCCTGCATAGTGCACGTATCCAGATACGCTAAATACTACCAATATTGCATTGAACCATTTCCATATAAGAAATCGACAGACTGACAGGCTTCATACAAACTATATAGCTCCATCATTGATGAAAAAATATCACACATATGATAATTGGTATGTATCTCTGACTTGTGATATAGACTTCAGTCACACATATTTCTCATCCAAGCTATACGAATGTAACAACATATAATTAAAAAAAGGGAATTTGGAATAAATTTACCTAAAAGTGACCAAAATTGACCCTTCTTCCACTTTGACAATGTCTACACCCTGATCTCTCATGTCTGAGAAAAGATTATTACTGGCTGCCAGTACTTCGTCATCGCCAGTTTGATTTTGATATTGTTCATCAGAATGATTTTGTTTACGCGAAACACATCTTTGGGTTGCATTAAGGAGTTCTGCTTGGGCTGCATCTCTTTTCAGGGGTGTTGATGCATTCGTTGTCATCCTGGCGGTTATCTCTGTCAAAACATAAACATATAGTTGCATCTAATTTTGGGACAGTGGGATATATACAATAATCAAACCACGGTCTTCAGCTCAAGAAGTAATCATTTCTTTGCCATCTGCATGGTGTCTAGGCTAGATGCCATGTTGCTGAAATCTTACACAGGCTTTGGCAAGGGAATACCAAGGGTTTTACTAATCTGACGACGACCTTGACCCACACTCGTTATTGCCCGCCACATTTCTGTTTCTGAATGAAGTATGAATTCACTATTTAAACACTCCATTCATATCAGCAAAATACATCAGAAGTAATGAGTGAAATGATAATTAATTGAAAACATGTATTGGATGTTGTATTGTATCATACCTTGTGGTCTTTCCCTTGTATCTTTATCTTCCAGATTATCCAAACGTCTGAAGATATCCTTAAATTCTACATGATATAATACTGTTACGATTACACAATATAAAGTTATGGAAACTGCGTCCATGAAGCAAACCACAATGAACACAATATTTACAATGCTCCATGTAGAATGTCCATGTACGGGCGCTAATCGGGAACTAGAGCAGTACAAAGTACATGTAATACAATACTACATGGTCCACTACAATTATACAACACTACATAATCCACTACAATTATACAACACTACATGGTCCACTACAATTATACAACACTACATGGTCCACTGCAATTATACAACACTACATGGTCCACTACAATTATACAACACTACATGGTCCACTACAATTATACAACACTACATGGTCCACTACAATTATACAACACTACATGGTCCACTGCAATTATACAACACTACATGGTCCACTGCAATTATACAACACTACATGGTCCACTACAATTATACAACACTACATGGTCCACTACAATTATACAACACTACATGGTCCACTACAATTATACAACACTACATGGTCCACTGCAATTATACAACACTACATGGTCCACTACAATTATACAACACTACATGGTCCACTACAATTATACAACACTACATGGTCCACTGCAATTATACAACACTACATGGTCCACTACAATTATACAACACTGCATGGTCCACTACAATTATACAACACTACATGGTCCACTACAATTATACAACACTACATGGTCCACTGCAATTATACAACACTACATGGTCCACTACAATTATACAACACTACATGGTCCACTACACTAAAACAACACTACATGGTCCACTACAATTATACAACACTACATGGTCCACTACAATTATACAACACTACATGGTCCACTACAATTATACAACACTACATGGTCCACTACAATTATACAACACTACATGGTCCACTACAATTATACAACACTACATGGTCCACTGCAATTATACAACACAAATACAAAATGACATCCTCAATGACATTAGACTAAAATGAAAAATAAATAAATAATAAACTATTTAAGCAAGTTTTCATCCTTCTGAACATAGAGTACCACTCAATATACTATATCTAATTCTTAAGCTGTGAAATGGAATGTGACGAAATGGTAGAGCACCTTGTGAGAGTTGCGGGGTCGAGCCCCACACTTTTGTAATTTAATGTATAAAGCATGTAAACGGACACCCCCAGCACACATCACACTAAGCATCTTTTAAGCTGTTACGCATGCCACCTACTTGATTTGACATTAATAACTTTTACTCACTTTGATCAACGGACTTCCACATTTCAGTGATAGTACTATGTACAAACTCATCAGAACCTTCGAACGATTTCAGTTCATTTGTTGCAAAATGAAAGTCTTGTATTGTTGAGATTTCGAGAACGATGACATTGATTTCTTTCCGTTCAGCTGATGTCAGTTTTCTAGCCAGTTGAAGTAGCACTAGAGTAAGGCGCGTCCATTCTCCTGAAAATTGCACTTCTGACAAAATGGAGGAACCAGAATGCGCCAGTTTATTTCTTTTCTCTCTGAGTTCTGTAATTGCGGTCTTTTCGTCGATGTCTAGCTTATCACCAAATAGATTTAGGAGAATATATGAATATAGAGAAATATCCCAACATTCAAAGTTTGTCCGTGTTCCTGGGAATAAGATATCTATCTGTTTTTCAGTAATATGTCTTTTTTTCCGTGCACGTTTAAGTTCATCTTCATTGTCTTTCAGAAAATCATCGATGTTTTTGTCTAAATTATTCAGAATAATTCTCTTGGCAACAAACTTCCACCTTTCACGAGCAGCAAAATAAGCTTAACATATCTGATATCGTCATTCAGAACCGACGCCATATTTCAACATATGTTTAATTGAAACATGTTACCTTTGATAGTTTAATATTCCCGTGTGTTCACTTTTTGTACTACATGCACACTTCAATAACCATTCTCCACTGAATTAGGACAAGTGACACTCAATTTCCCGGTAGATTAGTGTAGTCTTCATACTGTATTAAACATTCGTTGATAATCGAAGTATGCACACGTGTTGACTAAATATGGATATTCATTGTCGTCTTATTCAGGGGATATTTCAAACGTACGTATGTTATCATGCTTGTTTATTTATACTTAACTATGATCTGGCATAGACGAAAATGATCGCCTCGTCATTGTGGCATCCGCCGGAATTATGTAGATCTGATTACATTCAAAACACAGTACTTCTGCTTACACCAAGATATGAATGAGGAAATGAATACTAGCTACTGGTTTCTATCAAGCACGTGATAATTGTAGACATGATAAATAATACAATAACGTTGAGAGGCCCCCTCCTTAAGTCAATAAATATAACATGACTTCAGCCGAATACGGGAACCAACATTTCTTAAATTCATTCAAGCGACGAAACAGTTTACATAATGTTTCGTAAACCCCATTTAAAACAACTGGTATTGTTCAAGAAAAGTGTCCTTGTCGCAGAAAATGTATTTATTTGGCCGAATGCTATACATACGTGTATGATATATGACATTTTAACAATTACAGTACAGTTAGGCTTTATAACCATAATGGAATCGGACGACTCCGTCATATGTTGTTAATGTCCAAATCATTCATGGCAGAGTATTGTTCTGAAATGAATAAAACCACAAACTTTTGTTTTATTGTCAGGTAAACGTACACAGTTCAATAAAAAAGATAAAAGTACAAATATTTGCCAAGATGAAAACCAACAACAGCAGAAACAAGAGATATTTTGGAAAACAGGTCGGCGCAATTTGACGGTAAAGATTTGTTGTGCAAAATAAACAGTTGAGTTGCCTAGATGTTACGATTGCTGGTCACTCCAGATCCAAAATTCACCAGCAATTAAATTGTATTTCAGATTCTGATCTTAATAACTCGTCCGAGCTCTGATTTGTTATGATACAGACTATATCATGGTTCAAATTACCATTGTCTTGGGTATCAGACAGGCATACTAACCTATACAAATGTAAAACAGGTTAATTACTCACTTACTGCTACATATTTATGATCAACAAATTGTACAGTGAACAAGTCAGTAAAAAATAAAATATTTCTGTCGAAAAACAAGTGTTTAACGGGCAACAGAGCCATAAGATTATTCGTCTCACAAGTTTTAGATATTATTCGAATTTACAAAATGTGATACATTGTACCTCTTTGCAGCCATGATTGACATATCATGTAATTCAGTTCTGATTAATTATTATCTACATTATATCGGATACTAAAATCGCACATAATGATTAATCAATTGCTGTTTGACATCGAAATGCTTGATAGAACAACACACATGTTTGCTGCAAATCAGGAGGGAAATCAGGATAAGTTTAGTTTTTGGACATCAATCATTTAAATTTGTATTGAATAATGCATAATTCAATTTTCATCATGTCAAAAGTGCTTAGCTTCATAGCCTAGATTTTCCATTTGCAAGTGTGTTAGAAACCGAAACATGTGATCATTGACCATGGTGAATGAAGCACATATTGCATGTACATTTGTATTTGTGAAAATTACTTTAAACAAGTTCCTTGTATTTAGTGACAATGCTGTAGACAAGTTGATGGACGCTCTGAACTTTACCGTTTGACTGCATACGATCTTTGAATAGTGTACTGTCATGAAGACAAGGGCAGTTTTGGCAATATATTTGCAATGAAGTGCAGCAAAACAATCATTCAGTGGCTTATGTAAAAACACTGCTACAAAATGTTTTTTCCAATCTGTCAAATGGAGTTTTCAAAACAAAAGTGTGGATACATTGTAACTTAATATTGGTACCTGACTGTTAAACTTGTGACATGTGTTGTACATTACATGGTATAAACATGTGGTAGACATCCATAAATATTTCTGTATTATTATTACAGTTGAATCACTATATTAATCAACAAGTTAAGTCTTCCTCTTACTTAAACGCAATGTTTTTGATAGGAATATATCTTTGCAAATTTTAATTTTCCTGTAGACATGTGATACATCTGAGAGATTATTTCAAATGGTATTGATTTGTGTGTTATGAAAATAGTGTACTGATACTACTATGTAGATCTCTGTAAATTATGTTCTGTCTGGTTTCAAATAAATTCGTACCATGAATGTAATTATTTATTAAAGATATTGAACTTTTGTAAAGGCCATACTTTTTGTGAAATAAGCATTGTCAAGTAATAGTCTTATTATTACCATAGATAACAATATTATTATATAGCTGTATGCGTCTTTGTACGAATTGACCGAAGTATTTACAAAACATATTTTATTGCAGCATTTTAAAGCAAAAAGCTGTCTAAGATCCTTCTTGATTAAACATAAAACCAGAATTATTGTTTTAAATAATGTGAATATGTGTCATACTGTTGCTTATAGGTGTTTAATAGTCGCGAGCTGCTGAACACATTTCAAAGGATTATCCCTTAATGAATTATTGTGTTAGCTCCTCATTCCCAATAATTAATACTTATTGATGTATGTTATTGAATGATGTAATCAAAATGCAATTACAAAAATACGAATATACGTCTTATTTTAGTTTTTGTATTGAGGATGCATCAACAAACTTAATGATAACTATTTTTCTGGATAGATAAATCGCATTATAATTGTATTTACAGTAAGTATAGTATATTGAATCAAATGTTTTTTTTCTTTCAGATGAGTCCCCGAGGTCATTGGTTCGATCCTTGGCGGCTAAATCATACCAAATAAATGAAACATGATACTGGTAGGCAGTGCCAATATAAACGGTAGTATCAAGAGACAAACAGGCGTAGGTCAGTGGATATCTTGTTGGCAATTTACAGCTTTGTAGTTCATTTCTAGTTGATCACGTTAACTGAAGCTTCTTTATCTGACATTCAAGACATTTAAACACCAGTTGGGACATATTTGTTGACGCGAGATACATTTCACTATGGATTATGCTACCATAATTATGATGAACAATATATGTAATTCTTGAAACAATATTTCACAAACAAATAAATATGATCAAGAGTGTTTTAAAATATATTATTTTGGTCGTCTTATTTAAAATAAATCAAACAAAAATATAAAATATTTTGCAAGAGACCTTTAATTTTATCTGACCAAACAATTATTTTATAAATCTTTTCTTTATTTCCTACAACGATTATGTAGTGATACAATACATGTATATTTTAACTTTTATACAAAAAACTAAATTCATATTTATAATTGCAATTACGCAAAATACATTTGCAAAAATATGACTGGTACATAATTTCAAAATAAAATACTGATCCCCCAAACTATTTGATATTTATTATAGTAATTACACAATCTATTTAAAAAATATGACTGATGCATAAATTATTTATAGTATATACAGGGGCGGATACATATAGTCATTTATATACTGGTTTGTGTATTTAGAGATGCGAGCGAATTTCGTGCTAAGTGAAATTTAAAAACTAACGATGTAACGAAATGCTAGGATCCTACCTATATAATTTCACGATGAAAAGTACAGCTACGCTCCAATGTTTGTGCTTTATCTATACTCTACAACACTGCTAATCTTTCAGTCAGTGATATGATCTTGGTTTAAATCACAGGAGATTGTCACGAGTTCTCTCCCCTTAGATATCATTTTCATCGAATACGTATAATATGATGCAATGAGTACCTGAGCTCTTTCCACTGCTAAAATCACACTTCAAACACCAAGAAATATCTATGAAATACACCGAATTCGAAGCATGAATAATCTATATATCCGTAAAGTATCGGCGATGTTATCCTCCGATATACATCAAAATGCACACATGTCAAAAACATCGTCGGTATGCGTTAACACCAAGACGGCAAATTTTATGTTTTAGTCCTTTTTTTCGATGGTTTCCCAGACAATCACGGCCACTAACTGTTTTAACTATGCGTAAAGTGAAACCATATAAGTGCATACAACCAACAGTCAAGTATACAATCTAACTCTACACACACGGACATTATTCACTATTATGTTACTCGTCACTCAAGTACTTCATGTTATACACACAGTATGAAGTTTGACATCAAGTTGAAATTTATAATATGAAAGCTCTTCACGTTACATCCTGTTTTGTTATGTCTTATATCGCCATTAACTTCCTGTTATCTAGTATGGATTGCTTGATACAGTTCAGCATAAGTTATTTGTTTATCTTCGTAAACTTTCCAAATATTGTATCTGAATGTTAGATGTATATAACAATGATTTTATTACATGCAGTCTATGAGAAAGACCATCGAAAATGAATTAAAAAAGCCATTTATTGACTGAAAGTTTCAGTTTGCCCTTAGTAAATAACAAGTTTTTTTATATAATCATCTTGTAAATGTATATGCATGGATCAGATTTAAGTAAACTACGGATTCACATGTGTACATAAATATACATGCGCAGGCATATTGAAGAAAAATAATTATAATCATTGTGTTTTACATTGCATTGTATGTACTTCGTAGATTATTGTAAGTGATATTGTACCGAAATAAATAGATTAATCTATCTATTCAGGTCTTAAATATGCTCCATGTTAGTACATGTATATATATATTAACAGTTTCGTTTGTCTTTCATTCATTTGTTTCAGTTTGAATACGATTCAAGAGATGACCTCGAAAGGAAAGTTCAAATTAAGGTTTGACTTATCTAGAGCTGACGGATCTCATACGTGTGAACTGTTCCAAACTTTGTACTTATCTCCCGGGTCGTCAATATACACTTCATATTGACCTCGGAACGGGAACCGCAGATCTGTACTTTATCACAGTCATCTGAAAAGTTCCATACATACTTGGTGCAAACCGTTAATGTAGCGGTCATTTTATAAGAATTGCATAGTATAATAAGACAGTATATATGTACCAGTGTTAATGCACATTTTGTATTCAATATTTAAGAAATAAAAACGCTATCCAAATTTTATCCTTGAATAATATATAGCTAATAGTGTGAATGCGCAACAATGCAATTACATGTGTGCAGCACTAAAGTAACTTCGTTGGTTTTTATTTTACCATCTGAGGGTGTAGAATGTAGGTCAGGTCTAAAGTATTTGATCGTATATGTTTGTAGTTGGAAAATTGCTGATCGTGTTATATTTGTTTTTTTGCCATTAATAAAAAAAGTAATTCAAATCGCATTTCTTCATCGCAAATTGAAGCAATAAAATGAATCAAAACAGACAAAAGTAAATTGTTATTTTATCGTAGTTTAGTACAAAAATATACTATTTACTCTGTTACAGGAAATTCATTGCTATATAACAGTGGATATGACTTCGACACCCTTGATAGTGGACGCACATGCATACTAGGAGGTCCAGGTGGTTAGTGGCACGGTCATTGTTGTTCTGCTGACTTAAATGGTTAATATATCACCCCAGGAACTAGCGGGAACAATAATGGTGTTTATTATAGAACTTTTAACCAGTATTATTCCTTCGAATCAGCGACAATGATGTTCAAACCAAGTGAAATGACATAATGTAATATACAACATAATTGTAACACATGTTGATAATAGATTGTGGCATGCAAATAAACATCTCAACAAAACAAAGTATGCATTTCTATGCAAAGAAATTCTACTAAATTAGTCACAACCAAATATTTCCTATGAAATTAAGATGAATGATACTTTTAAGAATGCTGTTTTTTTTATTCATCGTCTACAAGAATGTATTGTTTACATAAAATGCAATGAAATTTGGTACAACTGTTGAGCATCGGTTATTATGAGATGTTTTACTTGTAATTTTATTTAATGTTTGAGTATTCCAATTTTGGAAACCGATAATCGAAGATTATAGTTAAAATCAGGACATTCTTAGATCACACATTGCGTTGTCAAGATTACTATCATAGCACCGCTGAGGTGTAATAACTGAACATATGCGACACGAAAGGTCTCATTTAAAATACCCTTACTTTTCAATGAAATAGAACAGACCATTGTAAAAAACCGACCTATCAGTTAAACATAATCTGGCTTTCATCAACAAGCACTGAGACTCAGCGTTATTATCTTTGAACCTTATACCTATCACCTTATGTATCTGGAAAATTATAGAAATCTTTCCGAAGATATATACCTAAGTACTAGTTTTCCAGTTATATATATACACTATATATATCTGCAATATCTATGCGATGAAGATATACAGTTACAACTTTCATATGTGTTGCCGGGACACTTTATGCTTTGTACGGTATGCTCAACTAATTGTCAATATGTTACATAAGAAAGATTTGGTTGTTACAGGAAACGCCACATACACAAGACAATGCATCCCCACACAGGAATCAAGAATCAGGAGTTTTACACACATCTTTTTTAGTTAGATAATTGCTCATATATTCCGAATGTATACACTTTAGAATGGTCAGTGAATGAGAACATGCTTATGACAATCTTAAGCAATCGACCTGAAGGGGCAAACAATCACAAACGCTCATGAAAATTCACGGTATTATTCACTTTTAGGGTGCAGCTTAAATAATTCCGGCATTAAATACTGATGGAATGAGAACTGTGTTGATCACGTGTATGATGTCGTTTAGTACAGCAACATCTGCTTTTTCAACGTTAGCATCGTTGATCCTATCAACAAATGAAATATACATGTACAGAAATGAAAGTTTTAGTCACACACCAAACAGCTGGGGACATGTAGTGACTATTCCAGCTATTAAGGTAGAGGAAGTGTGCATCTCGGTACAAGCACGGACCTTCCGTTAGCCAGACTGATGAGTTGTATCTACATATTCTACGATTTACGTCCTTACGAATGTTTCTCTTTCCAATATTAGAAATGAATCTAATAACAACAGCACAGTCGAGTCTACCATTATTTAGTATTTGCATAATACACCTGATGCACTTGATAAAAAAGTCGTTAGAGAGTGGAGCACATGATTCCGAAAGTGGACTGCAGTGCTTGGAGATGTTAATACATACTTATTAGAATATATAAGTGCATCGTCTCAATATGTACGATTTCCTATGCATCCAATTTCGTTGCATTTAATTCATAGTTATACGTAGAGACCCAACAGTTGTATGATGACTAGAGTTATCGAGGTCCATCTATATCATAAACCAATATTATAAATGTAGGAACGACGCAATGCGTACTTTTGTAATATCACTTTGCTAAATTAGGTGTTGTTGTACGACATCTAACATTCTTACGCAGTTAAGCTAGATATGGTGTGTGAAGTCGTATGCCTATATCGAGCTTATCTATCAACTATGTTTATGTCTATGTTTACATCTGCGCTGGCTTGTAAGTCAATCAGTTCCTTTCGGCGTTTTACCGTCTGTCTTAAATTCACACCGGAACCTAATGATAAGACAAACTAAGTTTGACTGAAGGTTGTATTGCAGGACTAGATCGGCTTGTGTCTATTATTTTTGCAGACTGGTCGACGCTTTATATATACACTGGCGGAAAAGGTTTTGTGAAAGACATACGACTGTATACAATTTTAGGCATTACTTTTGTTTAGAAATTGTGAATAGAAATACATGTATCATCAAAAATCATTCCATTTAAAAAAACGTTAAACCAACATTTATCATGTCATCATTAGAATTTAACCAACACCTGTCTCCAAAACCAGTTCACAAGTTCGGTATCTTGTATGTCCACCATGGTTAGTGATACTGGCTGGTACCGACGTCTTAAGGACTCTGCAAGACAATTGACGAGTATTCGAGGAACCCTACTCTAGATCCTAACAAATGCAGGCGACTACTCAGGCATCGTTACAAATGCTCAAATGGCGGAAGGTCAGGTGATGCTGAAAGCCACATCATAACGTCGATATTCTCAACGAGGAACCGTCAACGAGGAACCGTCTTGAAACCCGACGGATAGGTACGATACAAATCAAATAGTACATGGCACAAGTAGTTGCTAATACTTCAACGCGTAAATTCTTCCGTGCCAATTTGGCTGTAAACAATTACCAAAGTCATAAATCCTTCATCTCTGAACTCTGATTTATGTGGAGACAGATTTTGCTCGCAGAGGAACAGGTTAGTACGGGTTGGTAACAGGGTAGGTCAACTGACCGTCGTATATTGATGACATACGGTTGGAAATCCAAAATAAACAAAGACACGAGCACACTACATCGTCCATGTTAGAAGAATATGCCTTAAATATCATACTTATACGTACACGATGGCCACAACGGGTGCCACGTGTGTCAAACAAAAAAGTGACGAGACGTTGTTGCACAAGTTGGATGACGTGTGTCTAGATGATTTCATCATGGTATCGTTTGACTGTGTGTTTCCCCTAGGTGGCTATGACGAGGTTTTCTTCCATTTGCAGCAATGCCAACCCCAGACAATCACACTACGTCCGCCGGAAGGACGTTGTTTCCCCACGCAGATGTCATTAAAACGTTCTCCGACGCGGTGGTACACTCTCGAACGGCCGTGACTTCTGTCCAAGTGGAAATATTTTTTGTCCGTGAATAAAAAACTCGCCCAGTTCCGTCGATTAAAGTGAAGATTCTTCTGCACAAAGTGAGGCGTAATGCACGATGAGTTTGTTGACGAATTTGTCGTGAGCGAATGTGCCATTCTCGCAGTAAATTCCGTTTAGTTCTAGGACTGATTAAACATAATCAATGTATACTGTTAGCAGTCATATTCTCAGTTTTTTAGTGTTCAGGAGGTGCAAATCCGGATGTAATTATCTGGACGTCCTGAATCATTCCAATGGCGAGGTAATCGTAATAACTTAGTCATAGCATGGCTAACCAAACAATGTTCTCTAAATAACTTTGTTTTCTGGTGTTATTTGCTGTCAAAACTTTAACACAAAACTAACGTAGTCGGAAAAAAAGTGTCGCACTAAATTGCTGAACTAAAAAGGAACAGTAAAATCTGAAACGTGCGCACGTGCAAATGCATAAAAACGCGTTTACATATAATGTAAAGATATCATTTGTGTAAAGTTTCGTGTTAATATATTGTTTGTTATTGGTATGTATACTATGAACTATGTGCATAGTAGATATTTTTCCATCAGTATATATTGTGGTTATATTTAGATTTCTTTTGTCCTGCCAGTTTACAATCAAGTATTTAATCGAACACTTACTAAAAATAAGTTTTAAAGGTAACTTTAGCGCATTTTACCAGCGTTATAATATCTATAGTTTCGTCTGAAATTTACTTTAGATGCAAAGAATAATGATATATCGTTCTATAACAGCTCCTAAGTTAAGTACAGTCAACTAGTCCAATTCATTTACTATGCTGTTTAAATACACGCTTTTTTAAAATATGTTTAAATTTGTGTAGATTTGCCACATGGTTTTTGTCCTTCATTCTAATGTTTTCATATAAAAATCCCTCAAACATCAGTACGGACGCTGTTTTTTAAACTATTGGAAAGCTTTGAGATGTATTATTTAACTATTTCACTCAACTTTGCCAAACGTGAACTCTCTACTGAACATATGCTGAACTAATTGTCATAATTTAATCATGGTTTATCGTTTTACATCACGACTTTTCATGGGTTTGCTAAATATGTAGCGTTTATCACGTCGGTCAGACAGATAAAGGTTGGAGTAGTTTCATTGTTGTAAACGTTCTAACTGAGCCGCATAACTCGCTGCTTGATTGTCTGGATTATTTATAAAATTACAGTACGAAAGGATGAATCAACTTGGTAATTACACATTTCAATTAGTTATAAACAACAGAACTTGAATCGAATCGTAAAAAGTATGCCAATGTAAGAATGATGATAACTTCTGATTCCTCTCAAAGAAGTTACTTATTAATTCGATTATTTTCTCGAAGTTCGGTTACTTTCATCGAATAAGATAAAGATTTACACGATTAAGTGTGAATACCATCAATAATCATTTCATCGAATAATATTCGTGTTACATGTACTAACAAATGTATACAATTAATCGTCTAACTCGACATTTATGTTTATTGTTGCAGGTTTCAGAGTTTTCCTACTGTTGTGTTATTGCTGTGTACCTACTGGTCAGTAGTATTGTTCTACACATCATGGCATTAAATAATGTCTTAAATGCATGCATTGTATTATTAAAAACACATATAATTCATTAACATGTGTTGGATAATTTGGCTACACAAACTACTATAATCAAGTCATTTACATTTGTTAAGGAATTATTTAATACTTTTTAATCAATTTATCTGTCTCCTTGTATTGTACTTTAAACAAAAGTATACGGTCGTTGGATATATATATCTGAGACGTTGATGTACGGAGACGGTAGTTTCGATATTGTGCGATGCGCGGTATATTGCTCATGTCAAAGTGACGAATATTTATGGCGCACATGGACATTCACGGAAGCTCTTCGACAATCTACGGCAATCGC
Source organism: Mactromeris polynyma (assembly GCA_032209605.1). NCBI lineage: Eukaryota > Metazoa > Mollusca > Bivalvia > Venerida > Mactridae > Mactromeris > Mactromeris polynyma. The sequence continues at coordinate 5,953,099 of JASFXZ010000013.1, forward strand.
GACACGGTCAAACGTCAAAGTACAAATTCAACTCTTGAGCTTAAAAGTACTTCATATACAATTACGTGTTGCAATTTGTGTGGTTTGAATGGATAATATATCGATATTTGGCCTTTTAGACATTACACCACATGTAAACATTCAATGAAAATAACTTATCCATTTACCAATAGAAAATAATGTTTAAGTATTTTAAGTAATTATTAAGTATTGATACATCTGATCATACCATCTTACATGTAAAAATGGCTGAACGTATCTCACAAAATTTACTTCATCGAAAGGCATCAAACGCTCGACACTGAATAAACGATAAATTAAACACATAATACACATATATATATCTATCGATTAAACCAAACACCAAAGCAAAACATGTTAATACACGAATCGTGCTAATACGTTTGTTATTCGGGGATTTACCTTTAATCTTCATCAAGGAAACAAAACGACGCTATGCGCGCACTTTTTATTTCTCCTAATTGTATAACCATGTTATTGGAATGAAGGAAATCTTCTGTTTTATCAATACAAATGCGTGTTGTCTGTCAATACGAGTATATCTATTGTTACAATGTTTCCTATGGCCACATGTTCTGCCCAGTCAATGCCTGAAATGCGTTGTCTGATGTTTTTAACCATGATGGCTCTTCGAAAGTTTTAGTTACACTTAAAGGCTGAACGTTCTATTTGAATTTTCTTTTACCATGATTGAGAATACTTTGTATTTTCTACATTAGAATGTTTGGAGTGTTATGCTTGCACAGGCATTGCTGACACAACACAGTGCAATACAAAACAAACATGTGCACCGAATGAGGTAAGATGTGTGAACGATTTGAATATGTTCTGTATATAAAATGTGGAAGTGAAAGATTGTGTGTCTGTATGACTGTACGACTGAGTGAGCAAGCTTACCAAATGATCGTTACTAAAACTATAATTATTATATTGTTGAAGAAGAAGTTATATTATTCGAATATGACAGTAATTATAAATAGTGTGTTGTATATTATGGACATATGTTAAGTCTTAAACTTAGACGTACAAAAGGAGTGTATGTCACGAATTTTAATGTTGTGGTTTTAGTTTTGTTGAGTAGATTACATTTAGATTATGAAGGTGTGAAGGAACACATTTCTCCATATAAGTGTACGAAATTACAACGAGAAACCATTACGTTACATGCGAATACCACTTTATGTAATATTGTATCAGCATTATTTTGCAGTCATGTTTTATGGATCGTGTTCAGTCTACACACGGCACACTGTTTACATTCGGATGTTTACCTAATCAAGTAGGTGTTTCTTCTTTGATACAATTGTAATAATAAGTCACATTGAAATGTTCCAATATGGCAAATGCTATATTCTTGTGATAAATGCTATGTGTTGTAACAAAGACACGACTATTTGACGACGACCGATTACCATTCACTTGTGGCGACAATAACACTGAATGCCTAAATATATCAATGTTAACAGTGTTTTATTTAGTGAGTTACTTAATTGTACTGTCTGCTTCATGTAGGCATTGTCGTGTGGCGTTCCCTGCAGCAACTTATTATCTTTGTTATAATAAAACATTTTGCAGCAATGCTACAATCATACCGGTAGTGGTTCAATCATCGGTAGAAGAGATATAACAAGGCGACAAGACCAAAGGTGTTCCGAATGCTGCTCGACCGATCTTTGTGGAATCCAGCTTTGTTCTCATTTAGCACGTAAATAATAAACACTAATCATTCAAATTCAGATTAAGTTAATATTCTAATTTGCAGAAATACACAAACTTTATTGTATTCAAGTTTAAAAGATATGTTTTCACGTGCCTAACGTAGCATAAGATAATACATTTAACACCATTACTAAATATTTGACAACACCACAGACAACATTAATGTTGATACCTGATTTGAAAATTTGCTTTCACACGAGAAACAGTATCCTAATCTGGTGTATATTGGAGTAAACTACATAGTTGATTCATGTATTTACGAGCCGGTCTCCTTATTGCAATGGTAATATCGTTATACTGTCTCCCGGGAGATCCAGGTTCGATTCCCGTGCTGAGTAGATCATGTCACACGGTTGGTTGTCCTCCACCTCTGATCCACGTGAAAACGTTTCATGGCTTGTGGAAAGGCAAGGTAGTACTGGTTAGTGAAAAACTAAAATGTCTGATGTCGTATTACGTGGGCAAAAGCACTGATACAATACATGCCTAGATTGTGACTGATTCATGTTGGATCAAAAACTCGGTCACACGGTAAAAATATTGTTAACACTCTAAATGCCACATCGTGCCATCATCTGTATGAAAACCTGTCATAGTTATTTCCTTATAAAGTCGGTGTCAAGATAAATGCGTGGTCACATTAGGTAAATGACCAGATCACAATGTTAACTTATAGAGTGTCATGTTGTCTGTTGAAGACCGTTATGTCTACCCCCAATTTCATGAACAATGTCAAAATGCTGTTCCTTATGCATTATACTGGGTAATACAGGGACCACATTCTATGTCACTGGGTAAAATCATTAGCAGGAATATTTACACTATACAGGCCACATAATTATGCATGTGACACTAAATCTACATAATATTGAAATTCATTTGTTCAACTCATAAAATTCTACAAACTTCATTTCTCCACCGTTACTTTATTTACACAAAATGCATATCCACACAAAAACCTTGGGTTGGTTGTAATATGGGTAAGAGATGATCATTTTACCACGCCTTTGCTGTTGTTGTATCAATTCTCTCTAACATCAATACCATGAATGTGCATGCCTACCTACTTTCCTACCGTATGCGTGGTGACTGAGGTTAGCGATCTAGGGTCATGTCGGCTCTCATTTTTGTTACAAATGGTCATTTTAGCATCCAACGAACATCACACATGTGATTGTTAAGGTAAGTCAAGTATGCTTTTAAATATATAGAATCATAGTCAGTAATCTGGATAGCAAATTTCATATAGTAAAGATACATGTACTGTACTCGTAATTTAACTGTTTTTTTAATAATTGGTCGAGGCATCTGGTATATTGGTATGCTGGTATATTGTGTACACATATATTTATTTTCCTCCTTATTTTAGTACATGGAGGATGGACTGAATGGCTTCAATGGGGAAGTTGCTCTGTAAGTTGTGGAGCTGGAATGCAGCGTCGAACCAGAAACTGTACAACTCCTGCACCGAGTAGATTTGGTGACCACTGTCTCGGGGACAGTTTCGGCATTCAACCTTGCTTACCAGAGGCATGTTTAGGTGAGAGTGTTACGTATGTTACTGATTTGTATAATGCTTACAGCATACAATACGATATAAGCATTCCAAAATCATTACGATACGTAGGGTGCACCACTGCAACCCTTTGTGTCAAAACGACACATTATGTTAAACCAAAGACATCAACTCTATATTAATATATATGGTGTGGCCCCTTACATGCTCATGCAATATTATAATTGGTCAATTTTAAATCTCCTTTAGTGTTTACAATAAGGGTTGAATACATTTATTATTATTTGTGCAATCTTCTTAAATTCTGATACATAACAGATGCACAGTAGAACATTGAAACCTAAGCATGTCTGACATTTGTGTTTTGTTTTTGTTGTCGTATTGAATGCACGTCGATACAATTCATAGCATTATCAATAATAATAATACATATAAAGGAAATGAAATCAAACTTTTAATATGCTTGATTAAATACTTTGTTTATTCTTAATACATCACGGAAATGTTACGGCACTATTCTTTTTTTAGACGTACAGTATGAACAAGGCGATATATTATTGTTTCAGAAATAGTGTTCACTCTGGAAATTAAATGCATTCTATTCATTAAATGTTAAATTGGATCCTCTGAGTGACTTGTTTGTCCCATAAGTACACGTATATAGTACTTCAGGCAAGTAATTAACACGACGGGCAAATCAAATGTGTTTCCGAATAAATCTCTGAGTAGGACGGATGTTCGTGGAAAAAACTGCACGTATAATGGTTTAGTATTTACTTCATCAATTCAGAGTAGTAGTTGTTAACCAACAATTTCTTGGCATAAATGGTCTGCGTGGGGAGGCACTGTCTTGTGTATGTGGGGTTCCCTGTAGTTACGTATTCTCTCTCTGTTCATAAGCTAATGTTTTATCCCGCAACGGTGAGTCGAATATGATTTGCAACCATAAACCATATGTTAGTTATATAAGATGGCTGTGTTGACTTAAAACAAAATATATACCTTTACTTCAGAGATTGACTGTAACAGTATTAAAAACACTATCGGTTCAGCAAAGAGTGGCATCTACAATGTTACATTATGGAAATCAAAGACTAACGTAGAAGTATATTGTGACATGGATACAGATGGCGGTGGCTGGACGGTAAAATTGTACTTTAATATCGTTTCATTACCGTGCGACATAATCATATTTCAAGAAAGCAATTTTACGAATTAATGTACCGCTATACTTTACATACAACTAGTATTTAAAAATTGAATGTAATTTAAAAGGGGTTTCATAAAATTGAATATACACAACCAATGCGCCGATTTGTGCGATAGCGGTCAACCGGTTTCTTACACGTTACTGTCATGCAATTAAACTTGATTTGTCATTTTGCAGACATTTTTGTCGTCTATTGGGATGGACATATGTAGTCTATGTATTGCATGAGTGCTCTGAAATTAATGTCCAGGCGCTTTCTAGTTCACTTTATTAAATTTAAGATTACACCCATAAAACACAACCATATTGGTTCGCGTTTTCAATTTGAATTAAAGTTTGAAATATTCTGAAACTCGGCATCTTCAGAATAATTGAGTAAAACTATCATAGTTTGTAAATATAGTTAATATAAATTTGCCGTGTGTTTACTTAATACGTATATATCGATGATCAACTTATATACTGGAACTTTTGAAATAGTTTTCGACCATCCATGACGCAATGTGTAAGCTGTTACCATCAACAGCTTTAGTTCAACTGAAATACCATAGGTATACATGTAATCTTTACATCATGCAAACATGCATAAATCGGTTAAAATTGTTTGGCTTTAGGTATTTCAAAGAAGATTCAATGGTTCAGTAGACTTTGACAGGACATTCCGGGAATATGAAGTTGGATTTGGACAAAGTGATGGTGAATTCTGGCTTGGTATGGATTTAATTACATTAATATCTGTAGGATATCACTAGACTTTATGATAATGAAACATGCAACAACCATATGTCATTTGTTTACACAACATATTACTTTCTTTATAAACTACAGATAGTATTTCTCCTACACAACATATTATCTTTGTTTGCACAAAATACATTCCACACATCATATTACATTTTCTAAATAACAAATTACATATTTACACATCACATAATATTTCTCCTCAGAACGCATTACACGTATTGGTATTATGATGTTGTACATTTTCTGTACATTGAGCTTCATAACCTGTACAAGAAGATATACAATCTTCCTATTATCAATAGTTGTAAAATTGTTGCTAAAATATATCGTAATTTTGTCTGTGTTTATGGAGATTATGACTGATTTTTGGACTATAAATTGATATTTTCAATCCTAACCACAATTACTTGAATCGTAAATAATATGGGTTATTGTTATCAGAAACAATCGTTATAAAGCCATGTAAACTCGCAAATCAAGATTGGATGTACTTTATATACATATTTGCACTTGAAGATTCCATCAAATACTTACCTAAAGAATGTTGTGGTATTACGCTACAAATTGTGGTTAAACATACTAAGCATAACTACTACACTTATGTTGCACTATGGACAAGTTTATAAACAAGATTTAACTACGTTTGAGTATTATAGAACCAATACACTTCCTTAATCATATTATTAAAGATACTACAGCAATATCTCCAATATTGCCCCAAGATTCAATGGATGAGTCGGAAATTACAGCAACTCCACGAGTGAACATGAAAGTTACCCATTGATTCGCAGTTCGAACTTAAATGCGTACACAAATGATTATTTATTCGGAAATAGAGCGTTTCTACTAACTATTAGCCGAAAATAAAAGTTTCATTTTTTTCTGATCTTCATTTGTTTAGGTTTGAAGACGATTCAAGAGATGACGTCGAGGGGAAAATCCGAATTGAGAATTGACTTAACAGCAGCAGACGGAACTAATGGTTATGAACTGTTGCAAAATTTTTACATGTCTCCTGGTCCGAAATATACACTTCATTTGGGCAAAATAACGGGAACCGCAGGTATACATACACACGTATTCTTATAAGAATTGAACAGTGAAATTATTATCAATATTGAAGAAATACATATACGATCCAAGTTGTTTCATTGAATTAAATACTGATAACAGTTTGGATGCGCAACAATTCAATTACAAGTGTGCAGCAGTAAAGTAACTTACCTACCGTCAAACACCGCTCAGGTTTGCTTCAATACTCCGATACGTTGACTACGTATCTGCATATGTATTCTCGTGCACCGAGCTGTGTCCTTGCCGCTAGGGTCGTTAGCCAATCAGAGCCGTTCCCGACGATGACGCGTTAGCCCGCTTAAGTATCGACGGTCACAACACAAGCAAATTCATATCGCATTTAGGCATAGCAAATTAAGCAATAAAGTATATCAAAATAGACAAAATTAAATGTCAACGTATTCTAATTAATGAAATCGGGAAGAGAAATGAGAAATGCAAACGTGAATTGTAACCTTACTACGACATATCCAGTATTAGGAATGCACATATAGGTAAATTATTGGGTAATTACCTAGTAATCGCGTTACTCATCTTGTCGGTAAAGTGATTATCTGGTGACAGTTGTGAGTACTACAATTAAGTTTCGTCCTCATTTGTACACGCACTTTTACGCGCTACTTAAAATCCAATTAAGGGTCGTACATGTGAATAAATATTTTTTTTCCGAATCTGTTTCATTATCCAGAATATTTAACTTTGTAGTAACTGAGCTTAGATGAACATTTATAGCGCACACGGAGAGTTACGGATGCACTTTGGTTATTAACGGTGTATCCTCGATTAACCGTTACGGTAGTCGTTCGTAGTGTTTTCGTCAATTAGTGACTTCGATCAATCATCATTTTCGTTAGAGAAAAGCATACATACCCTTTGTATATAAAACACATATCAAAATACTTCTACAGCAAACAGGTCTTAGAAGGTATTCAGTATGTCAAGACAATCGAAATGAATATGGAAAACACCTTGATTATGGACGAATATATAAGCGCCCAGCGCGGAGCTCGAACGCATGACCCCGATATTAACAGTCTTGTGATGTATCGAATGAGCTAGCTGGGCAACTATAACTGTTTATAAAGTAAAAGGCTTGCACACTTTAAGGGATCAGTTATGATAGCATTCGTAAAGGTTTTCAATCACAACAAGATTATGTGTTCTTTGCAATTGAATGTATAGTTAGTATTTTAAATATATTCGGGTGAATTTTAGCTTGTAAAAGATGAAACAAGAGAACTATGGTGTATAAATGGTGTTTTCTAAAAAGACAAATTGCCTACAAATGAACCCAATTTTATTAAGTACAATTGGGTTACAGCGAACAAAGTCGTTTCAAATTAATTGTGGTAAAACGTTAGGTAAATAGTTTCAAATGTGTTTACACGTAAAAAATGAAATATACAAATGTATTTCCAACATTACCGGATATAACTACATTTATACATATTCTCGGATAAAGGCGCGTCAGGTATTTAAACAAGACGCACTTGTCTCTTAATATATCCCCATACCTCATAGTGAATACAATGTACATTTGTGTTATGGGCAGATAACCACGTTGTCAGCATTTGTACAAAGCAGTACTCCGACATGGTTTAAATAAGTTTACCAATATTTGAACACGACGAATATGTCTGTCATTTTGATATCATTTGTTTCTGTGAACTATTACAGTAAATGTAGTCACTTTCGCATACACTTCAACTCCAATGTTCTATAAAGGGCAAACACGCATAGAACTAAACCGACGCAGTATCAGAATCAATAATTTATTTATACTTGTACATAAGTGATTGTTTGTAATACAGTGTTGTCATCATTGTCTTATTTCGTTCGAATGACCAACATAATTACAATACGTATTCTATAACAGGTGACGGTGGCACTGGTTTGGATTATAGCGCCGGGAATAATTTCTACACTCCTGATAGTGATAACTTATATGGTTGCGCCGCAGCACTTCATGCTGGCTGGTGGTTCAGATACTGCACCAATGTTAATTTAAATGGAGAATATATTACCCCAGGAACACAAGGACAACTTGCAAATGGGGGGTATCGTGGTACTTATTATCATGCATTCAAAAAATTTGAGTCCTTAAAATCAGCTACAATGATGTTCAAACTGAGTTCAATTGCTTCCCTCTAATGCAAAACAAAACTGAACATAAGTCTAAGACATTGTTTTATAAAATATGACATACAATACGAAAGTGTAAGATAGTTCGGCTTGTTCCTTCGTGCTGGATTAGGTACAGTGTCTGTTGTTATGTGCGTTATGGTTGGTTGCTTTTAATGATTAGTTACTGCCTACTTAGTCAATTTATGAATATATGTTGGAAATCAAGGACCATATAGCGATTAAGGGTGAGGTTAGCTAGCTGTTAAATCGATTTAAACCCCCAGTATGTTTTGCTGACAGTTCCAAGGCTGTAATTCGCTATATGATTGTTGTTTCTATTTGTGTTATGAATGTGTTTTGTATTTGCCTTTCCCCTGTGCAATTCTGTCACTTTATACAGTGTTCAGATTGTTTCCTGCCAAAGTTTGGCCTATTGTGGCCAGTTGTCTTGACGTGTCCTATGATCTTGTCCATCCATTAATTTCCCCCCCCCCTCCCTTCACTGTCCACTTTGATTCGCCTAGTTATTCCTTGTGGTATGCCGGACCATTCCTTGTGCCTATGTTCCTTAATATGTGTACCGTTTGACCTCCTTAAGTGCCTTATGTTTTGTGGATTGATTGTTTTCGATGTCTGCGTGGGGAGGCACTGTCTTGTGTATGTGGCGTTCCCTGTAGTTACGTATTCTCTCTCTTTTAACAAATTTAGTCTGTGAAAAATATAAAGTTGTTCCGATAAATTTGTTTATGTTTATCTCCTTTTAAAAAAAAATATACATATGATTAATAAAATGCAATCAATCAATAGCATGCAAGCGTCTTAGTGTGTATGGATGCATGCATATACATGTAAGAGTCAACACAATAAATCACAATATTTGATGCGTACAACATGTTTGCAATTGTAAACAAGAACTATCTTTAAAAAAGATGGTCGGCGCAACTTAAAGTTTGCAAATGTGTTGCAATCTGAAGGTTATAATTTGTTGTACAACATAAACAGTGCTTAATGTCATTCAATTACGCTATACTACAGAAATCACTATCCAATACAGCGCTTTGATTACACTACCGTTACATTCGCACGCTGATGTAGTACCCAGTATATTTTGATAGTTAACCTTACGAAATCACCATTCGTTCCGGATACTAAATTGCATTGGTCGGCACGATCACGTGACTACTAAGTTTATAATAGATGGGTATAGTCCAGTGCGACTGGATACAAATAACTCCGTGGTGCGGTTAGTCATAGACACAGTATAGCCTGTTTCAATATAGTTCATCATTACTTATTGCATACCTCGTGAAACTTGTTACATAGCGATGTATCTGATTAAAACAATATAAATGTTCGCGACTGGTACATACAACCTGGAACACATTATAACGTTCATATACGGTCCCTGATAAAACCAAGAACTTCTTCTTAATTCCAACACCGGACAATTCCCCGTGGTGATGAATAACATCACTACTTACTGGATAAATCTTGAAATACACTATAACCAATGTTAACCAATCTGCTTCAAGGTTACATATATTTTTAAATTGAAGAGAAATTGCCTTGGTGGTTAGCGTAAGATTTGATTGGTTTACAAAACACTGAATATGCGATTATATCAAAGTTGCGTCTGGTTCTATATTGTTTTACATACAAACCTTTTTGTCATATTGTCATATTTTGTTTTTGACTGTGTTTGTATATATTAACAGCTAGCAATATAATATAGGTATAGAAACAAACAGAATAATTGTAAAGAAGTGCAACGTATATTATGCATTTACATCTACATGTATACATGTATGCTTTATCTCTTGTTATGTACGATGTATGTTAAAAACAAATAAAGTATAATTTAAATATAAACATATTGTTCAATGTTTGGAAACATTTCTCAGCACGATATGTTTATATATGCGTGTCCATTATAATTTGTTGACTCTGTTCGGACTTGAGTAAAATGTTAGAACTTATAAGGTTAAAGTTGTAAATGTGTTTGTGACATGCGTTGTTTCATTTCATATATATTTTATTCCGTATAACATAACTTACAATGAAAATAAAGCGGATGTTTCTATAAAAAATGTTTATTTTTTTATTCAAGGGTCACACTAAAAGACCCCAAATGCCCATGTGTTCTATGCACATGTCATTGTAAAAATACAAATGATCGATCAGTTAAACATACTCTATGTGACATCAACAAGCTCGGAGACCCAGTGTTTTATATTTGAACTTAATACTCATCCACTTATGTATGGGGACTACTGTAACAATACACATGTTTATCCTTTATCTTCTCATTGTCTGATGATTAACATGGCCACTGTATGGAGAGGGTTTGTCTTGTGTATGTTGTGTTCACTTTAACAACTTAATCTCTCTTTATCCAAACGCGTAGAGGCAATCAATCATACTAATTAATTCCTAAATACTAGCTTTCAAGTTACAGATAGATCATATTGATATAATGCAAAATATAGTTACAGCAATGTATTTTGCCTCAAATACTTTACTTTTTAACGAATCATAAAGTTGTGACAGGGAACGCCACATACACAAGACAATGCTTCTTACACATAAACACACAGACAACTTGATCCAATAATAATTTATCACACCTTTTCTGATATATAATTGTGCTTATATTCCGTTAAATTAACTTGAGAATGGTTGTAAACAAATGGTGGTCAGGTCATGAAATTATTTGTTTCTGGAGAACACTTTACTTGTATTCTGAAATATATTTGAATTGACAGTAGATTTCATTTATCAAATATAACAATGCAAAGGCAAACACATCACAACCGTTCATCAAAGTGCACGACAGAATACTGATTTAGAAAAATGGCTTAATAATCTCCGTCATTGAATGCTGGTGGAAGTAGAACCGTGTCCATCACGTGAATAACACCGTTGGTTACGGCAAGATCTGCTTCTTCAACGTTAGCATCAGTGGGTTGGAGAAAGACAACGAGCACACACCTGGGTAGAAACACCGTCCTTCCGGTAGCCAGACCGATGACCTCTTGTGTGTAGCACTTGATGACTCTCCAGAAACAAAAGCACGAATTTTAGGCACTACAACAAAAACTTGATGCTAGGCATCAAAGTCGCCGGAGAACTGTTGAGCCAAAAACATATTGTGAAATATTTGAAGGAAATATGTAGAACAAGTGACGTAATTACACAAACTGAATTTTGCAAATATTGAACATGCACATAAACATTATTGTGGTAAATAACAACAAAGGGCAAACTCGTCTTTTTCTTTGAAAAAAATATAAACAGCATTTAATAAAAAATCCAGTACACATATTAAGATGAAACTACATTAGTAAATGAGTATCTTTCTTTTATGCTAAAACACGTGTCTCTCAGTATTACTGATGGTGTTAAATTGGAAATATAATAGCCAGACTAACTTCTGTAGCATATACATGTATACGACTTTCTATGCTTCTGTTTCGGACAATAATACACAAAAATAACCTCAATTATTAGATATTATAGAAAAGCTCCATTACATCCTAGAGGTGCCCCGTCATAAGCATAACATGTTTTTTTACACCACTGCATTATAAACAGCTTCTAACAAACTGACTCACATGACAGATGCTTTGAACTGGTTAATTCCTACTCCTAATCTGAATCCCTCCCTCCAATATCGAAGCTATTGCTAGCGCCACAGCACATTACGCTTATACTTATACACAAGACAACATTCAAATCGTACGTAATTAAGCTAGCATTAATCTAATCTTAGTTTGAGGACTATAGACATCGCGTATTCGCGACCATTTCCTTCCGTGTCACAGAACGCCATATGTTTCGAGACAAACGAACAATACACTCATAGATGCACGTTTTCCAGGTTTATACGAAATAAAGTATGGTTGTCAGTTTATGTATGCTTTCGATAGTTTGACAGTGGGAATTGCATCCCATGCGTGTTCGACAGACATGTTTACTTCTGGCGCGACCTTGAACTCTACTTCTCGGAATTAGGCTATATATAGCCGATGCGATCCGATTGCTCGACCTCATTCCTAACTATACGATATCATGGGCGGAATGAATTGTTTAATAAATCATACCATAGAGAGTTACAGTAACTACTGATGTTATTTAACATAGGTGTGTAGATTAGGATAGTGTATTCGTGCTGTAAATTATTGGTCAGAATCCATTTCGAAATATTGTTACGACTCGTCTGCCTAGCGCGTCCATATACAAGATAATTCCTTAGGACTATAAATAGCGATTTCGTAATTTCCGCGAGCGAACAGTTTTAATGAATGGATCGTATCGACGATAGTAACCGCTAGGTGAAAATCGTAGTTCCGTAATAAAAAAACATGCGCAAAACGGGCCAATTAATAATGTTAATAGAATGGATTATTCGGAAAAGATATACAAATAATCGAAAGAATTTTATTCATATCCGAGCCCCATGAGCAAAAGGAAAAAGGAATGAAAATAGCGTCTAATAAACACATCATACTCGAGTTGATCACTTAAAGCTTGAAATACTTCAAAGTTGCAATACTTGTGAAAACAGATTTTCAATTCATAATGAAAAGAGAAAGCTGAAATAACGACTCTTAAATAACGACTCATTTGATATTTCAACGTAAAAGCAGAGAAGTTATAACTAAAACGAAGAAAGAAACAACCACATAGATTTTAAATAATTCCGAGGACAAAAATCAAGAACTGAAATTCTATGACCATAACACCAACTCTTTACTGAGTAAAACTTTGAAATTGTACATGAACCATCGTTATCATACAAACATGTTACTTTCCCCACTGCGCTAAAGACACCTCATAAACAACGTTCATTTAACATCTGTACCAAGACAAAGGTGTATATTGGTAATTTACGACAACACACCGAAGCGTTAATATAAGCTCAGATTTACATAACCTCAGAAATAGAATGTTTGACCGATATCTTTTAATTGACTATACATACCTGAAGAAACTTTTGCTGTAAGTGTCTTGCATTCAACTGTTGTTGGCATATCTCTGTCACTGTGTCAAGCACTAAAGAGTGCACCACTGACCATGTGATATGTCATTACATCTACAACAACAACAATCGTCATTAAACGTTACGTTATTCCTAATCAGGAATGTTTGAATATATCGTATGTTGGGTACGGATCTAAAAGGGAATTTTATAACAGAAGTAGTACCGAAAGTTTTCCATGATAGATTTCCATTGCTTGTAATATACACATACTCGAAATCACTAAATTTAAGTAGAGGCAAAAACGTTCAAAACAATGATCATAGTAACGTAGAACACATTCATGACAAAACCTGTATTATGGACGTTGGATATGACGTCGAGTATTTCCCAATATTTCCAAATTCAGCAAATTCATTCGTTCTGATTGCATTAACTCACAAATATCATATTTTCGACCTAAGTGTAAGGCACGCAACATGATGAACCAAGTGGGTGCAATATTTTCTCATGCAACACATATATTGTGTATTTTTTGGCAAATTCGCCACATATTTGAGAAACAATTTTAGATATAAGTATTATTAGTTATATCGTTATTTATGAAAACTTACTCACGCGAAAGACGATGTTACCAATAGAACAAATGATTCTAGAAATCCATTTCATTCCTCCTAGTCTTACCTTGATTCAGATTCCATCCATTAACATCACATGCAATCCGGTATAATAGTTTCTGATTGATAGCTCCATTCATCGACGTTTTAACATCGGAGAATTTTCACCCGATGCACGCTCATCCAACATGTTTATCTTCTAGCGCGACATTGAACTCCACCTTAGCATTAGCCTATTGTTTATAGTAATAAATGACGTGGGATAATAATTGTAATAAGCGACTTTCATTACATTTTAAGTCAATGTCCACTATGGTTCATACTAGGGTTTGCAAATTATTTGTTTGTGTTCAAGCATGTGGAAACTGTGATCAGAATGCACGCTTTGAATAAACCCGCGAATCTGCGTGAACAAGTGTATGTTTTTTTCCACTTGATCAACAGAAATTGTTTTAAGAATTAATGCACATTTCTGTAAACCGTTTCACGCAACATTAATTTGTAGCTTACTGTTGCATTTTGTTCTTGTTATTTATTGGAATCATGAAAACAAGAAAAGGTGACGTCCGATTTTAGGTATAACATGAAAATAAACCCGACAGAAAAGGTGAAACAAATCCTGAAAATGGATTGTTGACACTAATACAGGTTTTGTCACGGACAGCTCATTTATGCTATCTTTCTGCACACAAGATTTGCATTTTCGTTATGAAGGTTTACGAAGAAGATTCGCCGTGCTTGCAACACATGTAACACGTGTTGTGACCTTATTGAGAAAATACATTTCTAATTATACAGAATTGAAAAAAAAACATATGCTCATTACATTTAAAACGCACAGTTTTTTACATACATTTATGTACCATTCTTCATTAGAAAAAAATTCATTACATTTGAAACTCATGTTTTATGAACATACTTGTCGATCGTCATGACATTAGGATACGTGTTGAGTACACATACAATAATAACTTGTCAAGTACATTTGAAGTATCATAAAAGTCAAGTCAATGAAAATGTAGCAATCCCATATCGTGCGATATTATATGTACTGAGTATATATGTGCTAATTTTCACAAAGCAAGCCAGAGTGTGACAAAGTGAAGTTAGCAAAGGTGAAGGCGGGTAGAACAGGGTATACCACAAGCACAAATTGTTACCTCCCTATACTGGTTCCCCGGGTAAGTAATCAAATTTCAAAATACTTAGAAGATATTGATAATACAACTAAAATATACGTAAGGGAAACAACAAAGGACTACACAACAACTCAACGTGCCGGGAAACTTAATAACACTCACAATTACTTCACCGACTTGGAACTGTCAATATAAATACTTGGACCTATACCGCACAAGCTTGCTACAATGTACTGATCTACATACTTCCGTATTACATAATCATGTCAGTGAAATTCCGATATTTCTCAAGCCAAAACAATTAGATTATCAATCTTTATTTTGTTTAAAAATCGTTTATCGTAATACAATATATGTACATACTTACTTTGATCCAAAAACAAATTATATTCATAATCGTATTTGTTGGAAATAAAGCATCAGCAAAATATGTCTGATGCATACATTATATATACATGTATTATAAACAGGGGAGGGTACAGAATATTCGTTTGGGGGATACATTAAAGATGGAGCCAACGGCGATTTCATGATGATTACTCGTGAAAATCTATTAAACATTGCAAGCATTACAATGCTTAATAGATGGTGGGACTTGTATCCGCTTCGGTTACTTAACGTTCTTTTGGTCACGTTATTGATTATGGAAAGCATGGCAACTGGTCATTTCAATTTCAATATCTTCTTTTCATTTGCAATTGGAAATAATCTTCTGAAATATTCTAGAAAGTAGCTTATGTCGTTGTAGCGGACATTGCCATCTGAATTAGTGTCAATCACTATCGGAGAGATATGGAATCTGCAAAACTAAATAAGTGAGTACGACCAGAACGTAGAGCACTTGATCTTTGATATAGGGTCAACTCAACACGTATTACATCGTCTGCCGACACAATAATTGAGAACCACATTTCAAAATTCTCTCAAATTAATATATTGCATACAAATGTAATAAGTCACCAACTATCGATTTGAATGCATGGTGCAATGGGTAGAGTGTACATCTTAGAAGCATCGACTTTGAGTTCGAGCCGACTGAAATACTGTTTGTTTTTCACTAATTAATTTATAATATCGTATTCGGTGAATGTTATAGATACATATATCTATACTGAAACGAAAAAAAAAGTGTGCACTTGGTTAGAGGGATTTTTTTTATATTTATAGAAGCAAAATATTGGCAAATTTAGTATCAAAATGTGCAAAAATGTATTGGCAACACGATGTTTTACTTTTAAGTGAAATTTGATAATTATCAGAACATTGTTTTACGTGTGAATAACGTAGGGGTGAAAAGTAAAAGTTGCAGATTTGTAATGTTTTGTAACTGCTTTTTTGCCTTCGGATATTTGTCAAGTTACGTGACAATTAATCAGTATCTGTTGTGGCCTCCTCGTCTACGGATCAACGCAAGTATTCTAGATCGCATGGACCTGACGTAACGTCTTATGACGTCGGCGGGAATGGCGTCCCATTCATGAACTAAGACTGCACACAAGTCATTGATATTGTTGATAACATGGTTTGTCCTTGCTCTCCGACCAAGCAAATCCCATAAATGTTCAATGGGATTCATGTCCGGAGAGCAAGCCGGCCAAGGTAAGACGTTAACGTTATTTCTAACGAGATATTTCCTGGTAAGTATAGCAGTATGTGGCCTTGCGTTATCATGCATTAAACAACCAAGGTTATGGTGTAGGAAGGGAATAACAACTGGGCGTAAAACTTGGTCAACATAACCTTGGGCATTTGAATTACCATGAATAACAACAAGGTCTGTTTTCCTACCGCCCATAATACCTCCCCAGACCATTACACTACCCCCTCCAAAACGATCTCGCTCTAATAAACAGTTCTGGTCAAAACGTTCCCCTTTACGTCTAAATACCCGAACTCTACCGTCAGCAGTGCTAAGGTTAAATCGCGACTCATCACTTAAGAGCACCCTAGACCACATGGCACGGTTCCAACGGATATGACGGGGGGGCTCAGACCAGACTGAGAGCACGATGTCTGTTATTAAGGATCTAGCCTACATAAGGCCTCCTAGCCCTTAACGGGTTTGCATTGGCCCGCAGTCGGTTTAGAACCGTATCCCTACATACGCCAAGCTCTCGCGCAGTGCTTGTAGCGGTTTTGAACCGATGACGTAAGTGCGTCAATGTCATATGTCTATCCTGACGTGCCGTTGTCACCTTCGATCTACCGGATTGTGGACAATCTGTAACGCTTCCATTCTGATGGTAACGTCGTCGGAGTTTTATTATGGTATTTATATGGCAGTTAAACTGCCTAGCGACTGCCTACCTGGATAATTCCACGATAAAAAGTACAGCTATAGCCGAATGTTTGTGTTTTATCTAGTTTATATCCCCTTAAATCGTTAACGTTAATATGATACAAGGAGTACGTGAGCTCTTTCCGCGGCTAAAATCACACTTCAAACACCAAACTATATCTATGAAATATACCGAAACATATGTGTTAGTCCTTATTTTCGATGGTTTCTCTGCCAATCATGGTCACTAACCGTTTTAAATTTGCGTAAAGTGAAACCCTATAAAAGCGTACAATCAGGATTCATACACCAAAGTTAATTTAGCAAGAATTTGTTTTTAACTGCTTATGCATTTATCCACTCAACCACCGAGACTTTTCATACATGGTTATACATGTATATCCAATTTTCGGTAAGCAACGAATTAAAAAAACATCCGGTCAATTTATCGAGAAATGGTAAAATCAGACTTGTATTTAACATAGAGGATATACCATGATGAGAGTTCATGTTTATTGTATTTATTAAACGAGGCGTGCGAAGTGATATAAGAGAAGACTTTGCCGAGCGTTAACTCATTTTGACCGACGAGTTTACGACAATTTCTCCTGCCGTCAGTTACCTTCATGTCATATAATTCGATTATATCATGTAATGCTATAACCGTCGATCGTCACGCTAACTCATCTCGATGAGCACGTGTATTTCGTGCAATCTGCCAATTACTTCATTCATATGATAACCTCCGTATATACTTGCGTATGTACATAAGAGACACCGAACATCAAACATAACATCGGATGCGGATAGAGGCTAAGCAATAAGCTGTAACAATGACACAAAATGGTATCGGATTGCAAAAGGTAATTTAAGTTTTATTAGACAACAATAGTTTACTGGTAGTCAATAATCCCGCCATTCTCATCGTATTCAATCGCCGTCACGTGATAAGTAAACGACGCCACAAGGAGGGATGTTGACTATTCGGATGGGTTGTTGAAACATACACAAGATACTACGAATGCTTTATAGTATATAAATAGTGTTAGGCATGGCCTCTTTCCAATCAATCTATCTTTAAATAAATTCTATACATCAATACTAATTACAACCATACAACAATATTGATGTCCAATGTTAATTAGGTCAACCACATGTACATTTTATAATTGTATCCATGGGTATTCGTAAGAGTTTAAGCTATCTTCACTATATTTTACAATGTCATGCAGAAATACTCTAGTAATAACTCAATATCTATAGAAATTAGCTATTTACCGTAACAATTACATGCTAGGTCGCCTCTGTATTGTAATATTTCAGATAAATCTCGTACTGTCAACTGCAGCTTTACATTTATCCACCATGTTTGTTGTCACTTCCGGTAAATCTCTATTCGAAGTCAGATCGCATACTTTTTATGTTTATCGTAGCATACTTGTCTGTAATTACGCGAGTCACTTATTATTAATATTTATTTATGTTGGTAATAGTTTAAGTCTTATGTTGTAGCTAGTAATGGGGTTTCTTTAGACGTTAATCTCTAAACTCTCATTTGCATACCGTGTACTAATTTGCATACAATAATATTTACATACCAGCGTTCATAGTACCAACTTTTGACTTTACCTCTGTCCCCCGAGTAGTTTATACGTGTCTGTCTTAAGCTCTTGTTTCTTTAAGTAATCTGCATCTTAAATTATTTATAATTCATCTTTTATCTTCTAAGCATCAGGTATAGATTATATTGATACATTTACTAAGTTTACTATTGATAACGGTTATTTGTTTACGTTTTGTGCACTTTTTGAACTTAAATATAATTCGGTATTTTCGTGTTTTGGTCTGACTTCTACCGAGACTTAGTTGTTTTCGATATTTTAAGTATGATTGCTTAGACTTATTTAATATTTCCTTGTTAGGGATTTAACAAATAAATTACATTAAGCCGAAAGGATTTTAGTTGTTCTGATTTATAGTTGACATATGTTGGCCGCTACCAGGCCTAGCCGCTACCAGGCTGTGTATATCGCTACCTATACAGGTCCCCTTTTGGGAGATTTGGTTATAATTAACAAACTTTGGCAATCTCTAGAAATAGATTGCGGATGTAGGCCCGCAGGTTTACTGTTTGCACACTTGTGATATTCACACACACACACACGGGCATTAGCGGTGCAAATCCAAAACTTCTGAATATTGGTGCCTTATAACCAGTATAGTTATTCCAGATCCCAATGATAGACTGTAACCAAGTCGAGTGTTAAATTTAGACACTTTGTTGTAAAATATTTTATGACATTAGAATTTCAGTCCATGTTTGTAAGATCTTCAAGGCTGATTCCAAGCCTTGGTTAGTATAACACAGTAGTAGTTTTGTTATTGTTGATATTTAGTTTAGAATAGAAGTTTAAACCCATTGTTGGCACGTTGAGCTTAGCGAACCTTGTTCTAATTGTTGTTCCATGCCCTTGTTATTCTATTAAATATGTTAGTATACCATTCCATTGAGAAAGACAATGCCAGGCTATAGTAGTACATGCATATTGTAACTGTCTCCATGTTACTGTAGCAATTGCCGATACCAGGCATAGGTATAGGTATGCCGTGTTCATATCTTATTATAAATCAAGCAGTGCTACCATCCATGTGAAGTGAGACAGTCGTTATAAGACTGTAGTAATTACAACATGGTTGTAAGGTGTGGGCAGACTCACAGACAAGGTTGTAAGGTGTGGACTGACTCGCACACGTGCTGGTAAGGTGTGGGTTGACTCTCAGACATGGTTGTAAGGTGTGGACTGACTCGCACACGTGGTGGTAAGGTGTGGATTGACTCTGAGACATGGTTGTAAGGTATGGACTGACTCGCGGAAATGGTTGTAAGGTGTGGACTGAATCGTAGACACGGTTGTAAGGTGTGGACTGACTCACATACATAGTTGTAAGGTGTGGACTGTCTCGCAGGCATGGTTTTAAGGTGTGGACTGAAATTGGTGCGACTTTTCATTTATTTGCTGCTTTCGTTGACATTTGGCTTAAAGTAGAAATCATTACATCACTTTTACATTTCATAGTTTGGACTTCCACAAAATATACGTATAAATGTCATCTGAATTTCATTATAACATTTTTCGATAATGAATTGAACTGCTTGGCATATAATAGAATATATCAATGATAAAAATCACTGGGAACAGTATCAGGATTCTATTGGACAAGAACTACTCTGCTATCTAAGTGTTGTCAGTGACACGGAATACATATACATGTACACGTATTGTACATATTGTAAAGATAACATTGTCTTATTACTGAATGTCCGATATCTCGAGTTAACTTCAGTAAAACATTACAACACAATTACCTGCCTATCACAACATTGAATCAACATTATTCCCATCGTCTGTCAGTAAAAGTTATAATATGATTGGAAACATAAATATACACGCACGAACGCATAAACGCATGATATCATAGTAGCTTATTTGTCTTATCCTCAAAGTAAGGAGACAAGTCACAAACGTATAAGCATCTGATTGGTTTATTCTGAGCACATCCTTACAATTGACCAATGAAAATGTGGCATTCTGAGGCTGGTCTCACAACTGATTCTATACTTGTAAGGCTTTATATCGAACGGAAGTGTAAAATATAATATATAGTAAATATGTGTCTGTTTCGGCCGACACTTATATCGAAATAATTTGAGAATACTTAAATAAGAATAATTAAATAGAACCCCTCTTACCCTCAATGCGACGGAAAAGTATTTCCCTTAGAAGCCCGATGCGACGCTAAAGTCGTCTGTCGGCTGGCGCTCGATGCGACAACCATGTCGACTCATTAAAGAAAGTTTGATTTCAAAATGAAATAGACATAAATGTATTTGAACATTATTGTTGTGATCTATTATCAAAAGGTTTGCTCTGGAACCTGTTGGTTAGATAAATACAGACTACTAAGATAAAAACGTAAAACCAGAGTTAACACAGTTGTGTTTGCGTTTACAGTCCCACATATAAAGAATGAAATTAAACCCAAAGTGTAGTGTAATCAAAACAAGTCTTCGCATGGGTTGATCATTCTTTATAAACACATTTTATTACATCAACGGTAACGTCGCTTTTGTAATAGATAATTAATTGGAACGCCATATCATTTTGCGCGATTCAAACGTCTCTTCCGCATGACGTAAACAACGTCAAACGAGCTTAATAGGGTTAATGAGAAATATGTAAAGTGCTAGGTATTTGAAGTATTCTACCATTGACACCATTTTAAAACACACAAAGGTACATAAATACTACAGATGTATAGAGGTCTTACATTAGTTGTCACGAGTTGACTATAAACACGATAAAATATCACTTTTGATACAAATTAAATATTTAACAGTGTCAACATCATTTGAGAGCGTCAACATCATGCTTGTTTTGTTGTGGCGTCATTCATGTGAGTTATTTCACTAGTAAATTATCGATAATAATTATGAGTGTTATTTCCACTTCATACTATGTCATGTAATAAATATAAGCAATATGTAGGATATAGCCTGGACAGGACAACTTGAGGAGTGTTTGCATACACAGGTGTATACCATCACATGTTAGATGTACGAGTCCAGCGTGTTACTGGGTCATTTACCAGTGCATTTAAACAGGTTGTTATTGCTTGCTATTAGAAAACAGATGTAATGCATATGACTAAATAAAAAAATCAAGACAGTATTGTGATAATCTCATTGACATTGCAATACGTGATTCATATGGTTGACATAATTATTTAGATACAAACTATTACATATAACCTACACCTGTCTTGCGTTATTACACCTGCTTGACATTTGTTTTTGTTTTCATATTGCAGATTATCACGCTGGACATGTGTTACATGTGTCTTAGTATATGCTTGTATCAATGCTATAAAGTGAAGCATATGGGAAATGGCTCAGTGTGTTGTGAGCTTTGACTGTCATTGCTCATAAATGTGATGGTTCAAACCCACATTTTATTGTTTTAGGGGCGGATCTAGCATTAGAGCTCAAGGGGTACAACTTTTTACTCCGAAGGGGGCATATAGACGCCGCTTCTTCCGTCAATCCAAGCATCACACTCGATGAATAGTTGAGCAACGTTTAATGCCGCAATTGTTTAGCGTACATCTAAATTGTGTTCACATCTCAACTGGATATTGTATGTGAGGAAACTATCCAGCTGGCTTAGTTAGGGAAGACCGGGGGTTCTATCCAGGTGTCTTATATGCCAACAATAATGCTGAAAGGGACACATGGGTCTCTCTCTACCTAAATAGCTAGACACGTCATTACCCTGACTGTTTACGTGACTAAACGCCCTAAAACAAAAATGATGCAATGTCTCTATTCTGTAAGATCTATCCTCACAGCATATCAAAGAAGTCACCATTCATTGTCAAATTCTGAATATACATGTATGTAGATTTATTCACACAAAATGCAAACAAAGTTCTATTTAAGTTATTAACATATTGGTATACTAAAGTTCGACTATTAAATCAATGTTACTGAAATATTACACTAGAGTACATATCTTAATACTAGTAATTAAAAATATAATAAAACACTGGTAATGTTCCATTAGTAAAGTATGGTTTAAATATTCTTAATACACATTTCAACAATAGTACAATGAAAGTGGTGACATCAATTGCACTATTCAACACTGCATGGAATGGATGGACTCAGTTATATTATTAAACACTAGTACATGCAAGTGATGGCACCAGTTAAACAATAGTGCATCAAAGAGGTGCCATCATTTAGAATATTCGACAATAGAACATGCAAGTGGTGCCACCATTTAGAATATTCAACAATAGGACATGAACGTGGTAACATCATTTAGAGTATTCAACAATACTACATGGAAGGTATGACATAAGTTAAAATATACATCAATAGTACATGAAAGTGTTGACAACAGTTAGAGTATTCAACAATAATACATGGAAGGTATGACATAAGTTATAATATACATCAATAGTACATGAAAGTGTTGACAACAGTTAGAGTATTCAAAAATAATACATGGAAGGTATGACATAAGTTATAATATACATCAATAGTACATGAAAGTGTTGACAACAGTTAAGAGTATTCAACAATAATACATGGAAGGTATGACATAAGTTATAATATACATCAATAGTACATGAAAGTGTTGACAACAGTTAGAGTATTCAACAATAATACATGGAAGGTATGACATAAGTTATAATATACATCAATAGTACATGAAAGTGTTGACAACAGTTAGAGTATTCAACAACAGTATATGAACGTGTTGACATCATTCAGAATATTCAATAATAGTACATGAAAGTGTTGCCATCATTTAGAATATTCTCCAATAGTACATGAAAGTGGTTCCATCATGTAGATTATTCAACAATAGTACATGAAATTGGTGATATCACTTAAATTATTCAACAATTGTACATGCAAGTGGTGACATCAGAGGACCATGGTTGCCCTTTATCACTCACCTGAGTACATTGTCATCTTGGCTTCAAGAGAGTCTAAGAGGATTTTCAATGATTTAACATCGTGACCTACTTTTTGACCCAATATGACCCAGTACCACACTGGACTTGTATTTTATTAAGATAAACATTCTGATCAAGTTTTATGTAGTTCTTGTAGAAAATGCTGACCTAGATTTTTATTAAGGCAAACATTAGACCAAGTCTCATGTGCATGAAGTAAAACAATGTAACCTCTGGAGTGTTAACAAGGTTTTACTATAATTGGACCTGGTGACCTAGTTTTTGACACCACATGCCCGTATTTCGAATTTGGCCTAGATTTATTGACGCAAACATTCTGACCATGTCTCATATAAATCAAATAAAAAATGTGACATATGGTGTGTTAACAAGGTTTTCCTATAACTGGATCTAGTGAACTAGTTTTTCCCCCCAGATGACCCAGTTTCGATCGTGCCATAGAATTAATTGAGACACACATTCTGATCAAGTTTCATGCAGATCAGGTAAAATATGCTACCTCTAGAATGTTAACAGTCTAAATTGTTTACGACGGGCGATCCCAATAATACATCAATAGTACATGAAAGTGATGCCATCATTTAGATTATTCAACGGTAGTACATAAAGGCACTAAACACACTTATTACTAAAGCAAAAAAACACGTAGCAGCTATATATAATATCTTAAACAAATGTTTTCAACAATAAAATGCAACATGCAAATCTACCAATATATATATATTATGGATACAAATACTGATCAGTTCAAATTTTAACATTAAATGATGCTGTTTACATTTTGTAATGATTCTTCTTGTTCAACGCAGTCATATTCATTTGTATTTTGTTATTGATTGTAACCCAATCTAAACAATCTGTATTTGGAATATGGTTGCTGATTGGATGATTGACAACGATATGAAACCACTAAAATATCAAGTTAAATGTCAAGCCGAATGTTTGCAGCCGAATAATGTTTGTGATGTACGCCTATTGGTTGCTTGAAAACACTATGTAAACAAATCCAATTCAAATTGAATGTGAAATAAATGTCTGCAACAAAGCAATGTTAGTAACCTGGTCGATAATAGGTTAAATTTGCCTAACAAAGACCAACAAGAGATGACTGTTTATAAGAAAAGTTATATACATGGTGCCTAATTATTGAGTTCAAACGTTTTCATACTAATAATTGCAGGTAATATAATTATATTCATCAAGAAGGAAAGAAAACGAAATACTTCAACTATAAATTAAAAAGTAACTCTGTCACGGTCAGCATATGTATAAATACGTAGTACATGTAGATATATACGTTGAGTTAAACATTGTTAAAATCTCATCTTGGATAAATAAAGGTAATCATATATATATCATAATTATATGTACACATGTAAACATTAGGCATATTCAAGTAGTGTACAAAGTTAGTGAAAAAAACTTATACAAGGGAAACAAATGTACACATTACGGTTCAAAAGTAAAAACATACTGCAATAGTTGAAACACTCTGTGAAAACTGCATCAAATAACAAGCAATTTCCAACACAATACATGTCTACTAGGGAAAGAAACATTTATCGATTTCAGTTTTTTTTTAATTTTTATAAATAACTACATAATAGTGGGAAAATTGAGGAAAGTGGAATTATAACCGTTTAATTATCTCAAGATGATAAATCAAACTGATAAATTGAGGACTCTCGAAACCCATAAAACATTAAGCTTTGCGTATATAAAACATAAACTTTCTTTGTCAAGATAAGATAAATAAGGAAAACATTCAGTAAAAATAATCCCCATGTGGGACATGAAGTTGATTAAACAGCTTAAGGCAAAATAAAACATTCATACAAACATTGAACATTTAAAACAATTCTAGGGGTCATTGGGCCATCTGATCTTGAAGATGTAACTGTCGTAGAATTGTGACTTTTCAACAGATATCTATTTTCATAAATTAGCACTCTGTTCCCTACTTAAACATTATTAATTCAGTACGAGCAACACAGTTTATACATGTATGTTGTGTTGGAAAAACAATTTAGCAACAATTTCGTGACAATTTATCTCTGAACATGAATTCCATATATCTTCTACTAGAGCGCAACTTTCAGATGGTGTAACTTTGATTTTACTAACATTCACACTGATTTTCCAAGTTTCACTACTTGATGGCTGACGAGCGTACGAATGTTAATGACGTAACATAACATATTCAGACACTCAACGGGGAAATCCAATGTAATTAGCAAGTAAGAATTAAAAAGAATACAAAAATGAATCATGAAATAAATAGAATATTTGTATGCACCACTCGTGAAAATATTCCGTTCGCGGCTTACTCGGTGAAACAACTTTCGATCTTACATCGAAAGTTTATATATCCTCTATATATTTATGTCAAATAAAAAACGTATGTACATGTATATCACAATATCACGAAGAACAACGCGAACAAACAACAAAACAAGTTCAACACCAAACAATTGACAAGTTCAGTTCAATATTTACGAAATATCACAAATTATTACCTGATTCCTTATATAAATACAAATCTGTTATTTGGTGCTGTTTTACATGAACGCTATCAATTTGTATTGTATTGAACTATTCCCCGGTCAATAGTATGAACTGTTTCCCTCTCGCGCTATGAAGTCATTGGAATTTCAAAATTTTATATTTAGACGGCATATCATTAACGTTCGGTAGGCCTATATTGTGTTGAATTTATAAGGTTTTGTTTCTAAACATTTCCTGATGAAATGTTACCACAAAATGGAAAACAAACACATACTACAGCGTCTACATTGTCTTTGTTTGGTTACGTCCACCATCTTAACAATCGGAGGAAATGACGTCAACGTCATTGTAACGTCAATATCATTCCAGCGCTTTTATTGGACGTCCGTTGAAATATAGTTTCCCTGTATTCCATACAAAATGTTTTTAACACTGTTCAAATAAAAAAAATCTTAGGTAATAAAACAGTTATTTCCTTTCGTGTTTAGATAAACTTTTGATCAGGTAATTAAACATTTATTTCATGGTTATTTGGGTAACAGTCAAAACTGTTGTCCCTTGGTGTCGGGGATGACATTCTGAACTGTTCATATATCATCCCTTCCACCTCGGGACAACAGTTTTGACTGTTACCCAAATAACCATGAAATAACTGTATACTGTTGGTTTTATCAGTAACTTAAATACCAGAGTTTGTTAATACATACACTACGTCATTGTCAAGCGACAGCGGAACAATTTACATGCAATTTTACTACTTTTCGTAGTTTGAATCACTGTACCATTGTAATAAGATTCAAGTTTATCATCTCAAACAAAGCGAAACCCTAGAGAATATTATATCTCGCTATTACAATAGTTCGCTTTTTGTTGTTGTTTTAACAGGCGAAGTTTCTTCGTGTTTCATTTTCAATCTCTTCAGCCCTTTATCGATGGGATCGTATTGATCAGATGCATCATGGGTAGTCCGTTTATCGGTTGAAGAAACCATGCTAGGTTCGGGTTTACTTCCAAATAGTGAACGAACAGGTCCAAGTGCCCAGTTAAAGGCATCACTAAGTAAATAATTGATATAAATATATTTGACAATATCATAGAAATAAGAAAGTATCCAAGTTTGATGAATATTTAACTTTTTATACAGATGCGCTAAACCCAACATTAACCTTTTAAACGAGATTGGGCAAGCAAAAAAACAGAAACAATGCCCTGATGTGTATTAAGTACGGAAACCCTATAAGGTGACATTTAATATTCTTTTCTTATTTCGTAAAAAACGTAATACTATTTCGTAAAGACGAATCATTATTTCGTAAAGACGAATTATTATTTCGTCAATTAGATGCAACACATGGCACCAGATATTACTACATTCAATTCCATTTAAACTGTTGAAAACATGGTTACATTTTGTATTATTATCTTGAAGAAATATTAAGTAATTGTCAAGAATAATATTGCGGGCAAAATTATGTAATATTATTATATAGTGTTTTGTTTGCTATGGTTACCATTTTTTGTATTACGTTCACAGAATAATTTAACGTACTGCAGATTAAAAACAAATTATATAGTAAAGCAACTGTTGTCTTAAGGATAGATGTAACTAATCCCTAACGATTAGTGACAAAGAAGACGTTTGTTGTTATGGTGATGTTACTAAGTTCCATAACTTTTCCTTAATAAATGGTATTTTCCGTAAAATGACCATTTCTGATATTTCTACAAAAGTCGTTGTCAACTGCAAATAACTCATTTTCGCCCAGATACCACATTTGGACCAAATATCTCATGGCAAAGCTATTCAACAGACGACAAACTAATTCGCAAATATGAAATAATATTTCGTTTCTACGGAATAAAAATAAAGCGTAGGTCGAAACTTAAAGTATGGAATGTCTCTTTAGGGACTCCGTAATTAAAAGGGTCAGATAACTACAAGTAATATATAGGTTTCTTAATCCGCACTGTAATGTGTATTTATGTTTCATAGCAATGCTACGTGCACTCTAATCAACTCAGCTAATGACACATTTCAACAAAAATGCGGCCAATGACAACGAAGCAGACACAGACGATGATCAAGTTATTAGTTTCTCGTTATCTAAAATTAAAGTTATAAATGTTAATACAGTGAAGATTCGCTCCAAAGAGGTTTCGATGTTACAGTAAAATAATTGTATTCTCACCTTATCTTGTCTTTGACTATATCTAAAGCAGAAATGCCTTTCCCTCCTTGCAGATCATCTGCTAGTAAGTTTTGTATTTCAGAAAGGTGTTCCTGTAGACAAGGCCAGTATTTTACTGAAAAAACATCATTAACATTCAGTTTACGTGTACTTCTATGGAAGGATGTGATTCTTATTTAAATCGGCCAGAAGTCACACATATCTAGGTATATAGCACACATGTCAATATAGAAACACTATATGTAATGTAATACAATAATGTTTCGATTCCCATTCACATTCATGTGAACTGATTCTTCTGAATTCCGAAGAAGAGTAATCTTTTTTAGAACAGGATACAACAATTAACGAATATCTGGACCTCGTGGGTTCGAAACCCCGGCAAAGCGTATGTTCTATAGTGTAAATGTGAATGAAGATAATAAATTAACTACATAAATTACATAAGTCATTTGACTTCCACCTCTGAATCGAATTACATTGAAGTCATTACAAAACAATAAATCTTTTCGTAGTTCCTATATAGACTTGAGTAACGTATTTTAACCGAGAGGTCAGAAAACAGATTATGCGACATAGAAGTGTGCTTGCACAAACAAAGTGACATAGAGAGAGTCAGTTGCTTCAGGGAACGCCACATACATAAGACACTGCCTCGTTTCAACAGAAAATGTGGTATTCGGTAGCACTTAATTATACAGTTGTGCAGTTATTATAATATAAGTGCAACTTACGCTGAATCTGTATAGTGCGTTCTAAATCGTGCAAGCATTGTGTACTCGGCCGTTCCTGTATTCGACCTTCTTTGAATGGTGTTATCTTTTTTCCCAGTAAGGCTTTTAAACACATTTCTGATGAATTACGTTCCGATAAGAACCGATATCCTACATCTGCGATCATCACCACCTTCCCATTGGCTAATGACATCAATTCACGGATAATGTGACCAAAACCTACCAGCAAAATATTGACGTAAATGTCATCCGAACAAATGTATATACAGAAACCAAATTGATCATTCAGAATAATTTATATCGATGTGAAATATTTATCGAAAATTAAGCACTTCACACAATTGATATATCACACAAAATGTATTCAACTTAAATTTACTGATTAAAAATGACGAATATATGCAAAGTTCTACCAAATGCGATATTTATAAACATGGCATATTTCACATTATTTAATTGATGGTATGAGGAAAAAGTCTAGAATATGGATATAAATTATACATACATGCCGATGATCGTATAGCGTGAAATCACATTCTTTATTTGATAGTATAAGAAATAAGTCCAGACAAGAGATTAGCAATATACATACATTCCGGTGATGGATCATACTTTAAGTGCAACATGCTTTCATGACATCCTTCAGAAAATAACACTATTTCTGGATTGAACTCGCACGCAATCGGCATTACGATATTTCTGCAATGACAAGTTATACATAAAAGTTATAAAATAATAAGTTGAAATAAATACAACTACCGTTTGGCAATAACATTTGTATACTGAACATTGTATTAGCATCTTAGTCATTTCAGAGGCAACAATACAGCTTTGAAAGAAAAACAACATTTTTTGAGTTTGCTGTTTAATACATTCAAATAATCTAAAACAAAACAAAGCTTTCATTTTTACAAAAAACAAATTAGTAAAAGATCAGAATTATTTGTATTGGGTACAACGCCATTTTCAGGTAATTCATTACTAACCAACCCTTCCACAAGCTGATATCACAACTCCTCACATGAATCAGAGATGAGTATACAAAATACATTCCATCAGTGAAATATTAAAATTACCTAAAGGCTGCCAACAATTCTGCGTTCCCTGCAAGTATATCAAACAGGATATTTATGTTAAACCCTTCAGCATTTTGAGAACCACATTCATATGATTCCCCATGCTCCTGGTAAAGATACAATGAGTTTTTGGCATGGATTGATATATACAAGATTGCTGTGTCATCATAAGTCGCTCTTTGTGTACTCATACCATTCGAAGCATTCTGTAACATGGAAAATGAAAATTAGTTAAACTATTCTAAAGTATTATAGTGTATTGATAACAGTTTTATAATACTGACGATTCGTCAACTACAAATGTCAACATCCAAAACAACACTGCCAATTTTAAACAACATATATTTACGCTTAGTTTACATTCAAATGGTTGCAGGTTTTAGTAGTCAAATTATTTGCAATAAATTCATTCATATACTGAGGTAAACTACCAACGCAACATACGTCTGGCGCCTAAATTCATAAGATATCGTAAACAATTCACACGAAAGGCAAATTAATGCTTTCACGTTGTAGCACAAAGCCTGTCGGGCATACACATGTCCATTTTGCTTTACATATCGAATTATAGAAAGCAACATGTATTGAATTTTCTTATAAAGGAAATGAAATATCAAATTTATTCATGACTACATTGAAATAACAGAGATCCACATTAAATTGTGAAGTCAAGTCTTTGTTCAGCGGGAAATTGTTTGGAATGTTTATATTTAAGGTACGACAATTTCATAGATGTTGCGTTAGAAGTTTTACACAGTATATATAAGAGAGGTATATTATGCATTTTGTTTTAAGTTTCCGTAGATGAATTAGTATTCAAACAGTAGTTCCTATTTAATTTTCACAAAAACGAGTAAAGCTTTTGCTAAAATTACCCATCCGAAAATAAGGATCTTTTTCATGTTCAATTTCTCTTTCATTTGTTTTGCTGCTATGGCAGCAAAGCTCAGTTGAAAATCCCTGTAAGTACCAGATATATAGATGTTAGCAAGAACTATTTACAACAGGCCAGTTTGATTTCACTATAATTTCCAATCCGAAATTTTGTGCTGAGGTTTGTGAGGTACAATCTTAATGTCTGGAAAATATTTTCTCGAATAGGGAAGCTAAGTGCTTTCTGGATTACTGTGTCAAAGCAGTCGTGAACAATATGCTTGAAAAACCAAAAATCCATATTGACTCTTTTGTTCTTCTTGTTACAGGCAAATTTGAAACAGACATGTAAAACAAACCGATTAAGGAGTATACAACAGACACACTTACCATACAAAATGACGTTTTAGCATCGGAACAAACACAAGTCCATTTTTAAGTTTACCGGTGCCGACCATGTATGCCATATCTATAACACATCCAATGACCTGCAAAATCAAAGTACTGTATCGCTCAGGTATTATAGATATATCTTTTTGTAAAACTTCTAGTAGCAAGATGGAGCATTGATGATATGGTACAACGTAATTTATTTATCAAGTGCGAGATCTAACGGTTTCGTGGTTTTGGAAAGTTAGCAGATATACTGATTTTGCATTCTACCTCCAGCACTTGAGACAAGGGGAACAGTTAAAATGTTATAGTGTTCCAAATATCCTTGTTTATATGTTACGTACATATGTTATACATGTATGTATATATAAACCAAACGGGTTTTAGCATTAATATCAATATGCAACAACATAGGTTGAAATGGACACAAAATCACTACATTTACTGGTACAATTATTTTACTTGTTGCAATGTCTTTAGTTTGGATTGCTAGACATAAAACTATATTAAAACATTTGTGTAACCATATTTAATTAGATCATTAGTATTTAGTTTTAAGGCATAATGTCTATGGAAAGTTGGTGGAGTATAATATAAAATAAGAGAAAATGTCTGATCAGCATTCTGGTCTGGCATACTCAACATTGAGCCTTGGTCATGCATTTGATAGCGACATACTAACATGATAAATACAATAAGATAGGGAGACCAACAATAGGGTGTTACATTTTACATGTCAACTAATTATATGTTAGTGAGTCAGAATAAATTAATTGTCTTTGTTTTACATCAATACTGACACAACACTAGGGAACTGCTAGACATATAGAAATGTGTGAGGACCCGCAGGGGTCATGCAGTCACGCTCCAACAACATTCTAATGTACATTTTGACAAAACATACGTTTATACTATGCTGTTTTCCATACTAATTCTTGTAAAACAAACGTTTCACAGAATAATTAAAAGCTGTCCCTACTTTATCCAGAAAATATGTATACATTGTAATAGATGAAACTTAGTACACTAATAAATAGAAATCGAAACGATACATATGCTATACTGATAAGGTCATTCTTCAGATGAGATGGTTTAGTATCCAGTATTTGTTACTTTAGTATATGTAAGTAAATTATCAATGTTGGCTTTATAGCCATCAAAGACAGTATGTCTTAATCATGCTTGGCCATATAGTGTACAAAACATTATTTTGATGTCGATGACATTGTCAACAGTACACGAAGAATGCCCAAGTACTAAATAATATTGGTATTCTGGCAATAAAGCAGCATGTGGCAGTTAGCTCAGTTGAGATAAGGTAGCTGTATGTCATGATACGATTGTTGTCAGTTGTAATACGATAAATGTCACTTGTAATAAGGTAAGAGTCAGTTGTGATAAGGTAACTGTCAGTTGTGATAAGGTGACTGTAGGTTGTGATATTCAACCAACAAACTAATGTGCTACAGAATGCTCAGTGGTTGGCAGTATTTCACCTTACTGACCAAGCAATCTGTTTCACAGAATAAACTATGTGAAGTGACATTGTCTTATGTATATGACGTTCCTCTTACTTAGCGTAAGGCGTAATTAGCAGAGCATGATCTTTATGGAGCATGCATTTGAACTAGTTTATAGTTTCTCTAACCTGTTTGATACAAACTACCATGCGCTCGCATTTTTTTAGACATCAGTGCTATCTTCTTAGAGTAATCAAAACAAGTCTTCACACGGTTGATCACTCTTAAAAACACATTTTATTACATCTACGTTAACGTCGTTTTTGTAATAGATAATTATTTGGAACGTCATTTAATTTTGGGCGATTTAAACGTCATATCCCCATGAGATAATCAACGTCATAATATAATGTTATGAGCGTAAGAGGATTAACAAGGAAACTCTTCTCTCTATATTGCTGTTTTATAACACAACTTAATACTCATTCGGTACAGTCGTAAATTTGTTTTGTTTTCTCACAATTATATATTGTTTCTATTTGTCATTATTTAAATTCCCTTTCCCTATCACCAGTATGTAAGATTATATCTAATTATTAACTACATTTTTCCGGTTCACGTTACATAAGGTTATTGGAATCGGTTGATCCATCTGAAACTATTGCGAAGTTTTCTTTTAAATATATTTTCCAATGGCTGTTTAGTGCAAATTCCTTTATTTCCGTCCAGTCTGTCCGATAAAGTGTACTTTATAATGTTATATGTTTGTGCTTTGTTCCTGTGTACGAATACAGAAAGCACGACACATAAACGTATACATTTTAAAATGTATTCATCTCAATGTATGAAGAGATATTACTTGGACTTTTCTTTGCAAGAAGAACGACCGAAGGTAGTAAGCTATTAAGTAAATTGTTATCCATAGATGGGATACAACCTATTTGTATTGCTATATTCCAGCACACGCAATTGGCATAACATTTATTAAACGTGCGATTGATTGTTCAAATAATCCTCTCCAGCAGAATTTATCAGGAAGAAGGTAGTGTGCCCGATGTCACTATGGTGACCCGTAAGCATGATTACAAACCTTGTCTTATCTTGGTGACATGCGGATGCAATTACACAACTGTAGTAGATATGATAGAAAATCCGTACAGACTTTCTAGCCAAGAACATATGTATGTACAAGCAATGCATAGACTAGACAAGACTATCAGAATTGGATACTAGTTTAAGGCATGTGCATCAACACTTGCATCAATTTTATGTCACGTGATTATCTGACCCATGCAATAGAATCATACATTGTTTGATGGTATCCCCCATATCGAAGACTGTTCATTTAATATGTTATTAAGAATATGCAACGAATATATATTATGCAAGTACAAGTTTAGTAATAGGTTATTGTATACGTATATAAGAATTTGTATTCAGCTGTTATCATTGTGTTATATATTGGCATAATATAAACAACGAATACCAGTTGGACAATTGGAATTTTAGTCCATGTTTAATTGTGGGACATTTTTGCAGCCATCTATAATATAATTGCTACGAAACGTAAACATTTTAGAAATTGTGTTAATTTAGGAATTAATGTATTGCGTCAGGCGAATAGAAAACATTATTTGTCCCATAGAAGTAATATTAGGCAAACATTTCGGCAACCAACATGGATTTAGTGGACAATGGATCTATTTTACTATTGAGATTATATAATGAATTTTGTTGTACAATTTTCATATAATAATATTTTTCACAACATGTTTCATTTGAAGACATACGTCGACCATTCTGAATTTTAGTCTTCATTCTCATACAGACTTTCGAAATTTGTGTTTCAAACCACAATGATAAATCTATATATTACAAATAAAACATTTCTAGCGATGCAGGTCACTTAAAGTAGCTTTAAACGTCTCATAAAAGTGGCAGCCATATAGGCGCCCATCTTGAATTTCAAGGTGTGAAACAATCATCAAGCGAAGTGATTTTCTTGTATAATTTTTTGAACGAGTTTAATTTGCTATAATGCCCGTTATTACATTTTAAATCGCTGTCACGCGGATATTTTGTAGACGTTGCGCGTCATCAGCAACACAGCAATTGATAGAGTCATATGATAATTGTAAACTTTGAACGCAAGTTTTATATTGTTTTGGCAAGTATGTAATATGAAATGTGAATGGTTCGACAGCAATTATGTTTTTGAAGGTGTACGTATTTGACAGATTGATATAATATAATCTACATGTAGAGTTCTATAAGCCACATTATTTAGATGTGTAGATGTATAGATTCGATTCCACTGACTGTAACTGTCTGATGTTGAATCTTCTGATATTTATATTTGCAATGAAAAAATAAGTAAATTTACTTGTGTCGATGTATTTGTATGGTATACTTATGGCCAATACGCGGCGCTGGTGTGTCGGAAATAGGTATTAAAACACCTGTGTTGAATACGGCCATCGGGCCAATTCCACCAAAGGTATTCCAGTATCTACTTTCGGCAGACCAACGCCATATATACTAACCTCTTATTAACAAAAGTCATATGACTGGGTTTAGGTCAAATGTAGATAAAAATATTTGTATTCATACCCCCAAGTCTTCCACTGTTATTCGAGTCAGATCATATCTAATACATCCACAAGGTGATTCATTTAATGTCCCTGTACATTAAAACAATACAATACTTTTCATTTAATTATAACACCAAAATTAATCAAATTACATAATCTCTCAATAAAAAAGCCACATTTGAAGCTGTAATTTGGATGAAAATTTGTTTACCTGTTACGTTACATGACATAAAACATTAATAGTAATTGTTTACAATGAAGCGTAAAATCTTTACCTAACAAATTTCAAAATACACTCGACATATACTAGCAAATGAAGACATATTTAAAGAATATTTTAACTTCTACACTCACGCTGAAAATGTCGGGAAAATATTCGGATGGCACCAAGAAATGTATCTTCTTCAGAAAAGTATGACTCTATTTCTTTTAATGTTGCTCTGCGACTTTCAAATCGCTGAAATATATAAAGGATATAAATTAATTATGATGGAAGACCGTATTTAATTTCACTAGTGGTCAAAGAAAATTATTTTTCTTTTGATCACGAGTGAAATAAAAAAAAAATATTTGACCACGAGTGAAATAAATCTTCCATCGAAATCAACAAATATTATTTTGTTTTATGCTTTTTTAAATAATTAAGCATTATTTTAACCAGTTACTACTCGACCGTCTCATTTACTACCGTGTGCGGTGCCTCTCCGAAGCCAGTTAACACAATATCGATGTTTCATCAACCGCTGAACACAGCAATGAAAAGTCGACAAAACAACAAATTGACATGAACTATTGTGACAATCAAATCATCTTTTCACATGAAATTATAACACCAAAATATTTTCTAGAAATATTCAACAAATTATGGCGTAGCAATTTTCATATGTTCATCGATAATTGATCAAAGCGCGACGCAATGTTGGGCATGAAAGTGACAACACGTAAAAAAGATGGAAATAACTTGTGAACAAATAGCGGACGAGTTTTGCACAGGAATAACAGTCACAGTCAATGTTAGAGATGACACAACTCTCTTGAATGGTCAGGCGAGAGGGCTTTCAGCAGATTGCCTAAGGTATTGTACATTCGAATTGTTGACCATTTGGGAGAGTCCCATTGATCTAGATTCCGTGAAGTTGAAGTTGAAATTTACGTTTCCGTGAAAATAGCTGTGTCATGTGAACTTTATTGTTAAATGTTGCAGACAAAAAAAAAAGGATCCCGTCGTCTTTAGTTTTCGACGATACAGGCACTTAAATCAAAATACCCGCATGGCTAGATATCCCTATGTAAATAAATTTTATATAAGGAACATTCATTTATTCGAAATTTTGTGAAGTACAAGCGGAAAACAACCGCATCTTACTTCAAAATGTCAACAAATATACCGGATGATGATGTCATAGTTGTATAGTACATTTACAAAAGGGAGGTAATTTTGTAATTTATTCTCATTTCAATACAAAGGGAGGCAATTTAATTTAGTTTTTTAGTGATTTAACGTTTGGGGTCATCCGTGGGGTAAAAAATAGTCCCTATAATCGGAACAGTTAAAAATATCAAAATGGAAACAGTGAAATAAATAAGTGGTAACACGAATCTTAAGTGAAATTCGCGAATTTGAGTTATTAAGTAACATAATAAGTGGTCAACTAGATAAGATTCGTGTTTTCACTTACATCTAGTGTAATACATCATAAAAAGGTAAGAGGTGGCAGTTCTGGGCACTTTCAAGCCTGTTTCTAGTTGTATGATATTTATCTTACCGAAAATTTATCACGAATATTAACTAGATTGCTAGATAATTATCATAATAATTAAGTGGTAAACACGAAACAATTCGCGAACGCTATCATGCTAACTGGTGGCAGTAATATGCCACCATACATTTGCGATAGAAGTGTACCGCATGAGGATGTAAGCACTGTGAGGAGTTTGACGAAATTTATCAAGGATCATTACTTGTTCTTTAATACTATTATTAACAAGTGCATATCTAACTATTAGAGCAATAATTTCCAAACGCAATGTGGCCTGCAAAGCCACAGCGCTGATTACATGATTATTCAGCAACAAGTAAGTTTATGATCAATTTGTATTTGACACATAAATACAACAATGTAACAGTAATTTATGTAACGCAGCATAACACAGCTTTATTTAAGTTTTTATAACACTGTCGAAAAAATTTACCTCACATTCTGAACATAAGTGTTTAATATGTTCTAACCAGTATATCATATCGCTTACAAGGTCTGCACGAGCACGTTGTGTGGTATGTTCTTTACACGTCTCTGTGACGAGTGCTAATCCTGTAAATACAGTCCGAAATTTGTTGCGGTATACTATGAAAAAAAGACAAATCTGGTTACTCGCGCTTTAACATATCTAATAGTTCTAACTTCTAATCAAATTCCGGTTCACATTTCATAGTAAGGTTGTTCAAATGACGAGAGTGATAACAATTGCAACATACATGTAAGAGTAATTTACAGTTAAATTTTTCCCTATTAAAACACATTATCAGTGCAACAAATATATGACCCATTTCATACTATATATTGCATAATTGTGAATTAATGTAGTTATTGTGAAGTATAATGACCTAATCGACACGTTTTATTTAAACACGCAAATAATATCTTATCCATCTTACCAGTAGGCAAATTATGACTAACTGCAAACGGTTGTTGTCTGAAAATAGTAACAAAGCATAGAATGAGTATGGTCACTTTTTGACGAGTTCTTAGATTTAGGTTGATGTGATTTATTTACTGTAATTGGATACTTGAATACGTAGTAAAAAGTCGAAACCCGATGTATATTTTAATGTGAGTCTGATCGTTCATCCAAATATAGATCAATCAATAAAAACTTACTGAAACGTAAACAATCCAATGACATATAATATAATGAATTGTACATTGACATCTGACTCAGTGGAGAGATAGCAAGAAGCACGATTGCATGCGTGTATATTTGGTACAGGTTCGATCCACACTGATTCACGTCCAAGTAATTAGTTACAAAATTATAAAAAGTTTTATTTTACATCAGGTTTTATATCTCTATATGTTAAATAATTATATAAATTATTTAAATATCATTTCTGTCGAAATTGCTTACGATGGTATAAACTATTTGTTCAAATAAAAACTAGTTATCTGTGTACAATATGCTTTCATTCGTGTTAAATGTTCCATTATGCAAATTAAACCCGCGATTAAAAGTGATATGTTTTGCATCGTCGTTAAAGCGCATTTATCTAAGTTACTCAAGTCTTAAAAACAAATCATACAGTATTGATTCAAAATTCCCATTGTCTAGTAGTCAACGTTTTGCAAAATATATTTTCTTTCGCTGACCACCTCACAGTTTATTCTCAAGTAAATATAAACGGTTTATAATAAGCAACTATTCAGTATTGCTTTAATATTTAACAATTGACCCAGCTTTTATGAGATAAATTTTGCGATATTTAGGCAAACAAGGCTAATACATGGCAAAAGCCAGGGCAAATACGGGAAAACAAGGCATATAAGAAATGAAGTTGTTTGATTGACTGAGAAAGCAGTGTCAATACAAGAATGATGTGTTTACTTTTCTCTGATGGTTATAGTTAGTGAGTAGAATGTTCTTCCAGTTTATTAAAGTTTACTTATCAAAGTTTAACCAGCAAAATGGGTGAATTATTATTTAACGCATAATTGAATGCTTGGTGTTAATCGTAATGTACAATATTGTATTGTTAATTTATAAATTAACTTTAATCAAGGCCAATTTAGGACGAGGGCCACAACGCCTTTTGTACAAAAAAAAAGGCCCATACGGAAGCATTTGATTAATGAATTTGAAACTATGCAATCAATTAAAGCAAAATGCGGTTGTGGTTCGGTTAGAAAAAAGTTGAACTTTCTTCTTGCGCTGTTTACACTTCTTCTGTAATACCCCGGCTAATCAGACTTACTGCATAAACTGACAGAATATATATCAAATTAACAGCGCAGTTCTCAATTTCTATCTATTAAAAAAGAGAATTCCATGGAATATATGTGCTGAATAGATTTGATTTGATAAGAGCCATACTCTGTATGAAGGGTAAGTATGTAATTTAACGTTTACGATTACCATAACGGCCAGACTTATGCATTTAGGTGTTTAATTGGCATCCCATTAAAAATGAGTGGATGTATTATTATATTTTCAGGTTGAATTATACATTCTCTTAATTAGGCCAATAAATTAAAATGCAATTTATCATCATAAGTTTTGAAAATGAGAGCACCGCACCCCAACCCTTTTCCGGTGTTCTTTATTACGAAACGAAATCCATAAAATTGAGTAATAAGTTCTAAGATAATTAATGAATACTGTGAAAAGAGTATAGCAAGTAGGAAATTTGCCTTGTTGACAAGTTTTTTTATCTGACAATGTGCCCTTGTTTTCCAACCACTAGTTTAACATCATCGGTAAAACTATTTCAAGAATGTTTCTAGTATTGGAGGAGATGTCATCAAATAGTTTGACCTAATTGCTTTTTTGTGAAACATCAATGCATGGAATTCACCTACCCATATTGATAGCATTCTGACTTAGGAAGACGACGGACGAAGGGTGATGGGGGAAATGTGTTTATGGTCAGCTCAAATGAAAATAAAAATAATCGCATTATACCTAATGACATACAGAAAAGTGACAAATGGTAGTTTTCTTAGCAAGAGGGGTATGATTCCTAATTAAATGACTTTTTGTGGTCATAAACAATTACGTCACTTAACGATGTCACATGAACATCAATTAGCTACATTGCTATGATATCAATTAAAAACGCTGTAATAAACCGGGACCGCTGCATAACAAAACACGGATTAAATAAACCAATTGAACTTGACGGTAGTTTATTTTTCTGAAAAGGAACTGGCTTTTATTTTAAGGCTGATCCTTGAATTATGCACATTATATTTTCAACATGATAAGTTTGTTGTAAAATAGCAAACATTATTGCGATGGAGTCAACAATTTTGAGCGGACAGAACGGCCGACAAACTGTTTTAAAATATATTTCATCATGGTGTACTGTTCTTGAGATGTCTACAACACAAACCTGTATAGTGTGGCTTGATGACTATCTTTTGAGAGCTGAGGGCTTTTATTTGATGAATACGAAGACGATTGCTTGGTCCATGCGACCATGGGTACTTCAATTTGTTTGGATCGTGAAG
Organism: Mactromeris polynyma; assembly: GCA_032209605.1. Lineage (NCBI taxonomy): Eukaryota > Metazoa > Mollusca > Bivalvia > Venerida > Mactridae > Mactromeris > Mactromeris polynyma. Next base: position 5,994,108 of record JASFXZ010000013.1, read on the forward strand.
AAGATTCAGTGGGTGCTGTTTCATCCGGTAATAATTCAGTGGTTGATAATTTCAATGATGTTTCCATGCCTGAAAAATCAGTAATAATTCAGTGGGATGTGTTTCAGCGGTTGATAATTTAGTAATTGGAGTTTCAGTGGATGATAATTTAATGGATGTTGTTTCAGTGGATAATAATACAGTGGATTGTGTTTCAGTGGATGATAATTCAGTTGGAGTAGTTTCAGTGGTTGATCATTTAGTGTTTGGTGGTTCAGTGAATGATAATGTAGTAATTGGTGGTTCAGTGGATGATTATTTAGTAATCGATTGTCCAGTGGATAATAATTTAGTGATTGATGGTTCAGTGGAAGATTATTCAGTGTGATGTGTTTCAGTGGATGATTATTCAGTGGATTGTTGTTCGGTAGATGATAATTCAGTGGGAGTGGTTTCATTGGATGACATTTCAGTGGATTGTGTTTCGGTGGATGATAATTGACTGGGAGTAGTTTCAGTGGTTGATCATTTAGTAATTGGAAGTTCATTGGATGATAATGTAGTAATTGGAGATTCAGTGGATGATAATTTAGTGAATGTTGTTTCAATGGATACTCATTTAGTACATTATTGTTTAGTGGATGATAATGTAGTAATTGGTGATTCAGTGGATGATAATTTAGTGGATGTTGTTTCAGTGGATGATAATTTAGTAATTGGTGGTTCAGGGGATGATAATTTAGTAATTGGTGGTTCAGTGGATAATAATTTAGTGGCAGTAGTTTTAGTGGTTGATCATTTAGTAATTGGCAGTTCAGTGGATGATAATGTAGTAATTTGAGGTTCAGTGGATGATAATTTAATGGATGTTGTTTCAGTGGATTATAATACAGTGGATTGTGTTTCAGTGGATGATAATTCAGTAGGAGTAGTTTCAGTGGTTGATCATTTAGTGATTGGTCGTTCAGTGGATGATAATGTAGTAATCGGTGGTTCAGTGAACGATAATTCAGTGGGATGTGTTTCATTGGATGATTATTCAGTTGATTGTTGTTCGGTGGATGATTATACAGTGGGAGTGGTTTCAGTGGTTGATAATTTAGTAATTGGTTGTTCATTGGATGCTAATGCTGTAATTGGTGGTTCAGTTGATGATAATTTAGTGGATGTTGGTTCGGTGGATGATAATTCAGTAATTGGAGGTTCAGTGGATGTTTATTTAGTGGATGTTGTTTCAGTGGATGATAATTCAGTGGATTGCGGTTCGGTTGGTGATAATTTAGTGGATGTTGTTAAAGTGGACGATAATTTAGTAATTGGTGGTTCAGTGGGTGATAATTTAGTAGTTTGTAGTTCAATTGATGATTATTTAGTGAATGGTGTTTCAGTGGATGATAATTCTGTGGATTGTGTTTTAGTTGATGATAACTAATTGATTGGTGGTTCATTGGATGATAATTTAGTGATTGGTGGTTCTGTGGAAGATTGATTAGTGGATGTTGTTTTATTTCGGTGTATGATAATTCAGTGGGAGTAGTTTCAGTTGATATTAATTTAGTAATTGGTGGTCCAGTGGATGATAATGCAGTAGATTGTGTATCAATGGATGATAATTCTATGAATGGTGCTTCAATGTTTGATAATTCGGTGAATGGTGTTTCACAGGATTCAGTGAATGTTGTTTCACATGATGATTATTTTAGTGAATGGTGTTTCAATGTATGATGATTCAGTGAAATGTGTTTCAGTGGATGATAATTCAGTGGATAGTGTTTCAATTGATAATAATACAGTGGATGCTGTTTCAACGGATGGTAATTCAGTGGATAGTGTTTCAATGGATGATAATTCAATTGATGGTATGTCAGTGGATGATAATTCAATGAATGATAATTCAGAGGATGATAATTTAGAGGATGTTGTTTTAATGGATGATAATTATGTGGATGAATATCAGTATGGTATATTCCAATGAGTGATTGATACATTGCTAAACAACAAATATTTCGTTCGTAACACGATTTAAAAGACTGAACATATGGGAATTAACTCCATCGTTAACGTACATGCTTGTTAATAGCGCACAAGGAACGATTGTGACTGACTGAAAATAATCTTAAATCCAACAAGAATATTTACATAACTCTTTCTACTAAATTGTACAGAGAAAATAAAACGGCTTGAGGTGGTCATATCGTTGGTTGGTGATGATCAGTAATTTCTCTATCATACTGTACGCAAAAAGCTATGAAAGACATCAAAATTCTTATCTTGTTCACAAAATGCGTCTTATTTGAGCTTGTCGCAATTTCCATAAATTGTCAATGTGCTTCCGTGACTTTCCTTGCGCGATAAAAATATTCATCTGAACACAAGTATCAATGCCGTCAAACTGATCTACCACAACAACTAATCAGATTCAAAATTGCCATCACGTGATGAGACGTCTCCGATTGTGAACGCGTATCTGATGCAATCAAGAACATCAACATACAGCGAGTGTAAACAAAAATCAGAGAAACGAATTAGAGTATAAGCATTATGATATCACTTATTTTAGCATGTTTTACAAACTCTTGGTTTGATCGCAGTTTGGCATGTTTGCATTAATAATGAAACATTTTGCAAACATGTACAAATCCTTCCATTGTGTAAATAATCGATGGTTAAAATTTTCGAAAATACAGATTCATCTCAGTGATGCGTGAAAACATTCGTCGCCATCAGGATACGATCCAACTTCGTTTTACATGTAACCGGTAGGTTTAAGGTGCGAACTTGTTAAACTGGATGTCGAACAAATTCGACATAATTGAAAACTACGAGACAAAAACTCGTCTTAACTGATAGAATTTCAAATAGAAAAAGGATAAAATCGGGAAATTGGAAAAACTTCGAGGTGACGGAATATTTGTCTTATGCCAGGTCGACATAACGAGAGTCGACTGTATAATAACGTATTGCATTCAGAATAGTTCAATACTTACGTGTTGGTAACTCGTGTACAATATTCTGACCACCAAGAATGAGTTGCCGTTCAAGTTCCGTGATGTCATTTTCAAGTTTATCAACATCAATTGTTGTATGTAACTCAACTCTCTGACCGACAGATCTTGATAATGCTTCAGACAAGATGTTAAGAGCATTGCTAGATGATCCATTCCCAAAACAGTCAATTGCATTTTTCACACCTTCCGAACCTTTACATTCCAATGTAAGCACGATAGCCTTGTTGTTAGCGTCTTCTTCTGAAAAAAATATGGTTTCATGGAAAGTCGATAAACGTCTATAAACGGTCTTAACATAATAATAATGTTCTTAACATCAATGTCCTTACATTTAGAGAAGTGGTCTGCATCCAAATATTTTAGCCACAAAGTTGACCTACTTTATTAACCGAGTGATCATAGCATAAGGCATATATTAAACAAGTCGCCCAAATTGATATAATACACAGCTTAGCCGAGCTTTCATGAATGCTACATCTTATTTCGATCACCTATTGTTACACATAGGGCTTTCGGTCCAACGTTATCAGGGGCATATCTAGATACATTGAAGAACCGAAGTGACCATCCTGAAGTTAACGTGTTCCAAAAGTTGTGTATAGAATCCGCTGTGCAAGCTAGTGAAACTACAGGTAAATTGCTCTATTTCTTTCCTCGATTATCAAACATCGGGGAATACTTTGCAATGAAGTTGTAACTTAGCTTGTTAGACAACGTAAAGTTTGCCAGTTTATTCTTAATTTGTGGTCGCGGCGATGTTTACAAGTCAGTTAGCGGTAAATGTTGACGTAACGTCTATAGAAGCAATAAATAAATCGCGGTTATATGGCACATTTGAAACCGAACCGTTTTGAACATTTTTGCGAAAATTTATAACTTTCAGCTAGGAAAGAGAGTTTTCTGTTTTCGAAGGTTGTTGTCATGTTGACATGGCAATAGTTGCGTGTACAAATGTGCTTCATGGAGCAGAATGTTATCTTTCTGTTCTAGTACTGGATACCTTTATAACTTGGATATAGAGAGTCCGTTTACGTGCCCTGTATTGCCATAACAAATGTATTTCTCATCTTATATATATCGTCGCATATCATTCCCCCTATTTTTGATTTTATTGGACAATACACGGAAACAAGAGAAGCACTTATGATGACATTCGCCTATTTTGACAAAGCGCCTAAACTAGCTCGAAAGGAGCACAGAGCAATAGTGTTCCATGTTTCGGTATGAAACCGTGAAAATGATCTTGTGATATAAAAATATCTCATAACAAGATGCGTGGATTGTAAGACATCACATGCTGTACGTTAGGTAATAAATATGTACTAATTGCTGAGTAAATTTTACCTATTTGTTTTAAAGCAGAGTACAATGTCTCAAGAACAATGCTTATATTCAACTTGACTGGACTCCCCAAAGATTTACTGAGTGCGTTTTCAAGTTCCACCAGTCTCTCCTCGTCCATTCTATCGGCTAAATATTGGGTGATATTCTTCAAAGCCGATATTGTTGAGCATCTGTTGATTGAAAAAATCAGGCAATAATTAAATGAATAATATTAAATGTACGGTTCCTCTGAAACGAGATATTTGGACATTTAATATTCATCAGTTTTATATCTCGGGTTATGTACTTAGTATAGTCTACGGATTAGGTGAACGTATGACAAAAGTTTCCTCAAAAGCATTTGCAAATATTTAGGAAATACACACACGATACTTAATTGAACTTCATCACTATGCGCCTAATACTACCAATATTGAATTAAATCATTTCAATATAAGAAATCGACAGGCTTGGTGAAATGTATATGCATCATTCATGGAAGAATATTATTTCCAACATATGATTACTGGTATGTGTCTCCGACTTGTGATAATGACAACAGGTACACATATTTTTCAATCAAGCTAAATGAATGTAACGGATGATAATTAACAAAAGAAAACTTTGTTTAAATTTACCTAAAAGTGACCAAAATTGACCCTTCTCCCACTTTGACAATGTCCACACCCTGCTCTTCCATTTCTGAGAAAAGATTATTACTAGCCATGAATACTTCATCATCACCAGTTTGATCTTGTTCATCAGGTTGATAGTGTTCTTCAGATTTATCATGTTTGCGGGAAACACATCTTTGTGTTGCATTAAGGAGCTCTGCTTGGGCGGCATCACGTACAATGGGTGTTTGTGCACTCATTGTCATTCTTGCTGTTATCTCTGTCAAAACATAGACATGTAGCAGCATCTTATTTTTAATTGTAAATGTTGTCAGTACAATTCGTCAGGATTTAAGCAGACAATTAAATAATATAGTATTGCCTTACCATATTGTTACCTTTTGAAAAAACGTTGGAAATGTTTAGGAAATGAAATATTATTTTTCTAAAACAAATGGATGGAGTAAACTGGTTTTGAAATAATATCAAGTATGTGATACATTAGTGATAATTATAGCTTCACAATACATTTACATGCATATGGCACGTTCCTGATGGTCTTTGTGGCATGTTATACCAGTCTTGTTCCAGCATGACACCAAGTTCCTGGACACTTCTTGGCTGCAACTGACACTCTGAAATTGTCAGCTACAACTCATTCCTGACATGTACGATATGATTTAAGGCGGTATATCGATCTGATCACTCCAGACCCTCCATTCTGTTCCTATCCTGTTACTCCCGAACAGCATGGGCGGCATGCAAATGGGCACCATCGTCTATGAGAATGAACCTAACACCTACGCACCAACTAATCCGTGGCCCATCCCAGTATATTCAACCTCAAACATTCACTGAGTTCCCTCCAGTACTGTCTTACTCAGCGATGTTGGACATATTCCCCATGTCTGTGTAAAACCTTTCTGTTAAAAGGACAGGACGCCATTATTGTCTGGTCAAAACAATATGATCCATTGCCGATTCATACTGTGACTGGCGGTGGTTCTGTGAATGTGGAACACACATACACGGTCTTCTCGATCGATAACCTAGATTATCAAATAAACTGTCTTCAGCTGCCATCAGGATGTTGTCCAGACGTTGCACCCTGCTGCTAAAACATTACCCAGGCTCTGGCAATCAAAGTATGGTGATCACCAAGAGCTTCATCAAACAGACGATGTGTGACCCTTTCAGCTTCTCGCAAATGTCTTCTTACATTTGCATTTGCCCTATTAAGTTAGTGAAGATTGAAATAGTGAATACCCTGCTCATGTCACGAACATACATACAGACGGGGGACAAATATTAAAGTATCCACGAGAGAGAGAAATGTTGCGTCGATATTTATATTTTTCACAGAAAATGTAAGAGATACATCTAAGCAAAATTATGCCGAATGCAGGTACTCTATATTAAGTTTGTATCTGCATGATTAACCCAGGAAGCAGTTGTGAACCAGTTAAATTATAAGACTCTTGGTTTCGCTCGGTGATTAATGTTTCAAGTCACTTTTAAAACATTTGGGATCGATGATTCCAGTAATCGTTTTCAAATAATCACTGTTTATTCCACTTGGGATATATCAGCAAAATACCTCTTACAGTTTAACATTCCTGACAGATGATTTTTATGATGGACGGTAGAAGCCATGATTGAAATAATAATGAGTCTAAAACATGTACCTTGTATTGCACCTTGCTGTCTTTTCACTGTATCTTCCAGAGTTTCCACTCGTCTGACCACATCCTTGAAGTCTACAAGATATATGATAATGCGATAACACAATATAAATTAATATACGAGTATATATAAACTGCGACCATTAAAGTAATAGTATGCTTATTTTATGTTCATTTGATTTTCCTTAACAAACATGAAAAGTATACTTCTAATAGTTAAAACATCAATAAACATGCATTAACAAAGATTGAACTCATAATATATTAATTCATATTTGTTTTAGAAAAATGTTTGTACATTATATATTTGTGTATAATTTCTGATTAAAGTCCATATTAGGGACAAATAATTGTTCACTCTGTTTAAACTCTACATTAATATTTCGCCCAAAAAGGCTTTATCAAAATTACGAAACAGTTGTTATCAACTACATTGTTATCTGTCTTATACAACACATCAAAACAACACGGCGTAACGTCATTACAACATGAATACAATACCATTTAACAACAAAAATAGCCTTCAAGTACCAATCTTTCAGTTGTTAAATTAAATAACTTTTTAGTGATTAGGTCAACACAAAAAATATAACACAGATGAGGAATCAGAAACATTTTGTTCCGAGACTAATAACCACAATTATCCGATATTGGAAGGACTTGATACGATTATTTTACTGGATAAACTTACATCGGCGGATTAATGAAGGCATGAAGGCATACTAACCAGATGACAAGTGTTTAATGCATGCTTCCCTTTTCAAATCTCACAGATGTTGAGAAACTTATATATATTCTCTCCAACGATGATATTGTTAAATTTTCTGCCAAAACCTGCTCTATGATTTTACAATTGAGGGAAAGTATTTTGTACAGATAATTTATTATTACATTTAATTACATTACAATCTGTAGTGCCACATATAGGCTGTGTCGTATTAGGTCGAGGCGAACTATATGCGGCGAAAAGGCATGGTCATGCCGCATATATATATTTATGTATTGTCCTATTTAAAGTCATCATCATCATCAACAGTATCATTGATCACACTTGATCATCATCACCGATAATCCATTACACATTATCGATTATTGATCAATATTAATTTATCAACAATAATCAAACACCACAAAATAAAATAGTTTGGTATAGTGTTGCTTGATTTAAACCCGATCAACAGCTTCGAGCAGTAAAACGCGAATAACCATTAACGTATTATTTGATTACATCGCCACAGCCGCAGAAGGTAGTACCCCGGATCAAACCGCGACCTTCGGACTGGTAATGTAGTGCGATAGACTTTTGTTTCAACCCAACTAAGGTATTGAACACAATTCATCATCACCAGTATCATTATTATCGTAATAATTATTATTATTATCATCATTTTAACAGATAACACCAAAGTGCATTAGCAACTAATCAAACAAATGTGTTTTAAAATGTGTTTAAACTTATTATTTATGTGAGGTTTCGTCAAAATCCCCAAAATGTACAATGTAAAAGACGAAGCGCTATATCGTTTACATTTTGTATGAGGTATATATGCTTGTATAGTCTCGTATAAGTCTTGACTTGAATGATTTTGTGCAATGTTTTATGTTCTTCATTGTCTGTAGTATATATGTATATCTATATTTGTACAAAGATGAGACTCTAATACATAAATATATAGTATATTTATTTTGGTTCGTTAATGACATGGACCATTGCCTTGCAGTGTTTGGAAAGTTCTGAAAATGCATTGATGCGGGACTAACCAATTACCACCAAATATGATTACATCAGTTTGTATAATTAAATACGACATATCGAGGGTAGATTTGCTAAATACATAGGAGTTTGGATAGTATTGCGCAGAACCCTCGATATGCTAATGTATTCATTTGTTTTTTTTAACATTGTAGATAACACATCTGTTGAAGTCGTGTTTCGTGAACAGTTGCACGTATCGAAGTTGTGTTTTGTGAGCTATTGCACATATCGTTTTCGTGATTTCGCATTTGCTAATGATGATGATATATATCAATGTTTATATTGCTTTCATGTACCTGAATAAATAAATTATTTAAAATGCGACTGAACTGTTTCAAAATATATTCTTAACAGTCCTGTGTCTTTTTACAAATGTACACATATGTATGAATAAATGTAAAAACTACAAGCAGCAAACACATTTTCGGAGTCTGAGAAAGGTGATTTCCTTAAACAATTATAATCGCGAGTGAATAAGGGAATCACCCTCCCGCACCCATCCCATCCGCGGCCCCAACGCTCAATACCTTCCTACACGCCTGAAAGGCTATACTAAACCTGTTAATTACTCCATTGTTGAAGTGTTGTATCATATGATATCAATTGTCAAAATAACCGTTTATGGCAGCTAAATAATAGTGTATGAGTGTATTAGTCGTTGTTGATTTTAATTTAATTGATCCAGTACCGCTTGTGCGTAATTTCGTAATAACGTGTCTTCTTTGAATACGCATAGTTGTCTTGTACATTAAATCCATTATGTCCTTATCATACACGCGAGCAAATAAAAGGCAAAACACAGACGCAGCTTTCAGTCTATCAATAAATACTCATCACAGTAACACGAATCTGCGCGTGGCGTGACGTCTTTTATGCAAGGATGACGCATTATTGACAGCTATTAACCGGAATATTGCTCAAATACATTCGAAGAGCAAATTTGAAACAGGCGGACAGAAATAAATGTTGTTTTTTTCATAGTGCAATGATTTTACAAAGTGTGTTAATAAGGATTACACACGAAACTAATTACGTGTTTACACACTTTGGTTGTCACATTCAGGACATAAGTTTTGAGCACATAGTTCAACTATTCGATGATTTTGGCTAGTTTCATTTACTCAGTGAGTAGATGAAGTTTATTGACATCGCGACCTATCAAGTAAATATGTAGCGGGCGATTGGCCACAAACATTACATCTCGCATATTTCTTCCCGGGACGTCGAAATGTAAATTCTTGCCGATCACAAACAACGTAAGTCCGTTACATGAACTCGATTCGTGTAGAGAGTGTGGTGGTTAAATTTAGACCGCACGCTCAATCGGACAAGAATATGTTGTTAAAACAGTTATTATTAATTCAGTGCTCATAACAACCAATTTTGTTGTACTTTGATGGTTGTTGAACAACAATAATTAATACAAACAGATGGTGTTTTTTTGGAGGTTTATGTAGAATACTTTTTGCTGCTTTTTTGTAAGATGGATATTTTCTTGTTGCTTGCTATAAACCCTCGACACCATACAGGGCAACACTAGACCATTGAAGATAATATGTAAGAATCGTAGAATAATTTCCTGGTGTTGATGTTTAAGATATAGTTTATTCTTTTTAATATATTTAACTTTTTTAAGTTGAGTTTGTGACATACGTGATTAATATGTGCATTCCAGCGAAGATGTTTATCAATGATTACTACAAGCATACTGTGGTATCAGTACAATCCTCGATGAAAGAACAAAAAACTTCCGTCTGTAAATGTTAAATGACATGAAATGAAACCGATTTGCTAGATAGACAAAATTTCCCTCGACACGAAAGGCTTTACATTGTGTACACATTTGATTGGTTATAACACTTGAAAATACCTATCTATTATAAACGCAGTAATCACGTGATCGTGCCAACCAATGCAATTTAGTATCATGAACGAATGGTGATTTCGTTTAGTGCGACTAAATCATTGGTTATATCGGACAGGTTCAACAGCTCAACTATAAAAACATACTGGGTAATACAGCAGCGTGCGGTTGTAACGATAGTGGAATTAAAGCGCTCTGTGGGAGTGTAATACTGACCTTGCTCTCTGTAACTAAATTATATATTTACATCAGACTGCGAAATAACAACAACATATTAAATCAATAACCTAATGTAAATGTCATAGACTAGACTTTAAAAAAAAAAAGATACTGCTCATTCTAAACTATTCCTGTGAAGTCTGGGATTTTCATATAGCTGTGAATGTAAAAATAGTTTCACAAGTCATTGGGAATGACGTCCAAGACTTGTTAGACATTTTGTTTTCCAAGTTGTCCAAGGTTGTTGGACCGATATTATATTGTTTAAAATTACAAATATATACTACTTTGCAGATACGTTTGCTAGGTAAGGTAAAGTAAAAATACAATAACCTATCATATATTAGGTTTACTTTGATGCTTGAAACCAGACAAGTTAGCAGACACGCATTCATACATACAATGCGACATGGGAACTGTGGTGTACGTACCAATATCAAAATAAATATATATTTTCATTTTGAGTTTAGTCTCACTCATATGCTACATCGTACCGCATTGAACGCGGAAAAGAAAAATCTTTTCAGTGATTACATTATGTACTAACTCATCAGATTCTTCAAACGAGTTATATGGAAGTCTTGTAGTTTTGGGATTGTGTGAACGAAAACATTTATTTCTTCCCGTTCGGCTGGGATCAATTTATTTGCCAGTAGGAACAGCGCTCTGGTAAGATCGGTAATTTCTCCCATAATGTTCCGTTCTCACCTCCGATCTGAGTACCTCGATCTCCCCGACCGGCCAAAATCCGCGACCAAGCTCGACCAGGTGTTTGGTCTCGGATAGTGATTCGGCCCGATTTTAACAGACTTGCATTTACAAGTTGCCCCGGTCACCAACACCAAGTTTCGGATCAATCCGCCCATCGGTTTGGGGAAGAAGTCACAAATAGAAAGAAAATAAGTGTGTAATTACCTGTAGTTGGTGTCTTGCTTTGTTATTCTTGGTGATATGCGGTCAACAATCTCCTCAATCAAATCAGTATACATTCTGAGGAAATTCTTATAACCATTAGGTTATTCACGGTTGAGTTCTTGCAGGAGTTGTTCATACTGTCAATTCAGTGGCCTATGTGACAGCCACTGCCTACACCAGATACCCTTGCGACGTTGTACACGCCTACGTCTTATTCATTTGCGTTGAAACTCAGCCAGAGCCTCTTCCTGATCTTCCTTATCAGCTATAATAGTGGCCAGCTGTATGACAACCTCTTACCAGCGTCTTTATAATGCATGCTGCTCAACTTGCATGGTGTTGCTTCTTCGATAGTCTTATGTCAACTGAATACCGAACAAAATACCCGGCAGACCGAGGGAGATCATTTCACGACCGTAAAATCGAGTTTGATCGAGGTACTCAGATCGGCGGTGAGAACGGGGCATTAAGTCCACCTCTGACAAAGTGGAGGACGCTGTATGCGCCAGTTTATTTTTTCTGTTTCAGAGTGTTTTAATTGCCTCTTCTAATTGGCTCTAACTTGTCACCAAATGTAGGTGATAAAGTTTTTGGGAATAAGATATTCAATCTGTTTGTCTTGAATGTGGTTTTTCCTTCATACAATGTCGAATTTATCTGTATTGTCCTTCAGAAAATCATTGATGCATGTTTTTCTTAATTTGAAATTTTCAGAATAAATGTTTCAAAACAATCGTTCCTCCCTTCACGAGTAGCAAAATAAGCTTAACATATCTGATATCGTCACTCAGAACCGACGCCATTGAATATGAGTTAAACTGAAAACATTGTTACCTTTGATAATTCAATGCACGTTACATTTCCCGTGTGTTAACATGTTGTACTACATGCGGCCTTTAATAACCATTCTTCACTGAATAAGGAAAACTGACATTCCATTTTCCGGTAGATCTAGAATGATGTCGTCTTCATAAATGTTAAACATTCGTTGATATAATCGATATATGCAAATGTTTTGACTAAATATAGATACATGTACAGTGTATGCATTGTCGTCTTAGAACGATTTGATAAGAATGTTATGTTATCATTCTGTTCATTTATACCTAACTATGATGTGATTATAAACGGTTGATACGACGCGTTGAATAAACAATAATGATCGCATCGTCATGTTGGCATCCGACGGGATGATGCTTATTTGACTGGCATTTTGCAAAGCGACATCAAATAATTGAAGGGACAGGCAGACCAAGCGAGTAGACATACATACATGAGAGGCGGGGGGCTGTCGGTCAGTATTTAAGACCTAGAGAAATTTTGTGAATTACAGTCTAGATGTAAGGATGTAATTATATTACTTTTAGATATTATTGGTAATGTTAATCTATATTTATACAAAACATTTTTGACATTTGCTATGCTAATAGGACGGGTGCTTTGAACAAATCCTTCCTATTATACATGTACATGTTATTATATAGATCAGATTTCTTTCAAAATACAGTACTTTTGATTACACAAAGATTCTAATGAGGAAATGAATACTAGCTACTGATTTCTATCAAGCACTTAATAAATGTAGACATGGGAAAGATTACAATAACGTTGAGATGCCCCCTTCTTAAGGCAATAAATATAACATTACTTCAGACGAATGTGGGAATTTCTTAAATTCATTCAAGCGACGTAACATTTTACATAATTTGCCGTAAAACACAATTTCGTTTTCAAAATTGTTAAGGAAGGACATCATTGACGTAGAGAACATGTTCATTTAGCCAAATGTAATAAATATGAAATAGGCATTTAACCCATAACAGTACTATCTTCCTAACACATTCCTGTCGCTTAAGAACTATTGGTACGTCGAAACTGCTTCTGATGTTAAACAAGTGTTTTTTTTTCAATTTAACAAATTGTAAGTACAATGACCTATCACAGATATACCTGAGTTATAAATAAAAATGTACATGTCACGGTAGTCTCAGATTTTAAACAAGTGTTTAAAAAATTAATGTTTTTTTTTTTTCAATTTAACAAATTTAAAGTACAATGACCTATCACAGAAATGTCTGAGTTATAAATAAAAATGAACATGTCTCGGTAGTGTCAGCAGCTAGTAAGACATGTTTAATAAGTCAATGGATCAATTGGTTGGGTTTCCGCTTTTTAAGTTTGGGAGTTCATTTGCTCAACCCCTGGCTGCATCATAACAAGGACATGAAACGTCGTGTGATTGACTCCTGTTACATGTATGTATACAGGTACTCATAGATTCCACAGGGTTATGGTAAGAGCATTTGGACAGACATATATCTGGGTTGGCTAAATGATATTGTACACGTGTTCGGAATCTCTGGTATATTCTCTGACATCTTCTCAATAAAATCTTTAACACGTTTTTAACATTTTTGTCTTTGTTGTAAAATTTGTATAACTTATATTGTGTTATTTCTCGTTAATGAACAAGTTACTGTATTCAAATTGTATATTCACGACGAGGTACGAGTAAACCTCTAATCTGACCCTGAAAATCACGCCCACTAACTGTGTATCCTGGGCAACTGTTGCTGAAGTAAAGCCATATGAAAGCGTATACACAGGAGTCAAACCTACATCGAAGATTATCTGAAAAAAACTAAGTTTCTTACTGCATGTGCATTTGTCCAATCAGCCACTCTCTTTAATGTATCAGTATGTATATGATAAGTAAGCAACGAATAGTTTGATGGGCGTTACAATTTTGAATATCAAACTTACGATGTGTGTTCATGATTTGTTGTATTTATTCAACGAGTTGTTTGAATGATGTATTAAATTACAGCAGCTGTGACGTCCTGTATCGGTAATACAGACTTGTATTTCACTTAGATGCATGCAATACGTGTGCACAGTCCATTATTAGTTGTGTAAATAGAGAATATTAAATGAGGGCTGAATTTGTATTGAATTTATTGAACGTTTATTGAGTTCAATAAATGTAGTACTAAACACCACGAATTTGATATTATATTTATCACATTTCCGACAAAATAAGGTAGATACATCCATCCAAACATAACTTCGTTAATATAGACCACAGCGTCGCAAACGTAATCAAGCTACTGGATGAATTAGCCCTTAAGGCCTCTTTAAAGTACGTATACACGAAATAAACTGCATTACGTAACGTAATGCGCGACGATACGCCAATCCTCATAAATATATCAAACCGCAATTAAACACTTGAATTTACGCAACTTAATGAAACTACTATTGACAGATTCTTCAATAGGATTGAAACTAGCAAAGCAATATTTCAGTTCACAGTTATTGACCCCATACCTCATAGAGAAAGCATTGTAGGAACACGGATCGCAAGAGTAACTATCGTTAATCGGACTGTAAAGGGTTTAATAATTCACTCCCTTTAAATACATTGCTGTAAGTATCTGGAAGGTGTTATTGCAAAGTATGTTTATGTCATCATGTACAATATATATAAGCTTGAGTGAAATGTCACCTATAGAATGAGCATTTGTATTAAAATGTATAGCGACATTTGTAAGAAGACTCATCGTGATTATGAATATCAAAACGATTGATTATCCTTGACACTTGTTGGTTAGTTTACCCAACGTATTGTTAATTAGATTTGTGCATGTAATTACATAAATACTATCTTTAGTTTTACAAGCATAAGAACATCCATCATTATATTACTTATAAGTATTCGACCTGGAAAAGTATCGTCAACAACAATCATTTTACATTGTAAACATCTACGTCTGTCACCGACTGGGATTAATAATGGTCTTCAATACATGTACTTGCATCATTCAAAAAAGATTTACCCGCATCGATGCAGTCAGTTTGTAAAAATCTAGCCAGCACGTTTCTATTCATAAACGAGTCGATTTCGTATTTACATATTCACTAGGCATTCAATAATTTGAACAAGATCGCATGAGAATATTTACATTAACCTGACGCAACATAATGCTTGTACACATGTATTCTTCATTTTGATTTTGTCATAGTCATAAGTGATATGAACTGAAAATTGTTATTTAAAGAATGTTATCGTGTAAATTCACTTAATAGATCAACATCATAAGTTATAAGAGACCAATATATGTGCTCCTTCCATACAAATAAATGTAGCAATGCGATAATTATGCCAAAATCCATGTTCCGCTCAAAGTTGTTTGGTATTTGAATTCAATCTTATCTCGAATCTACCATAAAATCACGAATAATGATAATTGTAAGGTCATTTTTAAGGTCCGATTTTATCAAGTTGTCTATCATTTCAATCATTCCTTTTTTCAGATTTAGCGACGATATTGACGCATCTCATTTATTAAAGCATCTGTATGAACGCATTTTATATAACTTACCGTTTGAAGTGTTAAAAATAATTAACTTTCACATATGTTATGCTGCACATCATTGTTGTACATAAACAATCTATCTTGAAATTAAATTATTGTATAATATCTTGATTTGGATAAATAAGTTATTTGAGAAAAATAAAAGTGCAGAAGTGTAGGAATCATGAACCTACCGTAAAAGTATATGCTGAATGTCTAACATTTTTTCTGATTGTGAAACCCGTTGGTATTACATTTTGTATATGTTTTGCATACATAATCATGACTCATTATGTTCAAATCCAAAACACACGACAGTTAAACAAATAAAACATGGTTGCTTAAAGAATACAAGTAAAACGTTGAAGCAGGCATTTGTTCTATTACATGGTGTCTGTACCAATATGACTCGATTCAGATTTTATAGAATTAAATATTTATATTTTATACATTAACATTTCATGGTATCAAACATCAATGTTATAGTTGCTTAGTAATCATTGATGTACAATAAATTATAGCAAGAGCACCGCATGCGGTTGCCTAACGCTCGTCTGTTTCCAAGGAAGAATTTTACAAGATTTTACGTTGAAAAATTACTATCAATAAATAATACTAAAAACGCTGAAAATACCTTTTTCCACAATAAGTTATAAAACTGTAAAAATTCAGGAAATATGTGATCAAGGGTAAACATCTGCGCAACACTTAATCCCCCCTCCCCCCACCCTCCACAAACATATGTTTTGGGACACCACCCCAGCCCTTGAAGTATTTGCTGTGTTGTGAGTTTAGAAATAAAAGAATAATAAAAGTAAAAACAAACATTAAAGGGTGAGGCTTTTGTTGTTGTTGTGAGTTGCTATTATGATGTCAAACAATCATTTGAAATTTCCAAGCTATACCACAAATGGTTTTGAGAAAAAGGGGTCTTAAACAAAAACTAAGTGAAAAAGGGACATAAATTTGACAAAATGCAGTCAAGAGTCATAAACTTTTCCTGTATTGTTGCTATTATAATTTCAAACCATTAATCACTTGAAATTTCAAAGACATACCGTGAATGGTTTCTGAGAAAAAGTGGACTTCAACGAAAAACTTAACCAAAATTCTAAGTTAAAAAGGGCATAACTTTCACAAAATGAGTCAAGAGTTATGAAACTTGTCATTGTTGTTGCTATAATGATGTCATACAACTACATTAAGTTTAAAAGCTCTACCTTGAATGGTTACTGAACAATTTTTTACTTTAACAAAAAAAATAAAAATACGACGACGGACGCCGAGGAAGATCTGACATTATATGTCTGATAGTCCAGTCATTCTTTGTAAAAATGGCCAAACCTTCATATAATTGCAACAGAAAATGATTTTCACTGTTTAAGAAAGTTTAATCTATAACAAAATCTAAGTTGCAGACATTCTTGAAAATCGTCTGTTTTAACACCACCTCATTATTACACAAATGTATTTTATCGCCAATATGGAAATGACCAGATGTACATTATGTACCAGAAAATATATTGACAGCAGAATATTTATATCTAGACTCCTTTCAATGTGTATTTATGAAGAACTATGCCCAATTACAAGGAAAAATGAATATTTCCTTAAGTTAAAGTGATATAAATACCCCACCCACTTATACAAAATCTAAAGTTTAATTAAGAAAGTCGCCTGTATATTCGTTAAAGTAACTTCGAAACATTATTCAAAAGTTAGAAGTATGTTAGATGAACGTGTATTCAACTATGCATCGTTATACATCTTAGTGGATTGACAAACAAATAAGTAGTCTAACAACATGAAGTACATAATTATAAATCTACTAAACTGTACTATAATGCTTAAATAACAGCGCAGTATAACCAACCACAACAATCACAGCGATGACACAATCAACATTAAACACAATTATGATACTGCTGTTAATAAATTTATTCCCAGAAGATTCTAATTCACAGTAATAGCTACCCACCCATTTTCTAATTAATGCATGTATTATGTGTGTGATTGTCAACATGTTTTATTCGCACGTCGTGCAAATTACTTGACTTTTGTACTATATACATGAGCATTGTGCTAAGTACTTGACTGTTGACCTACATTGTATATATAATGTATTGATGTACGTATTTGACAAACAATCGTTAAGTAGAATACTTAATGATGAATAGAAGGGAAATTTTAAACAATAAGGCAAACTTCATTGTCAAGTCCGATGTCATGACTGGTATGAATTCGACCGGAAATTTATTTGATTTGAATCATTAATTGATATATACATGTTCTTATTGTTTGTCTTCCATGAACGACACACTTGTTATTACTGTTCTTCTAAAAATAGTACATTGTCGTTGTAATTTCATGATGTAAATAAGAATAAACGAATTGTTTGTTTTTCTCATTTCTTTGTTATTTATTATTATTATGGATTATGCTATGACTATTGATCGAATAGCATTCAATATGACAACACAAAGAACACACGCCTGTCATGATTTAAGCATGCTTAATATACCTGTACCTGCGACAGTCAGTTTGCACATACACATGTTTACCATAGATACCTCGAACAATAGATTCCTCGAACGTATTGCTAGATTCCACGGCAGTTCGAGATTTCGAAGTTCTACTGTAGACAGGTATTTTTTCCGTTTTAGAAACAATTAAATGTGTATACAATATCACGGTCAACCGTTTCGAGGGAGTATTTGATGATATTGGTAATCTGTTTGATTTCACGTCGAGAAAAGCTTTTCAGAAGGTAGTGATTCGTTCCAGCATCGAGAATTGTGTAGTTATATACATTAAATATATTGTGGTTACTTGAATGCTGAGTCACGGGATGACGTATATTAAAATACACAGGTTCCGCAGCACCGACAGCTGTATGAATGACTTTAAATTACTGCGCATTTATAGGCATAGAAACTAAATTTGGCATATATGGCCCTTAATGTACACTTCAGTGCATGCGTTAGTTACCCATTATTTGCTTCCGTAACTTGTTCCATCTCTTTGAAAACTTGGCAATTTGTTCAAGAATTTCTCCAACATAGCCTATCATAATGGTGCACATGTTGAGCCATATCTATAATTTGACATGGCATCGTAATGTTGGTCATTTATGTTTGATTTTTTCTACCATTTAACTTACATTGTCTTAGACATTCGTAATATGTACTAAAGCAGTAAAAGCTCACTACTCGGTAAACAATCACATACTCGTTATTTCCATATATTTACTGTCAATTTTGTGCAAGCTGGTATCTGATTGGCTATTTACGCATACCGCATCGCCTGTCTAAAATAGAAATAGCAGTTGTGCAAGAGTTATAAAGCAATTGGTAAGGAATGCACTTGCTACTTGTTATTAATGATTGTTTATTAGGCAAGACCTTTACCAAAAATATATTGTGTCACATCCAGTAAATTAATGAATGAATGATAGAATGGTAGGATACTTCACAATTCAGCTCCAAGTTAAGTTTGAGTACAAGTGATGTTCCAAGCCTTTTTACGCTTAATATTTATCGTATTTGTACCATATACAAATTGCATATTGTGACTGGTAATGTCAAACAAGCAGCATAATACAAGTATGTATCCTCCCTAAAATGATTGTATCACAACGTGAAGTACAATAAAATGCAGTTACAGATATAACGGTAAACTTTATCAACTTTACCAGCACTATGAAATACATTACAGCCACTTTCATCGAAGCACTTGCTAAGCATATTGATGAAATATTGCTAGTTATCTCTGTTAGTGATGAGATGTTCCTATTGGAATATAACACTTTGATAGGAAGTTTTTAAGTTCTTTTTTGATGAATGATATATTTTATAGGATGACAATGGGAATAATAATTCAACACAACAACAATGTTGAGATTCAGCATAATTATCTTGATTTGTTCCATTTCGCATAAAAAAACATCAATATTTTATAGTATGCTACGAGATTTGTACATTTTGAGGCTTAAACAAACAATGATTACAAATAAATAATGTTATGGTCGAGATAAACGTACATCGAACAAATGAATATTTTAAACATTCTTCAATCTGGGGCAAATTTTGGCACATTAGGAAAATAATTTGACAATAAATATTTCAAGGTCACAAAATTAATTTTCATCCGATTCGTTAAACTAACAAAGATTCGCGATTGATTTATGTATCAAAGTTATGCATTGGTAAGACAAAGTGAGCTTTTTATTAATAATCTTAACATTTCAAACGAAAAAATAAGGCAAGAAGAAATCATTGAAAATCACTTAAATATGGCATGATAGCAATCTTAGCTGCAAAGGAATGACTAGCACACATATTTTATGACTTTTGAGTTCATATATTATTAAACATCTAATGCTCACCTTATTGCCAGCAGTATTTATAGTGATTTTATACTTTGTTTACATGTGTGTGCTGACGAATTAATCTTGTTCAATGGGCGTTTGCGAATAATATTTATAACATGGTGTACAATATGCGCCATTCCTTCAAAGGTGTTTTTACATTTTTAATTTTCTTTTTTTCTTCACTTTCTGCATCACAGATATTGTTAGACTTTTGATACGATGTTTATACAGTCATATTCTAACACATACTTGAACACATTTATGTTGCAATTATTTCAGGGTAAAACATAGATTGACTGGACTATGAATCACTCGCGCTAAAACAGATTTAATGTGTCAATATTGTTATTGTAACGAAGTGGGTTTGTGGTATCCGTGATCTATGACCAGATTTGTGATATTGAAGATATCCAAATACAAAATCACTGTTTATTGTCGTAACTTAATAAGATGACACTTATTCCACAGTATACAAATTAGTTCACAGCAAAATGTTAATTACAACTACAGTTTTAACTCAGTTCACAAAGACACAACGTTCGGAAACACTAAGATAATGACAATGTTACACAAAGTTAATCACTAAAGTTACACAGTGTGAATAGTAACGGTAACGGCACCTCTACAGAGCGGCAACCTCCGAGAAGCGACATGTTTATTTCTCACCGTTCGTTTTACGCTTATTTTAACCTCCAAGGAACGGTAACTCCGCAGAGCGGTAAACGGCAGTCAATGTGTGTTACTTCCCTTGCAATTACCTCTCCAGAGCGACATGTGTAAAAATGTGTGAGCTATATTTAGAACACAGATTGAGAAGCGTGTTAAGTTTGCGGTAGTACACGGTTGTTTATTGCACATTTAATGATATTTAAACCTGGGGATTAGGATAAATTCTGTACATGTAAAGACGATTAATGTGTTATTATCGGGTAAATGTTATTGTTTTGTTATCTTTGCTGGGCTGTTTAATTGGGTAATTCACTAATTGATTTAAACCGATAAATGTTTTAAAGGTTGTAAACAAGATGTTGACCACACGCCATTGTTTATATTTAAACGTTTTGTAAGACATGAATGACTAGTTTGACTATGATTGCATAATGAAACGCCTTCTTAGATAATTAGCACATAATGTCCTCCTCGACAAAGATGAAACCGGCATGCTGTACATTATGAGTAAGGCTAATTGCCATTACTCGTGAAATAAACTAAAGAAATTCGGCTAGCCCTGAAATATCCAACAAATCTTAGTCACTTCTGTTTTAGACAACCTACTTACAAAACGTCTTAGAATTAATTTTATTGCGACCTTTATTCATAGTAAAGTCCTTTACTGAAAGATTATGTCTGCAAAGAAAAAAGTGTTAATAACACTTGAGCAGCGGGTTGCTGCTATTAAGTTACTGGAACATTTTTTGTTCATTAGCAGTGCTTAGTCAATCAATAATTATAATTATACAATATTGTTTTCATTTTTATACAAATATAATTATGCTCAGCCAATAATCACACTTTA
Source organism: Mactromeris polynyma (assembly GCA_032209605.1). NCBI lineage: Eukaryota > Metazoa > Mollusca > Bivalvia > Venerida > Mactridae > Mactromeris > Mactromeris polynyma. Next base: position 6,015,708 of record JASFXZ010000013.1, read on the forward strand.
TGCAAGCAATCATTGTACAATGTACTAATTTGATTAACTATCTATTATCATTTATATGCAGTTACATATGCACATGCAGATAACATGACCGGCTAAGTACCTCCACAACAACAACCTCCGCAGAGCAACACCTCCGCAGAGCAACACTTTTTCCAATATCCGCCAGATGTTGCTCTGCGGAGGTTATACTGTAAAGTTTATTGATCTAAAATGCTGAAAAAGAAAATCTAAATAATTGCTACATACTTTTATATTTATTCACAATTATTTAGCTTAGAGCACGTCTGCGCATTATGATTATCAGTCTATGATGAAAATGTATCCAGTGCGATTGAAATAATTTTATTATTCGCTCTAAACTATATATCATGTGTGTGACAGCACAGCTTGGCACACACTCAACGGCACATCCTGGTAGCGTCGAATACATGTTTACAGAACCTGGAACAATAGTAAACGGACAATACCAGTAAACACCGAAAACGTAGTTATGTTTGTCCCTTCATTGATTACAGAAATAATTTTACTTACTTTGTTCAAGGGACTTCGATATCTCAGTGATTACATTCTTCACAAACTCGTCAGAACCTTCAAAGGATTGAAGTTGTTGTTTAGCCAGATAAAAGTCTTCTATTGTTAAGATATTGTCAACGGTGTCATTGATCTCGTCTTGTTCGGCTGTGGTCAGTCCTCTGGTCACTTGAGCAAACACCACTGTAATACGGTTAGATGCTCTTAAAAACTGCACTTCGGACATAATGGTGGAAGCTGGATGACCCTGTAGTTCATTTCTCTTGTCCCTAAGTGCTTTAATTGCGACCTTTTCGTAACTCTCTAATTTGTCATCAAACAAATTCAGAACAATATATGAAAGTAATGAAATATCCCAACATTCCAAGTTTGTAGGCGTTGAAGGTCCTGGGAATAAGATATCCATCTGTGCTTTAAAAATGATTTTTTTCTTCAATGCACTGTTCAGTTTACCTTCATTGTCTTTCAAATAATCATCGATACATTTGTTGTCTGAAGTTGAACATTTCAGAAGAAGTCTCTTGGCAGCCAGCGTTCCTCCCTTCACAAGAAGCAATATCAGCTTTACATATCTGATATCGTCACTTAGAATCGACGCCATATTTCAACATTAAACTGAAAACATCGTTTATATGTTAAATATCTCCACATGTGTTCACAATTTGGATCACCTCTTTAATCATTTCTCTTCAGCGATTTCTGAAATATTCCCTTTCTGGAAGATCTAGAAACAAGTTTTGTCGTCCTCATAACATAATATAAACGCAAAATATTCGTTAATATAATCGGTATATGCATGCCAGATATGTATACTGAGCGCTAGTTCGGCTGACTAACGTACATGTTATTGCTATAAATAAACACACTCGAATACGACTAGAATCGCGTGCGTAATGAAATCAAAACACTGAAAGCCCTGGAAGTGTCGGCCCTGTGCTTTTTCGGCCTCTTTATTCTATAGTAAAACCACAAGTTTTGCACTAACATTGTGAACTCCACAACACATTCCCATCTATATGCAATATCTAGTTTTCAAATACAACACTATCCTAGTACATCCATATCAAGAAAACACCACAATCAGCTAGGAACGTTTCTGCCATCATTCAATGTATACAGTCACTGTCAAAATTTTCAATACACAACTGTCAACATGGCCGAACCGTTGTGGGAATGTACTCAGAACAGACAAATCAGAAGTATGAAGTTATATTTACACTTGACACTGTGTATCGTTAATAATTGATATACTACCTACTCTTTAACCAGAGCCCAGCTGAATGTCTTAAAGAAGAAGACAAACTACATCGACTTTAACTTGTGATCTTAAGGTAAGCCGTCCACCATTGGCATAATGTATGTGGTAAATTAAACAGTTGTTAATGGAAACTTACATTTATTTTCTTATCTCTTCATATGTTCATGTTGTGAAACCACCTGTGTACTAAGCAAATTTGCAAATTTAAGAAAAGTCAGATTTTTTTTAAAGAATCAAAACACATTTTTTTGGGGCGGGACAGTTGCGTAATAAAATAATTAAAAAATGGGAATACTTCATTTGAACATACAAATGTTGACTATTTAAGTTGGGGATCATTTTGAAAATGATGCTGTTCAATTTTACCTGGAATGAAACTGGAATTGCATTTTTTCTTATTTTTTTCTAAAGTATGATATATTTATGGCAATGAAGTTCATTATCGTTGTAAAACATAAGAAATTTGCCGTCGTCGCTAAAGTGTGTCACTTCCAACACTTAAACTATGTTTTTAATATGTTGAAGTATTTAAGTGAATTACAATATACCTCCCTTTAGAAATAATTACATTCATGTAATACTATTTTGCAATAAAAACACCTTTTAAAAATATACAGTGATTTGCTGTGAAATTAGATTAACATTTATGCAATCTGGAAATTTATTTTAATTGTGTATAGTTATCATATATACATATATATTGAAAAGAAATTACCCAACGTTAGAACTTAGAGATTGAATATCATAACCAATAATGGATGGCTTACCTTAACAATGATCTTCTCCCGTATCATTTCATCAAAACATTTGATTTGTGCTGTGCTTGTAATCCGTCAAATAATTGCTGTTATAGACATTTCTAATTTTACTCTTATCTGGGTTATGGTTCGATGTTCAAATCCGTGATAGAACGGTCAGAAAATCACTGTTGGTTTTAACTTCTGCTGACCAATGAGCACTTAGCTTTGTAATGAATTGCGACATGAGTGTGTTTACACGACACTTGTGGAGAACCAACATAGACGACAACTTAAGCCTGTCATAAATTGATCAAACGGACGACCCGTGAATGGTTTTGCAATGAATACTGCGATTACAGCGAATTTGTTGAGATGTTTCACCGTAAACGCTGTCCAGATTTTTATTGAATATTTCTACTTTCATTTTCAATATCGACTCGCGTTTATTTTCTTTCACGTCGGTCGCGTCATACGGTATTGATTCATACTTGATAATGATGTTAATTAAAATCAAAGCACAAAAGTGCTGTGGGACGGTACCACTCGTCTCTGTAGCCAAGCTGGCATCTCGTTGCATACACTTTTCCGTTGTGTAACTAAACAGTTTTATAATATCCAAGTATGTGTAAATATGTCAGTTGTTTTGCATGGAATATTGAGTAAAACAAAAACATAAGACAGAAAAGCATAAAAATAATGAAAAGGTATTGAAAAAACATTAAACTTTTGTTCCAAGAGATCTTAGATCCGACTTTTTTTAGAAATGCTAGATGTTCAAACCGAAATAAAGAAAAATGGTCAGTAATAATGGTAGAACCTTCTGATTGTAAAACAAGTGAAATTTGTCACGATTGTAAATAAATGAAATACAAATATATCAGACCCTTTATGTAACGTCTGTGAATATTTAATTATAAAATGACATATTAAATTACATCAGCAATAAAATTAAAGTAAAATCAGTATGCCCAGGCACGAAGCTATGATAACACTAGCTTACCATAGGTTATGAGTTATCTTGTTGCAGTGGGGTAGATTCCAATTAATTGTCCAAGCACATAGTGAGATGTACACCGATAAAGTTCATAGTCGTGCACAACGAGGCCATATCTACGAGAAAAAGCAAAACATAACAACAACACCAGCACTCACTTGTCATTGATTTATTAGTCGGCGCCCTGTAGGTGTGCATTATCTAAATATGTAGAACCTAAACAGTCGGAGAAACTTCCTGAACGGGAAATCAGGGGATTCCCCTTTTCTGCTTCCCGATCAGGAAGTGTGTTACTATTTTTAGATTTTTAATTCCCGTTCGGGAAGTAAAACATAACTTGTTTATAGAACGGGAAATTGATAGTTATATGGAGGTCAATCTATCAAAAGCAAAACACTTAGGGATTCAACTTTCGGCTGTTGTTGAGAGGTTGTTACTCAAGAATTGTTCAACTGGTAGTAAAGTTTCCCTACAGAAAATAAAAATGATTGTGTTGTTGAAGAGAGAGTGTTGTCCAAGACAGGGTCACTCTGAACTACACATAACAGAAAACTGTACTCAGACTGCAGGCTTAAGTACATAACATACCACTAATAAATTTGTATTAACTATCAATTTAGATAAATCGCCAATGCATCTATGATGATGGTATAACAACGGACATGTGGTTTATATGTCCGTGGTGTAAATTATTGCACTCCATCATCAAAAATACAAAATCATGTTTTAATTGTAACAGACAGAATAAGTGTCATTATAATTTCAGTTGAAAAGAGACAAATGCATATTTGCGATGCTAGAAAGCTTAGTAGCTACCATTATACAGACTACCTTGCCGAAACAAAGTACAAGGCAAAACTTTATGATGCATAAAGAAATCAAATCCATCGGAATGAAATATTTTGTTTATGTTGTAATGTAAATTATTTAGAATATGAATTTCACTTCACGTGCATATGACATATAACATCACGTGTTTCGAACTTTTACGTAGGAAATATATTAAGACTCATTATTTCAAAAGACCTCAAAAGAATTACTTCAATCAAATGAGATAAAAAATTAATATAACTTGGCCTTACTCACTAAACACGCACTTAAAATCGTACTTAATGTTAGAATTAATTGAGTTTATTCCCATTTCTTTTGTTTTGTTATTATCTGTTTATACAATCACTTGTAATATTCATGTTTATGTATAAAATATATAAGTTAAGAACACATATTACAATGCTATTGATGTTATTGATTGATATATGTATTTATTTCTACATCGCATGATGTATTTGTGTACATATTTGCTGACGATGATGAGCTGTAATCGCTCAAGTCTGTTCTGTTCATAATTCAATATATCTTTTTCGAAAGAGGCTACAATAAGTATCATGAATGCTTAATACATTCTTATAAATTAGTTTTGCCACGGCAATTCCATTGTGATGGCTTAACACAGGGGGGTGGCTAATTAAGTAGTGACCGATAATGATCATGAAATCATATCATAAATCGGTAGATATCGGAGGCTTCAGAGTCTTGCCGAGTGTTTCCGACCACCGTGCCCACTGATTAGCGACACTCGCATCGAATCGATAACTATCGGCTAAGCTGATGATGTATGGTATGTCACTATAAGTGTTTCTAAATATGGCACATTAATAGTCACTACTTAAATATTTTGAGATCAGTAGAGTGGTTTTCAAGGATGCGGTTTTGTTGGTGTATTGTGATAAAAAATTGGAGAAGATTGTGAAAGAAATATAGTCGGATCTCGTTATTCGACAACCTTCTACCAGAAAACTTGATATTATTCGAAATACAGTCGGACTTCGTTCATTCACATGCATCGGGTTTAAAATCTTATTTTAAAAAAGTAACACATGTTTTCGAATAGCCCATTTCAATTTGATATGCATTAAATGATACATCGGGACCCGATATTTATTTCGTATGATACCAAGTATTCGGATGAAAGGTTATTGAATAAACGAGGTATGACAGTATACATGTATCTTTATGTTATTTGAAACATTATATTATTCGAAATAAAATTTCGGCCCCGATGCATTTTGGATAAACGAGGTCAGACTGTACGTTTAAAATGTTGTAGTGCGTGTTAAGGGTTTGTGTCCCAACCACTTTTTCGTTAATTATATACGAATGCATTGTCCTCTTGTTGCAGATATAGTGCCGATACCATACTGTAGAAACCAACTACAGTTGGACCTCATTTATGTTATGACAGAATATGGCGGCTAAACATGGTATTTGGTACTTACTGAAAGATAAAACTAATTTCTATCTGGCGGTATATTTTTGTTATCTGTACGAGGTGCAGTCAAAAAGTTCCCGGACTTCCTTTTTACTGTTGTCAGTCTTTGAATGACGTACACTTAACAATCGCTCAAGAAATGACGTCAGGGTAGACATCAATAGTCTTTTTTTTTCATTCCCAAGTCCTTCGTTAATATGTTATACATATATTTCCATGATTAACAACTTTTCATGTTTCTGTCTGTGTCATTCCCGCTCTCACACAATATTTAATGACTATATGTTGCTCCGTTCGCTCGGATAACGTCGACGTTTCTACGCCAGCGAATTTTACCATTGCTTCGTAAGATGAGTATAAATCTATTAATTATTACACGATGACGCTTGTTGTGCACTAGTCTTTAGACATAACGTTGATGTGACATCATGTAAATTGTCACGATAAAACGGCGCCAAATTATACCATAACTAGCGTTAATATCAGTGGGGAAAATCAGGATATCATTAATATGTCAACGTGCTCCGTAGCGCACGTAATATACTATAATAAATAGCTTTTTCTATTGAAATACCGATTTTATATTATTAATTTAGCTAACAAAATGTAATACTGTACTTAGAATATGTGCGTGACAAGTTTCATCATAATCGGACGTCAATATTATGCAATATATAATCAGTCCAATAACTTTTTGACTGCACCTCGTATTGCATCTCGACTGGTATATTTTAGGTGTTTATCCTATGGTATCGAAAACTATGTCTACATTATCATATGCATACTTAGTTTGTGTTTACTCAAATAACCACCATAACAAATACATTATCTGAGTAGTGAAGATCATTGAAACCACTTAACAAGGAAATGCAAAACCCCGTATAAGGGAGAACTTGTTAATGAACACATACAATTACAAATGAAATAGTTTCCCGCTGCAAAAATTGAAAAAGTAAAAACAAATACGGAGGGGAAGTAGGAGGGGAGGATGCCACCTCAAATTCGTTTGAAGATATTGGAATTAAACAAATTGAAAAAGTAAATACAATTTGGACCAGGGAGGGAGATACTCGAGTTATTCGACTCCAGATATGTATTCGCCACGGACAAGTTCCAAAACTGATGTCAGTGCTAGCTCTGGATTCGCTACTAGGTCTGTAATCAAATATTAAAGAAAATTAGATTACGATTTACGAGCTAGCTCATTATTCATCACCAGATTTGTATTCGCCATGGATAAGTTCGAATATTGATGTCAGTGCTATCTCTGGGTTCACTACTAGGTCTGTATTGGAATATTTAAGAAAATTGGATTACGATTTACGAGCTAGCTCGTTATTTATATGCAGATATGTTTTCGGCGCGGACAAGTTCGAATGTTGATGTCAGTGCTAGCTCTGGGTTCGCTACTAGGTCTGTATTCAAATATTTAGAAAACTCGAATAACGATGTATGGGATGGATCGTTATTCATATCCAGATATGTTTTCGGCGCGGACAAGTTCGAATGTTGATGTCAGTGCTAGCTCCGGGTTTGCTACAAGGTCTATTTAGAAAACTCGAATAAATAACGATGTATGAGCTGGCTCGTTATTCATGTCATGAAATGTATTCGCCGCTGACAAGTTCGAATGTTAATATCAGTGCTAGCTCTGGGTTCGCTTCTAGGACTGTATTCAAATATTTAGAAAACTCGAATAACGATATTCGAGTTGGCTCGATATTCATCTCATAATATATATTCGCCGCTGACAAGTTCAAATGTTAATGTCAGTGCTAGGTATGTATTCTAAACTTAGAAAACTCGATTACCGACGTACGAGCCTGCTCGTTATTGGACTCCAGTTATGTATTTGCCGCGGATTTATTTTTTATGTTGATGTCAGTGCTAGCTCTGGGGCCGATATAAGATTTGTATTAATATTTTTAAGAAAATTGGATTACGATTTACAAGTTCGAATGTTGATGTCAGTGCTAGCTCTGGGTTCGCTATTAAGTCAGTATTCAAATATCTAAGAACATTGGATTACGATTTACGAGGTAGCTCGTTATTTTTATACAGATATGTATTCGCCAGGAACAAGTTCGAATATTGATGTCAGTGCTAGCTCTGGATCGCTACTATGTCTGTATTCGAATATTTAAGAAAATTGGATTACGATTTACGAGCTAGCTCGTTATTCATATCCAGATATGTTTTTGCCGCGGACAAGTTCGAATGTTGATGTCAGTGCTAGCTCTGGGTTCGCTACTATGTCTGTATTCATATATTTAAGAAAATTGGATAACGATTTACGAGCCAGCTCGTTATTCATATCCATATATGTTTTCGGCGCGGACAAGTTCGAATGTTGATGTTAGTTCTAGCTCTAGGTTCGCTACTAGGTCTGTATTCATATATTTAAGAAAATTGGATTACAATTAACGAGTAAGCTCGTTATTCTTATCCAGATATGAATTCGCCGCTGACAAGTTCGAATGTTAATGTCAGTGCTAGGTCTGGGTTTGCTTCTATGACTGTATTCAAATATTTAGAAAAACTCGAATAACGATATTCGAGTTGGCTCGATATTCATATCATAATATGTATTCGCCGCTGACAAGTTCGAATGTTGATGTCAGTGCTAGGTATGTATTCAAAGCTTAGAAAACTCGAATACCGACGTACGAGCCTGCTCGTTATTGGACTACATATATGTTTTTGCCGCGGACCCAATTGTAATGTTGATGTCAGTGCTAGCTCTGGGTCCGATATAAGATTTGTATTCAAAAATGTAAGTCGAATTACGATGTCAGTGCTGGCTCTGTATTCAATCTGGGTCGGTACTCAATGTTGATGTACGATGTTCGATTGTCGCGTCAACTTCACTCAACTAAACCTTTAATGAAAGCGAAATGCAAATGTAAACTAAATCTGACCATGTTTTCCTATAAACTTCATATAAGGCGTAACAATATGTTTGTTTCAGGTTTCCCTATCCTATTGTTTGCCCCGATCCTAAAACACTTGTTCGCGTGTTAACATATTTGTCCTTTCGGTAACATTTATGTGTGTAAATTTTTCTTAACGTTCATGCATATTTCTACTCGGTTATTAGACGCTTTGCGAGTATTCCAAATATATAGCGTTTTATTCACCTTGATTAAACATTAATTCAATTCAATAGTTTATTGCATTCAAAACATATTAACATGTTTTATAGCAATTATACAAAAATATTTCTGACAAAAAGCATAGATTTTCTGAAGAGCACATGATGTTACAGTGCATGTATACATACAACATATATCAAAATATGAGCATAAAATTATTCAATTTCTAATTAGATTGGCGTAGAAAATATATTTGGCCAAATTGGTGACAATAATGTTTGATGTTGCTGTCATAAGATTAGACAATTTCTGTTTCGTGGGCCATGTGTAGTAGTATTTTTTATATATTTTGATCTTAAATCAGAGAATTTAGTGCAAATTAATAGAAAATGATATTCGTTTTCTATTATTTCTGTATTACAGTTTTTACAAATTCGGTCGTTTCTATGTATATTTAAATATCGTCCACGTTCTACAGCTAAGTCATGATATGATGTTCGAAATCTTGCGAGAGCAATTCTAAATTTAGCTTCTTTGATTACGTCGAGATATCTTTCTAAATTAAATGAGTGTTTGATTAAACTGTATGTTTCTAGGCGAGTTGAATTATTAATTGAAGAATACCAGCTTTGGTGAAAAATGTCTAATATTCGCTGTTTAACAGTGTTGTAATTAATAAGCATGTTAAATTGGTTGTTCCACATATTTGACAATCCTATTTGTTCTAAAATGTTCATTATCCATGTTAAAAGGGAAAGGAGATTTGTATTTTAACATATAATCATTTAAATCTATGTTTAATTCCGTTAGAAAATAAAATAAGTCTCAAAAACAGTTCTGACCTACTTACCCTGTTTGTTTGGGGGCATGAGACCTGAAACAAACATTTTTTTTTAGAATAATCGTATTTGCTGTTGTTTACAGTTTATTGCATAAATCACAACTTCAGGTGAATTGTTCAAGAGAATCCGTCGTCAGCTTTGAACGGTTAGTTAATCGTTACTTTAAACCTTTACGTCGCATGTATAATACATTGTTATACATTGAGAATGTACTCAGATTCAACCAATCAGATATTTGAGTGTGATAGACTAACAAACTTAGATTCAGTATATACAATAATACTACCACCATTGTTTGTGAAGAAAGTTGGGTTTTATTTTGTAAGATGATCTGATTAACAAATTAATATGGAAGACAAAAACTGGTCAATAGATGAGGTAGTCTTAATTTCGTGGTAATGTTTACGTGAGGTTTAGTGTGAGGTACATAGTCAACTTTTGAGCAAGTCCCTTGCAAAATTGGTATTTTTCCTCAATTAGATGTCCAACTCTGTGAAGTTATATTTACACTGAGCACTGTGTAAATACATTTTTTAATAATTGTGACACTTTAGGTTTTTGTTGAATTACGCTCTTTAGCCAGGCCCCGATCTCCCGAAGCATCTCAATTCCCACAGTGATTGTCTCCCATATAATTTCACCAAAACATGTGAGCTTTACTTGGAATCTGCCAAATAATTGCTAAACAACATTATAGATATTTCTCTGGGCTTCGAATTTATAGTGTTTATTGTAATAACTTAATTTATTGTTTAAAATTCGACCTATGTAGCACAATACTATATATTGAGGACCACAATGGAAATAGGAGATTTTACTTAAACTATTTTTTGTGTTATCCTTAGCAAACCAGGAAATTATTGAAACAACTTTAATTATACCGGCATTGAAAGAGATGCTAGCTTTATATTAATATTACATCATGATATATTTCAACTTGTCTGTCCCCTAAATACAAACTATCAATGCGTTGGCATGACTAGATTGCTGTCAGAGTGTGTCGGAAGTGAATCAGTCCGTTAGACTCGCAGCACGCCGACTTCATGATTGCGACGTCATACGAACGTTATTAAGCAATAGATGTATTTATCCATGCATTCACTCAAAGAAACATCATCCCGCCGAATGAACTATATATGACATTAAACTGTAAAATTCCAGTACGACCTCGATGCTGTTATTGTAGGGCAAGGTCTCGAACAGCCTGAAGCGTATCTTATCTTATTGAATAAAAAGCATCCGACGTCAAACTTTCAGTGACATAGTGACGGTCTTCCTACTTAATAGGTGCCCGAAGTTGTCGGATCTTCAAAAAATCATCTGTGTCAACGATATACCAGGGCCCTACATATGCCACTTACACCCATTGTCTCAACGTTTTCTTTATTTCCGTTTCTGTCTATCACAACTCGACACAAAATTTAAGGAATATTCGCTGCTTCGCCTTTATATATGAACTCGTAATGACGTAACCATTTTTTGCATCGACTTTCATTAAACACAAGGTACTCGTTTGTTTATATGGAACTACACAATTCGTTCACAGAATGACACCAAACTCGTCTTGGTTTCAATTATGATCATGATCCCTTCCAGCTATTTCTAGTTTTTACTAAAAACTGTACATAGATTATTATTATTATTATATATCGCTTTTTACGGTGTGCTTCGGGTATCTCTACCCACGACAGTTTCAACAAATTTGGATATACATACGTCACAATTCTCGCTATTTCTTTCTTATTTTGACTTATGATGGGTTTATGCATGCTTGTACCAAATTTGAACGGAATCCGGTGCAAAGATTGTGAAAAAGTGACAGTGTCTCAATAAACCCGTTCAAGCCTCGTATAGTGTTGATTGATATGGTTTTATTGATTCATACATATAGTTATTATTACTGGTTATTTCAATTTTATGTCATGTAAATTGTACATTTTATGTTGATATAAATTATCGATCTCCTAACACTTTTTCTGCTTGTTCGGGATATAACAATTTCACTGGAGCTCCTGACTGATAGATTCACAGTAAATTAAAAATGGCCGTATCTTTACTTGCAATTAATACATAATTATAGCAGATTAGTTGAAGAAAACATATTTTAAATGCATGCGCATGTTTCAATTTGCCCTTGGTAATAGTAGATTATTTGAGTAAACATTTTTTAAATGCATGCGCATGTTGAAGATTTAAATAAACTATGGATCCACGTGTGTAAGGAATATGCAGGCATATGGAGGAAGAGACATTGAAAATTACAGATGTGTCCGAGACTAATTCACAGATATAATTGATTTTGGGTATTTTTTTCAAAAACTGCTCCGAAAGTTTACAAATTGAACCTGCACCGATACCTGTTGAACTGTGAGTGTATGTGGCATTAATGTATTACTTCGCAGCACTCAGTCTGTGACAAAGTAATCCGTGTAACAAATAAGTCTATGCAGAATATTAATTCTGAAATGTTATTTTTATATTGAAAATTGTAAAATTTACAATTCATGTAGTAAAACCATAAATATGTACAAGAACAACCGTATGAACGAGAACAAACTTTGTACTTGCGGTACAAAAACATTCGAGCACGATATCTCTCGACAATTTTACTTCAATTTTACCATCAATGTCGCTAGAGAGAAACTTGAATCCTTAAATTCCCATTGAAAATATTGTTCCCGGTTTCTAGCCACAGATGCAACAATGTACAAAATGTTCGTTCTTACCGGAATAACATGCATCAATTATTTGCAAAGTAGTCTAGCATTTCTGAAACACTCGATGTGCATCCAAAGTCAGACATAGCGGACTGACATTCTTTGGACTGACTCTAACTTGTTTATAAGGAATTGGGAAAATGAGGACCTGACTTCTGACCCATATTCCTGCTGGGGTCGCACTAGGGTCTGGTAAGCCATGGACTTAAGTGGTGTAAATTTTGTCTTTAAGTTTCTACGAATAAAGCCTAGGGTTTGTTAGCTTTTGTAGTTGACCGATTTATGTGCGTACATGTAAAAGTAAATAAAAGTAAAAATTGTCTTTCTTATCAGAAAATAACCTCTATGATAGTATCTGACAATTACTTTTTTCTAATATGAAATAAGTCAATGTTACATCAGTATGAATACAAAAATGTTAACGATTCGTTTGGAATCGCAATGGTGACCGATAACGTTATCTCTCTAGAACACGCATGTTTGCGCAACGACCGAGATGTTGGCGAGATTTACTGCGTTTTATTCCGTGTCTATTTAATTCCGTGATGGGAAAGTTAAAATATTCATATTATTTTATAGATTGTTCACATTAAGTGTACCACTTATTTAAAGAAGTCTTCGACTAACACCTTGTTTCGCATTACTCACGCGTGTACGCAGACACTCGCAGAACACTAGTTATATTTGCCATCTACGCTCTACCTGAATTACTTAGAAGTTCACATAGCATAATAGAACAATCTTCAAGTGTTCATAAATTATTATCTTTTGTTCCATTTTTTTGAGACATCCAACATGTCTGCTCCAACAAAACCATCAGATTCCTCACACAAAATCGATAAATCGTTTCTTTGAAAACCAAAGAAGGTGCCAACAAATCCATGGACTGACTGTAGAATTCTCCCACTGTATATGTGATCTATGCGAGAAGTGAGATATCATCCAGCATGGTCCAACGTAGGTCCGGGGAAGATTTATCGAACACAACTGTTATGATTATATACTCAACAAAATTAAAATCCTATTGATTCGTTTACCTTTAATATGTCGTCATTACTGATACGTCAGTTTTACATTTCATGATTTGGACTTCCACATAATATACGTATACATGTCGTATGCATATCATTATAACATGTTTCAATAGAACAGAAATGGAATTAATTTGCTTGGTATATTAGATAAAGTATCAATGATATCTAACAGTGGGAAAGGATGACTTCATGGTCACAAAATATGTATCAGGATTCTATTGGACAAGAACTTCTATGCTATATAAGTGTTGTCAGTGACACGGAATATATATACATGTACATGTATTGTACAGATTGTACAATAACATTGTCTTATCACTAACTGTCCGATGTCTCGAGTTTACTTCAGTAAAATATTACACAATGATCTGCCACACTATTGAATCAACATTATTCCCATGGTCTGTCAGTAAAAGTTATAATATGAGTGGAAACATGAATATACACGTACGAACGCATGAGCGCATGATGCATGTATCACAATGATTGGTTAATTCTGAGCACAGCCTGACAATTGACCGATGACAATGCAGCATTCTGATAGTCTATACTTGTAAGACTTTTATATCGAATGGAGGTGTACACAATAAAATATAGTAAATATAGTTTCCGCTGACACTAATATTGAAATAATTTGAGAATACTTAAATAAGAAAAATAAAATAGAACCCCTCTTACACTCAATACGACGTAAACGTCGTTTCCCTGAAAAGCCCGATGCGACATTAACGTCGTCTACGCTCAATGCGACATACATGTCCACTCATTAGACACAGTTTGATTTCAAAGGAACTAGACATAACTGTATTTATCATTATTGTTGTGATACATTATTAAAAAGTTTGCTCTGGAGGTTAGATACATACAGAATACTAAGATAAAAACTTAAAACCAGATTTAGCTCAATTTTGTATGCGTTTACAGTCCCACATATATCTATTAAGAATGAATTAAACCCAAAGTGTAGTGTAATCAAAACAAGTTTTCACATGGTTGATCAATCTTTATAAACACATTTTATTACATCAACGTTAACGTCGTTTTTGTAATAGATAATTACAATTGGAACGCCATATACTTTTGCACGATTCAAACGTCTCTTCCGCATGACGTAAACAACGTCAAAAAATAATGGTACGAGCGTTATAGCATTAATGAGAAATAAATAAATAACGCCAGTACAGTTTGAATGAATAATAACAGTGCTAGGTATTTGAAGTATTCTACAATTTTGAAAAACACAGAAGTACATAAATACTACAGATGTCTAGAGGTCTTACATGAAAGGTCACGAGTTGACTATAACGACAATAAAATATCACTTTTCATACAAATTAAATATTTGACTATGTCAACATCATGTGAGCGCGTCAACATCGTGCTTGTTTTGCTGTGACTTCATGCATGTGAGTTATTTCACTAGTGAATAACACAATAATTCACGGATGTTATTTCCACTATATACCATGTCATGTAATAAATATATGCAATATGTAGGATATAGCCTGGACAGGACAACTTGATGAGTGTTTGCATACACAGGGTTATACCATTACATGTTGGAGGTACGAATCCGGCGTGTTTATAGGTTATTTACCGGTGCATTCAAACAGGTTGTTAAGGTTTGATATCAGAAAACAGATTTAATGCATATCACTAAATAAAAAAACGAAGACAGTATTGTGAGAATACATCTCATTGACATTGCAATATGTGATTCATATGGTTGACATAATTATTTAAACACAAACTATTACATATAACCTACACCTATCTTGCGTTATTACACCTGCTTGGCATTTGTTTTCATATTGCAGATTATCACGCTGGACATGTGTTACAAGTGTTCTAGTATAGGCTTGTATCAATGCTATAAAGTCAAGTATATGGGAAATGGCTCAGTGTGTTGTGAGCTTTGACTGTCATTGTTCATAAATGTGATTGTTCTAACCCACATTTTATTGTTTTAGGGGCGGATCTAGCATTTGGGCTCAGGGGGTACAACTTTGTGGTCCGAAGGGGCATATAGACGCCGCTTCTTCCGTCAATCCATGCATCACATTAAATGAATAGTTGAGCAACGTTTCATGCAGCAATCTTATAGCATACATTAACATTGTGTTCGAATCTGAACTGCATATTGTATGTGAGGCAACTATCCAGCTGGCTTAGTTACGGAATACCGGTGGTTCTACCCAGGTGTCTTATATGCCCACAATAATGCTGAAAGGGACACATGGGTCTTCCTTTACCCAAATACCTAGACAGGTCACTACACGACCCTGACTGTTTACGTGACTAAAAGCACTAAAATGATTCAATAACAGTTTGCCTCTATGTTGTAAGAGTAATCCTCACAGCATATCAATGAAGTCACCATTCATTGTCAAATTCCAAATATATGTATATTTATTCACACAAAACGCAAACAAAGTTCTGTCTAAGTTATTAACATATTGGTATACTAAAGTTTGACTAATAAATCAATGTAACTGAACTATTACAAAAGCGTTTATATCTTCATACCAGTAATTAATATAATAAAACACTGGTAATGTTCTATTAGTGAAGTATGGCTTAAGTATTCTTAATTCATATTTTAACAATAGTACATGAAAGTGATGGCACTAGTTAGATTATTCAACAATAGTGCATCAAAATGGAGATATCATTTAGATCATTCAACAATAGTACATCGAAGTGGTGACATCATTTATATTATTCAACAATATTGCATCAAAGTGGTGACATCATTTAGATTATTCAACAATTGTACATGAAAGTGGTGACATCATTTAGAATATTCAACAATAGTACATGAAAGTGGTGACATCATTTAGATTATTCAACAATTGTACATGAAAGGGGTGCCATCATTTAGAATATTCAACAATAGTACATGAAAGTGGTGACACTATTTAGATGTTTCAACAATAGTACATGAAAGTGGTGACACCATTTAGATTATTCAACAATAGTACATGAAAGTGGTGACATCATTTAGATTATTCAACAAAAGTACATTAAAGTGGTGACATCATTTAAATTATTCAACAATAGTGCATCAAAGTGTTGCCATCATTTAGAATATTCAACAACTGTACATGAAAGTGGTGATATCAGATAGACAAAAGGGCCCTTTATCGCGCACCTGAGTATGCTTCAAGACAGTCAAACAGGATTTTCAATGATTTAACATCATGACCTCCTTTTTGCCAAACTATGACCACACTTGACTTGCATTTTATTAAGATAAACATTTTGATCAATGTTTATGTAGTTCCATTAGAAAATGCAGCCCCCCGAGAACCCTAACGGATTTTTATTCATTTGATTGTGTAACCTAGTTTTTGACCTTAGATGACCCATTTCCAATCTTGACCTATATTTTATTAAGGCAAACATGTTGACCAAGTTTCATGAATTATAAAAATGAACTTCTAGAGTGTTAACAAGGTTTTACGTTATTATTGGACCTAGCGACCTAGTTTTTGACCCCAAATGCCCCAATTTTGAAATTGTACTAGATATCATTGACGCAAACATTATAACTATGTTTCATATAAATCAAGTTAAAATATGTGACATATGGTGTTTTAATAATGTTTTAATATAATTGACCTAGTGACCTAGTTTTTGACCTCAGATAACCCAGTTTCAAACTTGCCCTAGTTTTCTTTGAGACAAACATTATGATCAAGTTTCATACAGGTCAGGTAAAAGATGTTACTTATAGAGTGATAACTGTCTTAATTGTTTACGACGGAGCTAATACATGTAATACATGAATAGTACTTGGAGGTGATGCCATCAGTTAGATTATTCAACGACAATACATGAAGGCACTACACACACTTATTAATAATCAAGATTAATAAAGCAAATAAACACGTAGCAGCTCTATATAAAATATTTCAAACGGATGTTTTCAACAAACTGCATGCACATCCACGCATATACTCGTATCAGTTCTAAGTTTAACAGTAATTCTTCTTCTTTAACGTAGTCGTATTCAGATGACTTGTGTTATTGATTGTAAACCAATATGAACAGTGTTTGAAATCTAGTCGCTGATTGGATGATTGACAACTATATGAAACCGATAAAGTTCTCAAGATGTTTGCAGCCAAATAATGCTTGTGATGTACGCTTATTGGTTGTTTGACAACACTATGTAATCGACTCAAATTCAAGTTGAATGTAAAAAAAAATGTCTGCAGCAAAGCAATTTTAGTATTCTGGTCGATAATAGGTTGAATTTGCCTAACAAAGACCAACAAGAGATGACTATTTATAAGAAAAGTTATATACATAGTGCCTAAGAATTGAGTTCAAGCATGTGTATACTAATAAGTGTAGGTATAACAATTTTATTCACCAAGAAGGAAAGAAAACGAAAGACTTCAGCTATAAATTAAAAAGTATCTCTGTCACGGACAGTATATGTATAAATACGTAGTAGATATATACGCTGAATTAAACATTGTTAAAATCTCATCTTGGATAAATAAAGGTAATCATATATATATCACATATGTACACAGGTGAACAATAGGCATATTCAAGTATTGTACAAAGTTAGTGAAAACAACTTAAACAAGGGAAACAAATGTACACATTACGGTTCAAAATTAAAAACATGCTTCTATAGTTGAAACACTATGTGAAAACTGCATCAAATAATAA
Source organism: Mactromeris polynyma (assembly GCA_032209605.1). Taxonomy (NCBI): domain Eukaryota; kingdom Metazoa; phylum Mollusca; class Bivalvia; order Venerida; family Mactridae; genus Mactromeris; species Mactromeris polynyma. The sequence goes on from JASFXZ010000013.1 coordinate 6,033,871, forward strand.
GCAATTTCCAACACAATACATGTATACTAGGAAAAGCAAAAATATATCGTTTTCAGTTTATTTCTAAGTTTTATTAATAACTACATAAAAGTGGACAAAATCAGGAAAGTGGAACTATAACCGTTTTTTATCTGAATTTCCAACACAATACAGACATGTCTACAAGGAAAAGAAATATATATATATTTCAGGGTTTTTTTAAATTTGTATTAATAACTACATAATAGTGGGACAATTGAGGAAAGTGGAATTATAACCGTTTTGTTTTTTATCTCGAGATAATAAATCAAACTGAAAAAATGAGGACTCTTGAAACCCCTAAAGTATTAAGCTTTGCGTATATAAATCATAAACCTTTGCGTATATAAAACAAAAAAACATTCTTTGTCAAGATAAGCTACATATGTAATACATTCAGTAAAAATAATCACCATGTGGAGCCTGACAATCTGAGTTGATTAAACAGCTAAAGGCCAAATATAAAATGCATAAAAACTTTGAACGTTTATTACAATTCCAGGAAATAAATAGAATATTTGTATGTTTCTACACCAATCGTGAAAATATTCCGTCGGCTGCTCACTCGGTGACATAACTTTCGATCTTACATCGACACTTACAAATATCCTCTATAATATATTTGTCAAATGAAAAGTGTATGCTGATGTCAATATCATGAACAACGCTAACAATCTACAAAACACGTCCTACACTAAAAATAGACAAGTTCGCTCCGAAATATACGAAATATCACAAAATGTGGATCTCAGTAGCTTAACTTCCACAGTTTGTGAATATATACATTGCGTCATTCTCAAGCGACAACTGAACAGTTTACATGAACTTTCCAAAGAATCTATGTATTTCGTAGTTTGAATCGCTGTACCATTGTGATAAGGTTCAAGTAAATTATATCAAACAAAACAAAACCCTAGGGCATAATATATCCCGGGATTACACTATTTTGCAACTTGTGTTATTTTACCAGACGAAGTTTCTTCTCTTCCATTTAACGATGGGATCGTATTCATCAGATGCATCATGGGTAGTCCGTTTATCGGTTGAAGAAACCATGCTAGGTTCGGGTTTACTTCTAAGCAGTGAACTAACACGTCCACGTTCCCTGTTGAAGGCATCACTAAGTGAATAATTGATATAAATATTTGACTATATCAGAGAAACAACAATGTATTCAAGTTTGATGACAATTGGACTTTATCTGCAGCTGCGCCTAACATAACATTACCATTTAACTCGAGTTGAGGCAAACATAAAACTTAACAAATGCACTGATGTGAAGTAAGAGGGTCAGTGAACTACAAGTAATATATGGGTTTCTTAATCCGCACTGTAAGTTGTAGTCAAGTTTGATAGCAATGACAAACTTCAACAAAAATACGCACACTGATAACGAAACAGACACAGACGATGATCAAGTCATTAACTTCTCGTTTTCCTAACATTAGAGATTTAATTGTTTTACTTATTGATCAGTGACTTAGACAAAATTCGTTCCAGAGATGTTTCGATGCTACAGTAAAACAAATGTATTCTCACCATGTCTTGTCTTCTTCTGTATGTAAAGCAGAAAAGTATGTTCCCCCTTTCAGATCATCTGCTAGTAATTTCGGTATTTCAGAAAGGTATTTCTGTAGACAAGGCCAGTATTTCACTGAAAAACAAACATCGTTAACATTTAGTTTACATGGACTTCTATGGAAGGATGTGATTCTTATTTAAATCGGCCAGAAGTCGATTACACGAAAAATAAACAGAACATGAACTTCATAATGGAGACAATTAGAATTACGTTTAAACAGAATATACATCAACAATGTTAAGTATAAAACATACGCTAAACAGTACATTGTAGTTGCATCAACTACATGCTAGGTGAAGAGTGTCACCAACGCCCGAGATATAAATTCACAGACGACTAGGTAGATAACAAATGTCAATATAGAAACACCGAAGAACTATTCCCAAGACGCTTGTACAATGTATGTAAGGTCACTTAATACAATCATGTTTCGATTCCCGGGCACATTTATGAGAACAGATTCTTCTAAATTACGAAAATATTATTTTATTTCAGAACAGTCTACAACAATTGGGTAACGAATGGGAACAATATTGTCGAACAAATCGGAGACATTTGTTCCATTAAACCAACCCTCAAACATTTTACAGGATGCTATACAAACAAATATGTAACTTCATCCGTAGAATCCCCCGCGAAATTGGTTGCAAAACACAAAAGGTATTTATAGATAGCTTCTCAGAAACCGCTCAGCATGTATCATGATTGTTCCATTAACACTAGAAGAGGTATTGTGTGTCATTAATGGACAGCTCATGTGCAATGTTATAAACAAACTATGGTATGATATGTTCATGAACAGATTCGAAGCTATAGGCAAAGTGATACATTGAATATGAAGGTGAGAAGGACAATATTGTTTAACAGAATGTATGGACATTTTATCAAGAACGGGTTATTCTATAAGTAGTCATCTTTATGTTCTCAATAATGATCCGATATTCTATGCTAGTAGCCAGCCCGGCAGGGTTGGTCGTTAGTGCGCTCCACTACTAGTCTGGAGCTTGTGGGTTCGAAACCCGGGTCAGGCGCATGTTCTACAGTGTAAATGTGAATGAAGATAATATATTAACTACAAAAATTCCATGAGTCATTTGACCTCAACCTCTGAAAGCTGACTTATATTGAGAAAGTGTAAGTTGGTTGCGGAGAAGCAGGTTAGTACTGGTTGGAAACACTGGAGCATGGTAAGGTCAACTGACCGCCGTATATAACTGAAGTACTGGTTGGAAACCAAGGAGCATGGTTAGGTCAACTGACCGCCGTATATAACTGAAGTACTGGTTGGAAACTAAGGAGCATGGTTAGGTCAACTGACCGCCGTATATAACTAAAGTACTGGTTGGAAACACAAAAGCATAGTAAGGTCAACTGACCTTCGTATATAACTGAAGTACTGGTTGGAAACTAAGGAGCATGGCTAGGTCAACTGACCGCCGTATATAACTGAAGTACTGGTTGGAAACACTGGAGCATGGTAAGGTCCACTGACCTCCGTATATAACAGAAGTACTGGTTGGAAACCAAGGAGCATGGTAAGGTCAACTGACTGCCGTATATAATTGAAGGACTGGTTGGAAACCCAGGAGCAAGGTAAAGTCAACTGACCGCAGTATATATCTGAAGTAGTGGTTGGAAACCCAGGAGCATGGTAAGGTCAACTTACCGCAGTATATATCTGAAGTAGTGGTTGGAAACCCAGGAGCATGGTAAGGTCAACTGACCGCAGTATATAACTGAAGTAGTGGTTGGAAACCCAGGAGCATGGTAAGGTCAACTGACCGCAGTATATATCTGAAGGACTGGTTGGAAACCCAGGAGCATGGTAAGGTCAACTGACCGCAGTATATATCTGAAGGACTGGTTGGAAACCCAGGAGCATGGTAAGGTCAACTGACCACAGTATATATCTGAAGGACTGGTTGGAAACCCAGGAGCATGGTAAGGTCAACTGACCGCAGTATATATCTGAAGGACTGGTTGGAAACCCAGGAGCACGGTAAGGTCAACTGACCGCAGTATATATCTGAAGGACTGGTTGGAAACCCAGGAGCACGGTAAGGTCAACTGACCGCAGTATATATCTAAAGACCAAGGCAAGAAGCTTTAAACGGTTTGAAGGATCACAATATTCAAGGTGAAATGCATTGATGTTGAATGATAAGGTAAATACCGTTACAACAACAATTTGTTATAAAACAGTGCATATATCTTATAATGAAGAAGATAAGACGTTTTACAGAATATACATCATCATTGGAAGTATAATTCGTATGTGATTTGTTATCAACGCCAAAGATCTGAATTCACAGATGTCTAGGTAGATAGCACAGATGTCAATAAGGAAGCGATGGAAGAAATTTTCCCATGACGTTTGTATAAAATTGAATAACAGTGAAGACACTTATTGCAATACTATTTACATTCCCAGGCACATTTATGTGAACTGATTCTTCTCAATTACATGTAGAACAGGCTACAACAATTGGGCAACGAATTTGAATAATATTGTAGAAACGAGTGGAGACATGTGTTCCATCATACAAACCCTCAAACATTTTAAAGGATATTATTCAAACAAATATAAAACTTCATCCGTAGAATCCCCCAAGAAATTGGTTGCTAAACACAACGGTTATTTTTACATAAAGCTACCCTACCATAATTGTTCCGTTAACACTAGAAGATGTATTGTGTGTGTCAAATATGGACATCTAAGGTGCGATGTTATAAACAAACTACGGTATGATATGTTCATGACAAGATTCGGAGCCGTAGATAGAGATATATATTGAATATGAATGTGAGAATGGCATTATTGTTTAACAGAATACATGTATGGAAGTTCTCTCAAGAACGGGTTATTTCATAGTTAGTAATCTGTATGTTCTCAATGCTGATCCGATATGTTATGCCATTGACTAGTAGCCAACCCAGTAGATTATACATAGAACTCTGACTATGCTTGCGGGGGAGCAGGTAAATACTGGTTTGTAACCCATGAACACAGGTTAGGTTAACTGACTGCTGTATGTAACTGAAATACTGTTGAGAAACGACTGCTCTATAAAAATTCGATTGATGCACAAAGTTTCATGTATATTGAAGTTACATAATCCTGAATCAATGATCTACGGAAATGTGTGTAAAGCACAAAATACTCCGCGATCATTATTGTATGAGAAAAACAATGTTTTTGAAATCTCCTGGTAAAACAAAGTAAAACTACTTCATTATTCAACGTTTAATCTAAGACATTCCTATGTTTACAAAACATATAACTGTACAATCGTTGTATATGACAGATTGATTACACAATAACAAACAATTATTGTGTATTTCCTATATTTACAGGAGTAACGTATCGTAACGACTACCAATATGACAGAAAACAGAAATATGCCACATAGAAGTGGGCTTTCACAAACGCACAGTGAAGACAATTATCCACGAGGACATGAGGTATTGAGTAGCACATAATATATACACTTGGGCAGTTATAACAGTGTAACTGCAACTTACGCTGAATCTGTATAGTACGTTCTAAAGCTTGCAATGCATCTACACTAGACAATATCTGGAATTGATCTTCTTCGATTGGTGTAATTACTTTTCCCAGTAAGCATTTCAAACACATATCTGCTGATTTACATTCCGATAAGAACCCATATCCTACTTCTGCGATCAACACCACCCTTCCATTGGCTAATGACATCAATTCACTGGTCATGTAACCAAAACCTATCAGCAATAACGAAATACTGAGGTAAATGTTATCAGAACCATACACATTGAACCACACTGAACTTAACATTCATGATAATTGATTTCGTGGTTAAATGATTTCGAAAATACGAATGTATTTAGCGAAGATTTAGCACTTCATATAAATATTTATGTACAAAAATCATTCAAAGTTCATTTACCTTAAATGTAAGATATATAAATGACCAATATATCCAGCTATCAAATCCGATATTTACACCAATAGTATATTTCACATTATTTAATTGATGGTACATGAATGAGAAAAAAGTCTAGACAATGGATATAAATTATACATTACATTCCCGTGAAATTGGAGCGTCAAATCCTCTCGAAACTAACACTATTTCTGGATTGAACTCGCGCGCAATCGGCATCACGATATTTCTGCAATGTCAAGTTATAAGAAATTGAAATACATACAACTACTATTTGGCAATAAAAATACAGAGGTAAACAATACAGCTTTGAAAGAAAGAAAAACATACATTTCTGGAAAGTTTGTTGTTTGGTGATTCAAAGAATCTCATTAAAACAAAGCTTTCAATTTCACAAAAGCAAATTAGCAAAATAGTATAATTGGTTTTATTGGGTAAAACGCCATTTTCAGTTATACGAGATTTCCTAAATTTAAATATAATGACCGTAGCCAAATGTCACAGAAAGACATGACCGGCCAAAACCAGGAATCGAACCCTGACAGCCCGGATGGCAGCGTAGTACATGTACAAACTAGGCTTAACGGTATTTAACGAGTATACGAAATGCAATCCATTACAAAATTACCTAAAGGCTGCCAAATATTCTACGTCTCTTGCAAATGCATCCAACGGAATATTTATGTTAAACCCTTCAGCATTTCGAGAGCCACATTCATGTGATTCACCATGCTCCTGGTAAGGATTTGTGTCATAGATTGATATATACAAGATTGCTTTGTCACCATAAGTCGCTCTTTGTGTGCTCATACCATGCGAAGCATACTGTAACATGAAACATGAACATTGGGTGAACTATTACATTGATAATCGTATTGATAATAGTTTGAGAATACTAACGATTCGTCAACTACACGTACTCATGACAATAGACATCCAAAACAACAGATACACTGTCAATTTTAAACAACACATATTTACGTTTAGTTTACATTCAAATGGTTAGCGACTTAAGTAGTATAAGTATTTGCTATAAATTTGTTTATATATTATTTCTGACACAGCATACTTTTGGTGCCTTAATTCATATATCGTAAAAAAATACCCGAAAGGCAAATCAATGTTTTTATTTTGTAGCACAAAGAGCCTGTCAGTCATACATATGTCCATTTTGCTTTATATAACGAATTATGCAAAACAACATTTATTTAATTTTCATCATAAATGTAAAACGAATTATAAATATAATTATTAACGAATATATTGAACAATTTGAGAACCACATTAAATCGTAAAGTCAAATCTTTTGCTCAGAATATAAAAGCAAATGTGATTATGCATTCAATTGTAAGGTACTGTATGTGAATAAGTATTCAAATAGTTTGTTTCATTTAATTTTCACAGAAACGAGAACAGATTTTACTTAAAGTACCAATTGAAAAATGAGGATCCTTTTCATGTTCAATATCTCTTTCATTTGTTTCGCTGCTATGGCAACACAGCTCAGCTGTAACACATCGGTATCCCTGTAAGTACCAGATATAAAGATGTTATCAAGATGAAATTTACAACAGGCCTGTGTGATTTTACAAAATATTTCAATCCGACAATTTGTGCTGAAGTTTGTACAATCTTAATGTCTTGAACATATTTTCTCGTATGCGAAAGCTAAATTCTTTCCGGATTACTAAGTCCAACCAACGATTGAAAACACAGAATCCATTTTACTTTTGGATATGTATTTCTTGTTCAAGACAAATATGAAACAGACACGTAAAACATGCCGAATAAATGATTAGGAAACAGACAAACTTACGATCTAAAATAACGTCCTGAGGCCGGAACAAACACAAGTCCATTTTTAAGTTCACCTGTACCGACCTTGTATGCCATATCCGTAACACAACCCGCAACCTGCAAGTAAGTACTGTACCGCTCAGATATTGCATTGTATAACCTCCAGTAGCAAGATAGAGCATTGGTGTCATGATACAACGGGATTTATTTATCAACAGCGAGATCTAACGGCTTTTTGGTTTTGGAAAATAAGCAGATATACTGATTTTGCATTCTATTTCGAGATGTACTTTTGACGAGGGGTACAGTTAAAATGTTTATACCCTGTCCTAAATATCAATGTAAGTGCAGGTGCCTAGATCAATCACAGTTACCTGCACTGGCTACATGAAATTATTATTATTATGTGTCAGATTAAAGTTCCTGTTTGATTACACTTTCAAAAGCATAGGCCATATTATATTTTGTCAATAGTTCTGATTTCCTTAAATTGATATATGGCCATCCGGCTACTATTAATCTAGTCATAGCCTCGTGGGCTATAAAGAACAATGTCCAAAACTGGCGGATGCAAGCGCTCGTCTGGTTTTCTTTATTATTAAATAAAATAAACGTAGACTGTAAATTATACACAGATTTCAGAAAATAATCTGATTCAATTATTGACAATAAAACACTATATTAACCTTGACCCTTGTCATACCACATACATATCTTAACCCGAAAAAATTGTCTGATAGAGCCCACCACTTGGTCCGCCACTTACCCACTTAACCCTCTAGGTTTTAGATAAGTGTTGAGAGGTTAACGCGATAACTATCTAGTTAACTACGTAATATTGTTGTTAATTATACGGGTGACTAGTTAAGTAACGTGATAATCACAGCATTGTCTTGTTAATTATCACGTTAACTATAGCTCATATACAGTAGTTTCCTTTTATATGCTACGCGGTTCCCTGTCATCACACATGTTTGAATAGCTTTCTGTTATTTCGTAACTTTTAATTCTATATATAAGACAATATTCAATATTTTTACTGACAGTTCCAAGGCTGTAAATCGCTGTATGGCTATTATTTATTTTTATGTTTTAAATGTATGCTACATTTCCTTTCCCCCTGTGCAATTCTTTCACTTTATGTAGTGTTCATCTTTTTTCCAAATTCGGCCTATTGTTGCCAGCTGTCTTGACTTGTCATGTGATGTGTTCCATCACTTAATCCCACCCCCCTTTTTGTCCGCTTTAATTTCTTCTATTTATCCCTTATGGTGGTCCAGGCCATTCCTTGTGCCCCCGTCCCTATACGTATCTACCATTAGCCTTCTCGAATGCCTTATGTTTTATGGATTGTTGTTTTCCCGGATGTCTGTGTGGAGACGCACTGTCTTATATATGTGGCACAAGTGTAAGAATCAATGTTATTGCATGGGCGCTAGAAGTGATTGATATATAAAATTTACCAAGGATCTATACTTGCTCTTTGATCCTATAATTTAATATCGGACCACTGTAGCAACAATTTACAAAGGAAATGTGGCCAGCAACGCCACTACACCGATTACGTACCAAGTAAGTTTATGGTACATTTTTATTTGACACATAAATAGCAGTACTTTATGTTACGTTTCATAACAAAGGTAAAATGATTTAACACTCCCGAAAACGTTTACCTCACACTGTGAACTCAAGTTATTAACTTCTAACCAGGACCTTATACGGACTAGACGTTCTGTAAGAGCTGGATAGTTCATATGTACTTCACGCGTCTCTTTATCGAATGCTAATCCTGTAAATATAAAGACTAAACTTTTTTGTGGTAGACTTTGAAAAGGAAAGACAATTCCGATTACTCGCGCTGTAATTTATCTTCTGAGTAGTTCTTACTTCTAAAAAATTCACAATTCATAGTAAGGTTGTTCCATATAATAATAAAAGTTATTTTCAATTAAACTTTTACCCAATAGAGAAACTATCAATGCTACAAACAGATGATCCACGTCACACTATATGTTGCATACATTCTGCTTAAATGGTGTAAGTGTGACGTACATGTATAATGACCTGATCGACAAGTTTTATTTAAACACGCACACGATATTTTATTAATCTTACCAGTAGGCAAGTTGTCTCTAGCTGCAAACGATTGCTGTCTGAAAATAGTCACAAAACATAGATTGAGTATGGTCACTAACACAGGTAAAATACGATACATGATGTACATTTTGTTTCGTATTTAGAACCGTCGTTACTACTTAGTTAACACTCATTTGAATTTCAACGCCATTCTTTCTATATTTGGTGAAACACATTTACATACGGACTGAGACGTAGATTGTGGTTACAGCATGATATGCGAGTCAGATCCGAATCCATCTACGATACAAAAATTTGATGAATCAATACAAGTCTTACTGAAACGTAATACATTCAATGACATATAATATTATAAATTGTACATTCGCATCTGACTCAGTTGAGCTGTAGATATGTTATATATATATGCACGATAATGTGTGTTTATATTAGGTTAACAAATTATATATATGCCATTTCAGTCGATACTTCCCTCACTGTGTATGTCTGTATCGGATTTGCTGCCACAGGAATATTTTCATATTGAAGACATAGTTCGGTTTAAAATATTTCTCTGCATACAATATATATTATTTCGCGTGTCCTCTTTGCAAATTTCATCCGCGATTAAAAATTTATATGTTTTGCCTTTATCTTAGTTACTCATGTCATCAAAATAAGTTTAGAATACCGTTTTTGTGAGCGTAGTGTCCATAAGTCAACGTGTAGCAAAGCATAGTTTCATTGATTAACAATTTTCTTGACAACTTCAAAGATTAAATTACAAAATGATTTTATGCACGAACACATATGGTTAGGTTCGACAAAAGTTTATGTTGAATTTTCTTTATACTTTTTTCACATATCTACGATAAAATCACGGCTAATCAATCTTAGTGTATAAATTGACAGAATAACTATCACATGTTGTGTCTTCAAAATGCTGCATCCCTTAAACACGGACGAGTCCAAAAATTAACTGCGCAGTTCTCAATTTTGTATATAACTGAACAGAAATCTATCGCGGTTAGAACGAAATCGCTGATTTGACTGGATAAGAGCTGAACGATGTATGAAGGCTAGTTAAAATTTTAAAGTTTTCGATTACTATAAAGGCAATGTAAATTTTTGCTAAGTATGCAGTCAGTATGTGGCCAGACTTATTTGTTTAGGTGTTTAATTGGTATCCCAGCAAAAATTGACATCATGATGTATTGAAATGTCAGTATTTGAAATAAAGCAATAGACACCCACTTAAAGATTGAAAATATTGGCCAATGGTGATTTTCTTATGGGTGTGGTAATATTATTACGATATTTCTACTAATCGAAGGGGGCGATAGTGAACCCTATAACAACGCAAAAAATAGTATATGTATGATTATATACAGTTAAAATTTGACAATATTTTAATTAGGCCAATAAATTACAATGAAATTTATCATCATTTTGAAACCGAGAGCACAGCATCACAACATTTGTCTGGTTGTCTTTATTACAAAACGAAATGCATGATTTTGAGTAATAAGTTCTAAGACAATAAGTGAATACTGTGAAAAGAGTAAACAGGGTACGAACTGTGTCCTCTGACTTGTTAACAAGTGTTTTTATTGGACAATATGCCCTTTCCAACCAATAAATTAACAACATCGGCAAAAATACTTCAAGAATGCTTCAGATGAAGCAGGGTTGGACAGTTTCTGCCATTGGCGGAAAAACATGGAAAACAACGGAATAATCGGCAAGAAAAAAATAGTGTGACAAAAACTGGAAAACAAACTGGTAAAAACTAAAATTGGTTTGGCATAAATGTACGAAATGTATGATTTAATTACTATATTAGTAAAATGTCTTAAATGTTATTTATTGATCCCAAGATAATGCATAATGATTATGTATACATGATGGAGATGGGCAGTCTACAAATTTTAGCATATCAGAAAAGATGCCCCTTAAAATGATATCTTGAAAATTGCAAGACAGTAACTTATTGTAATATGTTTCTGAAACTCTTTTAAGTTCACACCTTTTTGACATGTATATATGAGTACATTGTACTGTGTTTTAGAGGTATCTGTGACAGTTGTTATCATGTGGGCCTGTCCAAATTCACACTCCTTAAAATGGCCCGATTTCACTTTACAAATCCCATAAAGTTTTCATTTGCGTATACATAAACTGAAGTCTCAAAAACAGCCTACATATGTCAACAAGAGGCTGAAGAAACATATGATATGTGATATCAATCAATCATATGATATGATAGTGTTAAGAAAATGATGAAGTGTAAATAGTGTCTTGTCTTTTATTGTGTTGAGGTGTCCGCACTATTGAGTAATTTAATTATATTTCTTATAGTCCTGAGATGCTATTAGCATTAAATAAAATAAATTAACCGCTATAGTTACGCAAATAAAACGGAACTGCTGCATAACGAAAACGGATCAAATAAGCCACTCGTCCATAAACCAACTGAACTTAACAGTAAGTTTTCTCAAAAGGAACTGGCTTTTAGTTTGACAAAGGCTGTTCCTTTAATTCTGCACATTATCTTATCATAGTCATCGTATTAAACATTTGTAGCAAAATAACAAAATATTTCGCGATTGAGTGAACAATATCGAGGAGCAGAACAGCCGACAAACTGTTTTGAAATCTATATTATCAACAACATTTATGTTTTAACACCGAAGGAACAAAAATTAAAATATGACGAAAAAGTGCAGAAAAGCATGGTGAAGTGTTCTTTCCATATTTATAACACGAACCTGTATATTGTGGCTTGATGACGCTTTATTGAGGCCTGGGCTCTTGTAGGGGGCGAATACGAAGACGACGGCTTGGTCCGTGTGACCATGGGTACTTCAACTTCTTTGTATCGTGGTGAAGATTCAGTGGGTCCTGATTCATCGGGTAATAATTCAGTGGTTGATAATTCAAATGTTTCCATGTCTGAAAAATCCGTGAGTAATAGTAAGTAATAGTAAGTAAATGGTGATTCAGTGGATGATAATAACGTGGGTGTTGTTTCATTCGTTGATAATTTAGAGGGTTGTGTTTCAGTGGTTGATAATTCAAATGTTTCCATGTCTAAAAAATCTATGAGTTAAAGTAAGTAATAGTGAGTAAAATGGTGATTCAGTGGATGATAATTCATGGGTGTTACTTTATTCGTTGATAATTAAAAGGGTGATGTTTCAGTGGATGACAATTAACTGTATAATGTTTCAGTGGATGACAATTAACTGTATAATGTTTCAGTGGATGATAATTCAGTGGGTTATGTTTCAGTGGATGATAATTCAGTGGGTTATGTTTCAGTGGATGATAATTCTGAGGGTGATGTTTCAGTGTATGATATTTCTGAGGGTGGTGTTGCAGTGTATGGTTATTTTGAGGGTGGTGTTTCAGTGAATGATAATTCTAAGGGTGGTGTTCCAGTGTATGATAATTCATATCGTGATGATTCAGTGTGACGATTCAGTAGGTGATACTTTAGAGGGTAGTAATTCAGTAGATGATTATTCAGTGGGTTGTGATTCAGTAGATGATTATTCAGTGGGTGGTGATTCAATAGATGATAATTCAGAGGGTGGTGATTCAGTAGATGATTATTCAGTGGGTGGTGATTCAGTGGATGATAATTCAGAGGATGACGATTCAGTAGATGATTATTCAGTGGGTGGTGATTCAGTAGATGATAATGCAGAGGGTGGTGATTCAGTAGATGATTATTCAGTGGGTGGTGTTTCAGTAGATGATTATTCAGTGGGTGGTGTTTCAGTAGTTGATTATTTAGTGAGTGGTATTTCAGTAGATGATTATTCAGTGGGTGGTGTTTCAGTAGTTGATTATTCAGTGGGTGGTATTTCAGTAAAAGATTATTCAGTGGGTGGTATTTCAGTAGATCATTATTCAGTGGTAAGTGTTTCAGTAGATCATTATTCAGTGGTAGGTGTTTCAGTAGATGAGTATTCAGTTGGTGGTATTTTAGTAGATGATTATTCAGTGGGTGGTGTTTCAGTAGATCATTATTCAGTGGGTGGTGTTTCAGTAGATCATTATTCAGTGGTAGGTGATTCAGTAGATGATAATTCAGTGGGTGGTATTTCAGTAGATGATTATTCAGTGGGTGGTATTTCAGTAGATGATTATTCAGTGGGTGGTATTTCAGTAGATGATTATTCAGTGGGTGGTATTTCAGTAGATGATTATTCAGTGGGTGGTATTTCAGTAGATGATTATTCAGTGGGTGGTGTTTCAGTAGATCATTATTCAGTGGGTGGTGTTTCAGTAGATCATTATTCAGTGGTAGGTGATTCAGTAGATGATAATTCAGTGGGTGGTATTTTAGTAGATCATTATTCAGTGGGTGGTATTTCAGTAGATGATTATTCAGTGGGTGGTATTTCAGTAGATGATAATTCAGTGGGTGGTATTACAGTAGATGATTATTCAGTGGGTGGTATTTCAGTTGATTATTCAGTTGGTGGTATTCAGTGGATGATAATTCATAGTGTGATGATTTAGTAGAGGGTTATTCAGTGGATTGTGTTTCAAGGGACGATCAGTAGGGTATGTTTCAATGAGTACTGGATACAAGTCATTGTTGAACAATAAAGACCTATTTCGTAACCCGATTTTAAAGAATGCACATATGAAAATTGACTCCATCTTTGACGGACATGCTTGTTAATGTCGCCAAAGGAACGATTTTGACTGACTGAAATTATTCGTAAATCCGACAAGTATTTGTACACATAACCTTTACTACAAAATTGAACAAACGTGCATAGCAAATAAGACGGCTCGATGTGGTAATACCGTTCGACAAATCGCGAAAGACAAGTATTCATCTATTTAAACACGTACTTGAATAAGAAACAATTTAACGGTAATTGGCGATGTGCTTCTGTGACTTTCCGTGTGCAATAAAAATATCCATCCGAACTCAAATATCAATGACGTCAAACTCATCTACAACAACAAAAACTAATCAGATTCAAAATTGCCATCACGTGATGAGACGTCTCCGATTGTGTACGTGTGTCTGATGCAATCGAGAATATCAGCAAACAGCGAGTGTAAACAAAAATCACAGAAACAAATTCAAGTATAAGCATTATTAAATCACTCAATTGGCATGTTTTACAAACTCTTGGTTTGATCGCAGTTTTATACAATTTGACATGTGTGTATTAAAAGTCTAACATTATGCAAATTTTTCCATTCAGTGATGTGTTACATTCGTCACCAGCAGGATACGGTCCGATAAACAAAGAAGGATAAAATCGGGATTTTGGAAAAATATTTCGCGGTAATTGAAAATTCGTCTTAACCCTGTTCGACATAACGACATAACGAGAGCGTATATAAAATGTATTGCATTCAGAATACAATGTAGTTCAATACTTACGTCTTTGTAACTCTTGTACAACATTCTGATCACCAAGTTGCTGTTCAAGTTCCGTGGTGTCATTTTCAAATTTATCAACATCAATTGTTGTATGTAACTCAACTCTCTGACCGCCAGATCTAGATAATGCCTCTGACATTTTGTTCAGAGCATTTGTAGATGATCCATTCCCAAAACAGTCAATTGCATGTTTCACACCTTCCGAACCTCTACATTTCAATGTAAGCACGATAGATTTGTTGTTAGAATCTTTTTCTGAAAAATAAATATGACTTCATGGAAAGTAGATACACGTCTATAAACAGTCTTCTGTTCTGAACATCGATGTCCTTAAATATTAACTAAAATTTAGACATAATTTACGAGATAAACTTGACCTACTTTTATTCGGCGCAGCCGTACGAAGAATGGTTTTGCTTTTTAGATATCTGTGTAGTGTAAACCAATCAAATCTAACGTTAACCACCAAGGCAATTTCTCTTAAACCGAACAACGTTTGTAACATTGTCGCAGATTGGTTAACCTTTCGATAAAGAGTACGTTACCTTACCGAAATACACCGAATGTCGGTGAATTTACCGAAATCCATTTTTGGTTCTAGAGTGACCAGCAATCGTAACATCTCGGCATTGTTTTCTGTTGCACAACAAATCTTAACATTGAAATTGCGCCGACCTTTTTTCAAGATATTTCTTGTTATCACCTATTTTTACACGTAGGGATGTTGGTCCAACTTTATCAGGGGCTTACCTAGATACATTTAAGAGCCGAAGTGTATCGGCTGAAGTGAACGTGTTCCAAAAGATTATTTCAATAGCCCATGTGCAAGCCATTGCAACTACAGACATAAATTGCTCAGTCGCGACATATGAGCTAGTTCAGTAGCAAAGAAAGTGTCACGGAAAGTATCTTATCACTGTTATTTTTCTTTTTTCGAGCATTATCATCGAATATTAAACATCGGGGAATGATTTGCAAAAAAGTTGCAGTTTAACGTAAAGTTGGCCAATTTATTATTGGTTTGTAGTCGCGGCGATGTTTACCGATTAGTTCATGTATGCCCCCTTCACATACACGGATTTTTCTTACGAGTCCTTACGGATCGCCAACTCGTAGTCAATCGCAAGCATCCGTAAATAACTCGCTGGTATCCGTAAATAACTCGTCACAACTCGCAACAACTCGCAGACACTCTTAAGGATCCGTGAAAGGAGAGGCACATTTTTTGACATGTCAAAAATCTTCTCACGATTGCCCACGGATTGATCCGTAAATAACTCGTAACAATCCGTAAGTATCGTAAACCGCTCGCAACAACACGTAACCATCCGTAAACTGCTCGCAAGAATCCGTAAATGACTCGTAACAATTTTGTTTACGATTTGTTACGGTTAGTTTACGATTTGTTTACGGATTTTGTACGGATTATTACGAGTGCTTACGTGTTGTTTACGATTTCATTCGGGTCGTGTTACGATGGCCTTGCGGATTGTTACGAGTATTAACGAGCACTTTACGTGTAGTTACGAGTACTTTACGAATATATACGTATGCTATTGGGGAAAGGTATAAAAGCAGCAAAATCGTAAGGACTCGTAAATACTCGTAACTAACTCGTAACTATTCGTAACAACACGTAGACAGGGCGTAACCGTAAAAGCTACGATGAATAGTAACATTCCGTAATATACTCGTAACAATCCATAAAAAGCTCGTATAATGCCCGTAGGTTGCTCGTAGTTATCCGTGACAACTCGTAACAAATCGTGGAATTTTGTGGTAAATACATCGTAATAACCCGTAATAATCCGTAATAAACCATTAATAGCTCGTAATAACTCGTAACAACTCTTAGATCGGTCGTAAAAGTGGCCAAATCGTAAGGATCCGTGAATTTGTGCGATCCGTAAGGACTCGTAAGAAAAATCCGTGTATGAGAAGGGGGCATTAGCGGTGAAATTTGACATCACTTCTAAAAAGACATTATAACGTCGCAGATATATAGACCAATCTGAAACCGAACCGCTTAAGCGTGATGTAATTGCAAGGCGTTTCGAACATTTTGGCGAATATTTATCACGAAAGTCGTCCAGCTAGGAAACTCTGTTTGCGAAGGATGTAGTCATGTAGACAATGCGATAGTTCCGTGTAAAAATATGCTTCATAGAGTGGAACCTTCTTATAATTAAGTATGACTTTCCAGTTATGGGTAAGTTATTTGCCCTTTATATATATACTTACTTAGACTCTACATATTTCAGTTGAGCATAAAGTTATTTCTCTAATGCAATTCTATATATACAACGACACTTGAGCAAGGGCAGTAACCATCCCATTTACATATTTACTAATATAGTTTAGCATGTAAAACGAACTAAACACGGGTTTCGAGTGTGAAACATAAATATATTGCCATATTAAGCATATTCCGTTGAAAGATTTAAAACTGATCGTTGAAAACATGCCACAGATTTTCACCAAAACTGCAGTATATTTATTACATACACATATATACACATTCCTGTAATGTTACTATTTTTTCTGTTCTATTACTGGATAACTTTATAACTTGGATATAGAGAGTCAGTTTACGCGCCCTGTAAATTGAATACACATCTTGTTTCACACACTCGTAGTGAAAATATTTTATTTTGGCTAAAAAATACTAAAATGAGAAACACAGAATGGCTACATGTATGTATATATTTGTTCCTATTTCGCACAACATGTTCCTTTAACTCGAATTAAATGTTCTCTCGTTAGTTATATTTTGACAGGCAGAGTAAATACCAACTTCTGATGCGTTTTATTTAAACCGTAATTATCCGTATATTCGATATTTATAATATCATATGTATGTACCAAATGCAATGACACCTTTTAGTAAGATAATTAACCGACCAGAAAATGTATTAAATAATGTTAATGCAGAGGCATTTCCCTAGACTTTTGAACTTTGTTTATGTTGATTTCTTTTAAACAGCGTTTAACGGCGGTAGATTGTATACTAGAATACATGATACTATCATCTTACATTAATTACCAATGTTGTGTGCATTCAAAGTAGTTGCAAAAACAATGGACAATATAAAACGAGCACGGAGCTGTATACCTGTGCTTTGTCAGTCTCATAACATGTTATTACTGTTTTATTTCGTTTATTTTATTTCGTTTCTGGTAGCTATTCACAGTAATGCATTAATCAGGAATTTCATCACATGGTATATGCATGGATTATACTGATAATGGGATACACACACTCTGTATTGAGTATTGCTTTATTTATGTGGCGTTCCGTGTAGCAACTTATTCTCTCTCTTTTATCAATATATGATTTTCAAATTAATCGACGTTTCCTTAAACAACAGGATTTTTAAAGTTGCACACCTTCTAAGCCCATCAATAATGCCCCCATGCTTGTACTCCCTCAATTTGAACGTGTTACTAAGATATTACATCTGTAAATGGCGATTTCGAGAGAATGCACAACAAAGCACAAAGTATCAACAAGAAGATTTCAGTATATTAAACAGCTTAACACGGAACTATCGCTTCGGGAACGGGACATTTACATACTCAAATTTTACGGAACACTTTATTACTACCTCATGTATACTGCATTGTTTTTAGCAAAGCTGTGACAAAATCATTGCTTTTTGAATACATATCAAAAACATCGCAAAATCAGATTGCTGGTAAATATATACGCGACGACAGATTAAGGATATCATTCCCCCTAGTTTTGATACAATGCACGGAAACACATGATGAAGCGCCTAAACTTGTAAGTCGTAACAGGGCGATTCATCATAATGATATATCACGAAGAGGAAAGCTCAGGCTTACGTATTCTTTGGAGCAATATTGTGACAAGTTTTATCAAAATCCCTTGCATTTCACCCTCAAAAATACCATATACAGTATTACCCCATATATGATTTTATAGACAGTAGGACGTTATGTCTATAGGATATAGACGCTCTGAATATGGAGTGGTCATTGGTAAACTGGGGATAACCGTGGTTTAATCACCATATATGTCTCGAAGAAGAAGCTCAGACGTTATGCGGTCTTTGCAGCAATATTGTTCCAAGTTTTCGGTATGAACCCCGGACAGTGATATTGTGACATAAAAATATCGCAAAAAGGAAATGGCCATTCAGAAGTTGACACCATCATGACTTCACCATAACATGATACTGATAGCGACAGAGTATATCAAGCGCTTATCATCACGTAAATCATGTTTATAGCACAGTTCAGAGCATGAAACATTTGTCCGGTACATATCCCACATGCACTGAAATGTCAAACTAGTAGGTACTTTTTTATGTTTGACAGTGTGTATTGATAGCCCAGCTCGTAGAGCATTGGATGTCGCCCTGTTCGGTTCCTGGACAAGGGAGTGCGTGTCATTCTTTGAAAATTGACAACAGTCATTCAAAATCCGTCTCTGATTTATGTAAAGGAGTTGACAGCTGCTTGCCGAAGGACAATTAGAACTGGTTGATACTTGATTACAGACAAAACTGGTTAGGTCCATTGACCGCCATAGGCAACTGAAAGTGATGAACAAGGCGTCCAATCAAATAATAACAAAGTAACAAAAGTAAATATATCAGTCCTCATTTACCTAAATAATCCACTAGTGGGTTATGGGTAATAATACCTGGATTGTAAGAACTCACATGCTGTACGTTAGGTATAAATATGTAGTAATTGCTGTTAAATAAGACTATACCTATCTGTTTTAAAGCTGAGTACAATGTCTCAAGAGCAATGCTTATATTCAACTTTACTGGACTCCCCAAATATTTACTGAGTGCGTTTTCCAGTTCTATCAGTCTCTCCTCGTACATTTTTTCGGCTAAATATTGGGTGATATTCTTCAAAGCCGATATTGTTGAGCATCTGTTGATTGAAAAGCAATTAGGTTATGTAATAATTATTTAAATATAAAAAATGTAGAACGTCGTTGTAACAAGAAAATTGCACTTATTATTATTCGTGTTTGTTATCAAAGGTTTTGTACTTAGTATATATTCCTGATGAAGGGAACGTATAAGCAAAGGTTTCTGAAGATCCCTCGCAGATATTTAGGAGATATCCACACAAAAAAGAATTGACGTACACAATAATTCGCTCCTAGAAGTGGCATTAAAAGAAAATTATCCATGTGGGTTAAATACTACCAATATTTCATTTCCATATAAGAAATCAAATCAACAGGCTGACAGGCATCATACAAACTATATACCTCCATTATGCATGGAAGAGTATTGATTATTTTACAGTAAATACATTTCATTACTGGTATGTGTCTCTGATTTGTGCTGAAGACTACAGTCACACACATTTTACAATGCAAAATATAATTATTTGAAGAAAACATTTCAATATGTACCTCAAAATGATCAAAATTGATCCCTTTTCCACTTTGGCAATGTCCACACCCTTATCTATCATGTCTGACACAAAGCTTTTGCTAGCTGTCAGTACTTCATCACCATCAGTTTGATTTTGTTCACCAGCTTGATGTTGTCCACCAGAAACAATTTGTTTTAATGCATTAAGTAGTGTTGCTTGTGCTGTATCCCCTTCAGCCGGTGTTAATGCAATAACGAGAAGTCTGGCCATTATGTCTGTTAATATATGTTGTACCATCTGATTTAATTCAGACTTCTTAACGAGAGACTTATAACCCAGACATGCAGGATTGAGACTATCCGTAAACATAATACATGTATAACACTTTTCACCCAAATATTAAGACATACATTAAACCAAAACGTGCTGCATGCATATACAGAACTGGTTTGGGTATTTCTTTGGGTGCAACTGATTGTCTACCACTACCTTATGTTTATACTTAAAATATTACTTCAAAAACAGTTCGGTGAAAAAATGTTATGTGTAATATTGAAGTATCAAATCACTATAACAAACGTAGTATCATTCATATCAGCAAATGTCATGACATTTAATATAAATAGTTCCCACTACTACAACATTTACTTCCCTTGATCTTAATCATCCGCCATTTTGATAGACAAAACTGATAAGCACTTATAGGAGTAATTTTCAAAAATGTGATAACTGAGAAATAGCAAGATCATTTGCAGGTGACAACCTTTTTTACAATTTTCGGAGCAATCTGCCCACATGAGCATAATAAATAAGTAGTTTTGTATATCTGATTATTTTATCATCGTTTATAGACTTGAAGGAAAATTGCCTATCAATATGGCCGACTATTTAGAACAAAGGAATAAATATAAATAATATAAATGTGGAAACTATACTATAATAATAGTGAAAACTATCTACTTCTGACTAATGATGGACGGAATTCGTGAGAGAAATTATAAAATTGTGTAAAATAATATTGAATTGTAAACAAGATGTTATGCTGTATTATGCCTTACCTTGCTTTTTTTCCATTTTAACGCTGGAGACTTGCAGTTCAGCAACCTGATTGCAGCAATCATTTAATCCTACATGATAGATAATAACAGGATTACACAGTATACATTAGTTGAGATACTCTGCAACTACGAAGTCGATCTAGATAAAAGCAGTTCCATGGATAATGTCCATGCACTAGATGTACACAATGCCCGTGTACTAGATGCAAACAGTGTCCATTTACTAGATGTACACAATGTCCATGTACTAGATGTACACAATCTTTATGTACTAGATGTACACAATATCCATGTACTAGATCTATACAATATCCATGTACTGTATGTATACACTGTCCATGTAATAGATGTATACACTGTCCATGTACTAGATCTTTACAGTGTCAATGGACTGAATGTATACAATGTCCTTGTATTAGATGAATACAATGTCAATGCAACATGCAATAGATGTCATCAATGTCCGTGTACTAGATGTATACAATGTCCGTGTACTAGATGTATACAATGTAAATGTACTAGATCTATACAGTGTCCATGTACTAGATGTACACAATGTCCATGTACTAGATGTATACAATGTCCATGTACTAGATGTATAAAATGTCATTGAACAAGATGTATAAAATGTCCATGTACTAGATGTATACAATGTCCAAGTACTAGATACATACAATGTCAATGAACACGATGTATACAATGTCCATGTACTAGATGTATACAATGTCCAAGTACTAGATACATTTGTACATGTACATACAATGTCAATGAACACGATGTATACAATGTCCATGTACTAGATGTATACAATGTCCATGTACTGTGATATCCGGTACATGAGTGTTCCTGTACATAGAACTGTAATATCCGGGACATGAGTGTTCCTGTACATAGAACTGTGATATACGGTACATGAGTGTTCCTGTACATAGAACTGTAATATCCGGGACATGAGTGTTCCTGTACACACAACTGTGATATCCGGTACATGAGTGATACTACAGGTTGAATTTTAATTCAACAATTCTGATCAGATCGTCAGGATGGCACGCAGCAGAATGACGATTATTTTACCAGCATCTTGCATAGCGGCACTTATATATTCATTCAAAACAAGTTATTATTGACGGTCAGGCATAACCGGTGAATAGGCAGTCAGACAGACAGACAGACCGGGCAGTGTTTCTGACCAAGAACATATGTGAATCTTTGTTGGAGACCGGAATCAATAAAATTGTAAATAGAGATCTATTATCTATTTATTGCAAAATTCATATCTGTTGTATATTTAATCAATTATTTGTCAAACTGATACATCAGAAATGGTTATAATCTTGACATAATGAGAACTATCGCCTGTAAAGTGTTTTATCTTGAAACTATACATAGTATGTCATCATATGTAGCCGCTTTAATGTTTTAAAGAACAGCAGCCAAGTGAATTTTGAATGGCACTAATGAAATAAAGTCATGTTTTGAGTTCGGTCAATGGTTGCGTACTGTGTTACTTAATCTTTCTTTAATAGTATAGATCTAAAGCAGAAAGTATATGGTTTATTGCTTTCTAGATATTCTCGGTTATTTTTAAATTAAACTTATGCAAAATAGTGTCGACATATTTCCAATGAGAATAGAACGGGTGCTGTATCATTTTCAGTTTCTTCATATTAATAAATCAACCGTCTGCTAAATGTACGCGTGAGACAAAATACCATGGCGTTGATACGCGCCCTCCATAAGGCCTATGAATAGAATATGATTTCAGCCTAATGTGGGAACCCACATTTCTTATTGTAATAAGAGAATCACGGTAATGTACACTTTTGTATACAAATTTGAAAAGGAAGGACATCCGTTCCGAATGAAACGAATATAAACGCGAAATTTAACCCATCACAGTACAGTCTTCCAAACACTTGAATGTTTCTTACGAACTATATCAAAACTGCTTCTGAACTTAAACATGTGTATACAAGTTGATTTCTTTTTCATTTGATCTAAACTTTTAAAGTACATGGATCTATCGCATTTTTGCCTGAATCAAAAATACATACATCGTATAATTGTAGCGACCAATTACCATACAATATCACATGAACATAGTAAGGGGATGATAAATAGGCCAGGGTAAAAATAGTAACGTAAATAAACACATATATATTAATAGCTTGCATAAACATATAGTGCATTAGTATTGACCTGATACACTTCGACAGACTGTTCGAGTGTTCTCGTTATTTTACGTGTTGCATTATATCGAAAAAAAGAAACAACATTAACCGAAGTGACCGGACACATTGGCCCAGTCCCAAACAATATAGTGTAGGTTTGAATGAACTCGATACAATTCATATTTACTGTATTTCAATTTAATAATTAAATATTAATTTGATTTTAACATAATTATTACATTACGCCATAGTCGTCCAACAAGAAACGAAGAATAGACAAATTTACTTTCCAACTCAGAATGAAAGCAAAGGATAAACCTTAGAAAAAGCCACAAAATAATATGTCATAGAATGATCAGAAACACACCTTTCAACGTTAAAGACGATAATGACGAAGTTCGACTGTCACCTATTTCATAGCACATGCTACAAGGGAAATCAGATAAACTCAAACCATTCAAATATAAATGTGTTGATAACCGGAGAATCAATCATCTGACGAAGGTCGGTCTGAATACACCAAGGCCAAACCAGGACTGTTGTCACAGTATACTACATGACTCCCTAGGATTGTCACAGAATACACAGGACACCATAGCACTGGAAAAGTATACCACAGAACACCCTAGGACTGCCACAGATACCCCAGGACACACTAGTTCTATCACAATATACCCAGGAAACAATAGGATTGCCAACGTACACCAAAGGACAACATTGGACTACCACAGTACACCCACGGACAAACTAGGACTTTCAGGAATATCCTAGGACATTTAATGACTGCCACAGTATACCCCTGGATACACTAGGACTGTCATAGTATCACCCAAAGTATACCCCATGACACCGAAGGACTGCCACAGTATACCCCAGGACACCCTAGTTCTGTCACAATATACCCAGGAAACAATAGGATTGCCAACGTATACCAAAGGACACCATTGGACTACCATAGTACACCCACGGACAAACTATGACTTTCAGGAATACCCCAGTACATTTTAGGACTGCCACAGTATACCACAAGACACACTAATTCTGTCACAATATACCCAGGAAATAATAGGATTGCCAACGTATACCCAAGGACACCATTGGACTACCACAGTACACCCACGGACAAACTATGACTTTCAGGAATACCCCAGTACATTTTAGGAGTGCCACAGTATACATCAAGACACACTAGGACTGACATAGTATCACCCAAAGTATACCCCCATGACACCGTAGGACTGCCACAGTATACCCCAGGACACCCTAGGTCACTAACAGTATAGACAAGGACACACTAGGACTGTCACAGTATACACAAAGACACACTAGGACTGTCACAGTATACACCAGGACACCCTAGGACTGTCACAGTATACCCCAGGACACACTAGGACTGTCACAGTATACACAAGGACACACTAGGACTGTCACAGTATACCCAAGGCCACACTAGGACTGTCACAGTATACACAAGGACACACAAGGACTGTCACAGTATGCACAAGGACACACTAGGACTGTCACAGTATACCCCAGGACACACTAGGACTGTCACAGTATACATCAGAACACACTAGGACTGTCACAGTATACATTATGACACGCTAGGACTGTCACAGTATACATTATGACACGCTAGGACTGCCAAAGTATACCCCTGGACATCATAGGACTGTCACAGTATACACTAGGACACCAAAGGACTGTCACAGTATACCCCTAGGACATATTAGTAATGTCACAGTATATCCCATAACACCATAGGACACACTTCGACTGTCACAGCATACCCCTGGAGCACTATAACTGGCGCAGCATACCCCTGGACACACTAGAACTGGCACAGTATACCCCAGAATACACTGTGACAGATACATTATACCCAGGACAAACTAGGACTGGCACAATATACCCCAGGACACACTAGGAGTGCCAAAATATACGCCAGGACACAATTGAACTGTCGCATTATTCGCCAGGACACACTAGGACTTGTTCAACATACACAAGTACACACTAGGACTGCCATATTATACTACAGGACACCCTTGGACTGCCACATATTACCCTAGGACACACTAGGACTACCACAGTATACCCCATGACACACTAGGACTGCCACTGCGTACCCCAGAAAACAATAGGACTGTAACAATATAAGTCGAGAAACTCTGGGACTGTCACAGTATACCCCATGACACCCTAGGACTGACAAAGTATATCCTCAGGACACCCTAGGGCTGTCACAGTATACTCAATGACATTTTAGGATTGTCACAGTTTACCCCAGGACAACAAAGGGCTGTCAGAGTATACCCCGTGACAACTTAGGACTGCTCTAACTGTATACCCCATGACACACTAGGACTATTACAATATACCCCATGGCACACTAGGACTGTAACATTATACCCCATGACACACTAGGACGGTCACAGTATACCCCTTAACACACTATGACTGTTACAATGTACCCCATGACACACTATGACTGTTACAGTATATCCCATGACACACTAGGACTGTCACAGTATACTCCAGGACCCCTAAGACTGCTGTCACAGTATACTCCAGGACCCCCTAAGACTGCTGTCACAGTATACCATAGGACTGGCACAGTATAACCTAGGACTGGCACAGTGTATCCTATACTGGCACAGTATACCCCCTAGGACACATTAGGACTGCCACAGTATATCATAGTACTGGCACAGTTTACACTAGGACGGGCAAAGGGTACCGTAGAACTGGTAGAGTATAACCTAGGACTGGCACAGTGTACCCTAGGACTGGCAAAGTATACCCTAGGACTGACACAGTATACCACATGACACACTAGGACTATCAATATATTCCCCAGGACACACTAGGACTGCCACAGTATACCATAGGACTGGCACAGTGTAATTCAGGACTGGCACACTGACCCTAAGACTGGCATAGTGTATACTAGGTCTGGCACAGTGTACCCTAGGACTGGCACATTGTACCCTAAGACTGGCACAGTGTACCGTAGAACTGGCACAGTATGCTCTAGGACTGGCACAGTGTACCATAGGAATGGCAGAGTATACACTAGGACTCACACAGTATATCATAGGACTGACACAGTATACCCTAGGACTGACAAAGTATATCCTAGGACTGGCACAGTATACCCTAGAACTGACACAGTATACACCCAAGACTGACACAGTGTACCCTAGGACTGACACAGTATACCAAAGGACTGGCACAGTATACCCTAGGACTGACACAATATACACCCAGGACTGACACAGTGAACCCTAGGACTGACACAGTATACCATATGACTGGCACAGTGTACCCTAGGACTGACACAGTATACCAAATGACTGGCACAGTGTACCCTAGGACAGACACAGTATACCAAAGGACTTGCACAGTGTACCCTAGAACTGACACAGTATACCAAAGGACTGACACAGTATACCCTAGGACTGACACAGTATACCCTAGGACTGACACAGTATACACCCAGGACTGACACAGTGTACCCTCGGACTGACACATTATACACGCTGGACTAGCACAGTGTACCATAGGACTAACACAGTATACCCTAGGACTGACACAGTATGCCCTAGGACTGACACAGTATACACCAGGACTGACAAAGTATACCCTAGGACTGACACAGTATACCCTATGACTGACACAGTATAACCTAGGACTGACACACTATAACCTAGGACTGACACAGTATAACCTAGGACTGACACAGTATACCTTAGGACTGACACAGTATACCCTAGGACTGACACAGTATACCCTAGGACTGACACAGTATACCCTATGACTGACACAGTATATCCTAGGAATAACACAGCATATCATAGGACTGACGCAGTATAACCTAGGACTGACACTGTATATCCTAGGACTGACACTGTATACCCTAGGACTGACTCAGTATAACCTAGGACTGACACAGTATATCCTAGGACTGACACAGTATATCCTAGGACTGACACAGTATACCACAGTAACGACACAGTATATCCTAGGACTGATAAGGTTTTACCTTGGACTGACTCAGTATAACCTAGGACTGACACAGTATATCCTAGGACTGTCACAGTATACCACAGGAACGACACAGTATATCCTAGGACTGACACAGTATACCACAGGACTTCCGTGAACGTGTGTTCTTAAAACGCAATCACTGAGAAACTCTGTCAATTTCTCGACTCGATTTGCAATATGAAGAAATAAAAGAGTAATATTTGTATGGGAGCGAAATGCAAATTTAAACTAAATCTGACCATTTTTCCTATAAATTTACTATAAGGCGTAAACATATGTTTGTTTCAGGTTTCCCGATCTATCCTATTGTTTGCCCCGACCCTTAAGCTTTTTTGTGCGTATTAACATTATTTCGTTTTGGTGAAATTTATTTTGTGTGATTTTTTCTTTAGGTTCTGTCGCGATTATTCCAGCTATGTATCGTTTTATTCACCTTATTGACACATTATACATGTTAAAAGGAAAACGGGATTTGTCTTTTAACATATACATTTATTTCATCTAAATATATGTTTAATTTGCTTTGTTTGAAAATCAAATAAATCTCAAACAAATGTTTTCAGGGCCATGAAACCTGAAACAAACATATTTATTTCGTTGTTGCTGTAGTATACAGCTCATCGCATAAACCACAACTTCATGTGACTTTAAAGAGAATCCGTCGTCTGCTTTAAACGGTTAGTTAATCGCAAACCTTTATGTCACAAGTATCATACATGTACACTGTAATACATTGAGAATGTACTCCGATCCAACCAATCAGATATTTGAATGTGGGAGACCAACAAGCTTAGATTCAGTACATACACTAAACTACCACCATTGTTTCTGAAGAATGTTGGGTTTTATTTTGTAAGATAAGTTTGATGGCCTTAATTGCAATTAATCTTCAGTTATTGGTAATGCAAGTTAACACAAGTTATACCTACATATGATATTTATGGTTTACCACTGTAAATCAAATACTTTTTGAGATAGGTGTTATACTAAATGCCTTATTTTAATTTCATTTTCAATATGTAATAACCTTGACATTGGGTGACCTTGGGCAACAGTTCAGTAGTAATGATGACCTTGATTTATTTCAAGTCTGTGAGCAGCAAATACATTTACATACATACATAATATGTTCTTACTCACTGCATGCAATCAAACGCAAATGTATTCATTGATAAGCTATACGCGCGTATTCTGCGACAAATTGCAGCTTAATGTGGTGTCACATTATTCCTTCTAATTATATGATTATTCAACCTTTGACCATGTAATAAATTTTGTTGTAAATCATATTGATACTAGGTAGTACAAAAATGCCTTTTACATGCCTACGGTTAAAACTATGAAGATGAATTAAAACGACATTGGGTAAAATAACGTTTTTCAACATTGTTTTACTTTGTGACCTTTAAATGACCTTGACCTTTAGTGACATTGACAGGTAGTTCATCAGAGAGATCTGTTTCTGTATATAAAATATCAGACACAGTAAAATCAATATATGTTTGCACTGAATAGAAATAATCGTTACAGTAAGACTAACCAAGTGCTCATGAAGTAGCGGCCATCTTGGTCGTCATTTTGGTTTCCACGGAAACTGACATAATATAAACTGTCCACCCTCGCTCAAATTGAACTTCGTGCATCCATCTACACGAATATAGAAAAAAATGCTCTGGACAAATATTCACGCAAATAAGTCCAGGGACTAGATTATTCAGAATTTTTTCAACATTGTTTTACCCTGGCTATTAAACATGATGCTAGAATCCATAAGACCTGACAGCTAAACATATAATATATTTAATATAAACACAAATATGACTTGCTTGGATTTCTATATATTTGCAGAAACTGGATATTACAGTAAACCGCATGTAAACTACTACGTTTGCCTCCTACTTGATTATAATAGTATTGATATTTACTTACTTTGATCTTGAGACTTCAACATTTCGGTGATTGTTTGATGCAATAACTCGTCAGACCCTACAAACGGTTCAAGTTGGTGTTTAGCCATATTAAAGTCTTGTATTGTTAAGATATTGTCAACGGTGTCATTAATATCCTCCTTCTCGGCTGTGATCAGTCCTCTGCTCAGTTGAAACAATACCCTTGTAATACGAGCACATTCTCTCACAAACTGTACCTCGGGCATAACGAAGGGAGCTAAATGCGCCATATTATTTCTTTTGCACCTAAGTTCTTCAATTGCACTAATTTCGTCACTCTTTAACTTGGGACGAAACAGATTTAGGAGAATATATGAAAATAATGAAATATCCCAGCATTCCATGTCAGTTGGTTGTGGAGATCCTGGGAAAAAGATATTCATCTGTTTTTCGGTTATATGTTTTTTCTTCCGTGCATATTTTAGTTTATCTTCATTGTCTTTCAACATATCATCGATACTTTTGTCTGAAAGTTTCATAATCAATTTCTTTGCGGCAAGCGTTCCTCCTTTCATGAGAAGTAATATTAGCTGAACGCATCT
This sequence comes from Mactromeris polynyma, assembly GCA_032209605.1. Taxonomy (NCBI): domain Eukaryota; kingdom Metazoa; phylum Mollusca; class Bivalvia; order Venerida; family Mactridae; genus Mactromeris; species Mactromeris polynyma. The sequence continues at coordinate 6,063,820 of JASFXZ010000013.1, forward strand.
GACATCGTCACGCAAAAACGCCCTTGACGCCATGTTTCAATCAGTGTTAAACTGAAAACATCGTTGCCGTTGATAATTCAATATATTTAAATATCTCCTCACCGAATGTTTTCACAACTAGAATCTGCACACTTGATAGCGATTCGAGTTAGGTAGATGGAACGGATTCACTGAACGCGTGTATACTGCATGACGGCAGACACTTGTTTATGTGGTGACATCATTAAACATAGTTTTCGATGAGATTTGTATGTGTATGTGACGTCCCCTGTAACTTAATATTTCTCTATAGTATAGATCAAAAGCAGAAATATATAATTTATTGCTTTCTAGATATTCTCCGTTATTTTTTAATTAAACAAATAGTGTCGACATATTCCGATGCGAATAGAACGGTTGCTATCAACAGTTTCTTCCTATTGTGATTAGATAGTTATATCAATCATCTGCTAAATGCACGCGTGAGACAGAATACAATAATGTCGAGACGCCCCATCGTTAAGGTAATAAATAGAACATGACTTCAGCCGAATTTGGGAACCCACATTTCATAAGGTCATTTAAGTGGCATAAAAGTTTACGTAATTTTCCGTAAACCACTTTTGTATAAAAAATTGTAAAGGAATGTCGTCCTTGGTGCATTTATAAAGCCGAATGAAATGAATATTGAATATGACATTAATCCTGAAACAGTTCTTTCTTCCTAACACTTAAACGTCGCTTCTGAACGTAAACATGTATATAAAAGTGGATTTTGTTTTCATTAAACTAAACTTTTCGCCGTACAAGGATCTATCGCATGTATGCATTACATAAACATAGTGAGTGGATGATCCATAGGTCAATGCAAACATGGTAACGTAAATAAACACATGCATGTCAATAGCTTGCATGAACATGTAGTGCATTAGTATTGACCTGGCACTCTTCGGCAGAATGTTCGGGTGTTTTCGTTATTTTACGTGATAATATAAGAAACAAGAATAACTGACGTGCGTGGACACATTGGCCCAGTGGTTAGATCTCGGACTCACAAACAATATAGTGTAGGTTTGAATGTACTTGATACTGTAAAGTTTACTATTTTTCAATGTAATAATTGAATGCGTTTACTGTCTTAATATTAATTTCATTTTAACGTCATTATAATATAACGTCAGAGTCGTCCAACAAGAAATGAAGAATTTACTTTTCAACTAGGAAAAAGAGCCATCACAAAATCTGCCACAGAATGATCAGAAACACACCATTCGACATTATGGTACAGTCACACACGTGGGGGGGGGTAGGCATTTAAACCATAACAGTACGATAGGTAACATCAAAACTGCTTCTGAGCTTAAACACGTGTTTAATATTTTTCTCATTTAAACTAAATTTAAGTACAGTGACCAACCACAGATATATCCGAGTCATAACTAAACATGTAATGTCACGGAAGTGTCAGTAGCTCATGAGATATTTTTAATAACTCAATTTCTCAATTGGTTGAGTTTCCACTTTGCGTTCGAGAGGTGTTCATTCCCTGGCTGCATCGTAGCAAAGACGTGAGAGGGCGTTTGACTGATATTTGTTATGTATAATTATAGATTCCACAGGATTGTGGTTAGAGCACCGAGATAGATATATCCCTGGTTTGGCTAAATGATACGGTACGCGTTTTCGGTCTTCTAAAAGTCAAAAAAATATTCGTATCATTTACTGTATTCAAATTTTATGTTCAATTTAAAAGTCACTGTACCGAGCCTCTCATCCGCCGTCGACGACAAGGTATGAGTAAACCTCTAATCTGTCCCTGAAAAGTACACCCACTAACCGTGTATCCTGGGCAACTATTTACTGAAGTAAATTCGTATCAAAGCGTACAAACAGGAATCATACACCGAAGATAATCTAACAAAAACACAGATTCTTATTGCATATGCATTTGTCCGTTCAACCTGCTGGACTTGTCATAAATGTATCGATTATTTCTTTCTATTAAATGAGTAAGCAGCGACTTTAACATTAGGTTTTGATTTACGTTACTTTTAAGCTCGGCCGGTTCATTGTGAGCTGATGCTGTCAAACTTAACAAGTGCGTTCATTTTTTATAGTATTTATTAAACAAGTCGTTCCAATGAATATTGAATAACAGCTCTGACGTCACGCCTTTGTCCTCGCTGTTTTCCACAGTCCATTATTATATAGAGGAAATCAAATCAGTGTTGAATTAGTATTGACATTATTGAACGAGTTGAATAAAATGGTATTCTTAATCATATTTTTTTTAATTCAGCGAGTTCAATAAATTTGATACTAAACAACATTCTCGACAAAATAAGGTTGGTACATCCATCCAAACATAACTTCGTTTTCAACCCCAATACTTATGTACACGTATATATGGTAAAGATGGATAATATTCACCGACAAAATGAATAACATAACTGTCATTTCTCTCAGAGATGTGCATGGCATGCTCTAAGTGATGAAGCTTTCTGAATTGCATTGTCAACTATACTACCAGGTTAATTATGTTCTAGAAATAATGTAATTCTGAGATAGATGTTGAGACTAGTATCATCAGTGGATGGTACACGATTGTACTCCTTACCTTGGCTAAGCAGTACATCGATTTACATTACTTTGGATGAAAAGAAGTTTAATCCACATGTTGATATATACTAGTATTTTTAATGTACACATTAGTTCAAACGTTTAAACTTTTCTTAATATGTACAACTAAACAGGACGTTTTTTCAGTTTTAGAAAGAGATAGAAGTCGCATAGTGCCAGGTCTGGAGAATAAAGAGGATGTGGTTAGCACAGTCACTTTCTCCGACATCAAAACTTATGTTACTATACTAGAGGTGTGCACTGGAGCATTGTCAGGCAACAGTCGAACATGTTTGTAACCTGTGACTGGCCGACGTTTCTCGTTGTACTTTTTTCAATACGATATCACGGTAAAGTGTAAGGATGGACTTAAAATTTATCAAATTTCTGTAGATGATGCATAATTCAATTCTCATCATGTCAAAAGTGCTTAGCTTCATAGCCTAGATTTTTCATTTGCAATTTTGTTTCTATCCGAAATATGTGTTCATTGACCATGGTGAATGAAGAATATAATGCATGTATTTGTGTAAATTACTAGTGACTAGATTAATAACACTGCTGAAGAAAAGTTAATGGAAGCTGAGAACTTTTCCGTTTCACTGCAAACGATCTTTGAATACTGTAGACATGTGATACATTTGAAATATTATTGTGTTATGAAAATAATATACTGATTCTACTATGTACGTAGTTCTCTGTATAATGTTGTTCAGTCTTATTTTGCTGCAACATTTTAAAGCAAAAAGCTGTCTAATATTATTCTTGATTAAACATAAAACCAGAATTATAGTTTTAAATAATGTGAATATCTGCCATCCTGTTGTTTATAGGTTTTCAATAGTCGCGAGCTGCTGAACACTTTTCAAAGGATTATCCCTTAATATGAATTATTGTGTTAGCTCCTCATTCCCAATAATTATAAAATGCGCGGTCATATTTACCGTGATTTAAAGATTCATTTCAAAGAATAATATGTCTAGTCCACAGAATGAATTTTTCTCTTTATGAAATTGATGATGAGAATACAAAACAAATTTGTTTAAGCTTTGGATTGTGAAACTTCCTAGTTGTTCATTAATGTGTACACATAAAATTAAGTAAGGTTTGTTCTACTCGATTTTATTTGGTGCCCGCTTTTTGTGTTTGGTTGTCATTCGGGTCTGAACCTTACAGGTCGTTGAAAATTATGACATCAATCAGGCCATGTTTTATATTGTTATAGCTTATAGGCATATCAATGATATTTTCATATACAATTCTGCATGTATTGATGTATTTTATTGAATGATGCAATACAAATGAAGGGTGCAATTACACAAATACGAATATACGTATTATTACAGTTTTTGCAATGTTTTTGTACAAACTTGATGATAACTATTTTTCTGGATAGAACAATCGCATAATAATTGTATTTACAGTCAGTATAGTATGTTGAATCAAATGTTTTATCATTCAGAGAAGTGCCTGAGGTCATTGGTTCGATCCTTGGCGGCTAGATCATACAGAGTACCAAATGAATGAAATATGATACTGGTAGGCAGTGCCAAGAGACCAATCGGCGTAGGTCAGTGGATACAGTGTTGGTAATTAAGAGCTTTGTAGTTCATTAAATAATTTACTAGTTGATCACGTTAACTGAAGCTTCTTTATCTGACATAAAAGACATTTAAACACCAGATGGGACATATTTGTTGACGCGGGATACATTTCACTATGGAACAATCTTTCACAAACAAACAAATATGTTCAAGAGTGTTATAAAATATATTATTTTTGTCGTTTAATTTAAAATAAATAAAACAAAGGGCTAACAGACATTACAACAAATAATTGCTAGCTCTCCTCTGTTCTGGCTTCCACACAGCATAATAACGATGTAATGGCATTCTACACGATTGAGCGTTAGACAGTTATACAAAAAACAAGGGCATGGTATCATTACAAGACATGGATCAACTGCTGGGCGAAAAACTAATGGTGTAAAGTAACTGAAGATTATGTGATATAGCTATGTTGTCTAATCTAAGTAATGTAAATATCCATGTATTTCATAACCTCATGTAGTGTAGTGCACTATATTTGAATTGAAAAATAATATTTAAAATAAAATGCCTTCAAATGTATGCAATCAGGTAATTTGTATATGTCAATTAATAAACAAGCAACAGTTTGGATTCGACTATAACTTTGAGGTAACCCTTTAACCATAGAAGAGTGACCAACTGCCATACACTAGTGATGTAATACAGTAAGCGCGTGGTAAATTGGCGGCGCGATAATAGTAAAGTATATAAACGCACGGATGTCAATGGCTTGGGTGATACATGCTATACATCTTGCTTACTATTGATAATGTTATCTACCCGTCATGTACTTGGATTCCACAGCGTTGAAGTGTGAGCTAAGGGGGCTATTTTATCAATATGTCGAAGGTAAGACGTATGTTATCTTAACTCAAGACATTACGACACATGTTCATATATAAACGGAGTTTGTCACGTTTTATCAAGCTGAGTGTCGTTGTAAGACAACACAAACCGCTTCGTCATTCTCCCGTGCATCTGTAAATTCGTAACCCTAACCCCAATGTAAACACGGAATATTCAAACACTAATTCCGTCGATTATAAGAGAAGGGATTGAAGATAAATCATATTTTTCAGACGACATATTGCATGGGATAAAATCAATTAATGTCAACAGATATAGTAGGGCCAAGATCTGATGGCACAATACTAGTTACTTATGCTAATTAGCCGACGGTTTCACGTTTCATAAAAAGCCAATATCGGCCAATGAACGCTTTTGTCATGCACACTTTTCGAAAATTGAACAAGTATTCAAGTATGTTCTTACGTGTGCCATCAGCTAATTTAGGTCCGTATGCACGTGGAAATCTAGGTGTTACTGATTCCAGCCTGATATATATATTTATTGTAATTCACAGTGATATACTTCTAGATAGTATGTTTCCTTAATTTATCCTTCTATGGGAAAATAATTAAGTTATGATTTATTTCCATTCGTATTCTGTTCGTTGTTATCGTTTAAACAATTAAAACAATAAGATAAGCATAGCAATACTGAACAAACTCGTATGCAAAATATCTTTAGCATGTTTATATACATTTAATCATGGCTCATCAGCAGTGTCTGTGCTGGACTTATTGAAACAGGCTGATGAATTTTGTTTTAAAATCATATCATTTACTGTATTGCGAACCACAGCGAGATCAATGCAATACAATGCTATGTTACTTATTTCTTCTTGTTTTTCTTGTTCGAGACATCGTCCTTTCTGATACCCCTGTCATTGTAGTTCTTTTTCATTGGCATAACAACGGAATCACAGGCTGCTTCATAAAATCCGCTTGAAACAATGTCCCTATCTTGCTGCGACAACACGAACCGCTTTTCAATCTTTTCTGTAAAAATATGTTTTAAGTTTACACATATTTATCTAGTATACTGGGATACACTTACACATATTTATCTAGTATGCTGGGATACACTTACACATATTTATCTAGTATGCTGGGATACACTTACACATATTTATCTAGTATGCTGGGATACACTTACACATATTTATCTAGTATGCTGGGATACACTTACACATATTTATCTAGTATGCTGGGATACACTTACACATATTTATCTAGTATGCTGGGATACACTTACACATATTTATCTAGTATGCTGGGATACACTTACACATATTTATCTAGTATGCTGGGATACACTTACACATATTTATCTAGTATGCTGGGATACACTTACACATATTTATCTAGTATGCTGGGATACACTTACACATATTTATCTAGTATGCTGGGATACACTTACACATATTTATCTAGTATGCTGGGATAAACTTACACATATGTATCTAGTATGCTGGGATACACTTACACATATTTATCTAGTATGCTGGGATACACTTACACATATTTATCTAGTATGCTGGGATACACTTACACATATTTATCTAGTATGCTGGGATACACTTACACATATCTATCTAGTATGCTGGGATACACTTACACATATTTATCTAGTATGCTGGGATACACTTACACATATCTATATAGTATGCTGGGATACACTTACACATATTTATCTAGTATGCTGGGATACACTTACACATATCTATCTAGTATGCTGGGATACACTTACACATATTTATCTAGTATGCTGGGATACACTTACACATATTTATCTAGTATGCTGGGATACACTTACACATATCTATCTAGTATGCTGGGATACACTTACACATATTGATCTAGTATGCTGGGATACACTTACACATATTTATCTAGTATGCTGGGATACACTTACACATATGTATCTAGTATGCTGGGATAAACTTACACATATGTATCTAGTATGCTGGGATAAACTTACACATATGTATCTAGTATGCTGGGATACACTTACACATATTGATCTAGTATGCTGGGATACACTTACACATATCTATCTAGTATGCTGGGATACACTTACACATATTTATCTAGTATGCTGGGATACACTTACACATATTTATCTAGTATGCTGGGATACACTTACACATATTTATCTAGTATGCTGGGATACACTTACACATATTTGCATTATACTTTCGCGGTAAAAATAATTTATAAAAAAATATGAATGTCAGAACTAAAACCCGAGTAGTCTGCCTTGAGATTCTGATGCGTATCCATTACACTATGTAATAAACACGCTGATTTGATACAAATGCGATTATATGTTCTTTTTCAAAATCAGAAATGCGCATATAGGACCATGATCGTTGAACTAACCTGCAATTTGATATGGACTGACCCAACCAATGACGTTTTGTCAATGTTATTGTGTCTTCAGATTTTGGCCGTACTTTAGCGGTAGGTTGACGAATAACACCTCATTATTACATATTATAAACGGAATAAAAAAGCATCATCAGCCAGCATGCAAATATGGGATTTTCTGTGCCGTAGCATCGTCTACTGATAACGCTCTGCAATATAAAATATATTGCTCACGACATTTCTGCTGTTACACACTATTTGCAACAATGGACAAGATATTACTTCTAATAAAAAAACATCCATCTATAGTATGCAAGTGCATAATGCACATTTCACGTTAAACTACAGTTTAAAATAAGGTCAACTTTCCTGTATTCTGACACAGGTTGCCATTGCGGCTGAAAACGTTGTTTTGTTTACCTTTAATGTGACATGTAATCTGTAATAAAGAATAACCTTATCAACAAAATCAACCTCTTTTAGTTAAGAAAAGCCGTGAAATACGTAAAAATTCCAACACCAATAAAGATCTGGTAAAAACGAATCGGGTTTTTTCATTTTGCATTGTCGGCCATTTCACATCTAGCGGCGAATCGATGTCATCAACTTTTGTGTTGTAAATACCCTTATAATCGGAGTATACGTCAGTCGTATGACATCAAATATTAAAAACTCATTGCCACGAGTCGATGTCGTGCACATTTTTTGTTGAGAAAACGATTCACAGTATAACTTCGTCGTATGAGATAGAATATAACAAAAGGGACATTCACACAGCCCGTCCAACACATGTAGCTGATTCTTTGTTTATAGCAAGTCAAAATACTGTAAAAATGTGTCTTTCTTATCTGAAGATAAACTGAGTGATTATATCTGACAATTACTTTAAACCATATGCAATATTGTCTCATACGAACTAATTATATAATATTACTGATAAATCACGTTAGTGTGAATACGCAAATTCGCGGCAGATAATGTTATCTCGTAAACACACACAGTTGCACGAAAGCCGAGAAGTTGGGGCAATTTACTGCATTTCTATTCCGTATCAAGTTAACTTGGTAGAACGTAAAAAATACCATAAATTATATTTAACCAAAGCCCTTGAATGTCTTAATTCTGCGTGGATCAATATCACGGCTATGTGAATGTACTTAATCAGTTAAAAACATAAAGCTGTAGTTTAATCAATCGACTATGAATTATGTTAAAACCTGCTGATACGTTTGAGGTATACAGCAGTTTTAATAGTGCACTACATTAACATTAAAATAGTATGTATACTCTTCCACGACCAATGGCATTCAACGTTGTGTAGGAAGGCTGGGCAAACATTTAGTAAACCAGTTTTTCTACGAACACTGTGTAATTCTTTGGGCAGTCGGATGTTTCTGACGTATAACTAAAGTTGTCTTAATTGTTTCTACACAAAACGTGGTGTATAGTAAGTATATCAATGAGTCGCCTGTGATTGCCTAAGGGACCTTTCTGTCCAAGGTCAAGGTCACATTTTCCGCTCAATATATTTACACATTATGCGTATATACACTCGTATGAATTGTTAATGTATTTATCGCTTGCGGCACCAATGCAGCATTGATGATCATCATGTATTCATTTTACAAATAGAGCCATCGTCTGGTTAACTTTGTGGTTTTGATTGTCCTATAACTTACAGCAACGTTACTAAAAACTGGAAAGTATGTATCTATTTGTGGATGAACGTAGATATGCACTTGCCTGTCTTACTCATTGTTGGAAGAGATATTAAGTTGTTACAGACAATTCTCCCACACATACCACAGGGAAACAACATTCTACTAAACTAGGGACTGTGGAGAGTCCTTGGTAAGCATGTATGGAAGCAGGTGAGCAATGAATGTTCTAATCAACAATCATAGCAACTATAGTGAATTTAGAGGGACAGCAAGGGAATGAGGGTTGAATGGGTGGAAACTTTCTCGGAACAAGCTAAGAAAGTCTGTCATCATAGGCCGAGTGGGCGATATATGCATTTCGTTTTAAAAATATATATACTGCGTACTTCTATGTGAATATCGTCAAACTGATAAGCGTATATGTTTACGTGCATTTAAACAGTTGTCATATTGTTTATTTGGTCGATGTAGGTCGGGATTGTTTAAATTATACAAATTGAAGGTGATACAATATTAATGATAAATAAGTTAAAGAAAGTGGGAAAGGGGCACTTAATAAACATAAATTACAATAATTAGTATATAGCGATTTACAGCCTTGGAACAGTCTTGGTGTTTAAATAAACAGCTAGCTAATCCCACACCTAATAGTCAAATGGTCATTGATTTCCAAGACAAATTGACTACATAAATGTAAATAGAAAGCAACTATTTATTAAAATAAATTAACCATTGCACATATATACAATAGCATAGAGACTGTATATAATCCAGGACAATGAAGCAAGCACTGCAGTTCACGGCAACAGGAAAAGCTTTATAATATTTCGGACTTTCAATATAGAGATCCAGGGTTTGATTACTAGCTCGCGTCCAACTTAGGTGACAATTATGATTTTGTCGAAGTATATTCCTGGTATAATATACCTGTCACAAGTACCGATGTGGGAAGGCTAAAGTCAGATGAAGTGAAACAAGGTATTGATAACAATTTTGAACTCATGTAGAACCTATTGAAACTGACACGACACTTAAGTGTGACCATTGCAGTTGATATGTTGATATACCAAACAAACAAAGCAGATACAATTATATTAAACTTTTAATAAATAGGTATTGGCATCAACACATTCCTAAAAAACATACATTAGAACTATAGATTCTGCGTTAATTTGTATAAAAATGTATTTACATTGTTTTATATAGGGTATATGTGCATTGCATTTGTGCATGATAGTGTCATTATTTGTTTCAGCTTCGCAAGCCGTTTTACTGAAGTGACTCAGCTGAAGAAATAGGATTATTTTGAAATAGGAATCGGATTTCAAATCATTTCATTATGTAGCTTTCATTTGTGTATGAAGTGGGAGGGAAACAAAATATGTTAGTTTAGACCTGATTCTACAGTGTTTACTATGAGGTATGGATGTAGTTGAACTAGCATACCTGTGTCTTTGTAAAGTAGTTTTATCAAGTTTTAAGAACCATGCTGACATAATGAGCTTCACAATTCTGCAACAGCTGTACTGTAGATCAGTCGGAATATATTTTTTATTGTTCAAACTTACTAAAACCTGCAAATTGGTCCTAAACAAGAGGTTAAATTCAATTGTGGTATGTTCTGTGTAATGTTCTGTTTTATTTGAGGAATGTTCAGTAGCTATCTCAAGCTACAGGGTAAATTTCATTTTTGATCTAAACCCAGTCAATATCATTTAGAGTTTCCCTGGTGCAAAGTTTGACATAAAAGATATAACATGTTTGGGTCATAAAAAATGATAAAAGAAGAACAGCTTATGTATTATTATTTTCATTATCTATTCATCAATAAATTGAAATTCATGTTTACAATATATCTAATGTTAATGCAGCAACAATGCCTTTAACACAAATACACTTGAGACCACATAGACGAACATACACTTCCTAGAGACAAGATAACAGTTTAATATGCCTTATGAAATATTAACAATCCACATTAATCTTGCCTTGGTGAAATAAATGTTCACATGTCTGTTTAATAATATAATATGCGCACTTTGTTGCGAGCTACATGTACCTACACTATTTAACATTATTGATTTTAACTTCCAAACTGCCCTTTCACGTAGGCTATTGCGCTGCATACTGATAACGCTTTTGTTTTGCGATTTGTTCAGTCTTGATTCATATGATGGTGAAGAGTGGTGACAATATGATGGCAAAATGAAAAGCAGTTCAAACATGAAATGTTATCTGAAACTGTGACTGTCAATATTACTAAATCATTCATTTTTCCATACTACTAAATATTCCATTTTTATATTACTAAACAATTCCATTTTTTGTACATGTATTATTAAAAGATTCCGTTTTTCTTTCAAGTTACTGAATAATTCCATTTTTCATGCACAAAACACTTCATTTAAGAATTAAAAAACATATAAAATGGTAATAGTGTATTGACATGTAGATGACACTAAATATCCAAGAAATACAAGTCCATTCATGTGCATTAATAGGTTTAAATTTCAAATTGTTCTAATAACAATAAATATGTTACCAAATTAACCAAGACAATTCATCTGGACAACTAAGTAGTTATCAAATGAATAAAATTGAATCCCTTTGAGATGACTGTGAAAAGTACAATAATTATTTGTATATATAACAAGGTCAATTTCAGTAGCAGTATCTCTAGTGAATAATGAAAGTTATATTTCAATTACTCAATGGCAATTAAAATATAATCACAGGAATCACACAAACTATAAAGTTTCCAGTAAAATGTTAATGCTTCTTGTATCACCTACAACTGCAATGTTAATTTGCATGGCACAATTTACAAATTTAATAACTTCAACTAGTCTTATTAACTATAATGTTGGTATGATGACAGATTTGTGTTGATTACTTCCTATTAACTGGTCGCTATATTCTTTGTGGTATGGGCTTCTTTAATATTAAATGTTTCCAAATGACACACAGCTCAGCGTATATACCTGAAACTATTTTATACAAATGATACAAATTTATAAAATGTTTATACATTTAGCAACACAAACAAACAATGCGGCAGAATGAGTAATTTCTGTTTTCTTCCAGCATACATTCAATAAAATGAATATGTATATATTTAAATGACATGGTAAATTTTGATATAAGAAATGGGGATTTGCAGATTTTTGGATGATTGTCTTAAGGGCTAAAGTTGAAATAAGTGCACACTTTAAAAAAAGTTCAGCACTCGGGTGCTAATCAAGTGTTATGCTATATTGGAAAAAAGTTAAGTAAGACTTCGTTACATGTACTTCGGTCAATGTATATGCAGTTGTTAATAATGGTCCATAATTCGCTAAGTATTGACCTTACGCGTGTATTTTTTCAATGTGTGTTTATTAAAACTTAAAACAATGCCAAGTGTGTTTCAAGTTGTTTAGCTACATTTACATGTACACACTTTCTCACTTGACACCCGCAAGAAATAGAAAATGTGAAAAATACGCAGACATAAACTGACGGTAGTGCAACGTCCAATGGCAATTGACATGCTTGTTGGTGGCATGAAGGCAAGACAGAATGCCAGGCACTTTCATTAATCGCATGGCAGTGCGATATCAAGTCAGTAGAGTGGTCAAGGACAGTGCACGTAGCGGACGTCCGCGTAAAAGCGTTCAACGTGGATACTGCTTTCTCATCCTTACGTCAAGACGTAATCGTCCTTTCTCTGGCAGAAAACATGCACGGACGTCGCCCTTACAATGAAGCGAAGTTGTGTTCGCTAACGAATCTCGCTTTAAACCCCATGTTGCTTATGTACGTGTCTGGTAGACACGAAGACGAGCGTTTTGACCCCGCGAACATCCTTGAAGGTGACAAGCGGTAGCATGCTTGTATGGGTACGCATCAGTTACAATGCCAATCTGACGTATTGTATCGATGTCATCGAGTCTGTAGTGTTACCCATATGTCTGACGGACACGCCTAATATATGTCAGCAACAGACACACTGAGACGACATAATGTCAAATCCATTGACAGGCCGGCCCGTTCCCTCGACCTTACCCCAATAGTTGTCTGGTGAGACGTCGCGTACAATTACTTTTTTCCATGGTTATTCCTAAATAATGAACAATTTCATCATTCTTAAAAAAACGTATTATATTTCTAAGTATAAATATGATAATGAACAATATATTTAAGGAATGAAGAGATTTAGAAGTAGTCGTTTGATTTGTATAGATATAAACATAGATTTACACGTAAAGATATATTGATATTTGTAAATACACGTGGATACCATCTACAAACATTTCTAGGGTTCATGTAAGTAGATGTGTGTGAAATGTAATTATTGAATAACTATGACGATAATCACTTGAATATGTTGTCAAAAGCCACAGCCATCCGCGGGACCAAGGCTATTCATAACATTTTGATACCTTGTGCAAATTGGTTAGCGAATCTTCGTAATGCATGAATATTCATTAGCATTTCTCGACCATTGAAATGAACGATAACAAAGAAGAATAAATCTTCTAATATTTTTTGTGATGAGTTATCGCACAGAACCCCGATTTCATCCGTAACACCTCGGCAGTTTCCGTATCGCATCAGGTGTGTGTCATGCAGCCAAGCAAGTGGCTGGATTTCAACGCATTATCTATCATTAAATACATTGTAATATGAGATTTTTACATTCAGTTTGCCCAGGGTATCATACATGTATATGTCATGAATAACTTGCGTACCGAGGAAGAGTCAAAGCATGATATTATTCTTCTCGTATTTATAATGCATTTGGATAAAACCGTATTATTTCATATAGCGCTTGTACCAATAAGAAGTATCGCTACATCTTAACCAATGAAGTCATATCTAAAAATAGTAACGGAAGTAGTCGCGTGGTCAAAACGTCGGACAAACAGTGTCCGAATGGTCATTGTTGATTTGTGCCTCTAGAGTTTGTAAAATTAAACGAAAACGACGTGACTAGAGCACATAATTAGTTTGTACTCGAGCTATCACTAAATTAAGGAATATTTGTGATGGAATAGGAAATATGGCAATCTAACTGATCATGAAGATAGTTTGTGTGAAGTTTCATAACAATCCTCCAAAAGTTGAGTCTTTGATCAACTTAAATCGAGAAACAAAAGCAAGAGAATACAGGATATTAAGGCTATGCCAGTGATAATATGTGCTTGAGTGTTCAGCGAGTCTATTGCGTTTGAAAATTGCAGAAACAAATATTTTTTTCTATTACATTGATACTACAAGAAGAGAAGATATAAAGATTTCATTATCTGTCAAACATTCAAAATATAAAATAAGTCCAATCAATACAGGATCGTACAGATAAAATGATTGATCATCGTGTTAGGAATGTATGACGTATTCTCCTGATAAGCGCCGAAATCATTTGACTTGCATGACATCCGCATTGCGAAAGTGAGTTACAGGTGCTTATAGTGTCGTACTTAAATCAAGATAAATGTGTAAGGGGTATCGGCAATCACCAAATTAAACATTGTGAACTTATGGTTGGTAATATATACATAATGCCATTAAAAACGCCACCAAAAAATGTGCATGTAGCTTAAGTGACATAACTCGGGCAGACACATTCTTTATTTCTCAAACGTATTTCTTAAAATTATCAATAATGAACAAAACAATTGGTCTAGTTTGTCCACGGTGAATGTTATATATATCTACAAGATATACACTGAGTACAGTAAAAAACGCACACTTACGAACCGATGGTTTTTATATGTGATTAAAATGTGAGTATAATTTATGTTCTGTGATTTGAGTTGATAGACGCCATAGTTTAAATATACCGTTGAAAACTGGAACAATTCAAGGTCGTTTTTTTAATAAAAAAAATAAAATTGCATATTTCATGTAAATTGGTTTCCACAGTTACCACAATTCTGCAGAGTTGATAATAAACTAAAATAAATATAATCCCATATGGTACAATGAATTACTATGTTTTACTAATTAATGACATATATACTCAAACGCAAAAGAAAGTGTGCACTTTTTGATTTTTTGATATTCTGATATTCCAATGATGGAATATTATTATGTGTTGTATCGTCGTTTAGCTTATCTAATTACCCTTTTAACCAATGTGTTTTTTTTATTGTTCTGAATTTCCTTAAAACATACGACGCGTCTACATACAGTAGGGGTCAAAATCAAAAATACACAAATAGCCAAAGAGATGTTTTCTTGCGTAGATTAACTGTTGTTTGTTGCATTAATATAATTATGGTATTACCGCCATTCCTTCTAATAACTCTGTAGTGCGTCAACTCAATGTGACGGTCTAGTCTGACGCCAGTCACGCATAGCCTGTTGGATCGGGGAGGTCGGCAAAAGTACCCGTTTGCATAAACCTATCACGTTACTTGACCATAGTGTTCTATGGCAGTTAAGTGCCCGTGCCCGGGAACCTGAAGCGACTGAGACACCTCTGACCAGCATCATTAAGGCGTCAATACGCTGACGTTCTAATAATCGAGGCATATTCTCTGTTATAATTTTTCTAAATCTACATTGCTATTCGCACTATACATGTGTGAAAGAATGTAGAGAAAACAAGTTTGGCCACTTATACTTGTGTATACATGTTCCACGTGGAAATCCTGCAACATTGCAATTCAGGCTATTACGTAATAACTGGCCATAGTTTGACTAGTGTTTCGTTGTTACTATAAACCGTCCCAACTGATATTTGTATGTTTCAAACTTGACAACTTTATACCTTGTAGAATTAAAATAATCAAAAAATAGTGTCAGTTATATGGAATAAGTGGACAAAATACCCACAGGAGAATATGTTGCCATAATAACCACACAAATGATATATTTACAATATAACAGTTCGTTTTGTAAATACCAAGGGTAGTTTTACAAAACTAAATGGGATTTGACCACTATGCAGACGGGGCCATTTTTTGACCATTCGTCAACCAAGCCCTTTACACTTTAGTGGAGTTTGGTTGTGATATATTTTATACGTTTGTAGATATTCGATAAAATCCAAAGTGTGCGTTTAAATGTACTCAGTGTAGATCAATACGTTTTTTTAATTTTAAATATTGTTTCGCATTTGATATCATTAATATTTAGTAAAATATTTGTTTTAACAATAATAAAGTCATTTATATACTGGTTTGTGTATTTAGACATGTGCGCAAAGTTCGTGCAAAGTGCAATTGAACGAAATAACGATATAACGAAATGCTAGAATCCGTGTCTACGGAACAGACGGACTCAATATAGCACCTATCACTGGTCGTCCGTTTGATAAATTTTGACAGATATAGCTTTGCTAACTGCTCTACGAGGCAACCAAACATAACGTTGAATGTGTGCATTTATATTAATTGGTTAATATACACCCCCTGAAAATAAAAAAAGACTTGCATATTTCTAAAATGTATTTGCATCATATTTGTAAACTATTATTGAAACAGAAAACTTTAATAGCATTTTTATATACATGTACAACACAAAATGTTCATCACATAACCCTCCATGAATTCAGCTTTCCGTTTAGGATGGTCTGCACCTGAAAAAAACCAATAATAAAAACATTAAAAACAACATTTTAAATGAGTCATTTCATACATCTTGCAAAAAAATTAAACTAAATGGTCAGCCACAATCAATCAGTTGGAAAGTAAGAATTATTTCAGGCTTATAAATTAATCAGTCTTAACAGAAACGAGATTGGTAAATTAATGACACTTTTTATTTTTTATCTTGTGCAGTAGAATTAGATGAATGAGAATCAACCAATCAAAACAATATTTATTTACTCGCGAATTAATTGCCCAGGTGCAGAACATCATAATTACTGAAGACAATGACAAAACCCAAGTTTTTTTGTTATCCCTACTGCATTCCCTCCCAGAACGACACATTTAATGAGGCACTCCCAGGAACGACAACTCTTGACCACTGGCAATCAAATGATTTATAACAAGGTTCGTTTAAAAACAAGAAACGTTAAGACATTGAGAGTACTCGCCGACACACAGAGCGCTTCAAAGTGAAGCCGGTAAACTAAAACCTGTATTATCGATGGTCCAGTGTAAACTAGTCCATACATGGACGCTTTGAAAGTAAAATTGCTTGTAAATGAATCAGTCCCGCTTTCCACCCCCGAGTGAGGCTGTACAATGCTTCTACACTCTCTGGTTGACAAGTCTTTACATAACACAAGAAACTTCGTCTGCCCTAGTCTTTCTGCGCTTTCAGCGCTTTGATTATACTCCTCAATACATAGTTCCTCTATCGAACTCAGATCCAACACTAACAATATTCAAACGGATACGAGGCGTTTACATATCTGGCATCGAATAGCGAACCAGCTCGTACATCGTCATTCGTGTTTTCTTAATATTTGAATTCAGGCCTTGTAGCGAACCCACAACTGGCATCAACATTTGAACGGGTCCGCGGCAAACTCATCTCTGACATCCAATAACGAGCCTGCTCGTACCTGTTGTACATCGTTAGTTGAATTTCTTTATGTTTGAATACTGACCTAGTAGCAAACACAGACCTAGTAGCACATCACAACTTACAGTAGCCTCGATGCAATGAAAGGGGTCTCTGTGGCCGAGTGGTCGCTGACTTAAAATTCACTTGCCCCTCACCGCTGCGTGTTCGCATCTCAGCCGGATGTGGTATTTGTATGTGAGGAAACTATCAAGCTGTCTTACGTAAGGCCATTGGTTCTACCCAGGTATCTTCATATGCCCTCAATAATGCTTGAAGGGGATTTTTTTTATCATATAATATACTCTGATGGTTCTACACAAAGCAAAGTGTAAATACTGTGGTGGAAGTATTGTCAGTGCTAAGAGTAACCCACTAAGGACCCCTTTTTTGTTCAGTTTAAGGGAAAGTATGGTGGTCCTTTTGATAGAGTAAATTCGCATCATAAATCACCAAATTTGGGTATTTATAAGGCTATCATTTTAAATAATTTTGCTAAAGGGGAAGGGCCTTTCTAAGGCCGGACTCCTTAAACTAAATGAGTTAAATGTTTTTAATTGGCTTAACAGCCGGAAAGTTACTGTTGCATAATTATTTCAAATGTGTGCTTGTCAATATTATGTATTTGTCATATATGTTGTGTGAGTTTTTGGTCATAACAATCTACATTTTGTTGAATTGGTACATTTAGTATTTCCCAGTATTTCACACATTCATAAAATAAAGAGTATTTCCCAGTACGGGAAATACCGGTAATTACCTCTGGTAAAAACCGCACTGGTAAATACCACACCAACCCTACTGTGAGGATAAGGTAAACACAATAACATTTATAAACAATACATACAATTGTATGGAAACAATTTTTTTAGAGTGCATGAAAGTATCCAAAAATAACCTAATAGCATGTGTTAAATTAATGCATTACGAAATGAAACAGTGACTACAAATAGTACATGCAGTTTTAATAGGAAATTGGCAAATTGATGTAGTTGTATTTCATCCAAGGTTCAGACAACAAAGTAGCCGGACATCCTGATAAATGTATCGAATATTTTCAGAAACATCGTATGTTTTCATATTCCCAGGAAGTACTTGTCGAGTTGTATTTAATGCATCATGGGATTGTGTTGTGACCAATTGAAACACGACAAAAGTTCAGGGGGTGGGCGAGGTTATGTGACGTAATAATACAAGAGAGCTTATCGTGTAAACACATGTGATGCTAGTAAACAGTACAATTTAGCGTCACATACCTTCGTCATGGCTGAGATAGGGTGGCTACTATCTGTACTAGGCTTGATATCATTAACTATCAAATTATAAATGACGCTAATTATATCTCGTGACAATCCGTACTTTTCTATAAGTTGACGATCCGACAACACGTCTAACATGTCAGGTATTTCTCTGAAATGTCGAGCTCTTCGATGATGCATACGGTCGGTCATTTTTTACGCACAACGTAGAGATTTACGGTCGGTGATTTCTAACGTAACTTTACGCTCGAGCTTACGCAAATACCTAAGTACGAAAATATTAGTGAAACGCATTTACGCAGAAATTGTGTACGTATTATACAAATCTTTGACTTACGCAAGCATAAGTATGTTAGCAAAACGGCAAAAAGGGCCATAGTTTAATTTCTGTATTCAAGAATGATTTACTAATTTGTAACAATAAAACGCCTTTTCACACTTGGAAAAATGAAGGTTAAAGTGATATATTTGCGTTTCCAATGGTGTTAAGTATATATATATATATATATACACTGAACAAAATGTCAAAACGTCCACTTGGTATTTCGTCGAAATATAAGAACAGAAACATGCGTATACATTTGCGCCTATTGACCAGACTGACAACCAGAAATATTTAAAAAAAGTAATCAATAATACAAAAAAAATATATTTTTACCATTATATTCCAAATTTTATTTGAATTGATTAATTAATTTATATAGTTAGTCATACCTGTTGAATCGGAGTACTAGCATCAATCATACCCTCGGCCCTGGAGCGTTCTTCGGTTTTCATTCTAGCGATCTTTTTTTTGTTCTTAGTATTGGACACACAACGTGGATTGCATTGCAATGCAATTTACCACTTACTACACACTACTCGTGCCGAAACTTGAAAATTGTAATCACCGTCACGCGTGGTCAACCATGACGATAAATAGGTATTTTCTTTATGAACGTCGATAGAGTACTATGTATAATACTATAACGCCAAGTTTTAAGTCGGTATATAAAACCCTTGTCTTTTATTTGTATTTTATTACATGGACGGTTTAGAAAATTTGTTCTGTGTATATAGGATTATACACACGTGGTTATAAATTATGGAACTACATAATGAGTCTACTGGACACTATATAAATAAATATTGAATGAGTTCAATAAATTCAGTAATTGATAATCATGAATGAAGTATTTTGTCTTGTAGCATAAATTATATTAAACAATTTACTATGTATTGGTTAAAAATAACTTTTTTACTCATACATGAAGCGGCCATCCTTGTTAGGTGTCGCGTTATTTATTATTTCACTAGAGAAGTATTGATACTAATACATGGGTGTTCTTTAGTAGTAACATGTTTTAAGAATATCAATATATTAACATGGTGTTAAATATATGTGCGCGCCGCTGTACCATTTCAACCCTAACATGTGACGTCACCATGTACTGAGAGTAAGTCATATTTGCTCCCCATATGGCAATATGAAGAAACTTAAGTGACCATATGGAGGAGTTAATATGGTTTCCTGCTTGCAAATAGTGACATCACATGTTGGCTTTTTCTTGTAATAATGTCACTTACAGAAGAGGTTGTAAATTGCATAGCAGCGCTCATTTATGTTTCTCTTGTAATGAGGCTTTAAGTCACATACATTGGCCATATTGTGACTTTTCCAGTTACTAGGATGAAGAAAGACCCCTAGATGCTCCTAAAGCATTATGATCGGGATAGGCAGGCCCCTTGGTAGGACCAGCAACTTTTTGCAAGTCAGCTGGATCATTTGTGTGCATATACATTATAAATCCTGGGTGGAATTCAAACTTGCCCGATCTGAAGTCAGCGACCATTACCGCTTGTCCACAGCCCCTATAATAAATCATTTATACATGTAAGTGTCCAATTGATTTTTAAAAAAAAATCCAATTTCAGGAAAACTCGGTGGTTAGAAGAAAGCTTCAACTAGTCAGTGTGGCGGCCTTGTTTATTGCGTCTAAGTACGAGGAAATGTATGCACCTGAAGTCGATGATTTTGTTTTTATAACTGACAATGCCTACTCAAGAAAGGAAATTTTACAAATGGAACAGATTATTTTGAAAAAGTTGAATTTCAGTTTTGGTCGGCCTCTATGTCTGCATTCCTTGCGACCAGACTTAAAAGCTGGTCAGTTGAGTTGATATTCTGTGCATCCAGTAGACATTGGTACATGTAACCCACCAATTTGTATTTTGAGAATCTTCTTCACATAATGACTTAAGTTAAAGATCTGAAATGACGAGAGTAATTTTGGCATGGTTACATCAATTTTGTTTTAATTTTTGTTGAAAATAGAATTATCCAATCTTCCATTATAATTTAACTCCAATTATTACTGGCAGACAGACATATCAGTGATTTTTATCACGTTTAGAAATTTGGCATTGAATATGGGAAAATATACTTTTTTTAGTGGGGAATTGGGACACAAATATGACTGGAAACGCAATTTGTTATTCAACATTTCAGAATTCAATGTTATGCTATATTATTCTCCATTGTCGTCAGATGCAGGTCTGATGTAGGGTTATGCCAAACAAACATTTTTATCATAAGTTACAGTACAAGCGGGCGGCGTCCAGTAAGTTATAAATCTGTTCAATAACTTTAGAATCATTTGTCTAATCATCATCAAATTTGGTCAGAATGTGTATAGGCATAATATCGGACAAGTTAGATAACCAGCCATATCACTCAGGAGTTATCGCCCTTTTATTATTGAAATTACCTAAAATTTGTCTTGTTTTAACTCTGAGCTCCTTCTTTGGGTTAGGGGCGTATTTTATGACAGTTTGCTACTCTTGTATATTATGGCTAATGGTGTATATATTTTAGGTCGATACCAAAACTCACACATTGGCGAAATACTTGATGGAACTTACTATCACAGAGTACGACATGGTGCAATATCTTCCGTCCCGTATCGCTGCTTCAGCTCTCTGTCTTTCTATGAAACTTCTTCTTAACACACAGTGGTAGGGATTTGTAAAACAATTATTTTCTTTCCTGGTGTTCAGGCTTTGTCTTCATTATTTCAGTGCCTGTTCGAGCAAATTGCACTAGCATGAAATCGTTCAAACTGGCCTGAACTTATATATAATACTAATTCATGAAAAGCAGAAAGTCACAATTATATATTTGTACAATTTCTTGAAATCGTTGATGGGTTTTATTTTTCACTAAATATTCACTCTGCTCTGCTTCTGCTCACCTGAAATCAAAGTTTCTATCCTAGGCTTTGAGCTAGTGAAAAAACTTGAAAATGCACTGGATCCCTTCTTCTTTATACCAAACCTTGAAAGCCTGTACTTGTATAGATGTGAATAATTGCAATGTTAATTGGTAGTGAACATTTATTGATATTGTCTATTAGAGTGATTCTAAATGTTTACTCTGAGCACCACATGCAAAACATGGAAAGTCATTTAAGATGACCAAAATTAAATTACTTTCCAATAAGACCAATTCCTCATTATTTTCAAATTTTCAGTCACAAGGAGACAGTGTCTGTGGATACGTTCATCTAGTTTGCCTCTTTTGTGATTAATGTACTGTATTTCAGACTGAGACGTTGAATCACTACAGTTCATACACTGAGAAAGATCTTCAGCCTACAATGCAGAAACTTGCTAGTCTAGTCGTCAAAGCAGAGAACAGCAAACTCAATGTAAGTATGGCATTATGCTGCAATTGATATATGAAGAGTTGGTAATTGACTCTTATGTATAGATTGATTTATCTTGTGTTAATACATTGTTTATAGTACCTCGACTGACCATGGAAAATAGCCCAAGTCAACGTTTTGTGTCAACGTCCCTGTTCATAAGGGATGCACACAGAAATCTGAGAAAATATCGACCAGCCTGCCCCAGACTTGTGTATTGAAATTTGGGCTTCTGCAAACAAGCCAGTGTTTAAGGATGGATAAGTGCAAGTTAAAATATAAATATGGGAGATGTCCAAACAATACTATAGATGGAGTGTATTTATTAAGTTTTAATTAAAACTCTGCTGGTGGTTGCTATAATCGAAAAAGAGATGGCATATTGTTCTGCACATGTCTGTCCGTTGGTCCATAACCTTTTCGTTTCCGATCAATAACTCAAGAACCCCTTGACCTATCATGCTCAAACTTGGTCAACAAATTCATCTTGAGTAGCAGAGGAACCCTAATGATTTTGGGGTCAGAGGTCAAGGTCACAAGAGGGCATAATGTTTTACAACCATCTGTTGTTTTGACTGTCGTTCCTACCTCACCAGTGTAACACTGACGCTAAAGCTTGGACTTCAAAATGTTAAATGTTCTTGTTGCTCTTACCTTGTTTAAAAAATATATATTTCACAGAACAATAGCAAAAGTGCACAGTTGGTACCAACAAATATTCCAACAAAATTTTATTGTTTAGATTTAATAAAAACAAAAGGCTGTTAAATTTAACATTTGCTATTCAAAGTCTGAGTTTTAGTCTTAAATGGTTTGATTAAGTAAGGTCATTGTTGGATGTTAAATATTTTCAGGCTGTCCGCACGAAATATTCCAGCTCACAATTAATGATGATAAGCACGTCGGTGGCATTGAAATCTCGGATTGTGGTGGATTTAGCTGCTGCTTGTACGTGATGATTTCTGTTAGTCCTGTGCTGGGTATGGTGGAATACAACACGAAACTTTGATATTGTGATACAAGAAATCAGAGAATGGATGAGAGGGAAGTTTAGTCCCCATGTACCTAGTCATTGAATCTACTCGTGTTCCGGTTTATAGATGCTACCCAACGACTAACGCAGAAAATATTAAATTACTGAGACAAATATTTCATCAATTTCTTGAAAACAGAATTATGTCATCTGAACCAAATATCTACTGTTTGATAGGTTTACAAACAGTTTGATAGGTTTACAACCATTTGATATCTTTACAATCATTTGATAGGTTTATAACCGTTGGATAGCTTTATAACCGTTTGATAGGTTAACAACCGTCTGATATTTTACAAGTGTTTGATAGGTTGTCAACTGTTCGATAGCTTTACAATTGTTTGATAGGTTACCTTGTGATATAAGACATCTTCGACAATACTTTACTCTAAATAAAGTAATGGGTACACCCCAAAACATACCCTCCCTGTAGGTACTTGGACACACATCAGTGCTCTTCGAGGAATCTGATTTCATTCATGGTCTGTGATAGTTGGTAATTAGTAGACCTTTTAAAAATGCTGAACTTGTATTTTTAGTTTTAATTATGTGTGAGAAATCACTTGTTTTGCAAAATTGGTGAGTCTTTTATTGATGTTAAATGATTTCCATATGTGCAACTGGTTTTAAATGAACTTTCTTGAGAAATTTCAGGGCATTCGTTCATCCAATCTTGGGGTCATTTATAGGCACCATTCTCCTTAAATAGTTTGGTCTTCCCAATTTACATTCATTATTCATTCACAACAAAAAATTACATGGACATTAATTATGGTATGTTCTTGTCTTATTGAATATGTTAAGACATTTGTCAGAAAGTAAGGTATGTGTTTGTCAGAATTGTTTGAATAGTAAAAACAATTGATAATAACACTTTGGCTCAAATTACCCTTTTTATCTAGTAACACACCAAAAACAACAACAATTGTTTGTATCTGTCCCCAAAGGTTGTCTAGTGCCCTGCCTTGAACACTTACATTGTTTAGTTAACTACTAGACATTACAAAATTAAAGTTATTATTTGAATGCTTATTTAAAGGTATCATGTACATAGTTTTAAATTGTTACTTGTTTTAGTAACTTCAGAGTTATACTCATTTTTTTAAAATCTTGAGTGAGGATCATGTATGTTTGTACTGATTGGTTACTAACCTTGTTTTATTGATCTCATTTCATACATGTAATGCCTAGTTGAGAAGTAGATTGATGAGTTTAGTTCCAGATTTGAGTACAAGATAAAACTTGGAAATGAAACAGATTTTATAAAGTTATGTTGTATATTTATTATTCTATGAATGATTCTGAATAGGGATGAGATGATACATGATACCATCATCACATGATGCGATACATCTAAACGCGGATACAAAATGTTTTTGATACAATACTGATAAATTCAAATACAAAAAAACAAGTTAAAGAAGACTATTTATATTTTTTATAGCCACAATTTATTAATAATTTTTGAAATATTTTCTGACGAATTTATTACTAACAAATTATTTAACTATTTTATTACAATGTTGTGATATTATTGTGATCCGAATTTTACAGGCAAACAATCAATGACAATGTGGTTGAAATGGGAAAAACTTGTAATATATTTTCATTCATTTAACTATTCCTAAAATAATATTTTATTACATGCTACAAATTGTTTTACAAATGGTTGTGTGTGTATCTATATAAGTTAGTACTGATTAACGGAACTCTATAAAAAAAAATTATATATATTTTGTTGCAACATAAGACCGACTTGTGCATCAATATCCACACAATATCACTTGTGTATCAATACATATTGGCGACCACATATATCGGTACAGTATCAATGTACGCTGTATCGTCTCACCCCTTATTATGAATAGTGATAATTAATTTTTATATTATGTTAAAAAACATTCCCATTTCCAGTAAAATTCTGTTGAATTTACTGATAATGTTATTGCAATAATTACATTGCTCATATGCAGCCCTGACAACACTCCTTTCACTGGTTTTACCAGTATGTCTTTATATGGTTACGTGACTCATGACCTTTATATGGTAAAATGTATGTAGATGTTTATATGGTTACATGCATTGAGACCTGTATGTCTGTAGACCTTTATATGGTTGCATGTCTATTGACCTTTATATGGTTACATGGTCCTATATGGTCACCTGTCTGTATACCTTTATATGGTTACATGTCTGGAGATGTTGTTATGGTTACATGTCTGGAGATGTTGTTATGGTTACATGTCTAGAGACTGTTGCATGGTTACATGTCTGGAGATGTTGTAGTGGTTACATGTCTAGAGACTGTTGCATGGTTACATGTCTGGAGATGTTGTTATGGTTACATGTCTGTAGACCTTTATATGGTTACATGTCTTGAGACCAGTATATTTATGGTTAAATGGCTCTACATACATTTAGTTGGTTATATGTGCTCTTAATAATGTGAATCATTGAACATACTTTTATCTTAGTTTTTATTAAATCATGGAATCAAATTGTATTGCAATAATGGTTCATATTATATAGTGCAAAATTATGATAACATTCTGATCTGACTGTCATCTTTTCCTTTAGGTCTTGAGATTTGAAAATGATAAGTTTGGAGACCAGTCTCAGAACTCAAGCATCTGATTGGCTGTTTTTGATCGCACTCTTAGAATTGACCAATGACAAGGCTTCTTACTGAGACTTGTCTGCAAACATTGCTTTACATAATACAGTATCATTAAGCTGGATACAACTGTCAAGGCGTAATTTCACTTATGATATATTGTGATTATTCATTTTATTTGTAACTATGCTCTCATTTGGAATATTTTAATTTCTTTTTTATACGTGTACATATGTCTTTTTATACAATAAAGTGTTTTGAAATAAATGCATTATCTTTGTCTAGCTGTAACAATTACAAGTACATTAATCATTTGTAAATGTGCAACGTTTTATTCATACTGTTGGCATTAGCAAATTCGAGACTACACTGGTATAAGTTAATATGGTTACACTGATCCATCATCTGTATTAGTTGAATTAAAATGTGGTGTTCAAACAACTTACAACATAAGTACTGAAGTAACAGCTGCTGCGGACATGTTCAACACAAGTTTCATTCGTAGTGTGTACAGTAGCAGTTGTTTTGATAGATCCTTGAGCTAACTTACAATTGGTACCATTTTGAAACACTCAAAATTTCATAAACACTAAACAAGTATAGTGGTCACGAGTCGACAATAAAAACGATAAGAATATCACTTTTCATACAAAATAAATATTTAACACTGTCAACATCATTTGAGCACATTAATGTCTTGCTTGTTTTGTTGTGACGTAATGCATGTGAGTTATTTCACTAGTGATTTATCGAAAATAATTTATGGGTGCTATTTCCACTATACACTATGTCAGGTAATAAATAATATATGCAAATTGTAGGATATAGCCTGGACAGGACAACTTGAGGAGTGTTTGCAAACACAGGTTTATACCATCACATGTTAGGGGTACGAGTCCAGCGTGTTACTGGGTCATTTACCAGTGCATTTAAACAGATTGTTAATGTTTGATATTAAAAGTCAGATGCAATGCATATGACTAAATCAGAACAAATCAAGACAATATTGTGATAAAACATCTCATTGACATTGCAATATGTGATTCATGTGGTTGATATAATAATTTAGATACACACTATTACATATAACCTACACTTGTCTTGTGTTATTACACCTGATTGCCATTTGTTTTTGTTTTCATATTGCAGATTATCTCGCTGGGCTTGTGTTAAATGTGTCATGGTATATGCGTGTAATAAATGTGATGGTTCAAACCCACATTTTATTGTTTTAGGGGCGGATCTAGCATTTGGGCTCAGGGGTTACAACTTTTTGGTCCGAGGGGCATATAGACGCCACTTCTTCCCTCAAGCCATGCATCACACTCGATGAATAGTTGAGCAACGTTTAATGCAGCAATTGTTTAGCGTACATCTAAATTATGTTCCAATCTCAACTGGATATTGTATGTGAGGAAACTATCCAGCTGGCTTAGTTACGGAAGATCGGTGGTTATACCCAGGTGTCTTATATGCCCACAATAATGCTGAAAGGGACACTATGGCTCCCTTACCCAAATAGCTAGACAGGTCACTACACGACCCTGACTGTTTACGTGACTAAAAGCCTAAAAACAAAAATGATGCTATGTCTCTATTATGTAAGATCTATCCTCACAGCATATCAAAGAAGTCACCATTCATTGTCAAATTCCGAATATATGTATATTTATTCACACAAAAAGCAAACACAGTTCTATTTAAGTTATTAACATATTGGTATACTAAAGTTTGACTATTTAAATCAATGCAACTGATTTTTTACACTAGAGTTCATATCTTCATTCCAGTAATTAATATAATAAAACACTGGTAATGTTCTATTAGTGAAGTATGGCTTAAGTATTCTTAATACACATTTCAACAATAGTTCAATGAAAGTGGTGACATCAATTGCACTATTTAACTCTGCATGGAATGTATCGAATCAGTTAGATTATTAAACAACAATAGTGCATCAAAGTGATGGCACTGGTTAGATTATTCAACAATAGTACATGGAAGTGGTGCCATCATTTAGAATATTCAACAATAGTACATGAAAGTGGTGCCATCATTTAGAATATTCAACAATAGTACATGAAAGTGATGATATCAGTTAGATTATTCAACAACAGTACATCATTTAGAATATTCTCCAATAGTACATGAAAGTGGTGCCATCTTGTAGAGTATTCAACAATAGCACATGAAAGTGGTGATATCACTTAGACTAATCAATAATTGTACATGAAAGTGGTGACATCACTTAGAATATTCAACAAGTGTACATGAAAGTGGTGACATCACTTAGACTATTCAACAATTGTGCATGAAAGTGGTGACATCACTTAGACTATTCAACAATTGTACATGAAAGTGATGACATCATTTAGATTATTCAACAATTGTACATGAAAGTGGTGATATCACTTGAATTATTCAACAATAGTACATGGAAGTGGTGCCATCATTTAGATTATCCAACAATTGTACATGAAAATGGTGATATCACTTGAATTATTCAACAATAGTACATGGAAGTGGTGCCATCATTTAGAATATTCAACAATAGTACATGAAAGTGATACCACCTGTTAGATTTTTCAACGGTAGTACATGAAGGCACTAAACACACTTATTAATAATCAAGATTAATAAAGCAAAAAAACATGTAGCAGCTATGTATAAAATATCTTAAACGAGTGTTTTCAACAATAAAATACAACATGCAAATCTACCAATATATCATTATGGATACACATACTGATCAGTTCAAATTTTAACATTAAGTGATACTGTTTAAATTTTGTAATAATTCTTCTTGTTCAACGCAGTAATATTCATTTGGATTTTGTTATTGATTGTAAACCACTCTAAACACTCTGTATTTGGAATCTGGTCGCTGATTGGATGATTGACAACGATATGAAACCACTAAAATGTAAAGTAAATGTCAAGCCGAATGTTTGCAGCCAAATAATGTTTGTGATGTACGCTTTTTGGTTGTTTGACAACACTATGTAAACGAATTAAATTCAAGTTGAATGTCAAATAAAATGTCTGCACCAAAGCAATGCTAGTAATCTGGTCGATACTAGGTTGAATTTGCCTAACATAGACCAACAAGAGATGACTGTTTATAAGAAAAGTTATATACCAGTTGCCTAATAATTGAGTTCAAACGTTTTATACTAATAATTGTAGGTACATGTACAAAAAACTGTATAATAATTATATTCACCAAGAAGGAAAGAAAACGAAATACTTCAACTATAAATTAAAAAGTATCTCTGTCACGGTCAGCAGATGTATGAATACGTAGTTGATATATACGTTGAGTTAATCATTGTTAACATCTCATCTTGTATAAATAAAGGTAATCATATATATTATCATATATATAAACATTAGGCATATTCAAGAATTGTACAAAGTTAGTGAAAAAAACTTATACAAGGGAAACAAAATTTGTTTAATGTACATATTACAGTAAAAACATACTGCTATAGTTGAAACACTATATGAAAACTCCATCAAATGACAAGCATTTACCAACACAATAAATGTCTTCTAGGAAATAGAAAAACATATCGATTTCAGTTTTTTGTTATTTTTCTGTTAATAAATACATTATAGTTTAGATTTATTGACCTGTCAAAATTTGCATATCTTCATGGTAAATCCACGCTACACATTAGTGATCGGGCCACTTTCGATAAAGACTAATTTATCATGTGCATCGACCATAAAGATATGCAAATGTTGACAGGTCAATTAAACTATACAATAATAGTGGTAAAATTGAGGAAAGTCGAATTATAACCGTTTTTTATATCTCAAGATGATAAATGAAGCTGATAAAATGAGGACTCTCGAAACCCCTAAAACATAAAGATGTGCATACATAAAACGTCTTTGTCAAGATAAGTACATTTGGAATACATTCAGTAGAAATACAATCACCACGTGGAGCTTGACAACCTGACGTGATTAAACAACCTAGGCAAAATGAAAAAAAGCATACACATTTTGAACATTTAAACAATTCCAGGAGTCATTGGGCCATCTGATCTTGAAGATGTAATTGTCGTAGAATTGTGAATTTGACATCTACTGTTACAAAATGGCGCTCTGTTCCCTAATGAAACATTATTCATTAAGACAGAGCATCATAGTTTATATGTTGTATTGGAAAAAACAATTTAGCAAGAATTTCATGACAATTTATCTTTGAACATGAATTCCATATAGTTTCAGATGGTGTAATTTTACTTACATTCAAACTGATTTTCCAAGTTTAACAACTAGATGGCCGACGAGCGAGTGAATGCAAATGACGCCACATAAAATATCCAGACACTCAACCGTGAACTCAAATGTAATTAACAAGTAAAAAATAAACTAATACCAAAATGAAGCATGAAATAAATATAATATTTGTATGTTCATACACCACAAAATATTCCGTCCGCTGCTCACTCGGTGAAATAACTTTGAATTTGATCTTACACAGAAACTTACTTATTTCCTCTATATATATGTCAAATGAAAAGCGTGTGCTGATGTCAATATCATGAACAAACAACGCGAACAAACAACAAAACAAGTTCAACACCAACAAAGATAAATTCAGTTAAATATTTACGAAATATCACACACTGTTTATCTCAGAAGAATCTTAAATTCCACAGTTTGGAATACATACAATGCGTCATTCTCAAGCGACAACTGAACAGTTTACATGAATTGTTATTATCTCAAACAAAACGAAACTCTAAGGCATATCATATCTCGGTTTCAATATATCGCATTTCTTTTTTGTTTTAACAGACGAAGTTTCTTCGTGTTCCATTTTCAGTCTCGGCCTTTTAACGGTTGGATCGTATTTATCAGATGCATCATGGGTAGTCCGTTTATCGCTTGCAGAAACGAGTTTAGTTCCGTGTTCCATTTTCAATCTCGGCCCTTTAACGGTGGGATCGTATTTATCAGATGCATTATGGGTAGTCCGTTCATCGGTTGAAGAAACCATGCTAGGTTCGGGTTTACCTTCAAGCTGTGAACTAACACGTCCACGTTCCCTGTTAAAGGCATCACTAAGTAAATAACTGATGTAAATATATTTGACAATATCAGAGAAATAATAATGTATGTATTGAAGTTTGATGACAATTGGACTTTATTTGCAACTGCGCTTAACATAACATTAATATTTTACCCGAGATGCGGCAAACAAAAAACCTGAACGTTTGCACTGATGTGAAGTAAGATGGTCAGTGAACTACAAGTAATATATAGAGGATATAACATGAGTGCTACTGTTTTATTGAATTTATATTCGGCAAAGCCTCGTAATATATCATTTTTACCGACTCATTTAATAAATCGAATAAAATGTGAGCACGAAAGATAGATAATGTTTATCACATAACTTCTAAACGGGCTTAAAACAAACAAACAATCGCATAAACTCATTTCTCACTGACGTCTTTTGTGAGTCGGTCGAGAAAAAATAGTTCCAAAGATGTTCAAATGAAACTTAACACAAAACAAACAACTAACAACATTATCGATAGTTTACTACAGTTTGAAGCAAAACATTAGAGTACACACGCACTGCTGTGACGACATGAGGCCGTGACGTCACTGAGTAAATTGTTAACTAAATTCAAAGGACATACATGACATAAATGAACAGATCTACGCTGACACAGTTGGATATATGTTACTGCCAGTGGCTTTCGCTCTACATCAGTCGTACTCGTTTTCTCGGAGGACGAATTGCATCAGCGTGTGGTCTATTCTGATAGATGTTCACATAAAATTTCCACTATGGTCCGGATGATGGACAAGCGAACCAAGTGTTGATACCTCCAGACAAGCCAAAATGTGCACTCGCGTTCATCTCGCAATGATTTTACAGGAAACTAAATGTATACTCACCATGTCTTTTTGTCTTCTTCATATAAAGCAGAAAGGACATTTACTCCTAACCGATCATCTGCTAGTAAGTTTTGTATTTCAGAAAGGTATTTCTGTAGACAAGGCCAGTACTTTACTGGAAAAACAACATCTTTAACATTCAGCCAGATGTCTATTCTACGAAAAAACTATAGTATCGGTGTATTATGGTAGGATAAGAGTGACCAAGGCAAGAAGATTTATACCAATTTCCTCTTAATTGACGATGAGAATACATTTATACAGAATATACATCAACGTTGCAAGTATAAAACATAAGCTAAACAGTAGTTGCATCAACTACATGATATGTGAAGAGTGTCACCAACGCCCGGGATATACATTCACGGATGTCTAGGTAGATAGCACAGATGTCTAGGTAGATAGCACAGGTGTCAATATAGAAACACTGGAAGTCTTGTATGTAAAGCAACTTAATAAATAAAATTTCGATTCCCGGGCACATTTATATGAACTGCTTCTTCTAAATTCCGAAGAAGATTATTTTATCTTAGAACAGACTGAAACAATAAGGTAACGCATATGAACACTATTGTCGAAAAAATCGGAGACCTTTGTTTAATCCTACCAACCCTCAAACATTTTACAGGATGTTATACATACAAATATACAACTTCATCCATATAATTCCCAGATAAATTGGTTGCGAAACTGTACGGGAATTAATATATAGTTACAGAAACTTCTCAGTAGCATGATGGTTCCGTTAACACTAGAAGAGGAATTATGTGTGTCATACATGGACAGCTCATGTGCGACGTTATAAACAAACTATGGTATGATATGTTTATGAAAGGAGTCGAAGCTATAAGCAAAGTGATATATTGAATATGAAAGTGAGGACATATTGTTTAACATAATGTATGGAAGTTCTATCCAGCAAGGGATATTTTATATGTAGTTTTCTTTATGTTCTCAATGATGATCCGATATACTATGCCAATGACTAGTAGCCAGCCCGGTAGGCTCGCTCGTTATATATTAACTACATAAGTAACATAAGTCATTTGACATCCACCTCTGAACTCTGACTTACATTGAAGTCATTACACAGTAAAAAACAATAAATTGTTTCGTATTTCATACATGAGTAACGTATTGTAACGACTATTGAAAGGTCCGAAAACAGATATATGCAACATAGAAGTGTGCTTTCACAATACATAGTGATAGCAATATAATAAGTTGCTACAGGTTACGCCACATACATAAGACAATGCCTCTAAAAATGAGGTATTTTGTAGTACATAATGTTTACAGTTGTGCAGATATTATAGTATCAGTGCAACTTACTCTGAATCTGTATAGTACGTTCTAAAGATTTCAATGCATCTATACGCAACCGTCCCTGTAATTGATCTTCTTTGAATGGTGTAATTTCTTCTCCAAGTAAGGCTTTTAAGCACATTTCTGCTGCTTTATATTGCCAAGAGTACCTAGGATGTACTTTTGCTAGCAAAAACACCACCTTCCCATTGGCTAATGACATCAATTCACTGGTCATGGGACCAAAAACTAACAGCACAAATGAAATACAGCGTAAATGTTATCTGAACAAACCACATTGAACCACATTGAACTTCTTGGTTAAATAATTTTGAAAATATACAGCGAAAATTAAGCACTTAATATAAATATTGGTATACAGTATTCATTGAGAGTTCATTTTCCTTATATCTTATGATTTATAAATGACCAATATATCCAACTATCAAACACGGTATTTGCACACATGATATAGTTCACATTAATTAATTGATGGTATGAGAAAAACGTTCAGACAATGAATTTGAATTATACATACATTCCCAGGATCTGTCAACTTCATATCCTCCCGAAGCTAACACTATTTCTGGATTGAACTCGCGCGCAATCGGCATTACGATATTTCTGCAATGTCAAGTTATAAAAAGTCATTTCAGAACAGAGAGAATACGTAACTACGGGGAACGCCACATACACAAGACAATACCTCCCCACGCAGACCTCAGGAAAAACAACAATCCACAAAACATAACGCACCTAAGGAGGTCAAACGTTACACATAATAAGGAACAGAGGCACAAGGAACGGCCCAACAGACCATAAGGAATAATTAAGAGTATCAAAGTGGACAGTAAAAGGAGGGGAGGGGGGAATTAATGGATGGAAAAGCTCACAGGACAATTCAAGACAACAATAGGCCAACATTGGGCAGGAAACACTCTGAACACTGTATAAAGTGACAGAATTGCATAGGGGAAAGGGAAACATAAAACATTCATAACACAAACAGAAACAACAATCAATTAGAGTCAACAATAGAGCTTTGAAAGGAAAGCAGAATTTCAGGAAAGCTTGCTGTTTGATGCATTCAAATAATCTTAATAAAACAAAGCATTTTTCACAAAGCAAATTAGGAATAGAGAGGAATTGTTTTTTATTGGGTAAAACGCCATTTTCAGTTATACGAGTTTTCCTGAAATTAAACATCAATCAGTACTAACGTACATTTGTACAAGCAGCTGTCAGAACTCCACACATGCATCAGAGATGGATGACAAATGACTGTAGCCAAATGTCATAGAAAGACATGACCGGCCAAGACCAGGAATCCAACCCTGACATCACGGATGACTGTGCAGCTTTATACTAACAAAGCTTAGCGATATTCAACCAGTATAAAAATACAAAATGCAATCCAATTGTGCAAAATTAAAAATACCTAAAGGCTGCCATATATTCTGCGCCACCTTGACGACCAACCATTTGCTGATCAAACACGATATTTACGTTCAAACCATCAGCATTTCCAGATCCACAATCATGCTCCGGGTTCGGATCCCATGGCCGTTTGTCACGGATTGATATATGCAAGATTGCTTTGTCATCATAAGTCGCTTTTAGTGTACTCATACGACGCGAAGCATTCTGTAACATGGAAAATGAACATTTATTGAACTATTCCAAATTAATATAGTGTATCGATAATAGTTTGATTATACTGACGATTCGTAAACTACAAAGACTCTTGACAAAAGACATTCAAAACAACACTCACAAGTTTAAACAAAATATATTTACGGTTATTTTATATTCAAATGGTTGGAGTCTTTTGTAATCAAAATATTTGCAATAAATTCATTAATATACTGAGGTAAAATACTAACGCAGCATACTTCTGGTGCCTAAATTCATATTATATCGTAACCAATTCTCACGAAAGGCAAATCAATGGTTTTACTTTGTAGCACAAAGAGCATGTAGGGCATACAAATGTATATTTTGCTTATCATAACGAATTATATACAACATGTATTTAATTTTCTTCTTTAAACCCCAATAAGGTTTTGTTATGAATTGATTTATACCAGATTGCTTTGTTATAATAAGTCGTTATTTGCGAAGCATTCAGTAACATGTAACATGAACAATAGTTGAACTGTTCCATATTAATAAAATGTATTGATAATAGTTTGATATAACAGACGATTCGTCAACTACACCGGGTTCGAATCCCAGTAGCGCCTTTGACCAATGTTTCGTGTTCCTCCAAACATGATTTTATACAAGTACTCGTGACAAAAAAAACCATCCAAAACAACACTGTTACTGGTTAACAACATACATTAATGTTTTGTTAATATTTAAATGGTTGGAGTCTTTAGTAGTCAAAACATTAGCAATAAATTCATTTATATACTGAGGTAGACTTCTAACGCAGCATACTTCTGGCAGCTTAATTCATATTATCGTAAAACATTTCTCACGAAGGAAAATCAATGCTTTTACTTTGTAGCACAAAGAGCATGTAGGGCATATGTTCATTTTGCTTTACATAACGAATTATACAAAACAATATTGATTTAATTTTCATTAAAAAGGTAAAACGAAATATCAAATATATTCACAAACACATTACACAATTTGAGACTCACATTAAATTGGAAAATGTCTAGATGTTGCGTGAGAAGTTTTGCTCAGTATATAAAACATCTTTGATTATGCATTTAATTTAAAGTTCCAGTAGATGAATTAGTATTCAAACAGTACTTTCCATTTAATTTTCACAAAAAACGAATAAAGCTTTTGCTAAAATTACCCATTGGAAAATAAGGATCCTTTTCATGTTCAATTTCTCTTTCATTTGTCCCGCTGCCATGTCAATACAGTTTAGTTGAAACACATCGCTTTTCCTGTAAGTACCAGACACTTATATGTTAGCAATAACAGAATTACAACAGGCCTGTGCGATTTAACATAAATGCCAATCCGAAATGTTGTGCTGAGGTTTGTTAGGTACAATTTTAACGTCTGGAAAAATGTTATTCACATGCTAAATGGCTTACTATGTCACAAGATGTAAATAATATGCTTGATAAACCCAGAATCACATTTACTGTACTTTTTTTTTCTTTTGCAAGGCAAATATGTAACAGACATGTAAAACATTAATTATAAAACAGACAAACTTACATTTCAAAATGACGTGCTGAGTTCGGAACAAACACAAGTCCATTTTTATGTTTACCTTTTCCGACCCTGTATGCCATATCCGTAACACAACCCGCGGCCTGCAAAATCAAAGTACTGTATAACCGCTCCGATATAACATTGTATAACAGCAGCAAGGTAGAGAGAGCATTGGTATAATGATACAACTTGATTTATTTAATCAAGTGCGATATCTAAAGGCTTTGTGGTTTTGAAAAGAAAGCAGATATACTGATTTTGCATTCTGCATCTAGATGTACTTTGGACGCGGAGAACAGTAAAATTTTAATATCCTGTCCTTAATATCAATGTTTGGATTGCATGTGCCTAAATCAATCACAGTTACATTGCACTGGCTACATGCAATTATCATTATCATGTGTTAAATTATAGTAAATTTACACTTTCAAAAGTTAGAATTGTAATGTCATGTGTTTGGCTCGTCTGATCCGTTTTATCGTACATCCTTGATAATAAAACAAACCATACGAATACATACTACTCAACAGCACAGATTTCCTTATTATGACCTATAACTGTCCTGCTACTATCACTCTATCTAAAGCCTCATGGGCAATAAATTCCGATAAAACAGCACTGGCGGATGCAAACGCTCATCTATTTTCTATATTAGAAACAAGAAATGCAAACAGTAAATTTTACAGATATTTCATAATGTGATCTTATTTGTTGTATTCACATTTCTTGCTCCTTATCGCAGCGCAATTTTCTTGCTCTAATGAAATTTGCCAGCAGTACTACTCGCGTTTTTCCAGTGCTCTACAGCTGGTATAACATCTTTCTCTGACGTCACTCCCTCCAGAAATAATCTCTGATTCGTGTTTGCAAAGATAATATTATCCACCTAGCTTTGCTAACCCATAATCCCTAGTAGTCCAGCTTGAAGTTCATGTGTTTAACGTATTGTTATGGTTCTTTCAAGCTGGTCGTCACCTGAAAGCTTTGAAATTTGAAATCCATGAAGACGATCATGTAGAATGTTGCAATGGTTCATATAACTTCATGATTGAGCTATATATGTTTTGTTTTTTCTATGATGGTTTGAGACATTTTGATGTAAAACAGACCGTGTGGTTGTTGACAGACTTTCCCCTTACTTCAAGTCGTGTACAATATCCGCATATAATGCGGCGATTGTCATATAAGTTTATATGGAGTTGTGCGTAAGATGTATGACAGACTGGGATATAGATGGAAGAAATATTACACCTTTCTTGAAGCCTGGTGCAATATTTCCATTACGCCAATCTTGTGGTACTTCTCCTTGGTACTGGGAATATTAGTACAATCAGATTTATACAGGTGCCAATTCATCTGCTGCCAGTCCCAGTTATGCCGAGGAGCCTTCAGGCATATGTTGCTTTGTGACTATCTAGGTGGGAGAGCAGTTCATGTAAGCTGTTCCGCCATTCATAGTTGGAATGGACTATATCGTTTGTCTTGCGTAGAGGAGATATCTTACACATTTTGAGACTGGTTCTTCATGATTTGAACCAAGAAACGTTGATATTGTCACTGTGGATGAATACATCTTAGTTTTCGAGAGGTGCAACACCTGTGGATTTCTTTTTTGCTTTCACATAATTCCAAAAACATATTGGCTTCTCAGCATGGTCTTACTGTCTCATATATTAGGTAACGGTTGTCTTCGTATCTGCGTGAGGTGGCGTAGAATTCATTCATATGTACTGGATAATTGAAGAAATCTCGACCCACCGACAAGCAAACAAATGCTCATATGATACTATCCTGAGATCACCAAAATGAAAAAAGGACCATATTCTGTGACATAAAGTAGTAGACCATTGCTTGTAATTGGATCCCATTTAATAGATTCATAACCACATCATTTGGTTGCAATATAATCATTGTCTTTTAGTGCGGTCAATAGGCCATACTTGTTTCAATATACAATTCATTATCTCACATGATTAAGTGATTTGTACGACGAGTTATCGAACACAAACGAATACAAATTTTCTTCTTAAATCAAAGTTCAAAGTTTACCGATTATACGATATATACTTACATCGATATATACTTTTATCGAAATATAATTATATACGATATATAATTATATACGAAATATAATTACGTAATTATTAAATTTACAAGACTGACGTATTAACCACGTTCTGGTTGTAATCGTATCATATGTTTTGTTATGTATACCCAAAACGAAATTTCGTTAGAAATGTGTGCATATGACAAATTTCGTTATAGCATCCATTACTGTTACTGTACTAGAACTAGATGTGTTTGTGTAGTGATACAGAACATGCATTGTATTCAGTTAATTAGTGGATGCACTAAATAATATAATTGTTGTTGGTGCATTAACATGTTAAAAATAAAACAAATATTGAAACAGTAAAACTAAACCGATGGAACTTGTCCAATTCAAACATTACCAATTAACGAGTTGGTCAATAAATTTGTTATGTCTGCCGCGATAAATAATCGCATACGTTCACACCCAAAACAATCAAAGGTGTTTATTACGTTATAACCGAGCATGTTTGCGTTAAAATGTGCCTTTTAGAACCCAGAAATTACTACGTTATTTCCAAAATTACGCTATATCCAAATTCACTATAACTGTTTAATTATATTATGAAATGTAGAAGAACATCGGCAGAGAATAACAATTACTACGTTCTACCCGATTGTTCTTTATACTTGTAACCGATAACGTTTTTTAAAAGCGTGCACCACTGTATATCGATGTTTTCCCCTAGCGAAGTCTCGCCAATTTGCATTATGCTTGTTTGATATCGAACTTTAATGTTTTGATCGAGACCCCGAACTGAAAATTAATGTGACGGCGAAATTCAATACGGCCGCTAATGTGGCTTCAAAACTTTATGAAAGTTTTACAATCCTTCTGTTTATCATGCGGGAATTTAAAACATGATGTTTATGGTTGTGTTGACATTCATTGACATCGTATGTTATATAGGTTATATGTCTAAATAATCCAAAACGGTTTGAGCATTAACATCAATAATATTCCTGCATCTTATACAGTTTTAAGCCACAATAATAATTACACTATTATAACATCATTGTACATCATATAATTTCCTACAAGTTATATAGTCCGGCAGACCACAAGGAACAACTAGGATAATCAAAGTGGACAGTGAAGGAAGGGGGAGGGGGATTAATGGATGGAAAATATCACAGGACAAGTCAAGACAACTGGTCGCAACAGGCCGAAACTGGGCGGGAAACAACCTGAATATATATAAAGTGACATAATTGCACAGGGGAAAGGGAAATACAAATTGCTAATTAATTTCTCAAATAAATGATCAAAGTAACAACTGTTTTGCGAATTTTATATAACAGATCTCCATAAAATTTTGGTTCAGTAATTCCTGTCTCTAACATAGATTTGACACTAGTGCCATATTTTAAATTAATATCGGTATATTTATGGCAAAACTTAAGAAACGTCTTACATAATTTATGATACATTTTAACTATAGCCTTGTTTTAGCAGTTAACCTGTCAGTAGAAGGTTACGCTTTTTTTTCAAATAACATAAGTATCATTAATAGTCTTCTTATCACCCACACCGAAAGTATCAAAATGTATGTCATATGTTAAAATGGTAACACTTCACATTTACTTGCACATGAACAAAATTATATTTGTTCTGTAATTACTTAAACTAGGAATAGTTACAGTAATAAAAATGCCCAATTGGATTTGAGATGGACTTAATTGTACAAAGTACCAGACTATAATATACAATGTATGCAATATATTGACCACTCGAAGACTATAATAACAGTACACTTGAATATGTGTATCGAAATAATGTTTTAAAGGTTTGATGCAAGGCTGTTTATTTACACATACATCAACCATAGAAGTGTCATTATGGATGCTGTGTGATAGGATATATTACAATCACAACTTTGTGAGTCACTCAGTCACACTAAAGCTGTATATATGTGTATTACATGTCCATTCAGTAACATTTAAGTATACATTAAATAAATATTCATGACTAGCCTGACAACTTTCCAACATAAATATTACTTTGGGTGTTTAAAAACGTACATAAAGCAGACTTACAAAGATACAAGAAATGAATCATGCACTCCATACGGCTTTATATTTATGCTGCAGAGTCTTAATCAAATCTTCATTTACAAGAGTGCTAAACATTTCTGTTTTACATATTCTATTTTGTACATTGTTTTCATATTCTATCCTGAAAATGATGTAATTCTAGTTTCATTTCATGTAATTGTGAAATGGTGTAATTATTATATTGCAAATCATTTTGCATGACTCAGCTCGGGATGCTGGAAATATTATTATATTTAATGAGTTTAAAATATCCAGTTTGATACACCAACATTTATGTATTCGCTGTATAAGTATTAACTGAATAATCATTAAAGTAGAACATTATTACACTTTTGTCTGCTTGATTAATTATGGAGGCAACATGTGTCCTGTAAACAGTGCTTGTGTCATTGTAATCAAGTTATATTTGAAGGACGTTCCCTAGTACACCCTAGTAAAAGTACATTTATTGTGTTATATTACAGCAGAAAACACATTTATAGTGTACAAAAATGGATCATCATGTCTAATTGTATGTGTGTAAGACACAGACTCCGGAAATCTCATTTAATTTCAAGTACTCGCAAGTATTGTAGTATAACTATCAATTTTGTTATTGATACCATATTGATGATATCATAATTAAACAAAATGATCAGTAACATGTGAAATGCTGCTTCAAGACCATGTTATGTTTGGTAAATCTGTGCAAATTGTAAGTATCTTGTTCTTTAATTTATATAATTAAAACATGCAGAAACGACAACTCTGGATAGAGATTGGACATGTAGATATATACTACTCAAGGTTTGCTAAGCACCAAATATTTCACACAGCATTTTAAAACTTGTATTCATTTTTCTTTGATAAATATTTCGGATATGTTTCAGAGATGTATTGAGATGGTCCCCAGTTTTTACATAAGCTTTTATGACAGAAAAACTTTGCGTGACAGTAATGGAAAGCATGTACCCCTCGAATGTCATGGTGTTTTGGTGCACTGTATTCATGTACACGACTTGTGTAGTGTATTTAATCTTCACTTCAACACACAATCGTTTGGTTTGATGAATGAATATGGCAAATGCAAACGTTAGAAGACATACATTTTTTATCTGAAGCAGAACTGTGGCGGGCACTATGGATGGTGGAGCAAGGGGCTACACATCGTCAGATTGGTTAAGCCCTTAGTATGCACCATATTGTGATCACCAGAGCCTGGGCGAGATTTCGACAGCATGGCACACCAGTCAGACGACCTGGTGGTGGCAGAGGAAGGGCAACCTCAGCAGCTAAATACTGTTTTTTGATAATTCAGTCTCGCAGAAACCGTTATGCGACAGCAACCGAGCTTCGCATTGACCTTCATAATGCATCCGGAGTCAATGGTTGCACGAAGACCATGCATAGGCAATCATCCGTTGTCTCAGAACCACCGACGGGAACGGTATGAGTGGGCCATTGTCCATGTTGGTTGGACCAGAGTGGACTGGCGACCTGTCCTTTTTACAGATTAGTCCCGGTGTAACAGTCCAGAACTGCCCCGGTCCAGTTCTTCCCCGGGGAGGTTTTGGACTAGTCCAGTTCTTCCCCGGGGAAATTCTGGACCGGTCCAGTTCTTCCCCGGGGAAGATCTGGACTAGTCCAGTTCTTCCCCACCCAGTCCATTTCTTCCCCCCCTAGAAAATAATTTTATTTTCAACTTTTTAACCCTGGACAATTATCTTATTTTTCATCTTAGGGCGGGGAAGTTCTGGACTAGTCCAGTTCTTCTCCCCTTGGAAATTATTTTATTTTTTTCCGTCTTAGGATGGGGAAGTTCTGGACTAGTCCAGATCTTCTCCCCTAGTAAAATATTTTTGTTTTAGGGCGGGGAAGTTCTGGACTAGTCCAGTTCTTCTCCCCTAGACAATGATCTTATTTTTCATCTTAGGGCGGGGAAGTTCTGGACTAGTCCAGTTCTTCTCCCCTTGGAAATTATTTTATTGTTTTCATCTTAGGGAGGGGAAGTTCTGGACTAGTCCAGTTCTTCTCCCCTGGACAATTATCTTATTTTTCATCTTAGGGCGGGGAAGTTCTGGACTAGTCCAGTTCTTCTTCCCTTGGAAATTATTTTATTTTTTTCGTCTTAGGGAGGGGAAGTTCTGGACTAGTCCAGTTCTTCTCCCCTAGTAAAATATTTTTGTTTTAGGGCTGGGAAGTTCTGGACTAGTCCAGTTCCTCTCCCCTGGAAAATTATCTTATTTTTC
This sequence comes from Mactromeris polynyma, assembly GCA_032209605.1. Lineage (NCBI taxonomy): Eukaryota > Metazoa > Mollusca > Bivalvia > Venerida > Mactridae > Mactromeris > Mactromeris polynyma. The sequence continues at coordinate 6,106,758 of JASFXZ010000013.1, forward strand.
ATCTTAGGGCGGGGAATTTCTGGACTAGTCCAGTTCTTCTCCCCTAGTAAAATATTTTATTTTTTTCGTCTTAGGGTGGGGAAGTTCTGGACTAGTCAAGGTCTTCTCCCCTAGTAAAATATTTTTATTTTTGTTTTAGGGCGGGGAAGTTCTGGACTAGTCCAGTTCTTCTCCCCTAGTGAAATATTTTATTTTTTTCGTCTTAGGGAGGGGAAGTTCTGGACTAGTCCAGTTCTTCTCCCCTAGTGAAAATTTTTTGTTTTAGGGCGGGGAAGTTCTGGACTAGTCCAGTTCTTCTCCCCTTGGAAATTATTTTATTTTTTTCGTCTTAGGGAGGGGAAGTTCTGGACTAGTCCAGTTCTTCTCCCCTAGTAAAATATTTTTGTTTTAGGGCGGGGAAGTTCTGGACTAGTCCAGTTCTTCTCCCCTGGAAAATTATCTTATTTTTCATCTTAGGGCGGGGAAGTTCTGGACTAGTCCAGTTCTTCTCCCCTAGTAAAATATTTTATTTTTTTCGTCTTAGGTTGGGGAAGTTCTGGACTAGTCCAGTTCTTAATTCTCCACTAGTAAAATATTTTATTTTTTTCGTCTTAGGGTGGGGAAGTTCTGGACTAGTCCAGTTCTTCTCCCCTAGAATAATATTTTTGTTTTAGGGCGGGGAAGTTCTGGACTAGTCCAGTTCTTCTCCCCTAGACAATGATCTTATTTTTCATCTTAGGGCGGGGAAGTTCTGGACTAGTCCAGTTCTTCTCCCCTGGAAAATTATCTTATTTTTCATCTTAGGGCGGGGAATTTCTGGACTAGTCCAGTTCTTCTCCCCTAGTAAAATATTTTTGTTTTAGGGCGGGGAAGTTCTGGACTAGTCCAGTTCTTCTCCCCTAGACAATGATCTTATTTTTCATCTTAGGGCGGGGAAGTTCTGGACTAGTCCAGTTCTTCTCCCCTTGGAAATTATTTTATTGTTTTCGTCTTAGGGAGGGGAAGTTCTGGACTAGTCCAGAACTTCCCCACCCTAACATGAAAAATTAGATTTACAGCGTGAGAAAGTTGAATATTAAATAATTTGCTAGGGGGGAAGAACTAGACCGGTCCAGAACTTCCCCACCCTTACACAGAAATTAAACAATTTACAGCGTGAGAAAGTTAAATATAAAATAATTTCCTAGGGGGGAATAACTGGACTGGTCCAGAACTTCCCCACCCTAACATGAAAAATTAGATTATTTACAGCGTGAGAAAGTTGAATATTAAATAATTTCCTAGGGGGGAAGAACTGGACCGGTCCAGAACTTCCCCACCCTTACACAGAAATTAAACAATTTACAGCGTGAGAAAGTTGAATATAAAATAATTTCCTAGGGGGGAAGAACTGGACCGGTCCAGAACTTCCCCACCCTAACATGAAAAATAAGAACATTTTCAAGGTTAAAAAGTTGAAAAAATAAAATAATTTCCTAGGGGGGAAGAACTGGACCGGTCCAGAACTTCCCCACCCTTACACAAAAATTAGACAATTTCCAGGGTGAGAAAGTTGAAAATAAAATGATTTCCTAGGGAGGGAAGAACTGGACTAGTCCAGAACTTCCCCACCCCAAGTTGTAAAAAATAACAAAAAATCCTAGTGGAGAAGAACTTGATTAGTCCAGAACTTCCCCACCTTAAGAATAAAAAATAAAATAATTTCCTAGGGGGGAAGAACTGGACCGGTCCAGAACTTCCCCACCCTAACATGAAAAATAAGAACATTTTCAAGGTTAACAAGTTGAAAAAATAAAATAATTTCCTAGGGGGGAAGAACTGGGCCGGTCCAGAACTTCCCCACCCTAACACGAAAAATTAGATAATTTCCAGGGCGTGAAAGTTGAAAATAAAATAATTTCCTAGGGGGGAAGAACTGGACTAGTCCAGAACTTCCCCACCCCAAGTTGTAAAAAATAACAAAAAATCCCAGTGGAGAAGAACTTGATTAGTCCAAAACTTCCCCACCTTAAGAATAAAAAATAAAATAATTTCCTAGGGGGGAAGAACTGGACCGGTCCAGAACTTCCCCACCCTAACATGAAAAATACGAACATTTTCAAGGTTAACAAGTTGAAAAAATAAAATAATTTCCTAGGGGGGAAGAACTGGACCGGTCCAGAACTTCCCCACCCTTACACAAAAATTAGACAATTTCCAGGGTGAGAAAGTTGAAAATAAAATGATTTCCTAGGGGGGGAAGAACTGGACTAGTCCAGAACTTCCCCACCCCAAGTTGTAAAAAATAACAAAAAATCCTAGTGGAGAAGAACTTGATTAGTCCAGAACTTCCCCACCTTAAGAATAAAAAATAAAATAATTTCCTAGGGGGGAAGAACTGGACCGGTCCAGAACTTCCCCACCCTAACATGAAAAATAAGAACATTTTCAAGGTTAAAAAGTTGAAAAAATAAAATAATTTCCTAGGGGGGGAAGAACTGGGCCGGTCCAGAACTTCCCCACCCTAACACGAAAAATCTGATAATTTCCAGGGCGTGAAAGTTGAAAATAAAATAATTTCCTAGGGGGGAAGAACTGGACCGGTCCAGAACTTCCCCACCCTAACATGAAAAATAAGAACATTTTCAAGGTTAAAAAGTTGAAAAAATAAAATAATTTCCTAGGGGGGGAAGAACTGGGCCGGTCCAGAACTTCCCCACCCTAACACGAAAAATTAGATAATTTCCAGGGCGTGAAAGTTGAAAATAAAATAAATTCCTAGGGGGGAAGAACTGGACCGGTCCAGAACTTCCCCGGGGAAGAAACAGACTGGGTGGGGAAGAACTGGACTAGTCCAAAACCTCCCCGGGGAAGAACTGGACCGGTCCAGTTCTTCCCCGGGGAAGAACTGGACTGGGGGGAAGAACTGGCCTGTTACACCGGTACTGCCTAGACTATACAGATAGGCGTGCTTAGGTGTGGAGAAGGCCAGGGGAGAGATTCCACGCAGCCAACATTGCTGAGCATGACCGCTATGGAGGCGGCTCCGTGATGGTCTGGGGAGGGATTAGCTGGGATGGACGTACAAACCTCATTGTCCTTGACAGGGGTACACTGACTGCCCAGCGGTATAGAGATGAGATTATCGATACCCAGGCAAGATTGTATGCTGGTGCAGTGGGTGATGGGTTCATTCTACAGACGATAATGTTCGTCCTCATATTGCCCATGCTGTGTAAGAGTACCTTCAGAGGGAGGGGATAGCACGTCTGGACTGGCCAGCCCGATCCCCCGACCTAAATCCAATACAGCACGCGTGGAATGAGTTGCTGTTTCAAATGTTGGCCCGTCATTTCCAGCCAAGAAGTATACAGGAGATTGGTGCCATGCTGGTCTAAGAATTGAACAACATGCCACAAAGGACCACCAGGAACCTGATAGGGAGCACGAGGAGGCGATGCCAAGCTGTAATTAACACCAACGGGTCACATACTCGATATTAACACATACCAGTACGTTTTATCAGTTTTATAGCAAATTTAGAAAATTCGCTATTTATCGAAAATCTCTATTTTCAATGGCTATCATACTCAAAAACTAACGGAAAACACAAACAAATTGTAAAATGTTGGCCTACATTAAAAAAAAGAATACTAAATGAAAAGTACAAACAATTTTCATAACAATTATGCACCTATAAGGTAAAATACGTGATTGGATATTCATGTTGCTTAGCAAACTTTGAGCAGTATATAATATTGTATAAGCATTTGATTTATATATTTCTAAGTATTGAGTTATGCATATATTCGATTCCAAATTGGTTTGGTTGAATCTTGGGATATTTACACCACTGAAAACACCACTTAAAGACGTATCCTACAATAAGGCCGTTTTTTTCTAACGCAGAGATTTCCTTTATACTTTGTATAGTTGATCAGTGTAATGCATGTAACCAAGATATGAAATAAAAAGGATAGGTCACCTTACTCGATTTTATGATAATGAAGATTAAAACGTGAATATTTCATATGAATATAGAGCAAAATCGATACAAGTGTACTATACTTTTTCTAGCGCAGAGATTTTCTTACAACTTGGTATACTATATTAGAGTCACTGTCTGAATGAAAATATGAAATAAAAATAATAGGTCACCTTGCTTGAGTTTAAGATAAATATTGTTTTGTTGTGTTTCAAATGTAATATATGGGAAGTGAAAGGTAAAAAACAATTACCCTTAATACATCTGGTAACCCATTATCGTTTTACATTTTCATTAATTGTGTTAGTTTTAAATATTTATTGAAGATCATTATATAATTTCAAATGCAGAATTTTAAATATCATTGACTTTTCTAATTTAATAATAAAGTATATAGAAAAAGAAAGTAGATGGAAAACTGCGAACTATAATGAAATCATTCAATTAAACATAATGATATCATTATTTGTATTGTGCTTGGTGACTATAAAGTTCAGTAACAATCTTTGCATCGTAAAAGAAAATAGCAAACTACTCCCTTATACGTCTTTAATCCAACGCAAAAACTACAATAAGCGAAAAGAACATGCGCATTAAAGTTATCTGGTCAATAACAACATAGTTATTCCAATATCAACTATCGGCATACCAGTGCCTTGCACTAACGTCTTAATAACAAAAATCATGTGACTGTGTTTACGCCAATGCAAATTGGTGAACATGTAGATGTAATAATATATATGTTCATACCTCCAAGGCATCCACTGGTATTTTCCTTCGAGTCGTACCATCTTCAAAACATCCACAGGGTAATTCACTTAATTTCATTGTGGCTTAAAAACAATACAGTACTATTCATTATATCAAAACACCAACATTAGATAAATGACAGAATCACCTCAATGCAAATGGTAAACTTTCAACAGTAATTTAGATGTAAAGGGGTAGGTGCACTTACCCCCAAAATTGGGCCTGTGTCAAATTATTTCGAAAACGTCTCTGTAATAAAACCCTCCAATAAATATTATTAAACTGCATTTTTGAACCATTATTATCGAAACTGTTACAATGGCAACGAAAATAATTTAAAAAAAATATTGCAGAAAACTATGTTTGTTTGTACATGATGTATACTAGAAATAAAATTGTGTATTTTTTATTGCTTATTTTGGTTGCCATGGTATCAGTTTTGAAATAATTGAAAACAGCATTTCTGGAACCAACTTTAAAAGCTTTTCATAAGGAAACAGATACAACGTTATGTTTTCAAAAATAAATAACAAGTCTTTCTTATGTTACTTTCTTTATTTTGGGTTTCCATTTTAGCGCAAATATTCATAAAACATCTAAATACATACATGTTAGTAAAATACGCAAAACAGATTCAAACTGCATCATCAATATTTCTTCATTTTACATCAAGCTGACCTTTACACTTATTTAATTCACACAATACAGTAGTATGCATAATATTTAAATTGGACTCAGACGTGGCTGCAATGTTAACAATTAATGAATGAAATAGACAAATATATAGCAGTTTTAAACCATTTGTGTCGAAAACTTAGTATAATTTCAAGCATCTCTATCATGCTACATGATAGGTAACAAACTACTAAATAATGTCTACATAATCATTGCCCTAGACATGTGACACTATTCGGATTAGAATAATATTCAGCTATATGATGTAAGAGTACATGTGGTATTGATCCCAGGTAGTAAATGATACTGTGCATGAACTTCAACTGATAACAATATCCACAGGTCTCGAACACGTGAACATGTTGTCGTCAACATCTGTTGTAAAAAGGTGTTTGCCACTCCGTCCATCCCAACAGTCCTGAAAATGCATCGTAAAAGTTGTCGGCATTGTACGTATTATTTACTAGCAAATCTGCAAATAATAATAATGATAAATAATAATGGTAACAATTGTCAGAATCTGTTGAACATATTGCATTTCTCATTAAATAAATCAGAATAGAGTATATTTTATAAATAGCTTACATGGTTACATAACTGGTGATATAGTTAAATTTACAGGGGTGTCAATAAGGCCGGTAAAATTACCTCATCTTCCAACTTCTTTCCTTGTACAAGTGATTATAATTATGGGGAGTACCCCTAGACCTCTGCTTACTGTTGATGATTTTCCTGCTAGTTCTTATATAAGTGACACTCCTGTGAGTTAATTTTGCTTATTTCATAACGATCAAGGTTGTATAGAGATATACACTTCTTTTCAGAACAACTTAAAGATTACAACCCCCTCAAAAACAACTTATAGAGCTACTGCCAACTATACAGGCTAAGTATTTCTAGTCTCGAATAATTAACAGCTAAATCTTTTATGTGCGGATAGAGGTGTAAATAAATAAAAAGGTAATAGAAAATAAAATAATTTCATTAAAACATATGCGTTGTCTGGAATCGAACCTTGATCGCCGAAATGTCAGTCTTCCACGCTCCCTATCAAGCTACGACGTATACACGGTCTTTGTATTTATTGGTAGCGCCTCACTTTTGTTTTAACTGTGAAACACTTGTGTTTCTTTCCGAGAACTAATTGTAAACCAACCTCTTCGCAATATACATTGTTAGAACTACACCCATTACCGCGTTAAATAATCAGCAGTTCAATAATTGAATGACCGCAAAATCAAGCAACTTCTGTACGTCTAGTCAGGAAACAGACGGCTGAATAATGACAGTTTTACGAAATCAAAGAACGTTTTGGTGTTGACAAGTACATAAATAACATATACTTACTAGCAAACTTAATGGTACACGAACATCAACACGCCAACAGCTCTAAACAAAACGGAAGCTCTGTTTATTATCAAACGACATCGATCAGTATCGAAAGACGCTGCATAGCAAACAACAATATCTGGCTCCCTTGACATGCACCGTTTCGGGTGGTTTGCAACAACCGGACATCGCATGTTTTCAAGTTCGAGTACGCTTCTTTTGAAGTTTTGTTTTGATCGGTGATTTATCAGTTTCTTGCATTTAACTATATTACCGTTGTGGAGAATGATTATGTACGTGGTAGACGAGGATCTGCTTATAACTGGGTCTAGATACCGTTTATCCTACTCACTTACTTGCAAAACATATTTTTAAGTATTGCACTGTGATCTCCCAAAAACAACGACATGAATTTTTTTCAAACGTAAACTCAGAACAGTTACGAGAACTTAATGTGTTGGGGTTATTTAAGGGGTGTGTATTTGTGTATATGCAATGTTCTCAGTACGTAAAAAAACATGATATATTGTATAATTCATGCATTATTATTTGATATTATCGGAGCAAAAAGGTAGCATTCTAATTAGTCAGGGGTACATTGTATGATAAATCATGAATAGTTGGGTTTTGTGCATATATATGACAATTATGTTTTCAACATCGATTATTATGTTGTGTTTCAAGATTTATACCCAATATAATAAGAAAATACCATTCTTGCGCCTAAATAAAAACAGTTTATGGGGCGTAACCATGCATATTCATTTCGCACATGTTTCCATAGCAACATTAGAATGGCCATCATATAAATGATCACATCACTTATTAGTTTAATATTGGAAGATTAAAACATAAACAAATGCTATCATTATGCAGAAGAAATACAATTTGTTTTTTTTCTGTTTACTGTTTTGATTGACATGGCAACTACATTGGTCGTATTACAAAATTAAGCACATAGTTGAATGCTACATGTACATAGTCACTTATTTGTCATATCAAAAGTTCATCATATTTTGACATAGTGCAAATTTTAGGCCTAAGTGCACCTACTCCTTTGTTTACCAGTTTCGTTACATGACATACAATATTAGTAGTAACTGTTTTCAATGAAGCATACACTATATCCCTTAGCAATTACAAAATACGCGCGTCATATTCTAGCAAATGTAGTAAAACACTCAAGCTTACGTCGGTGAAAGACATCATAATGAAAATAGTATGACTCTATTTCTTGCAATGTTGCTCTGCGACTTCTTATTAGCTGCAATATAAAATATTGCAATAAAAAGTATACTGACGAACCACAAAAAATAAGATTTCCGGTACCAGCCAACGCATCGGTTAGTATACTTTGCTGACTTTTGGGTAACGACACAAGAGCCAAGGATTCGGTGAATGAGTGATCTCCAAATTTAGATAATCATGCTTTACATTGTTTTCGTCGTATTATATATTTAAATTGAAAGTTTTATTTTCTTTTTAAATTAGTAAATGTAGTTAAGAAATAAGATTGATGAAACTTTTCTTTTCATAATTTTCAAACGTTTTGCCACAACACACACAATTAAATGTCTGACTCATACACAGTGTTCTCCCTTTACGAAGTACAGAGCCCTCTTCCATAACACACATTTGAATAGTATAATAGATTCAAAATAAGACACCGACAAGGCTCAAGTTATATTTAAGCGAAATAAGGCAAATATAGGTGGTTTATTGAAACAAAATACGATTAACTGAACAAATAAACGAACAGTTGTAACAATCAATTTTGTTTCATTTGCGATAGAAGTGATTACTGTAACACATGGGGAGGTAAGCACTTTGAGGAGTTTGACAGAATTTACTTGCTCTACGGTGTTATTTATAAACAAGTGCATGGTATGTGACAACCACAGGAAACGTACTCTGGCCAGCAATTACGCCAGTGCTATGGTTATTCAGCACTAAGTAATTTCAAGCTACAAGTAATAGAACGTAATGTAGCCGAGTGCAACGTAGCATAAAATAACATATGTTATGTTTTGTAGAACTGCAAGAGACTTTACCTCGCAATCAGAGATCAACTTGTCCCGTTCTAACCAAAGTCGTATACGGTCGAAATCTTCTGAATCAATATGACGCCTACCATGTTTTGAACACGTCTCTGTGTCGATTGATAATGCTGTAAATATAGACCAAGTGCGATGTGATATAATACGAAATGGGAAGTAATAAACTTCAAATATGTTCATAGACGAGCATGATCAACGAAACGCTCCCACACAGCGCTTTGATTCGACTACCGTTACATTGCTGTATTACCCAGTATATTTTGGTATTTGACCTTACGAAATCACCGTTCGTTCCTGATACTAAATGCCATTGGTCGGCACGATCGCTTGACTACTGAGTGTATTATAGATGGGTATTTGCCAGTGTTAAACCAATCAAATGTGTACATAATGTACATGTATAGCCTTTCGTGTCGAAGGAAATTTGGACTATATAGCTAATCGGTTTTATTTCATGTCATTAAAAGTTTAGAATTTACAGAATTTAATGTTTCGTTCTTTCATCGAAGATTGTACTGATACGTATTACAAATAGCGTGGCGAATTTGCGTAAAAGATGCCAAGTACTTTGGCGTGCCGACGAAACGATAGTCACTTACGTTCGATTTATTTAGTTTTTCTAGCAATTTCCATAGTCACAAATGCATTATTATGAAACTGAAAGCTGTCGATTAAATGCACACTCGCATAAACTTTATTTACACATGTTTACTGTCCTACAATTGGGATATTACCGAGTCGCTGTAAGCGGCTCGCTGAATGGCTGTATACGCATGTCGACTCGCCTGTCTAAATTTAGAAAATATCACTAGCGGTAGAGTAATAAAGCAGAGGTTGAATATGAAGGTATCGGAATAAGCGTCCGATGCTAAACGAGAGTAGACCAACGAGTGCAACATAATTATGATTTTCATGTTATCTTTTACCCAATAGTTAGATTAATCATGCTACAAATAGTTGACCCGCTTCATACCATAAATTGCATATTTTATGATTAAATTGTGCAATTGTGAAGCTTAATGACCATATTTTTATATAAATAATATTTGTTAAACATCTTACCAGTACGGGGATTGTATCTAACTGCAGTCATATCCTGTCTGAAAATAGTCACAAAACATAGATGTAGTATTGTCGCTATTTGACAAGTCCTTAGATCTAAGTTGATGTCTGGTTTAGATAATATAATTTGAAGGAAAATTATACTTTCGCTTTTAAAAATAATTTATGAAAAATAGGACTATCAGGAATCGAACCCTGATATTCTGCGTTGAGGAGACTCTGATGCGTATCCTTAACGCTATGTAATAAATTTGATTTGATATCTATGCATTTCTATGTTCCTTTACAAATCAGAAAATAAACCTATATGATCATGATCATTGAACTTACCTGCAATTTGTCAATGTTATTGTGCCTTCAGATCTTGGCCGTACTATATCACATTCCAAGTTGTATCAATTTGACGATCATACACGTTCAGCTAATCGCAACATTCAACACAAATGTGGACAATCAAACAGACAGAGAAACAAGTTTTGGTCTTTCTAAACGGAAGAGCTATACTTTGAAAATATTCTAGTGATGTTTTGATGCTACAGTAAAATAAATGTATTCTTACCTTATATTTTCTTCTTTCTGAGCCTCAGACAGTAAGGTATGTATTGTAGATAGGTGGCTCTGTAGACAAGGCCAGTATTTGACTGCAATAAAGCTTTGTAATAATTAAGTTAACAAGAAAACATGTAATATATATTTGAACATGCATTGAGTCTATTTCACGGAAATAAGCAGCAATGGTGTCTTGTGATAGTATGAGATAGACTGAGGCAGGAAGCTTTAATTGGTTTGGTTACTCAACGTTAAATGCGTTGATGTTAAATGATAAATTTAACATCCGTTACAACAACACTTTGTTATAAAACAGAGCATAAATCTGATTATAAAGAGGAAAATCAGTTTTACAAAATATATATCAACATTGAAAGTGCAATGCGTATGCTAGACAGTACATGAATGAACTATGTGATGTGGGAAGAGAGTCATCAACGTCCGTGATATAAATTTAAAGAGTCTAGGTCGATGGCTTAGATGTCAATATGAAAGTGCCGGAAGAACCCATTATCCTTGCATGAAATTGCATGAAGTTGACGCCACATAATACAATAATGTTTCGATTCCCGGGCACATGTATGTGACTTGATTCTTCACAATTTTGAAGAAGACGAATAAGATAATTTTATTTGAGAACAGGCTACAGTAGTTGGATGTGATACAATCATATGTTTGCCGAAGAGGCCATAGAGAGATGGGTTACGAAATACAACGGCTATTTATATTTAGCTATGCAGAAACCTTACCTATTGAAAACATGTTAACATAAATCCCGAAATAATGATCTACGGAAATGTGCCATTTTCAATATGGTATTTTACAAACTCAGTAAAGCAGAAAATTATCCGCGATCATTCTTGTATGAGAAAAACAATGTTTTTGAAATCGCCTGGTAAATGAAAATGTAAAATATTCTGGAAAAAGAGGTAACATATACTAGGGCATTTATTCCATATCATAAAAGTAAACATACATGATTATTTCAACGTTTAAGTTTAAACATTATTCTGTTTACAAAACATATAACTGTTACATCGTTGTATATGATTGTTCGAAGTCATAACACAATAACAAACATTATTTTGTATGTCCATTTATTTACAGGCGTAACGTTTTATAACGACTACCAAGATTACTGAAAACAGAAATATGCCAAATAGAAGTGGGCTTTCACAAAAAACATAGTGAAGACAATTACGCATGAGGTATTTTGTAGCACATTATTATTACAGTTGTGCATTCATTATTGTGTTATTGCAACTTACGCTGAATATTTATAGTACGTTCTAAAGCTTGCAAGGTGCATATTCTCGGCCGATATTGATCTTCTTTGATTGGTGTAATTTCTTTTTCCAGAAAGGTTTTTAAACACGTTTCTGCTCTTTCATCAAAGGAATGATATTTTATTTCGGCGAGCAACACCACCTTACCACTGGCTAATGACATCAATTCCCTGGTCAGGTAACCAAAACCTACAAGCAAACAACGAAACACTAAGGTAAATGTCATTCGAAGAAAGTAAATTACAAAACACACATTGAACTTAATATTCAGGGAAATATATTTCGTGATTAAATGATTTCGAGCATATTTAGCGAAAATTAAGCACTTCATATAAATGTTGATAGACAGTATTCATTTGACATAAATTTTCTGATTTATAAATGACCAATACATCCAAATACCAAACGCGATATTTATATACATGGTATATTTCATTGGTGGTATGAGAAAAAGGTATAGACAATGGATATAAGTTATACATACTTTCACAAAGTTCCAGAGATATTTCATCGTCAAATTTTCTCGAAACTAACACTATTTCTGGATTGAAATCGCGCGCAATCGGCATGAATATATTTCTGAAATGTCAAGTTGAACATTGTTGTAGTATCTTAGTCATTTCAGGGTCAACAAAACAGCTATGACAGAAAACAACATTTCTAGAAAGTTTGCTGCTAGGTGCATTCAAATACCCTCAAAAACAAAGCGTTCATTTTCACAAAAGCTAATTTGGAAAAGAGCAAAATTGTGTTATTTGCTAAAACACCATTTTAAGTTATACGAGTTTTCACGAAATTAATCATGTATCAGTACGTACAGTAAGTACCCTTCTACAAGCAGCTGTCACAATTTCCCACATGCATCAGATATGGATGACAAATGACCGTATACAAATGTCACAGATAGACATGACCGACCAAAACCAGGAATCGAACCCTGACATCCCGGTTGACTGCGCATCGTTCTACCAACTAAGCTTGATGACATTCAAAGAGTACACAGGTACAAAATGCAATCCAATTGTGCAAAATTAAACAAATTACCTAAAGGCTGCCAAATAGTCTACGTCCCTTGCAAATGCATTCAACGCAATATTTACGTTAAACCCTTCAGCATTTCCAGAGCCACATTCATGTGATCCACCATGCTCCAGGTGACTTCTCCATGGTATATTGTCATGTATGGATATATACAATATTGCTGCGTCATCATAAGTCGCTTTTTGTGTACTTAAACCATGCGAAGCATTCTGTAACATGGTAAATGAACATTAGTTCAAGTTATTCCAAATTGATATAATGAATTGATAATAGTTTAATAATACTGACGATTCGCCAACTACAAATACTCTTGACAAAAGACATCCAAAACAAAACTGCCAATTTTAAACAACATTGGTTTACGTTTATTTGATATTCAAATGGTTGAAGTATTTAGCAATCAGAATATTTGCAATAAATTCATTTATATACTGAGGTAAACTACTAACGCAGCATACTTCTGGCGCCTAAATTCATATGATATCGTAAACATTGTCACGAAAGGCAAATCAATGCCTTTACTGTGTAGCACAAAGCCTGTCGGGCATGCATATGTCCATTTTGCTTTATATGACGAATTATAGAAACAATATGTATTTAATTTTCTTATAAAGAAAACGAAATATCAAATATATTCATGAATACATTGAAATAACAGAGATCCACATTAAATTGTCAAGTCTTTGTTCAGCGGCAAATTGTTTGGAATGTTTATATTAAAGGTAAGAACAATTTCTTAGATGTTGCGTTAGAAGTTTTGCACAGTATATATAAGAGAGGTTCATTATGCATTTAATTTTAAGTTTCAGTAGATGAATTAGTATTCAAACAGTATTTTCTATTTAATTTTCACAAAAAGGTAAAACTTGTGCTAAAATTACCAATTCGAAAATAAGGATCTTTTTCATGTTCAATTTCTCTTTCATTTGTTTTGCTGCTATGGCAGCAAAGCTCAATTGAAACTCTTTGCTATCCCTGTAAGTACCAGATATATATAGATGTTAGCAAGAACTATTTACAACAGGCCTGTGTGATTTCACTTAAATTTCCAATCCGAAATTTTGTGCTGAGGTAAGGTACAATTTTAATGTCTAGAAAATATTTTCTGCGGAAGCTAAATGCTTTCTGGATTACTGTGTCAAATCAGTCGTACAGATATGCTTGAAAAATACAAATCCATATTTTGTTCTTCTTGTTAATGGCAAATATGACACAGACATGTAAACCAAGCTGATTAAGGATTATACGACACACTTACCAACTAAAACGACGTTCTCTCGCAGGAACAAACACAATTCCATTTTTAAGTTTACCTCTGCCAACCACGTATGCCATATGTATAACACAACCCGCGGTCTGCAAAATCAAAGTACTGTATCGCTCAACTTTCATATAGATAAATCCTTGTAAAACTTCTAGTAGCAGGATAGAGCATTAATGCAATGATACAACGTGATTTATTTATCAAGTGCGTGGTTTTGGAAAGTAAACAGATATGCTGATTTTGCATTCTACCTCCAGATGTACTTTAGACGAGTTGAACAGTTAAAATGTTATATTGTCCCAAATATCATTTATTGGAGTGCAGGTGCCTAAATCAATCACAGTTACCTGCATGGGCTACATGCAATTATCATTATTATGTGTTAAATTATAGTTAATGTTTGTTTACCTTTTTTAAAAGTTAGAATTGTTCTTTTATATGTTTTGCTAATCTGCCGATCTGTTGTATCGATATATACATTCTTGATAATACAAAATCATACGAATGCATATTACTCAACTGCTCTGATTTTCGTTTGACTATAGTTCTGGTTTACCAATTTAAACCTATATCCCTCCTGTTACTTTCCCTCGATTCAAAGTGGGCAATATATTCCGAATAGAACAATGTCCAAAAACCACAGGCGGATGCAAAAGCTCATCTGGTTTTCATTATTAGAAACAGGAAACCTGCACTGTAACGTGTACAGAGATTTCAGAATATAATGTTATTTATCTTATTGACCATAAACTGCTATACTAAATATTACGAAATACTAAAAGACTATATCGTAACTGAAGGTTGCGGTATTCAACCAACCAACTAATGTGCTACAGAATGTTCAGTGGGTGGCAGTATTTAACCTTACTGACCAAGCAATCTGTTTCACAGAATATACTATGTGAGGTGACATTGTCTTATGTATGTGACTTTCCTCTTACGTAGCGGTAGGCGTAATTAGCAAAATGAAGCACATATTTGAACTATATTATAGTTTCTCTAACATGTTTGATACAAACTACCATACGATCACAGTTTTATGACATCAGCGCTATCTTCTTAGAGTAATCAAAACAAGTCTTCATTTCACACGGTTGATCACACTTCTTATAACATCAACGTTAACGTCGTTTTTGTAATAGATAATTAATTGGAAGGTCAATTAATTTTGGGTGATTTTAACATCATGTCCGCATGACGTAAACAACGCCATAAAACAATGGTATGAAAGTAAGAGGGTTAATGAGAAATATAAAATTAACGCGAGTAAAGTTTGACTGAATAATAACAGTGCTAGGTATTTGAAGTATCTCTTCTCTCTATAGTGCTGCTTTATAGTAGGCATTATAATGTGCACTTTGTTTGTGCTTTGTTCTTATGTACGAATACAGAAAGCACTACATAGAAACGTATAAATCGTAAAATACATTTATCTCAATTTATGAAGAGATATTACTTGGAATTTTCTTTGCAAGAAGAACAAACGAAGGTCTTAAGTTATTAAGTGGATTCTAATCCATAGATGGCATACAACCTACTTGTATTGCTATATTC
The DNA here is from genome assembly GCA_032209605.1 of Mactromeris polynyma. NCBI lineage: Eukaryota > Metazoa > Mollusca > Bivalvia > Venerida > Mactridae > Mactromeris > Mactromeris polynyma. The sequence goes on from JASFXZ010000013.1 coordinate 6,122,268, forward strand.
AAACATACGCAATTGGCATAATGTTTATTAAACATGCGATTGATTGTTCAAATAATCCTCTCCAGCGGAATTTGTCAGGAAGAAGGCTGTATGCCCACTGTTACTATGGCAACCTCTATGGTCGACCCATAAGCCTGCTTAAAAACGTTGTCTAATCTTGTTGACATGCGGATGCAATAACAAAACTGGTGTAGAGACTGTCTTGCTATTATCATATTTATGTACGAGCAATGGATAGACTAGACATGACTATCAGAATTTGATATTAGTCTAAGGCATTTGCATTTGCATCTACACTTGCATCAAGTTTATGTCACGTGATTCTCTGGCCCATGCAATAGAATCATACAACGTATGATGGAATTCCTCATATCAAAGCCTGTTAGTTGAATATGCTATTATAACACATAATTTGGAATGCATAGCTAAATGGATATTATGTAACTACACTTTTAGCAATAGGTTATTGCATACGTATATAAGTATTTGTATTCAGCCGTTATCAATTGTTCGTCAACATTCTGTTATTTATTGCCATAACGAATAAAACGTACCAGTCGGAAAATTGGAATTTTGGTACATGTTTAATTGTGGGATATTTGGGCAGCTATACTTACTGCGCATCATTTTATTACAAAACTGGTGTTGACAATATATAAATATGTACAGACATTGTGTTACTTCACGAGGAAATAATTGATATTGCAACAGGTAAATAGAAGTAATATTTAGGCAACATTTCGGCAACCATCATGAATTTAGTGGACAATGGCTGTATTTTACTATTGAGATTATATAATGGAATTATTGTACACTTTTCATAAAAGAATATTCCACAACATGTTTTAGTCAAAGATAAATTTCGGCAAAACACATTGGTTTTTCATAATATCTAAATTTCGAAACAAATGTCGACCGTCTTGAATTTTAGTCTTCATTTTCATACATACTTTCTAAATTTGTACTTCAAACCACAATGATAAATCTTATATATCACAAATAAACCATTTCCAGCAATGCAGGTCACTTAAAAAAGATTAAAGTCTCATAAAATGTATAAACATATTTTATTTGTTTTAATGCCCCAACTAACATTTAAATCGCTCCCACGCTTATACTTTGTAGACGTTGCCCGTCATCAGCAACACCGCAGTTGATCGAGTCATATGATATTTGGAAAGTTTGAACGGAAGTTTTGTATTGTTTTGGCAAGACATGTAATACGAAATGTGAATGGTTGGACAGCATGTTTTCGGAGCCTCCTGTATATGTCAGATTGATATCATATACTCTACATGTAGAGTTCTATAAGCCACTCGATTTAGATTAGTATATGTATAGATTTGATTCCTGTGACTGTATTTGTCAGATTGATATCATATAATATACATGTAGAGTTCTTTAAGCCATTCGATTTAGATGAGTATATGTATAGATTTGATTCCTGTGACTGTATTTGTCAGATTGATATCATATAATATACATGTAGAGTTCTATAAGCCACTCGATTTAGATTAGTATATGTATAGATTTGATTCCTGTGACTGTATTTGTCAGATTGATATCATATACTCTACATGTAGAGTTCTATAAGCCACTCGATTTACAATGAAAACATAAGTAAATTTACTTGTGTCGATGTATTTGTGTGAAATACTTATGACCAATACGTGGCGCCGGTGTGCCGGAAAAAGGTATTGGAGCACCTTGTTGAATACGGCCCACGGGCCAATACCACAAAATATATTCCAGCAACTTTCGGCATACTAGCGTCATATGCATGTATGTTGACCTCTTATTAACAACAGTCATATTACTGGGTTTAGGCCAAATGTAGATAAACATAGTGGTATTCTTACCCACAAGTCTTCCAATACTATGTAATCTCCAGTCGGATCATCTTCAAAACATCCACAAGGTAATTCAATTAAATGCCCTGTAGATTAAAACAAAACAAAACTATTTATTTAATGAAAATACCAAACTTAATCAAATGACATAATCTCTCAATGCAAACAGTAACATTTGAAGCTGCAATATGGATAACAATGTGTTTATCTGTTACGTTACACGACATAAAACATTAATAGCAATTGTTTACAATGAAGCGTAAAAACTTTCCTTACCCAATTGCAAAATACATGCGTCATATTCAAGCAAATGAAGACATTTTTAAAGAATATTTAAACTTATACACTCACTCAATTTGGAGGTTGCACCAGACAATCTATCACCTTCAGGATGGTATGACTCTATTTCTTTCAATGTTGCTCTGCGACCTTTGACTTGCTGAAATATATAGATGATATTTTGTTCACGAGTGAAATAAAATTCGATCTTCCATCGAAATCAACAAATATTATTTTATTTTATGCTATTTTAAAGAATTAAACATTATTTCAACCAATAACTACTCGAGCGTATCATTTACTACCCTGTGCGGTGCCTCTCTGTGGCCGTTTAACACCATATCGGTTTTTCATCAACCGCTGACAATATGGTGCCAATATTTACCAATTTATTCACTAATACAGCAATGAAAAGTCGATAAAACAACAATTTTGTTTTCACATGAAATTATAACTAAACAAATATTCTCTAGAAATTATTCAACAATTTATGGCGTAGCATTTTTCATATTTTCATCGATAACTTATCAAAGCGCGACGCCATGTTGGGAAAGACAGTGACAACACGTAAACAATTTGAAATTTGGAGAAAGCTGTAGTAACGGAGGAGTTTTGCACAGGAATATCAATCACTGTTACTGTCAGAGATGACACAACTCTCTTATATGATCTGAGAGGGGTTTCTTCGCGTGGCTACGCTTCATCAGATTGTCTCAGATTGTGTACATATTAATTGTTGACCATTTGGGAGAGTCCCATTGATCTAGATTATGTGCGGTTGAAGTTGAAATTGATGTTTCCGTGGAAATGGCTGTTCCATGATGACTATAGTGTTGAATGTTGTAGACAAAAAATAATCAATTCCACGATACAGGCACTTAAATCAAAATACACGCATGGTAAGATATCGCTATGTAAATAAATATGTACAAAGAACATTCATTTGTTCGAAATAATGTGGAATACAAGCGGAAAACAACTGCATCTTACTTCGAAATGTCAACAAATATACCGGATGATGACGTCATGGTTGTATTGAACATGTACCAAAGGGAGTTAATTGTATGAGTTATTCTAATTGCAATACATAGGGAGGCAATCTAATGGAGTGTATACACAGTGATTTTCCTTTTGGGGTTACCAGTGGGGTAACATATAGTCCCAAAAATCGAAACAGTTAAAATATCAAAATGATATTATCACTGTTTTAAACGGTAACAATACCAATTTTATTTCACTGATAAATCTCTATAAATCACTGGAAAGCATAAACACTATCAGCCACTGCACCGGGTTAGTATACATATGTCTTTTCAATATATATAAATGTAGATAAGTGATAAGAATTATAAAACCTTTTTTTAATCATTTCAAAAGTTTTGCCACTACACACAACATTAAATTTCTATCTCTTACACCGTGGTATCATTTTACAAACCACCTCTGCCATTACAAACAATTTAATAGTATTGTGTTATTTCTTAACTTTTGATTCTATATATAAAACATTGACCATGTTCAGGTTTTATGTCGGAGAAATAATGCTAATGTAGGTTTAATGAAACAAATACGAATAATAGGACAAATGAACAAATCCTGTAAGCACGGTGAGGAGTTTGACAAAATTTATCAAGGATCGCTACTTGCTCTTTCATCCTATTATTAACAAGTGCATATCTGGCCATTAGAGCAAAACTTTCTAAACGCAATAAGGTCAGCATAGCTACAATGCCGATTACATGATTGTTCAGCACCCAGTAAGTTTAATGGTACATTTGTTTTGACACATAAATAATAGTACTTAATGTAACATATCATAGCTTTATTTATGTTTTTATAATACTGGCGAAAACTTTTACCTCACACTCTGAATAGAAGTATGTCTGTTCTAACAAGAACTCTACATCGTGTGCATATAATAAATGCAAACCATGTCTGGGATGTTTCTCACACGTCTCTGTAGTGAATGTTAATCCTGTAAATATAGACTGATATGTGTTGCGGTATGCTATGAAAAAACAAATCCGGTTACTCGTGCTTTAACATATCTAGTAGTTCACATTTCATACTTAACTTCTAATCAAATTCCGGTTCACATTCTATAGTAAGGTTGTTCAAATGTTTCAATGACGAGAGTGACAAAAGTTGCAACACAAAGAGAAGTTTTCAGTTAATCGTTTACCCAATTAAAAGATTATCATTGCAACAAACAGATGACCCACTTCATACTATATATTGCATAATTGTGAAATTGTGTTGTAATTGTGAAGTATAATGACCTAATCGACACGTTTTATTTAAACACGTAAATAATATCCTATCCATCTTACCAGTAGTATGTCTAACTGCAAACGGTCGTAGTCTGAAAATAGTAACAAAGCATAAATTAAGGTTAATGTGATTTATGCACTGTACTTGGATACTTGAATACGTAGTAAAAAGTCGAAACCCGATGTATATTTTAAGGTGAGTCTGACCGTTCATCCAAATAAAGATCAACCAATAAAAACTTACTGAAACGTAATAAATCCAATGACATATACTATAATGAATTGTACATTGACATCTGATTCAGTGGTGATATAGCAAGAAGCACGATAATATGCGTGTATATTTGGTACAGGTTCGATCCACACTGATTCTATATTATAAAATTATGTTCCACGAATTAGACATTCCTTTTACATTTGCTGATATTATGAAAGGTATCTCAGAACTGAACTTAGGGCGAAGTGCTGGCCCAGACTGTATTCTGAATGAATTTTTAATACACGGAAAGACGTTTTTGCGCCATATATTGTTAATCTTTTTAACAAAATCTTGCAAATGGGTTATTTCCCAAACTCTTGGGGTGAGGGTTACATTGTACCTATTCATAAAAAGGGAAACTTGTCCGATGTGACAAACTTTCGTGGTATAACACTTCTAAGTGTTTTAGGAAAGCTATTTACTAGGATTGTAAATACTAGACTGTCCGCTTGGGCAGAACACTACTACATTTATATTGAGGCTCAAGCAGGGTTTAGGGCTAAAATGGGCACAGTCGATAACATTTTTGTACTTCACGGTTTAATAAATCGTGTGCTTAACCAAAGTAAGCAATTATTCTGTGTTTTCGTAGATTTTTCAAAAGCATTTGATTATTTAGTAAGGCCTAACATTTGGTATAAATTATACAAACTTGGAATACGAGGCAACCTATTCAATGTAATAAAATCAATGTATGAACACGTTCGCTCAAGAGTTAAGTTAAATGGTAGCACGGGTGATATTTTTGAAAGTTTTCTAGGGGTGCGACAGGGCGAATGTTTAAGCCCTTTCATTTTTGCAATGTATTTAAATGATTTGGAGGATGAATTGTTTCTAAATGGTGTCGAAGGTATAGATATTGAAACTCTTAAATTGTTTCTACTTATGTATGCAGATGATATTGTTATATTTGCTAATACTGCCGATGAATTACAGAGGAATTTGGATATTTTACAAACTTACTGTAATAGATGGAAATTGATTGTTAATAAGGAGAAAACTAAAGTTGTCATTTTTAGAAAAGGGGGACGTTTACCAAAACAACTTACATTTTACTATGATGGACATCCAATAGAAATCGTAAATAGGTATACTTACCTTGGAATAGTTTTTACTTCGGGTGGTTCTTTTTGTGAGACTCATAAGACTTTGGCTGGTCAAGCACAAACAGCAATTTTTAAATTAAGAAGGTACCTTTATAGTTATACCAGTATATCGGTTGAACACATAATGAGTTTATTTGATACATTAGTGAAACCAATTTTATTTTATGGTGCAGAAGTTTGCGGATTTGCGCAGGCAAACCCAATTGAACGTATTCATACATTATTTTGTAAGTCAGTTTTAGGAGTTAAATGCAGTACGCAAAATGATTTCATTTACGGGGAGTTTGGGCGTACTAGTTTTCACAACCAACGTATTATATATATTGTTAAATTTTGGTTAAAAATTGTCAATTATTGTGAAAGAAAGTATGTACATTGTATGTATAAGGCCATGTTGAAGGAGTTAGAATCCGCACCACGTAAACAAAATTGGGCATCTTTGGTTAAAGACACATTATGTAGATTAGGATTTTATGAAGTTTGGATAGCACAAGGGGTGGGAAATACAAACGGTTTTTTAAGTATACTTAAACAAAGAGTTAACGATATATTTGTTCAGGATTGGACTGCGAGAGTGAACGATTCAACTAGAGCTAGTTTTTATAAAACATTTTGTAGTTTTCAATTTCAACCATATTTAAAGCTTCTTAATATCAAATCATATAGAAGTGCATTTGCCAAACTACGAGTATCCTCTCACAGATTAAAAATCGAAACTGGCCGTTGGAGTAGAACACCGCGAGAACTTAGACACTGTCCTGCATGTAACAAGTAAGAAGATGAATTTCACTTTCTTTTTGAATGTACACTATACGAGTCTAGCAGACAGACTTACATCAAACCTTACTATCGTGTGAAGCCAAATATGTTTAAATCCATTGAACTTTTAACCACTAACAATGGTCAAGTACTTCGGAATCTTGCGGTTTATGTGGAGAAAAGTTTTGATGTCAGGAAAAAATATGTTTTAATTAATTAATCAATGTAGTAAAATATATTAAGTAGAATGTTTTTAGTTGCGGTATTTATATAATATCGCGTATAAGATAATTTGGATTTTCGCTATTGTTGCTATTGTGAAATATAACCCTGCTGATGTCCTTGTATTTCGTTTCGAAAAGGAATCGGCGTTAGGGTTAAAATTTATAATGTTTTATTACTGAAATATTGTAGAACTTGCATTTTAGCCTATTATACTAAACAAGCATGTGCATTTATAGCATAAAGCTCTTTTCAACAAGGTATATTGATATCTGTATTTTAAAACGATCATTTTTACTATTTTCTTTATTTCCTCTCTGTCATCCTTTGATGAGCAAATTTGAATTAAAGTATATCTAAGTATCCATATTAAACTGACTGTCGCTTACTATGTTGTACATATGTTTATTTTGAACATGGACTATTACAGTCTATTTCAAAAGTGTATTGTATATAACTATGTTGTGAAATAAAACTTCTCATGCTCTTCACGTTCAAATAATTAGTTACAACATTATAAGATAGTGTTGTTTTTTTCTGAAATGAGCATTCTATTTTACTTGCATTAATGTCAACAGCTTTATATTTATCATAATCTGCATTATTGTTATGTATGATAGTGTTTTATTTTACATCATGTTTTATATCTCTATATCATAAATAATTCAAACCAAATTATATAAATATCATTTCTGTTGAAATTGCTTACGGGGTTATAAAATATATGTTCGAATAAAAAATCTGCGTACAATATTCTTTCATTCGTGTTAAATGTTTATCTATGCAAACTAAATCCGCGATTAAAAATTATATATTTTGCACCGTCGTTAAAGCGCATTTATCTAAATTACTCATGTCTAAAATAAAGACCATGATTGTATTGAATCAAAATTCACATTGTCTACTAGTCAACGTTTTGCAAAACATATTTTCATTCGATGACCACCTCACATATTGTTTACAATTATTCTCAAGTAAATATAGACGGAGTATAATAAACAACTATTCAATATTGCTTTAATATTTAACAATTGACACAGCTTTTATGAGATACTTTGGGTGATATTTAGGCAAACAAGGCTAATACATGGCAAAAACCAGGGCAAATACGGGAAAACAAGGCATATAAGAAATGAAGCCGTTTGATTGACTGAGAAAGCAGGGTCAATACAAGAATGATGTGTTTGCTTTTCTCTGATGGTTATAGTAAGTCAGCAAAATGGCGGAAATTATTATTTAACGCATAATTGAATGCTTGGTGTTAATCATAATGTACAATATTGTATTGTTAATTAATAAAATTAACTTTAATCAAGGCCAGTTCAGGCAAAGGGCCACTACGCTTGCCATTTGCCAGAAAACAAGGCCCATACGAAATCATTTGATTAATAGATTTAAAACTATGCAATTAATAAAAGCAATATACGGTTGTGGTTCGGTTCGAAAAACGTTGAACTTTCTTCTTCTGTAATACCCCGGCTACTGCATAAACTGACAGAATATATATCAAATTAACAGCGCAGTTCTCAATTTCTATCTATACCAGAACAGATTTCCATGGAATATATGTGCTGAATAGAACGCTGATTTGATTTGATAAGAGCCATACTCTGTATGAAGGTTAATTATGCCATTTAAAGTTTACGATACCATAACGGCCAGACTTATTCATTTAGGTGTTTAAAAATGAGTGGATGTATTATTATATTTTCAGGTTGAATTAAACATTCTCTTAATAAGGCCAATAAATTAAAATGCAATTTATTATCATCAATTTGGAAAACGAGAGCACCGCACCCCAACCCTTGTCCGGTTTTCTTTATTACAAAAAGAAATGCATGATATTGAGTAATAAGTTTTAAGATAATTGATGAATACTGTGAAAAGTGTAGATCAGGTAGGAAATTTGCCTTGTTAACAAGTTTTTTTATCTGACAATGTGCCCTTATTTTCTAACCTCTAGTTTAACATCATTGGTAAAAATATACCAAGAATGCTTCTAGTATTGGAGGAGATATCATCAAATAGTTTGACCTGATTGCCTTTTTGTAAAACATCAATGCCTGGAAGTCACCTACCCAGGTTGATAACATTCTGACTTAGGAGGACGACGAACGAAGAGTGATGGGGGAAATGTGTTTATGGTGAGCTCAAATGAAAGTAAAAATAATCGCAGTATACCAAATGACAGACAGAAAAGTGACAAATGGTAGTTTTCTCAGCAAGAGGGGAATGATTCCTGATTAAATCGCTTTTTATGGTCATGAACCATTCCGTCAATTAACGATGTCTCATGAACATCAATTAGCTACATTGCTATGATGCTGTAATAAAACGGGACCGCTACATAACAAAAAACGGATTAAAAAACCAAATGAACTTTATGTTATGACTGATCCTTGAATTATGCACATTATATTTTCAACATGATAAGTTTGTGGCAAAATAACAAACAATCTTGCGATGGAGTCAACAATTTTGAGCGGACAGAACGGCCGACAAACTGTTTTAAATCTATTTTATCAACCAAACTAATGTGTTATCACTGAAAGAACGAAAATGAAACATTGACGAAATAGTGCAGATTACGGAGAAAATCATAGTGTACTGTTATTGACATGTCTACAACACAAACCTGTATAGTATGGCTTGGTAGTATGGCTCTTTTGAGAGCTGAGGGCTTGTATGTGATGAAGACGAAGTTGACGGCTTGGTCCATGCGACCATGGGTGATTCAATGTGTTTGGATCGTTGTGAAGATTCAGTGGGTGCTGTTTCATCGGGGAATAATTCAGTGGTTGATAATTTCAATGATGTTACCATGCCTAAAAAATCAGTAATAATTCAAAGGGTGGTGTTGTAGCAGATGATAATTCAGTGGGATGTGTTTCAGTGGATGAAAATTCAGTGGGAGTGGTTTCAGCGGTTGATAATTTAGTAATTGGTGGTTCAGTCGATAATAATTAAGTAATTTGTTGTCCAGTGGTAATAATTTAGTGATTGATGGTCTAGTGGACGATAATTCAATGGGATGTGTTTCAGTGGATGATAACTCAGTGGATTGTGGTTCGGTGGATGATAATTCAGTGGGAGTGGTTTCAGTGGATGACAATGCAAGGGATTGTGTTTCGGTGGATGCAAATTCAGTGGGAGTAGTTTCAGTGGTTGATCATTGAGTAATTGGTAGTTCAGTGGATAATAATGTAGTAATTGGAGGTTCAGTGGATGATTATTTAGTGGATGTTGATTCAGTGGATAATAATACAGTGGATTGCGTTTCGGTTGATGATAATTCAGTGTATGTGTTTCAGTGGATGATCATTTAGTAATTGTTTGTTCAGTGGATGTTAATTTAGTGGATGTTGTTTCAGTGGATGATAATTCAGTGGATTGCGTTTCGGTCAATGATAATTTAGTGGATGTTGTTTCAGTGGATGATAATTTAGTAATAGGTATTTCAGTGGATAATGATTTAGTCACTGGTGGTTCAATGGATGATTATTTAGTGGATGTTGTTTCAGTGGATGACAATTCAGTGGATTGTGTTTTTGGTTGATGATAATTCAGTGATTGGTGTTTCAGTAGATGATAATTTAGTAATTGGTGGTTCTGTGGATGATCAATCAGTCGGTGGTTGATAATTCAAAAGATATTTTCATGCTTGAAAGATGAGTGGGTAATCATTCATAGAATGGTGTTTCAGTGTATGACGATACCGTGGATTGCGTTTCAGTAGATTATAATTCAGTGCGAGTTGTTTCAGTGGATGATAATTTAGTTATTGGTCGTTCAGTGGATGATAATTCAGTGATTGGAGTTTCAGTTGATAGTAATTTAGTGGATGTTGTTTCAGTAGATGATGATTCAGTTGATGTTGTCTCAGTATGGGTGATAATTTAGTGGATGATGTTTCTTTGGATGATAATGTAGTCGAAATATTTATGTTGGATGATAATGTAGTCGAAATATTTATGTTGGATGATAATGTAGTCGAAATACTTATGTTGGATGATAATGTAGTCGAAATATTTATGTTGGATGATAATGTAGTCGAAATACTTATGTTGGATGATAATGTAGTCGAAATATTTATGTTGGATGATAATGTAGTCGAAATATTTATGTTGGATGATAATGTAGTCGAAATATTTATGTTGGATGATAATGTAGTCGAAATACTTATGTTGGATGTTATTTAGTAGATGTTATGTCAGTGGGTGATAATTTAGTGAATAGTTTTTCAGTGGATCATTATTTATTGGATGATGTTTCAGCGGATGATGTTTAAGTGGATGATGTTTCAGTAGATGATAATTCAGTGGATGATACTTGAGTGGATGATAATTCAGTGGATGACGTTTCAGTCGATGATAATTCAGTGGGTGATTATTCAGTGGATGAGTTTCTTTGGATGAAAATTAGTGAACTATGTTTTAGTCGATAATAATTCAGTGAATGATGTTTCAGTGGATGGTGTTCCAATGGATGATAATTTAATTTCAGTGAATATATTCTGTATATTCCAATGATTGATGGATATATTCCAGTAATTGCGGAACAAAAAAAAAAGTAATTCGCAACACGATTCATAGAATAAACATTTGGAAATTACCTCCATTTTTAACGGACATGCCCAAGGAACGATTGTGACTGGCTGAAAATATTCTTAAATCCAGCAATGAATATTTACATAACTTTTCTACTAAATTGTACAAAGGTACATACAAAAATAAAACGGCTTGAGGAGGTAATATCGTTTGACAAATTGCGAAAGACAAGTTTGCAACCATTTAAACATGAACTTGTATAAGAAACAATGTTACGGTCATTGGTTGATGGTGATCTATTATTTCACTATCTTACTCGAAAAAATTAAATAAAAGACCTCTTGTCTTATTCACAAAACGCGTCTTATTTGATCTTGTCGCAATTTCCGTAACTTGCCGAACAAAAAATATTCATCCGAACACAAGTAACAATGACGTCAAACTTATCTACCAAAACAACAACTAATCAGATTCAAAATTGCCATCACGTGAGACTTCTACGATTTGTACGCGTGTCTGATGCAATCAAGAACATCAGCATACAGCGAGTGTAAACAAAAATCAGAGTAACAAATCAAAGTATAAGCATTATTAAATCACTCAATTTAGCATGTTTTACAAACTCTTGGTTTGATCGCATTTGTGAACAGTTCGGCATGTTTGCATTCATAGTGTTACAATTTGCAAGCATGTACAAATCCTTCCATTGTGTAAATAATCGATTATTAAAAGTTCGAAATACAGGTTATCTCAGTGATGCGTGAAAACATTCGTCGCCAGCAGTATACGATCCGACTTCGTTTTACACGCAACAGATATTTATTTAAGGTGCGAACTTGTTAAACGGGACGTCGAAAACGCTTCGATATAATGGAAAACATCGAGATTAAAATTCATCTTAACTGACATATTTGAAATAGAAAAAAGGATAAAATCGGTAATTTCTCTAAAAAATTCGAGGTGACGGAAAATGCGTTTTAAGCCCGATCGACAGAACGAGAGTCGACTGATTATAAAACGTACTGTATTCAGAATAGTTCAATACTTACGTCTTTGTAACTTGTGTACACTATTCTGATCATCAATAATGAGTTGCCGTTCAAGTTCCGTGATGTCATTTTCAAGTTTATCAACATCAATTGTTGTATGTAACTCAACTCTCTGACCGACAGAAGTAGATAATGCCTCAGACAAGCTGTTAAGAGCATTGGTAGATGATCCATTCCCAAAACAGTCAATTGCATTCTTCACTCCTTCCAAACCTCTACATTGCAATGTAAGCACGATAGCTTTGTTGTTGGCTTCTTCTTCTGAAAAAATATAATTTCATGGAAAGTCGATACACGTCTATAAACGATCATTGTTCTGAACATCAATGTCCTTACATTTAGACAAGTGGTTTGCATCCAAATATTAAATAACATTTTAGCCATTAATTTCAAGACAAATTTGACCTACTTTATTAACCGAGTGAGCATAGCACAGGGCACATAAGTCGCCCAAAGTGATATAATACAAAGTTTAGGCCGAGCTTTCATGAATGCTACATCCTTTTGATCAGTATCAGATTTCGGTCTAACTTATCAGGGGCTTATCTAGATACATTGAATAACCGTAGTGACCCTCCTGAAGTTAACGTGTTCCAAAAGTTGTGTATAGGTAAATTGCTCTATTTCTTCGGGGAATGCTTTGCAATGAAGTTGTAATTTAGCTTGTCAGATAACGTAAAGTTTGCCAATTTATTCTTAATTTGTAGTCGCGGCGATGTTCACCGGTAAGTTAGCGGTGAATTTAGACGTAACGTCTACAAGAGCAATTAAAACGTCGCGGCTATATAGACAAATCTGAAACCGAACCGATTAATGCGTTTTGAACATTTTGGCAAAATTTTATCACGAAAGTCGTTCAGCTAGGTAAGAGAGTTTTCTGTTCGCGAAGGATGTTGTCATGTCGACAAGGCAATAGTTGCGTGGAAAACTATGCTTCATGGATCGGAATGTTATTTTTCTGTTCTAGTACTGGATACCTTTATAAGTTAGATATATAGAGTCCGTTTACTTGCCCTATGAATTTATTACTTTTCTTATTTGATACACTCGTAGCGAAAATATTTGGCTAAATGTACTAAAGTGACAAACACAGAATGTATACATTCGTTCCTGTTTCTACGATAATTTAGGCACAACATGTTCCTTAAACTCGAATTACAGGCAGGATAAATACCAGTATCATATGCGTTTTATTTAAACAGTAATTATTCGTAAATGTATATACGATATTCATAATATATATGTATGTTCAAATCAATGATACCTTTATGCAAGATAATTAATCGGCTGCGAATGGTATTAAATAATGTGAATACAGAGTCATTTACCTTGACTTGTGAACTTGTCTATGTACATTTTTAAGCAGCGTTTAAACGGCAATATTTACTAACATACATAATACCATCAACTGACATTAATTAGCAAATGCATCGGTGTAGACCACACTTTTATGCATATATGCAAAGCAACATTAATCGAGATGGCAAGTGTTTAATATTTCTGCGAATTAGTAAAACATTCACAGTAGTTGCAAAATCAATGGACAATAGACAAATGTAAACACATTCGGGTATGGTTAAACGAGCACGGAGCTGTATACATATACTGTGTCAGTCTCATATGATGGATCATCATAATTATGTGTGAACGATTTGTGTTTCATTTAATATATTATTATGAATTACACTGAAAATGCACCATAAACTGTGTCTTTAAAACGTGTGGTCTTCAAATTCACCAATGTTTGCTTAAATAGCAATATTTTAAAACTGAGGTTGCTTTCCTATTAGACTGAAGAACACAATTATGGCAGCTATGCATAGTAACGCATTAATCAATAATTTCATCACATGGTATATGTAGGAATAATACTGATAATGGTATACACACACTCCGTGTTGAATACTGTCTTATGTATGTTGCGTTTCCTGTAGCAATTTATTCTCTCTCATTGATCAATATATGATTTTCAATTTCATTAATATATTAAGCATCTTAACAAGTAACTGTCTCTTTGGCGACAGGACAGCCTCCTTAATAGCAGTGCTGCATTAAATATTTCCATAGCCTAACGACATAAGGAATTAACTTGTATTCCAAAATGAACGACACAACTTACAATATGTATGCTGCATTTTCTTTGATCAAAGCTGGGACGATATCATTGCTTTTGAAGACATATAAAACGTCATCGCTAAATCAGCTTGCTGGTAAATATCTACGGGACAACAGATTAAGGATAAATTGGCAAATTTAACTTTGTCTTGAAATTAAATCGCAACTTCGTCGCATATCATTCCCCTATTTTTGATATTATTGGACAATGCACGAAAACAAGACAAGCACTTATGATGACATTCGCCTATTTTGACAAAGCGCCTTAACTAGCTCAAAAGTCGCACAGAGCAATTCGTCAGTTCATCTCGAAGACGAAGCTCAGGCGTTAGATGTACTATGCATACATAGTGTTCCATGTTTTCGGTATGAAACCGGGAACATTATATTGTGATATAAAACTATCGCATAACTAGATGCGGATAGCGACAGAGGACAACTTTTTGAAGTGTATCAAGCGATTACCATCACGTAAATCATGTTTATAGCACGGATTGGAGCATGAAACGTTTGTCCGTTACATATCCCACAGACACTAAAATGTCAAACTAGTAAGTTATTGGTATACTTGACGGTGTGCATTGATTGCCCAGTTCGTAGAGCACTGGGTGTCACCCGGTTCGGTTCCTGGACAAGGAAAATGACAACAGCTATTCATCATCCGTCTCTGATTTATGTAAAGTAGTTGTCATATGCTTGCCGAAGTACAATTAGTACTGGTTGATAATTAATTACAGAAAAAATGGTTTGGTCTGCTGACCGACATAGGTAACTGAAAATGATGAACAAGGCGTCAAATCCAATAATAACAAAGTATCAGTCTTCATTTGCCTTAATCATCCCGTAGAAGGTTAATAAACGTTAGTTAATAAATATGTACTAATTGCTGATAAATAAAACTATACCTATTTGCGTTAAAGCTGAGTACAATGTTTCAATAACAATGTTTATATCTAACTTGACTGGACTCTCTATATATCTACTGAGGGCGTTTTCAAGTTCTGCCAATCTCTCTTCGTACATTCCATCGGCTAAATATTTGCTAATATTAATCAAAGCCGATATTGTTGAGCATCTGTTGATTGAAAAATAATCTGGCAATAATTATATGAATATGATAAAATGTAGGGTTCCTCTGAAACGAGATATTTGGACATTTTATATTCATCAGTATTATATATCGGGTTATGCAGTTAGTATATCTTCCTGATAAGTTCACGTATGATAACAGTTTTCTTAAAAATCATTCACAGATGTTTAGGAGATACACACTAGATAACTCATTGAGAAATGAAATATTTTGCTCCGAGAAAGCGACATTAAAAGACAATTGACCGTCATGGTCAGGTCTTCCATAGTGCACGCATCCAGATACGCTAAATACTACCAATATTGCATTGAACCATTTCCATATAAGAAATCGACAGACATACAGGCTTCATAAAAACTATATAGCTCCATCATTGATGGAAACATATCACACATATGGTATTTGGTATGTGTCTCTGACTTCTGATATTTAAAGACTTCAGTCACACATATTATTCAACCAAGCTATATGAATGTAACAGAGTATAATTAACAAAAGAGAACTTGGTATAAATGTACCTAAAAGTGAACACAATTGACCCTTCTTCCACTTTGACAATGTCCACACCCTGATCTCTCATGTCTGAGAGAAGTGTATTACTAGCTGCCAGTACCTCACTATCAACAATTTGTTCTTGATATTGTTCATCAGATTGATCTTGTTTACGCGAAACACATCTTTGTGTTGCATTAAGGAGTTCTGCTTGGGCTGCATCTCTTTTCAGGGGTGTTGATGCATTCGCTGTCATCCTGGCGGTTATCTCTGCCAAAACATAGACATGTAGTTGCATCTAATTTTGGGACAGTGGGATATACACAATAATCAAAAACGGTCTTCAGCTCCAGAAGTAATCATTTCTTTATCACAAGCACGGTGTATAGGCTAGATGCCAGCTGCTTAAACCTTACCAAGGCTTTGGCAAGGGAATACCAAGGGCTTTACTTATCTGACGACGACCTTGCCCCACAATCGTTATTGCCCGCCACATTTCTGTTTCTGAATGAAGTATGAAGTCACTATTTAAACACTTCATTCATATCAACAAAATACATCAAGAGCCATGAGTGAAATAATAATTAATTGAAAAAATGTATTGGATGTTGTATTGTATCATACCTTGTGGTCTTTCCCTTGTATCTTCGTTACGTATTCTCTCTCTTTCTATATTATCCAAACGTCTGAAGATATCCTTAAATTCTACATGATATAATAATATTACGATTACACAATATAAAGTTATAGAAACTGCGTCCATGAAGCAAACCACAATTAGAACAATATTTACATAAACGTTATTTGTTTCTACCATTAGGATTACGGTGATTATAAAGTAATTATGAATAATGCTGTTTATGATATAAAGCATGCTTGAGTAAAAGCCTTGTGTATTCGAAATAAATTGCCTGCATTTCTTACATTTGGGATAGATTAATGAAGCAAACTTTTATTGAACAAAATATGTTTTCGAGAAATATAAAGGATTAAAAAGTTACAAACATTAATGTTACTGTCGTCTGCGTGAAAATATTACATGTATCATTAAATAGCATATGTGGTTTGATACTTATTGACAGTGTAATTACAATAAATTCTGATAATTATGTATGTTAATAATTGTTCTCATCAAGTTGATATGGTATTGTATGAATATCTGTCAGTGTCGTATCTATAATTATAAGATTGCTTGTTTAAATGTCAATCAACACATAACAATTGATTACGAGTGTTATTTGTATTTTATATTCATAATTGTCTAATTCCCCTTCCTGTCACAGTGTATTAACAGGAAAATATCAGTCCTTCAGGATGTCATCAGATGAACCAGTGAGCGTAACAGTTAAACGAAAACTGTAATTCCTGTGAAACAATAATTAACATCCTTCGGTTTCGCGACTACAGTTTCACACAAGTTTCCCAATAGTTGTTCAACCACAGGAAGGAAAGGAGTACCTATACAAAGTTGTAAGACCGCATGTGCGACCTGCGTATCAGGATATCACTTGTCATGCTCCAAGAATCATGTGATATTATAGAGATATTATAATTGTAATTTTCTAGTAAAAGTGGTATAGCAGTGATAAATAAACATGTGTACCTTTATTGATTTTCTTTCAATAATTTCATTATTGTGGATTAATACACATTTAAAATTATCTCAATACTATCCAGAACATCATATGTATAAAAGCAAAGCTATACGACTACTCCATCTAAAGGCATTTATAATGATGCTCTAATGACGTCCCTTAAACAAAATGACGTTGCTGTGAGCAAGCCACTTAATATCTTTAAAACGTTATAAAATGAAAAAGAAATGGCCTTGTGTCAAACATTTTCATTTTCATGGTTCTTAATGTCTGAGGCAACAGAATTTGTGAAAATCGAAAATGTTGTCATTATGTCCCGTTTTCCTTGAGAACGGGCCGTACATTCTTTTTACCCATCCATCCAAAATAATTATACATTTTCTTACGACGCTTACGATCTCAAGAGCGTTTTATCAATATTTTAGTACCACTCGATATAACTAGATATATTTCTTAAGCTGTGAAATTGAGTGTGACGAAACGGTAGAGCATCTTGTGAGAGTTGCGGGTTCGAGCCCCACACTGAGTGCACATCCACCTGCATTTATATGAAGATAGCAGCAGTGTACTGACGTAAAGGGTAGGAGAGCAACATTCGCATCTTAGTTATCAGACCTGCAATAGCTCACCCATGATGTTTAAATATATATAAGGCAGGCATATTTGCCGGCATATCTTACTGAATATTGTTCAGTGTTCTGTTACGTTGTCCCAGTACTTTTATACAGCTGTCCACCGAAGTTTGCTCGTCTTTCTCAGGTTAAAATAAATGGAAATAATACTAACTTATAGTTAAGAAGCTACATTATTTTGATATCATACCAAGGATAACCCATTAAAGTTGCTGAACACCACATATTTCAAATGGGGTCCTATACTATGTACGGTATATCGATCATGGAACGAATGTAAACATTATGCTTTCAGCATTGTTCTAAATGTGTCACCAGTGTATCATTTGGTTCTGCACACGGTAAGTTGACACAAGACGATTACAGGAATAAAACATGATGGCAATAATGTAAAACTAAAGTATGACATGTTTACAGATAAAACATCCTGACATCTCTGTTTAAATCATTTTTATTTTCACAGAAACTGAAGTACAGTCAATCTTGCTGATGCGACCACGTGTCTTATGCGACCATTTGCTGTAAGCGACCACTTAAATTCCCCCCGAGCGTTTGTACTATATAAATAGTATCTATTAAGCGACTTTTCTCTAACGCGACCACCGACCGCATTAAACCAGTCCCGACAGGTAAAACATATAGTTAAATAATCCATTAAACGACCACATGCACTTAATCCTATAGGGCATTTAACACCTGATTCAAAACTGCATTCGTGCATTGTCCTTTCAACGATTGAATAAACATTTGGGCGTGATAAATGCGACCAGTTATAAAACGACGTAAACTTGTTGCATATGTGTCCACTGGAGTGGGGTCTGAAATATACATGAATTACACAGCATAACGATCATAATGTCAACCAAGCTCCTGCAACGTCGTTGCTAAGCGACTTAAGTTGATGTCACCGAGTTTTTACATTACGATGTCCCGAGAAGACATATGCGATATGTAATTTTATGTCGACTCGCCCGCTTTTATCTTTACTTTATATTTAATGTTCTTTATACTCACTGAAAGAATGAAAATGTCAGACAAAACACGTCGCATAGTTTAGCACTTGGTTGAAATGTGTAAATACTCACTTTGTTTCTTATGTAATCCTTTATAATAGACCCCGTAAAATCATTGTCTTATAAAAACACGTTTATTACTATCAGCCTGTTTAAATACACACATGTATTAAAGTTTTAGTTTTATTTCAGTTACGAGGATGGTATTTATACGGTTTGAATGTTCAGTTAGACATTTATTTCTTCTTAACTTTTGTCAATATCTATTAACAAGATTGACTGTAATACCACAATTGTGTTATTGGATGTATATATCATGTAAACGGACATCCCCATGACAAATTACAGTAAGCATCGTTTAAGCTGTTACGCATGCCACCTACTGGATTTGAAAACAATAACTTTTACTCACTTTGATCAAAGGATTTCAACTTTTCAGTGATAGTACTATGTAATAACTCATCAGAACCTTCGAATGGTTGCAGTTCATTTCTTGCAAACAGGAAGTCCTTTATTTTTGAGATTTCGAGAACGATGACATTGATTTCTTTCCGTTCAGCTGTGATCAGTGTTCTAGCAAGTTGAAGCAGCACTAGAGTAAGACGCGTCCATTCTCCTGAAAATTGCACTTCGGACAAACTGGAGAAAATTGAGAAACCAGCATGCAACAGTTCATTTCTTTTGTCTCTGAGTTCTGTAATTGCGATATTGTCGTCAATTTCTAGCTTATCATCAAATAGATTGAGGAGAATATATGAATATAGTGAAATATCCCAACATTCTAAGTTTGTTCGTGTTCCTGGGAATAAGATATTTATCTGTTTTTCAGTAATATGTCTTTTCTTCCGTGCACATCTGAGTTCATCTTCATTGTCTTTCAAAAAATCATCGATGCTTTTGTCTAAATGTTTCAGAATAAGTCTCTTGGCAACAAAGGTTCCACCTTTCAAGAGAAGCAAAATAAGCTTAACATATCTGATATCGTCATTCAGAACCGACGCCATCTTTCAACATATGTTAAATTGAAACATGTTACCTTTGATAGTTCAATACACGTTGAATATTCCGTTGTGTTCACTGTTTGTACTACATGCAAACTTTAATAACCATTCTCCACTGAATTAAAACAAGTGACACTCATTTTTTCAGATAGATCTAGAATACTGCCATCTTAATAATTTGTTAAACATTCGTTGATATAATCGATATATGCAAATGTGTTGACTAAATATAGGTATGCGTTGTCGTCTTAGTCAGGGGATGTTTCAAACAAACGATTTGATTAATGTAATGTTATTATGCCTGTTCATTGTACTACATGTATGATATGGTATAGACCGTTGAAACGATGCGTTGAATAAACGATAATGATCGCATCGTCATGGTTAGATCCGACTGAATTACGCTTATTTGGTTGACATTTTGCGAAGCGACATCAAATCATTTAACGGACAGGCAGACCAAGCGAGTAGACATACAGACCACGCGGGCTGATGGGCAGTATGTCGGT
The DNA here is from genome assembly GCA_032209605.1 of Mactromeris polynyma. Classification (NCBI taxonomy): domain Eukaryota; kingdom Metazoa; phylum Mollusca; class Bivalvia; order Venerida; family Mactridae; genus Mactromeris; species Mactromeris polynyma. The sequence continues at coordinate 6,143,056 of JASFXZ010000013.1, forward strand.
CGGTCAGTATTAATGGCCTAGATAATAGATCTAAGGATGGATTTTTATGATTTCTTGATATTCCTGGTAATGTCAAACTATATTTATATAAAACATCGTCGACAATTCATATGCTAATAGAACGGGTGTTATGAACAATTTCTTCTATTGTGATTATATACATCTGATTTCGTTAAAAACACAATTATGCCGATTATACCAAGGTAATGAATACTGGCTAATGATTTCTTTCAAGCACTTGATAATTGTAGACGTGAGATAGAATACAATAACGTTGAGACGCGCCCTCCTTAAGCCAATAAATAGAACATGACTTTAGCCGAATGTGGGAACCCACATTTCTTAAATTCATTCAAGCGAATAACAGTTTACATACTTCATCGTATAACACTATTCGTTTACAAAGTTGTTAAGGAAGGACATCATTGACGTAGAAAATACATTTATTTAGCCGAATGTAATAAATATGAAATAGACATTTAACCCTTAACAGTACTATATTCCTTACACATTACCGTCGCTTAAGAACTCTAGGTGACATCAGCACTGCTTCTGAGCTTAAACATGTGTTTAAAAGTTGTTCATTATTTCATTTAAACTTAATTTAAGTACAGTGACCAATCACAGATATGTCTGAGTCATAAATAAAACTGTAATGTCAAGGTAGTGTCAGTAGATCATGATAAGACATGTTTGATATCTCAATGTCTCAATTGGTTGAGTTTCCACTTTGCGTTCCAGAGGAGTTCATGCCCTTGCTACATCGTAGCAAAGACGTGAAAAGGACGTTTGATTGATATCTGTAAAGTATAATTATAGATTCCACAGGGTTATGGTTAGAGCACCGATAAAGATATATACTGGTGTGGCTAAATTATAAGGTACGCGTGTTCGTTACCTCTGGTAGATAATCTGTCATCTTCTCAATACAATCTTTAAACTAGTATTTGTTTTAAAATGTGTATTACCTATACTTTCAAGTACAACTTACTGTTTTCAAATTTCATATTCGATTTTAAAGTCACACTACCGAGCCTTTTATTCGCCGTCGACGACAAGAAATGAGTAAACGTCTCATCTGGCCCTGAAATTTACACCCACTAATCGTGTATCATGGGCAACTATTTACTGAAGTAAATACGTAATAAAGCATACAGCCAGGTATTATACACCGAAGATAATCAAACAAAACACAGTTTCTTGCTGCATATGCATTTGTCCATTCAATCTGTGGGACTTGTCATAAATGTATCGATTATTTCGTTTTATATAATGAGTAAGCAACCACTTTTAAAAAATAACTTTGTTTATTTACGTTACTATTTTAGCTCGGCCAATTTATTGTGAGCTGACAATAACAAACTTAAGATGTGTGTTCATGTTTATTGTATTTATCAAACAAGTCGTTCGAATGATATATTAAATTACAGCTGTGACGTCACGCCTTTGTCCTCGCTGTACGTTATCTGTAATACAGTATTGTATTTCACCCAGAGTCATACACTACCTTTACACAGTCCATTATTAGGTGTGTAAATAGAGGATATCAAATTAGTGTTGAATTAGTATTGAATTTACTGAACGAGTTGAATAAAATGATATGAAAGGAAGCATCACATTCGTTTTATTCAGCGAGTTCAATGAATTCAATACTAAACAACAATAATTTATTATTACATTTATCACATTCTCGACAAAATAAGGTAGCTACATCCACCCAAACATAACTTCGTAAATATAGACAGTAGCGTCGCGAATGTTATCAGGTTATTGAATTAATGAGCCGAAACGTTTCGCCCTTAATGCTTAAGTATACACGAAAGAAACTACCTGACGTAACGTAGCACGCGCGACGTAACATGGTAGCTTCAAAATGACGATACGCCAATCCACGTAAATATCAAACCGCAGATAAACACTTTCCACAACTCAAGGAAACTACAAATGATAGAATCTTCAATAGGATTGAAACTAGGAAAGCACTATATCAGTTCACAGTTGACCTAAAATACTCCTATAGAAATGATTGTAGGAACATCGCAAGAGTAACTATTGTTAATCGTTTTGTAAAATGTTTTAGCATTCACACCCTCTAAAAACATGGATTTTAGTATCCAGAAGATTTCGTTATTGTTCATGTCATTATGTATCAATAGGCATAAATGAGATGTCACCTAAAGATTGATCATTTGTATTAAAATGCATAGCAATATGATTGTGATGAATCATTGTAATTATTAATATCAAAACGATTTATTATCCCTGACACTTGCTGGTTAGTTTGTCCAACGTTTTGTTATTTTACCTGTAATTACATAAATACTATCAATAGTTTTACAATCAGTAGAACATCCAATATTGACCTGGAACATAATCATCAACAATCATTTTACAGTGTGACATCTACGTATGTCACCCGAATGGGATGAATAATGATTTTCAGTACATGTACTAGTGGATGTAGCACATACAATGTAGAAGCATATCATCGATATGTCATCGTCATTAAATGCAACAACGGGCTTACAAAAAATGTTAAATTGCGAAAACTCTCTTGATTTGAAAGCTATTAAACCCCAATACTTATGTAATGTTGAACGTATATGAGGTAAAGATGGATTATATTCACCGACAAAATGAATAACATAATAACATTGCTCTAAGCGATGAAGCTTTTTGAATTGAATTTTCAATGATACTACCAGGTTAATTACGTTCTAGAAATCATATGTGGATAATATACGAGTGTACCCCTTGCTAAGTCCCACATCACGACTTTGAGTGGCGAATGGTTACGAATGTAGATATCGTGGACATTCCTCATAATTCTTACTGGGTTCTTGCTGGTGTCCTGGTGATTCGGGGCAGTTCTCCTCTATTCGCCACGACATATTTGAAATGGAACTCTCTATATAGTCAGTACATGGCGAACCACTACGACTTTTTCATTCTTCCCTACTCGCCGGCATTCGTGCCCAAAGTCGTGACAGTGGGACTGGGGCTTTAACGGTACAGCGTTTTACATTACTTAAGATGAAAAGAAGTGTAATCCACATGTTGATGCATACTTGTATTTGTAATGTACACATCAGTTCAAACGTTGAAATGTTCACATTTCTTAATATGTACGACCAGACAGGAAGTTTTTCAAATTTAGAAAAAGATAGAAGTCGCATGGTGCCAGGTCTGGAGAACAAGGAGGATATGTTACATGTAGCACAGTAACTTCCTCCTGCTTCAAAAGTGGTGTTACTATACTAGAGCTGTGCACCGGAGCATTGTCAAGCAAAAGTCAAGCATGTTTTTCTGTATATCTAGCATCATTTTTAAGATTTTTTATTATCTTAAATAGATTTTTGTCACACGTTGCTGTCTTCGGTCGAACTGATTTTACTGCATTTTACATCTACGAAGCATCGCCTAAGACACTTTTCCAGATTCATAAACACGTGTAGTTTCGGCAAAGTCTATTTCACAGAACAACCGAGTTTACTGCGAACTGTTATTAAAGACCGAATTTCTTTAGTATTAGACTACGTTGTATTCGTTTTCCAACCATTTTTGCAACAGTGGCAAACGACTGTATACATTGACATGACAAAATTAAACAACGCGTTTATTGATTGGATATACGTATACATGTATACCATTTTGTAGATATTGGATGGAGGTATTCAGTTGTATAAACATCGACGTAAATTGCCTCGTGGAAATTGCTTGTTAGCACAATACATTTCGAACATCCCTCGTACATCAAAGGAGTTTTGCAATTGTATAAGGAAATGTAAAAGACAAATAAAACGTATTCATTTCTGCCTCAAAGGAATGCCATTCTAAATGAGAAAAAAACATCAAGAAAACGGAATCATACAGAAGGTCGAAAATCTCTAAAATCCAGGAAATTATGCTCAAACTTACCCATACATAAAGATGTGCAATAAAAACAATCGAATTGAAATCAAGGACAAGTTGGACAGGTTCAGTCATATTCTAAGTTGATAGCCTACTACTATGACTTGCATTACTCACAACATAATTATACGATCTCTAGAATCCAGTAAATTATGTTCAAACCCCTTTTACCCATAACTTAAGTTCAGTGATATTTTCACTCGATAGTCTACTACCGTACCTTGCATCATTTAAAACATATTTACACGCATTGATGCAGTCATTATGTATAACTCTATCCAGCCCGTATCTATTCATAAACGAGACGATTTAGTATTTACATAATGACACCGCATTCAGTAATTTGAATACGATCGCTTGAGAATATTTGCATTAACGCGATGCTTGTACACATGTGTTCTTTATTATAATTTCGTCCTAGTCATAAGCGATATGAACTGAAATTCGTTATTTAAAGAATGTTATCTTGTCAATTCACTTTATAGATCAAAATCATAAGTTATAAAAGACCAACATCTGTTCTCCTTCCATACACATAAATTTATCAGTACGATATGCCAAAATCCATGTTGCGTACACAATCGTTTTGGATTTGAATTCAATCTAATCCCGAATCTACCGTAAAATTACGAATAATGATAATTTTACGAACAATTGCTGCATTTTTAAAGGTCCGATTCAAAAGTGTTCTATCATTTCGATCATTCCTTTTCATCAGATTTAGCGACGATATTGATTATATTAATAAAACGTCTGTATGAACGCATTTTATACATGTATAACTTACTTTATGTTATGTTTTTAACAATGTAGAAACTACAGCAAATATCTATAAATATCGATAAAAACTATTTACGCTTTTTTGATTTATATTTCGATGGGTAAATTAAATGCAGTTGATATGCTAATTTCAAGCAAACTTTACCGGAAATGTTGAAATGATTACCGTCATGGCTGCAACTATATATAAGGTATGTGCCGACGTTACCGTCCAGAAAACCTCACAAACTATAGTCATTGAATGGTGTATTCTCAAAATGTAATACTTGAAAACTATGAAACATTTTTTATAGGTGCTGCTTTTTTCGCCAAAAAAATGTCAGTGTTACATGTATACGGGACAGTTACTATTAGCGTTAACAGATGCCATAAGCGTGTTAGTGGATATCAATCATCCCCCTTCTCACTATATCATTATCTGTGCGCAGACCAAATGTCAAACAACAGCTAACTACTGAAAAGCTTTATTTTGATTTTTATTAGTAGTGGTATGAAAAGACAATTTACATATTTCTATGAAATTAAGTATAATATGTAGTAATAATATACACCACCCAATTTTAGACACATTTATGAAAGGGCATACTATTTCTCATCATTAGAGGACAAATAGCCCTGCCATACTTCGGTTGGACCATTTTTCACTCAAAACATAATGTGTGTTAACGACTGTAATACATAACAACACAATTAGAAAAATAAATCAGGCTTAGTAAAAGCAGCATGTCAACACTATCGAAATTCGATCATTCGTTCCGCATGACTGCACTTAACATTGAATAAACATTTTGCGATAGGTTTCTAAAAAAAATTATGCTTTATGATCAGAAATCTGAATGTTCAGAACATTTAGTACAGAATTTTGGGCGAGTGTATTCATGACAAAAACAATACGACGTACACACACGATGTATTGGCTGCATGTATTGTATATTTCTCATATTTAGAACGGCTGTAATGGAACGATAATTCTCCGTACACTTTTTTAGAAAGCTTACAATCCTGAAGCCTCCTCAACCATGTGTTGATTATAAACCCATACTAAGTTTTATAATTTCATTATGCCTCTACATTAGGTAATTATTCGTAAGGGCGACACACTCGTATGATACAGCCATCGAATCATGTGGAAGAATTCTCATCATCTGATAATCGAAACTGAGCAAATTTGCCTAAATAGAACTATGAAGGATTTTAGCTTTAAATTTGTATAACTTTTTATCCGTTAAATATATCAAATAAATGCAAACGGTTTTGGAATGTTTCAATATTCCCCTTTCATTCCAATATTTTACCTTTTATTTGAAATAAAAGTAAAATGGTATTTTTTTTATAACTTGAAAACTGTTACCAGTGCTATATATAATATATAGGCGAACACAATTTACTCTGAGATTAACTCAATGTCATTTAAAAACGGTTAATGATATTAACAAAATGCAAATGGTCTCATAAACCACAATTATTTCTCTGTCAATTGTTACTTGTTTATAAACAAATTATCATATTTACTACTGTATTTCCATATTAAGTTACCAGTATTTTTCCATTAGTTATGTTGTGGTATTTAGGTCTTTGCCCATGTCCACTTACACATAATGGACACGTAATTTGGTTAGATTTGCAAGATAGATAAGTCCACGAATAATATACATTTGATACTTATTCACTTCAACAGTATGACAGATTAGCTTGATTTGTTTGCAAAAAAATGATAAATTTATCATTTATGTCTCTGGTAATATTTGAAAATTAATGCGTCCAGCTTTTATTTCTCAATCATAGACTAGTCAGGATCCGATTATAGGGCCCAAACCCTGCTTTTTAATTGAATGTTTATTTGCAAATATATTAAACAAATATCCGAATATAAACAATGCAAATCTACACAGAATATAGTACAGTATTCAAACTACAGGCTAAAGAGTTATACTTATTGTCCGGCGTACACTATTGTTCATAATATATCACAAATAAATTTGTATTTACTATCAATTAGACAAAATCACCAATGCACCTATGATGATGGTATAATCACGGACACGGACATATTGTTATATGTCCGTTGTATAAATAATTGCACTCCATCATCAAAAATACAAGATCATGCTTTTAACTGTAACAGACAAAATAAGTGTCATTTTAATTTCTGTTGAGACGAGACAAACGTATGTTTGCGATGCTAGAAAGCTAAGTAGCTACCATAATACACAGTCTACCTTTCCGAAACAAAGTACAAGGCAAAACTTTTTGATGCACAAACAAATCAAATCCAACGGAGGCATCCGAGTGTTTCCGAATGTTTCCGACCACCGTGTCCACTGATTAGCGACAAACGCATCGATAACTATCGGCTAATCTGATGATGAAGATTCCTCGGTATGTTTAATAAACACTTTGTCATTGGTATAAAAGGCATTGATCGCAATTTCGAAATCAGCTTAATCCAGCTTTAGATCAGGTGATTATTTGCGAGATTAGTTCTCAAAGGTCAGGGATGACTAATTGTTAATTGTTTAACTATCGATGAAATATAACAACGTAACCACCTGAATTGTCAAATTCTCCGCGTCTCAAACGTCGTAAGTAGTCGGGTGTGTCACTGAAGATATTGTTTCCGTCTGTATCTACATCATTCCCCTCGCGTTTTACGCCGTATTTTAACAATATTTCAGTCATATTCGGCGGTCAGTTGACCAAACCAGTTTCTTAGCATTAATCATCAACCAGCACTAACTCGCTCTTCCGCAAGCATCAGACAACTTATCCACATGTGAAGGACATGGCCGTAGCCAATGTCACGGTAGAAAAACCCCAATCCTACCCGGGACTATAAACCAGATCTGCCGTTTGACCGTCTAGCGCTCTACCAAATGACCCAGCAATGCGATCATTGTCTATATAATGCCGCCATTTTAGAAATGAGGGGATTTTAAGACCCGCTGAGGCGTAACGTTACTAGGTATAAATATATTTATATCGTTGACGGTGTTATGTGCAATGTATAAGTGTGCAAAACTTGTAGCAGACGACACTTTTGCTGTCGTATTGAATTCATTTGCTTATAAATCAATATGAACTGTAATTTCACAGTGTGCAGTTTTAGCGGTTAACTTCGCATGGCAACGACCCTTAAAATCTAAATATGGCCAGTGTATTTCTGATACTTATTTATATCTTCTGCACGAACAAGAGCAGAACAGTCTAATTAAAAGATGCCCTTGGTTAACTTTAACATTTTGAAACACGATACTGGAAAGATTATACTCGCTAAATCAAAGATGGCGGCATCATACAGATAAAGAAGAAAACATACTGAACACATAACTGAATAAGAGCAGAACTGTCTATTTAAAGGATGACCTGGGTTGATTTAAACATGTTGAAACACGATAATGGAAATATTATAGTTGATTCGAATGGTTGTCTGCTACATCAACAAAACACTGTATAAAATACGTTATAATTTGAATATGACGCCTAGGTGGGTATGTTTATATCCATGATTATAAATCAACGAATGCCATAAATGTAAAATATACTTCTTGAAATTGTCGTGTCGTCTGCTAGAAAGACTCGTTCCACCTCAGCGATTCTGTAAGTCGCTCAATCCAAGATGGCGGCATCATATATATAAAGAAGGAAAAATTGTCTATAGTAAACAAACTGAAAGCCCACTGTAACTTATCCGCAGGTATTAATGTAGTATTAAGAAGTAAACAATAAGGGAGATAACCAGTACAATTAGGTTAGTATTTGATTACATAATTATCTCCCTTGCTAAGTATTAAATTAATTATACAACTTGAGATACGACTTGTGACTTAACTGTATACATAAGAGGATATTGCAACAGTAAACATACCTTAACTGGGATTATGAAACAATTGTAGGGAACACTATTTATACATGTAACAACTTATTGCAGATAAGTATAAGGAGAAAACACACATATCAAATATAAACGTAGCTGTTTTGCAGCTTTGCTCAAAATCAGTATGAACTGTTGGTATTGCCAAAAAGATTGTGCTCAGTTATATCAACTAATCGTGGTTGAACTATTCTTTCATTTACTACTTAAAATTAAGTTATAGAAAGCAGTTACAATGTACGTACTCACCAATAGTTAAATTGTACTAGACCTGGGCTGTGAGTTTTTTTCTAATATGAAGTTCGGGAGTATGCAGAATGTGGCTATATGAACATTCGGCTTCTTTAATTTCATACATTTAGTACTCTTACATGGCTAAGTTTTGTCTTACCAGGGTAAAATACAAACTTATATACAGTTGAGTAAGGTTGACTACACTTGGGACGAAGTACGGGACGAATTACGGAATGGCATTATGATTCAATAATCCATATCTTGATATAAATAGTTACACATTTGTGTAGTATTTTACTACGAGTATAGCACTTGTTGGGACACTATAAGGTAACCGACCTTCGAGCAGATTACTGATATTCGGACCTGGGAATTGACGAGCGTGACATAAACGGCTATCTGAGACGTGTTTCACTTTTTGAAAAGTGTTATCAAGTAAGTCAGCAAGTCCATGTGCAATAGCTGCCGTAGATATCCTGGGTTGATTTCCAGCAAATGCATCGACGGTACAGATGCACGACATCTGTCTCCGTATTTTGGACATTAAACGTCCAACATACACCAAAATCAATCTTACTATTGATTGGTCAGTTTGTCTCGTCCATTACCGCTTCTCTTAGATTTGATGGAGCCCTCAATGTTGATCTGACTGAGTTCCAGACCAACTTTGTCCTCTATCCTCGTATATATTTCCCTCTGGCAACAACCGCACCAGTTATCTCTGTAGAAAAGGTATTCCAGGCAGAGCAGCTCACGGTTGCAGAAATCACAAATGCTTGTTTTGAGCCAGCCAATCAGCTCGTCAAATGTGATCCACGTCACGAAAAGTACATGGTGTGCTGTCTGCTGTTTCGAGGTGATGTGGTACACAAAGGCGTTAACGCCGCCACTGATTCAATTGGGAAGAGGATAACCATCCAATTTGTCGACGGATGTCCAATTGGTTTTATAGTTGGTATCAACAACTAACCACCCACTGTGGTACCTGGTGGTGATCTTCTTAAAATACAAGTGATTTTTGAATGTGTTACACAAGTAACACAAAAGCCAGTGCCGAGGCTTGGGCCAGACTGGTTCACAAGTGAAATCCTATAGCAAGCCAGGTCTACAACATTCATCTTAATATTTATATACAGGTCATGTAGCAAACCCTCAACTGACATCAACATTTGAACGTGTCCAGGGCAAATTTATATCTGAAATCCAATAAAGAGCCAGCTCGTACCTGTTGTACATCGTAAGTCGAATGTTATTAATGTTTGAATACAGACCTAGTAGTGCTACACAACTTAATGTAGCATCGATACAATGAAAGTGGCTCTTTGACCGAATGGTCGCTGACTTAAAATTCAATTGCCCCTCCCCGCTGCCTGTTCGAATCTCAACCGAATATGGTATTTGTATGTGTGGAAATTATCAAGCTGTCTTACGTAAGGCCATTGGTTCTACCTATATTTATATGCCCACAATATTGCTGGAAGGGCACTAGGGGTCTTCCACTATCCAAATTAGCATGAAAGGTCGCTACATGACACTGACTGTTTATGTGACAATGTAGTAAAATTAATCCTCACAGCTTATCAAAGAAGTTACTATTCACTTCAAATTCCAAATATATTTATTCACACCAAAAAGCAAACACAATGCGGTTTAACTAACAGATATTTGCATACTAGAGTTTGGCAGTTAAAATAAAGTGACTTGCATATCAGGGATATCACTTATGTGTTCTTATGCAACTTATTTTCTCTCTTTTATATTTTGTTTTTATACAAACGTTCATACCATTATAAATGTAGAAAACATTAAGTGCATGAAACACTGGTACATGTATTGTTCAATCAGTGATGACTTCCTGTGATCTATCAACAAATGAAAGTCCACAAAAACGATGACATCATGTATTTATGACACACTGGTACATGTATTGTTCAATCAGTGATGACTTCCTGTTATCTATCAACAAATGAAAGTCAAAAAAAATGATGACATCATGTATTTATGACACACTGGTACATGTATTGTTCAATCAGTGATGACATCCTGGTTTATCAACAGGTAAACGTCCAAGAAAGCGATGACATAAGTTAGATTAATCAACCATAGTATCATGGACCAACTAGATTTCGTAATACTAACGATATCAATCGATATTCTCAATTATCAAAGCATTAATCACATAACATATTATGCAACATTATTTTTAACACACACTAATTTATGATGTATCAAACAGACACAATTAAATTGTTATTTTATCGTAGTTTCGTACATAGAGGATCTTACATTCGTGCTTATTTGATATTGTTTTTATAAAACGAGTCGACTGAATATGACGTCATATTCGTTTCAGTCGACTCGTTTCACAAAAACAATATCAAATAAGCACGAATGTAAGATTCTATTCAATCAATGTTTTAATGCGTTAATGGCCTTCGGCCCATACACAGTATAACATATATACATTATTATGCAAATACAATACATGACCACACCAGGGTACATACTATAACGGTTTTTATACAATAACCATAAGCCGGCTATAGCTCGCATGTTAGAACTACAAACAAATCAAGTGCTGCGGTCGCTAACGCTCCCTTGCACTTAACTTGCTTATAATTCCAACATACGAGCTACACCCTATACGTACATGTACATAATCATGAAAATGTTTTATCAATAATAATCGTATTGAACAATGCAAGTATTTAATTACAGTTTGTTAGAAAGTGATCCCTTTTATTAAAAGCATAGTAAAGGAACATTGCTACCTTTTGAATTGTTCCTACGTCGGACTTGGACATCAATACATTTAGTTTGTTGATAGTTGGCAATAGAAAATATTTTTTGGAAATGTACTGTATTCTTATATCATTATAAAGAGGACATATCAGCAGAAAATGGTACTCGTCTTCAACAACATTGACACAATATTTACATAAACGTTCATGTCTCAGTAACCCAACGTGTCTACCCTTTTCTATCATTAAATTATGTGACGAAGAGCGAAAACTGACAAGTGCTCGTCTGAACTTTTTGACATCAACTGCATCAACTTAAGCTTCTGTGCCAAATGTAGTTTTAAAATTGATATAAAAGGTAGACAATTTTCCGTTATTGTAACATTCTTGGTTCCAGTTTTGCATATACTGGTCCTTTAGTCTGTGTACATACTTATACAAAAATAACTTATGGTTATCACAACCCTGTGCATCCCAAATATAACCAAACCCATTACTATACAATGATAACCTAACTTTGGTTGCCCAATTAACATATCCTAGACTATCATACTGTTTCAACATCAAATAACACAATTTAACATATCTATTATTGTCGATATTCAATAATCGTAGCCAAAATTTAATGCATTTTTTAGCAGAGTAAATTTGTACAGGAAAACGTCCCACGTCACCCATTATAGACGCATTACATGATTTAAAAGGAGCATTAAGAAAACGTTTAGCAGCATATAGTTGTACTTGTTCAATGGGATACATATATTCCATTCCCCATATCTCAGCACCATACAACATAATTGATGATATTTTTGAGTCAAATATTTTAAAATACGATTTCTGTGACATCGTTGGTAGAGAAAACAAACTTGACAAAATATACACCAATACTCGTTTGACTTTTCTAGCTGCACAATCTGCCATTTTTGTAAAGACAAAGTATTGCTAAAATAAATGCCAACATAACTGAAACCGTTTACACATTCTAGTCGCTTTCCATCATAAAACCAATTTTTTTTTTTTGCTAACTGGCCACCATTTTTGAATACGACTACCTTTGTCTTTTCAATATTAACGGTCAGTTTATAGTCGTGGCTAAATTGCAGGATTGTATTCAATTGCGACTGTAATCCATAAATGGTATCAGCTAACAAGGCAACGTCATCTGCAAACATTAACATGAATATCTCGACAATAGATGGTGTCAGCTGTACTCCACGCGTACCCACTTTAGACAGTTCAACATATAATTCATTTATGAACAATGTAAACAAAATAGGGCTTAAATTACAGCCTTGTCTAAGGCCAACTGGACATTCGAAATATTCTGTACGCTCATCATTACACTTAACACACATATTTACTGATTTATTAACACTCTGAATTGCATTCAATAGTTTACCTCTTATATGGTATCTAAACAAAACATGATAAAGGTTCAATATGTGCACCGAATCAAACACCTTTCTAAAGTCAACAAAGGCAATATACAACTTTTTCCTTTTTTTACACAGATACTTGCTAACGATAGAGTACAATATAAAAGCATTGTCTACAGTACAATAGCCTCTTCGAAAACCACCCTGTGCTTCTGTAATTTTATCAAAAGGTTCAGCAAAAAAAGTTACTCGTTTTTCCAGTATACTTATATAAACCTTACTAACAACATCTATCAAAGCAATACCCCTGTAATTATCTGCATTATTTATATTTCCTTTCTTATACACAGGCACTAAAATACCTCGAGTCCATGATTCAGAATATATACCAGACAAAAATAATCTATTAAACAATTTTACAATGTACGGTAACAAAATAGTAACACCATATTTTAAATGTTCTGGTAGAATACAACCCGTAGTAGCTTTGCCTATTTTAATATTTTGCACTGCTACCTCCACTTCAGACATACTTATCTCATTATCTAAGAGAGCAGATTCGGTTTCACTTAAAGTTTCAACATCCTCATCAATGTTAATGTTATTACCATTTTCAGACATGTCAGTTAGATTAAATAACTCTCTGAAATGATCGTGCCATTCTTCCGTAGTTATATTTGGATTGTTGACAGGTCTACCAGTTGCTTCCTTGACTTTACTCCAGTAGGACTTCGGGTTGTGAATTGAAGCGTCTAAGTTATTTATAAATTGTTTACTGGCATTGTATTTCTTAACTCTACACAAACATTTATACTGTTTTTTACATTCTTGATATGCCTCGAGATCAGAATAAGTTTTTGTTAACCGGAATTTTCTCAACAGTTTATTAGTATTGCGTTTCAAACATTTACACTCATTATCGAACCAGCTATTTGGCCTTCTGAATCGTCGTATAACAACTCTTGAGAACGGTTTAGAAATGCCTATTATGCAACTTTCGAACAATTGAACAATAGTTTCGACTTCAACACTTTTATTGTCAATCGCCTTATCCAACTGGTCAAACTCACCAGACAGCACACTGTTCCTTAAAAGGTCATTATAGATTGTAGCTTCATCCTTATGTATGTGTATTTTGGTAATTGGATTGGGCTTATTAACATTTGCCACCATACCATTCGCCAATTTTAGCAATGGCAAGTCTAATTCTAAAGGTAAATGGTCACTTTCCGAATTTAGACCTACACGCATATCACAATCTTTGCTAAACATATCGTCATTTCCAATAAAATAGTCAACTACGCTACATCCTTGAGAATTTATACATGTAAAATTTCAATATGTTTGATCGTGTCCTATACGGCCATTCATAATATATAAAGAATATGACTTGCAGAATGCTATGAGATCACGCCCAAACTTATTTACAGTAGTATCACACGACGATCTCTGAGTATGTATTGTATTATCTAGTATTTCATTAAATTCATCAAGTTCCGGAATATTTTCATATTGGACAATATAATCTTCAATGTGAGCAGTTCTAGCATTGAAATCGCCACTTAGTAATATAGTACAATCTGTAAAAATGTCATTAGCATTGCAGAAAACATTTTCAAGATCAGTCAATCCACTGCTAATAACATTTCCGTAAAAATGAGATCCCTGTGGTGGATTATATATAGAAACAAAAACTAAATCTTTGCTCGCAGAAAATACTTGTTTGCCAAATTTTAAGATCACACCAAATTCAAAATCATCAACGATTCTGTGTACATGTTTAACATAATTGTCTCTAAGGTAACACCTCCCATATTACGACCTCCCCTTATTGAATGCTTAGCATTGCAGACAAACGATGTATAACCGGGCATAAATACGTCAATTGTCATATAATCTGCTATCCATGTTTCCTGCAGTCCGATTAAATCAAATGTATTTAAATATTCACGAAGTGTAGCGTTCATATACTTATTCAATAAACCCTGTATATTCCATGACAAAATTTTAAATTTATCTAGCTGCTGTATAAGGCCTTGACCGCTATCCTAGTCAACTTGATTGTTAACAAACCCATCAAAACTATCATTATCAATATCAATAGAGTCAGCATTTTCAATATTTGCAGTTTGCAATAAATTACGATACGCTCTTTTAAACACACAAGTTTGCACAGGTTCATCGGCGTCTTGATGTGGCAAAATGACTAATTGGCCTTTCTTAAAGTAACCCTTTTTGCCACGTAATTTCAGGTCTTCTAACTTAGCACGTTCACTAGTGGTTAGATCATTCGATATTCGTATACCCTTACTTCGTAAATCATCCCGGGCTTGGAATAATTTAAACTTTATATCAGGATCACGAAATCGTGTATCGTTTTCATCATTTTCATCATTTTCATCACTATTTATAGTTAGGACACTTTTTATCTCTGCAGATATTGTATTGTTTGGGGTTTCGTTTTCCGTTTCAGGAAGACCAAATATATGTAAGTTACTTCGTCGATGCTCCCGTTCGATGAAGTTTAGTTGATTTTCCATCAAATCAATTTTCTCGGATGTTTTCTCCTCTTTGTAGGATAATGAGGCCATATCTTCAATGCAAATATCAGTATCATATTTGGCCCATACTTCAGAAATTCTACATTCAAATGCTGACTGTGTTTTTTGAATGGTAGAAACATTCGACTTCAGAGAAGCTATCTGTGAATTTACGTTTGCTAGTTCGCTTTTAACGGCCACAAGTTCATCCTTTACCTCCCTATGTTGATCATTTGTCTGTCTAGTTAGCCTCTCAATAGCAAGCAGTATTTGTTGGGTGTCCTCTGTAGGTCCAGGATTTACCTCGATATCAGATGATAACATAGTCATTCGATCCGAGTATGATGTATAACTCGAATACTTCATTGGATTGTTAATACACACGTACATACTGCTTTTGAATCCACTAGCTGTGGCAGGGACCGAACACCATACATTACTAGTATTCACAAATAGTTCTCCAACAGTTTTATTTGCTATTTGCCCGATGTGTACCGCAGAAAGAAGCAGCAATATAAATGAACAGCAAGCAAACGCACGCAGATGTATATCAGGTCCATGACAATGGGCTGAATAAGAAGCGTACTTTCCACGTTTGCGTCTCGGTCTCGCTGGTGTAAACAAACCAATGCGCGCACGATAAATAGATAAATCGATCACCATGTTGATGTGTCAATTTGAGTGATTAAATAAAATCAACACAATGTATACTCAAGTCCAAGCACAAAATATATATTGTTGTAAGAAGGCACTTATGCGCTTCCGTAGATTTTTCCACACACGAACTCAATATTGGGATTGGTAGTCACAGCTGAATAAATATGGCCGCAGCAAATAGAGCAAATCAGTCACCCGTGCACACTAGCTCTTTATATACATGTACATGTGCGGAAGTTTATACGATAAAAGCATCTTTATAGCTCACGAGAATAAAGTCATACATACAGTAAGTATATCCTTACACTTTGTATTTAGTCCAGCACAAAACAATTCACACTAAGCACACAAAAACACTTGTTTATAACGAGTTTGTTTTCACAACACGTAAACACCGTCTACCCTGATGTGTGCGATATTTATCACATAACACCATAAATAGATTGTTTTCAATCTTTGAATATACTTTAAATAGTGGTGTGATTTGGCTATTTATGTCACTAGTTACATATGCTATTTATGTCACTGCTTTATGCCACTCATGGAGTGCAAGTTATGTGATACATGAATATACTATTTATTCTGTATCAGGAAATTCATTGTTATATAACAGTGGATATGACTTCGACACCCGTGATATTGGACGCACATGTACATTAGGAGGTCCAGGTGGTTGGTGGCACTGTCACTGTGGTTCTGCTGAATTAAATGGTCAATATATCACCCCAGGTGGTTGGTGGCACGGTCACTGTGGTTCTGCTGACTTAAATGGTCAATATATCACCCCAGGTGGTTGGTGGCACGATCACTGTGGTTCTGCTGACTTAAATGGTCAATATATCACCCCAGGTGGTTGGTGGCACGGTCACTGTGGTTCTGCTGACTTAAATGGTCAATATATCACCCCAGGTGGTTGGTGGCACTGTCACTGTGGTTCTGCTGACTTAAATTGTCAATATATCACCCCAGGTGGTTTGTGGCACGGTCACTGTGGTTCTGCTGACTTAAATGGTCAATATATCACCTCAGATGGTTGGTGGCACGGTCACTGTGGTTCTGCTGACTTAAATTGTCAATATATCACCACAGGAACTAGCAGGAACAATCATAGTGTTTATTATAGAACTTTCAACCAGTTTTATTCCTTAAAATCAACGGCAATGATGTTCAGACCAAGTATAATGTCATAATGTAATATATAACATAATTGTAACACATGTTGAGAATAGAATGTGGCATGAAAATACAAAAGGGTAAGATATGTCTATCTCAACAAAACATGCATTTTTGTAGACAGAAATTCTACTAAATTAGTAACAACCAAATATTTCCTATAAAATAAAAACGGTATTTGTAATTGGTATATATACGATTAATATATCAAAATAAATCGTGTGTGTTCATGTGTGTGGATGAACGTTCTAACAAAGTAAATAAACATGCGTGGTATTGTACAACAAATGGAAATGGTTATTAATTTATTGTAATGATTAGAATTTTGCTCAATCAGTGGTAGGTTAAATTCATTTGAAAACCAGCTGGCTTTCATTTGTTTCACCGTTTTGTGTTTTATTAATTGTCATACAACAACCTTATAATGTTCAGAAATTGGAAAAGTTTTTCAGTTGGATATGTCCATTATGATTTTACAACTCTGTACAGGCTTGATTAATCTTTTTATATGAATGATGTTAAATTTGTAAATGTTTTTGTGACATGTTCTGTTTCTTTTCATATCATCGATTCTCATGAAATAAAAAGGATGATACTTTTAAGAATGTTATTTGTTTATTCATTGTCTTACAAGAATGTTTTCTTTACATAAAATGCAATGCAATTTGGTACAACTGTTGAGCATCGGTTATTATGAGATGTTTTACTAGTCATCTTATTTAAGGTTTGTGTATTCCAATTTAGGAAACCGAGTATCGAAGCTTATAGTTAAAATCAGGACATTCTTAGATCACACATTGCGTTGTCAAGATTACTATCATAGCACCGCTGAGGTGTAATAACTGAAAATATGCGACATTAAATGGTCTCATTAAAATACCCATACTGTTCTATGAAATGGAACAGACCAGTGTAAAAAAACGACCGATCAGTAAAACCATACTCTGTCTTTCATCAACAAGCACTGAGACTCAGCGTTATTATCTTTGAACCTTTAACCTGTCACCTTATGTATCGGGAAAATTATAGAAATCCTTCCGGAGAAATCCATTTAATTTGAGATTTTACCCAACTAATCAAAACAACTAATACCTAAGTACTAGTTTTCCAGTTATATACATAGTTTATATATCTGCAATATTTATGCGAAGAAGATATATAGTTACAACTTCCATATGTGTTGCCGGGACACTTTATGCATTGTACTTTATGCCTCAACTAATTGTAAATATTTTATATACGAAAGATAAGGTTGTTACAGGAAACGCCACATACACAATACAATGCATCCCCACACAGGAATCAAGAATCAGGAATAATTTACACACACCTGTTTCAGTTAGATAATTGCGCATATAGTCCGATTTTATAAACTTGAGAGTGGTCAGTGAATGAGAACTTGCTTATGAAAATATTAAGCAATCGACCTGCCGTACACAACAACGGAATTCCGAAAAAAAATAAGGGGCAAAAATCACAAACGCTCATGAAAATTCACGGTATTATTCACCTTCACGAATTCCGGCATTGACCGCTGGTGGAATTATAACTGTGTTGATCACGTGTATGATGTCGTTGGGTACGGCACTATCTGCTTTTTCAACGATAGCATCGTTGATCGTTACACCTCCTATAAACACATGAAATATACAAGTAACGAAATGCAAGTTTTAGTCATGAAACAAACAGCTGGGGACATGTAGTGACTAGTGCAGCTATTAGGGTGGAGGAAGCGTGCATCTCGGTACAAGCACGGACCTACCGTTAGCCAGATTGAAGATGTTAATACAGGTTAATCAAAATATATAAGTGCATCGTCTCAATATTGACGATTTCTCCAGTTCCTATGCTTCCAATTTTGTTGCATTTTATTTATAGTTATACGTAGGGACCCAACAGTTGTATGATGACTCGGGTTATCGAGGTTCATCTATATTCTTCACCAATATTATAAATGTAGGAACGACGCAATGCGTACTTTTGTAATATCACTTTGCTAAATTAGGTGTTGTTGTACGACATTCTTATGTAGATAAGCTAGATAAGGCTTGTGAAGTCGTATGGCTAAATCGAGCTAATTTGACAACCGTATTTTCTTTGGAAGGATTGCACTGACTAGTTTTGTTCGTTCGTGATATGGTTGTTTTTTACATCTGCGCTGTCTTAAATTCACGCCGGAACCTAATGATAAGACAAACTAAGTTGGACTGAAGGTTGTATTGCAGGACTAGATCGGCTTGTGTCTGTTATGTTTGCAGAATGGTCGACGCTTTGTTATGCACGTACATTAACAAATATACACTGGATGAAAAGGTTATTGTGAATGACATACCATTGTATACAATTGTAGGATTACTTTTGTTTGGAATTAGTGAATAGAAATATCATCAAAAAGCATTCCATTTAAAATAAGTTAAACCAACAACCATCATGTCATCATTAGAATTTAACCATACAGTGCACCAAAACCAGTTCGCAAGTTGCAATATCAAATGCATCCACCATGGACAGTGATACATGCTGGACACCGGCGTCTTATGGACCCTACAAGATAATTGAGGAGTATCCGATGAATCCCATCCTAGATCCGAGCTAATACAGGCGACTACTGTGCCATCGTCGTTACAAATGCTTAATTGACGGGAGGTCAGGTGTTAGAAGCCACAACCCAACAGCGATATTCTCAACGAGGAACAGTCTACTGAGATGTACTACATATATAAACATATTGCATAGAACCTTACCTCAATTTATAAGACAATGGAAATGTCTAAATGACCTCAACTCTGTGCAACAGAATGGTATTAGTGCATATATTATGTGCTGACAATTTGACACACATTTTACAAAGTTGTACGTGAAAGAGTCATGCACACTTTCTTTTTCGACTGAGTGTAATTTCAATGTTTTTTGTCTGAAATGTACTTTAGAATGCAGTCGTTTGAGAACAGCTCTTAAGTTTGTGGGCAAAGGCATTTGATATGTACGAGGGGCGTTTCAAAAGAAATGCAACTTGGGTAATATAAAGAAAATATGGTGCATGTGGAAGAACTCGAGCCCTTTCCTTGTTCAAAAATGAGGTCACAATAGCAGACTAATGCGCAGGGGCGTTGTCATGCAACAGGGATAGGTGCTTTAAGCCAGCGTGTGGGCGACGTTTGAAACATTGTTTTTTAAGTTTCTTCAGCACTTTTTCTTTATAAAATATACCAGTCACAGATTTTCTATTTGGTACAACCAATTGCATAATAGGACCACGGATATGAAAGCAAATAATAAACATTGCTTTCTTAGCACTGATCAATCTTTTGGCAATTGAGGGGCGGCGAAAGTTTTTGGTAGCCCATATTTTGTTGTTAATTTTTCTGGTAGGCTCGAAAAAATGTACCCATGTCTCATCTCCAGTAATAATGTCAGAAAACTGCTTTCTTTGATATTTTGGAAACATTTTAAGCAGTTTTCTGGCAGTTTCAAGTCGGACACGCTTTTGCTAGTCTGACAACAAATGAGGGATCCATCTAGCTGTAATACGTCTCATTTTTAAATGACGTTTTACAATGCGGAATACGCTTGCGGCTGAAATACCAACTATACTAGCTATCTGATGAACAGTTAGTCTGGCGTCAGACTTAACCACATCACATACTTTTTTAACCATAGTGTTAGAAGTAGCACTACAAGGACGTCCCGATTTTGGTGCATCATTAGTGGAGACACAACCGCTTTTAAACTTCTTAATCCACCTCGTGACGTCGGCATACGACACTTCATTCTGTCCATGAACAACACACAATTCGTCAAAAATCTCCTTCGCTGATACGCCAGCTGGCATCGAGTCTTTATATAACCTCGAATTTCAGCTGCCTTTACACTTCTCTTGCCGATCATTTTACTATAGTGTCAATGACTATATGTTGCTTTTATCACTGTATTAGCGATAATACTGCGTGTACACCTGTTAATTTGGTATATATGTGTAGGGAATTGATGTATCGCTACATCGGTTCGATTTTCACGAAAATCCCGTGCAAGACGAGGCCGCAAGATGATCAGTTGCATTACTTTTGAAATGCCCCTCGTATGTATTTAACTATTTCACTCTACATTACCGATCATGAACTCTCTCATGACATACGCTGTCATAATGTAATATTGGGTTATCGTTTTAGCATCACGATTTTTCTTGCGTTTGCTAAATATGTAGCATGTATTACGTCAGTCAGCCAGATAAAGGTTGGAATAGTTCCATTGGTGAAATCGTTCTCACTGAGCCGCATAAAGCGCTGCTTGACTTTCTTGATTGTTCATAAAATTACAGAACGAAAGGATGAATCAACTTGGTATTTATTTAATAATTTCAATTATTTATTGTAACATTTAAGAACTTAAAGCGAATTGTAAAAAATATGTTAATTACAGAATGATACTAAATTCTGAATCCGCTCAAAGATGTTACATAACTGATCACTTTTTCGAATATATTGTTTTAACTTTGGCTTACTTTAAGTGTATAAGATTATGGTTTAGAATATTCGATGTGTATATATTGATATTCATTTCTCCTTATAATATTTGTGTTACAATCAAATGTACACATAATTTTCATTTAGCTCCAGATTCATGTTTATTGTTTCAGATTTCAGACTTGTGTTGCTGTTGTTGTGTTATTGCAGTGTACCTACAGGCCAGTAATATTGTATAATCTTAAAATAAAAGTTATTACATAATTAAATAAAAACCGTGTTTTCAATAATTCAAAGTTGTAAACTTATCTGAACAAACTGTTATAATCAATTCATTTATTTACGAATTACTAAATAATGTTTGATATGTTTTGTATTGTATTTAAAATAAATGTATACACATGTTTGATCTATATATCCGAGACGTAGATGCGCGAAGTCCACATTATAAATATTTTGCAACGCGCTAAACATTGTTTATGTAGAAGTTTCGAAATTGTCGGATCCATATTTGAATTATATTTCACCATGAATACAACAGTTTGTATTTTCTACATTAGGATGTTTGGAGTGTTATGCTTGCAGGGGGATTGCTGATACAACAAAGTGCAATACAACACAAACATGTGCACCGAATGAGGTATGATTTGAATAAGTCAATTGAAGAAGACATATTATTTAAATCTGACAGTAAGTATATGTATAATGATGTATATAAATGGATGGACATATTTTAATGTACAAAAATAGTGCATATAACGAATTTTAATGGAGTGGTTATAATTGTGTGGAGTTGATGACATTTAGTTTATGAAGGTGTGAAGGAAATTACTACTCCTTACATGTTTACGTATTCATATCGACAATAAAACTACGTCACAGGCGATTACCACTTTCTGTTTTTTGCAGTCATGTTTTATGGATCGTGTTCAGTCTACAAACGGCACACTGTTTACATTCGGATGTTTACCTAATCAAGTAGGTGTTTCATACAATGTAATAATAAGTCACATTGAAATGTTCCAATATGGCAAATGCTATCTTTTTATGATAAATGCTTTTGTTGTAACAAACGACGCGACGATTTGACGACGACCGATACCATTCACTTGTGATGACAATAACACTGAATGCCACGTTATATCAATTTTAACAGTGTTTTTTTTAATTAGTTACTTAATTGAACTGTCTGCTTCATGTAGGCATTGTCGTGTGGCGTTCCCTGCAGCAACTTATTATCTTTGTTATAATAAAACATTTTGCAGCAATGCTTCAATCATACTAGTATTGGTTCAATCATTGGTAGAAGAGATTTAACAAGGCGACACGATCAAAAGTGTACCGAATGCTGCTCGACCGATCTTTGTGGAATCCAGCTTTGCTCTCATATAGCACGTAAGTAATGAACACTAATCAATCAAATTCAGATTAAGTTAAATATTCAAATTTGCATAAATACACCAACTTTAGTGTATTCAAGTTTAAAATATATGTTGGCACGTGCCTAACGTAGCATCAGATAATACTTTTAACACCATTACTAAATATTTGACAACACCACAGACAACATTAATGTTGATACCTGATCACACGGGAAAGAGTATCCTAATCTTATATTGGAGTTAACAACATAGTTGATACATGTATTCACGAGCCGGTCTCCTTAGTGCAATGGTAAGATCGTTATACTGTCTCCCGGGATATTCAGGTTCGATTCTCGGGCTGGGTAATTAATTCGGGTAAAACTGAATTAGTCATCTATCCGTCGTATATAACAAGACATGCTGTTGAAAAACGGTGTTAAACCAACATAAAACAAACAAATAAATGTTCTCCATTGCGGATTTATAAGAGTAATACACTAGTGTATGGTATAGAGTTATGTCACAATCCAATCGAGTCACTAATATTGAAAATATTTATACTATTATGGAATAATTTCGCGAATGAGTTTGCATTTGAGGCTGCACATGTTCATCACCTATGCACAACTGTAACAATATTTCACAATACTAAAATAATTGTGCAACTTAACATACTTTCAGCAACCGAGTGTATAGACGACGAAACACTGGATTGCGCACGGCTAAGTACACTTGTCAACTTGTGCGCTGATATCAAACATGCCAAGGCTGTGTGCCCACGTTTTTGTGGCTTGTGCAACGTTGGTAAGACAGTTATTCATAGTCTTCGAATGATCCGAATACATGTTGTAGATATATAGTTTAAGTGGTATTCTCAAAGTGAGTAAAACACGCACGGGGAAATTCACACTCACAAAACAGAGCTTCCACACACATCCACAGATTAATAAATGGCAAACCAAATGAATGGAGGCAGAATCTAAGAAGAGAAACATCATTGAACATTAATATGTTAAATTTAGCAACACAACCGCATGAATGCTTTGGACTTTACATATATATTTAATGCAAGGCGTTTGAGCATACTTTCAAAGCATGTCCATTTGCAGCCAATCAGTATTCTGGTGTAGAATAAATGAATTGAATTGTTGATGGACAATGGACATTCAGTTACGGCAAACTATTTTACTATTTAGGCGATATCTGCTGTTCACTCAAGTCGTTCTCTTAATCCATCTGATTCACGAGTCTTCCGCTGCCCTACAACACTAAGATCATTTGAATATAAAACATATTATTTCAGAAAATAGAGAAAGACTAATAAGCACGATATTTTTGCTATATATATATACATACACAAATATAGCGATCATTCAGAATAAAAATGCAGTACAGAATAGTTAATGCAGAAAATGATAACAATATATATTATATCACCGTAACTGTTGATGCAGAAATGCGTAAGCTTTCGGTTGATCGGTTTGACAAAATTTGCCACTTCCGGTCACGTGATTTTGTGCAATGATGGAATTCGTAAGTGAGAATTAATCGACATAACTAGCGCCTGTCGCAACAAGTGTTATTGGAAATTATTATCATATTGCAGTTGATGGGAAGTGGTCACCATGGTCAACATGGTCTGACTGCAGTGTGACGTGTGACAACGGAACACAAGTAAGAACTCGCACATGCACTAATCCACCACCTGCGAATGGGGGAGATAATTGCCAAGGCAACGTTTCAGAAATAAAATCATGTGTTCGGGAATTATGCCCTGGTAAGATACTGATATTTCCAGGGAAACATGCACATGTATTTAGTTGTGTAAATATTGTTTTACCTTTTGTTAGTTATATTACATTGTATTATTTATAGTACCATGCTTCTCTACAGATCATACATGGCAAAACGTGTCACATTGCATGATAAAGATTGACAACTTGCAGTGCATTTGTTACAAAAAGTACTTGTACCATACACATGAATTGCTGTTTTTGGAAATATAGAATCATAGTAATATTATTATAATAATAGCATGTACTAACGAGTGTTACATTTAATAAATGCTTTCTCCGTATGTTAGTACATGGAGGATGGACAGAATGGTTTCAATGGGGAAGTTGCTCTGTAAGTTGTGATGTTGGAATGCAGCGTCGAACCAGAAACTGTACAAATCCTGCACCAAGTAGATTTGGTGACCACTGTTTCGGAAACAGCATTGATGATAGACTTTGTTTACCAGCGCCTTGTTTTGGTGAGTACATATAGAGGTGTTTTGTGATATAGAAAATCATCTTGAAATATACAAGTAGGGTATTTCTGACGATCCTGTTTCACTCCATGCTAACATGTTGTCATTACATCACTATCTGAGTTCAATACCTTTCGTCGCCTTACTATTAGGTTGAGCTAAATGCCAAAACAACTATTTTGAGAAAAGAGTGCTGTCATTTCGCTCTTATTTGACCAATTTGGCCCATTTAAAGACGAAGTGTTATGTTACGTGTACTATATTTAGGATGTGGAACTACATGTTGTACATTCCAGTTCATTGCACCAAAATTATGAACTGTTATTTGGAGATACCTCAAAGAAGTAAAATCAAAATTAATTTTTTTCATTATTAGGTTGAGATGTGGGACTTAGCTCATATTGAGATATATGCTGTGCTTCATTGTTTCAATAAATGAGCTATTACCACGTTGGAATTAAATAAAGCACTGGTATAGAAACAATGTTTTAATATTCTCATGTGGTTTCTAATTCAGTTTCAATTATATTTATAACTTAACGTTGTTTCATTATTTTCATCCAACAGTTGAAATCCGTTGTCTCGAACTCGAATATGTTGAATTTCGGTCATAATGAGTCTCACTTTATCATAGTAACTGTTGTATTTGAGTTTGTTTGTGTCTATTATGTCGAAAATCTGCTATGTCGAACAGATGAGTATGAAACTACGAGGATCAATTGTATTTCGTTGTTTTTGAAACTACATGGATTCCTTTCGATTGCATGCCACATTCTGCCACCAAAACTGAGCATGTTTTCAAATAAAACAGAAGTAAATGACGAATGAATGACAGTATAATCCCAGGGATAAGCAATGCTGTGACTGCGGTGAAGATCGAACTCGACATGACTGTGTTGTCTACTTTATTCTCATTAGCCATCAAACTGCATTATGCATGGAATGAATATGCCTATTGTTAGGGTTTTGATGTTTACGTCATATTAAACCAGTCAGTATAATCACGACACCCTGTACTCGTCGGACAAGTTGGATCAGTAGGAAAAATGGGAAGTTCAATCATTACAGATACTGTGACCAGGTCGATGAGGTGAGGGAAATAGAGCACTGACAGGACCTGCCGTTGTTTCCTTGAGCAAGAAACTTAAATCCACATTGCATACTTAGTACTCGAGAGTGATGAACTTGTTTCACAATCGAGCTTAAATAAATTGGCATATACTAGACTAGTACTGGTTGGTGCTAGGAAGCAGACTCGAGGGTGAATGTAATAAGCTATGAGCTTTCGTCGCAATCGAGCTAAAATGAAATAGTATAGACTAACACACGACCTTCTGACCAAGGTATTTGAAAACAAATATATTTATTTTGAGAGCTCATATTTAATTGGAGATGAACAAAACAGCAAACAGTTTTCTTTAACTTGAAACCTTTTATAATAAACAGTAAAAGAAATCAAATTAGCACTAATATCAGCTGTTCTGCTCCTAGCTGTAATACTGAATCATTGAAGAACAGCAAGTGTATAATTATAATAAATTGAACTGTAACCTTTTGAACATGTATTAAAAAGGAAAACCATTTATTAATGATTGATTGCGTTATTATCAGGCTTATATACAACACTGTCTAAGCAACTTTTAACGAGTTAATACAAGGACAACATTTTCCTTAACAACAACAAGGTACATGTAATACTGTTTATGCATACTACACATACAATTTGAATGATTGCGTTATTATTAGGCTTATATAGAACACTGTCTAAGCAATTTCAACTTAGTTAATACATGTAGTATTAAATCAGAAAGTTTTTCTTGCGCGTGGCTACCTGGACATAACGCTCTCTAATGTTAAACTGGAAGGAGTTACCTTACTACAATAGCCAGTTCCGCGTAGATCTTAGTGACTTCATTACATATGTTTATTTATACTGGGAGATAGAGCACTGTGAGACAAATCCAGTGATATAATTATCTCAAAAAATGTAAAAATGGACATAGATCAACCTAATACTAAGGCGACGCTGTGTATATAGTAAATGCACATTGATTTGGAATATCACGTTTTGAGATTTATTTAATTGTTTTGGAACAACTGTCAATTTAATACATTTGTCAAATATCAATCCTTTGTATGATAACAACATCTTTGTACATGTATAGCAGAAGTCAAAGGATACAGTCTGAAAAACACTATCAAGGAATACATTATATACTACAATAACGCTCATATACGAATATTTTATATATGTGGCACTACATGATTACCGGTGCCAGTATGTTTTTTCCTGTTTGATAAAAATACTGTGTTATTCCTTCTATCAAGATGGTGGCTGGTCTAATTGGAGTGAATGGTCCAAATGCAGTTTAGACTTCTGTGGTGGATTCAAAACCAGATCGAGAACATGCTCAAACCCTTATCCTTCACCTTATGGGAAATATTGCCAAGGGAATTCAATGCAAATTAATTCATGTGATTGTCGTATGTATCTGAAACGTTAATTAAATTCCCGAACTTTATTTTACAATAAAATATAATTGAAACATTACTGCTTTTTAAGAATGTACCATACGCATGTCATTGTATTGTGTGCTTAATTTTCTTGCAGTCTGTTAAGTGCATTGCTTACTTTTCATACTAAAGTACTTAAACATAGTTATAAATATTCCATTGTTTTGCGCATGATGGGACAAGGATGATTTATAACATTTATGCATTATATGGTTGGACAAATCCATCCAATATTTTTTTGAGCCGAACGAATTATTGTTGTATGTACTTTTTTCAGCGAGTAACTGTATGGATATCAAACACGCTACCAATACATCGAGGAGTGTCCTCTGGTCGTATTTGTACTGTTGTGTTGAAACGGAATGCATGTATTGTATTTATAACGGTTCTTATGAAGGATGTGCTTCTTTGTGTACATGACTTATACCTCAATGTACAACATTATAGCCTAATGAGCCATGTAGGAAAACATGTTATATGCTTGCTGAAGTTTTCATAAATTCATTTCCATAAGGACTAAAAATGCAAAAAAGTCAAATCCATACCAAGCCAGAATTCACCATCTTGGTGTCCAAATCCATCTTCGTATTCCCGGAATGTCCTGTCAAAGTTTACTGAACCATCGACTCTTCGTTGAAATACCTAAAACAAATGTTATGAGCAAACACTTTCATTAAATGTACATGTTTTAGTACATGAAGGTTCGAGAAATAGCCGTCATATTTCAGTTCTGCAAATCCTGATGCTTGTCAATTACTGAAGCTTTTGAAAAGATTCGTGCGATGAAATTATATTAAAATTTCGTTCACGATTGTGCATAATCTTGCACTTAATTTAAATCAAAACCCCCTGGTTAATGTGAAAGGAAACATTTGCAATATTAATCATACATTTCATTTCTAGACGACACATATTTTCAACATGCATATATGCATGATAGTGTGTCACTTTTATATTAAAAGTAAGTGTAAAGTACAGTATCATACCGTCCAACCACCACCATCCGTATCCATGTCACAGTACACTTGTATAGTTGTTTTCCACAAATCCGTACGGACATCGCAAACAAGTCATGGGGAGCTCGCAAGGATCTCGGACGTACCTCGTACGATGCACGTGTGTTCATATGGCGCTCGTACGGTGCCCGTATGGTGACCGCACGTTGACCGTGTGACTCCCCTGCCATAGTGGTGCGAGCACCGGCAAGCTCTACCGGGGCCCTTGCGGTGCCCGTACGGGGCCTTGCGAGCTGCTCCCGACTTTATAACATTTTTACCGAGTCCTCGAATCCTCTTACGAGTTCAAAAAATCCGTACGATGCTCGCAAGTGTCAACGATGTCCGCAAAATTTCGACTGAAAACCTACTAGTACGGAGCTCGTAGCGTGGATATGACCAGAGCATTAGTGACGTTGGATATAGCGTCGAGTATTTCCCAATGTAAGATTTGACGTCACAAGCAAAGTATTTTATCGGAAGTGATTTTGTGGCTTAATTGTGATCGATAACATCAAGTTTGTATTTATTTTTCATTTGGAATACAGGAGATAATTTTGAGAATGAATTGAATTGATACATTTAAATGAAGCGTTTCAGAGTAGTTCATTTGTCTAGTTTGAAGTTATATTTGGAATCGCTGTAAAAGGAAACGGAGGCGTCCAATGTTAATATTTATGAAATAAAACAAAACGGAAACCTCTGTTCTGTTATAAAATGTAAACAAACTAAAAATGAAATGTTGACCACTAATGGTGTTCTTGTGGAACAGCTCATATATATCTTCACAGAAACATACAATTATACAAATTTACACGATGTTTTTCAAACAACCAGAAGGTCATAGACTCATGTGGTATATATACTAAATGTGTATACTTATTGTTCTATAGCAACATTGACATTGACAACACAATCATAAAACAGTGAATGCCGTTATACATTTACGCGTAAACATACAGCACACAGGCACGCTATTCAAATACACATACACTATACAAATAAACATATAATATACAAATACACATACAGTTAAACTTCGGTAACTCGAGGACGCTGGGGTCCGTCGGAAAAGCTCGAGTTAACCGGTGTTTCGAGTGACCCGGGGTTTCCATCATGTGTTTTTTATGAAATGTTTAATTTCATAGTTTATCAGTTGTTTCATATTTTTTTCATAATTTCATATTTCTATTCGCTATCTTTCCTCATTAAAATAAAAGTAAAGACAAATTATAAATATGTTTGTACAGTTTACAGAATGTACTTGTAGTACTTATTGTTGTTTTACATACAACATAAAATTCATGAATATACGTGTTCAATCCGGATGTTTTGCACCGTTATATTTATGCATCGTGAAAATCGCTCCTTAGTTGAAATGTTATTGTATTACACATGTTCATGTAGATGTGAAACGTTTTATCGTGTTTTATTGTTTCATCTAAAATTAATACAACTGATCATAGCAAATATACATTTGACAAGTGAGCACAATATGGTACAAAAAGCACATAAAAGATTCCGATGTGTGTACGGTAAGGCCGGGTTTTAATCAAATGTGTTTTACTCTCTAAATTCTCGTAATTACAGTCTCATCATTATCGTCTCAATTGGCCTTTTTAATTGATATCTGTATGTTTTGTGAAAACTGCGCTAATCGTTTTTCACACCTCAATACTTGTCCTTTTGACCGTGATTTTTACAACTCGCCGCGAAAATTTTAACACCTTTTCATTGTTTGTTTATTTGGAGCTCCCATTTGAAAAATGTGTGAAAATGTGTCCTCGAGTTACCAGTTAGATATTGTGTATAGTTTGTGTTCTGGGGACCGGCATGTGTGCTCGAGCTCTCGACTTATTTCTGCTCGAGTTATCTGCGGTAAATTTATATGAAAATAGTAGAAAAAAGTCCGGGACTCTGCCATTTCCTCGAGAAATCCGGGGTTCTCGAGTTGTCGCCTGTTTGAGAAATCGAAGTTTAACTGTATATCTAAGATGCGTAAAAATACCTTCAAAATATGATTGGTTGTTATTGCTCAGTTTGACGTCCTCCATTCTCATGTTTTATGTCTTCTAGTAGCACATTGATAGTAATTAGCACACCTTGGTAATTTACGGTAATTACAAGAGGAGAGGGTCAAACATGACGCATTTTGTAAACAATACATGTATATACTGCATGTCATGGAAAACTATCAATGACCATCTTTCAAAATGCGTAAAAACATTTTTAAGTTTTAATGCTGATCTTCATTTGTTTAGGTTTGAAGACGATTCAAGAGATGACGTCGAGAGGAAAGCATAAATTGAGAATTGACTTAACAACAGCAGACGGAACTCGTGCTTATGAACTATTCCAAAATTTTTCCTTGTCTCCTGGTCGAAATTATACACTTCATATTGACCTCGGAACTGGAACCGCAGGTTTGTACTTTATCACAGCCATCTAATCAGTACTTACAGGCATACTTTACGTAAGAAGCTAAGAAGGGAATCAAGAATGTTAATGCATATTAGTATTTCAGAAATTAAAATATGGTCCTACATTCTATCAATGAATAGAATATTGATAAGAGTTCGAATGCACATTCATTTAATCACGAGTGCGCAGCTTTAAACTCATTGTCCTGACCTTTTATTTTACGACCAGAGGGGGTACAGGTATTTTTGATCGTAGACAAATACATAGGTAGTTTGCTTCTATGTTCATATTGGAAATCTTGTTGATCGTGTAAGGTTTGGTTAGTTTGCAACCAAAATCGCATTTCTGCATAGCAAATTAAGCAATAAGGTATATCAAACCAGACAAAATTAAAAATGTTAATGAACGGAAATAAATGAAATCGGGAAAAAGAATGTACAATGCAAACGTGAATTGTAACCTTACTACGAAATATCCAGTAATACGAATGCACATGTAGGTAAATTATTGGGTAATTACCTAGTAACGTCGTTTCTCATCTTGTCGGTATAGTGATTATCTGGTGACAGTTGTGGGTACTACAATTAAATTTCGAACATGTAAATAAGTATTTTTTTCCGGATCAGTTTCATTATCCAGAATATTAAACTTTGTAATAATTGAGCTTAGATGAATATTTATAGCGCAAACGGAGAGTTACGGATGCACGTTGGGTATTAACGGTGTATCCTCGATTAACCGTAGTCGTTCGTAGTGTTTTTGTCAATTAGTGACTACGATCAACCATCGAGTGTACAATGACGTAATATATAATTATATGCGATTTGAATAGATAAAATAAACGTTTCTAGGCCTTTAACTAGAGTATTACTCAATAATGGAGTCTTTATTTAATGACGACATAATTATTGGATGTCGTCATCAATATTCCCAGTTAAGTTAGACCCGATGTCTTTTCCCAGAATAATAACACAGTATGTAACATGTTATGTTACAGATATAATTATCCAAATGTATCCCATTTCATCTTCCGTTAGCTAGCTGTGGTGTAGTGGCATCATTCATACCTTTTGTATATAAAAATAAGAAGGTATTCAGGATTTCAAGACAATCGAAATAATAATGGAAAACATCTTGATTATGGACGAATATATAAGCGCCAATCGCGGAGCTCGAACGCATGACCCCGATATTAACAGTCTCGTGATGTATCGAATGAGCTAGCTGGGCAACTATAACTGTTTATAAAGTAAAAGGCTTGCAAACTTTTAGGGATCATTTATGATAGCATATGCATAGGTTTTCAATCACAACAGAAGTACGTGTTCTTTGAAATGAATGTATAGTAAGTATTTTTAATATATTCGGGTTATTTTTAGTTTGTAAAAAATGAAACAAGAGAAATATGGTGTATAACTGGTTTTCTCTAAAAAGACAAATTGCCTACCAACTAACCCAATTTTATTAAGTACAATTGGGATACAGCGAACAAAGTCGTTTAAAATTGATTGTGGTAAAATGTAAGGTAAAGAGTTTCAAATGCGTTTACGGGTCAAAAATGAAATATACATCCAACATTACCGGATATAAGTACATTTATACTCCGAAAAAGACGCGTCAGGTACTTAAAGAAGACCCAATTGTCTCTTAATATATCCCCATACCTCATAGTGAATACAATGTACGTTTTTGTTATTGGCAGATAACCACGTTGTCAGCATTTATACAAAGCAGTACTCCGACATGGTTTAAATAAGTTTACCAATATTTGAACACGACAAATATGTCTGTCATTTTGATATCATTTGTTTCATGTAGTCACTTTCGCATAACCTTCAACTCCAATGTTCTATGAAGGGCAAACACGTGTAGAACTAAAGCGACGCAGTATTGTTTGTAATACAGTGTTGTCATCATTGTCTTATTTCTTTCGAATGACCAACATTATTACATAACTTATTCTGTTACAGGTGATGGTGGCGGTGGTTTGCATTATAACTCCGGGTATGATTTCTACACTCCTGATAGTGATAACGGACATGGATGCGCCGCATCACTTCATGCTGGATGGTGGTTCGGTGGCTGTACCAATGTTAATTTAAATGGAGAATATATTGCCCCAGGAACACAAGAACGACTTGCAAGTGGGTCGTATCGTGGTACTTATTATGGTGTATTCAAACAACATGAGTCCTTAAAATCATCTACAATGATGTTCAAACCGAGTTAAATTGATTCCCTTTAATACAAAACAAAACTGAACATAAGTCCAAGACATTTTTATATATAATATGACATACAATACGAAAGTGTAAGATAGTTCGGCTTGAACAAATTTAGTCTGTGAAAAATATAAAGTTTTTCCGCTAGATTGGTTTATGTTTATGTCCTTAAATATAAAATATACATATGATTAATATAATGCCATAAACTAATATCGTGCAAGCGTCTTAGTGTGTATGGATGTATGCATATACATGTATGAGTCAACAAAATAAATCACAATATTCGATGCGTAAACCATGTTTGCAATTGTAAACAAGAATTATCTTTAAAAAAGATGGTCAGCGCAACTTAAAGTTTGCAAATGTGTTGCAATCTGAAGGTTAAAATGTGTTGTACAACATAAACAGTGCTGAATGTTACGACTGTCGGTCATTCAATTACGCTGTACTACAGAAACATCGAGATCACTACCCCACACAGCGCTTTGATTCGACTACCGTTACATTCGCACGCTGCTGTATTACCCAGTATATCTTGATAGTTAACCTTACGAAATCACCATTCGTTCCGGATACTAAATTGCATTGGTCGGCACGATCACGTAACAACTGAGTTTATACTTGTTGGGTATTTTCCAGTGCGACTGGATACAAATAACTCCGTAGTGCGGTTAGACATAGACACAGTATAGTCTGTTTCAATATAGTTCATCATTTGCATAAGTCGTGAACTCACACATCCATGTTAATAAACGTGTTACATAGCGATTTATTTGATTAAAACAATATTAATGTTCGCGACTGGTACATAAAACCTGGAACACACTATAACGTTCATATACGGTCCCTGATAAAACCGAGAAAGTATTCTTAATTCCAGCACCGGAAATTCCCCGAGGTGATGAATAACAACACTACTTACTGGATAAATCTTGAAATACACTATAAATAATGTCAACCAATATGCTTCAAGGTTACATATATTTTTAAATTGAAGAGAAATTGCACGAAATTGCCTTGGTGGTTAACGTAAGATTTGATTGGTTTACAAAACACTGAATATGCGAATAGCAAAACCATGTTAGTACGGCTGTGCCGAAAAATGCCGAGATGTTACGATTGCTGGTCACTCCAGATCCAAACTGGATTTCGGTAAATTCACTGAAATTCAGTGGATTTTGGTAAGGTAACGTTTCCCTTATCGAAAGGTTAACCATTCTGCGTCAATGTTACAAAGGATGTTCGGTTGAAGAGAAGTTAGTTTAATGGTTAACGTAAGATTTGATTGGTTTACACAACGCTGATATGCAAATAGCAAAGCCATGTTAGTACGGTCAATGTACGACACAGTTATGCTTTTTCATACGCTTGAAGAAAAAAGAGCGAATATGTTGCTACAGGGAACACCACGCACATAAGACAACGCATCTCCACACATACATCCATGAAACATTAGGCATTTCAGGGAGAGCCTGGATACTACAAATTATTTGTCAAAGTGTTAACATATGTTTCACTACTTTCTGACCTTGTCCACCGTCTACGGAAAAGTACGTTATTTACGTTTTAATAAAAGTAAACGGGTTTTTATACCACACGTGTTCGTCAATAATATTTAAAGTCTATGCCGTTCTTTGTCGTAGACGTTGATCATTATTTAAAATGAACTATGATGTCTAGCAGAAAATGCAAAATAGAACGGGCAAGCTAGCAAAGTTGTATATTACTGTTTTATGATTTATTGTTTGGCAAACTACAACCTTATAGTGTTCAAAATATCATTCGAAATGATCTAGTCTCTTTGTGCGTTCGTACTGCAATACTTCACTCTACTAAATTATATCAAAGTTGCGTCTGGTTCTATATTGTTTTACATACATGTACAAACCTTTTTGTCATATTGTCATATTTTGTTTTTGACTGTGTTTGTATATATTAACAGCTAGCAATATAATATAGGTATAGAAACAAACAGAATATATGTAAACAAGTGCAACGTATATTATGCATTTACATCTACATGATATGCTTTATTTCTCAAATGTTATGTACGATGTATGTTAAAAAACGAAATAAAGTATAGTATAAATATAAACATATTGCTCAATGTTTGGAAACATTTCTCAGCACGATATGTTTATATATGTGTGTCCATTATAATGATATGACTCTGTTCGGACTTGAGTAAAATGTTAGTACTTATAAGGTTAAAGTTGTAAATGTGTTTGTGACATGCGTTGTTTCATTTCTTATATATTTTATTCCGTATAACATAAATTACAATGAAAATAAAGCGGATATTTCTATAAAAAATGTTTATATATTTATTCATTAACTGCTATCGTGTTACAACTGTAATTAGATGACTGAAAATATCCGAGATTTAATGGTCACACAAATGGACCCCAAATGCCCATGTGTTTTATGCACGTATACATGTACCATTGTAAAAATCATCGATCAGTTAAACATACTTTATGTTATATCAACAAGCTCGGAGATCCAGTGTTTTTTTTATATTTGAACTTAGGTATGGGGACTATTGTAGCAAGAAACATGTTTATTATTGATCTCCTCAGTGTCTGATGATAAACAGGGCATCTGTATGGACAGGGTTCGTCTTGTGTATGTGGCGTTCCCTTTAACAACTTAATCTCTCTTTAGAGTAGGGAAAATCAATCATACTTATTAATTCCTTAATACTAGCTTTCCAGTTACAGATATGTAATATAACGAAAAATATAGTTACAACTATTGTTTAGACAACATGTATTTTATGCCTTAAATACTTAATTTATTAACAAGACATTAAGTTGTGACAGGGACCGCCATGTACATAAGATAATGCCTACCACACAGAAACAAATGCAGAAAATTAGACCCAAGAAAATTTATCACAACTTTTCTGATATATAATTGCGCTTATAGTCCGTTAAGTTTAACATGAGAACGATTGTAAACAAATGGTGGTCAGCAAATATTATTTTTTGGAAAACATTATACTGGTACGTGTATTCTGAAATATATTTGAATTGACAGTATATTTCATTTAGCAAATATAACAATGCAAAGGCAAAAACATCACAACCGTTCATCAAAGTGCACGACATAATACAGATTTAGAAAGAGGCTTAATGCATTCCGGCATTGAACGCTGGTGCAAGATCCGCGTCTTCGACGTTAGCATCGTTGATCGATACAACTCCTATAAACACATGAACTATACACGTAATGAAAGTTTAAGTCACAAAAACAACCGGACTCATGCAGTGACTATTCGTGCTAGTGGGTTGGAGAAAGACACCGAGCGCACACCTGGGTAGAAACTTCGTCCTTCCGTTGACCAGACTGGTGTCTTCCACTTTTTTGTAGCACTTTATGAATCTCCAGAAACAAAAGCAAGAATTTCATGTACTACAAGAGAACGTTGATGAACATCAAAGTCGCCGGGAAAATGTTTAGCAAAAAAATAATTGTGAAATATTTGAAATATATAGAAAATGTAGACAAAATTAAACAAAAGTGACGTAATAACACACACTGAATTTTGCAAATATATTGAACATGCAATATTTTGTGTAAGAAATGCACATATACATTATTGAGGTTAATAACAACCAAGGGGAAATCATCTTTTTCATTGGAAAAATATAAACAGCCTTTAATAAAAAATCCAGTACACATATTAAGATGAAGCTACAATAGAAAATGGTTATCACCTGTGTCTCAGTATTACTGATGGTGTTAAATATAACTTCTG
This sequence comes from Mactromeris polynyma, assembly GCA_032209605.1. Classification (NCBI taxonomy): domain Eukaryota; kingdom Metazoa; phylum Mollusca; class Bivalvia; order Venerida; family Mactridae; genus Mactromeris; species Mactromeris polynyma. Next base: position 6,180,333 of record JASFXZ010000013.1, read on the forward strand.
TAGGCATATATACATACGTCTTCATATGCCTCTGTTTCGGACAATCATACACAAAATAATATCAATTATTAGATATTATAAGAAATGCTCCATTACATCATAGAGGTGCCCCGGCATAAGCATTAAACGTTTTATTACACCAATGCATTATAAACAGCTTCTAACAAACAGACGCACATGACATATGCTTTTAACTGGTTAATTCTACTCCTAATCTAAATCCCTCACTCCAATATTGAAGTTATAGCTACTGTCAGCACATTACGTTTATACTTATACACAAGACAACATTCAAATAGTACGTAATTAAGCTAGCATTAATCTAATCTTAGTTTGAGGACTCTGGCTATAGACACCGCGTATTCGCGACCATTTCCTTTCGTGTCACAAAAACACTAGGTGTATCGACACGAGCGAACAATACCCTCTTATATGCACGTTTTCCATGTTTATACGAAATTAGGTATGTTTGTCAGTTTATGTATACCTTTGATAGTTTGATAGTGCGAATTGCATCCCATGCGAGCTCGACAGGCATGTATACTTCTGGTGCGACCTTGAACTCTACTTCTCAGAATTTGGCTATATATAGCCGATGCGATCCGATTGCTCCACCTCATTCATAACTATACGAAATCACGGACGGAATGAATTGTTTAATAAAACATACCATAGCGATAAACAGTAACAACATATATTATTTAACATGGGTATGTAGAATTGGCTAAATCATTCGTTCTGTTAATTAATGGTCAGAATCCATTCCGAAATATTGTTACGACTCGTCTGCCTAGCGCGTCCATGTACACGATAATTCCTTAGGACTATAAATAACGATTTCGCAATTTCCGCGAGCGGACATGAATGGATCATATCGACGATAATAACCGCTAGGTGAATATCGTAGTTCTGTAATACTGTATAAGCGCATGCGCAAAACGGACACAATAATAATGTTAATGGAATGGATTATTCGGAAAACAGACACCATTTGAAAGGATCTTATGCATATCCAAGCCTCATGAGCAAAAGGAAAAAGGAATAAAAAATAGAGTCTAATAAACACATCATATTCGATTTGATCACTTAAAGCTCATAATACTTCAAAGTCGCAATAATTGTGAAAACAGATTTTCAACTCATATTGAAATGAGAAAGTTGAAATGACGACTCTTAGATAACGAATCATTTGAGATTAAAACGTAAAAGCAGAGAAGTTATTGCTAAAACGAAGAAAGAAGCAACACATAGATTTTAAATAATTCCGAGGACACAAATCAAGAACTGAAACTCTATGACCATAAGACCGAAGCTTAAAATAAAACTTTAAAATTGTGAATGAACCATCGTTATCACAAACACATGTCAATGTCCCTAAATGTGCTGAAGACACCTCAGATACAACGTTTATTTCACATATGTACTAAGCGACAATGGTTTATTGCGTAACTTACGAGTACACACCGACGCGTTACTATAACCTCAGATATGGAACGTTTGACAGAGATCGACTATACATACCTGAAAAAACTTTTACTGTTAGTGTCTTGCCTTCAACTGTTGTTGGCATATCTCTGTCACTGTGTCAAGCACTAAAAAGTGCACCACTGACTATGTGATATGTCATTACATCTACAACACCAAAATCGTCATTAAACGTTACGTTATTCCTAATCAGGAATGTTTGAATATATCGGATGTTGGGTACGTATCTAAAATGTGATTTTATGACATAACTAGTAAAGATATTTTTCCATGACAGGTTACCATTGTTCGTAATGGTGATGTGTATACACAACTACTCGTAATCACTAAATTTAAACAGAGCAACAGCGTTCAAAACAATGATTATAGTAATGTAGGACACGTCCATGACAAAACCTGTATTAGTGACGTTGGTTAGAACGTTCAGTATTGCCCAATGATTCCAAATTCAGCAAATTATTGCGTTCTGATTGGCTATGACGAGGCGTTCATGCACGCGTTAACACCCAAATGTCATTGATCGCGAAATTATTTTCGAACTAAATTTAAGGCAAACAATATGATGAACCAGTTTGGTACAATCTTTTCTCAAGCAACAAATATATTGTGTATTTTCATGTATTAGCAAATTCACCACATATTTGAGAAACGAGTTAAGATATATGTATTATTAGTTACCTCGTTATTTGTAAAAATATAGACGTGAACGACAATGTTATCAATAGAACAAATAATTCTAGAAATCCATTTCATTCCTCCTAGTCCTACTTTGATTCAGATTCACTCCATTAACAGCACATGAAGTTTGATTTCGTTCTGATTTATTTCACAAGACAACAATAAAACACTACGTAATTAAGCTAGCGTTTAATCTAATATTTGCCACATGATTTCGCGACCATTTTGTCAAGAGCACATACTATTCTCTTAGAACCACGTATTCATGTTTATATGAAATCCGGTAAAACAGTTTCTGTTTGATATATCCGTTCAATTTTATAAATTGACATCGAATACGAAGCAGATTTAGAACTTATACAAAGCACGTCCAATGAGCGTTTCCCGAGTTGCTAACCAGTACTCGCGCATAATTAAGAGATTGTGAAATAGATGAGGTTCCCTCCCTTTGTCTTGGCTAAATAATCATTTATGCGTTCAGTGTTATCTCACACCTCTCCGATATTGAATCGTATATTAACGGGTGTGTTTACGAAATGCAGAATAGTTGATACTGTGAGTGCATTGGATAGTTGTGTTGTATATACTCTGCCAGAAACCACGTGGTGCACCAACACATCAGCCAATATTGGCTTATCGTTCATGAGACGGTCCGGAATACCCTTTGGTAGTTTGGTAAATGCTTCATCAGTCGTAATGAAATCAAATGTTATTGTTAATTAATGAATAAAACATTTATAAGTCATCTCATGTGACAGCAAAAGGTACGCTTAATTCATTTCCATTAAGTGGTATAAATGTTTTTCGAACGCCTTATTATAAATATGTCGGTGTTTCTGACATAACTTTATGTGGCTACCTTCGTAAAATAAAGACTATCATTATTTATCACTATCTTAAAAACTGCAATAACAAGTATCTTAGCAATTAATAACATGAACAAAACTCAAGCATTTTAAATGTACGGCGTATGCACTCGGACCTTATTTATTCGACAATCGTCTATCCGAGTACTCGGTGTCATCTGAAATAAATATCAGGTCACGATGTATCTTCTTATGCACGTCGAATTGAAATGGGCTATTCTTAATCATGTACAGTTAAAACTCTCTTAAAGGCCACCTCAATAGAAATACACCATTTGGAACTGCTCATGAATAGTTCGTCAAGTAAGACGCGTCAGGTCAAAATGAGGTATACGAGAGTGGTCTGATAGACATTGTAATGATCTACGTGAGAATGTACACGTGATGTTCTGTATTTTGACACCATAGCTAGACCTGATAAGTCTTCAGCGGCATAACAAACATAACATCAGATGTGCCATGCAATTTGAACTTAAATAACATGAACATGTTGAGGACGTTTGTATTTAAAGACATTTTAACTAGCCTTTACACGTGAGGTTTTCTCATGCCTTATTGATTTTACCTGTCATGAGATGGAATAATAGAATATTGACTATTATAGCAGTGTCGTCATGGTTGTAAGGTGGTTATATGTATATGTAAAAAGGCATGTCCCAATGATACCCTGGGTGTAATTTGTTAATGTCACCTTTGTTGTTTTCTACTGTTGCTAATTGATACATTTTTTACGTCGATTGCGAACAACGTATACTATTCAGACTCTAAACCTTCCAGTTCAATCCAATTGCAAGTATTTGTAACAGTTTTGCTTTCTTTGGTATGTCAAGAGGCATTGACGACAAGAACATAAGTTAAAATCTTAACATGATTGTTTCATGAGTTATTAAGTAGTATTCATGCCTATTTTAGAAACGAATGTCAAGTTCACCTGATGTAGGACTCATATATTTGTTGTTATTGTAGTTGCAGCAGCTGAACTATTACTGGTACAGTTGTTGGTCTTGCTGTCCATGTTGTTATTGTAGTTGCAGCAGCTGTACTATTACTGATACAGTTGTTGGTCTTGCTGTCCATGTTGTTATTGTAGTTGCAGCAGCTAAACTTTTACTGGTACAGTTGTTGGTCTTGCTGTCCATGTTGTTATTGGAGTTGCAGCAGCTGAACTATTACTGGTACAGTTGTTGGTCTTGCTGTCCATGTTGTTATTGCAGTTGCAGCAGCTGAACAATTACTGGTACAGTTGTTGGTCTTGCTGTCAATGTTGTTATTGCTGTCATTCTGATGCTGTTATAGACTGTCAAGTGGGCCCTACTTTATCGTAATGTTTTACTTGATCCCTTCTGTTTGCATACTTTGTCTTGAAAGAGACTAACTAATCCTACTTATTTTCAAATCTGAGGCGTTAACCCAAAGTATTTATTTCACCTGCATGAAGCACAGCGGTCTAATCAGTATGCGATGAATGTTGACCAGTTTTCATATTCCAATGGTACTCTCTAATGTTCTCATAACTTTAAAAAAATAGCTATAACTTATTCATACTTTTTGACAGGAAATGAGTTGACAGCCTGCTGTTCTTACCGCAGTTGTTGCTGATGTCCTTACAATTGGTTTCTATATTGCAGCTGCTGATGTGCTGGTATCTGTTTACCATTATACTTGTCTTTGATGTTACTTCTAGTGTTGATGCTGTTGCTGGTGGTGACATTGCTGCTGTAGCTGTCATATTTAATAGTTTAACGCTTGTTGCTTGTTGTTTCTGGTGATGTTATTGTTATCGTTATGGTGATAATCACAAGTTAAAACGTGGAAAACGTCAATCTGCTACATCGATTTCACAAACAGATTTTACTTGACATCACGTATTTTACTTTTGCTAGAAACACAAGCAACTTGCAGTCTCTCTGTGGAGATAGCGGCGTTTGAATGGCTTCACATAGTACTCGTAGAATGCATTGTTGTATGTACGTGGCCTTTTCTAAAAAAAGACCGGACAGGTCACTAACAAATGTCTATATTGGACATAATATAATGATGCTACATGTATAATGTTACCTCTTTGTTTCCATTTAGTGCACATGATATTAAAGACAGAAGCACCTGATGGCATGAAGTTCATCAATTAGTTTATAATTGTATTATGTTTGTCTTTGTTCTTTGTTTAAGCATAGAGTAGAAGTATATTTGTGTTGTTGTATTTAATTGCATTTATTTCTGTTATAGTAAACATTGTCTTAAATAATATTAAATTGTGTTTTAAATATTATGGCAACATTTTACGTGTACCATAATTGTAATCCAACATTATGCACGTGTGTTTGTGATATCCCGACCAACACAAGGAAATTAGCTCCGACCAAATGTTGGGCTCTCTTAATATATTTTCAGTTATACATGTCGGTCAGTTCACCTAACCAGTTTTCCTGGAATAATTATCAACCAGTAATAACTGCTCTCCCACAAGCAGCTGAAAACTACCTCACATAAATCAGACACGGGGTACATATGCCCGTGCCAATTTACACGTGCCCAGGTCCCCCGGTAAATCGAACCCGGACTTTTAGGGTGACGCTCAGTCAACTGAACCAAGTAGGCTCATTTTCAAGAGCAATAACAACAAAAATATGCATTCTTGTATCCATGTCAGTTTGAACATCTGAGAAAATAAACACTTACAGTAAAACATTCATTTATATTAAGTTATACCAAACAAACTCCTGTACTTTGAATATTGATATTGTAATACTAGTACTACTTCATGAATCGCTCAATTCGTTTCAGCAATTTCGGGGATTTCACTGTTCATAAACATCTGAAATTGCTGATTCGCAATTTTTCCGACTCAAAGATATCCCACAATTGTGTTCGATTTCAAATAGTCCAAGTAATTTGTGAAAAAAATCATAATGAATTCCATTAGAACAACAAGGACAGCGGTTGAACCGATGAATGCTCCCCGAAGTATCATAATCAGAATGTGAAAAAAGTATACAACAAGTTACAGTAATTGAGATAGTGGAAACATTTGATGACATTGTGCGTTATGATAATCATTTAACTGAAAAAAGCCTGGTCCCCCGAAAATAGACTAGTTGAAACTCTGATTTCATCACAATCCACCGAAAACATTCAACTTCATGTGTGCATAGAATATGCTTTGACTGAACCAGGCTGACAATATCCGCAGCTCTGTTAATTTCCAGGCTGTTGTTTCCGAGAACTTGTACAGACACAAATGGTGCAATACATACTATATAAGATATTGCACAATAAAAAGGCCACAATTCCATGAAAAATCATCTTGTTGGAACCGCCTAGTAATATATACATCTCCTCATTGAGGTTTCCCATAAAAATGTGTTGCATTCCTGTCAGTGGTTGCTGAGAACTAGACCGGACAAGAATGGTGCCATATATATGTTGCATAATCAAAGGGCCATAACTTCATAAAAAATAGTCCGGACAAGTAAAGGGTGACGGACGAAGCGGCGACTATATGCCCCCCTCTTCTGGAAGCATACTTATGAATCATGATGAACGCTTTCCATATGGTTTTGATTTATTTATACAACTCCTGTCTTGGTTCCATTCATTAATGCGTCTCCTTCTTCAGCATTCCCGCACCATGATGAAGTCACTTTTCCACTGTCTGCGTCACTATTACGTAAGGAACGTTCCCATGAGACATGTTCGAGGTATTTGATATTGGGGTTACTAGGATCTCCAATATTTGTCACGTTTTCATCGTAAGTGCGCGAAGTTTTCCGCCATGACGTCATTATGGAATTCGAATGAAATTTATTGAATTTACGTCTGTACCAACAGTGTTTAATTTCGTTCTGAACCTAAACAACATAAAGAGATACTTTCGTTAGCGGGGGCCTTATTTACAAACATTTTAAGACTGAAACTCAGACTTAGACTGGTATGATATAAACTCAGACTTAGACTGGTATGATATAAACTCAGACTTAGACTGGTATGATATAAACTCAGACTTAGACTGGTATGATATAAACTCAGACTTAGAATGGTATGATATAAACTCAGACTTAGACTGGTATGATATAAACTCAGACTTAGACTGGTATGATATAAACTCAGATTTAGACTGGTATGATATAAAGCAAGGTTATAAACAATATTTATGATTACCAGCAGAATGTTTTGTGTTAAATCTAAACAAATGAAATTTTGACTGAATAATTCATGTTAGCCACTGCACGCCTTTGCCGATTTTATTATGCCACCTTCGAAGAAGAGAGGGCATATTGGTTTGCACATGTCTGTTGGTCGGTATGTCCGTCGGTTCGTCGATCCATAACCTTTCGTTTCCGATCAATAGCTCAAGAACCTCTTGATATATCATCCTCAACCTTGGTCCACACATTCACCTTGGGTAGCAAAGGAACCTTATTGATTTTAGGGTCACGGGGTCAAAGGTCAAGGTCACATGGGGGCATACTGTTTTACAAACAGCTCTTGTTAGCATCTACATTGTTACAACAACACATTTTAAAGAATATTTACCATTTTAAAGTCTAATTCTTAGTTTCAGTCTTATAATGTTCATGAACAATGCACCAGGAAAGTTCGAACCCTAACCCTGGAGGTTGAGGTTTGGATTACCAGCAAAGGTCGGATCACGTCTTCTTCATAATACACATGTGCTGGTATATCCGAGAAGTGGACTGGAGATTGGTTCAAATACAAGTAAGTGAAATATTTTCATCACAATCATGTGTAAATAAACTGATTTATAAATACATATGTTAATAGTATACAGTCGGGAACTCGTTTATTCGACAGCTTTCTATCCGATTAATCGGTGTCATCCGAAATCTATTTCAGGTCTCGATGTATTTTCTTATGCAGTCGAATTGTAAGGGCTTGTCGAAACCATTTATTATTCGAAATAAACTGTCGAACTCTATCAACGAGGTGAAACTGTATATATAAAATGATAATGTAATTTGCTAAATTAATTTGTTAATTATTAAGTAGTGTCCATTTCCATCCTAATTATTGTATGTAGTTAACCCATTTGGATGCAGAGTTGTTAACTTTTCAGTTATGTGGAGAATAAGCCAATCTAGAATTTAAAACGTGCACGTCCAAGCCTGGATAAAATAAAATCGAAGTAAGATAATTGCAAGATAGGGCATTCATTAATACGCATCTCTTCATTTAGGAAACAAAATAGCAACGACAGCAGGAAACCTTGACAATATAACTTTAATGTAACAAATATTAGAACCATGATGTTAACAGAACTACAAATGTACAACAACAGCGAACATTCATCTAAATTGTTTCAAAAAACATAACCAAAACTTTATGATATGTCTGCTATATGTACAAGATAAATTAATTGCACAGCGAATTTATTCAATGTCTGCTCAGTTATGTCAAGAGTATTAACGTTTCCATGTATACACATGTGGAGAAATAGCTGATGTGAAATTAATGATTCTGACGACCAAATCCTGAGTTCCCGGTTAATCCTTTATTTCTCGTCAACTTCCGTTTGGACGTACATTGTATTATCAGACTTAAGTTTACACAGGTAGCGTAGTTTGCTACATAAGCGTAAATATAAATAGAGGAGTTGTAAAAAATAGCTGAAAGGTTGGAGCGCTTTCTTCGGTACTTGTGTGTAGAATGGACTTTAATTTATGTTTGTAAGGATGGTACCTTTTTCTTCTTTTTTGAAAAATGTATAAACGACTTAGTATTTTATTTTCTAATTCCTAATTACTTACACGGTTTGATGATAAATAAAACAGTCGTAACTTCAATTGTTCGTTGCATTATCTTGTTGCGATGAAGGTGTTTTTTATGCTTTTAAAGATAATGCTGCATTGATGTACGTATATAGAACTTCCTAAATGTATGTTTGGGCTGTTATATAGAGACGAAAGTTCATTTTCACTGGTAGATATATTCGCCGTGGTATTACAATACTTGATATTTATGAATAGCTGTCTTCGGAAATGAAACGAAAGCATGTTTTTCTACATTCTAAATGGTAACATACGCTCGTGAGTGTAATGACAGAACGAATACATAATCACTCTTGATCGATATGTCCTTATTTACTCGAAGACATGGTTTTAAACAAATTATTAAGTGGTCAGCCAATGAAAACATGTTTTTTGAAAATAGACACAACGGTATTCTCAATCAATTTTACATCGACAATACTTACTTGAAAAGAATTGTAAAACATCTCACAATATAAATACACAGTAACAGCTTGTATACTGTTTCCGCGTGGAAATGCCGCAAAGGCAACATAAACAACACCAGATAATGGAATTATTACCACCACAAATTTCCCCGAAATTATAGTCGAAATGAACCGTAATGTCACCATTGAGCATGTAAATATCAGTTCGGTTAATTGAATACATATTGAAAAAATACGGAGTTTCTATAACTAAGAACGCACGGCTGGCGCACAGTACAATGTACGTTTCATTAGTCAAATTTAAAAAGGGACTTCGTACACAACTCCCAGTTTTACCCCCTGTTTAAGGCTTTTTTTACCGTGTATAATGCACATAAGAAATGAAAATGAAGGCGAAAAAGTACGAATGGTTTACGAACTCCCTTTATTTTCATAATATTTGTAATAAAATTACACATAATTTCAATCGCAAAACACGAAAACATGCAATATCTTAGAACGTTCTAAGAGAAATTGACTCAAAAAACATTAGAACGTTTTAAGACAAAATGACTCTAAAACCTTAGAATGTTCTAAGAGAAAATTACAAAAAACCTTAGAACATTCTAAGAGAGATTGATCAAAACACCTTAGAACGTTCTAAGAGAGATTGGTCAAAACACCTTAGAACGTTCTAAGAGAGATTGATCAAAACACGTTAGAACATTCTAAGAGAGATTGATCAAAACACCTTAGAACGTTCTAAGAGAAATTGATTCAAAAACCTTAACAACCTTAGAACGTTCTAAGAGAATTTGACCTAACACCTTAGAGCGCTCTAAAAGAAATTTACCCAAAAGTCTTAGAACATTCTAAGAGAAATTGACCAAAACACTTCGATCGATCTATGGGAAATTGACTCAAAATCCTTAGAACATTCTAAGAGAAATTGATCAAAAAACCTTAGAACGTTCTAAGAGAAATTGACCATTTTTTTCGCAAATAATCTTAAAAGCACAGGAAGAATATCAAACTGTCATATGTTACCTTTCGAGTTATTAAAACATATTTGATTTTTTTAAATAATTTGGCGGGGGAATTTGCATTCATATGTAACCACTTATATTCACATTGAATATGGTGTAATTCGGCCGAAAAAATGCGACCTCTCTGGTTTAACTTGTAATCTGACGAAAATTCTTGAACAAAAAGGCACAGGCGGAATTAAAAAGGAAAATTTATTCTTGTTTTAAACATATCCAACAATCTGTCTTCTCACATAATACCCGATAAATTTAATCGATAATGGAAGCAATCGATCGCTACTGTTCCGTATCTTTCGGCAATTTCCGGAAGATCACCGACGTAAATCGTAAGTCATTTATGAGGGTCATAAAACCCCAGAGTCATAAACATCGGATTAGCAATAGTATTAGGCCTACCGTGTTTTAAGTTATGGTGGTTTTAACGGGATATTTATACATAAGAAAACAGAAGTGTATTTTTATGTTTTATAATTGTCGTTATTTTTATACATTTCAACAGAGACTATATATATACCTATCTTATATCTCAGATTTCAAACATAATATATGTCTCTATTATTTAATATATAGCAAACGCTTGTACACATATTTTAATGACTATCAATATACATATATATTTTACGGCCCACACAAACTCATTTTAAAGTGTGACGTTATATATTTAACTTCCCTACTCCTGCATATTTAAGTTTATTCCACTTTTAATTTTATTTCATAACGCTCTTCAGTAAATCAATTAATTTTTCTTTCTTTCTTAATTTGGTGCTGGCTCCCTTCTTTTTCAATAAAACTTAATTTCCTGTTCGGTCATGTCGTCGAACACTAGAACATATATTTCTTGTTGTTGATTTTCATGCGCGAATTCAATTTCCCTATTTATCCTAAGTTTTTTGGCCGATCTTGACATGTAAATTCTACTTTCCCAATAGTCACTATTGTCTTTATTATATGTTCTTTTTTTGTCGTTCAATCATGCTAGTTCGATTTCATTTGATGAATTTACTTCAATATATCATTAGTTTTCTCGACACCTTGTCCAGAAAACTGGATTAAACTACCTAGTCTGGATACAAACATTTTATTATTTTAACATTTCCATTTATCATTTTGCTTGGGGGTAAATATCTTACTGCAGTACTATGCGCTAATTATCCTTGTTTAATGACCCTTGAAACTTTGACCATCGTTCTGATAAGCCCGAGGCATTGATAATTACGGATTAACTTTAATACCTTTAATTATTGTCGTCTATGAAATTGCGGCAATATATGTGCCAAATAGACCGTGCATGGGTTTAAGCCGAATAGTATACGTATTAACAACCTTGTCATTTTTAAAGTACATAATTATAAACGTAATTGTATTTCAACATTTATCATCGTTAAATATTAATAAATAATACTATAGAGAAACATGAAAACATCATATAGCTTTAAAACGTATCACGTTTATACATGTATAATAGTTAATGGTATGTGTATAAAATGCTGAAACTATAGAACGTAATCATTATACTCCTTGATAGCATCACGGACCTATATACCACGGTATATAGGTCCGTGATAGCATCGAATCTCGGACTGCATAGTCACGCATATAGATGACTATATATGGTACAATTACATAACAGCATACCGTAAAAAAGTAACTTCGAGTAACTATTCCCGACACTTTAATATCTTACTAAGTGCATTAGAGAGTCATATAAAGTATATACGAACTTTTCCTGAATAAATACAAATGTACATATAAAATATTACTTCTAGTAAAATGTGCATATGACCACTTTCGCTAAATACACTTAAAGCTTTTTGATAATGACTGTCTTAAATTAATACTTACATTTGTTCTTCTTTTATTAAGGTACAGGTGTGACAATACTTATTTTGGTGTGAAATTTCAAAACTTGACAAAGTAAGAATAAACCCCTTTTTGCAATAAAATAAATTGCATACATATACATTCTTTAGCTGATACAAATGACTAAAACACAAATTAGTAATTATTACCAAGTGTTTTTTTTCAATTTCAAGACCTTTTAAGATAACATGTAATTCAGATTATTAACAATTCAACAGTAATTCTATTATTACCCTGAACCTGTTCGAAAGGCTTTATAACTTTAATCATTCATTGTCAAGATTTCTATAATCCGCACTGAAGGGAGTTTTATTGCCGTGCTATAAAAACATAAACGGACCGCAAACCCGATTAACTTCGTTAGTTTCCGTTAGTTTCCGCTACTGTTTAACGGACTAAACCGAACATATAAAATAATTACAGGTGGTTTGACAAAAGTATTAATTCCCCCGCCTAATTTGTTTTCAATTTCACATTTAAAAACATCATTGTTTCAAAAAATGTATATTTTATATGAAAGTGAATGCGAACCTCAAAAAAGTTTTAAAGGGAAAAAGTTATAGCTAATTAAACAACAAAATTTGATGGATTTTTCAGTGAAATTACCGACTTTGTATGTAATTCAATAGGAATATAGGGTCACTCTATGTTTATATGAATTCCCCCACCTAAATTCTGTCTCTTATTATTTATTTTTATATATTTGAAATCCTAAGATTTTGTTCTTTCCAAATCTGAATGCGAACTTGAAATATGTTAATAAATAAGAAAGTTATTCCCTAATTTGTTAAACGTCCCTTCTTATTTCTATATAGCCGATTATCGATTTTTTAGTTATCGGCAGAAGACAAATTGTTGCATATGGATAACTTTCAATACATTTTCAATTGAAATTTAGGCGGGGGCATTTTGTTTTAAATAAAGTCCCCATTAATTTTGTTTTCCAGTTCGGCATTCTATACGGAGTTTCACGGAGATTACCGATCTTTCGAGTGTTCGTTAGCGGCCGGACTAGTGTTATATATTCGAGTGTGTTATCATTTCATTGCACTTTATGATACATTTACTAAGCAAATACATGCGTTGCTGTTGTTTAATGCAGAAAATTCGGCATAAGTGTAAAATATAAGCAAAACTAAAAAAAATATTTACAAATTTATGACAGCGGTTGTTTAAAATGATAAATAAAACTGGTAGGATATTGCAGTACTATTGGTCAAACATACGTTTTGGGAATAGAGTTAAGAGCTGGCAAGTCATTAGGTAATCGTTTACAACACCACGACATATTTCTGTGCTATACAGACGCTTTTAATATACATATTTATGTATATGATAAGTAACTTGAAAGCGCATGGCTGATGTAAAGTGAACAGCATACGATTTTATTGGACGGTCACAAAAAGCTAAGGTGCACAACAGGGAGTCAAATGTTATTGCACTTGCTTCCGTTTATACTTGTAGTAAAGGGGAAATCGATAATAAATTGATGTGCAGCATTTACAGTGATAGAAGAATAGTAACCTTGATACCTAATTTGGTCACTTCACAGCCGATTTGGGGACCTTCGCCCCCGGTGGAATTAGGCCATGAAACGGATCGTAGATGACACAACGAGTATAATTATTTAAAAAAACAAAATTTGTCCTGCTGACCCGATCCATAGCGTAAACACGTCTTAAAACAAAACAAAAGGATGTATTGCTACACAAATCCTAAGACAACAATGAAGATAAATATTAGTTATTGTATTGTTGTTAAAATGTCAATAATGGTGAATATATTACATAGATAAAAATCTTATATGTTAATGTAAATACAAATTAGTATACAAATCCACGATTTGGAATATTTATATATATAGTGCGTGGTATTTGCAGGAACCACAGTATTTTCGTATTAAAAACAGTACACAAAATTATTTGTATTTCCAATTTTAATTGGAAATTGCACGACAAAGTGTTTATAACAAATGCTTAGTGAACATAATTCCTTGATTTCTTTCTCTTTTTTATTTCCTGAGTCAAACTTTTGCCTATCACATAGTTCATTTTCAATAATAGAATAATCTCTTGTTTCATCAACACAATCGAACTCCATTTGTTTTCTATTTAAGTACATAAAACATAATGTTTTAAACGTTTATCGGATACATAGAGACATAAGATAGCCCGAGGCAACATGTTATTGTGTTATACCAGTTATCAGTTGGTGATTATTGGAAAATGTACGATCACTTACGGAAACTACCGACAGACAAATCGTCTGCTGTCCAGTAGCCCCATCGATATCGATTTGCATCGGCTGCATTTATCTGATGAGCGATATTGTTGTGTATGTTTAAATGTTCATGTCTCCAGCTTTTCGGATGCAAATTTACCTGCCGTCATATACACGTACATACAATTTGATTATATCTATAACCGTTGACCGTCACGCTAGCTGATCTCGAGGAGCACGTGCAGTTCGTGCAATCTGCCAAATAATTCATTCAGATGATAACCTCCGTACTTGCGTATGTACATAAGAAACGCCGCCAAGCAAACAGCTGTAACAATGACACAAAGTGGTATCGGGTACTTTACGTTTTATTATACAACAGTTGTTTACTGGTACATTTGTGTACTCAATAATCGCCGTGCTCGTTGAGCGGTCACGTGATAAGCATACGACGCCGCAAGGAGGGGCATGTTGAATATTTGGAATAGACAAAGACGGTATTTGATTCTGTGTCTTTTTCAACATTTGTTTCAGTCATACATGGCGGTCAGTTGACCTAACCCATTTTCCTGTAATAAATTATCAACCAGTACTAACTTTCTCTTCAGCTAGCAGCTGACAAATTCTCCAAATGTCACGGAAGAACATAACCTGCCCAACCCGGGAATCGAACCCAGATGTAACCGGTGACAGTCTAGCTTGGTGGGCTTTTGAAACATACACACGCAACTATGAATGAATTAGAATAAATACATGTACATAGTTTCGCTGGAATTCGTTTTAAATACTGAAACTGAGAATGACAGAATTACTCGCAGCTCAGTTAGTGTTAATACTGTGTTAGGATTAAATTACCATTATATTTTATAATATAATATATTTTAAATTATCAAAATTCATTCCGTTGAATAAGGCAAGACACAATCAGCACTTAGTGCCAATGTACTGCATCAAAATTGATAATGTTGCTGAAAAAAGGATACAAGAGAAGTTTATAAATATTCCATCAAAATGTTATTGTTTAGATTTATTGAAAACTAAAGGGTGTTAAATTTAACATTTGCTATTCAAAGTCTGAGTCGTATATTGATTGTAAATAAGGTCCTTAGTCATTATTGGATGTTAAATGTTTTCAGGCAGTCCGCACGAAATATTCCAGATCAAAATTAATGATAATAAGCACGTCGGTGGCATTGAAATCTAGGATTATTGTGGATTTAGCTGCTGCTTGTCTGTGATGGTTGCTTTAGTCATTTGCTGTGTATGGTTGAACAACAAGAACCTTTCTTCTTTACTCGTGTTCCGGCTGATATATGCTACCTGACGAACAACACGGAAATATTAAATAAGTGAGACGAATATTTCATCAATTTCTTTAAAACAAAATAATGTCATATGAACCAAATATGTACGGTTTACAACGGTTTGATAGGTTTATAATCGTTAGATAGGTTTACAACCACTAGATAGGTTTACAACGGTTTGATAGGTTTACAACGGTTTGCTAGGTTTACAACTGCTAGATTTGAAAGTTTACAAACGTTTGGTAGCTTTACAAACCGTTTGATAGCTTTACAACCGTTAGATAGGTTTACATTGTAGGTTTCAACCGTTTGATAGGTATACAACTGTTTATATGTTACCTGGTGATATAAGACATCTTAGGCAACCACAACGACTTTGTTTGAAAAAACAAAAAATGAATTGACTTCACATTGATGGCTAGTATTATCACGCATCAGTTGCGTACCTTGCTCTAAATAAAGTAAATTTGTACATGGATACTCCCCAAAACATACCCTCCCTGTAGGTACTTGGACACACATCAGTGCTCTTCGAGTAATCTGAGTTCATTTATTGTCTGTGATAGTTGGTAATTAATAGTACTTTTGAAAATGCTGAACTTGTAGTTTTAGTTTTATTTATGTGTGGGAGATCACTTGTTTTGCAAAATATTTTTTTACTGAGGCGTAAAGTTTGTGTCAGATTTCCCGACCCACCGTATTTTTGCACCGACCCTAGAACATTTTTTTCACATGATAACATTTTTTCTTTCGGTAACGTTTCTTCGTGTGAATTTGTCTTTAGGTTTATATTTCTGCCAAGTTATTACACACTGAACAAGTATTTCAACTAAAGAGCTATATATTTGCCTCGAGTTAACATTATCCATGTTAAAGGCAAAGGGATTTAACATATAATCGCTTAAATCAATGTCTAAATTGCTTCATTCGAAAATAAAATAAATCTTTAAAAAATCTGACCTACTTACCCTATTTTTTGGGGGCATGAAACCTGAAACAAACATATTTTTAAGACCTTCTATTTTGTTGTTGATCTAATCTCATGCATGTAATGCCCAGTGGATTGATACGCTCAGTTACATATTTGGAGTACAAGATAAAATCTTGGAAATGAAACAGATTCAATAAAGTAATGTTGGATATTTATTATTATGTGTGACATTACTGTGATCAGACTTTTACAAGCAAGAAGTCAATGAACAAGTCTGTGGTTGAAAGGGAAAAACTTGTGAAATATATTTTTATTCATTTAACTTTTTCTAAATTAACATTTAATTACATGCAAAATATTGTTTTACACATGTTGTTGTATCTGTATCTTTATATGTTTGTACTGAATAACGGAACTGTGTACAACTATTATGCATCGATACATATCAGCGACTGCAAATATCAGTACATTTGTACAGTATCGATATATGCTGTATTGTCTCACCCCCTGTTATGAATAGTGATAATTTATTATTTTATTGTGTTAAATAACATTCCCATTTCCAGTAAAAGTCTGGATTCTATTGAATTTACTGACAATTTTATTGCAATGATATATTGCTCCTATGTAGCGCTGACCAAATCCCTTTCACTGGTTATACGAGTATGTCTTTATATGGTTACGTGACTCGAAACCTTTATATGGTTACGTGACTCGAAACCTGTATATGGTTGCGTGACTCAAGACTTGTATAAAGTAAAATGTAAGTAGATGTTTATATGGTTTATAACTTGTGACCTCTATATGGTTGCATGTCTATAGACCTGTAAATGGTTACTTGGCTCAATATGGTTATATGGTTACATGTCTTGAGACCTTTATATAGTTGGATGTGTGTATACCTATATATGGTTACATGGTTCAAAATGGTTACCTGTATGTAGACAGTCATATGGTTACATGTCTTGAGACCTTTATATGGTTGCGTGTCTCGATAAGGTTGTATAGGTACATGTCTCGGTATTATGATATGGTTACATGTATGTAGACCTTCATATTGTTACATGTATTGACTTTTGCTTGGTTAAATGTCTGGAAACTTTTATATGGGTACATGTCTAGAGACTGTTGTATGGTTACATGTCCGTATACCAGTATATGGGTACATGTCCGTATACCATTATATGGTTACATGTCTAGAAACTGTTGTATGGTTACATGTCCGTATATCATTATATGGGTACATGTCCGTATACCATTATATGGTTACATGTCTAGAGACTGTTGTATGGGTAACATGTCCGTATACCATTTTATGGGTACATGTCTAGAGACTGTTGTATGGGTACATGTCCGTATACTATTATATGGTTACATGTCTAGAGACTGTTGCATGGTAACATGTATGTATACCTTTATATGGTTACATGTCTAGATACTGTTGCATGGTAACAAGTCTGTAGACCATTATATGGTTACATGACTAGAGACTGTTGTATGGTAACATGTCTGTAGACCATTATATGGTTACATGTCTAGAGACTGTTGCATGGTAACATATCTGTAGACCTTTATATGGGTACATGTCTAGAGACTGTTGAATGGGTACATGTCCGTATACCATTATATGGTTACATGTCTAGAGACTGTTGCATGGTAACATGTCCGTATACCATTATATGGTTACATGTCTAGAGCCTGTTGCATGGTAACATGTCTGTAGACCATTATATAGTTACATGTCTAGAGACTGTTGCATGGTAACATGTCTGTAGACCTTTATATGGGTACATGTCTAGAGACTGTTGTATGGGTACATGTCCGTATACCATTATATGGGTACATGTCTAGAGACTGTTGTATGGGTACATGTCCGTATACCATTATATGGCTACATGTCTAGAGACTGTTGTTGCATGGTAACATGTCTGTAGACCTTTATATGGTTACATGTCTAGAGACTGTTGTATGGGTACATGTCCGTATACCATTGTATGGGTACATGTCTAGAGACTGTTGCATAGTAACATGTCCGTATACCATTATATGGTTACATGTCTAGAGCCTGTTGCATGGTAACATGTCTGTAGACCATTATATAGTTACATGTCTAGAGACTGTTGCATGGTAACATGTCTGTAGACCTTTATATGGGTACTTGTCTAGGGACATGTATATGGATACATGTCTAGAGACCTTTATATGGGTACTTGTCTAAATACTGTTGCATGGCTACATGTCTGTATATCTGTATATGGTTACATGTCTCGAGACTGTTGCGTGGTTAAATGTCTGGAGACCTTAATATGGTTACATGTCTAGAGATCTGTATATGGTTACATGTCTAGAGACTGTCGCATGGTTACATGTCTTGAGACCAATATGTGGTTAAATGGCTCTACAGACAGTTAGGTGGTTATTAGTGCTCTTAATAATTTGAATTATTGAACATACTTTTATCTTAGTTTTCTTTAAATCATGGTATCAAATTGTATTTCATTAACGGTTCTCATTATATTGTTATGGTTATAGTGTATAATTATGATGAAATCCTGATC
This sequence comes from Mactromeris polynyma, assembly GCA_032209605.1. NCBI lineage: Eukaryota > Metazoa > Mollusca > Bivalvia > Venerida > Mactridae > Mactromeris > Mactromeris polynyma. The sequence goes on from JASFXZ010000013.1 coordinate 6,199,453, forward strand.
TGATGCATAATCACATGTTTATCTTCTATAATTAAATATCTTCTCACTATCATCTGTTCTTCTCCTTGGGGTCTTGAGATTTGAAAATGAGAAGTTTGGAGACCAGTCTCAAAACTCAAGCATCTGATTGGCTGTTTTTGAGCAATCTTAGAACTGACCAATGACGAGGCCTCTTTCTTAGACTTGTTTTATACAGTATCATTCAGCCGGATACAACTGTCAAGGTGTGATTTCACTCATGATATTGTGATAATTCATTTTATTTGTATCTATGTTCTCATTTGGAATACTTTTATTTCTTTTTTATACGTGTACATATGTCTTTTTATACAATAACGTGTTTTGAAATAAATGCATTATCTTTGACTAGTAGTAACAATCGTATGTTCATAAATCGTACAAATTCGAGACTACACTGGGTAGTCTCCCAGCAACCTAGTTGATATGGCCACACTGTTCCTTCATCTGTATTTGATGAATTGTCATGTGGGATCCAAACCAAACACCCTACGACAACAGCACACTGAAGTCACAGCAGCTGCGGACATGTTCAACAGTAGTTTCATTCGCATAATCGGTACAGTAGTAAATCTTTACAACAGTGCTATATCATTGAACTAACTTACAATTGATTACATTTTGAAACACTGAAAAAATCATAATTACTATACATTTATAGAGGTCTCACATGAGTGGTCACGAGTCTACTATCAAGAACATGAAAATAATGGACAGGGCAACTTGAGGAGTGTTTGCATACACAGGTTTATACCATCACATGTAAGGTGCAGGAGTCAAGCAGTGTTAATGTGTCATTTACCAGTGCACGTCAACAGGTTGTTAAGGTTTGATATTAGAAAACAGATGTAATGTATATGACTCATTAAAAAAACTAGAAATGTGTCCATAGGACAAAGATGCCCCAAAATGCAGCCTTGTCACAAAAGCAAATGCAATCATTCTGCTCATAGTTTGTAAGTGGGTATCAAAATTACCAAGTGAACAACTGTACAGATTATGGTGAAAAGTCAAGGTTCATAACTTTGTACGTAGTGGGCGTAATCATACATGAAACCCCAGGTGCACAACTATACAGGTTGGTCAACATTCCTGTAAAAACGTATGGGTTTGGCATAAATAGTTTGGAGATATCCGTGACACATCGTTGCGTACTCTGTAGGTTATATTTAAACTAAGTCAAGGGCCGTAACTTTGCACTTACTGGGCACAGCCAAACATGAAACCCCAGGTGCCCAACTTCACATGTGGGTTTACATTCCTGTAAAGTTGTATGACTCTGGCTCATATACGTTTGGAGATATTAGTGACACAACGTTGCATACTCTATCGGCTACATTTTAACTAAGTCAAGGGACATTACCTTGCACTTACTGGGCACAGCCAAACATGAAACCCCAGGTGCACAACTTCACATGTTGGTGAACATTCCTGTAAAGTTTTATGACTATGGCTCATAAACTTTTGAAGATATGAGTGACACAATATTTTGTGACGGACAGACGGACAAAGACACATCTATAAGCCCCCCCCCCCTTTCAGAGTAGGGGCATAACAAAAGTATTGTGACAATATATCTCATTGACATCGCAATATGTGATTCATATGGTTGAAATAATCATTTAGATACAAACTATAACATTTAAACTACACTTGTCTTGCGTTACAACACCTGCTTGTCATCTTTTTTTGTTTTCTTATCGCATATCGTACTGGACTTGTGTAACATGTGATCTAGTATTAATTCATCCAGAGTTCTAACGCATCACTTCGGGTCTACTTGATTTCGAAGACACGAACGTGGGGTTGGCAATGTATGGTCATTGTAGCAGCAGAAACTACAATGAAATCACACAGATAACAAAGAAGAGGTGCTTGAATAAGGTCCAGCAAATAAACGTGTTTAAATTTTGTAGAAAAAATAACTGATTATTTTAATAAAAGTTCAATTATGTATGCTAAAAAACAATGAAATGTGCTCTACGTAATTAATTACTGAGCGTGTGCTAGGCACCTATGGTTTGGGATGTTCTGCCTATTTGCATAATTACACGAGTCCCCTTAACTGATATCGAGACGAAGGGTGCGGACACTTCCGGTTCAGCTTCCGGTCTTTTACAATTTGCAATTCACATATATAACGCCGTTTTAAGACTCAATTAATTATCTTTAGGAGTACAACTTATTTTATTTCTTGTCCTACAGGAAATGTAATATTAGCCACATACATCAAAGGGCATACTATTATTCATCATTATAGTGGACCAATAGCCTTCTCATATTACGTTTTGACCGTTTTCACTCAAAACATAATGCTTTTAACGACAGTAATACAAAACAACACATTTAGTTCCGCATGGCTGCACTTAACATCGAATAAAACATTTGCGAAAGGTTTTTAAAACTGAAATGCTATATGATCAGAAATCTGAATTTTCATGACATATAGTACAGAATTAAAAAAATATACATGTATCAAATTTAAATATAGAGTTAGCAGTTTGGGTGAGTGTATATTATGTATCAACGCTGTAAAGGAAAGCACATTGGAAATGAAGCGTTGTGAGCTTTGTCTGTCATTCTTCACTAATGTGATTGTTCAAACCCACATTTTATTGTTATAGGGGCAGATCTAGCATTTGGGCTCAGGGGGTATAACCTTTTGGGTCGAAGGGGACATATACACGCCACTTCGTCTGTCCATCCATCCATAAAACTTCTTGACCGGACTAGTTCTCATCAACCACTGACAGGAATTCAGCAAAACTTTAGAAAATGCTTCAATACCATGAGGAGATGTGCATATTACCAGGCGGTCCCATCATGTTTATTTCGGAAGTTATGACCCTTTGATTAGTAAATGTATAAATCAAGCATTTATGGAAGGTATTTAGTATTAGAATCATGTTTAACAGGGTCATACACCTGCAATACAATAACTCGATGGTATTTCAGTGGTTGACAAAAAAATATATTGAAATCTGCAAGGATTTTATTGTTGCTTATGTGCTCAGTCCAATTTCAAACTATATGCATTTAAGTTTAGCAAAGATTAAATGAATAGTTGAGCAAGGTTTTATGCAGCACTCTTCTAGCATACATCAACATTGCGTTCGAATCTCAACAGGATATTGAATTTGTATGTGAGTAAACTATCCAGCTTGCTTAGTTACGGAAGACCGTTGGTTCTACCCAGGTGTCTTCAAATACCAAAATAGCTACAGGTCACTACACGACCATGACTGTTTGTGTGACTAAAAGCCCCATAAAGTAAATGATGCAATGGCAGTTTGTCTCTGTGCTGTAAGATTTATCCTCACAGCATATCAAAGAAGTCATTGTAAAATTTCGAATATATTTAATCACATACATAGCAAACAAAGTTCTATAAAGTTATAAAGATATTGGTGTAATGTTCATTTAGTGAAGTATGGCTTAAGTTTTCTTATTACACATTTCAACAAAAGTACATGAACACGGTTAAATCAAGTGTATAATTCAACACTAGTACATGTAAGGGATGCCTTCAGAATGATTATTCAGCACTAGCACATGTAAGTGGTGACATCATAAAGATTATTCAACAATAGTACATTAACGTGGTGACATCAAAATGATTATTCAACGATAGTACATGAAAGTGGTGACATCAGAAAGATAAAACATCAATAGTACATGTAAGTGGTGACATCATAAAGATTATTCAACAAAAGTACATTAACGTGATGACATCAAAATGATTATTCAACGATAGTACATGAAAGTGGTGACATCAGAAAGATAAAACATCAATAGTACATGGAAGTGGTGACATCAGAAAGATAAAACATCAACAGTACATGGAAGTGATGACATCAGAAAGATAATACATCAATAGTACATGGAAAGTATGCCATCAGTTAGATTATTCAACGATATTATATGAAAGCACTTAACACACTTTCTAATAATCAAGATTAATAAAGCAAATAAACACGTAGCAGTTATATATAGAATATTTCAAACGACCGTTTTCAACAATCTAATAATACATGTATATATATATATATATTGTATTGTTTTATTTCTTGATAAATGGCCTCCGGCCCAATCATTTGTTCATCAAAGCATATATCATTACAACAGGTATAACAGGTCAAACAATTTCAAAATCATGTATGACAACATTAAATACATACACATTGATCAGTATAATAATGTTACTTTGCTATGCATTAACTAGCATATATATTATGTATTTGATCATGAACTTATACAATATTACTCAGAAATATAATCATTTCGCAAGTTAAAAGCATGGTATACAAATGAGGCTGTTTTGTTGATAATCAATTCATTTAAACATGATATTCTCTATCGATTTTAAAAAAAGCCTTCCCTTTATATTTATATTTGTGTGTGTGTTGGATACACATACTGATCAGTTCAAATGTTAGCATTAAATAATAATGCTCACATTTGGTTTAATTCTTCTAGTTCAGCGCAGTCGTATTCAAATGACTTGTGTTATTCATTGTAAACAAATTTAAACAAATTGTGTTTGGAATCGGGTCGCTTATTGGATAATTGACAACAATATGAAACCAATAAAAAGTTAAATGTCAAACAAGATGTTTGCAGCCAAATAATGCTAGTAAGTTGGACCCTAACAAAGGCCAATTAGATGACTGTATATAAGTGAAAGGTAAATACATGGTGCCAAATAATTTAGTTTGAACATTTTCATTCTAATAATTGCAGCTATTATAATTACATTCATCAAGAAGAAAAGGAAATGAAAGACTTCAACTTTAAAAATAAAAAGTAGCCCCATCGAGGGTAGCATGTTATATGAATATGATTGTAGTAGAATAATACGTTGATTTAAACATTAGTTATATTTCAGTAGTGTACACAGTCAGTGATAACAATTAAATAAGTGAAAGAATGTACATGTATTAAGGTTCAAAAATAACACAAGCATACTACTACAGTAGAAGCGCTACGACAAAACTGCATAAAGCATCAGGTAATTTCCCACGAAACATGTCTACTAGAGGAAAGGAAAACGTTTTTGTTTTTAATTTTTGTTAATTACTACATACTAGTAAACATTTTCAGCTGTAAACGTTGGGTAAGTGGAAACATACTAGATATATTTATATTGACTTTTGATTGGTTACTATACGACTGTAAGACCAAAAGTCCTAGTCCCACTGTCAAGACGTTTGACACGAAAGCCGGCGAATAGGGAAGAATGCAAAAGTCGTAGTTTTTTGCCACGTACTGACCCAAGAGAGAGTTCCCTACGCATGCCGTACGCATATTGTACGCATCGGTAAGAATGCCAGCAGATAGTAGTAAGACAGCAGTAAGAACGCGGTACGCTTCCAACAAGATTTAAGAAGAACCGGCACGAACCCACACAAACTTCACCACGATCACAGTAAGAATGCTGTAGGAATGTCCACGAATATGTACGAACCATCACAACCCACTGCGAACCACCACGATTGCGACACGTAAGTGATACGAATACATGTTCGTACTGGATGCGTAGTGGTTCGTGGTTTAGCGTTCTACATTCTGCTTGGAGAATAATAAAATGATTGACAGCCATCATCACGAATCGCTACGATAGGGAAATAATGCCAGTACGCACCAGTAGGAACCAGTACGTACGAAGTAAGAATGAAGTACGAACACACTTTAGTCGTTATTTGACAACAATCGTTTTGAACATTTCAAACTGTCGTGGCCCTCACGCGAAAAGATGAGAACTGTCCCGAATTACCAGGACTCCAACAAGAACCTAGTAGGAATTATGAGGAATGTCCACGATTTTTCATTCGTACCCATTCGCCACCCAAAGTCGTGATGATGGGACTTAGGCTAAAGAAAATGCTTAATACGACTGTACTGAAAGCCAAACTATAGTAATGGAATTGAAACATAGAGAATAATGATACACATGAACAACCTTATCAAATAATCCAAATAAATATATGATCATGCATCGCGCCTGAGAATCGATCCGTCACCGCACTTGTGTTACTACCGCAGTATCAGACGGAAGCATCCGGCGTATCGGTAATACGAAAATGGAGGAATGGTACTTCCCGCATTTACTATAATTATTTTACGGTAATGGTTTCATTTTAATCGGATGAATATTCTTTTTTCCATTTTCGACTTCAACGGGGAAACGATAGTATCACATATTCCATATACATTATGAATAGCCTGTTTATCGGTTGAAGAAACCACGTTGGTTTCACGAACAGTCCGGTTCTCCGGTAGAGAAACCATGCTGTGAGGTTGGATTACACTTTTTATAGTCTACACCAACACGTCCAAGCTTCCTGTTTTGGTAATTATCCACATATACCTGGTCAATGGTTTCATAAAACGCAGCCTTGCGCGGGTCAACGTCGGAACAATATGAATCACGAGTCCGGTTCTCGGGTGCAGAAACCATGCTGTGAGGAAGAAAGTGTAATCCAACACGTCCAAGTTTCCTGTTATACGGGTTATCCACATATGTTTTTTCCTTTAATTCCCTAAGTGAATAATTGATATAAATATATTTTGCAATATCAGAGACATAATAATGTATTCAAATGTGATTGTAATGGTACTTTTTTTATGCAAATGAGCGAAACGTAGCACTAATTGAAGCAATCACAAAACCCGAAAGAGGGTAAGTAAGATTTGGATTATATAAGGTAAGTTTTGTAGCAATGTTGTGAGCATTCAACTCAGTTATTCACAAATTTCAACACTAATACATTGAATGACACAGAAGCAAATACAGACGACGATAAGTTAGACAAGAGTTTTCGTTTTTTAAATAATAAGAGCTATAAGTGTGAATTTATTGATCAGTGACTATGAAATGTTTCAATCTAATGCTACAGTAAAATAAATGTATTCTGACCTTATCATGTCTTCATCTTTAGATAAAGTAGCAATGTCAGTTATTTCTTTCTGAGCTTCAGACAATAATTTATGTATTGAAGTCAGATGGATCTGTAAACAAGGCCAGTAATTGACTGAAATAAAGCATTGCTATCATTAAGTTTACATGTAATGTTGATTGGACTCATATTTAAATGTTCTTCCGAGACAATGTGAACGAGGAAAACATTTAACTGCGTACAAAGGTATTTGTCCTCCGCTTATAAACTCTAACTTATGAGAATAATTTGTTATTGGAAACCCAGGAGCATGGTTAGGTCAACTGACCGCCGTATATAACTGAAATACTGGTTGGTAACCCATGAGCATGGTTAGGTCAAATGACCGCTGTATGTAACTGAAGTACTCGTTGGTAACCCAAGAGCATGGTAGGGTCAACTGACCGCCGTATATAACTGAAGTATTGGTTGGTAACCCAGGAGCATGGTTAGGTCAACTGACCGCCGTATATAATTGAAGTACTGGTTGGTAACCCAGGAGCATGGTAAAGTCTACTGACCGCCGTATATAACTGAAGTAATGGTTGGTAACCCAGGAGCATGGTAAGGTCTACTGACCGCCGAATATAGCTGAAGTACTGGTTGGTAACCTAGGAGCATGGTTAGGTCAACTGACCGCCGTATATAGCTGAAGTACTGGTTGGTAACCCAGGAGCATGGTTAGGTCAACTGACCGCCGTATATAGCTGAATAACTGGTTGGTAACCCAGGAGCATGGTAAGGTCAACTGACCGCCGTATAAAGCTGAAGTTCTGGTTGGTAACCCAGGAGCATGGTAAAGCAAATGACCGCCGTATATAACTGAATTACTGGTTGGTAACCCAGGAGCATGGTAAAGCAAATGACCGCCGTATATAACTGAAGTACTGGTTGGTAACCCAGGAGCATGGCAAGGTCAATTGACCGCTGTATATAACTGAAGTACTGTTGAGAAACGGCGAGAAGTGCGATACAAACAAACAGACTAATGTTCTATACAATTATTGTTGATTCACAAAGTTGTCATGTAATTGTATTTGCAAATATAAAATGTACCAACCAAAGTTGATGGTTGAGATTTATGGTAATCATAATGAAATAGATGTTTACATAATTCTAAAATTATGATCTACGGAAATGTGCCATTTTCAATTTGGCCATTGAAAGATCAGTATAGCACAACATAATCTGCAATCGTTCTTGTATGAGAAAAACAATGTTTTTCAAATCTGCTATTTAAAACGTCTATTAAAATACATGTAAAACATTCTGGGGATAGGTAGGCAAGTATTCTGCGAGCATGTATTTCGTGTCATTAAAGTAAACATGTTAATGTTAAGACATTCTTCAGTTTACAAAAGAGTATGAAATGGCATCAAAATGACAACACCCTCTATAAACCGGAAACCTCTGTAAACCGGAATTTTCAACCGGTCCCGAAGGAGTCCGGTTTAGGGAGGTTAAACTGTAACTGTAAAATCGTATTGAATATACACATGCATAACACTTTCTAAGTCATGTCACAATTACAAACACTTATTATATTATTTGTATTTCCTGTCTTTACAGGAGTTACGTATTGTAACGTTTACCAAGATATATGCCACATAGAAACTTTCACAAAAACATAGTGAAAGAGAGAGACTAAGTTGCTAGAGTGAACGACACATACATAAGCCAGTGCTTCTCTTCAAGAGAAAATGGGGTATTGGGTACATACTTTTTAAATTTGTGCAGTTATTATAGTATAAATGCAACTTACGCTGAATCTGTATAGTACGTTCTAAAGCTTGTAAGGCTTGTGTACTGGGCCGTTCCTGTAATTGATTTTCTTTTAATGGTGTAATCTCTTTTCCCAGTAAGGTTTTTAAACACATATCTGCTGATTTAGATTCCGATAAGTACCAATCTCCTACCTCTGCGATCAACACCACCTTTCCATCGGCTAATGACATCAATTCACTGGTCATGTGACAAACACCTGCCAAGAAAACCGAGATACAGAAAAAATGGCATCCGAACAATATATTTAGTGGTTAAATGATTTCCAAAATATTTAGCCAAAATTAAGCACTTCATATAAATATACAGTATTCATTCAAAGTGCATTCAACTTAAAGGACCAAGTACTGTAATAGTCTTAAGGGGTGTTTTGGCCCCAAGCCAGATTTTGATATGAATGGAATCAATGAAGTATACAAACCCTCTACACAAGTTTTGATAAGTTTTATTTTAAAAATATCATTTGTGTTACAATGGCAACCAATTATAAATTGTCATGAAAAATATAAAAAGTGCATATTTACACAGAAATGTTAATTTGAAATATACAAAAGTTGTTTGACAATATATGTGATTTACAAAACAAGTATGAACACATATTTTCGTTTTGTTGCTATGGTAACCAGGACGTTAGCGCAATTTCTGCACAATGACAAGTTAGATAAGCATAATGGAACATGAATACTGCTTACATAAACATATTTTCAAAAATAAGTCATGTATGTATGTGTTTTTTAATTAAATATATCTATTGAACAGATCTTTCATGATGAATGTTACCATTGATCAAGCCAATGTCATATCCTATCTATAACGGAGTGATGAAAACACCCCCACCCCAAGATATTGGTTTAAAGACAAAATGTAGACAATCTACGTGTGATTGACGAATTTATAATTGTTGTGGTGAAGTAGCTAATTATATGATGAACAGACGTTTGTCATAACACACCCAATTACAAAACAAAACACTCGGCCCTTGATACTGTCGTCACATTCAGACAGTTACGACCAGTGTTAGATTGAATACGATAAAAAGCAAGCTACCAGATAAAAATCAATAGTTTTAGAATATAAATGAAATTACCAAATCGCTTTTGGAATATTACACCAAAGTTCACAGGAATCCTCGGGAATGTCGCATTTGTTCAGGTGCGCGATGCAGTTTTATTTATAATCGTGACAGATACATTTGTCATCAAAATAATTCGCACCACACGAGATTTTGTCGAATTTATGATTTATATGGAATTTTAAGGGTTTTTTCTGTTGAATCAGCGTAATCGTACGTACAGACACATATTTTGAACAGTCATGCCAAAATTGACTTTATGTGGGAATATAGACGATTTGCTTTTCGTAACCAAGGACGATAAGGTACGAAATCAACAAGGGGCAAATGTCGTTATTGTAACATAATTATTAATAACAGTATATTAAATGTGCGTGCCATGTTTGGAATTGGTACATGCGTGGGGAGGTATCGAATATTGAGTTTGTATACGGATCGGTTCAATATCAAATGCAATCGTACCTGACAAACGAGGGAACGCCTAATTACACACAATCTAACAGACTTTGCTTTGATAAATTTAGATAAGTTAATTGTGTGGACGTATTTTCTTACTTTAATAATCTTAAAAATGTGCATCCGTTCCAATACATGCTATATTCGTATGGTAACTAAGGAGTAAGGACGAGTTTTACATTTTTACAAAATTAGCTATGTGCACAGGCTTGTACCAAGTCTATATTTCGTACACTAATCGAAAATACAATGATTAACAATCATACAAAATAGGTACGCGCGTGCGCACGTATTGAATTGTGCATTTTTTGACAATTTCTTTAGCGTAATTTACTCATTTCAGCCATCTTGGGGGTCATGTGATGACACGCGTGACGTCATTAAACATGAATGGATTGTTGTTAACGTGATTTACAGCAAGTCTAAACCATGATAATTTATTATAACAAAGAAAAAATAATAAAAAATAATTTTGTTTTCCAAATATTTGCGGCCAAAAAGACCTCTTATCGTACCTGGTCCTTACTGATTTAAAAATGACCTATATATGCAATTATCGAACGCGATATTTATAAACATGGTATATTGCACATTTTTTTAGTGATGGTATCAGAAAAAAGTCTAGAAAATTGATATAAATAACATACATTCCGGAGACATCATAGCGTAAAATCCTCCAAAAACTAACACTATTTCTGGATTGAACTCGCACGCAATCGGCATTACGATATTTCTGCAATGTCAAGTTATAATAATTGAAATAAATACAACTATTTTGTGTCAATTAAATGTGTATACTGACCATTGTATTAGCATCTTAGTCATTTCAGAGTCAACAGCACAGCTTTGAAAGAAAAACAACATTTCAGGAAAGTATACTGTTCGATGCAATCAAATACACTCAATAAAACAAAGCTTTCATTTTCACAAAAGCAAATTAGGAAAAGAGTAAAATTGGTTTTATTGGGTAAAACGCCATTTTCAGGTTAACGAGTTTTCCTGAAATTAAACTTCATTCATTGCTAACTTACCATTCCACAGGCAGCTATCACAACTCCTCACATGAATCAGAGATGGATGATAAATGACCGTAGCCAAATGACACAGATAAACATGACCGGCCAATACCGGGAATCGAACCCTGACATCCCGGATGACAGACTTGTACCAACTAGGCAGAACGGCATTTAACGAGTATAAAGATACAACATTTGTGCAAAATAAATTAAAATTACCTTAAGGCTGCCAAGTATTCTGCGTCCCCTGCAGATGAATCGAACACGATATTTAAGTTAAAACCTTCAGCATTTCGAGAGCCACATTCATCTGATTTCCCATACTCCTGGTAAGGATTCCAAGGCATGTCGTCATGGAGTGATATATACAAGATTGCTTTGTCATCATAAGTCGCTATCTGTGTACACATACCATTCGAAGCATTCTGTAACATGGAACATGAACATTAGTTGAACTATTCCAAATTAATATAGTGTATTGATAATAGTTTGACAATACTGACGATTCGTCAACTACAAATATCAACATCCAAAACAACACTACCAATTTTAAACAAAATATATTTACGTTTAGTTTACATTCAATTGGTTGGAGTCTTAAGTAGTCAATGTATTTGCAATAAATTAATTCATATACTGAGGTACAGTACTAACGCAACATACATCTATTACCCAAATTCATATGATATCGTAGAAAATTCTCACGAAAGGCAAATCAATGCTTTACTTTGTATCTCAATGCCTGTTGGGCATACATATGTCCATTTTGCTTTACATAACGAATTATAGAAACAATATGTATTTAATTGTCTTATAAAGGAAGCAAAATATCAAATATATTCATGAATACATTGAAATAAGAGAGATCCACATTAAATTGTGAAGTCAAGTCTTTGTTCAGCGGCAAATTGTTTGGAATTTATATATTAAAGGTAAGACAATTTCCTAGATGTTGCGTTTGAAGTTTTGCACAGTATATATAAGAGAGGTTAATTATGCATTTAGTTTTAAGTTTCAGTAGATGAATTAGTATTCAAACAGTATTTCTATTTAACTTTCACAAAAACGAGTAAAGCCTTTGCTAAAATTACCCATCCGATAATAAGGATCTTTTTCATGTTCAATTTCTCTTTCATTTGTTTTGCTGCTATGGCAGCAAAGCTCAGTCGGATCTTTTTTATATTCCTGTAAGTACCAGATACATGTATATAGATGTTAGCAAGAACTATTTACAACAGGCCTGTGTGATTTCACTAAAATATCCAATCCGAAATTTTGTGCTGAGGTTTGTAAGGTACAATCTTAATGCCTGGAAAATATTTTCTCGAATGCGGAAGCTAAATGCTTTATGGAAAACTGTGTCAAATCAGTCGTGAAAAAACATTCATTTGCTTCACCACTTGGCTACAACACAGACACTGAAACTGATGTGGTTATATTTGTCGATTAATTTAAAACAACACTAGTGTACATGTCATTTATTTTTATAGATGACGATTAAATTTCTGTTTGACAAAAAGACAGGAAACTTATCAACATAATCTCAAAATCTTAAATATGGAGACACGGGTGGGTAATAAACCACCACCACTCCATACAAAAACATATACAAAATAATGTCAAATATTGATAAAACCAGATATGTGGCTAATCACCAACATACATGTATCTATATAACAAAGAAACGCTTCACGCAAAAGGGGGTTCAAGGGTGAAGGTTGGAAATGAACGTTTTACAGAAGGCAAGATTTAGTTCAAATAAATTTCTAGCAAAATGTCTTGTTATGACCCTGTAAGCGTCTAAATGAAAACGAGGCAGAGCCAATTCCTTTGTCTGTAAGATAGCGTCATTTTTGAAACGTGGCTCATGTCACGAATGACACGCGTGTTATTAATGATATATCATGCGTGAAGCGAATGCACATTACAATACTAACACATGGTCAAATGGCAAACCAAACATTTTTATCTACGCTAAATTTACATATTTACTTTTGATTTTGTTCTTCTTGTTAAAGGCAAATATGAAACAGACATATACGTTTAGACAACAGACACACTTACTTTCCAAAATGACCTTCTAGCAATGGAACAAACACAAGTCCATTTTTAAGTTTACCTGTGCCAACCAAGTATGCCATATCTACTACACAACCCGCGGCCTGCAAAATCAAAGTACTATATCGCTCAGGTATTATAGAGATAAATCCTTGTATAACTTCTAGTAGCATGATATAGCATTGATGGTATGGTACAACGTGATTTATCAAGTGCGAGATCTAACGGTTACGTGGTTTTGGAAAGTAAGAAAATGGACTGATTTTGCATTCTACCTCCAGATGTACTTTAGACGAGGGGAACAGTTAAACTGTTATAATGTCCCAAATACATGTATCAATGTTCGGATTGCAGGAGCCTAAATCAATCACAGTTACATTCACTGGCTACATGCAAGTATCATTATTATGTGTTAGATTATAGTTAGTGTGTGTTTGCACTTTTAAAAGTTAGAATTGTTCTTTTAGGTGTTTTGCTAATCTGCCGATCTGTTGTATCGATGTATACATCATTGATAATAACAAATCATACGAATGCATATTACTCAACAGCTCAGAATTTCTGTTGTCTATTGTTCTGGTTTACCAATTTTAACCTATAGCCTTCCTGTTACTTTCCCTCGATTCAAAGACGTTTAGGCAACATATTCCGAAAACAATAATGTCCAAAAACCACAGGCAAAAGCTCATCTGGTTGTCTTCATCAGAAACAAGAAACTTACACTGTAACTTGTACAGAGATTTCAGAATATAATTTTATTTATCCTATTGACCATACAATACTATACTAAATATTACTAAATACTAAAATACTAAATCCCATTTATTCACTGATATACAGTTGGCCGCCAAGATTTATGAAATATTTGTTATTCCTATGGTTATCATGCTGGAATTAAAAACATGAAGTTTATTCTTATTTTAACAATCATAAACATTGTGTATATGTTACGTACATATGTAATATGTCTATATAATCCAAAAGAGTTTTAGCATTAATATTAATATGCAACAAAATAATTATATTGAAATGGACACGAAATAACGACATTTACAGGTACAGTTATTTTACTTGTTGCAATGTCTTTAGTTTGGATTACTAGACACAAAATACTACTAAATCATTGTTGTAACCTTATTGAGATATTTAGTTTTATTTGTAATGGGGCTACGTTTTGGCGAGTTTATGTCCAAATGGCTATGGCGTGTACCGACACCTTTGAAAAAGCATTCGACACGTACCTATTTTCTCTGTTAAGTTAGGTAGAATGCGTATGTTGTTTATAACATAGTTATGTTGAATATAAAATAATAGTAAATGTCTGATCATCAATCTGGTCTGGCATACTAGACATTGAGGCTAGGTCTTGAATTTGATAGCGACATACTACATGATAATACAATAAAATATGGAGACCAACAATAGGGTGTTACATCTTAAATGTCAACTATTTATATGTCAGTGAGTGAGTCAGAAAACATTTATAGCTGAAGGTATATTTTGTTTGTTTATACTATGCTGTTGTCCATACTAATGCTTGTTAAACAAATGTTCAACAGAAAAATTAAAACCTGTCCTTACTATATCCAGAAAATACGTATATACATCGTAATATATGAAACTTGGAACACTTTTAAATAGTCATCGAAGTGATACATATGATATACTGATCAGGTCATTCTTCATCTATGAAGGTCTAGTATCCAATATTTGTTTATTTAGTATGTGTAATTAAATTATCAATGTACATGTAGGCTTTTGTAACACAATCCATATAATCAATACTACCGTTTTAATAAGGTTTTATGCAGTTCATTGAAGTGATTACATTATGAACACAATACTGTCTATGTTCATGTCCTATACATGCATTATAGCTAACAAAGACATTATGTATTAATCATGCTTGGTCGCATATAGTACAAATTATTATTTTGGTGTCGACTTCATTGTCCACAGTACTCTAAGAATGGCAAAATACAAACTAATATTGGTATTCTGGCAATAAAGCAGTCTGTGGCAGTAGCTCTGCTGAGATAACGTAGCTGTCTGTCATGATAAGTTACCTGTCAGTTGTAATACGATAACTGTCAGTTGTGAAAAGGTAAACGTCAGCTGTAATAAGGTAACTGTAGGATGCGACATTCAACCACTGGCATAAGGTTTATACAACAGGCGATTGATTGTTCAAATAACCCTCTCCAGCAGAAAGTATGAGGAAGAAGGCAGTATACCCACTGTCACTATGGCAACCTCTATGGTCGACACTTAAGCCTGATTAAAACCCTGTCTAATCTTGTTCACATGCGGATGCAATAACAAAACTGTTGTAGAGATGAGAGAAAATCCGTACAGACTCTCTTGTCATGAACATATTTATGTACAAGTAATGGATATACTAGACATGACTATCAGAAGTTGGCATTTGATATTGCACCAACACTTGCATCAATTTTATGTCACGTTATTATCAGATCCATGCAATAGAATCATACAATGTATGATGACATTCCCCATATCAAAAATGTTAATTGAACATGTTATTATAACATAGAATATGGAATTCATAGCTAATTATATATATTATGTAACTACACTTTCAGTAATAAGTTATTGTATACGTATATAAGTATTTGGATTCAGCTGCTGTCACTTGTTCGTTAACATTCTGTTATATATTGTCATAATATAAACAACGAATACCAGTTGGAAAATTGGAATTTTAGTTCATGTTTAATTGTGGGATATTTTGACAGCTATATTTAACACATTGCCTGATAATGACGCATTTTTTGTCATTTAGCCCTTGCCTGATAGAAACGCATTTCTAAGCGTTTACCCGTAGCCTAATTACTCGTTTTAAGACCCTGAAGTTTAAGTCGAAATTTAACCGTTAATTATATCGCTCGAATCGCATAAAGTAGTTTGTAATAAACTTTATTCAATATTAAAACGATGCAAAAAAAAAAAAAAAAAGCAAATATTCAAAGTTATGTCATAAATTACGTTTAAACATGATCAGTATCATGATAGTTTCACTACGTGAGGGCGTAGGTCGCGTATGTTCAAAGACCGAAAATATCGCATGACGTAGAGGGTTTTCCGAGATTCTCTGGTAAATTAACTCACCAAGGTCGTTTTTAAAAATAAACGACCAATGAAAATTCGACCATACATCGTTCACGCGGGGATTTTCCAGATTACACATGCGCGGAGATTTTCGCTGAAGCCAGCTGTCTACACAGAGCTTTTCCTGTGTAAATTACGTTGCAATAAAAGCCCAAATATACAATGTGACACGTTGGGTAAGATTATGTAATTGTTGATTGCAATATAGATGCTCATTATTATGCAAATTAGAATAATTGGAGCCTAAACTAAAAACTGCTCATATATCCGTGCCAAAATGTATTGTTTACATTTAGATCGTGTGAGAATACAGAAAACAATAAAAGTCGATCAAATTTGAATGACATTAATTGTCTAAGAAGGGTTGAATTATGCACCCATTAAATCATGTAATGAAGTAATTATGGGTGAATGTTGTCGCGATCCTATGTATATTGTAGCATATAAAATATGTATTAAGTACTGGATTAAAATTTTGAACATGCCTGATAGTAGATATGTGAAAAAATGTTATAATATGTTACTTCACTTAGATTCTCTTGGATATAATAACTGGGTCAGTCTTAACAAAGTTAACATAATTTATATACAAACGGTTTTGGATATGTATGGGAAAGTCAGCGAGTAATGAATTGTAATGTTTTTATTAATACTTATGTGCAGCGACTTAAAGACCAGTATTTGCAAATTTGGAGCACAAAATGTGCAGAAAATGAAAAATTTACATCTTATCATATATTTAAAACAAATTTTGATGTTGAAGCTTATGTTGATGCTTTAGATAGTGTTAAATGCAGGGCAAGTCTTGTATCTATTCGATCATCATCTCACAAACTTATGATAGAAAAAGGAAGACATTTAGGAATCCCTAGAATTGAACGAAAATGTTTTTATTGTAGTGATTGTATTGAAGATAAATATCATTTATACTTGTGTGTCCAATATATGAAAATTTACGTCGGCAATATTTACAGGAGAAATATTATAAATATCCAAATATTAATAAAGTCCATATCTTGATGTCGAGTTCAAACGTTAATGTGATTAGAAATTTAGCTGTATACATTTATTATGCATTTAAATTGAGAACACAGTTAGTTATGTGACACTAGACACTATTTTTGAAGACCTTTTTACCATATGTAATCACTTGTTAAGTAAATGTTTAAATTATTTCTTATATTTTTTACCCAAATTCCAGCTTGGTATATCACATGTACATGCTTATAAAATGTGTTGTATTATGATATTATGTATATATTGTGTGTAAGGTCCGGAGGCCTCCATGCTTATTACATAAAGTTAAAGTTACATGTAACTTCTATAAGCCACTCGATTTAGATGTGTAGATGTATAGATTCGATTCTTGTGACTGTATTTGTCAGATTGATATCGTATAAAATACATGTAAAGTTCTATAAGCCACTCGATTTAGATGTGTAGATGTACATGTATAGAGTCGATTCCTGTGACTGTATTTGTCAGATGTTGAATCTTATGATATTTACATTTACAATGAAAAATAACTAAATTTACTTGTGTCGATGTATGTGTATGGTATACTTATGGCCAATACGCGGCGCTGGTGTGCCGGAAATAGGTATTGAAACACCTTGTTGAATACGGCTCTCGGGCCAATACCACAAAAGATATTCCAGCAACTTTCGGCATATTAGCGTCATATACATGTATAATAACCTCTTATTAACAAAAGTCATATGACTGGGTTTAGGCCAAATGTAGATAAACATAGTGGTATTCATACCCCCAAGGCTTCCACTGTTATGTAATCTCCAGTCGGATCATCTTCAAAACATCCACAAGGTAATTCAATTAAATGCCCTTTAGATTAAAACAAAACAATACTATTCATATAATGAAAACACCAAAATTAATCGAATGACCTAATCTCTCAATGCCAACAGCAACATTTGAAACTGTAATTTGTATAAAAATTAGTTTATCTGTTACGTTACATGACATAAAACATTAATAGTAATTGTTTACAATGAAGCGTAGACACTTTCCCTACTCAATTACACAATGCATGCGTCATATTCAAGCAAATGAATACATCTTTAAAGAATATTTAAACTTATACACTTACGCCAATAATGTCGGTAAAATTTGGAGGTTGCACCAGACAATCTATCACCTTCAGGATAGTATGACTCCATTTCGTGTAATGTTGCTCTGTGACCTTTGAATCGCTGAAATATATAGAGGATATTTTGTTCACGAGTGAAATAAAATTCGATCTTCCATCGAAATCAACAAATATTATTTTATTTTATGCTTTTTTAAAGAATTAAACATTATTTCAACCAATAACTACTCGAGCGTATCATTTTCTACCCTGTGCGGTGCCTCTCTGTGGCCGTTTAACACCATATAGATTTTGGAGAACGCTGTAGTAACGGACGAGTCACTGTTACTGTCAGAGATGACACAACTCTCTTGAATGGTCTGGCGAGAGAGGTTTCTTCGTGTGGCTACGCTTCATCAGATTGCCTCAGGTTTTGTACATATGAATTGTTGAGTCCCATTGATCTAGATTCCGTGCGGTTGAAGTTGAAATTGACGTTTCCGTGAAAATGGCTGTTCCATGTTAACTATATTGTTGAATATTGCAGACGAAAAATAATATATTCCGGCGTTTTTAGTTTTCCAGGCACTTAAATCAAAACACACGCATGGCAAGATATCGCTATGTAAATAAATATATACAAAGAACATTCATTTGTTCTAAATAATGTGAAATATAAGCGGAAAACAACTGCATATTACTTCGAAATATCAACAAATATACCGAATGATGACGTCACGGTTTTCTAGTACATGTACAAAAGGGAGTTATTCTAATGTCAATACATGATGGCAATTTAATGTAGTTTCTACACAGTGATTTCCCTTTTGGAGATACCAGTAGAGTAAAACATAGTCCTAAAAATTGAAACAGTTTTAAACAGTAAAAATACCAATTTAATATCGCTGATAAATCTCTATAAACCACTGGAAAGCATACAACTACAACAAATCAAGATTTCCGGTAACAGCCAATGCACCGGATTAGTAAATATATGTCTTTTTAATATATATAAATGTAGATAAGTGATAAGAATTATGAAACCTTTTTTTCCATCATTTCAAAAGTTTTGCCACAACACACAATTAAATTGCTATGTCTTACACCGTGGTATCACTTTACAAACTATAAACAATTGAATAGTATTGTGATATTTCTTAATTTTTTATTCTATATATAAAACATTGACAATGTTCAGGTTTTATGTCAGAGAAATAATGCTAATGTAGGTTTAATGAAACAAATACGATTAATAGAACAAATAAACAAAACGTGTAAGAATCAATTTTGTTGCATTTGCGATAGAAGGGCACTACATGAGGAGGAAGCACGATGAGGAGTTTGACCAAATTTAAAAAGGATCAATACTTGCTCTTTAATCCTATTATTAACAAGTGCATATCTGAACATTAGAGCAAAACTGTCTAAACGCTATGCGGCCAGCAAAGCCACAACGCCGGTGACATGATTATTCATTTGTTGACACATACATAATAGTACTTTATGTAACGTAGCATAGCGTAGCTTTATTTATTTGTTATAACACTGGCGAAAATGTTTACCTCACACTCATACTCTGAACATAAGTCTGTCTGTTCTAACCAGGACCCTACAGTGCGTACACGGGATGCATGTTCCTTACACGTCTCTGTAGTGAATGCTAATCCTGTAAATATAGTCCGATACTTGTTGCGGTATACTATGAACAAAAAGACAAACCCGGTTACTCGCGCTTCTACATAACTAGTAGTTCTTACTTCTAATCAAATTCCGGTTCACATTTCGTAGTAAGGTTGTTCAAATGTATCAAATGACGAAAGTGACAAAAATTGCAACATAAGAATAGTTTTCAGTTAAACTTTTACGCAATAAACAGATTATTTAATGCAACAAACAGATGATCCATTTCATACTGTATATTGCATAGTTATGAAATACTGTGAATTATAAGGACCAATTTGCATTTAAACACGCACGAGATATTTTATTCATCTTACCAGTAGGCAAATTGAGTGTATCTGCAAACGGTTGTTGTCTGAAAATAGTAACAAAGCACATAATGATTAAGGTCACTATTTGATGAGTCGATAGATTTAAGTCGATGTGATTTATGTACTGTAATTGGATACTTAAATACGTAGTAAACAGTCGAAAGCCGATGTTTATTTGTTAGTCTGGTCGTTCATCTAAATATAGATCAATTAATAAACTGAAACGTAATAAATCCAATGACATATTATGATATAGTGAAGTATACATTGGCAACTGACTCAGTGGTGATATAGCAGGAAACACGATAATATACGTACAGGTTTGAACCTCACTGGTTCACGTTCAAATAATTAGTTACAAAATTATTAAAAGTTATTGTTATATTTTTTAAATGAGCGCACTAGTTTACTTGCATTAATGTCAACAGTTTTTATATTCACCAGAATCTGCATTACTGTTATATATGATAGTGTTTTATTTTACATCAGGTTTTATATCTCTATATGTTAAATAATTCAAACCAAATTATATAAATATTATTTCTGTCGAAATTGCTTCCGGGGTATAAACTATGTGGTCGAATAAAAAATAGTTATCTGTGTACAATATGCCCTCATTCGTGTTAACGCTTCCTCCATGCAAATTAAATCCGCGATTAAAAATGATGTGTTTTGCATCGTCTTTCAAGCGCATTTATCTAAGTTACTCATGTCTCAAATAAAGACCATGCAATATCGATTCAAAATTCACAATGTCTACTAGTCAACGTTTTACTATACATATTTTCATTGGCTGACCACGTCACAGATTGTTTACAATTATTCTCAAGTAAATATTAACGGTTTATAAAAAGCAACTATTCAATATTGCTTTAATATTTAACAATTGACACAGCTTGTATGTGATACTTTGGGTGATATTTAGGCAAACAAGGCTAAAAAATGGCAAAAGCCAGGGCAAATACGGGAAAACAAGGCATATAATAAATGAAGCCGTTTGATTGACTGAGAAAGCAGGGTCAATACGAGAGTGATGTGTTTGCTTTTCTCTGATGGTTATAGTAAGTGAGTAGAATGTTCTTCCAGTTTATTAAAGTTAACTTATTAAAGTTTAACCAGCAAAATATGGCGGAAAAAATTATTTAATTCATAATTGAATGCTTGGTGTTAATCAAAATGTACAATATTGTATTGTTAATTAATAAAATTAACTTTAATCAAGGCCAGTTTAGGCCGAGGGCCAGTACGCTTGCCGTTTGCCAAAAAACAAGGCCATTACGAAATCATTTGATTAATAAATTTAAAACTATTCAATTAATAAAAGCAAAATACGGTTGTGGTTCGGTTCGAAAAACTCTCTTCTTGCTTTTTTTACACTTCTTCTGTAACACCCCGGCTAGTCAGACTTACTGCATAAACTGACAGCATATATATCAAATTAACAGCGCAGTTCTCAATTTCTATCTATAACACAACAGAATTCCATGGAATATCTGTGCTGACTAGAACGCTGATTTGATTTGATACAAATGTAAGAGCCATACTCTGTATGCAGGCTAATTATGTCATGTAAAGTTTACGATACCATAACGGCCAGACTTATTCATTTGGGTGTTTAATTGGCATCCCGTTAAAAATGAGTGGATGTATTATTATATTTGCAGGTTGAATTAGATATTCTCTTAATTACGCCAATAAATTAAAATGCAATTTATTATCATCAGTTTTGAAAACGAGAGCACCGCACCCCAACCCTTGTCCGGTTTTCTGTATTACGAAAAGAAATGCATGATATTGAGTAATAAGTTCTAAGATAATTAATGAATACTGTGAACAGAGTAGATCAGGTTGGAAATTTGCATTGTTAACAAGTTTTTTATCTGACAATGTGCCCTTATTTTCCAACCACTAATTTAACATCATCGGTAAAAATAGTTCAAGAATACTTCTAGTATTGGAGGAGATGTCATCAAATAGTTTGATTGCCTTTTTGTGAAACAACAATGCCTGGAATTCACCTACCCAGATTGATAACATTCTGACTTAGGAGGACGACGAACGAATGGTGATGGGGGAAATGTGTTTATGGTCAGCTCAAATGAAAGTAAAAATAATTGCATTATACCAAATAACAGACAGACAAGTAACAAATGGTAGTTTTCTCAGCAAGAGGGGTATGATTACTGATTAAATCGCTTTTTCTGGTCATGAACCATTCCGTCAATTAACGATGTCACATGAACATCAATTAGCTACATTGCTATGACATCAATTAAAAACGCTGTAATATAACGGGACCGCTGCATAACAGAAACGGATGCAATAAACCAAATGAACTTGATGGTAGTTTATTTTTCTGAAAATGAACTGGCTTTTATTTTAAGGCTGATTCTTGAATTATGCACATTATATTTTCAACATGATAAGTTGGTGTCAAAATAACAAACACTCTTGCAATGGAGTCAACAAACTGTTTTAAAATCTACATTATCAACCAAACTAATGTGTTAACACTGAAGGAACGAAAATGAAACATTGACGAAATAGTGCAGATTACGAAGAAAATCATGGTGTACTGTTCCTGACATGTCTATAACACAAACCTGTATAGTGTGGCTTGGTGACTATCTTTTGAGAGCTGAGGGCTTTTATGTGATGAATACGGA
This sequence comes from Mactromeris polynyma, assembly GCA_032209605.1. Classification (NCBI taxonomy): domain Eukaryota; kingdom Metazoa; phylum Mollusca; class Bivalvia; order Venerida; family Mactridae; genus Mactromeris; species Mactromeris polynyma. The sequence continues at coordinate 6,222,662 of JASFXZ010000013.1, forward strand.
GACGACGGCTTGGTCCATGCGACCATAAGTTCTTCAATGTGTTTGGATCGTGGTGAAGATTCAGTGGGTGCTGTTTCATCGGGTAATAATTTAGTGGTTGATAATTTCAATGATGTTTCCATGCCTGAAACATCAGTAATAATTCAAAGGGTGGTGTTGTACTAAATGATAATTCAGTGGGATGTGTTTCCGTGGATGAAAATTCAGCGAGAGTGGTTTCAGCGGTTGATAATATAGTATTTGGTGGTTCATTGGATGATAATTAAGAAAGTGTTTTCCCAGTGGATAATAATTTAGCGATTGATGGTTCAGTGGACGATAATTCAGTGGGATGTGTTTCAGTGGATGATAATTCAGTGGATTGTGGTTCGGTGGATGATAATTCAGTGGGAGTGGTTTCAGTGGATGACAATTCAGTGGATTGTGGTTCGGTGGTTGATAATTCAGTGGGAGTAGTTTCATCATTTAGTAATTGGTAGTTCAGTGGATGATAATGTAGTAATTGGAGGTTCAGTGGATGATAATTTAGTGGATGTTGTTTCAGTGGTTGATCATTTAGTAATCGGTTGTTCAGTGGATGATAATGTAGTAATTGGTGGTTCAGTGGATGATAATTTAGTGGATGTAGTTTCAGGGGATGATAATTCAGTGGATTGCGGTTCTGTTGATGATAATTTAGTGGATGTTGTATCAGTGCATGATAATTTAGTAATTGGTTGTTCAGTGGATGATAATTAAGTGGATTGTGTTTCGGTTCCTGATAATTCAGTGATTGATGGTTCTGTGGATGATAAATTAGTGGATGTTGTTTCAGCAGATGATAATTCAGTCGATTTTATTTCGGTGGATGATAGTTCAGTGGTAGTGTGTTCAGTGGATATTAATGATTACTGATTGGTGGTTCAGTGGATGATAATTCAGTGGATGCTGTTTTTTTGGATGATAATTTAGTGGATTGTGTATCAATGTATGATAATTCTATGAATGGTGTTTCAGAGGATGATTATTCAGTGGATGGTGTTTCAATGGATGATTATTCAGTGAATGGTGTTTCAATGTATGATAATTCAGTGCATGGTGTTTCACAGGATGAGTATTCAGTGAAATGTGTTTCAGTGGATGATAATTCGGTGAATGGTGTTTCACATGATTATTATTCAGTGAATGGTGTTTCAATGTATGATAATTCAGTGCATGGTGTTTCACAGGATGATTATTCAGTGAAATGTGTTTCAGTGGATGATAATTCAGTGCAGGGTGTTTCAATGATGCTAATATAGTGGATGTTGTTTCAACGGATGATAATTCAGTGGATGGTGTTTTAGTGAATGATTATTCAGTAATTGGTGTTTCAATGGATAATAATTCAATTGATGATATTTCAGTGGATGATAATTCAATGAATGATAATTCAGTGGATGATAATTCAGTGGATGTTGTTTTAATGGATGATAATTTTGTGGATGAATATCAGTATGGTCTATTCCAATGATCGATTGATACATTGCTAAACAACGAAAACTTCGTTCGTAACACTATTTAAAAGAATGAACATATGGAAATTAACTCCATCGTTAACGTACATGCTTGTTAATAGCGCACAAGGAACGATTGTGTCTGACTGAAAATATTCTTAAATCCAACAAGAATGTTTACATAACTTTTTCTACTAAATAGTACAGAGAAAAAAAGACGGCTTGAGGTGGTCATATCGTTGGTTGGTGGTGATCAGTTATTTCTCTGTCATACGCGAAAAAGCTATGAAAGACATCTTGTCTTGTTCACAAAATGCGTCTTATTTGACCTTTTCGCAATTTCCATAAATTGCCAATGTGCTTCCGTGACTTTCCGTGCGCGATACAAATATTCATCTGAACACAAATATCAATGACGTCAAACTGATCTACCACAACAACAACTACTCAGATTCAAAATTGCCATCACGTGATGATACGTCTCCGATTGTGTACGCGTGTCTGATGCAATCAAGAACTTCAGCCTACAGCGAGTGTAAACACAAATCAGAGAAACGAACTGAAATATAAGCATGATGATATCTCTTATTTTAGCATGCACTACAATCTCTTGGTTTGATCGCAGTTCGGCATGTTTGCATTAATAATGTAACCTTTTGCATCATGTACAAGTCCTTCCATTGTGTAAATAATCGATGGTTAAACTTTCGAAAATACAGATTCATCTCTGTGGTGCGTGAAAACATTCGTCGCCAACAGTATACGATCCGACTTCGTTTTACATGTAGGTAGGTTTCAGGTGCGAACTTGTTAGATGGGACGTCGAAAATCTTCGACATAATTAAGAACATCGAGACTAAAATTCGTCTAGTTGTTTCAGAATTTCAAAAATAAAAAAGGATACAATCTGGAATTTCTCTAAAAACTTCGAGGTGACGAAAAAGCCCGTTCGACATAACGATAGCCGACTGTATATAAAACGTATTGTATTCAGAATAGTTCAATACTTACGTTTTGATAACTCGTGTACACTATTCTGATCACCAAGATTGAGCTGCCGTTTAAGTTCCGTGATGTCATTTTCAAGTTTATCAACATCAATTGTTGTATGTAACTCAACTCTATGACCGACATATCTAGATAATGCCTCTGACAAATTGTTAAGAGCATTTGTAGATGATCCATTCCCAAAACAGTCAACTGCATTCTTCACACCTTCCGAACCTCTACATTGCAATGTAAGCATGATCGATGTGTTGTTAGCATCTTCTTCTGAAAAAAATATTAGTTCACGGAAGTCGATAAACGTCTATAATCAGTATATGTTCTGAACATTGGTGCCCTTACATTTAGAGAAGTGGTCTGTATCCAAATTGTAACTAACATTTGTAGTCCTAACTTTATATCACACACATATATATACATGTATATAAATATATACTGAGGGATCATAGCATGAGGCACTTATTGAACAATTCGCATAACTATTATAAAACAATGATTAGCCGAGCTTTTAAGAATGCTACATCCTATTTATCACATATGTTTATACATAGGGCTTTCGGTCCGACTTCATTAGGGGCTTACCTAGATACATTGAATATACCAAGTGCCTCGGCTGAAGTTAACGTGTTCCAAAAGATGATTTCAATATCCCATGTGCAAGCCAGTGAAACTACAGAGATACCTCTAAGAGAGGTATTCGGTAAATTGCCCTATCGCGACATTCCGATTTAGTTCTGTCGCAAAGAAATTTTCAACGAAGGTGTATAACCTTTATTTTTTTCTATTATTGTCATCGCATATCAAACACAGAACAATGAAGTTTACAATTTAACTTGTCAGACAACGTCAAGTTGGCCAATTCATTCATAATTTGTAGTCGCGGCGAAAATTATTTATAATTTGAATATAGAGAGTCCGTTTACGTGCCATGTATTGCCATAACACATGTAGTACACATATTATTTAACACGCTCGTAAGGAATAAGATTTGGCTTAATTTTACTAAATGAGAAACACAGAATGTACATACATGTATATGTAATTTGTGTTGCTGGTTTTAAGATAATTTAGGCTAAAGATGTTCCTTAACTCAAATTACATATTCACTCGTTAACATCATAATTATGCGTTTTATTTAACCATAATTACTCGTATATACGATACTTATAATAGTATATGTATGTACAACATGCAATTATACCTTTTAGTAAGATAATAAATCGGCGGCAAATTATATTTAAAAACATGTAAATGCAGAGTCACTTCCCTTGACTTTTGGGTGGCATCTATGATAATTTCTTTCATCGTTCAAATAGGTAGATTGACTGGCATATAATATTATGAGACCGTCATTAGACATTAATGAACACCAGCTTTGTACAGGGATGTCAACGAATGGCAATTTTTGTATTTGAATATTTGGTCGACCTTCCGAACGAATAGTCGATTATTCCAACATTCGACGTTCTTATTTAATAATAATACATTTGAATCTCGAAGTTTAACTTTATGCTTATCAAAGTGGTGTTTTAAGGTGATCTCTTAAGTTGTACAAATCCCAACGATTACTTATATGTTCAGGGTCCAAGTTTCATCACCAGAGTGTTATATCTCTCTTGCCCCAAAATACACAAAATGACGTGTCAATTAACACCTGAATATATTAATTGCACGCGTAAAATGTCAGTCAATGCGATAATGCCCATCATTGAAACTAAATACACTTCCATTCATCTTTTTTATTGAAAGTATATATTTTATCGATTACTCGAATGCCGAATCTGTATTTGAATATCCGAATATTCGTTGACTTTCCTAGGTTTAACTAAGTAGCTCACGGAGAATGAGTTATCTAAATTGGAGTTCTCTCCCTTGTACATTATTTTCACAACTTGTGTTTTAAATGTCGCCATGAGGTCACCGTTTTTCCGATGCTTAGAATCGACAGAAAAACAACCACCGCCAATAAAAGTACGTATACATAATTTATTCATACGTCCGAATATTCAAATACTGATTCGGGATTCGAATGTTCGATAACAATGAAAATCGATGTATAGAAGCCAAAAGCAAACCTTTTCAATTTTAATTGCCATGTCATCAATGAGTGACATGTAACATGTGTTAAAACATGGCATGTTGTATATTCGATCAGTAATATATAAGCACTCCCATGGCGTACGTAATGTTATAATTATGCACTAATTACTCATAAATAAAACTTTACCTATTAACTCTAAAGCCGAGCGCAAAGTTTCAAGAACAATGTTTATATTCAACTTGACTGTACTCCCCACATATTTACTGAGAGCGTTTTCAAGTTCTGTCAATCTCTCCTTGTACATTCTATCGGCAAAATATTTGCTGATATTCTTCAAACTCGATATTGTTGAGCATCTGTTGATAGATATATAATTAGGTTAGGCAATACTACATTTGACTATCAAAAACGTAGAGAACCGTTTAAACAAGAACATTGAACGTAATCATATGCATTTGTTATGTACTTAGTACATCTTCCTGATGAGTAAAACGTATGTAAATTCCTGAATATCCTTGGCAGGTGTTTAGGAGATATACGCAAGAATTAAATAATTAAGGTAAACAAATTTCGCTCCAAGAAGTGACATTATAAGCCAATTCTCCAATGCATGGAAGAATACTGTTTATTTTACAGAGAACACATTTGATTACTGGTTTGTTTCTGACATGTGCTAAAGACTACGAGCGTACACTCACACATATTTTACAATTCAAAAGATAATTAATTGTAGGGAACATTAGCTAAATGTACCTGAACGTTATCACAATTGATCCCTTTTCAACTTTGACAATTTTCACACCCTTATCATTTATGTCTGACACGAAGTTTTTGATAACTGTCGTTACTTCATCACCACAAGTTCGATCTTGTTTATCAGTTTGATGTTGTTCACAAGTGTGATCTTGTTCACCAGTTCGATCTTGTTCATCAGTTTGATCTTGTTCACCATATTGATTTTGTTTATCAGTTTGATGTTGCTCACAAGAAACAATTTGTTTCAATTCATTAAACAGTTTTGCTTGTACTATATCCCCTTCAGCCGGTGTAAATGCATTAACGATAATTCTGGCCATTATGTCTGTCAATATAATTATGTTGTAACATCTGATTTAACATCTTTAACGAGAGACGGTATAAATCTGACATGCAGGACTGAGAAAATCCGTAAACATTTAATATAACATTTTTTTACCCAAAATTAAAGACATACATTAAACTCAAACAGGTTTGTGTATTTCTTTGCGGGGTGAAACTGATTGTCTACCTTATGTTTATACCTAAAATGTTACTATAATAACAGTGTTTTGAAGAATTTGAGTTCTTTGTATGATTGAAGTATCAAATCATTATAAAAACTTGGGATCTTTCATATCAACAGAAGGCATGTAATTTACAGTTTTTGACTGATGATGGTTATGATGTACAAATTTCATGATTGAAAAGTTTAACTTGGGTTAAATAATAATAATGAATTGTAAAAAAACACTTCTTGATATATTATACATGTATCTTACCTTGTTTCTCTTGCATTTTAACGCATTTGGCTGTCAGTTCATCAACTTTTTTGTGGGAATCATTGAATCCTACAAGATAGATAATAACACGATTGCACAATATAGAATTATTGAAATAAACTGCAACTACAATGTATTATGTACTAGATGTAAATAGTGCCCATGCACATGGAGTATACATTGTCAATGTACTAGATGTATACAATGTCCATGTACTAGGTGTATAAAATGTCCATGTACTAGATGTATACAATGTCCATGTACTAGGTGTATAAAATGTCCATGTACTAGGTTATACAATGTACATGTACTAGATGTATACAATGTCCATGTACTAGGTGTATACAATGTCCATGTACTAGATGTATACAATGTCCATGTACTAGGTGTATACAATGTCCATGTAATTTATGTATGCAATGTATGTGTACTAGATGTATACAATGTATGTGTAATAGATGTATACAATGTTCATATGCTATATGTATACAATGTACTAGCTGTATACAATGTTCATATACTAGATGTATACAATGTACTAGATGTATACAATGTCCATGTAATTTATGTATGCAATGTATGTGTACTAGATGTATACAATGTATGTGTACCAGATGTATACAATGTTCATATGCTATATGTATACAATGTACTAGCTGTATACAATGTCCATGTAATTTATGTATGCAATGTTTATGTACTAGATGTATACAATGTATGTGTACTAGATGTATACAATGTTCATATGCTATATGTATACAATGTACTAGCTGTATACAATGTCTATGTACTAGCTGTATACAATTTATTCGCCTTCATAATTATACTTATGCATCCCTATGAAGTGTTTAAAATAATCAACATTGAAAAATGAATACATTGTATGTTGTACATCTTTGTGGTATGTTGAAAGTCTTCAAAATGAATTATGTTAGAATACCTTGATGTTGATAAATAACTACATGGAACGGCCGTAAAAATTGTTTTACACATGTTTCTGAATGTGTTGCCAGTTGATAATATCATCTGGTTTTCACACATAATTATGTTAATGAAATATTAAAACCTCAGCACAAGAGAGATACACAAATAAAACGTGACATGGCGTAATGAATACGCAGCAAACACATTACTTGTTTGCAGGCAACATATTTTGAAACTTATTTTAGATCATATCTGTATCTGAGACTGCAACAATATTTTAGTGCGTTATATATAATGTAAACGGATATTCCCATTAAACATCATGTAATCGGTAACGTATCATTGATTAGATAAATAAAACCAACTTCCATTTACCTAGTTCTATGCCCTTCAACTTTTCAGTGATTACTCTATCCACAAACTCATCCAAACCTTCGAACACTTCAAGTTCATTTGTTGCAAACTGAAAGTCTTGTATTGTTAAGATTTTGCTAACGGTGTCATGGATCTCGTCTTGCTCGGCTGTGGTCAGTCCTTTGGTCAGTTGATACAACACCATTGTAAGATGAGACCATTCTCCCAAAAACTGCGCTTCGGACATAGCGGTGGAAGCTGGATGACCCTGTAGTTCATTTCTTTTCTCTCTGAGTGCGGTAATTGCTTTCTTTTCCTGACTCTCTAATTTGTCATCAAATATATTCAGGAGAATAAATGAAAGTAATGAAATATCCCAGCATTCCAAGTTTGTAGTTGTTGTTGAACTTGGGAATAAGATACTTATCTGTTTTTGACTAAGGAGATTTTTCTTCTTTGCAGAATATAGGTATTTTTTATTGCCTATCAAATAATATTCGATGCATTTTTTGTCTGAAGTTGAAATTTTCAGAATAAGTCTCTTGGCAGAATGTGTTCCTCCCTTAACGAGAAGCAAAACAAGCTTAACATATCTGATATCGTCACTCCGACTCGCCGCCATCTTTCACTTAAACTGAAAACAACGTTACCTTGATGACTCATATACATGTACATGTATATGTTAAATACCTCCGCATGTGTTCGCGGTTTTTATCACTTCTTTAATCATTTCTCTTCAGCGTATTCGGAAATATTCCCTTTCCGATAGATCTAGAAACAAGTTTTGTCGTCCTCATAACATTAAAAAAAAGAAAAACCTTTGTTAATATAATCGGTATCGTATACACTGAGCGAGTTCGGCTGACTGACATACACGCAAATGTCTATAAATAAACCCACTCGAATACGCATGTCCAACGATATCGTTTATCGCATCGGCAAAAAAATGTTCCAGTCGTCTAATTTGCATTACATGTAGTAATATTACTAATAATAAACTTTATTTATTGAAGTTAACTCATGCATATAAAACATACATACATAAACTTATTTAACTAGCTGCCTTCATACATGCATAATGTATTACAAAATAAAAAGAACACATAAAGAATAAGCATTATTATAATGCTAAATCAATAATTCTTAACAACTAATTTTCAAAAGCTGAAGTAACAATATGTATGAACGAGAGATTTAATAATTACATGAAGCGCCGCATGCACACTACAATGCCTCCCACACAGACCCCCGGGAAAACATTTTAGGTACCTAGGAGGTGCTAGGGTTCACTTTGGAAATAGTGGTGTACCACCATAAACAACAACTACGGATAACTTGTATTGGTACACAAAAACGTACAGCGATTTACAAGCTTGGAAATGCCAGGAAAGATAATGTGAGTATAGATCGATTTAACGGCTAGCTTACCCCGATAAACTAGATAAAAAGTGACAAAATTGACATCATATAATTCAATACACGAAGAAGCAAATAACGTCTATACTAAGGAAACATACTTATTGTGTAAACTAGTCATCAAGACATAACTTTAAGCAGAACTTTCATACATAGTACATATTTTTCTGTAAATTATATTACGTTATCCTGATTTAGGTGATGATGATTCGCCATATATACTTTTATACAATCATTTGAAGAAAGCAATTTTAAATGCGTTCAAATATTGTTTCTGTCTATTTTGTACGGGAATTACATTCCATACCACCATAACAGAAAAACCGATGAATCTCTAAATCATGGTTAATCTGACCGCGCATTTTATAATTATTGGGAATGAGGAACTAACACAATCATTCATATTAATGGATAATCCTTTGAAAATGTGCTCAGCAGGTCGCAACTATTGAAAAGTTATAAACAACAGTATGGCACATATTCACACTATTTAAAACAATAATTCTGGTTTTATGTTTGGTCAAGATGAATATTAGACAGCCTTTTGCTTTAAAATGTTGCAACAAATATGTTTTGTAAATACTTTGGTCAATTCGAGAAGAGACGCCTACAGCTATATAACTATATTTTTATGTATGGTAATAATAAGATTATTAATTGACAAAGCTTATTTCACAAAACGTATGGCCTTTACAAAAGTTCAATATCTTTAATAAATAACTGCATTGCTGCTTTCATGGTACGAATTTATTACGAAACCAGACTGAACAGAATTTTACAGAGATCTACATAGTAGTATCGGTACATTATTTTCACAACACACAAATCAATACCATTTGAAATAATCTCTCAAATGTATCACATGTCTACAGGAAAATTAAAATGTGCACAAATATATTCCTATCAAAAGTGTAACATTGCGTCTAAGTAAGATGAAGACTTAACATGTTGATATATATAGTGATTCAACTATAATTATAACATGGAAATATGTATGGATGTCTGCCACATGTTTAAAATGTATAACACATGTCACAATTGTATCTGTCAGGTAGCAATATAAAGTAATCCACACATTTGTTTTGAAAAACTCCATTTGACAGATTGGAAAATACATTTTGTAGCAGTGTTTTTACAGAAGTCACTGAAGGATTTCTTTGCTGCACTTCATTACAAATATATTGACCAAATTGCCCTTGTCTTCATGACAATACAGTATTCAAAGATCGTATGCAGTGAAACGGAAAAGTTCTCAGCTTCCATTAACTTTTCTTCAGCAGTGTTTCTAATCTAGGCACTCTAGTAATTCTCACAAATGCATGAATTATGTGCTTCATTCACGATTCTCAATGATCACATTTCTCGGTTTCTAACAAAATTGCAAATGGAAAATCTAGGCTATGAAGCTAAGCACGTTTGACATGATAAAATTGAATTATGCATCATCTATACACATTTGATAAACTTTATGTCCAGAACTAAACTTACCCTGATTGCCTTCTTAATTTGCAGCAAACATGTCTGTTTTTCTATAAAGCATTACGGCGTCAAACAGTAGTTAATTAATCATTATGTGCGATGTTTGTATCCTATATAATGTAGATAATAATTAATCTGAACTGAATTACATGATGTGTAAATCATGTGTTCTCCATATGTTTTAAAAGAGTAGCAATACATGTAGTGATTGTAAAATAGATCTATGTCTACATCTTGTGAGACGAATCATCTTATGGCTGTGTTGCCCGTTGAGACGTGGTTGTTCAACATAAATATTTTATTTTTTTTCAATGACTTGTTCACTGTACAATTTGTAGATAAAAGTTGATCATAAATATGTAGTAGTTAGTGAGTAATTAATCTGTTGTACAGGTTTGTACGTCTCTCTGATACTCAAGACGATGGTAGTCTGAAGTATATCAGACATGATACATGTACAAGATACAAGATACACATTTTTATTTAAAGTCGGTTGTACATAAAAACAAACATAAGCTATATATAGCTATTGACCAACACGATATATCAAAATAACAATTTAACAATAGTTTACCTGTGGACGATAAAATATATGAGTAATTCAGCGATTTCACCTGGAAATGCATCCGCTAATATAACAAACCTTTTCATAAAAAATATATTCTGGATAGAAAAATCGCTTAATAATTGTATTAACAGTCAGTATAGTATATAGAATCAAACGTTTTCATCATTCACAGTGCCTGCGGTCATTGATTTGATCCTTGGCGGCTACATCATACCAAATAAATGAAATATGATACTGGTAAGCAGGGCCATTATAAACGGTAACAAGAGACACATAGGCGTATGTCAGTGGATACCTTGTTGGTAATTAAGAGCTTTGTAGTTCATTTCTAGTTGATCACGTTAACTGAAGCTTCTTTATCTGACATACAAGACATTTAAACACCAGATGGGACATATTTGTTGACGCGGGATACATTTCACTATGGACTATGCTACCATAATCATGATGAACAATATATGTATTTCACACACAAATAAATATGATCAAGAGTGTTTTAAAATATATTATTTTTGTCGTTTAATTTAAAATAAATCAAACATAGGGCTAACAGACTTTACAACAAATAATTGCTAGCTCTCCTCTGTTCTGGTTTCCACACAGCATAATGACGATGTAATGGCATTCTACACGAGTGAGCGTTAGACAGTTATACAAAAACAAGGGCATGGTATCATTACAAGACGTGAATCAACTGCTCGGCGAAAAACTAATGGTGTAAAGTAACTGACGATTATGTGATATAGATATGTTATCTAAAATAAGTAATGTAAATATCCATTTATTTGTATTACCTCATATAGCGTAATGCACTATATTTGAATTGTAAAATAATATTTTAAAATAAAATGCCTTCAAATGTAAGCAATCAGGTTATTTGTATATGTCAATTAATAAACAAGCACCAGTTTGGATTCTACTATAACGTTAAGGTAACCCTTTAACCTTTGAAGAGTGACCAACTGCCATACACTAATGTTGTAATACAGTAAGCGCGCGGTAAATTGGCGGCGCCGAAAAAAGTAAAATATATAAACGCACGGATGTCAATGGCTTGGGTGATACATGTAATACATCTGGGTTACTATTGATAATGTGTGTTATCTACATGTAACCGTCATGCACTTGGATTCCGCATCGTTGTAGTGTGAGCTAAGGGGGCTGTTTTATCAATATGTCGAAGATAAGACGTATGTCATCTTAACTCAAGACATTACGACAAATATATAAATGGAGTTTATCACATTTTATCAAGCTGAGTGTCGTTGTAAGACAATATAAACCACTGTGTCATTCTCACGTGCACCTGCTAAATTCGTGTCGTCAACGTAAACATGGAATATTCAAACGCTAATATCTTCACTTATCGGAGAAGTGATGACAAATAAATTTATATTATTTCAGGCGACATACTGCGTGGGATAAAATATATTATGTCGACATATATAGAAGGGCCAAGATCTGATGGCTCAATAATATTTACTTATGCTAATTAGTCGACGGTTTCACTCTGCATAAAAAAGGGTAGAACATTTAGAGTCTCGGCCAATTAAAACTTGTGTCGTGCACACTTTTCGAAACATGAACAAGTATTCAAGTATGTTCTAACGTGTGCCACGTACCAATCTAGATGTTACTAATTCGAGCCTCGTGCATATGTTTTATTGTAATTCACAATGATAACATATTATATACTTCTATATAGTATTTTTCCTTAATTTATCCTTTTATGGAAAAAATATTAAATTATAATTATTTCCATTCACATTATGTTCTTTGTATATTCGTTTTATTTTGTACAATTGAAACAATCACATAAGCATAGCCATACTGAACAAACTCGTATGCAAGTGGATAACTTGTGATGTAAAGAAATTCTAAGAGATTTAATGTTAATCATTCCAGAATGAGGTTAATGAATGTTTAATACATAAAATTGTAAAATTTCATATCAATATTACATCTGATATTTATTTAATAAACATTTACATACAACCATGTATCTGCGATTACCGCATATCCTGTGTATTTGGCGTCAACATTTTCTCACAATACGCTCCGCTAGTTTGCACACAACACTCATGCCTATGGACCCACTGTTTGAAGGTGTCCTGATAAATCGATTTGTCAAAACCTCTTAACACGGACATTACAGCAATCTGTAGTTCTTCAAAGCACGAAAAAATGCCGACCTTTCAGTTCTGTCTTCAATTTTGGGAAAAGTGAGAAATCGTACCTGGCTCAGTCTTGCGAATATGGCGGATGTTCTAAGATCTCTGCACCAAGCTGCACTGGTATTAATGTCTGCGTGACTCGGAGCATTATCCAGGTGTACAATGATGTTTTTGAGATGAGCATAGATGTCGGGTCGGTTTGGCCGTAGTAATATCACCACATTTCGTCGAATAACCTAAATATAATACGATAAAAAGTAACATATATTATTATTATTATCCTACTTTTATTACTAATATTATTATTATCATTATTTTGACAAGTGTTTGCTTATGGAGTAGTTCAAAGATTTACTATTGAATAAGACGCTGCGTTGTTACACCTCGTGACACAGCATGGCAGAGAACCAGACACTGGCTATCGAAAAACACAATGCACATGTGTTTTCCTAGTGAAATACAGGTACGAGCCTATTAGGCGGTGGTGAGTCGGTGGTCTTCCATTGACTACTTTGTTGTTTGGTCTCCGGGTCGTAGTAGTATAACCATGTCTCATCTGTATAAAGGTAGTGACCAATTACCATACACTATTACATAAACATAGTGAGGGGATGATCAATAGGCCAATGTAAACATGGTAACGTAAATAGACACATAAATGTCAATAGCTTGCATGAACATATAGTTCATTAGTATGGAGCTGGCACTTTTAATTATTCGGCATAATGTTCGGGTGTTTTCGTAATTTTGCGTGATAATATAAGAAACAAGAATAACCGACGTGCGCGGACACATTGGCGCAGTAGTTAGATCTCGAAATCCCAAGCAAGATAGTGTAGTTTTGAATGTACGGGAGGGCATGTGTTCAATCACTAGCTGCATCATACCGACGACATGAAACATGGATATGTCAATCATACGTAACCCCGTCCATGGTGCGCCAGTAAACAATTTCCTTACAAAATGGATGTTGACATTTGCGCTCCCGCCAATTTCGCCCGTCAAAGAAGCAATACAAGATGTATTTTAATTTTGAAACAACTTTTGATCGAATTCGTGATAGATATCACTTTGAGTATTGGTTCAAGGATGACCAAATAATAGCAATATTGACGGTGATCAGGGATACATTGGCCAAACCAAAATAAGTAAATAAACTCATTGAAGTCAATGACTTTAATGATAATACATCTGGGTTACTATTGATAATGTACTTTATTTACCAGTCATGTACATGGACTCCGCAGCGCTGTAATTATAGCTAAGTGGGGCATTTTATCAATATGTCGAATGTTAGACGTATATATAAAATACATATCTTAAGTCCGTTTTATCAACGTTTTGTCAAGTTGAGTACTAGCTTTGCCGTCACTGTCTTATTTGATGAAATGTTTTGTTGAATAAAGAGATACACAGAGTAACGACCTGATGTGAATAGTTATCACCATCTAAACACCAACAAGACTTAGAGGTGCCTGGGTAACTTTGTTAAAGAATGTTGATGTCGGTGACTACTGCATCAATGTAAAATGTGGATTCCATAATTAAAGTATTTATTTGTTGAAGTTGAAGTTGAACGGAACGACTGTATATAATATATTCATTTTATGACTGGTATAAATATAATGATAATGAACGTATACATCACCTCGAACAAGGTCATAAAGTACACTACGAAATACCCAGGTTTTAATGGCGAGTTTCGCTTAACTATCCAAAGATACGAGTGATAATTGTATTTACAAATGATACAGTTGTTGATAAAATAACTTCAGTAATGTGAACTTCTATCATGTGACAGTGATACATCATATTATCTTATGACTGTAGCTGTCGACTGATATGGCTGATAGTTTGTGAGATAACAGTATGACATAATCGCATTTGCCACTTAAGTTGTTTCTATAAATTGACAAAGAAATAGTTTTCTCAACCCCAATTTCATACATTTTGATAATGGTAAAAAAATCTACATTTAGTTTGTGCTTGTCCTTAACAGATGTACTGATCGTCGTTTACATAATGTTTTTTTAAAATATGACCAACTTAGTTATCCAATTCATCAATCAAATGCCCGCTCGGTTAGCAAAGTCGGTAGACCGTTCCCATCCAGTACGACCTGCTGTACTGATGAACGTTCTGTTGGTTGATGGTTGTGCCAGTTAAAAAGTGCGATATAGACAAAGGGTACATAATTGTTGTTAATGTTTAGAGTAACCACGTATGCGTATCGTTTAAGCCAATTACAAGCAATTCTTATATATCGTGTGTATGCGAGTGAGTAGCATATTTACCAAGAAAGCAGGTTACATGTACGCAATTTGCGAAAAGTTCGACAGTTTCTCATTTTACATTAAATGTTCGGCTTAGTTCATGTACATGTCATAGAGCAAGTTTGAATTAATGGCAATAAACATGAATCATTCTCCAATAGTTTACCAAGTGGCGCTGTGCAATTACTTGTTTTGATGGAGATACAGAGTGGTACAAATATTTTGACTAAGGATAAGGGCAACTCCGATTTTAAATAGCTAACAGCTACGACTGCTCCCGAATATGTTTTGGTAAGAGCCATGGCAGTAGCTCGAGATATTCGTCTGGAAGTAAAATCTTAATTATAAGGCTTAATGTTCAGGTGGTCTTAATATTGAGGTTGAATAAAGAGCACAACAATGAAAATGGACTTGAACATTGTGTTCTTAATTTTCAGGTGGTCTATTACATAGGTGGACTTTATGTGAGGTTTTACTTTAGTAATCATCTAAGTGACCTGGTATAGGATTCCTGGTCAGTAGCAATCGTACCGGTGTAACCAAAGCTGATTCGGGTATGAAATATACTGATCGGGTATCATTCCGTACAAGGTCACTAGATGGCCATGTGACGAATTTACCTGCATTTACATGAGACTGTTTGATTACCAATACATGTATGGCGAACTACTTGGAAATACTAAACACCACGATAATGTGATAAACAAATTAAGACATATCCGTCCATACCAAATCAAAATAGGTATTTCCATAACAACCTAATGTTGTAAAATACAAACCAATAATCAAGGATGTCATACTTTAAACACTAGAGATGGCGAACACAGGATAGTGAAGTAATTGAATATGTTTTACTGCAGAACTGTGAGGCTAATCACTTTTGTACTGCATATGTTATCTTGTTAAGTGTAGATGGACCAAAACAAAATCATCCCGATATTAAAATTGTAGTATTCATCATAAGTATATATTTAAACATTGTACAGTTCACAAACGGTAACGTTAGATTAGAAACAGATATGTAGGTGAACCTGTGACTGATATACTCAGTTTTATGTATAATATGAACTGTGTGGAATATGAATCATATTTGTTTTATATTGTGAACTTTACAATGAGACGACACTCAAACGTGTTTGATTCTATTAATACTAATGTCAATTTTGTTTCAATGACCACCAACGAAACAATGACATTTCTTCTGATACATTATCTAAGAATGACTGCCAAATATATTTCGTACATGTATGCATTCTTTGTGAGAAGACAATGTATTTATATAACTGACTTAACATTTAGAAGATCCTATAGTTTTATAGCATGTGATATTTATGTATATATCGGTATGTTTTGATGTAAAGGTAACATATAGACCCACTGGGTCGGGTGTTATATGATTATTGTTTATGTTTTATTAAAATGTTATATATAATGTAATTATGATACACATGTCACTTTAATAAACCATTTACGTACTTAAAAATAAAAACTTTACTTAACACAATATCATTTTTAAAATAGCACCATTAATAGAACTAGCCAGTTGTTGTCTTATTTTATGTTTATCTGTCTCAACATATGCCAATTTTAAAAATAGAATAAAACAAATCAAATAGAATGTTCTAATTTTGAAATTATGAACAACAAAATGTTTCAGTTTTCTGGGCTTAAAATAGTTAAACTATTAGATAATTGTAATATATACATACAATGAACAAATACACAGAGATAATAGGGACTGGTTTATTGATATAGACTCAGGGATGGACAAGATTATAGATCATGTCTAAGATTGTCTTGTAATCTAGCATGCTGGTCACCCCAGGTCCACGTATTTAGATTGTATATGATATGATGCGAATCAGGGATGTAACCATATTTGCTAATGCGATATCAATGTTTAATATGTTTTTAATTATACCGATTACGTATGAAATAATATGGATTGAACTGAATAGTTATATGGTTATTCCAGGGGCGCACCCGGCGCGCGCCGAAGGGGGGAATTAATGGATGGAAAGGATCACAGGACAAGACAACTGGTAGCAATATGCCAAAACTGGCCAGGAAATAACCTGAAAACTATATTAAGTGACATGATTGCACAGGGGATAGGGAAATACAGAACACATTCAAAACACAATAATATGACCAAACAATTACGCCCCCTAAGCCCAAATTCTGGACCCACCCCCTGTGTGACTTATTTGCCTTTTAGTCTGATAAGTTATCTTATGTTGTACTAACACACATAATCAAAGAAATACTCTACATTTACTTGACCAGGGTGCTCTCCCTTTGCCAACTCAGTCCATGTGCTGGATGTTAACTTTTTTTTGAATGTATGAAGATTATTTAAAGAGAGATTAAGTTGCTACAGGGAACATACTCAAGATAATAACTCCTCATGCAGACCTCCGGGAAAACATCAGTCCACAGAACATCGGACACTGAGAAGGTGCAAGGGTAAACATAAATGGGAATAGGGGTATAAGGAATGGTCCTGTCGACCTTAATGAACAACAGTTCTTAATTGTAAGATGTAATAGCCGGAATTATTGTATCGCCTATGTACGATTCCGATCATGATTGTTAGGTTATGATTTAACAGCTTCAGTTGCGTTTGGTTTAGATACTCTTCCTGGTATTGTACATTATATATAATGTACACATTGGACTACTGCTCTTTTGCCGGCTGTTATGAGGGGATGGTCAATTCGGAACGTGTTTGATTATTTTGTGATACAGGTGGAGTTTCAGAATCAAAGACAGGAGAACTTTGAATATGTTCATTTGCAGGAGATTGCTTGATAGCAGTAACCGTAGCCGAGTCGGGTTTCAATCCTTCTGAAGTTAGAAGATGGCTAATATACTCTACTTCAGATTCGCAAACCGCAGGCTTATGTTCACTAAAACCGAATACATTTTAGAGTAGATGACCGTGTGAGTGGTGGTTCCTTAGTTTCTAATACTACGGAAAACGTTTAATTCATTTAATCAACCTCAGTGCTAGGTTACAGACCCAGCAGTGGTAGTGACTTTGTATTAGCAGCTTGAAATGACATGTGACCCCTTATGTCTGTCATTGGTTGTAACACTTGATTCGCATACATAATGAAAATGTTCCACCGTTTGAATTGAAGGCACTATTGTCATGAAACTGGCACTCATGATTCTTGTAATTTTGTATGTTATACGCACTTACTGAATACTGTTCTGATATTTATTCGGGCTGACTCGTACATGGCGTTCACTATTGCGCTGTTATTGATATTTCCCTTGTCTAAGGAGTTATTCCAAGTACTCATGACTCATTTTTGGTTGAATGTGTAAGCAGTGTTGACAGCTGTTTGAAGTATGAACCTCCCTTTCCCGTATCGGTTTCGGTTTGTACTCGCATGTCAATGATTATGATATAATATTGACAAGCATTGTAGCGTAAGTTATATTGGACATGACAAATCACATGTACTTTTTACTGATGCACAGACTCGTACGTGGAAGAAAACAAGTGTAATTGATCACGAATTTAAAATAATCATGAAAGGTGATTGTGAAACAATGCAAACATACACCAATACACCATAGACAAGTCGAAATAAAATTCGAGTTCTGTTTATTCTATGATATATTTGAATCATAAACGCATACATGTAGTACACATACACACGACAACAAATGATGAAGACAAATTTATGTTTCTTGTGATTGTCTTCTCGCCAGCAACAACAGAATGTATTTGTACACTATTTTATGATTTGCCAATTAAATAACTCATTATCAGACTTATTATGGTCAGTCATTCAACAACCTACATTAATGCAGATCGTGTGAATATTACATGAATGTCAGTGTGTATAAAGTTGTGATTTCCTATAAGAATAGTGCTGGTTATTGTTCAAATTCGCTAAAAAGGTGCTGTATAATGTAATCATGTATTATATCTATGTACATGTGTGTGCGCCAGGGGAACGTACCTATTGAGTGTTATCTTAACAATTATACTGCTGAAACCTTCATGTAGCGACTTTGCTCTGGTTGTATATTAAACGTATACAATATACTATCATAAAAGCGTGTCTAGGCGGCGCACCATGTCAACTGTGTTGTCCTGGTTCTTTTATGGCGGTATTGTTGCCCAGATATGTGGAAATATTTAATCCTCAATGTCAGATATGTGGATATGTAAATCTTGATAGGCAAAATAAAAATTGCCCATTTTCAATTCAATTGTTGTTTACTTGTACATTGGTTTGCATGGTAACTCCTGATACGACTTCTATACTCGTGATAGTGATAACGAACGATGATGCGCAGCATCACTTCATGCTGGCTGGTGGTTCGTTGGCTGTACCAATGTTAATTTAAATGGAGAATATTACCCCCCAGGAACCCACTAGGAGTCTCATCACATAATGGTCGTAGTGGGATACCTTATTATGGGTTTACAACTGCGTATTCCTTAAAATCAACTACAATGATGTTCAAACGTACAATATAAAACACAACAAAACATAATATTGAGGCATGTTAGATAAAATGTGACATAATAAACGAAATTGTAATAAATAATATCCGATGCATATACATGTAATGGCTATTTATACGTGGGGCTCCAACAGTTGTATGATGACTGGAGTTATCGAGATATAGTTTTATTTATATCTACAACTTGACATATTTATATATTATGTAGTATTTCAAATATGTCTCTGTCACACCACATTTGTAATCGATAGTAAAATTCTACATAGATCAAGGACACCCCTTGTATTGGGAACCACTAAACCTTAAACACATAAAGATCAATTTGGCAACCCATCACTGTCTTGAAATTGTTAGTATCAATACTGGGAGCTTCAATTAGGATGCAGAACTCACAGTGATACATCTATATTCTTTATCAATATTATAATTGTAGGTTTTACCATCAGTCTTGAAAGGAAATATGTAGTTGGAATGAAGTTGGTATTGCATGATTTGATTGGCTTGTGTCTGTTATTTATGAAGACAGGTCTTTGCAGTGTTATTGTTATGTACGTACACTAGCGAAACAGTGCATGAGTAACCATTGAATTAAACGTTATACATTAATTATTCTTGGAATACGTTAATAGATATTTCATCGAAACGCATTTCATTTAAAAATGTCAAACCAACAATCATTTCATCATAAGAATTTAATAAACACATGATGTCCCCACTACAAGTTCAATATTGCGTATGTCTTGCATGAAGCCGTGATGCACGCTTGGTACTAGCCTCATATGAACAAGATGATTCCAAATGTTCTCATAGTAATGTAGAAAGATCAGATAAACATCAAACAGTACGCCTTCTCTCGAATATTTGTAGCAAAGTGTAGTATTCCAGGGTACTTCTAAATAGATCGAGAAACTTCAATGATCTACTCGTACGTGCTGCATCCGTATTTTAGTTAAGTTATCAACTTTATAAACTAGATATGTGTTCATGGGACAAGGATGTCCTCGTAAAGTATTTTGAAATTGAAGTAAGGATTAACATCTTATGGTGAGAATGAATAAACTATGTATAATGGACTGTGTGTATGTTACAATCGACATTGCAAAATATTGTACCCAGTAAAATTTGGTGTAGATTTCTTTGTTGTTACTTGGTATACATTAAACTTTATATGTGCTCAGTTACATTTTTGCGGTAGAATATATTGCGAATGTTTTAAAATTTCGTCACAATCCAGTATGTAGAAGTTGAAAAGGGAGTTGGAAAGGACATGTACGAGTAAACTGTCAATTCATCATGCTGCATAAATAAAGTAGTTTTTAATACGTTTTGTATTTCAGGCTTGTCTTATGGTTTATGTTTCCATTATTATGTCTCAATATCCCTCAAACATCTGTACATACGATATTTGTTTAACTATTAGGCATTGGTAAGCTTTAATATGTATTTTTATTCCACTCGACTTTATCGGTCATCAATTCTCTCCAGGGCATACGCTGCACTTAGCGTCATTAAGTGACTATACGTTATATTTTTAACATCACGACTTACTTTGGAGTTGCTAAATATGCAGCATTTATTACGTCAGTAAGCAAGATAAAGGTTGGAAAACTTTAATAAGTGACATCGTCTTCACAAAGCTTCATTCTTCACTGCCCGACTATTACAGAACGGAAGAATTAATCAGCGTGGTAATTGTAATTTTTAAAACATTTAATGAAAGTGCGTTTTAAAATCCATGTAAATGTTCGGAAGATACTAAACTGTGATTACTCTCAAAAACGTGATACAAGTGATAGTGTAACAATTATTTCTTCTTCAAATAGATCTTTCTGAAATTTCGTGGAGTGTACACAATTATGATAAAGACGATGAAATGTGAGTATCATTAATATTCACTTCATATAATATTTTTGTGTTACAGTATTTTTACAGACAATTCCAAGTCGCTGTGGGGTTGATGTATCTATTAATGTTTTAGATGTATGTTAAGTTCCCCCTTTTCCCATACGCAGTTCATTGACTTCATATACTATCCATGTCATTTTCATACTACATAGGCCCATGGCAACTGGTTTCCGTGTCGTGTCATGTTGTTTATTTCATTCAGCCAATGCCTTTACTCACTTTGTGTCCTCTTAAATTCTGTATGGATGTTTTGGATACTCAGCCAGACAATCCATTGCTTCTCCAGTGTTCTATGTTTATATTTCCCTGGGGTCTGTGTAGGGATTTATTGTCTGATGTAACAATTTTCTCTTTCTTTCAAATGTACACTATTAATCATTTGACTCGAGGTAAATGTTAAATATTTCAGATTTCGGACTTTTCCAACTGTTGATGTTTTATTGTAACATATTTCAATAAAATGTGTTGTATAATTTGTCTAATCAAACTATTGTAATTAAGCCATTTACGTTAGTAACGAATTATTTAACATTTTTACAAACAACGTTTGTATCTCACTGTATTGTATAAGTATACTTACGTTGGATCTATATATCTGAGACGTACATATTGAGACGGTAGTATCGATATTTTGCGACCCGCGTTATTTAATGTTTTGAAATTGGCGGAAGCTTAAAAGCGGACTTAAATTTGAAATTTCAATACCAATTTTAACTAATACCCGTATTCGATCTTTAATACATTATACAACTACATGTACGAGTCAATACGTTTATAATGCGCCTATATGAAGCTAGTATTCATCAATG
This sequence comes from Mactromeris polynyma, assembly GCA_032209605.1. Classification (NCBI taxonomy): domain Eukaryota; kingdom Metazoa; phylum Mollusca; class Bivalvia; order Venerida; family Mactridae; genus Mactromeris; species Mactromeris polynyma. The sequence continues at coordinate 6,245,090 of JASFXZ010000013.1, forward strand.
GAACAGAAATGAAAATACGACGATAAGCACACACGCTTGTTACTTCTTAACCTCTCAACTGCAATGAAGGAAATACAAAAAGATAAATGTCGTAGATAGAATTATGTATTCCGGTCTGTTAAATAAAATTATGTTTTTTTAACATTTTGAAAAATAAATCCTTACAAAAAATTAACGGATCTATTTTTACTTCAATCCAATACCTCTCAAATCAGGGTCATTCTATATATGCTTTTTTCTCGTAGATTCGTGCCCCTTAACATTCATTACACATTTTTCTTACATATTTGCATGTTAAACTAAAACAAGTCTGAAGCAACATTTGTTTATGTTTTGGAATTAAATAAGTGCTTAAAATCAGAAGGTCAGTGACATGGATCGTATGGAACCTTTCTCATTAGATTCGTTCCCCCAGTAAATCTGCCTCGTTCTGGTTTCTTAATAATTTAATGACGAAAAAAGATAATGGTAATGTTCGCAAATATTACGAAAACTCCGTGAACATATGATTGGTCAGATTTATAAAAGCCCCCTTCGATGACAACTTTTGGTTGGTCAAAATCAATGTGATACAGCTACGTCAAACAATCTTCCTTTATATTTTCTTTTAAATACGACAAATTATGTTTTCTGACATACTGTACGTGTATATATATATTACAATTAAAGAATAAATGCAATATTTGAATAATCTTTAACCATGATTGTGAAGATTTTGTATTTTCTACGTTAGGATGTTTGGAGTGCCATGCATGCACAAACATTGTTGATTCGACATCATTCTATACAACACAAACATGTGCACAGAGTGAAGTAAGATGCTGTTGGAACGATTTAATTAATTCATGCCTATAATAATGAGTGCGTGAGTTAGTGACTGACTGTCTCAGTGAGTGAACGAATTTTCCACATGATCGTATTAAAAATGATTAATACCCAACGGAAGAAGTTATATAATTCAAATTTGACTGTAATTATATGAAGAATGTGCTGTTTTTATTAATAAATTGATGTCTGTTATGGATATATTCTAAGCCATAAACTTTTAATGTACACAAGAAGTGTATTATCACGAATTTTAATGGTGTTGTTTTAATTTTGTTGAAGTGATGTCATTTCGATTATGAAACTACGAAGGAAACATTTCTCCCGATAGGAGAACGAATTTATTATTTGAATAACAATACGTCACACGCGATAAGTACTTAATGTCATCTTGTATGAAACTTTTTTTTGCAGTCATGTTCTATGGATCGTGTTCTGTTGACAAACGGCATACTGTTCACATTCGGATGTTAACCTAATCAGGCAAGGTTTGCAAATTATACTCGAATTGTAATGAAAAGTCGCATTGCAATGTAACTAGCAGGGATGTCCGGTTTCGATTTCCGGGCTGGGCAGATCACGGCCTTTCGTGACATTTGGCTACGGTCAATTGTCCTCCACCTCTGATTCAGGTGGAGTAGCTATCTGCTGTTTGTGTAAGGCCAATCTAGGACATTTAATGCAGGAACATCAGACTGTCATGAATAACAGATACATTGTTGAAGGACGGTTTCAAACGGGCTAAAACAAACCAATACATGTATATTCTCAAACGTTATATTACTAACTTGGGTATCCCTCCCGGATTTACACATTAAAACGCTACAAGTAAATAGTACAGGCTTATGTCAAAATTCAATAGAGTTATTACTGTTGTAAATATTTATATATTGAAGATATACGATTGGTTCATGAATGATGAGTTGTATTTTTCACCATTGAGGAACAATAATTTAATACAATACTGCAATACACTACACTACATAATTCAAGCAGTTAAGCCACTTTATATAATTTCAGCAACCATTCTTGGCAAAAAAACGTCGCATTCGTAAAGTAACGAGCACACAGTCCCTGAGAAGGTAAATAGGTAAATGCTTATAGGTAAATGCTCATAGCTAAATGCCCATAAAAAGCTGGATCATTGGATGTCCGTTTTTCAGACGTCCGCCTGTCTTCTGTCCACACCTTGTTTGTAAACACTCTGATGGTCACCATTTTGGTATATTCTTGATAAAACAAGCTGTCTCGATAAAATCAATGTCAAGTTTGATAATGGATACTGGGTCATTTTGGGTAAAACGTAGGACTAAATATCAAATAAGAGATTATATGTCTACCTGAAATACATGAAACGTGATCAGATTGTTTTTCTCAATGAAATGCAATTCAAGTTTGATATTGAGTCACGTGGGGTCTGAAGCTTGGTTACACAGCTTCATCAAAACAAAGTGTGGGAACAATAGCAAAGAACATTTAAGTTGTTACAGGGAACGCCGCATACAATGTATATAAGACAATTACTCCCCACACATACTCCATGGAAAATAGCAGTCTACAAATTATAAAAACTGAGGGGCAATAGTACTCATGTATGTGAATAGGTTTGTATGAATGATCTGGCCGCCGACCAAAAAGAACAACTAAGTAGCATTTAGGGGAACAATAATGGGGGAATGCAATGGATGGAAAACATCATGGAACAAGTCGAGAATGTCAGTAATAATAGGCCGAAATAATTGCACATGGGGAAAGGGGAACTTAAAATACATCTATGACATGAACAAAAACAAAAACATACAGCGATTTACATCATTGGTCCCTACGATTTTGTTTGCTTGAAGTATACTACAGTGTATTCTCGATTTCCCACTAGCGGACGGGTGAGGAGGGCTCTCACACATACACCCAAAACTCAGCGTTGCTAGTTGTTTGCACCTACGATGCTCAGACTTGGCGTACACATCAACATCGTCCAGGTACGCCACTGGCACCCCCATTTTCTTCTCGTAACACATGAAACGTCATCAAATTACGTTGGGTCATTAAGTAGGGTCACAGGGTCAGAGTATAGACACTCTCTAGACCGCATGTTCTACTTGAACTTCATGAAACCTATTCAGAATGGTTGTCTTAATGATATACAAATCATTGACGTTAGGTAAAAAACTCGATCACACGGTAACAACTAAAATACAACATTGTCAACAATCTAGAGGCTACATGTTTGCCTGATCTGCATGAAATCCGAGTGTATCTTTATTTTCTTTAATATATCAATGTCAAGTTCGATATTTGGTCAACAACAGGATCACAATATAAAATCATAGAAGACCTTGTTAACTGTTGGGAGGCCATACTTTCTACCCAATCGTCATGAACATGGTCTGAATGTTGATCCTTATGTATTCTAAACTGGGTCATTCAGCTTCACAGGGTGACATCATACGAAAGGTAACACGCTACATGACACATATACATGCAGTACTTAATCTACTTTAGATAAGATCACAGTGTCTTTATTGAGTTTAACATCGAAAGTTGGTCATTAGACAATGCCATAAGAAACATTGTAAAATTTCTAGCAACTTAATTTCGTCACCTATTGTTACCTTATTTAGACAAAATGTGTATCCTCATAACACATTGGCCTGGTAAGACTAGAACCCTTTACCATCATGCATCTACTATTTTGTTGTCATTTATTCCTTATGTCGATAGCATTAAAATGTGTATCGTCTTTTCTAACGTATACGTAGCGGAGTAACCTCGGGCAAAGTCTACCCTCCTGTTTGATACCAATGGTCGTTGTGGCATCAAACGAACCTATCTCTTGTGAATGTTAAGATAATGTGTGGGTGTCTCGATAATGTAATTTTAATGTAGTTGCATGTACACACACAACTATGAGCACCAGACCTTCGTTTCGATCATCGTATGATCATGCTAAAATCCCAGGTAGAAGATAGACAAATGCAACATAATTATGGCAACTATACATTTTTATTCCTCGTGATAGAATAACTACTTGATATAACAAAATCTTGAGAGCAGAACAGCGACCGTTAGAGCAACACTACATTACTCCGTCTATACAACACGTTACATTTCGTCTATACAACGCGTTACATTTCGTCTACATAACACGTTACATTTCGTCTATACAACACGTTACATTTCGTCTACATAACACGTTACATTTCGTCTATACAACACGTTACATTTCGTCTATACAACACGTTACATTTCGTCTACATAACACGTTACATTTCGTCTATACAACACGCTACATTTCGTCTATACAACACGTTACATTTCGTCTACATAACACGTTACATTTCGTCTACATAACACGTTACATTTCGTCTACATAACACGTTACATTTCGTCTACATAACACGTTACATTTCGTCTACATAACACGTTACATTTCGTCTACATAACACGTTACATTTCGTCTACATAACACGTTACATTTCGTCTATACAACACGTTACATTTCGTCTATACAACACGTTACATTTCGTCTACATAACACGTTACATTTCGTCTAAACAACACATTACATTTCGTCTACATAACACGTTACATTTCGTCTATACAACACGCTACATTTCGTCTATACAACACGTTACATTTCGTCTACATAACACGTTACATTTCGTCTACATAACACGTTACATTTCGTCTACATAACACGTTACATTTCGTCTACATAACACGTTACATTTCGTCTACATAACACGTTACATTTCGTCTACATAACATGTTACATTTCGTCTATACAACACATTACATTTCGTCTACATAACACGTTACATTTCGTCTACATAACACGTTACATTTCGTCTATACAACACGTTACATTTCGTCTACATAACACGTTACATTTCGTCTATACAACACGTCACATTTCGTCTATAAAACATGTTACATTTCGTCTACATAACACGTTACATTTCGTCTATACAACACGCTACATTTCGTCTTTACAACACGTTACATTTCGTCTACATAACACGTTACATTTCGTCTACATAACACGTTACATTTTGTCTACATAACACGTTACATTTCGTCTACATAACACGTTACATTTCGTCTATACAACACGTCACATTTCGTCTATAAAACATGTTACATTTCGTCTACATAACACGTTACATTTCGTCTATACAACACGCTACATTTCGTCTATACAACACGTTACATTTCGTCTACATAACACGTTACATTTCGTCTACATAACACGTTACATTTTGTCTACATTACACGTTACATTTCGTCTACATAACACGTTACATTTCGTCTACATAACACGTTACATTTCGTCTACATAACACGTTACATTTCGTCTACATAACACGTTACATTTCGTCTATACAACACATTACATTTCGTCTACATAACACGTTACATTTCGTTTACATAACACGTTACATTTCGTCTATACACCACGTTACATTTCGTCTATACAACACGCTACATTTCGTCTACATAACACGTTACATTTCGTCTATACAACATGTTACATTTTGTGATCACTTATTGATATTAAGGGGTTATTCTCTTTATGAATATTGTGCTATATTACCTGTACATGGAGATATAGAAACATTTTACATTGTAATTCTAATATGTGTAAAGTTGTTGCTAAAATATATCACAATTTTCCTGTTTCAATGGAGATTTTGACCGGTTTGTGGACTAAAACAATTATCAGTCATAACCCTATGACGTAGGTGGTGACTTATGTTCATCTTGCAGCTGTGATATCGATACAATCATTATAATCCCATGTAATGTTTCATATCAAGCAGATGATACTTAGGTAATATTCAGAAAATTCCATAATGCTTCATAGATCATGCATAAAATCATGTAAGAAAATACGACAGTCTTAAACTGCAAATTGTGGTTAAAGTATATTAAACATATAGGCTACACTATTGCTGAACTATGGACACTTGTTGAACAACTACTAAACAACACAGAATTCAACTATGGTTAAGTATTACGGAACAAGTACACTTTCTTAACCATGGGTTAAATATATTTTTCATCTCTAATATCGTTCAAATGATAATAATATGATGTCTTTATTCCTTTTACTTCTGATGTTTTTTTGCATGCTTGTAACACATTTGAACGAAACCTGTGAAAGGTGATAGTGTATCAACATGTTTCCGTATATATATATTAACAGTTTCGTTCGCCTTTCATTCATTCATTTGTTTCGGTTTGAAGACGATTCAAGAGATGACATCGAAAGGAAAGTTCAGAGTTGACTTATCTAGAGCTGACGGATCTCATGCTTGTGAACTGTTCCAAACTTTGTACTTATCTCCCGGGTCGTCAATATACACTTCATATTGACCTCGGAACGGGAACCGCAGGTCTGTACTTTATCGCATTCATCTGAAAAGTACCATGCATACTTAGTGCAAGTCGTTAATGTAACCGTCATTTTATAAGAATTGAACAGTATAAGAAGACAGTATATTTGTACCAGTGTTAATGCAAAGAGTGTGAATCCGCAACGATGCAATCACGTGTGTGCAGCACTAAAGTAACTTCGTTGGTTTTTATTTTACCATCTGAGGGTGTAGAATGTAGGTCAGGTCAAATGTATTTGATCGTATATGTTTGTAGTTGGAATATTGCTGATCGTGTTATATTTGTTTTTTTGCCATTATTAAAAAAGGTCATTCAAATCGCATTTCTGCATCGCAAATTGAAGCAATAAAATGTATCAAAACAGACAAAAATAAATTGTTATTTTATCGTAGTTTAGTAGAAAAATATACTATTTACTCTGTTACAGGAAATTCATTGCTATATAACAGTCGATATGACTTCGACACCCGTGATAGTGGACGCACATGCATAATAGGAGGTCCAGGTGGTTAGTGGCACGGTCATTGTGGTTCCGTTAACTTAAATGGTCACTTTTAACCAGTATTATTCCTTAAAATCAACTACAATGATGTTCAAACCAAGTGAAATGTCATAATGTAATATAATACATAATTGTAACACAATGTTGAGAATAGAATGTGGCATGAAAATACGAAAGTGTAAGATACGTCTATCTCAACAAAACAAAGTATGCATTCCTACTGAAATTCTACTAAATTAGTCACAACCAAATATTTCCTATGAAATTAAAATGGATGATACTTTTAAGAATGTTATTTTTTTATTCATCGTCTACAAGAATGTATTGTTTACATAAAATGCAATGAAATTTGGTACAACTGTGAGCATCGGTTATTATGAGATGTTTTACATGTACTTGTATTTTTTTTAAGGTTTGAGTATTCCAATTTTGGAAACCGATACTCGAAGATTATAGATAAAATCAGGACATTCTTAGATCACACATTGCGTTGTCAAGATTACTACCATAGCACCGCTGATGTGTAATAACTGAAAATGTGCAACATTAAATGGTGTCATTAAAATACCCTTACTTTTCAATGAAATGGAACAGACCATTGTAAAAAACCGACCGATCAGTTAAATATAATATGTCTTTCATCAACAAGCACTGAGACGCAGCGTTATTATCTTTGAACCTTAAACCTATCACCTTATGTGTCGGGAAAATTAAAGAAATATTTCCGAAGAAATCCATTTAATTTGAGATTTTACCCAACTAATCAAAACAATTATTACCTAAGTACTAGTTTTCCAGTTATATATATACACTATATATATCTGCAATATCTATGCGTAGAAGATATATAGTTACAACTTTCATATGTGTTGCCGGGACACTTTATGCTCAACTTATTGTCAATATGTTATATAAGACAGATAAGGTTGTCACAGGAAACGCCACATTCACAAGACAATGCATCCCCATACATGAAGCAAGAATCAGGAATAATTACACACACCTTTTTCAGTTAGATAATTGAGCATATATTACGATTTGATAAACTTGAGAATGGTCAGTGAATGAGAACATGCTTATGAAAATCTTAAGCAATCGACATGTTGTACACAACAACGGTATTCCGAAAATAAAATGAAGGGGCAAAAAATCACAAACGCTCATGAAAATTCACGGTATTATTCACCCTTAGGGTGCAGCTTAAAGTATTCAGGCATTAACTACTGATGGAATGAGAACTGTGTTGATCACGTGTATGATGTCGTTTAGTACAGCAACGTCTGCTTGTTCAACGTTAGCATCGTTGATCCTATAAACAAATGAAATAAACATGTAAAGAAATGGAGGTTTTAGTCACACAATAAACAGCTGGGGACATGTAGTGACTATTCCAGCTATTAAGGTAGAGGAAGTGTGCATCTCGGTACAAGCACGAACCTTCCGTTAGCCAGACTGATGAGTTGTATCTTCATATTCTACGAACTACGTCCTTGCGAATGTTTCTCTTTCCAATATTAAAAATGAATCTAATGATACCTAGGCGGGGTATAATAACAACAGCACACTCGAGTCTACCATTATTTAGTGTTTGCATAATACACCTGATGCACTTGATAAAAAAGCCGTTAGATAGTGGAGCACATGATTCCGAAAGTGGACTGCAGTGCTTGGAGATGTTAATACATACTTATTAGAATATATAAGTGCATCGTCTCAATATGTACGATGTCCTATGCATCCAATTTCGTTGCATTTAATTCATAGTTATACGTAGAGACCCTACAGAAGTATGATGACTAGAGTTATCGAGGTCCATCTATATCATTAACCAATATTATAAATGTAGGAACGACGCAATGCGTACTTTTGTAATATCACTTTGCTAAATTAGGTGTTGTTGTACGCCATCTAACATTCTTACGCAGTTAAGCTAGATATGGCATGTGAAGTCGTATGCCTATATCGAGCTTATCTATCAACTATGTTTATGTCTATGTTTACATCGGCGCTGGCTTGTAAGTCAATCAGTTCCTTTCGGCGGTTTACCGTCTGTCTTAAATTCACACCGGAACCTAATGATAAGACAAACTAAGTTGGACTGAAGGTTGTATTGCAGGACTAGATCGGCTTGTGTCTGTTATTTTTGCAGACTGGTCGACGCTTTATATATACACTGGCGGAAAAGGTTTTGTGAAAGACATAAGACTGTATACAATTTTAGGCATTACTTTTCTTTAGAAATTGTGAATAGAAATACATGTATCATCAAAAATCAATCAATTTAAAAAAACGTTAGACCAACATTTATCATGTCATCATTAGAATTTAACCAACACATGATGTCTCCAAAACCAGTTCACAAGTTCGGTATCTGGTATGTCCACCATGGGCAGTGATACTGGCTGGTACCGACGTCTTAAGGACCCTACAAGACAATTGACGAGTATCCGAGGAACCCTACTCTAGATCCAAACAAATGCAGGCGACTACTCTGGCATCGTTACAAATGCTCAAATGGCGGAAGGTCAGGTGATGATGAAAGCCACAGCATAACATCGATATTCTCAACGAGGAACCGTCAACGAGGAACCGTATTGAAACCCGACGGATAGGTACGATACAAATCAAATAGTACATGGCACACGTAGTTGCTAATACTTCAACGCGTAAATTCTTCCGTGCCAATTTGGCTGAAAACAATTACCAAAGTCATAAATCCTCCACCTCTGAACTCTGATTTATGTGGAGACAGATTTTGCTCGCAGAGGAACAGGTTAGTACGGGTTGGTAACAGGGTAGGTCAACTGACCGTCGTATATTGATGACATACTGTTGGAAATCCAAAATAAACAAAGACACGAGCACACTACATCGTCCATGTTAAAAGAATATGCCTTAAATATCATACTTATACGTAGACGATTACCACGGTGATTCTGTTGCGTCAGGAAACTAGCCACTACGGGTGCCACGTGTGTCAAGCTAAAACGTGACGAGACGTTGTTGCACAAGTTGGATGACGTGTGTCTAGATGATTTCATTATGGTATTGTTGTTTCCCCACGCAGATGTCATTAAAACGTTCTCCGACGCGGTGGTACATTCTCGAACGGCCGTCATTTCTGTCCAAATGGAAATATTTCTTGACCGTGAAAATAACTCGCCATGTCCCGTCGATTAAAGTGAAGATTCTTCTGCACAAAGTCAGGCGTAATGCACGATGAGTTTGTTGACGAATTTGTCGTGAGCGAATGTGCCATTTTCGCAGTCAATTCCGTTTAGTACTAGGACTGATTAAACATAATCAATGTGTACTGTTAGCAGTCATATTCTCAGTTTTTTAGTGGTTCAGGAGGTGCAAATCCGGATGTAATTATCTGACAATATTACGTTACACGTGGACGTCCTGAATCATTCCAATGGCAAGGTGATCGTTATAACTTAGTCATAGCACGGCTAACCAAACAATGTTCACTAAATAACTTTGTTTTCTGGTGTTATTTGCGGTCAAAACGTGAACACAAACTAACGTAGTCGGAAAAAAGTGTCGCACTAAATTGCTGAACTAAAAAGGAACAGTAAAATCTGAAACGTGCGCACGTGCAAATGCATAAAAACGCGTTTACATATAAAGTAAAGATATCATTTGTGTAAAGATTCGTGTTAATATATCGTTTGTTATTGTTATTTTTGTGTATATATTGTGATTATGTTTAGATTTATTTTGTCCTGCCAGTTTACAATCAAGTATTTAATCGAACACTTACTAAAAATAAGTTTTAAAGGTAACTTTAGCGCATTTTGCCAGCGTTATAATATCTATAGTTTCGTCTGAAATTTACTTTAGATGCAAAGAATAATGATATATCGTTCTATAACAGCCCCTAAGTTAAGTACAGTCAACTAGTCCAATTCATTTACTATGCTGTTTAAATACACGCTTTTTTAAAATATGTTTAAATTTGTGTAGATTTGCCACATGGTTTTTGTCTTTTGTCTTTCATTCCAATGTTTACATATAAAAATCCCTCAAACATCAGTACGGACGCTGTTTTTTAAACTATTGGAAAGCTTTGAGATGTATTATTTAACTATTTCACTAAACTTTGCCAAACGTGAACTCTCTACTGAACATATGCTGAACTAATTGTCATAACTTAATCATGGTTTATCGTTTTACATCACGACTTTTCATGGGTTTGCTAAATATGTAGCGTTTATCACGTCGGTAAGACAGATAAAGGTTGGAGTAGTTTCATTGTTGTAAACGTTCTAACTGAGCCGCATAACTCACTGCTTGATTGTCTGGATTATTTATAAAATTACAGTACGAAAGGATGAATCAACTTGGTAATTACACATTTCAATTAGTTATAAACAACAGAACTTAAATCGAATCGTAAAAAGTATGCCAATGTAAGAATGATGATAACTTCTGATTCCTCTCAAAGAAGTTACTTATTAATTCGATTATTTTCTCGAAGTTCGGTTACTTTCATCGAATAAGATAAAGATTTACACGATTAAGTGTGAATACCATCAATAATCATTTCATCGAATAATATTCGTGTTACATGTACTAACACATGTATACAATTATTCGTCTAACTCGACATTTGTGTTTATTGTTCCAGGTTTCAGAGTTTTCCTACTGTTCTGTTATTGCTGTTTCCCTACTGGTCAGTAGTATTGTCCTACACATCATGGCATTAAATAATGTCTTAAATGCATGCATTGTATTATTAAAAACACATATAATTCATTAACATGTGTTGGATAATTTGGCTACACAAACTACTATAATCAAGTCATTTACATTTGTTAAGGAATTATTTCACACTTTTTAAACAAGTTATCTATCTCCTTGTATTGTACTTTAAACTGTCGTTGGATATATATATCTGAGACGTTGATGTACGGAGACGGTAGTTTCTATATTTTGCGATGCGCGGTATATTGTTCATGTCAAAGTGATGAATATTTATGGCGAACATGGAAATTCACGGAAGCTCTTCGACAATCTACGGCAATCGCGACACGGTCAAACGTCAAAGTACAAAGTCAACTATTGAGCTGAAAAGTACTTCATATACAATTACGTGTTGCAATTGTTGTGGTTTGAATGGATAATAAATCGATATTTGGCCTTTTATACATTACATCACATGTAAACATTCAATGACAATAACTCATCCATTCACCAATAGAAAATAATGTTTAAGTATTTTAAGTAATTATTAAGTATTGATACATCTTATCATACCATCTTACATGCAAAAATGGCTGAACGTATCTCACAAAATTTACTTCATCGAAAGGCATCAAACGCTCGACACTGAATAAACGATAAATTAAACACATAATACACATATATATATCTATCGATTAAACCAAACACCAAAGCAAAACATGTTAATACACGAATCGTGCTAATACGTTTGTTATTCGGGGATTTACCTTTAATCTTCATCAAGGAAACAAAACGACGCTATGCGCGCACTTTTTATTTCTCCTAATTGTATAACCATTTTACTGGAATGAATGAAATCTTCGTTTTTTTTAATACAAATGCATGTTGTCTGTCAATACGCGTATATCTATTGTTACAATGTTTCCTATGGTCATATGTTCTGTCCAGTAAATGTCTGAAATGCGTTGTCTGATGTTTTTAACCACGATGGCTCTTCGAAAGTTTTAGTTACAATTAACGGCTGAATGTTATATTTGAATTTTCTTTTACCATGATTGAGAATACTTTGTATTTTCTACATTAGAATGTTTGGAGTGTTATGCTTGCACAGGCATTGCTGACACCACAACGTGCAATACAAAACAAACATGTGCACCGAATGAGGTAAGATGTGTGAACGATTTGAATATGTTCTGTATATAAAATGTGGAAGTGAAAGAGTGTGTGTCTGTATGGCTGTACGACTGAGTGAGCGAGCTTACCTAATGATCGTTACTAAAACTATAATTATTATATGTTTGAAGAAGAAGTTATATTATTCGAATATGACAGTAATTATAAATAGTGTGTTGTATATTATGGACACATGTTAAGCCTTACACTTAGACGTACAAAAGGAGTGTATGCCACGAATTTTAATGGTGTGGTTTTGTTGAGTCGATGACATTTAGATTATGACGGTGTGAAGGAACACATTTCTCCATATAAGTGTACGAATTTACTACGAGAAACCATTACGTTACATGCGAATACCACTTTATGTAATATTGTATCAGCATCATTTTGCAGTCATGTTTTATGGATCGTGTTCAGTCTACACACGGCACACTGTATACATTCGGATGTTTACCTAATCAAGTAGGTGTTTCTTGTTTGATACAATTGTAATAATAAGTCACATTGAAATGTTCCAATATGGCAAATGCTATATTCTTGTGATAAATGCTATATGTTGTAACAAAGACACGACTATTTGACGACGACCGATTACCATTCACTTATGGCGTCAATAACACTGATTGCCTAAATATATCAATGTTAGCAGTGTTTTATTTAGTGAGTTACTTAATTGTACTGTCTGCTTCATGTAGGCATTGTCGTGTGGCGTTCCATGCAGCAACTTATTCTCTTTGTTATAATAAAACATTTTGCAGCAATGCTACAATCATACTGGTAGTGGTTCAATCATCGGTAGAAGAGATATAACAAGGCGACAAGACCAAAGGTGTTCCGAATGCTGCTCGACCGATCTTTGTGGAATCCAGCTTTGCTCTCATTTAGCACGTAAATAATAAACACTAATCAATCAAATTCAGATTAAGTTAACTATTCTAATTTACATAAATACACAAACTTTATTGGATTCAAGTTTAAAAGATATGTTGTCACGTGCCTAACGTAGCATAAGATAATACATTTAACACCATTACTAAATATTTGACAACACCACAGACAACATTAATGTTGATACCTGATTTGAAAATTTGCTTTCACACGAGAAACAGTATCCTAATATGGTATATATTGGAGTAAACTACATAGTTGATACATGTATTTACGAGCCGGTCTTACGAGTAGATCATGTCACACGGTTGGTTGTCCTCCACCTCTGATCCACGTGAAGACGTTTCATGGCGTGTGGAAAGGCAAGGTAGTACTGGTTAGTGAAAAACTAAAATGTCTGATGTCGTATTGCGTGGGCAAAAGCACTGATACAATACATGCCCAGATTGTGACTGATTCATGTTGGATCAAAAACTCGGTCACACGGTAAAAATATTGTTAACACTCTAAATGCCACATCGTGCCATCATCTGTATGAAAACCTGTCATAATTATTTCCTTATAAAGTCTGTGTCAAGATAAATGCGTGGTCACATCAGGTAAATGACCAGATCACAATGTCAAATTATAGAGTATCATGTTGTCTGTTGTAAGACCCTTATGTCTACCCCCAATTTCATGAACAAAGTCAAAATGCTGTTCCTTATGCATTATACTGGGTAATTCAGGGACCACATTCTATGTCACTGGGTAAAATCATTAGAAGGAATATTTACACAATACAGGCCACATATGCATGTAGCACTAAATCTACATAATATTGAAATTCATTTGTTCAATTCATAAACTTCATTTCTCCACCGTTACTTTATTTACACAAAATGCATATCCTTAAAAAACCTTGGTTTGGTTGTAATATGGGTAAGAGAAGATCAGTTTACCACGCTTTTGCTGTTGTTGTATCAATTCTCTCTAATATCGGTACCATGAATGTGCATGCCTACTTACTTTCCTACCGTATGCTTGGTGACTGAGGTTAGCGATCTAGAGTCATGTCGGCTCTTTGTTTTGTTACAAATGGTCATTTTAGCATCCAACGAACATCACGCATGTGATTGTTAAGGTAAGTCAAGTATGCTTTTGAATATATAGAATCATAGTCAGTAATCTGGATAGCAAATTTCATATAGTAAAGATCCATGTACCATACTGGTAATCTAATTGTTTGTTTAATAATTGGTCGAGGCATCTGGTATGTTGGTATGCTGGTATATTGTGTACAACCAGGTCAATCTAGTTATTTTCCTCCTTATTTTAGTACATGGAGGATGGACTGAATGGCTTCCATGGGGAAGTTGCTCTGTAAGTTGTGGTGCTGGAATGCAGCGTCGAACCAGAAACTGTACAAATCCTGCACCGAGTAGATTTGGTGACCACTGTCTCGGGGACAGTTTCGGCATTCAACCTTGCTTACCAGGGGCATGTTTAGGTGAGAGTGTTACGTATGTTACTGATTTGTATAATGCTTACCGCATACAATACGATATAAGCATTCCAAAATCATTACGATACGTAGGGTGCACCACTGCAACCCTTTATGTCAAAACGACACATAATGTTAAAGCAAAGACATCAACTCTATATTAATATATATGGTGTGGCCCCTTACATGCTCATGCAATATTATAATTGGTCAATTTTAAATCTCCTCTAGTGTTTACAATAAGGGTTGAATACATTTATTCTAATTTGTGCAATCTTCTTAAATTCTGATACATAACAGATGAACAGTAGAACATTGAAACCTAAGCATGTCTGACATTTGTGTTTTGTTTGTGTTGTCGTATTGAATGCACGTCGATACAATTTATAGCATTATCAATTATAATAATACATATGAAGGAAATGAAATCAAACTTTTAATATGCTTGATTAAATAATTCGTTTTATTCTTAATACATCACGGAAAAGTTACGGCACTATTCTATTTTTAGACGTACAGTATGAACAAGGCGATATATTATTGTTTCAGAAATATTGTTCATTCTGGAAATTAAATGCACTCTATTCATTAAATGTTAAATTGGATCCTCTGAGTGACTTATTGGCCCCTAAGCACACGTATATAGTACTTCAGGCAAGTAATTAACACGACGGGCAAATAAAATGTGTTGCCGAATAAATCTCTGAGCAGGACGGATGTACGTGGAAAAAACTGCACGTATAAAGGTTTAGTATTTACTTTATCAATTCAGAGTAGTTATTGTTAACCAACAATTTCTTGTCATAAATGGTCTGCGTGGGGAGGCACTGTCTTGTGTTTGTGGCGTTCCCTGTAGTTACGTATTCTCTCTCTGTTCATAAGCTAATGTTTTATCCCGCAGCGGTGAGTCGAATATGATTTGCAACCATAAACCATATGTTAGTTATATAAGATAAAACAAAATATATACCTTTACTTCAGAGATTGACTGTAACAGTATTAAAAACACTGTCGGTTCAGCAAAGAGTGGCCTCTACAATGTTACATTATGGAAATCAAAGACTAACGTAGAAGTATATTGTGACATGGATACAGATGGTGGTGGCTGGACGGTAAAATTGTACTTTAATATCGTTTCATTACCGTGCGACATAATCATACTTCAAGAAAGCAATTTTACGAATTAATGTACCGCTATACTTTTACATACAACTAGTATTTAAAAATTTGAATGTAATTTAAAAGGGGTTTCATGAAATTGAATATACACAAACAATGCACCGATTTCTGCGATATGGTCAACCGGTTTCTTACGCGTTACTGTCATGCAATCAAACTGTATTTGTCATTTTGCAGACATTTGTGTTGTCTATTTGGATGGACATATGTAGTCCATGTATTGCATGAGTGCTCTAAAATTAATGTCCAGGCGCTGTTTAGTTCACTTTATTAAATTTAAGATTACATCCATAAAACACAACCATATTGGTTCGCGTTTTCAATTTGAATTAAAGTTTGAAATATTCTGAAACTCAGCACCTTCAGAATAATTGAGTAAAAGTATCATAGTTTGTAAAATCAAAATATAGTTAATATAATTGTTCCGTTTGTTTACTTAATACGTATATATCGATGATCAACTTATATACTGGAACTTTTGAAATAGTTTTCGACCATCCATGACGCAATGTTTAAGCTGTTACCATCAACAGCTTTAGTTCAACTGAAATACCTTAGGTATAAATGTAATCTTTACATCATGCAAACATGCATAAATCGGTTAAACTTGTTTGGTTTAAGGTATTTCAAACAAGGTTCAATGGTTCAGTAGACTTTGACAGGACATTCCGGGAATATGAAGTTGGATTTGGACAAAGTGATGGTGAATTCTGGCTTGGTATGGATTTAATTACAATAATATCTGTAGGATATCACTAGACTTTATGATAATGAAACATGCAACAACCATATGTCATTTGTTTACACAACATATTACTTTCTTTATAAACTACAGATAGTATTTCTCCTACACAACATATTATCTTTGTTTGCACAAAATTCCTTTCTAAAATCATATTACATTTTCTAAATAACAAATTACATATCCACACACCACATAACATTTCTCCTCAGGACGCATTACACGTATTGGTATTATGATGTTGTACATTTTCTGTACATTGAGCTTCATATCCTGTACAAGAAGATATACAATCTTCCTATTATCAATAGTTGTAAAATTGTTGCTAAAATATATCGTAATTTTGTCTGTGTTTATGGAGATTATGACCGATATTTGGACTATAAATTGATATTTTCAATCCTAACCACAATTACTTGAATCGTAAATAATATGGGTTATTGTTATCAGAAACAATCGTTATAAACCCATGTAAACTCGTAAATCAAGATCGGATGTACTTTATATACATATTTGCACTTGAAAATTCCATCAAATACTTACCTAACGAATGTTGTGGTATTACGCTACAAATTGTGGTTAAGCATATTAAGCATAACTACTACACTTATGTTGCACTATGGACAAGTTTATAAACAAGATTTAACTACGTTTGAGTATTATAGAACCAATACACTTCCTTAATCATATTATTAAAGATACTACAGCAATATCTCCAATATTGCCCCAAGATTCAATGGATGAGTCGGAAATTACAGCAACTCAACGAGTGAACATGAAAGTTACCCATTGAATCGCAGTTCGAACTTAAATGCGTACACAAATGATTTTTATTCGGAAATAGAGCGTTTCTACTAACTATTAGCCGAAAATAAATGTTTCATTTTTTTCTGATCTTCATTTGTTTAGGTTTGAAGACGATTCAAGAGATGACGTCGAGGGGAAAATCCGAATTGAGAATTGACTTAACAGCAGCAGACGGAACTAATGGTTATGAACTTTTGCAAAATTTTTACATGTCTCCTGGTCCTGAATATACACTTCATTTGGGCAAAGTAACGGGAACCGCAGGTTTGTACTTTATCACAGGTATCCTGTCAGCTACATACACACGTATTCTTATAAGAATTGAACAGTGAAATTGTTATCAATATTGAAGAAATACATATACGATCCAAGTTGTTTCATTGAATTAAATACTGATAAAAGTTTGGATGCGCAACAATTCAATTACAAGTGTGCAGCAGTAAAGTAACTTACCTACCTATTATTTTACGATCGGAGGGGAAAAAAGTACATGTCAAGTAAATCGGATCGTCGAATAATACATGGGTAGTGTTTGTTCCATTTTTGTATTGGGAATATTGCTGATCGTGTTAGGTGTGGTTATGTGCCCTTAACAAAGCAAGTAAAGTAAATCAAGGGGGAAAAGTGCGCCCGATGTGGGGCTCGAACCCACGACCCCCTAAACACTAGTACGGCGCTCTACCGACTGAGCTAACCGGGCGGCTGTCTAACCCCACATCACTACACTCCTCCCCCTTCCAGCATTTGAGGCTCAACCATCGTGCAAAATGCAAACGTGAATTGTAACCTTACTACGAACTATCCGGTAATAGGAATGCACATATAGGTAAATTATTGGGTAATTACCTAGTAATCGCGTTACTCATCTTGTCGGTATAGTGATTATCTGGTGACAGTTGTGAGTACTACAATTAAGTGTCGTCCTCATATGTACACGCACTTCTACGGGCTACTTAAAATCCAATTTAGGGTCGTACATGTGAATAAATATTTTTTTCCGAATCTGTTTCATTATCCAGAATATTTGACTTTGTAGTAACTGAGCTTAGATGAACATTTATAGCGCACGCGGAGAGTTACGGATGCACTTTGTTTATTAACGGTGTATCATCGATTAACCGTAGTCGTTCGTAGTTTTTTTGTCAATAAGTGACTTCGATTAATCATCATTTTCGTTAGAGAAAATCATACATACCTTTTGTATATAAAAACACATATCAAAATACTTCTACAGCAAACAGGTCTTAGAAGGTATTCAGTATGTCAAGACAATCGAAATGAATATGGAAAACACCTTGATTATGGACGAAAATATAAGCGCCCAGCGCGGAGCTCGAACGCATGACCCCGATATTAACAGTATTGCGATGTATCGACTGAGCTAGCTGGGCAACTATAACTGTTAATAAAGTAAAAGGCTTGCACACTTTAAGGGATCAGTTATGATAGCATTCGTAAAGGTTTTCAATCACAATAAGATTATGTGTTCTTTGAAATTGAATGTATAGTAAGTATTTTAAATATATTCGGGTTAATTTTAGCTTGTAAAAGATGAAACAAGAAAAATATGGTGTATAAATGGTGTTTTCTAAAAAGACAAATTGCCTAACAATGAACCCAATTGTATTAAGTATAATTGGGTTACAGCGTACAAAATCGTTTCAAATTGATTGTGGTAAAATGTTAGGTAAATAGTTTCAAATGTGTTTACACGTAAAAAATGAAATATACAAATGTATTTCCAACATTACCGGATATAAGTACATTTATACATATTCTCGGATAAAGACGCGTCAGGTATTTAAACAAGGCGCTTGCCTCTTAATATATCCCCATACCTCATAGTGAATACAATGTACATTTTTGTTATGGGCAGATAACCACGTTGTCAGCATTTGTACAAAGCAGTACTCCGACATGGTTTAAATAAGTTTACCAATATTTGAACACGACTAATATGTCTGTCATTTTGATATCATTTGTTTCTGTGAACTATTACAGTAACAGTAAATGTAGTCACTTTCGCATACACTTCATCTCCAATGTTCTATAAAGGGCAAACACGTATAGAACTAAACCGACGCAGTATCAGAATCAATAATTTATATATACTTGTACATTAGTGATTGTTTGTAATTCAGTGTTGTCATCATTGTCTTATTTCGTTCGAATGACCAACATAATTGCATTACTTATTCTTTAACAGGTGATGGTGGCACTGGTTTGCATTATAGCTCCGGGAATAATTTCTACACTCCTGATAGTGATAACTTATATGGTTGCGCCGCAGCACTTCATGCTGGCTGGTGGTTCAGATACTGCACCAATGTTAATTTAAATGGAGAATATATTGCTCCAGGAATACAAGGACAACTTGCAAATGGGGGGTATCGTGGTACTTATTATCATGCATTCCAAAAATTTGAGTCCTTAAAATCAGCTACAATGATGTTCAAACTGAGTTCAATTGCTTCCCTCTGATGCAAAACAAAACTGAACATAAGTCTAAGACATTGTTTTATAAAATATGACATACAATACGAAAGTGTAAGATAGTTCGGCTTGTTCCTTCGTGCTGGATTAGGTACAGTGTCTGTTGTTATGTGCGTTATGGTTGGTTGCTTTTAATGATTAGTTACTGCCTACTTAGTCAATTTATGAATATATGTTGGAAATCAAGGACCATATAGCGATTAAGGGTGAGGTTAGCTAGCTGTTAAATCGATTTAAACCTCCAGTATTTTTCGCTGACAGTTCCAAGGCTGTAATTCGCTATATGATTGTTGTTTCTATTTGTGTTATGAATGTCGTTTGTATTTCCCTTTCCCCTGTGCAATTATGTCACTTTTTACAGTGTTCAGATGGTTTCCTGCCCAATTTTGGCCTTTTGTGGCCAGTTGTCTTGACTTGTCCTGTGATCGTGTCCATCCATTAATGCCCCCTCCCCCTCCCTTCACTGTCCACTTTGATTCTCCTAGTTATTCCTTGTGGTATGCCGGACCATTCCTTGTGCCTCTGTTCCTTAATATGTGTACCGTTTGACCTCCTTAAGTGCCTTATGTTTTGTGGATTGATTGTTTTCGATGTCTGCGTGGGGAGGCACTGTCTTGTGTATGTGGCGTTCCCTGTAGTTACGTATTATCTCTCTTTTAACAAATTTAGTCTGTGAAAAATATAAAGTTGTTTCGTATGGTGGCATATTACTGCCACCAGTTAGCATGATAGCGTTCGCGAATTAATTCGTGTTAACCACTTAATTATTACGATAATTATCTAGCTATCTAGTTAATATTCGTGATAAATTTTCGGTAAGATAAATATCATACAACTAGAAACAGGCTTGAAAGTGCCCAGAACTGCCACCTCTTTCCTTTTTATGATGTATTACACTAGATTTAAGTGGTAACACGAATCTTATCTTGTTGTCCACTTATTATGTTACTTAATTAAAATTCGCGAATTTCACTTAAGATTCGAGTTACCACTTATTTATAAATGCGTTTTTGACTTCTACATGTAAGTGGTAACACGAATATTATCTAGTTGACTACTTATTATGTTACTTAATAACTCAAATTCGCGAATTTCACTTAAGATTCGTGTTACCACTTATTCATTTTTGGCTTCTACATGTAAGTGGTAACACGAATCTTATCTAGTTGACTACTTATTATGTTACTTAATAACTCAAATTCGCGAATTTCACTCAAGATTCGTGTTACCATGCACTTATTCATTTTTGGCTTCTACATGTAAGTGGTAACACGAATCTTATCTAGTTGACTACTTATTATGTTACTTAATAACTCAAATTCGCGAATTTCACTTAAGATTCGTGTTACCACTTATTCATTTTTGGCTTCTACATGTAAGTGGAAACACGAATCTTATCTAGTTGACCACTTATTATGTTACTTTATAACTCAAATTCGCGAATTTCACTTAAGATTCGTGTTACCACTTACATCTAGAAGCCAAAAATGAATAAGTGGTAACACGAATCTTAAGTGAAATTCGCGAATTTGAGTTATTAAGTAACATAATAAGTGGTCAACCAGATAAGATTCGTGTTGCCACTTACATGTAGAAGTCAAAAACGCATTTATAAATAAGTGGTAACACGAATCTTAAGTGAAATTCGCGAATTTGAGTTACTAAGTAACATAATAAGTGGTCAACTAGATAAGATTCGTGTTACCACTTAAATCTAGTGTAATACATCATAAAAAGGTAAGAGGTGGCAGTTCTGGGCACTTTCAAGCCTGTTTCTAGTTTTATTATATTTATCATACCGAAAATTTATCACGAATATTAACTAGATAGCTAGATAATTATCGTAATAATTAAGTGGTTAACACGAATTAATTCGCGAACGCTATCATGCTAACTGGTGGCAGTAATATGCCACCATAGTTTCGCTAAATTTGTTTATGTTTATCTCCTTTTAAAAAAATATACATATGATTAATAAAATGCAATAAATCAATAGCATGCAAGCGTCTTAGTGTGGAGTCAACAAAATAAATCACAATATTTGATGCGTAAAACATGTTTGCAATTGTAAACAAGAACTATCTTTAAAAAAGATGGTCGGCGCAACTTAAAGTTTGCAAATGTGTTGCAATCTGAAGGTTATAATTTGTTGTACAACATAAACAGTGCTTAATGTTACGACTGCCTGTCATTCAATTACGCTATACTACAGAAACCTCGAGTTCACTATCCAACACAGCGCTTCGATTACACTACCGTTACATTTGCACGCTGATGTATTACCCAGTATATTTTGATAGTTAACCTTACGAAATCGCCATTCGTTCCGGATACTAAATTGCATTGGTCGGCACGATGACGTGTCTACTAAGTTTATAATAGTTGGGTATTTTCCAGTGCGACTGGATACAAATAACTCCGTGGTGCAGTAAGTCATAGACACAGTATAGCCTGTTTCAATAAAGTTCATCATTACTTATTGCATAAGTCGTGAATTCACACATCCATGTTAATAAACTTGTTACATAGCGATGTATCTGATTAAAACAATATAAATGTTCGCGACTGGTACATACAACCTGGAACACACTATAACGTGCATATACGGTCCCTGATAAAACCAAGAATTTCTTCTTAATTCCAACACCAGACAATTCCCCGTGTTGATAAATAACATCACTACTTACTGGATAAATCTAGAAATTCACTATAAACAATGTTAACCAATCTGCTTCAAGGTTACATATATTTTCAAATTGAAGAGAAATAGCGCGAAATTGCCTTGGTGGTTAGCGTAAGATTTGATTGGTTTTTGACTGTTTGTATATATTAACAGCTAGCAATATGATATAGGTATAGAAACAAACAGAATATATGTAAACAAGTGCAACGTATATTATGCATTTACATCTACATGTACACATGTATGCTTTTTCTCTTATATGTTATGTACGATGTATGTTAAAAACAAAATAAAGTAAAGTCTTTTTAAATACATTGCTTTTTATTTCCCCTATAGCAGTTAAGAGGTTAAGAAATAACAAGCGTGTGCGCATAGCGTCGTATTTTCATTGCTGTTCCATAGATGAATACAAGCTTTATATATGCGCATTATAAACGTATTGACCCGTACTGGTACATGTATAATGTATTAGTGGTCCAATAGTTTGATCAGACAAATTATACAACACTTTTTACAATTAAACATTAACATTAGGAAAAGTCCGAACTCTGAAATATTAAACATTTACTTCGAGTTAAATGACTAACGGTGTACACTAGAAAGAAAGAGAAAAGTGTTTCACGAGACAAAGAATCCCTACTCATACCCCAGGGAAACATAAATATGAAACTGGAGAAGCAATGGATAGTCTGGCTGACTATCCAAAACATCCATACAGAATTTAAGGGGACACCATGGGGGTAAAGGGATTTGATGAATGAAATAAACAACATGACAAGCCACGGAAACCAGTTGCCACGGGCCAATGGGGTATGAAGTTAGTTTCATCGGGTTTAACGCCGTTTCTCAACAATATTTCAGTTATATACAGCGGCTGGTTCACCTGGGCTGAATTCCTACCAGTACTAAATTACCCTTCCACAAAGAGCCGGCAACTTCTCTACATGTGGAGGAAATTCGACATTTTTGTCAAATTTTTTATGGAAGGGTATGACCTGCCGCGACCGGGAATCGAACCCGGATCGCGGGGTTACAAGTCCAGCGCACTAACCACTGGACCACGGCCGCGGCTCAATGGGGTTTGAAAATGACATTGATAATATATGAAGTCAATAAACTGCGTATGAGAAAAGGGGAAATTAACACACATCTAAAACACTAATAGAAACATCGACCACGCAGCGATTTAAACAGACTTAGAATTGTCAGTGAAAATACTGTAACACAAAAATATTATATAAAATGAATATTAATGATACTCACATTTCATCGTCTAAATCATAAGTTCGTACACTCAACGAAATTTTAGAAATATCTATTTGAAGAAGTAATAATTGTTACACTATCACTTGTATCACGTTTTTGAGAGGAATCACAATTTAGTATCTTCCGTATATTTATAAGGATTTTAAGATTCGATTTTATGAAATGTTTTAATAAATATAATGTATAATACCACCTAATCCTTCCGTTCTATAATAAACAAGACAGGCAGACAGTGATGAATGAGGCTCTGTGAAGACGATGTCACTTGTTAAAGTTGTCCAACCTTTATCTGGCTGACTGACGTAATAAATGCTGCATATTTAGCAACTCCATAGTAAGTCGTGATGTTAAAAAGATAACGTATAGTCACTTAATGACAATAAGTTCAGCGTATGCCCTGGAGAGAATTTATGACCGATAAAGTCGAGTGGAATAAAAATACATATTAAAGCTTACCAATGCCTAATAGTTAAAGAAATATCGTCTGCACAGATGTTTGAGGGATATTAAGACATGGTAATGGAAACATAAACCATAAGACAAGCCTGAAATACAAAACGTATTAAAAAATACTTTATTTATGCAGCATAATGAATTGACAGTTTACTCGTACATGTCCTTTCCAACTCCCTTTTAATTTCTACATACTGGATTGTGACGAAATTTAAAAACATTCGCAATACATTCTACAGCAAAAAAGTAACTGAGCACATATAAAGTTTAATGTATACCAAGTAACAACAAAGAAATCTACACAAAACTTTACTGGGTACAATATTTTGCAATGTCGATTGTAACATACACACACTCAATAAAAAATAGTTCATTCATTCTCAACATAAGATGTTAATCCTTACTTCAATTTCAAAAGATTTACCGAGGACATCCATGTCCTATGAATACATATCTAGTTTATAATGTTGATAACTTAACTAAAATACGGATGCAGCACGTACGAGTAGATCATAGAAGTTTCTCGATCTATTTAGAAGTCCCCTGGAGTACTACACTTTGCTACAATTATTCGTGATAATGCGTACTGTTTGATGTTTATCTGATCTTTCTACATTACTATGAGAACATTTGGAATCATCTTGTTCATATGACGCTAGTGCCAAGCGTGCATCACTGCTCAAGGTAAGACATACGCAATATTGAACTTGTTGCGGGGACATCATGTGTTTTTTAAATTCTTATGATGAAATGATTGTTGGTTTGACATTTTTAAATGAAATGCGTTTCGATGAAATATCTGTTAATGTATTCAAAGAATAGTTAATGTATAACGTTTAAATTCAATGGTTACCCATGCACGTGTACGTACATAACAATAACACTGCAAATACCTGTCTTTATAAATAACAGAAACAAACCAATCAAATCATGCAATACCAACTTCATTCCAACTAAATATTTCCTTTCGAGTATGATGGTAAAACCTACATTTATAATATTGATAAAGAATATAGATGTATCTCAATAACTCCAGTCATCATACAGCTGTTAGAGCCCTACGTATAAATAGCCAGTATATGCAACGGAAAGGGACGCATAGTTGGGGAACCTGGCATATTTAAGAAATATACTTTTGCAATTATGTATGTAAATTGTCATACGTTGTTACATAAGTCAAATTTCAAAAGTCGATTCTGCCTTTATATCAACAGTTAGATATGGTCTGAATACCGAGTAACCGTAATTTATATGAATTTAAAGTCGGTAATAATTCATAAATGTATATAATGGTAATACTATGTTGTTACAGAAAACGCCGCATACATACGACAATGTCTGCCCACACCGACACCAGGGAAACAACAGCCTAGGAAATATTTGATATATTCGATTTTATGTTTAAATGTGAGACGATTTGCATCCCAATTGAAGCTCCAAGTATTGATACTAACAATTTCAAGAGAGTGATGGGTTGTCAAATTCATATTCATGTGTTTAAAGTGTAGTGGTTCCCATTACTTCATAATATATAAATAAGTCAAGTTGTAAATATAAATAAAACTATGATATTTCAACGGAATGTTTGTTTTATTTATCTATTTGAATGGTTCGTTCGTTATACAAACTAATGAATAAATAAAAGCAAAACAATAACGTCTTAAGGATGTCCGCATCTACAGCAGAGTGACTATATGAGTTTACATCGCTACCGCACTATTCTAAATGTATTGATGGGTATTGATGAAGTATAGATACAAATCAAATAAATTATTTTAGCATGGGTCTCGAACACATTCATTAAACGTTGCTTTATCAGGAATTAATTTATAAATCCATTCATGTACTCCTTTAAATTTATTATACACTACAATTAACAACTAAGGAGAATTGATAGGGCAACAAGGGAGTACAATTATATCATTAAAGGTATGTACGTACTGTTAAATAATTAATTTTCGCGAGGGATTGATTTTCGCTATTTCTGTTAGATGGTTATACTTCAGTAACTAAATACCCACGTGATATTGTTGTGATAATTTTAGTACAAAACTTAAAGTGAACCATTGTGAACAACCTGATAACTAAAATATCTGATTTTACAGTATCTGAAATCTTTGTTTTTGCTTCCGGAGATTTATCAAGTACTACGAAATTTTAATAGGTCGGTTTTACTTTTAGCATGTTGCGTTTTATTCCCTAAAACATAGAGGCATTAGGGGTATTTAAATGTAACCATTTAAACTCGGATATTTTCAGTCATCTATTTCAGTTGTTACACCTCAGCAGTGGTACATGTATGATAGTAATATGTACAACGCAATAATGCGTGATGTAACGTACAACTGGAAATGTCCAGATTCCAGTGATAATCTTCGATTTTCTTAATTGGTATTCACGAATCAAACACTAATGCTGACAGGTCAAAAACTCTCACAATAAACGATGTTCAACTATTACTCCCAAGTTACAAGCTTTCTATGTATATAATGTATTGTTGTAGTTAATGAAATAATAAACACACTCTTGAAAGAAACATCCATTTAAATTACATTTGTTATACGGAATAAGGAACACATGAAATGAAACAGCTCATGTCACAAGAACATTTACAAATTTAACATTTTTAATATTAAACTTTTACTAAATCCCATACAGAGTTGTAAATCATAATTGATTCACATAAACATATCGAACTGAGACAACTTTTCCAAATTGTTAACATTATAAGGTTGTTGTATGCCAAATAATAAAACACATAACTGTAATATAAATCTGTACCATCCAGTTTGTAAATTACTTTAAACCCTCCACCGTTTACAAAAATAAAAGCATGACTCCGTCGGATTTTGACTGTCGTTCTGAAACTTTTGATATCATCAAAATAGGTTACAAGAATGCAAAATTTCTAATGAATGCTAATTATTACAAGAAAATAAGCAATGTACGCACACATACAATTTATTTCATGTTATTAATTGTATTTATGCACTTATTATAGCTATCTTTGTATTTCGTAGGAAACGATTGTTTATAACTAAATTTGTAGGATTGTCTGTCTAAAAACATAAATATTTTTGGTTGAGATTAAACAATCTTACTTGTCCTATTTTGTGTCACATTTGCTTGTGTTTATGCAATATTCAATGTGCTTTAAGAATAATGGACGTACATTGTAGCAAAATATTAGCATATCTAGCGTAGACAACATTATATTCTTACTCTGGTGAACTTTATTACAATTTCGAATATTATGTCACATTTTATCTAACATGCCTCAATATTATGTTTTGTTGTGTAAACCCATGATAAGTAATCCCACTACGACCATTATTAGATGAGACTCATTGTGTTCCTGAGGGTAATATTCTCCATTTAAATTAACATTGGTACAGCCACCGAACCACCGGCCAGCATGAAGTGATGCTGCGCATCCACGTTCGTTATCACTATCACGAGTGTAGAAGTCAAACCAATGTACAAGTAAACAACAATTGAATTGAAAATAGGCAATTTTTATTTTGCCTTTCAAGATTTACATATCCACATATCTGACATTGATTAAATATTCCCACATATCTGGGCAACAATACCGCCACAAAAGAACCAGGACAACACAGTTGACATGGTGCGCCGCCTAGACACGCTTTTATGATAGTATATTGTATACGTTTAATATACAACCAGCGCAAAGTCGCTACATGAAGGTTTCAGCAGTATAATTGTTAAGATAACACTCAATAGGTAAGTTCCCCTGGCGCACACACATGTACATAGATATGATACATGATTACATTATACAGCACCGTTTACGCGAATTTGAACAATAACCAGCACTATTCTTATAGGAAATCACAACTTGATATACACTGACATTCATGTAATATTCAAACGATCTGCATTAATGTAGGTTGTTGAATGACTGATCATAATAAGTCTGATAATGAGTTTTTTAATTGGCAAATCGTAGATGACTGCGGGGCTACACATACAGGTAGCTGTAAATCTAAATACGTTTACTTTCTAAAACACGACATGATTTGAGATTCAAAACCAGTTGATGAAAAACACCTAGAACGTGTATTGGTTCATCTGTATCAAATAAAATATCGAATTAATCAAAATTTATTAATTGTCAAGAAAATGTAAATTAATATGACTTAAGCTACGCATAGATTTTTACCGACATACCACCCTAAGATACAACTACTGCAGTAGAAAATAATGTAAGTTTTCGAAATCATAAAATAGTGTACAAATACATTCTGTTGTTGCTGGCGAGAAGACAATCACAAGAAACATAAATTTGTCTTCATCATTTGTTGTCGTGTGTATGTGTACTACATGTATGCGTTTATGATTCAAATATATCATAGAATAAACAGAACTCGAATTTTATTTCGACTGATCTATGGTGTATTGGTGTATGTTTGCATTGTTTCACAATCACCTTTCATGATTATTTTAAATTCGTGTTTATCAATTACACTTGTGTTCTTCCACGTACGAGTCTGTGCATCAGTAAAAAGTACATGTGATTTGTCATGTCCAATTCAACTTACGCTACAATGCTTGTCAATATTATATCATAATCATTGACATGCGAGTACACACCGAAACCGATACGGGAAAGGGAGGTTCATACTTCAAACAGCTGTCAACACTGCTTACACATTCAACCAAAAATGAGTCATGAGTACTTGGAATAACTCCTTAGACAAGGGAAATATCAATAACAGCGCAATAGTGAACGCCATGTACGAGTCAGCCCGAATAAATATCAGAACAGTATTCAGTAAGTGCGTATAACATACAAAATTACAAGAATCATGAGTGCCAGTTTCATGACAATAGTGCCTTCAATTCAAACGGTGAAACATTTTCATTATGTATGCGAATCAAGTGTTACAACCAATGACAGACATAAGGGGTCACATTTCATTTCAAGCTGTTAATACAAAGTCACTACCACTGCTGGGTCTGTAACCTAGCACTGAGGTTGATTAAATGAATTAAACGTTTTCCGTAGTATTAGAAACTAAGGAACCACCACTCACACGGTCATCTACTCTAAAATGTATTCGGTTTTAGTGAACATAAGCCTGAGGTTTGCGAATCTGAAGTAGAGTATATTAGCCATCTTCTAACTTCAGAAGGATTGAAACCCGACTCGGCTACGGTTACAGCTATCAAGCAATCTCCTGCAAATGAACATATTCAAAGTTCTCATGTCTTTGATTCTGAAACTCCACCTGTATCACAAATAATCAAACACGTTCCGAATTGACCATCCCCTCATAACAGCCGGCAAAAGAGCAGTAGTCCAATGTGTACATTATATATTATGTACAATACCAGGAAGAGTATCTAAACCAAACGCAACTGAAGCTGTTAAATCATAACCTAGCACTCATGATCGGAATCGTACATAGGCGATACAATAATTCCGGCTATTACATCTTACAATTAAGAACTGTTGTTCATTAAGGTCGACAGGACCATTCCTTATACCCCTATTCCCATTTATGTTTACCCTTGCACCTTCTCAGTGTCCGATGTTCTGTGGACTGATGTTTTCCCGGAGGTCTGTATGAGGAGTTATTATCTTGAGTATGTTCCCTGTAGCAACTTAATCTCTCTTTAAATAATCTTCATACATTCAAAAGTTAACATCCAGCACATGGACTGAGTTGGCAAAGGGAGAGCACCCTGGTCAAGTAAATCTGGAGTCTTTGTATGATTACGTGTGTTAGTACAACATAAGATAACTTATCAGACTAAAAGGCAAATAAGTCACACAGGGGGTGGATCCAGAATTTGGGCTTAGGGGGCGTAATTGTTTGGTCATATTATTGTGTTTTGAATGTGTTCTGTATTTCCCTATCCCCTGTGCAATCATGTCACTTAATATAGTTTTCAGGTTATTTCCTGGCCAGTTTTGGCATATTGCTACCAGTTGTCTTGTCCTGTGATCCTTTCCATCCGTTAATTCCCCCTTCACTGTCTACTTTTGTATGAATGGCGCGCGCCGGGTGCGCCCCTTGAATAACCATATAACTATTCAGTTCAATCCATATTTCATACGTAATCGGTATAATTAAGAACATATTAACAATTTATATCGCATTAGCAAATATGGTTACATCCCTGATTCGCATCCTATCATATACAATCTAAATACGTGGACCTGGGGTGACCAGCATGCTAGATTACAAGACAATCTTAGACATGATCTATAATCTTGGCCATCCCTGAGTCTATATCAATAAATCAGTCCATATTATCTCTGTGTAGTTGTACATTGTATGTATATAATACAATTATCTAATAGTTTAACAATTTTAAGCCCAGTAAACTGATTGTTGTTGTTCATAATTTCAAAATAAGAAAATTCTATTTGATTTGTTTTATTCTAAAAGAGTCGTCATAATTATCATATATTGAGACAGATAGACATAAAATTAGACAACAACTGGCTAGAAATATTAATGGTGCTTATTCAAAAATTATTTTGTGTTAAGTATAGTTTTATTTTTATTAGTTTTATTAAAGTGACGTATCATAATTACAGTATTATATATAACATTTGAATAAAACATATACAATTATGATATTACACCCGACCCAGTGGATCTACATGTATATGTTACCTTTACATCAAAACATACCGATATATACATAATTTCACATGCAATAAAACTATATATAGGATCTTCTGAATGTTAATTCAGTTATATAAATACATTGTCTTCTCACGAAGAATGCATGCGAAATATATTTGGCAGTCTTTCTGGGATAAGAAGAAATGTGATTTTTTTCGTTGGTTGTCATTGAAACAACATTGACATTAGTATTAATAGAATCAAACACGTTTGATTGTCGTCTCATTGTAAAGATCACAATATAAAACAAAATGTGATTCAGATTCCACACATTTCATATTATTCATTAAACTGAGTATATCAGTCACAAGTTCACCTACATATCTGTTTCTAATCTAACGTTACCGTTTGTGAACTGTACAATGTTTAAATATATACTTATCATGCATACTACAATTTTAATATCGGGATGATTTTGTTTTGGTCCATCTACACTTAACAAATATAACATATGCAGTACAAAAGTGATTAGCCTCACAGTTCTGCAATAAAACATATTCAATATCCTGTGTTCGCCATCTCTAGAGTTGGCTTAAAGTATGACATCCTTGATTATTGGTTTGTATTTTACAACATTAGGTTGTTATGGAAATACCTATTTTGATTTGGTATGGACGGATATGTCTTAATTTGTTTATCACATTATCGCGGTGTTTAGTATTTCCAAGTAGTTCGCCATACATACTCATGTAAATTCAGGTAAATTCGTCACATGGCCATCTAGTGACCTTGTACGGAATGATACCCGATCAGTATATTTCATACCAGAATCAGCTTTGGTTACACCGGTACGACTGCTACTGACCAGGAATCCCATACCAGGTCACTTAGATGATTACTACAGTAAAACCTCACATAAAGTCCACCTATTTAATAAGACCACCTGAAAATTAAGAACACAATGTTCAAGTCCATTTTCATTGTTGTGCTCTTTATTCAACCTCAATATTAAGACCACATGAACATTAAGCCTTATAATTAAGATTTTACTTACAGACGAATATCTCGAGCTACTGCCATGGCTCTTACCAAAAAATATTCGGGAGCAGTCGTAGCTGTTAGCCATTTAAAATCGGAGTTGCCATTATCCTTTGTCAAAATATTTGTACCACTCTGTATCTCCATCAAAACAAGTAATTGCACAGCGCCACTTGGTAAACTATTGTAGAATGATTCATGTGTATTGCCATTAATTCAAACTTGCTCTATGACATGTACATGAACTAAGCTGAACATTTAATGTAAAATGAGAACTGTCGAACTTTTCGCAAATTGCGTACATGTAACCTGCTTTCTTGGTAAATATGCTACTCACTCGCATACACACGATATATAAGAATTGCATGTTATTGGCTTAAACGATACGCATACGTGGTTACTCTAAACATTAACAACAATTATGTACCCTTTGTCTATATCGCACTTTTTAACTGGCACAGCCATCAACCAACATAACGTTCATCAGTACAGCAGGTCGTACTGGATGGGAACGGTCGACCGACTTTGCTAACCGAGCGGGCATTTGATTGATGAATTGGATAACTAAGTTGGTCATATTTTAAAAACATTATGTAAAGATCAATACATATGTTAAGGACAAGCACATACTAAATGTAGAGTTTCTTACCATTATCAAAATGTAAGACGTGCGTCAAAATATTTGAAATTGGGGTTGAGAAAACTATTTCTTTGTCAATTTATAGAAACAACTCAAGTGGCAAATGCGATTATGTCATACTGTTATCTCACAAATTATCAGCCATATAGTCGACAGCTACAGTCATATGATAATATGATGTATCACTGTCACATGATAGAAGTTAACATTACTGAAGTTATTTTATCAACAACTGTATCATTTGTAAATACAATTATCACTCGTATCTTTGGATAGTTAAGCGAAACTCGCCATCAAAACCTGGGTATTTCGTAGTGTACTTTATGACCTTGTTCGAGGTGATGTATACGTTCATTATCATTAGATTTATACCAGTCATAAAATGAATATATTATATACAGTCGTTCCGTTCAACTTCAACAAATAAATACTTTAATTATGGAATCCACATTTTATATCTGTCTACCCGCCTGGTATGTCTGTCTACCTGTCTGGTGTTTCTGTCTACCCACCTGGTATATCTGTCTACCTGTCTGGTGTATCTGTCTACCCACCTGGTATATCTGTCTACCTGTCTGGTGTGTTTGTCTACCCACCTGGTATATATGTCTACCTGTCTGGTATGTCTGTCTACCCGCCTGGTATATCTGTCTACCTGTCTGGTATGTATGTCTACCTGTCTGGTATGTCTGTCTACCTGTCTGGTATGTATGTCTACCTGTCTGGTATGTCTGTCTACCTGTCTGGTATGTCTGTCTACCTGTCTGGTATGTCTGTCTACCTGTCTGGTATGTCTGTCTACCTGTCTGGTATGTCTGTCTACCTGTCTGGTATGTCTGTCTACCCGCCTGGTATATCTGTCTACCTGTCTGGTATGTATGTCTACCTGTCTGGTGTGTCTGTCTACCCGCCTGGTATATCTGTCTACCTGTCTGGTATGTATGTCTACCCGCCTGGTATATATGTCTACCTGTCTGGTATGTCTGTCTACCCGCCTGGTATATATGTCTACCTGTCTGGTATGTCTGTCTACCCGCCTGGTATATCTGTCTACCTGTCTGGTATGTATGTCTACCTGTCTGGTATGTCTGTCTACCTGTCTGGTATGTATGTCTACCTGTCTGGTATGTCTGTCTACCTGTCTGGTATGTCTGTCTACCTGTCTGGTATGTCTGTCTACCTGTCTGGTATGTCTGTCTACCTGTCTGGTATGTCTGTCTACCCGCCTGGTATATATGTCTACCTGTCTGGTATGTCTGTCTACCCGCCTGGTATATCTGTCTACCTGTCTGGTATGTATGTCTACCTGTCTGGTATGTCTGTCTACCTGTCTGGTATGTATGTCTACCTGTCTGGTATGTCTGTCTACCTGTCTGGTATGTCTGTCTACCTGTCTGGTATGTCTGTCTACCTGTCTGGTATGTCTGTCTACCTGTCTGGTATGTCTGTCTACCCGCCTGGTATATCTGTCTACCTGTCTGGTATGTATGTCTACCTGTCTGGTGTGTCTGTCTACCCGCCTGGTATATCTGTCTACCTGTCTGGTATGTATGTCTACCCGCCTGGTATATATGTCTACCTGTCTGGTATGTCTGTCTACCCGCCTGGTATATATGTCTACCTGTCTGGTATGTCTGTCTACCCGCCTGGTATATCTGTCTACCCGCCTGGTATATATGTCTACCTCCCTGTTATGTCTGTCTACCCGCCTGATTTGTCTGTCACCCGCCTAATATATCAGTATACCAACCTGAGATGTATGTCTGTCTGCCATGTATATCTGTCTGTCTGGTATGTCTGTCATTCTGCCTGGTATGTCTGTCTACTTGCCTGGTTTGTCTGTCTGTCTGCCATGTATGAATGTCTGTCTGGTATGTCTGTCTACTTGTCTGTCTGTCTGCCATGTATGTATGTCTGTCTGTATGTCTGGTATGTCTGTCATTCTGCCTGGTATGTATGTATGTATGTATGTCATGTATGTCTGTCTGTCTGGTATGTATGTCTGGTGTGAATGTCTGTCTGTCTGGTATGTATGTATGTCTGGTATGTATGTATGTATGTCTGGTATGTATGTCTGTCTGGTATGTATGTATGTCTGGCATGTATGTCTGTCTGGTATGTATGTCTGTCTGGTACGTATGTATGTCTGTTATGTATGTCTGTCTGGTATGTATGTATGTCTGGTATGTATGTCTGTCTGTCTGTCTGTCTGGTATGTCTGTCTGGTATGTATGTCTGGTATGTATGTCTGGTATGTATGTCTGTCTGGTATCTATGTCTGTCTGGTATGTATGTCTGTCTGGTATGTATGTGTGTCTGGTATGTATGTATGTATGTATGTATGTCTGGTATGTATGTCTGTCTGGTATCTATGTCTGTCAGGTATGTATGTCTGTCTGGTATGTATGTGTGTCTGGTATGTATGTATGTATGTCTGGTATGTATGTCTGTCTGGTATCTATGTCTGTCTGGTATGTATGTCTGTCTGGTATGTATGTGTGTCTGGTATGTATGTATGTCTGGTATGTATGTATGTCTGGTATGTCTGTCTGGTATGTATGTCTGGTATGTATGTTTGTCTGGTATGTATGTATGTCTGGTATGTCTGTCTGGTATGTATGTCTGGTATGTATGTCTGGTATGTATGTCTGTCTGGTATGTCTGTCTGGTATGTATGTCTGGTATGTATGTTTGGTATGTATGTCTGTCTGGTATGTATGTCTGGTATGTATGTCTGTCTGGTATGTATGTCTGTCTGGTATGTCTGTCTGGTGTGTATGTCCGTCTGGTATGTCTGTCTGGTATGGCTGTCTGGTATGTATGTCTGTCTGGTATCTATGTCTGTCTGGTATGTTTGTCTGTCTGGTATGTTTGTCTGTCTGGTATGTTTGTTTGGTATGTCTGTCTGGTATGTATGTCTGTCTCGTATGTCTGTCTGTCTCGTATGTCTGTCTGTCTCGTATGTCTGTTTGGTATGTCTGTCCACCTGTCTGATATGTCTGTCTCGTATGACTGTATGTCTGGTATGTCTGTCTAACTGCCTGATGTGAGTGTCTACAGCCTGGTATGTCTATCAACCTGCCTGGTATGTCTATCTACCCACCTGGTATGTCTATCAACCTGCTGGTATGTCTATCTACCCACCTGGTATGTCGGTATACCTGCCTTGTATGTCTGTCCGTTACTTGCTTTGTAATAGGCCGACCAGGTTAGCCTCATTCTCTGTTGTATAAAACCTTACGATATTGTTGAATGAACATGTCATATCATGTACATGATGACACAGTTTGGTGTACATGAACACTCATGATAACCTAAATTATATGAATAAATTGTACGTTTGAAATATTCCCTGGCGTTCCTATATTTACTATACAACTTTGCATGTTTCGATTATTTTAGGGAAGGTTTAACAATTTATGTGGACGACGAGAAGTGTTTCTTGATCTACGGGACAGAGAATATTGCCGAATTCGCCGAAGAAAAGTGATTAAGGGGGTAGTACAAACTGTGAATAAATGTGGAGATATATAACAAATATTGAATCATCAAAGGTAACGATGTTTTAAGTTTAACACACACTGAAAGATGGCTTTGCCGTCGGCGTCGGCGTCGGTGTCGGTGTCGGATCTGTTCGACGATATCAGATATGTAAAGCTTATATTGCTTCTTGTGAAGGTAGGAACGCTTTCTGCGAAGAAACTTATTCTGAAATGTTTATCTTCAGACAAAAAATGCATCAATGATTTTTTGAAAGACAATGAAGATAAACTGATCTCTTCACTGAAGAAAAAGGTCATTTTTCAAGCACAGATGAATACCTTATTTCCAGGACCTTCAACGTCTACAGACTTGGAATGTTGGGATATTACATTACTTTCATATATTATTCTGAATTTACTTGATGACAAATTAGAGAGTTACGAAAAGGTCGCAATTAAAGCACTTAGGGACAAGAGAAATGAACTACTGGGTCATGCAGCTTCCACCATTATGTCCGAAATGCAGTTTTTGACAGAATTTAACCGTCTTACAGTGGTGTTTCGTCAACTGACTAAAAGGCTGACCACAGCCGAACAAGACGAGATTGATGTTACCGTTGAACATATTTTAACAATACAAGACTTTGATCTGGCTAAAAAACAATTTCAATCGTGTGAAGATTCTGACGAGTTTTTGAAGAATGTAATCAGTGAAAGATCGATGTCCTATGAACAAAGTAAGTAAAATTATTTCTGTAATCAACGAAGAGGGAAACATAACAAAGTATGTGGTGTATACTGGTAGTGTCCGTTTACTTCAAATTGACATACAATTAAAATGTTTGGTACTGTTCCAGCTTCTGTAAAGAACGATGCTTGATCCTTTTACGTGTAAACATTTCTTCGACGCTACCAGGAGGCAGCGTTGAGTATGTGCCAAGTTGTGCTGTCACAAAGATAATATAAATAGTTTACCGCGAATGATAAAAAATTTTCAATCGGACTGGATACATTTTCATCATAGACGTGCCCGGATCGCAGCTAAATAATTGTGAATAAATATAATATTATTTTGATTTTCTTTTTCAGCATTATAATCTTTATTATAAATACAGTAAAACCTAACTTAAATACCACCTAAATAAAAAAGCCACCCCAAAATTAAGAACACAATTTTAAAGCTCATTTTCACTGTTTTGCTTATTATTTTGCCTAAATATTAAGATCACCTCAATACTAAGACCACCTCAATATTAAGTTTTCAAGGGTCCCAAACCTGGTCTTATTATTGCGCGTTTATGTAATAATGTAAACTGATTTATTTTTAAGAATAACTTTTTACCTATAAATACTTAATATGATAATTATCTATATTTTAATATGTCATAGGGTAATTTTATTTACATTTTGTTATCAGTATTGCAACAATGCTTAAGCAAAACATCCGTCCGATAATGTGTCACTTGTCTTTCTGACTTCAAGACTTCCAGGCTATAGTTAGCTTATTGATCAACTTATCTCACCTATTATCCATTTTAAAATATGCCATTTTCTTGCTACATTATATAAATAGGACCAGTAAGATTCCGATTTACATTCATATTTTTCTTAACATGCTTGTTGCGTACTATTTACATTGTGTAACTTAAGTGATACACTTTGTGAAACATTGTCTTTATCTTAGTGTGTCCTAACTTTGTGTCTGTGTGAGCTTAGTTAAAACCGTAGGCTAACATCTTGCTGAGAACTAATTTGTATACTGAGGAATGAATGTCAACTTATTGATGTATTAGACCCAAATTAGTAACCAAAATGCTACATTTTCATTGTATGGCTCAGTAAGCAAAATATAATATTTGTTGGAAAATATTATCATTTATAATTGTTTTGAACAATAACATTTTATTCAAAATTGATTCAGTACGTTCCTCTAAAAACAAAGAATTGCAATAATTTAAAAAAAACAACATTTTTAATAAAAGGAGGTAATAAAGTGACAATATATTGAAAATGTAGTGAACATGTTTATAAAGTTATTAAGAGACCAACACTTACAATGATTTTGTTGCACATTCGATATTATTACTTTTTACAACAACACTTAGTTAAATTTTCCAGAAAAAAAACAAAACACTTAAAAGTGTTACTTTTTCTCAGAGAAATGTGCACGTCATTCTGTTCAAGATACTGTATATATCTCTGAAAGTTTGTTATATTCTGTGCAAGATACTGTATATATCTTTTAGTAGAGACAATTTGATGCCCCATTGATACATCAATTAAGTTGCGGTCAACTTCTAGTAACACTATTTTAATATTGAAAGGCAATTTGCCCAATTCTTAAATGCTATATGCATAAATGTAAAAACACAACTTTTTCTGTGAATTTCTTGAAGCTGTTTCTTACATTACATTAATCTAAATATCTGATTAGTACAAAGATGCTTCCTAAACAAGAAATATTCCAAATGCGAAGTAAAATGTTAACTTTCCATTTACTGGTCATTTTTGTACGGCTAACGTTTTCAGGAAGGAAATTTACAAAGAAAAAAGGGCATAACATTTTTTAAGAACGGTAAAAAATTAAGAAATTTTAATTTTGTATCCGCATTT
Organism: Mactromeris polynyma; assembly: GCA_032209605.1. Classification (NCBI taxonomy): domain Eukaryota; kingdom Metazoa; phylum Mollusca; class Bivalvia; order Venerida; family Mactridae; genus Mactromeris; species Mactromeris polynyma. Next base: position 6,284,048 of record JASFXZ010000013.1, read on the forward strand.
CAGAACAGATTGAATCAATACAAGTTCATTTGCCTTTGGAAAAATGCCATTATGGGTGAAATACCTTAAGTTACGAACAATGGTTTTGTAATTGAATAGCTTCAATATCACACATCTGGTCATGAATCACTGTTGCACCCACTACGTTTAATGCGGATACCAAACATCCACTTCGTAACAATAACAATATTGACACGTTAACTCGTTTTAGCTCGTGTGATTCAGACAGATGAGCTAATGTCATAGCTTCCTCTGCGTCCGTCGTCGTATTTGTCGTTACCTTTTTGTTAAAGATCACGTTTTCTCAATAACTATTCAAGGTAGAGCTTTGAAACTTAATACAGTCGTTTAACATCACAATATCAACCACCAGAACAAGTTTCATAACCCTTGACTGCATTTTGTCAAAGTTATGCCTCATTTTTTGTTAAAGTCTGCTTTTTCTCAGTAACTATTCAAGGTAGAGCTTTGAAACTTAATATAGGTGTCTGACATCATCATAGCACCCACCAGGACAAGTTTCATAACTCTTGACTGCATTTTGTGAAGTTATGCCCTTATGTTTAACTTAGAAGTTCGGTTAAGTTCTTTGTTGTAGTCCATTTTTTTCTCAGAAACAGTTCAGGGTATAGCTTTGAAACTTCAAATGATTGATGATTGAATGACATCATAATAGCAACCATACAGGTGTTTATGACTCTTGACTCCATTTTGTCAAAGTTATGTCCCTTTTTCAAGTAGTTTTTGTTTAAGACCTCTTTTTCTCAGAAACCATTTGGGGTATAGCTTGGAAATTTCAAATGATAGTCTGACATCATAATAGCAACCACACAGAAGTTTCATTAATCTCGCAAGCATTTTGTCATAGTTATGCTCCTTTTTAACTTAGAAAGTATATGTTATATGGTAGATGTTTTGTTCACTTCCACTCTTTCCAGTAAATAATCAACGTACATCTTTGTTACTTTACATGATGGTTTGACATTATAAAAGCAAGCACATCGGAAAGTTTTATAACTCCTGACTGCATTTTGTCGTATTTTTGTTTACGTTTTTTGCAGTCCACTTTTTCTCAGTAACCATTCAAGTGTTTTTCATTGTTTTTTCGTGTGTATGTGTCGGGTCAAGCATCTTATGAGTCAGTTCTTAGATGGAAAGGGAATTGTCTGATACAATCGGTGGAAAATGCAGCAAAATCAGGTCGGCCGAAGACAGCAACATGTGACAAAAATGTATTTAGGATGACAGAAAATCTTCAAAATTTCACTATCAACGGTTCATTTCATTTTAAAGAAAATCTTAAACGTTAGGAAGATATCTGTTAGGTGGGTGCCCCATCTATTGACTGACGACCAGAAAAAAGTAGGTGTTGAAACTGCCAAAGCAATCCCATAATATGGCAAAAAGCTTTGCAAATGTTGTCACAGGTTCTGAAATCTGGTTACACTATTTTGAACCAGTGAGAAAGGTTGGAAACAAAATATAAGCCACCAACATAGCAAAATGCCAATAGTTCCGAAAGGCAATATTAGTGCAAACAGGTTTTGTAAGCCATTTTCTTCTGTAGCGCGGCATTGCAGTTCAGAAATGCGACTGGAAGGTACTACTGTGTTATCATATTGAAATAAGTACTACGAGAAACGTCGCCCAGTCGCAGGTATCAAACATGTTCGATGTTCGACTGTTGCCTGGCAATGCATCAGTACACACCTCTAGTATAGTAACACAATGTTTGAAGTCGGGAAAAGTTACTGTACTAACACATCCTCCTAATTCTCCCGACCTGGCACCATGCGACTTCTATGTCCTTCTAAAATTGAAAAAAATACTTATCTTCTAGCCGTACATAATATTTCAAAAGTTGAACATTTAAACGTTTGAACTGATGTGTACATTAAACATACTGGTATACTTCTTGCCATCGGTATACCGGTTAGCCGTGGTAAGGGGTACAGACGTATACTATCCGCTGATGATACTAGTCTCAAAATCTGCTTCAGAATTACATTACATTTTTTGTAGACCGTTATTAAAATGGTAGTATCATTGAAAATGCAATTCAAAAAGCTTCATCGCTTTGAGAGAAATGACAGTTAAGTTATTTATTTCGTCGGTAAATATTATTCATCTGTACCAATTATACAGTCAGTATAACATAATAATTGGTTTTGCTGAAGCTTTCAAATCAATTGAGTTGTTGTAATTTAACATTATTGTACGCCCGTTGTTGCATGTATACAACCATGACATATCAATGATATGCTTCTTTGTGCTGCCTTCACTAGTACATGTACTGAAGACCATTAGTCATCCCAGTCGGTGATAGACGTAGATGTTTACACTGTAAAATGATTGTTGTTGACGCTAATTTTCCAGGTCAAATACTTATAAGTAATATAATGTTGGATGTTCTTATGATTGTAAAACTAAAGATAGTATTTATGTAATTACATGTAAAATCTAATTAACAGTACGTTGGGCAAACTAACCAACAAGTGTCAAGGATAATAAATCGTTTTGATGTTAATAATCACAATGAATCTTCTTATGACCATTCATCAAATGTCGCTATACATTTTAATACAAATGCTCATTCCATAGGTGACATTTCATTCAAGCTTATATATAGTGTACATGATGACATAAACATACTGTGCAACAAAACCTTCCAGATACTTACAGCAATGTATTTAAAGGGAGTGAATTATTAAACCCTTTACAGTACGATTAACGATAGTTACTCTTGCGATCTGTGTTCTTACAATTCTTTCTCTAGGAGGTCTGGGGTCAATAACTGTGAACTGATATCATGCTTTGCTAGTTTCATTCCTATTGAATGATATGTCATTTGTAGTTTTATTAAGTTGCGTAAATTCAAGTATTTAATTGCTGTTTGATATATTTATGAGGATTGGCGTATCGTTATTTTGACGCTTCCATGTTGCGTCGCGCGCTACGTTACGTAATGCAGTTTCTTTCGTGTATACGTACTTTAAAGAAGCCTTAAGGGCGAAACGTTTTGGCTCATTAATTCAATAGCCTGATTACTTTCGCGACGATGTGGTCTATATTAACGATGTTATGTTTGGATGGATGTATCTACCTTATTTTGTCGGAAATGTGATCAATATAATATCAAATTCGTGGTGTTTAGTACTACATTTATTGAACTCAATAAACGTTCAATAAATTCAATTTTAATTCAGCCCTCATTTACACAACTAATACTGGACTGCGCAGCGTATTGTATGCATCTAGGTGCAATAAAATTCTGTATTACCGATATAGGATGTCCCAGCTGCTGTAATTTAATATATCATTCAAACCGCTCGTTGAATAGATACAACAAAACATGAACACACATCGTACGTTTGATATTCTAAGCTCACAATAAATTTGTCGAATCAAAATAGTAACGGCCATAAAGTTATTTTTCAAATTCGTTGCTTACTTATCATATATAACAAAATAGTTGATACATTAAAGAGAGTGGTTGAGTGGACAAATGCACATGCAATAAGAAACTGAGTTTTTTTTGATAACCTTCGATGTAGATTAGACTCCTGTGTCATATGGGTTTACTTCAGCAACAATTGCCCAGGATACACAGTTAGTGGGAGTGATTTGCAATGTTAGATTAGAGGTTCACCCGTACCTTGTCGTCGACGGCGAATAAAAAGCTCGGTAATGTGACTTTCAAATTTAATATAAAATTTGAATACTATCATTTGTTCATTAACGAGAAATAACACAATATAAGTTATACAAATTGTACAACAAAGATAAAAATGTTAAGAAAGTGTTAAAGATTTTATTGAGAAGATGTCAGAGTATATACCAGAGGTTCCGAACACGTGTATCGTAACATTTAGCCAAACCAGAGATATGTCTGTTGAAATGCTCTAACCACTACCCTGTGGACTATATAATTACATGTATACATAGCAGGTGTCAATCACACGACCTTTCATGTCTTTGTTATGATGCAGCCAGGGGTTGAGCAAATGACCTCCCAAACGCAAAGCGGAAACCCAACCAATTGAGCCATTGATTCATTAAACATGTCTTACTAGCTTCTGAGACTACCGTGACATGTACATTTTTATTTATAACTCAGACATATCTGTGATAGGTCATTGTACTTAAAATTTGTTAAATTGAAAACACACACTTTTAAACACTTGTTTAACATCAGAAGCAGTTTTGATGTTACCAATAGTTCTTAAGCGACAGGAATGTGTTAGTACTGTTATGGACATTTTTGCAATGGACTTTATGTCCCGTTCTCTCCGTCGATCTGACTACCTCGATCAAACTCGATATTGTGGTCGTGAAATGATCTCCCTTGGTCTGCAGGGGGTCCCGCATGGTCTGCAGCGGTTTACTTTGGTCTGAGGCGGTCGGGGTTTCAACACGATTGATTGACATGTCAAAACAATCCACGTAGCGCTCTAGAAGTCAGACGTTCTGGAAGCGGTCTGATATATATCTTGCAGCGCTCTGGCAAACTCGTGTATACTCGTGTACAAGGTCTAGTTGATCGGGAAGACATCTAGTCATATATATTTTACCGTTATGCACTTGATCAACTAGACGTGTATGTGTCTTGTACTCGACCTTGTACGACCCCAATCAGATGCATTCACTCGATCTACACGATAATTTGCAGACCGCACACGATCTCTAACCGATCATACCCGACCGCCTCGATATTCTATACAAGGATCAATGTCAATGTTCAGCGGGCATTTTGGCGGGTTTATGTAGGATACCAATGTTATCTTGCTCTAGCTTGAGTTCACAGTTGTTAATCAGCTGAGCATCAAAGGCACTGCCATTAGCTCCGACACTGATCCAGATGAACGTGTAGTTTGCATCAACAGCAGCGTGTAATATCATGGAAAAAAGTCATAGTTATTACAGAACAGTGAACCAGAGTCCTTGGGCTTCATTATACGGACATGCTTCTCATCAATTGCCCCACATGCATAAAGAAAGGTCGACTTGGTTTGGAAATCATCGGCAATCTGCTTCCACTACTCAGGGGTTATTGCAGGAGTCAATACCTCCTTTGCATACTCCTGTATGATTGCTTTTAACACTTCTGGTATGAAGACGCAATTTGTATACAATATAAACAGTTTAACAAATTATAAATAATGTAATTATATATTAATATTACAACTATTTTAAGTATCGAAAATAAAATGGCGGCCATCTCGGATATCGAATCTACCCGATTTGAACATACTTGCATCTACTAGTTGCCCCGAACACCCACACCACGTTTCGGATATATCAGCCCATCGGTTCGGGAGAAGAAGTCAAACATAGAAAAGAAAATAAGTGTGTAATTACCTGTAGTTGGTGTCTTGCTTTGTTATTCTTGGTGATGTACGGTCAACAATCTCCTCAATCAATTCTGCATCCAGTTTTTTTTTCTTTTCTTCTGTCTTTTTGGGACCAAGCAGACCCGTTTATTAGCAATAGCATTATATACAATAATGGTAACACTACATAAAATACTACCGTGTATATACCGTACTCAATTATCAGATAATACATTAAATGTATGTATATTATAAATGTCATAGTTCTTCTTGACTCATACATTGTTCATAGAAGAATATTCACAATAACATAAATGCATGAAATTATCAAAATGTAACTATAGTTATACAGAAATGATTTAATGAAGGTCATAGAAAAAAGGAGAGAAAAAATACAAACGTATTAAGGTAATTAGCTCGCATGTTAAGAGCAACTTTATTTTGCTTTAATTGGTCTATATGCGGCTGGTCACAATGAACTTTTTTTATAAGGCAATTGACCTATCAGGCGAAAGCGAAAGTTGTTAGGTTAAGTAGATATACATGTATATTAGGGAAAAAAAGACAATATTTAAATTAATGTGGTTTTCTGTAGATTTCGCAGAAAGCGCTTCTATATAATAGAAGCCAAACAGCACATTAGGTTGTATAAGAGGATTATATCACCGCATTATAGAAATATCTGAATCATGGTACAGTGCAAATTATTATTTTCGTATATTTTTAACAACAAACTCAGTTCATTTATCAACAGTTTAAAAATGTTGAAATTTTCTTTTCTTCGTTCACTACAAAAATAAGATTTGTAGATTGAAAAACCAATATAGCTTAAAATTATATTTACAAATGTATACTCTATTATTTCAATTTCATATTCGATAACAATATATCTAACCATTTTTAGATTGATAGATATGCCACAGGTTTTAAATGCATTTAACACTTTAACCCAGTAGTTATCAAGGTATTTACAATAGCGCATAAAGTGGTCTATTGTTTCAACATTTCGACATCAATTACATAGAGGATTATCCGTAATTTTCCAAATACATGTAAACAGATTTTCATCAGTTGCTATAATTGTGTGTATTAACTTATAACGGTACTGTTTGATCATGTTGTCAATTATGATTTTGTTAATGAAAAAGTAAACGGAAGGCCAATTAACATCAACATTTAAGCGTATGACCAAAACGCGTGAACGTATGGCTTTTGAAATTTAGTTTGAATAAATACATCATAAAATTACTTATTTGTTTTATTCCTAATATTGTTTATAACGCTGTCTGATAACGAAGTTGGAACTTGACTGCGTTTTGAGTTTTCAGTTTTAATAGTTGTTAACCATGAATTGGGTATCGTTCGTTTAAGGATAGAACTTTCAGATGTCCAGTTTTGCATTTTTTTAAGTTTGTTAAAGATAATAGTTTCATCGATATCACCATTGTTATTTATTATATCATTGATAAAAAACAGATTGGATTCAATCAAATATCAAATATTAAAGATTTAATTTTCAATTTAATGTATTTGTTGCCCCATATTACTTGCTTTCTTATGTTATAGAATGTTTCTGGTTTAGGGGAGGTTATCTCTTTTTTCATAACAATCCAAATCTCAATTAGTTCTAGAAGTCACGTGAATGGCCATAATGTACGGTAGTGGTTATTTATGGTGCAACTACACACTCTATTAAAACACTTGGTTCAATATTGAATTTATCGGAATTTAGTGCCACGAATAGTGATTAGTATAAGAATTATATCTAAAACAGAGAGAATACGTAACCACAGGGAACGCCATATACACAAGACAATACCTCCCCACGCAGACCTCCGGAAAAACAACAATACACAAAACATAAGGCACTTAAGGAGGCTAAACGGTACACATATTAAGGAACAGAGGCACAAGGAATGGCCCGACAGACCATAAGGAATAACTAGGATAATCAAAGTGGACAGCAAAGGGAGGGGGAGGGGGGAATTAATGGATGGAAAATATCACAGGACAAGTCAAGACAACTGGCTGCAATAGGCCAAAAATGGGCAGGAAACACTCTGAACACTAAATAAAGTGACAGAATTTCACAGGGGAAAAGGAAATATAAAACACATTCATAACACAAACAGAAACAACAATCATATAGCGAATTACAGCCTTGTAACTGTCAGCAAAAGATACTTGGGGTTTAAATCGATTTAACAGCTAGCTAACCTCACACCTTATCGCTATATGGTCATTGATTTCTTACATATATACATAAATTGACTAAGTAGGCAGTAACTAATCATTAAAAACAACCAACCATAACGTACATATTAACAGACATACAGTAAATAATCCAGCACGGAGGAACAAGCAGCCTTATACTGACCTTGATCCCCGCAACTAAAATAGTAAAATCAGAATAGAATTAACCTTAAAATGTCAAATTAAAAATGCAATTTACAATAAAGTCAACTTGATAATGTATTTACTAATTAAACAATTATTAGATATTATTGATAAGGAAATGGAATTTATAACTAAAAGAAATATGTCTAATAAGAAAACTAAAACACAAAAACACGACTGCACCCAACGAATATTAAGGTAAACCAGGGATTGTGACTTTACAATTGACAATTCCAAGAAAACAAGCAAAGATGACTGAAATAAATAGTGGTATAGTATACCTACGAAGGAAGAATGGATTTCCCATGTAGAACTATATAAGGCAATTTCGTGCAGAATAAACGCTAATAATATTACTGGCCTACAGAGAGTCAATGGGCTATGGCGTATATATCTTGACAATTTTGGATGATAAAGTAAAGCTTATGGCGGAAGGGATGCCATTAAGGGGTATGGTCGTACCAGTCTTGAATACAAATCCCTTACGCCATTAGGTTATTCACGGTTGAGTTCTTGCAGGAGTTGTTCATACTGTCCATACAGTGGCCAATGCGCCATCCACTGCCTACACCATATATCATTGCGACGTTTTAACGTCAACGTCTTATTCATTTGCGTTGAAGCTCAGCCAGAGCCTCTTCCAGTTATGTATGTTTTGTATTTCCCTTTTCCCTGTGCAATTCTGTCACTTTATACAGTGTTCATATTGTGTCCTGCCCATTTTTGGCCTATTGTGGCCAGTTGTCTTGACTTGTCATGTGATCTTTCCCATCCATTAATTTCCCCCTCCCCCTCCCTTCACTGTCCACTTTGATTCTCCTAGTTATTCCTTGTGGTCTGCCGGGCCATTCCTTGTGCATCTGTTCCTTAATATGTGTACCGCTTGACCTCCTTAAGTGCCTTATGTTTTGTGGATTGTTGTTTTTCCGGTGGTCTGCGTGGGGAGCCACTGTCTTGTGTATGTGGCGTTCTGTAGTTACGTATTCTTTCTGTTTCCTTATCAGCTAGAATAGTGGCCAGCTGTATGGCAACCTCTTACCAACGTTTGTATAGTCTTCGATAGTCTTAGGACAACTGAATACCGAACAAAATACTACAGTCTTATACATAGTCTGCTGCTATCGTGCTGCGATCGTGCCCGATAGTACATGGTCGGGTATAAGTCAGGTAGAGGTCGGGTGGTGGTCACGAAAAGGTCGGGGTGGTGGTGTTGATTGGGTAGACATCGGGAAGGTCGAACAGAGCTCGAGATGAAATCGGGATGTGTGTCGGCAAGTGGTATTGAAGTGGTCTAGAAGGGTTATTAGTTGATCTGGTATGGTCCACTACAGGTGTGGCAGAGATCCCTTTCCGTCGTGTAGACACATGGTCGAGCTTGGTCGCGGATTTTGGCCGGTCGGGGAAATCGAAGTACTCATATCGGCGGTGAGAACGGGACATTATGGGATAATGACAAGTAAAATGATCCCAGCCGAACGGGAAGAAATAAATGTTATCGTTCACAAAATCTCAAAAATAAAAGACTTCCATGTAAATCGCTTTAATAACTGAAAAGTTAAAAACCGTTGAACAAAGTAATGAAGAGACAGACGTAGCAGCTCACATGATGTTCACTGGGAATGTCCGTTTACATCATATACACTAGTCAAATATATATCAGTTTCAAAATCAATCACGCGTGACGGTAATTGAACAATCTCAATATCTTCGTGCAATTAATATCTCCAAATTGTTTCATATACGATCGGGAAACTGGACACAAACTATAAGACGTAAAATATTTGAAAACTATATGACGCGATTATTTTCTGCACATTTGCTGGCCTTTCGAACTTCTGAACGTTTTTGTGTCGTCACAAAAGGCCTTTAGGAAATGATCAATTTAATCTTAATTGAATGTTTACTCAAAATGTTATTTATCGAAACATGCCAAATGTTTGCCCATTCCTGTCACAAAATTGAAAAAACAGTCTTGTTTATTAGAAAACTGGCAACATTTTGTGTTGTAAACGATTGTTCGAGTTGTCAAAATGGACATTTTCTGAAAGAGTTTTCTTTTCCGCGTTCAATGCGGTACGATGTAGCATATGAGTGAGACTGAACGCAAAATGAAAATATATATTTATTTTGATATTGGTACATACCCCCACTGCTTCCCAAGTCACATTTTATGTATGAATGCGTGTCTGGTAAACTTGTCTGGTTTCACGCATCAAAGTAAACCTAATATGTGATAGGTTATTGTATTTTTACTTTGCTTTACCTGACAAACGTATCTGCAAAGAAGTATACATTTGTAATTTTAAACAATATGTTATCGGTCTAACAACCCTGGACAACTTGGGAAACAAAATGTCTGAGAAGTATTGGACGTCATTCGCCATGACTTGTAACACTCTTTCTACATTCACAGCTATATGAAAACCCTAGACTTCACATTAATAATTTAAAATGAGCAGTATCAGTTTTTTTAAATTCTAGTCTATGAAATTTACATTAGGTTATTGATTTAATATTTTGTTGTTATTACGCAGTCTGGTGTAAATACAAATTTAATTACAAAGAGCAAGGTCAGTATTACGCTCCCACAAAGCGCTTTAATTCCACTATCGTTACATCCGCACGCTGCTGTATTCCCAGTATTTTTTTATATTTGAGCTTTTGAACCTGCCTGATATAACCAATGATTTAGTTGCAGTAAACGAAATTACCGTTCGTTCATGATACTAAATTGCATTAGTTGGCACGATCACGTGCCTACTGCGTTTATGATAGTTGGGCATTTGCATGTGTTATAACCAATCACATGTGAACACAATATAAAGCCTTTCGTGTCGAGGGAAATGTTGTCGATCTAGCAATCATGTCAATTACGCATTTACAGAAGGCAGTTATTTTGTTCTTTCATCGAGGATTGTACTGATACCACAATATACTTGTAGTAATCATTGATACAAATATTGGCTAGAATGCACTTATAGATCATGTATGTCACAAACTCAACTCAAACTTAAATGTATTAAAAAGAATTAACTATATCTTAAACATCAACACCAGGAAATTATTCTACAATCTTACATGTTATCTTCAATGGACTATTGTTGCCCAATATGGTGTCGAGGGTTTATAGCACAAACAAGAGAATATCCATCATACAAATAAGCAGCAAAACGTATTCTACATAAACCTTAAATAACAACATCACGGCCCTTATTCATTAAATTAGGGTGGCTAGCATTTGAAAATAGATGTAAATTTCTCTCACATAATACAATGCCCACTTAATGTACTTTCATGATGTAATTTGTTTCGCCTATAATTATACATACTCATTAAGATCCACCACGAACAATGACATAGCACCCTTTTCCTATAAATCAAATAATAGTAAACAAACATTCTCCTTTTATGCTATTTTTATGAGGTATGCAATTCTATTCCTGTAAATATACGTTGTCTGTCTAAAACATTTAAACATAATTACAGGAACTATTTAATTCTTAAACAATAATATCAAAAATAGTTCATTCTTGTTGTATGTTTCTTATGTGAGGTGTCTGATGTCTGGTGTCAATTTTATTTTCATATCATCTTAACTTTTGTAGTTTTTAATAGTCTCATTTACATCCTGATATTAATACATGATGTACTTGTACTCTTTAGTGTATGTGCGTGTGTGAATGCTTGTTTGTTTGTACGTGTGTGTATTATTGTTTGTTTGTGCGAGTTTATTCATATTTTTTTGTTAATATAAGGCCATATTGGAAAAAGATGTACAATTTATTGTTAACCTTAATATGTTACCTTCTGAATATAAAGAATTTATTATTATTATTATACGTATTACAAATAGTGTGGCAAAATTGCGTAACGAAATTCTGAGTATGAACGAGATGACGCACTTTAAAATATATGCGTCGACAGCTGTTTAAATGACCTTAAAATCACTACACATTTACAGGCATCGGACTAATGTTGGCATACCGACTTAATGATAGTCACTTACTTTAGATTTATTTATTTTTCTAACAATTTCCATTGTCACAGCGCAATTTATATGACAGGGAAAGCTGTCTTTGCAACGCACACCCGCATTAGCTTTATTTACACATGTATTTATACATTTGCAAGTCTTTACAAGCGGCTCACTGAATGGCTCTGAACGCATGTCGATTTGCCTGTCTAAAATATAAAAGTTTCGGCCTATTGTTGCTAGCTGTCTTGACTTGTCCTATGATCTTTTCCATCCATTACTTCCCCCTCGCTGTTTGACCTAGTTATTCCTACCAGGCCATTCATTGCGCATCTGTTTCCTAACGTACCCCATCAAGTGCCTTATGTTTTATGGATTGTTATTTTCCTGGAGGTATGTGTGGGAAGGCACTGTCTTATGTATGTGGCGTTCCCTGTATCAACTTATTTCTTCTCTTCTAGTGTATAATGAAAATAAAATGTTTGGTATTGTTCCAGTTTCAGAGATGCAGATATAGGTTTCGATGTAGTTTACCTGCAACAAGAACATAATAATTAATTAACATTAACACTTATCATCCAATGTATACACAATAATAATATTAACACACTCGATGAGAGTGAGTACATTTATTCATACAGCATTGTACAACGAAATGTTACACTACACATGAAAGTAATAAATCAGTATATACTGTTACAGCACTTTTAGGTACATTGTCAGTCTTTTTATATGTCCATCATTATTGGAACTGAATAATATTGAACCAATTGATACATACTAGGTCTTCGCCAGAAATATTCATTATTGTATCGCCTTCGTAAAATTTGATAGTTGCAACAAGTAAACATTAAATGACAATTGTCCTCTTGGTATCAATTGTTACATTTTAGTGAAATCTATTCGCTCATTTCTCTCTGAATGAAACCATATCTGCTTGCTTCCATTCTCAGACAATATGCAGACACTCGAACTTATGTAAAATCTTTCTTCAAGACAAATATGTACTTTTGTTAGGACAAAGGGCCATTTAGTGGATTCAGGGAGCGCCACGTACACAATACAATGCCTCCCCACACAGATTACCTGGATGTTATGTCATACCACGATTATAATTCTTTTGTTGACATCGTCTCCTTTCTTGTGTAAAGGTACATGTATACTAATTGATGGTTAATGAAAATTAGACATTCGAATACGACATTGAACATGCCTACCATGACTTCCGATACTACCACTGGTCTCGATAACGTACTTTTTATTAATCAATCGCCTTATCCAGACCCATGGTTTAAAGACGTAACGGTCGATTTAAGTTCATCCAGTGAAATAACCATATCAAGTACCTCCACATTTGGTAAGTGTGGTCATTTGTTTCGGAACAAAATGTTTCTGACTCAGCATTTGTTTTATATTGTTTTCGTTGACCAAATCACTAAAACATTTTAAATTTAACAACTGGTAGATTGGCACTTGAATATGTCTAAAACAAATACGGATCAATATATTATGATTTCATTATTTTATTAATGCATGTTAATTGATGTTTTAACTATAGGAAATATATTGTTTAAGTTTGTGAAGGTAAACAAATGAACAAGAAATTAGCAAACTATTACTTTAGTGGCCGCAGTTTATATATATTAGTTTATGTTGTGTTATCGTTTTATCATATATATTGTAGAATTGCATGATGTGGTCAGACGTTTGGAAGCTGTGGAAGAGAAACTGGAAAGACAACAAGGTACAATACAATGTCAATTACATGTTTTCTATTGTTTTATAATTTCAATCATGGCTTCTGCCGTCCATCATAATAATCTTCTGTCAGGAATGGTAAATTGTAAGTGGTATTTTGCTGATATATCCCAAGTGGAATAAACAGTGATTACGTTAAAACGATAACTGATTTCATCGATCCCAAATGTTTTAAAAGTGACTTGATACAATAATCACCGAGCGAAACCAAGATTATAAAATTTAACTGGTTCACAACTGTTTCCCGGGTTAAGCATGCAGGTACAAACTTAATATAGAGTATCTGCATTCGGCGTAATTTTGCTACATGTATCTCTTACCGTTTCTGTGAAATATATAAATATCGACACACATTTTCTCTCTCTCCTGGACGAAACATTTGTATATCGTAACGACTTTTATATACTGTAAATCACTACATTTTCGAGAACTGAAATTGTCGCGAAAGGCTTGACCAGAAGTATTTCGCGAAATGATTTATTCGCGTCATCCTTCCGTCGCGATTTTAAGATTGACGACATGGATGAAAGTATAATTGTCTGCTTGTCTCGAATGTGTCAACAACTAGGCAACAGTTGACAGTGATCTGAAATGTGTTAGTTTAAGTGATGCTTCATTTTCTCACAGGGATTATGAAATTATGGCGTAATAATTGGTGGAATTCTTTTATTGACTTGCAAACATTTTCATAAAATAATTAATGCCAGTTGTATGTTGTTTCAACATCTATTTACACATACAATCGTTATATATTCACATCATTTTTTGGTACATAACAGAGTATACGCAATTTTCGATTTGCATAATTTCCCGAAAGATTTGAATCCGCGAGGCTCCACATTAACAAATTAACGCGAAAATTACGTTGTCGTGAATATAAAGTGATTTACAGTACTATTTAAAGATTGCTTAGCATCATATAATTGGTGTATAACTAGTATTGTAAGAATTGGTTTTGACAATTCTGTGATATTTTTGGTGGATTTAAACAAGAATAATATTGAGGTGGAGTGTATACATTAGCTCACATCACATACAGAATGTTCATGACACGCATGGTAAGTATGTACCCTTCACATTTTTAGAGATTTTGTTCCATCGTATGTATGTATGTTCATGACACGAACAGAGTATTCCATATTCCAATCACTTCAAAAAATGTAGTTAACTAACTGAATATGGCGAATGCAAATGTAAGAAGACATTTGCCCGAAGCAGAAAGGGTCACACATCGTCAGGTTGGTGTAGCTCTTGGTGATCACCATACTTTGATTGCCAGAGTCTGGGTAATGTTTCAGCAGCAGGGTACAACGTCTTGACAACATGCTGGTTGCAGCGAATTCTGGAGCTGAAGAAAGTTTATTTTATAATCTAGTTTATCGATCGAGAAGACCGTGTATGCGTATTCTACTGTCCCAGTTACATTATGATCGGCAATGGACCATGTTAGTTTGACCAGAGAAGACTGGCATCCTGTCCTTGTTACAGACAGGTTTTACACAGACTAGGGGTGTGTGTCTAACATCGCTGAGCATGACCATACTGGAGGGAGCTCATTGAAAGTTTGAGGGGGAATCAGGTGGGATGGGCCACGCAGTTTGTTGGTGCGAAGGTGTAAGGTTCATTATCATAGACGATGGCGCCCATTCGCATGCTGCCCATGCTGTTCGGGAGTAACTGGAAAGGGACAGAATGGAGCGTCAGGACTGATCAGCCCGATATACCGCCTTAAATCATATCGTGCATGTCTGGAATGAAGTGTCCAGGATATTGGTGCCATGCTGGAACAAGACTGGTACAACATGCCACAAAGACCACCATGAACGTGATATATGCATGAACATGTATTGTGAAGTTGTAATTATCACTAATGTATCACATGTTTGATATTATTTCAAAACCAGTTTAATCCGTCCATTTGTTTTAGAATTTATTTTTTTTCATTTCCTAAACATTTTCAACGGTTTTTCAAAAGTTAACAATATGGTAAGGCAACAATATATTGTTTAATTGTCTGCTTAAATCATGACGAATTGTACTGAAAATATTTACAATTAAAGATAGGATGATGCTACATGTCTATGTTTTGACAGAGATAAAACCAAAACCGACAGAGATAACAACAACAATGACATTGAGTACACAAACACCCATCGTATATGATGCCGCCCAAGCAGAGATCCTTAATGTGACACAAAGATGTGTTTCCCGCAAACAAGATCAACTCGAAGAACATTATCAACCTGATCAACAAGATAAAGCTGATGATGATGAAGTATTCAACGCTAGTAAAAATCTTTTCTCAGACATGGAAGGTCAGGGTGTGGACATTGTCAAAGTGGAAAAAGGGTCAATTTTGGTCACTTTTAGGTAAAATTAAAGTTCTCTTTTGTTAATTATCATCTTTTACATTCATTTAGCTTGATTGAAAAATATGTGTGCCTGTAGTCTGGATTACAAGTCGGGAAAGCATACCAGTAATCATATGTGGGAAATAATATTCTTTCATGAATGATGGAGCTACATAGTTTTCACGAAGCATGTCGATTTCTTATATTGAAATGATTCAATGCATTAAGCGCATCTTCATGAAGTACACTATGAAAACTAATTTATACCTGAAGTATTTATTTTGTGTGTACTTTCTAAACATCTGCGAATGATTTTTAAGAAAATTTTGTCATACGTTACCGTACTCCGGGGAATAAACTAAGTACATAAACCTTGCTTACACACTGATGAATATAAAATGTCCAAATATTTTGTTTCAGCGGTTCCCTACATTTTATGATATTCAAAATAATTATTGCCTGACCTAATTATTTTTCTATTAACAGATGCTCAACAATATCAGCTTTGAAAAATATCAGCAAATATTTAGTCGATAGAATGTACGAGGAGAGATTGACAGAACTTGAAAACGCTATCAGTAAATATTTGGGAAGTCCAGTCAAGTTGAATATAAGCATTGTTCTTGAAACATTGTGCTCAGCTTTAAAGCAAATAGGTAACTTCTTATTTATCAGCAATAAGTACATATTATCACATAGTGTACAGCATGTGATTTCTTACAATCCACGTATTATTGCTCGTAACCTACTACGGGATTATTTAGGCAAATGATGACTGATATTTAGACATGTTATTTTGTTATGATTGGATTTGACGCCTTGTTTCAGTTAACCATGTAGAGCTTACCAGTGTTTTCTCGAATGGATTATAAACCAGTGATAACTGTCCTTCGGCAAGCAGCTGACAATTACTTTATTAATCAGAGACGGAGGATGAATGACTGTTGCCAATTTTCAAAGAAGGACATTACCTCCCTTGTCCGGGAACCGAACCGGGTGACAGCCCACTGGTGTACGAACTTGGCTATCAATACGCACTGTCAAACATATAAAGTACTAACTAGTTTGACATTTCAGTATATGTGGGATATGTAACGGACATGTTTCATACTCCTATATGTGCTACATTTTGTATAAGCATACTTTATGCGATGAATACCGCATGATACACTTCAAAAAGTTGTTTTATGTCGCTATCAGTATCTTGTTATTGTGAGGTAATGATGGTGTCAACCTCTGAATGTCCATTTCCCTTTTATTAAGGTTATATACATTTCTTGTCATGCGTTTTTATTTCACAATTCATTGTCCCGGGCTCATACTGAAAACTTGAAACAATATTGCTGCATAGTCCACGGAACACCTGAGCTTCCTCTTTGAGATGTATATGGTGAATTGCTCTGGACTTTCGAGCTAGATTAATTGCTTTGTCAAAATAAGCGAATGTCCCCATTACTGCTTGTCTTGTTTCCGTGCATTGTCCAATAATATCAAAACTAGGGGAATGATATGCGACGAATTTAACATACTCGACACTGTTAAATTTGCCAATTTATTCTTTAATTTGTAGTCGCGTAGATAATTACCAGTAAGCTAGTTTAGCGATTCATTTTGATGGGTCAAAATCATGTCGTATAAGCAAGTTCGATGAGTTTGAACATCTTAAATTGATAAGACTGATGGTGTTAATTGGTGTGTGGTTGACGTAAAAATGCGCCCCGTACTTCGTTCAAGGTGTAGTTGACCTTAATCAACTTTATATAAGTTAAATTTACACGAAAATGGCGTCAGGACAATGTGGTGTAGTGGTTAACATAACAGACCGTCAATCCGTAGACCCGGGTTCAAATCCCGGTAGCGCCATTTTTCGTGTTCCTCAAAACATGACTTTATATCAAGACAGTATGTGTGTGTATACCATAAACAGTATAATTTATGTGATCAAATTCTTTATTCATGCGTTACTGTATATAGCTCTCAGAAACGAAAGACAATAACATTAACACATTGCACATGTATACAGCTAAGTGTTTGTTTAACAATACCCGAATCTGCTTACATTGTTCATTGTCCATTGTTTTTGCGACTATTCTGAATGTTTTCTAACTCGCGACAATGTTAAAAACTTCTCGATTAATGTTGCTTTGTATATGTACATACATATATAGTCTTTAACGTTGCACAAAACATTTGTTAATTAATGTCAGATGATGGTATCATGTTTGCTAGTAAATCATGCCGTTTAAACGCTCTTTAATAGAAATGTACATATAAAAGTTTAAAAGTCAAGGGAAATGACTCTGCATTTACGTTATTTAATACATTTCGCAGCCGATTAATTATCTTGCTAAAGGATTCATTGCATTTTGTACATACATGTAATATTATGAATATCGTATATACATTTACGAATGATTACGGTTTAAATAAAGCTCATATGATATTGGTACTGTGGATTCATTAATTTTCGTTGGTACCAAATTTCGTGGTTTTGTCAAAATGGGCATTTCGTGGGGTACTTGAATTCGTGGTTTTTTGATTTTTGAAGCATAAATTAAAAAAGTAGTCTATAAGTCCAAAACAAATAAAATATATATGTCAATTAGAAAACAGTGACACGGACCCGAAAGATATACAGGTATTTTCTCACCTTTCATTGTTATCGATGTTACATCGTGTGGCCCCGTTCCCTTAGTTAGCCACACTATGCAAGTGTCAATTAACACATTATATTGAGAATTATCTACCTATTGTTTACATCACATGTCATTTAAATATGTCAATTAAGCACCAGTTAATCTGGCGCTAAACGAATTAACAATCAGTCAATAAAAGTTAATGCAAATCATCTTCGAAATCACTCGCTTTTGAGAAACCAAACTATCGTCTACACACAAGCTAAATATAGAATTATGTTGATGTCGTGGCTAAAGTCCGGTAACGTCGTTACACGGTTACCGTCAACTCCGGGGTTACCGAATCCAGAAGATGCTGCATCACCAAGAGAGGCTCGTACATTTCAAGCAGCCAACGACTACGTAGATATACAATCAGAAAGTCAGAAGCAGTCCAGAAAAAGAAAGCGGGGAGATTACGGCCACTACGATGACGAGTCAAGGGCTAAAATTGCAAGATATGCAATTGATAATGGGGTTGCTAAGGCCTCGAGGAAATTCTCCTCTTTGTATTGTCGAAAAGTAAGCGAGACCACCGTGAGAAGTATGAGGGACCAGTATGTGAAAGCAAAGAAGAAGAATGGGGAAGATACCACAACGTTACCCCGTTCACCGAGGGGTCCACCATTAATGCTAGGTATCGTGGATGAAGACGTACAGGCCTGGGTTCGAAGAGTAAGAATTCACGGAGGGGTAATTAACGCACGGGTTGTCCAAGCAGGTGCGGAGGGAATAATGACTAAAATCGCCCGCCAGAAATTAACGAAGTTCGGGGGCTCAGTAGAAATTACGAAGTACTACGCCAGATCCGTACTTCGGAGGATGGGGTTTGTTAAGAGGAAGGGGACCAAGAACGTCAAAAACCTACCCTTAGACTTCGATGAGATTAAGTCTGCGTTTGTGGAGAAAGTGAGCAACGTTGTAAGTGGACACAACATTCCTGACTCGCTTGTTATCAACTGGGATCAGACGGGATGTCAGCTTGTACCAGGTGGACAGTGGACCATGGACCAGTGTGGTTCCCAGCAAGTGACCATTGCTGGGTTAGATGACAAACGCCAGATCACTTTATTGTTAGCTGTTACCAAATCTGGACAACTTCTCCCCCCACAAGTGATATACGCAGGAAAGACGAACAAATCCCTCCCGAAGAATGTTGAATTTCCAGAATCGTGGGATGTCACGTGCACTGAAAACCACTGGAGTAATGAAGACAGTATGCTAAGATACATCGATAACATCATTGTGCCTTACGTTAATGGGATCAGAGACACTTTACCCCTGTCGCAGTGTGACCAGCAAGCCGTGGCGATTTTCGATGTCTTCCGTGCTCATCAGTGTGCTACAGTTATCGCCAAGTTGAAGGAAAACGGGATTACGCCATTGTTCGTTCCAGCTTGCTGTACGGATCGTCTACAGCCCTTAGATTTGTCACTCAACAAGGAATACAAGGATTGTCTGAAGGACTGCTTTCATGATTGGTATACTTCCAAGATTATCTCAGCATTTGACGAAGATGACGATACCATGGCTAATGTGGATCTGAAGATGTCAACGCTCAAACCCATTCATGCCAATTGGATCATTACTACACATGGGAAATTTGAAGATCGGCGAGATTTAGTTGTGAAGGGGTTTCAGTTAGCCGGACTTTGTTAAAAGTGATTGTTATTGTGTGATGATTACAAGTGACTGTACAGTGTGACTGGAATTGTGTTAATTCAGCGTAAAAATGATACCATCATTCATCATGATTGATCGTTAATGATATTATTATTTTGCTATTATTATTTAATAACATGTGAAAAACAAATTAAATTTCTTATAACTCTCTGTGATTGTTTGTTATTTTTTATCACTTATTTTATAACTGTCACAAACTGTATAATTACGCTATAACGACGATACATTTCACACGTTGAGATTATACTTCCAACACACTGATCACAACGATATGAAAATATTCGTGTACTGTACTTGGAAGTAGAGCTGCTAAATATAGCACACCAGATCAACAACATCATCACAGAACTGACTACTCAACTTAATAATGACGAAGAATATATAACAAACATAAATAGTAAAAGCATTAATAGTTTATTGTTATCAAATATTTACATTATATATACACCAACATGCTTATAAACTGACACAATTCACGGGAGGTAACCGCGTGTTAGCGGCGATGTTTATCTGGAGTGTACTAGTTTTCGGACATAGACTTTTCGGATACGATCGTAAGACAAAATTTTCGTTGGGTACTTGAATTCGTGGATAAGCTCAACCACGAAATCCACGAAATTTAATGTTCAACGAAAATTAATGAATCCACAGTATATGATAAAGATATAACTAACTAGTGAACATGAAATTCGAATTTAAGGAACATGTTGTGCCTATATTATTGTAGTATCACGAACGAATATATACATTCGATGTGTCTCACTTTAGTACATGTTAGCCAAATATTTTCACTACGAGTTTGTAAAATAAGATGAGTAATACATTTGTTATGGCGATACAGGGCACGTAAACGGACTCCATATGTCCAAGTTATAAAGGTACCCAGTACTAGAACAGAAAAATAACATTCTGCTCTATGAAGCACATTTTTACACGCAACTATTGCCATGTCGACATGACAAAAACCTTCGCGAACAGAAAACTCTCTTTCCTAGCTGAAAGTTATAAATTTTCGCCAAAATGTTCAAAACGCAAATCGGTTCGGTTTCAAATGTGTCTATACATGTATAACCGCGATTTTTTTATTGCTTTTATAGACGTTACGTCAACATTTACCGCTAACTGACTTGTAAACATCGCCGCGACCACAAATTAAGAATAAATTGGCAAACTTTGCGTTGTCTAACAAGCTAAGTTACAACTTCATTGCAAAATATTACCCGATGTTTGATATTCGAGGAAAGAAATAGAGCAATTTACCTGTAGTTTCACTAGCTTGCACAGCGGATTCTATACACAACTTTTGGAACACGTTAACTTCAGGATGGTCACTTCGGTTCTTCAATGTATCTAGATATGCCCCTGATAACGTTGGACCGAAAGCCCTATGTGTAACAATAGGTGATCAAAATAGGATGTAGCATTCATGAAAGCTCGGCTAAGCTGTGTATTATATCACTTTGGGCGACTTGTTTAATATATGCATTATGCTATGATCACTCGATTAATAAAGTAGGTCAACTTTGTCTTGTAAATTATGGCTAAAATATTTGGATGCAGACCACTTCTCTAAATGTAAGGACATTGATGTTAAGAACATTATTATTATGTTAAGACCGTTTATAGACGTGTATCGAGTTTCCATGAAACCATATTTTTTTCAGAAGAAGATGCTAACAACAAAGCTATCGTGCTTACATTGGAATGTAAAGGTTCGGAAGGTGTGAAAAATGCAATTGACTGTTTTGGGAATGGATCATCTAGCAATACTCTTAACATCTTGTCTGAAGCATTATCAAGATCTGTCGGTCAGAGAGTTGAGTTACATACAACAATAGATGTTGATAAACTTGAAAATGACATCACGGAACTTGAACGGCAACTCATTCTTGGTGGTCAGAATATTGTACACGAGTTACCAAAACGTAAGTATTGAACTATTCTGAATGCAATACGTTTTTATACAGTCGACTCTCGTTATGTCGACCTGGCATAAGACAAATATTCCGTCACCTCGAAGTTTTTCCAATTTCCCGATTTTATCCTTTTTTCTATTTGTAATTCTATCAGTTAAGACGAGTTTTTGTCTCGTAGTTTTCAAGTATGTCGAATTTGTTCGACGTCCAGTTTAACAAGTTCACACCTTAAACCTACCGGTTACATGTAAAACGAAGTCGGATCGTATCCTGCTGGCGACGAATGTGTTCACGCATCACTGAGATGAATCTGTATTTTCGAAAATTTTAACCATCGATTATTTACACAATGGAAGGATTTGTACATGTTTGCAAAATGTTTCATTTGTAATGCAAACATGCCAAACTGCGATCAAACCAAGAGTTTGTAAAACATGCTAAAATAAGTGATATCATAATGCTTATATTTTAATTCGTTTCTCTGATTTGTGTTTACACTCGCTGTATGTTGATGTTCTTGATTGCATCAGACACGCGTACACAATCGGAGACGTCTCATCACGTGATGGCAATTTTGAATCTGATTAGTTGTTGTGGTAGATCAGTTTGACGGCATTGATACTTGTGTTCAGATGAATATTTTTATCGCGCACGGAAAGTCACGGAAGCACATTGACAATTTATGGAAATTGCGACAAGCTCAAATAAGACGCATTTTGTGAACAAGATAAGATGTCTTTCATAGCTTTTTGCGCACAGTATGATAGAGAAATTACTGATCATCACCAACCAACGATATGACCACCTCAAGTCGTTTTATTTTCTCTGTACAATTTAGTAAAAGAGTTATGTAAATATTCTTGTTGGATTTAAGATTATTTTCAGTCAGTCACAATCGTTCCTTGTGCGCTATTAACAAGCATGTACGTTTACGAATGAGTTAATTCCCATATGTTCAGTCTTTTAAATCGTGTTACGAACGAAATATTTGTTGTTTAGCAATGTATCAATCACTCATTGGAATATACCATACTGATATTCATCCACATAATTATCATCCATTAAAACAACATCCTCTAAATTATCATCCTCTGAATTATCAGTCATTGAATTATCATCCACTGACATATCATCAATTGTATTATCATCCATTGAAACACCATCCACTGAATTACCATCCGTTGAAACAGCATCCACTGTATTATTATCAATTGAAACACTATCCACTGAATAATCATCGACTGAAACACATTTCACTGAATCATCATACATTGAAACACCATTCACTAAAATAATCATCCTGTGAAACACCATTCACTGAAATATCATCCATTGAAACACCATCCACTGAATTAACATCCTCTGAAACACCATTCATAGAATTATCATCCATTGATACACAATCCACTGCATTATCATCCACTGGACCACCAATCACTAAATTAATATCAACTGAAACTACTCCCACTGAATTATCATACACCGAAATAAAATCCACTAAATTATCATTTGCTGAAGCAACATCCACTAATCAATCATCCACAGAACCACCAATCACTAAATTATCATCCAATTAACCACCAATCAATTAGTAATCATCAACTTAAACACAATCCACAGAATTATCATCCACTGAAACACCATTCACTAAATAAGCATCAATTGAACTACAAACTACTAAATTAACACCCACTGAACCACCAATTACAGCATTAGCATCCAATGAACAAACAATTACTAAATTATCAAGCACTGAAACCACTCCCACTGTATAATCATCCACCGAACAACAATCCACTGAATAATCATCCAATGAAACACATCCCACTGAATTATCGTTCACTGAACCATCAATCACTAAATTATTATCCACTGGACAATCGATTACTAAATAATCATCCACTGAACCACCAATTACTACATTATCATCCACTGAACCACCAATCACTAAATGAACAACCACTGAAACTACTCCTACTGAATTATCATCCACCGAAACACAATCCACTGAATTATCATCAACCGAAACGCGATCCATTGTATTATTATCCACTGAACCACCAATTACTAAATTATCATCCCCTGAACCACCAATTACTAAATTATCATCCACTGAAACAACATCCACTAAATTATCATCCACTGACTCACCAATTACTACATTATCATCCACTAAACAATAATGTACTAAATGAGTATCCATTGAAACAACATTCACTAAATTATCATCCACTGAATCTCCAATTACTACATTATCATCCAATGAACTACCAATTACTAAATGATCAACCACTGAAACTACTCCCAGTGAATTATCATCCACCGAAACACAATCCACTGTATTATTATCCGCTGAAACAACATCCACTAAATTATCATGCACTGAATCACTAATTACTGAATAATCATCCACTGAAACACATCCCACTGAATTATCGTCCACTGAACCATCAATCACTAAATTATTATCCACTGGACAATCGATTACTAAATAATCATCCACTGAACCACCAATTACTACATTATCATCCACTGAACCACCAAACACTAAATGATCAACCACTGAAACTACTCCAACTGTATTATCATCCACTGAACCTCCAATTACTACATTATCAACCACTGAAACTACTCCCAGTGAATTATCATCCACCGAAACACAATCCACTGTATTATTATCCGCTGAAACAACATCCACTAAATTATCATGCACTGAATCACTAATTACTACATTATCATCCACTAAACACTACCAATTACTAAATGATCAACCACTGAAACTACTCCCAGTGAATTAGCATCCACCGAAACACAATCCACTGAATTGTCATCCACTGAAACCACTCCCACTGAATTATCATCCACCGAACCACAATCCACTGAATAATCATCCACTGAAACGCGTCCCACTGAATTATCGTCTACTGAACCATCAATCACTAAATTATTATCCAGTGGACAACCAATTACTTAATTATCATCCACTGAACCACCAATTACTAAATTATCAACCGCTGAAACACATCCCACTGAATTATTACTGATTTTTCAGGCATGGAAACATCATTGAAATTATCAACCACTGAATTATTACCGGATGAAACAGCACCCACTGAATCTTCATCACGATCCAAACACATTGAAGTACCCATGGTCGCATGGACCAAGCCGTCGTCTTCGTATTCATCAAATAAAAGCCCTCAGCTCTCAAAAGATAGTCATCAAGCCACACTATACAGGTTTGTGTTGTAGACATCTCAAGAACTGTACACCATGATGAAATATATTTTAAAACAGTTTGTAGGCCGTTCTGTCCGCTCAAAATTGTTGACTCCATCGCAATAATATTTGCTATTTTACAACAAACTTATCATGTTGAAAATATAATGGGCATAATTCAAGGATCAGCCTTAAAATAAAAGCCAGTTCCTTTTCAGAAAAATAAACTACCGTGAAGTTCGTTTGGTTTATTTAATCCGTGTTTTGTTATGCAGCGGTCCCGGTTTATTACAGGGTTTTTAATTGATATCATGGCAATGTAGCTAATTGATGTTCATGTGACATCGTTAAGTGACGGAATTTTTCATGACCACAAAAAGCCATTTAATTAGGAATCATACCCCTCTTGCTAAGAAAACTACCATTTGTCACTTTTCTGTATGTCATTAGGTATAATGCGATTATTTTTATTTTCATTTGAGCTGACCATAAACACATTTCCACCATCACCCTTCGTCCGTCGTCTTCCTAAGTCAGAATGTTATCAATATGGGTAGGTGAATTCCAGGCATTGATGTTTCACAAAAAAGCAATCAGGTCAAACTATTTCATGACATCTCCTCCAATACTAGAAACATTCTTGAAATAGTTTTACCGATGATGTTAAACTAGTGGTTGGAAAACAAGGGCACATTGTCAGATAAAAAACTTGTCAACAAGGCAAATTTCCTACTTGCTCTACTCTTTTCACAGTATTCATTAATTATCTTAGAACTTATTACTCAATTTCATGGATTTCGTTTCGTAATAAAGAACACCGGAAAAGGGTTGGGGTGCGGTGCTCTCATTTCCAAACGTATGATGATAAATTGCATTTTAATTTATTGGCCTAATTAAGAGAATGTATAATTCAACCTGAAAATATAATAATACATCCACTCATTTTTAATGGGATGCCAATTAAACACCTAAATGCATAAGTCTGGCCGTTATGGTAATCGTAAACTTTAAATGACATACTTACCCTTCATACAGCGTATGGCTCTTATCAAATCAAATCAGCATTCTATTCAGCACATATATTCCATGGAATTCTCTTTTTTAATAGATAGAAATTGAGAACTGCGCTGTTAATTTGATATATATTCTGTCAGTTTATGCATTAAAACTGATTAGCCGGGGTATTACAGAAGAAGTGTAAACAGAGCAAGAAGAAAGTTTAACCGAACCACAACCATATTTTGCTTTTATTGATTGCATAGTTTCAAATTCATTAATCAAATGCTTTCGTATGGGCCTTGTTTTATGACAAAAGGCGTTGTGGCCCTCGCTCTAAATTGGCCTTGATTAAAGTTAATTTTATAAATTAACAATACAATATTGTACATTACGATTAACTCCAAGCATTCAATTATGCGTTAAATAATAATTTCCGCCATTTTGCTGGTTAAACTTTGATAAGTAAACTTTAATAAACTGGAAGAACATTCTACTCACTAACTATAACCATCAGAGAAAAGCAAACACATCATTCTTGTATTGATCCTGCTTTCTCAGTCAATCAAACAACTTCATTTCTTATATGCCTTGTTTTCCCGTATTTGCCCTGGCTTTTGCCATGTATTAGCATTGTTTGCCTAAATATCGCAAAATTTATCTCATAAAAGTTGGGTCAATTGTTAAATATTAAAGCAATACTGAATAGTTGCTTATTATAAAACGTTTATATTTACTTGAGAATAAACTGTGAGGTGGTCAGCGAAAGAAAATATATTTTGCAAAACGTTGACTACTAGACAATGGGAATTTTGAATCAATACTGTATGGTTAGTTTTTAAGACTTGAGTAACTTAGATAAATGCGCTTTAACGACGATGCAAAACATATCACTTTTAATCGCGGGTTTAATTTGCATAGTGGAACATTTAACACGAATGAAAGCATATTGTACACAGATAACTAGTTTTTATTTGAACACATAGTTTATACCATCGTAAGCAATTTCGACAGAAATGATATTTAAATAATTTATATAATTATTTAACATATAGAGATATAAAACCTGATATAAAATAAAACTGTTTATAATTTTGTAACTAATTACTTGGACGTGAATCAGTGTGGATCGAACCTGTACCAAATATACACGCATGCAATCGTGCTTCTTGCTATCTCTCCACTGAGTCAGATGTCAATGTACAATTCATTATATTATATGTCATTGGATTGTTTACGTTTCAGTAAGTTTTTATTGATTGATCTATATTTGGATGAACTATCAGACTCACATTAAAATATACATCGGGTTTCGACTTTTTACTACGTATCCAAGTATCCAATTACAGTAAATAAATCACATCAACCTAAATCTAAGGACTCGTCAAAAAGTGACCATACTCATTCTATGCTTTGCTACTATTTTCAGACAACAACCGTTGGCAGTTAGTCATAATTTGCCTACTGGTAAGATGGATAAGATATTATTTGCGTGTTTAAATAAAACGTGTCGATTAGGTCATTATACTTCACAATACATGTAACTACATTAATTCACAATTATGCAATATATAGTATGAAATGGGTCATATATTTGTTGCACTGATAATGTGTTTAATAGGGAAAAATTTAACTGAAAATTACTCTTACATGTATGTTGCAATTGTTATCACTCTCGTCATTTGAACAACCTTACTGTAGATATGTTAAAGCGCGAGTAACCAGATTTGTCTTTTTTTCATAGTATACCGCAACAAATTTCGGACTATATTTACAGGATTAGCACTCGTCACAGAGACGTGTAAGGAACATACCACACACCGTGCTCGTGCAGACCTTGTAAGAGAAATGATATACTGGTTAGAACATAAACACTTATGTTCAGAATGTGAGGTAAATTTTTTCGACAGTGTTATAAAAATTTAAATAAAGCTGTGTTATGCTGCGTTACATAAATTACTGTTATTTATGTGTCAAATACAAATTGATCATAAACTTACTTGGTGCTGAATAATCATGTAATTAGCGTTGTGGCTTTGCAGGCCACATTGCGTTTGGAAATTATTGCTCTAATAGTTAGATATGCACTTGTTAATAATAGTATTAAAGAACAAGTAATGATCCTCGATAAAGTTCGTCAAACTCCACACAGTGCTTACATCCTCATGCGGTACACTTCTATCGCAAATGTATGGTGGCATATTACTGCCACCAGTTAGCATGATAGCGTTCGCGAATTGTTTCGTGTTAACCACTTGATTATTATGATAATTATCTAGCTATCTAGTTAATATTCGTGATAAATTTTCGGTAAGATAAATATCATACAACTAGAAACAGGCTTGAAAGTGCCCAGAACTGCCATTTAACAATATAGTTTACATGACACAGCTATTTTCACGGAAACGTAAATTTCAACTTCAACTTCACGGAATCTAGATCAATGGGACTCTCCCAAATGGTCAACAATTCGAATGTACAATACCTTAGGCAATCTGATGAAGCGTAGCCACGCGACGAAAGCCCTCTCGCCTGACCATTCAAGAGAGTTGTGTCATCTCTAACATTGACTGTGACTGTTATTCCTGTGCAAAACTCGTCCGCTATTTGTTCACAAGTTATTTCCATCTTTTTTACGTGTTGTCACTTTCATGCCCAACATTGCGTCGCGCTTTGATCAATTATCGATGAACATATGAAAATTGCTACGCCATAATTTGTTGAATATTTCTAGAAAATATGTTTGTGTTTATAATTTCACGTGAAAAGATGATTTGATTGTCACAATAGTTCATGTCAATTTGTTGTTTTGTCGACTTTTCATTGCCGTGTTCAACGGTTGATGAAACATCGATATGGTGTTAAATGGCTTCGGAGAGGCACCGCACACGGTAGTAAATGAGACGGTCGAGTAGTAACTGGTTAAAATAATGCTTAATTATTTAAAAAAGCATAAAACAAAATAATATTTGTTGATTTCGATGGAAGATTTATTTCACTCGTGGTCAAATATTTTTTTTTTATTTCACTCGTGATCAAAAGAAAAATAATTTTCTTTGACCACTAGTGAAATAAAATACGGTCTTCCATCATAATTAATTTATATCCTCTATATATTTCAGCGATTTGAAAGTCGCAGAGCAACATTTAAAGAAATAAAGTCATACTATTCTTCTGGTGCCATCCTCATATTGCCCCGACATGTTTGGTGTGAGTGTAGAAGTTAAAATATTCTTTAAATATGTCTTCATTTGCTAGTATATGTCGAGTGTATTTTGAAATTTGTTAGGTAAAGATTTTACGCTTCATTGTAAACAATTACTATTAATGTTTTATGTCACGTAACGTAACAGGTAAACAAATTTTCATCCAAATTACAGCTTCTAATGTTGCTTTTTTAGTGAGAGATTATGTAATTTGATTAATTTTGGTGTTATAATTAAATGAATAGTATTGTATTGTTTTAATGTACAGGGAAATTAAATGAATTACCTTGTGGATGTATTAGAGCTGCTCTGACTCGAATAACAGTGGAAGACTTGGGGGTATGAATACAAATATTTTTATCTACATTTGACCTAAACCCAGTCATATGACTTTTGTTAATAAGAGGTTAATATATATGGCGTTGGTCTGCCGAAAGAAGATACTGGAATACCTTTGGTGGAATTGGCCCGATGGCCGTATTCAACACAGGTGTTTTAATACCTATTTCCGACACACCAGCGCCGCGTATTGGCCATAAGTATACCATACAAATACATCGACACAAGTAAATTTACTTATTTTTTCATTGCAAATATAAATATCAGAAGATTCAACATCAGACAGTTACAGTCAGTGGAATCGAATCTATACATCTACACATCTAAATCATGTGGCTTATAGAACTCTACATGTAGATTATATTATATCAATCTGTCAAATACGTACGCCTTCAAAAACATAATTGCTGTCGAACCATTCACATTTCATATTACATACTTGCCAAAACAATATAAAACTTGCGTTCAAAGTTTACAATTATCATATGACTCTATCAATTGCTGTGTTGCTGATGACGCGCAACGTCTACAAAATATGCGCGTGGCAGCGATTCAAAATTCAATAACGGGCATTATAGCAAATTAAACTAGTTCAAATTATTATACAAGAACATCACTTCGCTTGATGATTGTTTCGCACCTTGAAATTCAAGATGGGCGCCAATATGGCTGCCACTTTTATGAGACGTTTAAAGCTACTTTAAGTGACCTACATTGCTGGAAATGCTTTATTTGTAATATATATATTTATCATTGTGGTTTTAAACACAAATTTCGAAAGTCTGTATGAGAATGAAGACTAAATTCAGGATGGTCGACGTATGTCTTTAAATGAAACATGTTGTGAAATATTATTATATGAAAATTGTACAACAAAATTCAATATATAATCTCAATAGTAAAATAAATCCATTGTCCACTAAATCCATGTTGGTTGCCGAAATGTTTGCCTATTATTACTTCTATGGGAAAAATAATGTTTTCTATTCGCCTGACGCAATAAATTAATTCCTAAATGAACACAATTTCTAAAATGTTTACGTTTCGTAGCAATTATATTATAGATGGCTGCAAAAATGTCCCACAATTAAACATGAACTAAAATTCCAATTTTCCAACTGGTATTCGTTGTTTATATTATGCCAATATATAACACAATGATAACAGCTGAATACAAATTCTTATATACGTATACAATAACCTATTACTAAACTTGTACTTGCATAATATTTATTCGTTGCATATTCTTAATAACATATTAAATTAACAGTCTTCGATATGGGGGATACCATCATACAATGTATGATTCTATTGCATGTGTCAGATAATCACGTGACATAAAATTGATGCAAGTGTTGATGCACATGCCTTAAACTAGTATCCAATTCTGATAGTCTTGTCTAGTCTATACATTGCTTGTACATACATATGTTCTTGGCTAGAAAGTCTGTACGATTTTCTATCATCTCTACTACAGTTTTGTAATTGCATCCGCATGTCACCAAGATAAGACAAGGTTTTTAATCATGCTTACGGGTCGCCATAGTGACATCGGGCATACTACCTTCCTCCTGATAAATTCTGCTGGAGAGGATTATTTGAACAATCAATCGCACGTTTAATAAATATTATGCCAATTGCGTGTGCTGGAATATAGCAATACAAATAGGTTGTATCCCATCTATGGATAACAATTTACTTAATAGCTTACTACCTTCGGTCGTTCTTCTTGCAAAGAAAAGTCCAAGTAATATCTCTTCATACATTGAGATGAATACATTTTAAAATGCATACGTTTATGTGTCGTGCTTTCTTTATTCGTACACAGGAACAAAGCACAAACATATAACATTATAAAGTACACTTTATCGGACAGACTGGACGGAAATAAAGGAATTTGCACTAAACAGCCATTGGAAAAGATCTTTAAAAGAAAACTTCGCAATAGTTGCAGATGGATCAACCGATTCCAATAACCTTATGTAACGTGAACCGGAAAAATGTAGTTAATAATTAGATATAATCTTACATACTGGTGATAGGGAAAGGGAATTTAAATAATGACAAATAGAAACAATATATAATTGTGAGAAAACAAAACAAATTTACGACTGTACCGAATGAGTATTAAGTTGTGTTATAAAACAGCAATATAGAGAGAAGAGTTTCCTTGTTAATCCTCTTGCGGTCATAACATTATATTATGACGTTGATTATCTCATGGGGATATGACGTTTAAATCGCCCAAAATTAAATGACGTTCCAAATAATTATCTATTACAAAAACGACGTTAACGTAGATGTAATAAAATGTGTTTTAAGAGTGATCAACCGTGTGAAGACTTGTTTTGATTACTCTAAGAAGATAGCACTGATGTCTAAAAAAATGCGAGCGCATGGTAGTTTGTATCAAACAGGTTAGAGAAACTATAAAATAGTTCAAATGCATGCTCCATAAAGATCAAGCTCTGCTAATTACGCCTTACGCTAAGTAAGAGGAACGTCATATACATAAGACAATGTCACTTCACATAGTTTATTCTGTGAAACAGATTGCTTGGTCAGTAAGGTGAAATACTGCCAACCACTGAGCATTCTGTAGCACATTAGTTTGTTGGTTGAATATCACAACCTACAGTCACCTTATTACATCTGACAGTTACCTTATCACAACTGACAGTTACCTTATCACAACTGACAGTTACCTTATCACAACTGACAGTTACCTTATCACAACTGACAGTTACCTTATCACAACTGACAGTTACCTTATCACAACTGACAGTTACCTTATCACAACTGACAGTTACCTTATCACAACTGACAGTCACCTTATCACAACTGACAGTTACCTTATCACAACTGACAGTTACCTTATCACAACTGACAGTTACCTTATCACAACTGACTCTTACCTTATTACAAGTGACATGTATCGTATTACAACTGACAACAATCTTATCATGACATACAGCTACCTTATCTCAACTGAGCTAACTGCCACATGCTGCTTTATTGCCAGAATACCAATATTATTTAGTACTTGGGCATTCTTCTTGTACTGTTGACAATGTCATCGACATCAAAAGAATGTTTTGTACACTATATGGCCAAGCATGATTAAGACATACTGTCTTTGATGGCTATAAAGCCAACATTGATAATTTACTTACATATACTAAAGTAACAAATACTGGATACTAATTAAACCATCTCATCTGAAGAATGACCTTATCAGTATAGCATATGTATCGTTTCGATTACTATTTATTAGTGTACCAAGTTTCATCTATTACAATGTATACATATTTTCTGGATAAAGAAGGGACAACTTTTAATTATTCTGTGAAACGTTTGTTTTACAAGAATTAGTATGGAAAACAGCATAGTATAAACGTATGTTTTGTCAAAATGTACATTAGAATGTTGTTGGAGCGTGACTGCATGACCCCTGTGGGTCCTCACACATTTCTATATGTCTAGCAGTTCCCTAGTGTTGTGTCAGTATTGATGTAAAACAAAGACAATTAATGTATTCTGACTCACTAACATATAATTAGTTGACATGTAAAATGTAACACCCAATTGTTGGTCTCCCTATCTTATTGTTTTTATCATGTTAGTATGTCGCTAACAAAATTAATGCATGACCAAGGCTCAATGTTGAGTATGCCAGACAAGAATGCTGATCAGACATTTACTCTTATTTTATATTATACTCCACCAACTTTCCATAGACATTATGCAATAAAACTAAATACTAGTGATCTAATTAATATGGTTACACAAATGTTTTAATAGAGTTTTATGTCTAGCAATTCAAACTAAAGACATTGCAACAAGTAAAATAATTGTACCAGTAAATGTAGTGATTTTGTGTCCATTTCAACCTATGTTGTTGCATATTGATATTAATGCTAAAATCCGTTTGGTTTATGTATACATACATGTATAACATATGTACGTAACATATAAACAAGGATATTTGGAACACTATAACATTTTAACTGTTCCCCTCGTCTAAAGTGCTGGAGGTAGAATGCAAAATCAGTATATCTGCTTACTTTCCAAAACCACGAAACCGTTAGATCTCGCACTTGATAAATAAATTACGTTGTACCATACCATCAATGCTCTATCTTGCTACTAGAAGTTTTACAACAAAATATATCTATAATACCTGAGCGATACAGTACTTTGATTGGTCAAATAAGGCAATATCTTACTGACGATGCGGCAAAATCCTTGGTGAATCATTCAATTACATCGAGGCTGGACTATTGTAATGCCCTTCTAAAGGGCTCTGCAAAGACAGTTCTTAACAAGCTACAAACCGTTCAAAATACCGCTGCACGGCTTATAACCAAAACTCCTAGGTATGTCAGCATCACACCAGTGCTCAAAGAACTTCATTGGCTCCCAATACATCGACGTATAGATTATAAAATCCTCACTCACGTCTTTAAAGCCCTTCACGGAGAAGCCCCGCAATACATCAGAGACTTGTTAACAGTATATATACCTCAAAGACAATTAAGGTCTCTGCAGGGACCGGTTTTACTGAATGTTCCACGTTCCAGAACTGTAACATACGGTGATCGATGTTTTTCAGTTGCTGCACCAAAACTTTGGAACACCTTACCTTCAGAACTACGTGACTGCAAAACTCTCTCGTCCTTTAAAAAAACTTTAAAAACTCATCTTTTTACAATTACCTATTGATATTCTTCTAGTTATTTACACAAGTCTGTAAGTTTTACCGGTTTTATAAGACATTTTAAACGTTTTATGTGTGTATATCTTATTATACTTATGTATATCTTATTTTTTTTTTTTTTTTTTTTTTTTACCTTAATAACGTTTTATCCGATAATACTTCTTTTGTGATTGTTCTTTTATTTCATATGTACAGCGCCTTTGAACGTGCTTTGCATGAAAAGGGCGCTTTATAAATCTGGTTATTATTATTATTTATTATTATTTTGCAGGCCGTGGGATGTGTTATAGATATGGCATACATGGTCGGCACCGGTAAACTTAAAAATGGAGTTGTGTATATTCCGGTGCTAGAATGGTAAGTGTGTCTGTTGTATACTCCTTAATCGGTTTGTTTTACATGTCTGTTTCAAATTTGCCTGTAACAAGAAGAACAAAAGAGTCAATATGGATTTTTGGTTTTTCAAGCATATTGTTCACGACTGATTTGACACAGAAAATATATTCGAGAAAATATTTTCCAGACATTAAGATTGTACCTCACAAACCTCAGCACAAAATTTCGGATTGGAAATTATAGTGAAATCAAACAGGCCTGTTGTAAATAGTTCTTGCTAACATCTATATATCTGGTACTTACAGGGGTTTGTTTGACCTGAGCTATGCTGCCATAGCAGCAAAACAAATGAAAGAGAAATTGAACATGAAAAAGATCCTTATTTTCGGATGGGTAATTTTAGCAAATGTTTTACTCTTTTTTGTGAAAATTAAATAGAAATACTGTTTGAATACTAATTCATCTACTGAAACTTAAAATTAAATGCATAATTAACCTCTCTTATATATACTGTGTAAAACTTCTAACGCAACATCTAGGAAATTGTCTTACCTTTAATATAAACATTCCAAACAATTTCACGCTGAACAAAAACTTGACTTCACAATTTAATGTGGATTTCTGTTATTTCAATGTATTCATGAATATATTTGATATTTAGTTTCCTAATATAAGAAAATTAAATACATGTTGCTTTCTATAATTCGTTATGTAAAGCAAAATGGACATGTGTATGCCCGACAGGCTTTGTGATACAAAGTGAAAGTATTGAGTTGCCTTTCGTGAGAATTGTTTACGATATCATATGAATTTAGGCGCCAGAAGTATGTTGCGTTGGTAGTTTACCTCAGTATATGAATGAATTTATTGCAAATAATTTGACTACTAAAACCTCCAACCATTTGAATGTAAACTAAACGTAAATATATGTTGTTTAAAATTGGCAGTGTTGTGTTGGATGTTGATATTTGTAGTTGACGAATCGTCAGTATTATAAAACTATTATCAATACATTATAATAATTTAGAATAGTTTAACTAATTTTCATTTTCCATGTTACAGAATGATTCGCATGGTATGAGTACACAAAGAGCGACTTATGATGACAAAGTAATCTTGTATATATCAATCCATGACAAATACCCATTGGTTCCTTACCGGGAGCATGGGGAATCACATGAATGTGGCTCTCAAAATGCTGAAGGGTTTAACATAAATATCACGTTGGATGCAGAGGACGCAGAATATTTGGCAGCATTTAGGTAATTTTGATTTTGCACAAATGGAATGTATTTTGTATACTCATCTCTGATTCATGTGAGGAATTGTGATACATGTAGCTGCTTATGGAAGCGTAAGTTAGTAATGAAAGATGATTAATTTCAGGAAAACTCGTATACCTGAAAATGGCGTTGTACCAAATACAAATAATTATGATATTTTTCTAATTTGCTTTTTGTGAAAATGAAAGCTTTGTTTTGTTTTGTTTTAGATTATTTGAATGTATTAACCAGCAAACTCCAGAGATGTCGTTTTTCTTTCCAAGCTGTATTGTTGACTCTGAAATAACTAAGATGCTAATACAATGTTCAGTATACAAATTTTATTGCCAAACGGTAGTTGTATTTATTTCAACTAATTATTTTATAACTGTTATGTATAACTTGACATTGCAGAAATATCGTAATGCCGATTGCGCGTGAGTTCAATCCAGAAATAGTGTTATTTACTCCAGGATTTGATGAAAGAATATGGCACTTAAAGCTTGATTCATCAACGGAATGTATGTATATTGCATATCTCTTGTCTGGACTAATTTATTATACTATCAAATAAAGAATGTAATTTCACGCTATACGATCACCGGCATGTATATGTAATTTATTTGCATATTCTAGAGTTTTTTCTCATACCATCAATTAAATAATGTGAAGTATGCCATGTTTATAAATATCGCATTTGATAGAACTTTGCATATATTCGTCAGTTTTAATCAGTAAATTTAAGTTGAATGCGTTTTGAGTGAATACTGTATATCAATATTGTGAAGTGGTCAATTTTCGATAAATATTTCACATCGATATAAATTATCCTGAATGATCAATGTAGTTTCTGTATTTAGATTTGTTCGGATGACATTTACCTCAATATTTTGCTGGTAGGTTTTGGTCACATGACCAGTGAATTGATGTCATTAGCCAATGGGAAGGTGGTGTTGATTGCAGAAGTAGGGTATCATCTGTTCTTATCGGAACGCAATACATCAGACATGTGTTTAAAAGCCTTACTGGGAAAAGAGATTACACCATTAAAAGAAGGTCGAATACAGGAACGGCCGAGTACTAAAGCCTTGCAAGATTTAGAACGTACTATACAGATTCAGCGTAAGTTGTTCTATAATAACTGCACAACTGTATAAATTAAGTGCTACCGAATACCACATTTTCTGTTGAAGATAGGCAATGTTTTATGTATGTGGCGTTCCCTGAAGCAACTGACTCTCTCTATGTCACTTTGTTTGTGCAAGCACACTTCTATGTCGCATAATCTGTTTTCTGACCTCTCGGTTACAGTACGTTACTCCTGTCAATATAGGAACTACGAAAATATTAATTGTTTTGTAATGACTTCAATGTAATTCGATTCAGAGATGGAGGTCAAATGACTTATGCAATTTATGTAGTTAATTTTTCATCTTCATTCACATTTACACTATAGAACATACGCTTTGCCGGGGTTTCGAACCCACGAGCTCCAAATATTCGTTAATTGTTGTATCCTGTTCTAAAATATAATACTTTTTTTCGGAATTCAGAAGAATCGAAACATTATTGTATTACATTTGTAAGTGGCTTTACATACAAGCGTCATGGGAATAGTTTTTCCAGTGTTTCTATATTGACATGTGTGCTATCTACCTAGACATCTGTGAATCGATTTCTGGCCGATTTAAATAAGAATCACACCCTTCCATAGAAGTACACGTAAACTGAATGTTAATGATGTTTTTTTAAGTAAAATACTGGCCTTGTCTACAGAAACACCTTTCTGAAATACAAAACTTACTAGCAGATGATCTGCAAGGAGGAAAAGGCATTTCTGCTTTACATATAGTCGAAGACAAGATAAGGTTAGAATACATTTATTTTACTGTAACATCGAAACCTCTTTGGAGCGAATCTTCACTGTATTAACATTTATAACTTTAATATTAGATACATGTAACGAGAAACTAATACCTTGATCCTCGTCTGTGTCTGCTTCGTTGTCATTGGCCGTATTTTTGTTGAAATGTGTCATTAGCTGAGTTGATTAGAGTGCACGTATCATTGCTATCAAACGTAAATTCACATTACATTGCGGATTAAGAAACATATATATTACTTGTAGTAAACTGACCCTTTTAATTACGAAGCCCCTAAAGAGACATTCCATACTTTCGGTATCGATCTACGCTTTTATTATTATTCCGTAATATTAATCGTTAGAGAATTAGTTACATATATCCTTAAGACAACAGTTGTTTTACTATATAATTTGTTTTAATCTGCAATATGTTAAATGATTATGTGACCGTAATACAAAAAATGGTTACCATGGCAACCAACAATATATAAGTTACATAATTATGCCCGCAATATTATTCTGACAATTTCAAAAATATTTCATTCAAGATACTAATAACCATGTTTTCAACAGTTACAAATGAAATAGAATGTATTAGTATCCGGTACCATGTGTTGCATCTGATTGTCGAGATATTAATTCGTATTTACGAAATAATGATTCGTATTTACGAAATAGTAATTCGTATTTACGAAATAGTGTTTCGCTGTTATGAAATAATAATTCGTCTTTAAATAAAAAAAGAATATGGGATGTCTACTTAGAGTCTACGTACTTAATACACATCAGTGCAATTTTTCTGTTGTTTTTGGTTTGCCCAATATCGGTTAAAATGTTAATAATGTTTTTAGCGCAGCTGTAGAAAAAGTTAAATTTGCTTCAAACTTGAATACTTTGTTATTTCTATGATATTATCAAATATATTTATATCAATTATTCACTTAGTGATGCGTTTAACAGGGAACGTGGACGTGTTAGCTCACTGCTTGGAAGTAAACCCGAGCATAGCATGGTTTCTTCAACCGATAAACGAACTACTCATGATGCATCTGATAAATACGATCTCATCGATACAAGGCAGATGAGATTGAAAATGGAACACAAAGAACACGAAGAAACTTCGCCTGTTAAAACAAAAAACAAAAGCGAAATATTGTAATATTGTAATATTGTACTATTGAGATAATATACTTTCATGTACTATCGTTGAAGAATCTAACAGGTGGTATCACTTTCATGTACTATTGATGAATATTCTAAATGATGGCACCACTACATGTACTATTGTTGAATAATTCAAGTGATATCACCACTTTCATGTACACTTGTTGAATAATCTAAATGATGTCACCACTTTCATGTACAATTGTTCAATAGTCTAAGTGATGTCACCACTTTCATGAATATTCTAAGTGATGTCACCACTTGCATGTACAATTGTTGATTAGTCTAAGTGATATCACCACTTTCATGTGCTATTGTTGAATACTCTACATGATGGCACCACTTTCATGTACTATTGGAGAATATTCTAAATGATGTACTGTTGTTGAATAATCTAACTGATATCATCACTTTCATGTACCATTGTTGAATACTCTAACTGCTGTCAACACTGTCATGTACTATTGCTGAATATTATAATTAATGTCATACCTTCCATGTATTATTGTTGAATACTCTAAATGGTGGCACCACTTGCATGTACTATTGTTGAATATTCTATATGGTGGCACCACTTTGATGCACTATTGTTGAATAATATAACTGGTGCCATCACTTTGATGCACTATTGTTGAATAATATAACTGGTGCCATCACTTTGATGCACTATTGTTAAATAATCTAACTGGTGTCATTACTTTGATGCACTATTTTTGAATAATCTAACTAATGTCACCACTTTCAAATACTATTTTTGAATACTCTAAATGATGGCACCACTTTGATGCACTATTGTTGAATAATCTAACTGGTGTCACCACTTTGATGCACTATTGTTGAATAATCTAACTGGTGTCACCACTTTGATGCACTATTGTTGAATAATCTAACTGGTGTCATCACTTTGATGCACTATTGTTGAATAATCTAACTGGTGTCATCACTTTCATGTACTATTTTTGAATAATCTAACTGATGTCACCACTTTCATATACTATTTTTGAATAATCTAACTGATGTCACTACTTTCATATACTATTTTTGAATAATCTAACTGATGTCACCACTTTCATATACTATTGTTGAATAATCTAACTAATGTCACCACTTTCATATACTATTTTTGAATAATCTAACTGATGTCACCACTTACATATACTATTGTTGAATAATCTAACTGATATCTTCACTTTGATGCACTATTGTTCAATAATCTAACTAATGTCACCACGTTCATATACTATTGTTGAATAATCTAAATGATGCACTATTGTTTAATAATATAACTGGTGTCACCACTTTGATGCACTATTGTTGATTAATCTAACTGATGCCATCAATTTAATGCACTATTGTTGAATGATCTAACTTGTGTCACCACTTTGATGCATTATATTCTAACTGATGCCATCACTTTGATGCACTATTGTTGAATAATCTAACTGGTGCCATCACTTTGATGCACTCTTGTTGAATAATCTAACTGGTGCCATCTCGTTGATGCACTATTGCACTATTGTTGAATAATCTAACTGGTGCCATCACTTTGATGCATTATTGTTTAATAATCTAACTTGTGCCATCACTTTGATGCACTATTGTTGTTTAATAATCTAACTGATTCCATCCATTCCATGCAGAGTTAAATAGTGCAATTTATGTCACCACTTTCATTGTACTATTGTTGAAATGTGTATTAAGAATTCTTAAGCCATACTTCACTAACAGAACATTACCAGTGTTTTATTATATTAATTACTGGAATGAAGATATGAACTCTAGTGTAAAAAA
This sequence comes from Mactromeris polynyma, assembly GCA_032209605.1. Lineage (NCBI taxonomy): Eukaryota > Metazoa > Mollusca > Bivalvia > Venerida > Mactridae > Mactromeris > Mactromeris polynyma. The sequence continues at coordinate 6,325,025 of JASFXZ010000013.1, forward strand.
TCATTTGCATTTGGGTAGAGGTAGCCCGAGTGTCCCTTTCAGCATTATTGTGTGCATATAAGACACCTGGGTAGAACCACCGGTCTTCCGTAACTAAACCAGCTGGATAGTTTCCTCACATACAATATCCAGTTGAGATTTGAACACAATTTAGATGTACGCTAAACAATTGCTGCATTAAACGTTGCTCAACTATTCATTGAGTGTGATGCATAGCTTGACGGAAGAAGTGGCGTCTATATGCTCCCTTCGGACCAAAAAGTTGTACCCCCTGAGCCCAAATGCTAGATCGACCCCTAAAACAATAACATGTGGGTTTGAACCATCACGTTTATTAACAATGACAGTCAAAGCTCACAACACACTGAGCCATTTCCCATATGCTTCACTTTATAGCATTTATACAAGGATATACTATAAGTATACCACGATAAGTTGAGAGTGACGTCACGCAATGTTTACATGGTTTGACCACCTCTATTGATCAAAATAGGTAAATCAAATAACAAGCAAAACTATATATTGTGATATTGATTCCATAAAACTAACAGCCGTGATAGCTCAGATGGTAGCACGTCCGCGCCTTAAAATGCTAATTAAGCTTTTTAGTTTTGCGTCCGAGTTCGAGAACATCGGGTTTTTTTTTCCATTGCAATATTATATATTTCGTTGGTCATCTACAGTTGTACTTACACGACTTATACTAATTAATGTTCGCTCGAATATCATTAATTAAAAACACTGTATAGCATGTGCATTTATAAGCTATTCAGTAATGAACATTTTAGCAACGACGCTATAGCCATCATTAAGCACGTTTGATTTAACGAAAAGGCAATTAGACGATAATAAAAAAACAAAAAATAAACAGACAGAAACGACAAACAACAAGTACTTGACAAGCACTGAGTAAGGGATAAAAAACATATTGTCCATAAAAATGGGAGGCAGGAATGCCTCGAACTCACACCGTATCTTTTGAAGGTACTAGTCAGAAGCGCTACCAACTGAGCTATCGCTACTGTCTACTTTGAACGATATTTAATCTAAATTTAATACTAATCCTGAAGATAATAGGCATGCTAATGACCGAAAGCTGCTTTACATGTATTGGAAAGTGGGTATGGTCGTGTTTACTATCGAGTTATCTTAACTTAGTTATAAGACACATGTAACACATGTCCAGCGTGATAATCTGCAATATAAAAACAAAAACAAATGGCAATCAGGTGAAATAACACAAGACAAGTGTAGGTTATATGTAAATCATATCTAAATAATTGTATTAACCACATGAATCACATATTGCAATGTCAATGAGATGTTTTGTCACAATACTGTCTTGATTTTTTTTTTAGTATTATGCATTACATCTGTTTTCTAATATCAAACATTAACAACCTGTTTGAATGCACTGGTAAATGACCCAGTAACACGCTGGACTCGTACCCCTAACATGTGATGGTAAGAACCTGTGTATGCAAACACTCCTCAAGTTGTCCTGTCCAGGCTATATCCTACATATTGCATATATTATTTGTTATATGACAAAGTGTAGAGTGGAAATACACATGAACTATTTTGATAATTCACTAGTGAAGTTACTCACATGCATTACGTCACAACAAAACAAGCATGACATTAATGTGCTCAAATGATGTTGATATTGTTAAATATTTATTTTGTATGAAAGTGATATTTTTATCGTTTTTTATAGTCGACTCGTGACCACTCATATGTAAGACCACTATACATGTAGTGTTTATAACATTTTGAGTGTTTCATAATGGCATCAATTGTAGGTTGCTTCATAGCACTGTTCTAAACAACTAATACTGTACTGACTGCAAATGCAACTTGTGTTGAACATGTTCGCAGCAGCTGTTACTTCCGTGCTTAGGGCTGTTGTCGTAGAGTGTTGAGTTTGAACACCACATTTCAATTCAACAAATATAGATGAACAGTGGGAACATAGTAACTAGGTTGCTGGGAGACTTATCCCAATGTAGTCTTGAATGTGTTAATGCCAACAGTATGAATAAAACGTTGCACATTTACAAATGATTAATGTACTTGTAATTGTTACAACTAGACAAAGATAATGCATTTATTTCAAAACACTTTATTGTATAAAAAGACATATGTACACGTATAAAAAAGAAATAAAAATATTCCAAATGAGAGCATAGTTACAAATAAAATGAATAATCACAATATATCATAAGTGAAATTACGCCTTGACAGTTGTATCCAGCTTAATGATACTGTATTATGTAAAGCAACGTTTGCAGACAAGTCTCAGTAAGAAGCCTTGTCATTGGTCAATTTTAAGAGTGCGATCAAAAACAGCCAATCAGATGCTTGAAAACAGAGAGAATACGTAACTACGGGGAACGCCACTATGAATGTATAAGAGTTCTGAGACTGGTCTCCAAACTTATCATTTTCAAATCTCAAGACCTAAAGGAAAAGATGACAGTCAGATCAGAATGTTATCATAATTTTGCACTATATAATATGAATCATTATTGCAATACAATTTGATTCCATGATTTAATAAAAACTAAGATAAAAGTATGTTCAATGATTCACATTATTAAGAGCACATATAACCAACTAAATGTATGTAGAGCCATTTAACCATAAATATACTGGTCTCAAGGCATGTAACCATTTAAAGGTCTACAGACATGTAACCATATAAAGGTCTACAGACATGTAACCATATAAAGGTCTACAGACATGTGACCATATAAAGGTCTAGAGACATGTAACCATATAAAAGTCTATAGACATGTAACCATATAAAGGTCTACATACATGTAACTATATAAAGGTCTACAGACATGTAACCATATAAAGGTCTACAGACATGTAACCATGTAAAGGTATACAGACAGGCAACCATGCAACAGTCTCTAGACATGTAACCATAACAACATCTCCAGACATGTAACCATATAAAGGTCTACAGACAGGTGACCATATAGGGCCATGTAACCATTTAAAGGTCAATAGACATGCAACCATATAAAGGTGTACAGACATGTAACCATATCATAATCTCGAGACATGTACCCACATTACCATATCGAGCAATGTTACCATTAAAAGGTGTACATACATGTAACCATATACAGGTCTCAAGGCATGTAACTATATAAACATCTACATACATTTTACCATATAAAGGTCATGAGTCACGTAACCATATAAAGACATACTGTTAAAACCAGTGAAAGGGGTTTTGTCAGGGCTGCATATGAGCAATGTAATTATTGCAATAAAATTATCAGTAAATTCAACAGAATTTTACTGGAAATGGGAATGTGTTTTAACATAATACAAAAATTAATTATCACTATTCATAATAAGGGGTGAGACGATACAGCGTACATTGATACTGTACCGATATATGTGGTCGCCGATATGTATTGATACACAAGTGATATTGTGTGGATATTGATGCACAAGTCAGTCTTTTGTTGCAACAAAATATTTATAAAAATATTTGTTATAGAGTTCCGTTAATCAGTACAAACTTATATAGATACAGACACACAACCATTTGTAAAACAATTTGTAGCATGTAATAAAATATTATTTTAGGAATAGTTAAATGAATGAAAATATATTACAAGTTTTTCCCATTTCAACCACATACCCGTTCATTGATTTTTTGCCTGTAAAATTCTGATCACAATAATGTCACAACATTGTAATAAAATAGTTAAATAATTCGTTAGTAATAAATTCGTCAGAAAATATTTCAATAATTATTAATAAATTGTGGCTATAAAAAATATAAATAGTCTTCTTTAACTTGTGTTTTTTTGTATTTGAATTTAACTATCAGTATTGTATCAAAAACATTTTGTATCGGCGTTTAGATGTATCGCTATGTATCGGCGTTTATATGTATCGCTATGTATCGTTTCACTTGATGATGGTATCATGTATCATCTCACCCCTATTCAGAATCATTCATAGAATAATAAATATACAACATAACTTTATAGAATCTGTTTCATTTCCAAGTTTTATCTTGTACTCAAATCTGGAACTAAACTCACCAATCTACTTCTCAACTGGGCATTACATGTATGAAATGAGATCAATAAAACAAGGTTAGTAACCAATCAGTACAAACATACATGATCCTCACTCAAGATTTAAAAATGATGATTATAACTCTGAACTTACTAAAACAAGTAACAATTTAAAACTATGTACATGATACCTTTAAAATTGCATTCAAATAATAACTTTAATTTTGTAATGTCTAGTTGTTAACCAAACAATGTAATTTTCAAGGCAGAGCACTCGACAACCTTTGGGGACAGATACAAAAAATTGTTGTTTGTTTGGTGTGTTACTAGATAAAAAGGGTAATTTGAGCCAAAGTGTTATTATCAATTGTTTTTACTATTCAAACAATTTTGACAAACATATACCATACTTTCTGACAAATGTCTTAACATATTCAATAAGATAAGAACATACCATAATTAATGTCAATGTAAAATCGTTTTTGTGAATGAATATTGAATGTAAATTGGGAAGACCAAACTATTTAAGGAGAATGGTGCCTATAAATGACCCCAAGATTGGATGAACGAATGCCCTGAAATTTCTCAAGTAAGTTCATTTAAAACCAGTTGCACATATGGAAATCATTTAACATCAATTAAAGACTCACCAATTTTGCAAAACAAGTGATTTCTCACACATAAATAAAACTAAAAATACAAGTTCAGCATTTTTAAAAGGTCTACTAATTACCAACTATCACAGACCATGAATGAAATCAGGTCCCTCGAAGAGCACTGATGTGTGTCCAAGTACAAATGTACCTACAGGGAGGGTATGTGTTGGGGAGTACCCATGTACACATTTACTTTATTTACAGTAAGGTACCCAACTGATGCATTATAATATTATCCATCAATGTCTAGTAAATTTATTTTTTGTTTCTTCAAACAAAGTTATATAAATTGTGGTTGTCTAAGATGTCTTATATCACAAGGTAACCTATCAAACAATTGTAAAGCTATCAAGCAGTTGACAACCTATCGAACAGTTGTAGACGGTTGTATATTTAACGGTTGTAAACCTATCAAATGATTGTAAAGATATCAAACGGTTGTAAAGCTATCAAACTGTTTGTAAACCTATCAAACAGTAGATATTTGGTTCAGATGACATAATTCTGTTTTCAAGAAATTGATGAAATATTTGTCTCAGTAATTTAATATTTTCCGTGTTAGTCGTTGGGTAGCATCTTTAAACCGGAACACGAGTAGATTCAATGACTAGGTACATTAGGACTAAACTTCCCTCCCATCCATTCTCTGATTTCTTGTATCACAATATCAAAGTTTCGTGTTGTATTCCACCATACCCAGCACAGGACTAACAGAAATCATCACGTACAAGCAGCAGCTAAATCCACCACAATCCGAGATTTCAATGCCGCCGACGTGCTTATCATCATTAATTTTGAGCTGGAATATTTCGTGCGGACAGCCTGAAAATATTTAACATCCAACAATGACCTTACTTAATCAAACCATTTAAGACTAAAACTCAGACTTTGAATAGCAAATGTTAAATTTAACAGCTTTTTGTTTTTAATAAATCTAAACAATACAATTTTGTTGGAATATTTGTTGGTACCAACTGTGCACTTTTGCTATTGTTCTGTGAAATTTATATTTTTTAAACAAGGTAAGAGCAACAAGAACATTTAACATTTAGAAGTCCAAGCTTTAGCGTCAGTGTTACACTGGTGAGGTAGGAACGACAGTCAAAACAAGAGATGGTTGTAAAACATTATGCCCTCTTGTGACCTTGACCTTTGACCCCAAAATCATTAGGGTTCCTCTGCTACTCAAGATGAATGTGTGGACTAAGTTTGAGGATGATAGGTCAAGGGGTTCTTGAGTTATTGATCGGAAACGAAAAGGTTATGGACCAACGGACAGACATGTGCATAACAATAAGCCATCTCTTCTTCGATTATAGCAACCACCAGCAGAGTTTTAATTGGTTTTTAACCCCCACCAGGACATTCCTACAACCAGGGTTATTTTCCTGGCACAGCCCGTATAACGCTCATGTTCAAGCCCCATACTTCTGGGACAAATACACTCCATCTATAGTATTGTTTGGACATCTCCCATATTTATATTTCAACTTGCACTTATCCATCCTTAAACACTGGCTTGTTTGCAGAAGCCCAAACTTCAATACATAAGTCTGGGGCAGGCTGGTCGATAATTTCTCAGATTTCTGTGTGCATCCCTTATGAACAGGGACGTTGACACAAAACTTTGACTTGGGCTATTTTCCATGGTCAGTCGAGGTACTATAAACAATGTATTATAACACAAGATAAATCAATCTATACATAGAGTCAATTACCAACTCTTCATATATCAATTGCAGCATAATGCCATACTTACATTGAGTTTGCTGTTCTCTGCTTTGACGACTAGACTAGCAAGTTTCTGCATTGTAGGCTGAAGATCTTTCTCAGTGTATGAACTGTAGTGATTCAACGTCTCAGTCTGAAATACAGTACATTAATCACAAAAGAGGCAAACTAGATGAACGTATCTACAGACACTCTCCTCGTGACTGAACATTTGAAAATAATGAGGAATTGGTCTTATTGGAAAGTAATTTAATATTGGTCATATTAATTGACTTTCCATGTTTTGCATGTAGCGATCAGAGTAAACATTTAGAACACTCTAATAGGCAATATCACTAAATGTTCACTACCAATTAACATTGCAATAATTCACATCTATACCAGTACAGGCTTTCAAGGTTTGGTATAGAGAAGAAGGGATCCAGTGTATTGTTCATGTTTTTCCACTAGCTCAAAGCCTAGGATAGTAACGTGGATTTCGGGTGAGCAGAAGCAGAGTAGAGTGCTTAATTTTAGTGAAAAATAAAACCCATCCATGATTTCAAGAAATTGTACAAATATATAATTCTGACTTTCTGCTTTTCATGAATAAGTGTTATATAAGTTCAGGCCAGTAAGAACGATTTCATGCTAGTGCAATTTTCTAAAACAGGCACTGAAATAATTAAGACAAAGCCTGAACTCCAGGAAATAAAATAATTGTTTTACAAATCCCTACCACAAAACCTACCCACTGTGTGTTAAGAAGAAGTTTCATAGAAAGACAGAGAGCTGAAGCAGCGATACGGGACGGAAGATATTGCACCATGTCGTACTCTGTGATAGTAAGTTCCATCAAGTATTTCGCCAATGTGTGTGTTTTGGCATCGACCTAAAATATATACACCATTAGCCACAATATACAAACTTGTCACAAAATACGCCAATAACCCCAAGACAGAGCTCAGAGTTAAAACAAGACAAATGTTAGGTAATTTCGATAATCAAAGGGCGATAACTCCCGAGTGACTCGAGCGATATGGCTGGTTTACTAACTTGTCCGATATTATGCCTATACACATTCTGACCAAATTTGATGATGATTAGACAAATGCTTCTAAAGTTATTGAACAGATAACTTACTGGACACCGCCCGCCTGTACTTTAACTTATGATAAAAAATGTTTCTTTGGCATAACCCTACATTAATCTCCATCTGATGACAATGGAGAATAATATAGCATAACATTGAATTCTGAAATTATGAATAACAAATTGCGTTTCCAGGCATATTTGTGTCCCAATTCCCCACTAGAAAAAGTATATTTTCCCATATTCCATGCCAAATTTCTAAACATGATAAAACTCACTGATAAGTCTGTCTGTCAGCAATAACTGGAGTTAAATTCCAAGGAAAGATTGGATAATTCTATTTTCAACAAAAATTAAAACAAAATTGATGTAACCATGCCAAAATTACGCTCGTCATTCCAGATCTTTAACTTAAATCATTATGTGAAGAAGATTCTCAAAATACAAAATGGTGGGTTACCAATTTTGACCTGTCTACTGGATGCACAGACTATCAACTCACCTGACCAGCTTTTGAGTCTCGTCGCAAGAAATGCAGACAGAGAGGCCGACCAAAACTGAAATTCAACTTTTTCAAAATAATCTGTTCCATTTGTAAAATTTCCTTTCTTGAGTAGGCATTGTCAGTTATAAAAACAAAATCATCGACTTCGGGTGCATACATCTCCTCGTATTTAGACGCAATCAACATGGCAGCCACACTGACTAGTTGAAGCTTACTTCTAACCACCGAGTTATCCTGAAATTGAAAGTTTTTTAAAAATCAATTGGACAATTATGAATGATTTATAAGAGGGGCTGTGGACAAGCGGTAATGGTCGCCGACTTCAGATCGGGCAAGTTTGAATTCCACCCAGGATGTAGAATTGCAGAAGGTTGCTGGTCCTGCCCAGGGGCCTGCCGATCCCCATAATAATGCTTTAAGGGCCGCTAGGGGTCTTTCTTCATCATAAAAACTGGAAGAGTCACAATATGGCAAAGTATATGTATGTGACTTAAAGCCTCATTACACAAGAAACATGAATATATATAAGAGTCCATTATACAGCAAAGTCTGGCTTAGTGCTGAGTTAACATCAGATGATTAATGATGCAATACGTATTGCGAATATATACATATTTGCTAACGTCTTGACAGTAACCCACTAGTCCTTTAGAAGCAAGTAAATTTTAGTGAATCTACTTCTCTGGAAATGGAGAAAAAATCCATCCATAACTTTAACTGGGGCATCAAATTTTCCAAAATCGTATCAAGAAGTGACCCAGTATTACTACTTTTCCAATTTATTTTTCTACACTTTTTATAATTTATTCTCGAAACAAAGCTCGGTGAATGATTTTAGCAATTTTCAAGGAGTTTTCAAGGACCAAGACTAAATTCAAGGACTTTTCAAGTAAATGTTTACCCTTCTGGCAGACCTAGGTTGTGGATTAACATATTATTTACCGCAAGAAGAATGACCCACCTGCAGAAATCTGTCTATAATTGCCACTGTGAGGTAAAGTGTTTCTTGCAGTAGATGAAATCTATTATGTACTTGGCATAACCAGTCTATCAATATTGCACGCATCCTGCCGTTTATTTCATGGTTTTCCAAGTAGTTTGAACGTATAGGATAACTTCCCTACAAAAATCAATTAACAAAATCTAATAGCATTGTCAAACAGGGATTACTACAGAATGAAATATCATACAACCAATTTATTTATCTGATCAAATAAATATGTATAACAAAACTTTTTTGTTTTCCTTTCCGAGACCCGCGTCATTAATGAATGGGTAAGTAAGCGCTGAAAATATGTTCTGAATCATTTAATTATACTATTACATTTAACAATTATATAGCTGTCACAATATGCCTGAAGTGTACCAGAATGTATTGTAATACCACAGCAACATTTCGCAATATGTACCACCATATATACAGGCCTTTTTCTATAGTTCCAGTGAGTCAGACACATTCCCAAAGCCAAATATATGGGTTTTTTCCCAATCAGAAAAAAATTCTCAATCAAAAGTACCTATGAAAAATCGCCTACTGGAGCGACCTGATATCTTGAAGCTCTTTGAATAACTCAAACCATTATTGTCCCTCGAGTCATAAATGTTTGTGGACATTTTTTGTGGTTTTTTTTCACAGTTGATATAAGAAATTATGTAGATTAGAATGCTTGTTAATATAAAATTTAGATATGAAAAGTCTGTTCTAACTATAAAAATTCCCAAAATTGGAGTTGGAGCGATTCAAGTTTTCCCAATTTTACGATGCAAATTTCCCAATTTATCTAGGGTCTTTTACCCCAAATGGAAGAAAAAGGCCTGTTTTGAGGAACACGAAAAATCGGTCAATTGCGCTACCGGGATTCGAACCTGGTTACTTAGTTAACTTTAGCAGAAACATTACATTCATTTCGTAGTGATCATACTTTCATGACACAGCAGGAATTTTGGGTTTTTACTTATTCTGATGTTTTGTAAACCTATTTTTAGATCATAGATGGCTTGTCCCTTTGGAAGTATATAGACCACAGGACTTCTTGCCTTTTCCCTTCTCATCCCTGCAGTCTGTGCCATCAGCACATACAAGAGTTCCACTAGGTGCTGAATCTCAAGGGTCATTATGATAATCGTTTACCGGATTTTACCATTTGATAGCCAAATGACCTATAATTTATAGAAAAAAATCGACCCTTCAGCCAGAATATTTAGTGTCAAATTGAGGCTCTTTGTAGGTTCCAATGGTAAAAGGGTCAAATGGAACCCCTGACATATATAAGAAGATCCTTTTTGTAAAGCTGACTTACCTCTAAATCCAACATGTAACTGTAAATGTCATTGACATATTCACTGACAAGTTGTGGGTTCTCTTTATCATTGGCATCAATATCTTGCACATTGACTTCTTGCCTTGCATCAACAACATCCATGGAGGCTTGGTTGGTGGTTTGTGGTAGCACTGTGGCACTTGGTACACGTAATGTCTTTGGTAAAGCATCTTTCTGTATGATTATTAAAACACAAGCATGATATTCATATTTAGAACATCTTACTACAAGAAATAGATAAAGAATTAAAACATGAAGGTACATCTAATTTAGTTGAGGGGGCCTTTTGTCTCTATATGTTTGGTATCATAGTTCAATAACCAAATGTGTGTGTACAAGCGTTTCGCTTTATCTGTAACATCACTGACATGTATACACCATGATTGTGAAATTGAAACCCCCCATAAGTTTTAATGAATCAAATAAACGTAGGGTGCACCTTGTTATTATGTTAACCCTGAGACGTAGAACCAATCCGGGTAAGTATTGATATAAAATGTCACTTTTGTCAACAATACGGGTACCTAAATACTTCACCGTTCTTTAATACACTCTGTCCTTTGATGATTAAGTCCCTCCCCTTCATTAAACATTGAATTTGCTCCACCTCTCAAGATGTAGCACTACCAACATCAAAGAAAACTACCTAGACTTTGATACAAATTAACATTAGGTTTACCACAAATGAACCTGATGCAAATATATATATACAAACATAAAATGAGAACTTCAATGTAGGATACTAGGAATAGATCTATACGCTTCAAGTTGAAGTCTAAAAAGTAATATCTTTAAAAAAGATGGTTGACGCAATTTGAAGGTTAACATTTGTTGTGCAACATAAAAAAATGACGAGATGTTACAGTTGCTGGTCACTCCAGATCAAAACTGGATTTCGGTAAATTCACTGAAATTCAGTGGATTTCGGTGCGCTAACCATTATCGAAAGGTTAACCAATCTGCGTCAAGGTTACAAATGTTGTTCGGTTGAAGAGAAATTGTCTTGGTGGTTAACGCAAGATTTGATTGGTTTACAGAACACTGATATGCAAATAGCAAAACCACATTAGTACGGCTGCACCGAAAAACAAAGATGATGCGTCTTGATAGCCAATTTTCAACAGTATAGTAGTTACCAGAGGTGTCACAAATTCCAAGTAGCAGGAGTATCACCAAAAATAGGCGGGTGTCTGTGGGGTACTCCCCTTCATTATGATCATGCTTAAGATATTGGGTAATATTACCAACTCCCGATTTTTTATTGACACCCCGAGTTAAATGTGTTGATCAGTTGTACTCGCCAGTGTTCCTTGGTTACCAACCAGTACAAAGGTTTCTGTTCTTCCACAAGTAACGGACGACGTCCCCGTATCATTGTGAGTGGAGGACAAATGACTTTGTATGTGTAATCAGTCCCAGTTTAATGGAGAACATACAAAATTACCAGGATTAAGTAGAACCATGACAATATCTGTACTTGCAATAATTTTTTGGACAGACTTGCCCATTCGGGAAGACAGCTTGCAATTTCAACTTACCAGAATTCACTTTCACTTGCCCAAATAAAATTAACAGCACCGTCAAAATAACGAAGAAACATGATGTTTTGATGGTAATTTTGATTTGTTTTTCGGAAACGAACACTAGTAACGATAGTTGAAAAAGTGCTGTTACACAAACAAAAAATGAAAGTATTGCGTACTACGTCAATAATTTTACTGACCACAAACACAACTTGCCCATTCGGGCAGACGAAATGGACTTTGTACTTGTCCAACGGTAATTTTACTTGTCCCGGGCTTTGGGTAAGTGGGTTATCGTGAAGACTGGGATGTTACAGGAAGCTCACCTTGAGTACTGGTTTGTCCTCAGCAATTGCTTTTAACGATGTCACACCTTTATTCTTTTTAAGAATTCTCTGTGACTGATTACTGGTATGGATTGGTTCTTTCTTAGATGAAACTTTTTTGTTAGCATCTGAGACAGATAGAGCCATGGGTTTGTTGCCTATTTCTCCTAACGTGCTCCTCTGTGAACCATTTGTTGTCAACAGTCTTCCTTTTACTCCTGCCATTCTCTGGTCAGTATTCTTGTTGTTGTTGTTTGAAATTCTTGCATTAGCAAAATTTGTCTGAAAATAAAAAAATGAATCAGTTTTCACAAGTCAAAACTCTTTGAATAATCTGTAATAAAAATTACTATGATTGCAATATTCCCTGCTGTCACTTTTCCTCTTGAGTTCTTTTGGGCCTATATGGGGTCCCTATTCCCTCCTTTGAAATGAACATTTCACTCCATTACTTTCTTGTAAAACTTCCCTATTACAGCCTATTAATTTATAATTATACATGGTAAATTGGAATTATAAAACAGGTATCCGGGACAACTCGACCCCTACAATTAACCCTCACCAACTCTAGTCTCTACCCCCTAGCGAACTTGAACTATTGTCCGGCAAGTCAACTCGACCCCTATTTTTTCTCGATTACTATTATGTCTTATATTGTTAGTCATACATCGAAGTGTTAATTATGAAGATGCGAGAATATCTCTGAAGTATCGTTTACGATATTGTAGTTGTATATATATATACAGTATTGCCACCGCTCTAGCACTGCTGAATAAGCCTGGACATGTGATTCTAACTAATCAATGACACGTACTGTGTGACGTGTTATATACAATACATGTAGTTGTACATACTGAAAGAGTAAACTGGCAAATAAACAACCGCTTGAAAAAATCAAGTATACATATATGTAAATAACAATACAAAAATAAAGTAGCTAATTCTAACAAATACAGACAATTGTCACGTAACTTCGAGTGACAATATATTAACACAAGATAGTGTAAAGTTTCGAAGTATTTATCAAACTTAATATAAAACAACCAACAACCCAAGTTCATTAATTCAGACGATACCGGCGTGATGGTATGTGCGCGGTACGTAGACCTCAACTCTCTCCAAAACCTTTCTCCCTTAAACAGACTGTCCTTCTCCTTTTATAACCATGATGTTATTCGGCTTCTAAGTCGTGCTAATTTTGGCCATGGGCACCATCTTGTTTTATTGTATAATATACTAATAACCGAAACTTAAATGTCAATAGGCCATTGTGTTTCCAGACATATATTATATCATTTAGCTAAGTTGTGCAATCTATAATCGAATATTGGTAAACATTACATCACTGAGCTAATCGATGTTTTTAATATAAATGTAATATAAGACACGTGTCAGACGGTACTACTTAATGACCGTATTCAGTATAAACATCATGTATACTTATGGATTACATTACACAATAACTGTTTGATGTATTATCGTTTATAATAAATCATAAACATTAATCAATGGATTTCAAATTGGAGCAAATAATAAAACTCAAACAAACATCCCTTCACTTTGAAATAATTATTAAAATTTTAATTTCATATGGCGTATCTTTCATTTTGCAAGAAAGTATTTGTTTACAAACACAGAATGTTACAAAGTATTTGCCATTACACCAGGATAGAATAGACAATAAGACAAACTTGAATTAACACTATGGTCATTAAAACAACACAATAGACAAAAAATTGAAAAACAACATCATAGCTGGACATAATCAGAAAATGGATAAGTCAGCCAATGGACCGAAGAATAATGAACCCTATACCCAATATAGGGTCGAACAAAAGCAATAACATGCGTTACAAAAACATTGCTACACCAAGCATTCATAAATAAGACTTGGAAGAAAAATCAACGAATATGCATAATTTTGATCCTCCATAAAAAAGAGGTGTCAAGTTGACTTAGCAATATTATGGGTCGAGTTGACTTTGGGGGTCAAGTTGTCCCGCAGCCTATAAAACATGGCTGTAGTTTAGTTACAAGAGTGATTTCCCAAGGCTAATTAATCTATTTTGTTGATAAATGAATATATTCGGTATCCATTTATTTCATCGAAGCTTAAATGCACTATCAATGTGTTTGTGGAATTTACAGGATAAAATTAAAAATCAAACAATGTGAAGTAAATCAATGGGGAAAAGTGCGCCCGATGGGGTGCTCCAACACATGGTATCAGGACGACTCGACCCCCGCAAAAAAACGTCAATTTGACCCATGTACAATTCGACCCCTATTTTCCGATTATTCGGCATGTCAATTCGACCGCTCAGATGATATGAAAATATTTGAATTCTTCTACGTAAATTATGAAATTTTAATAAAAAATCATGATTTATAAACGCCGAATACGTCTTAATGTTGTAATATAAAATCGAAATAAAAGTATTAAAACTGTATAGGCGTTAGTTTTGGTGTATTCTTATGGCATTTTGGTGTTTTACATGCATGTATTAAATCATTGATTTAAAGAAATAACTGAATTTATTTTTAAATTAAATACTTTTAAAGTTTGTCAGATATATATATTTATTTATTCAAGTCTCATCTTTGTACAAAACATAGATATACATACAGTAACGACTATAAAAACAAACATAAAACATTGCACAAAGCCATTCAAATAAGAATTATAAGAGACTATATAAGCATATACCTCATACATAAAATTATACAAACTTTATACGATATATTATAATATCTTTTAAATGTACATTGATAAGCTAGAGCTTTGAATCTACCAATTCCTTTGTATTGCAGGTGTTTTTTACTCATTATTTCATCTCTATTGTACGGCATGCATAAACATAAGTAATTAGAAAGTTTCCTTCAAACACGTTAATTATCAATTCAATGGCCCACTTAATGATATCAAGAAATTGATTGTTAGATGTAAAATCTTTGGCCAATTATGACGCGTTAAAACTTTATCCAGCAATCAAAAGACACAGGCTTTTGATGTTAGCAACAGTTTGCCTTAATGATGACATTTTTTAATGTATGTTATATTTTGTTATCGAATATTAATGTATATATATATAACTTGTATTTATAAATTGTTTTGTTATTTATGATTTCTGTTTGATTCATTTTCATTTGTAATAAAAAATACACATTTTCAACAGATTGTTATCTTTTTAGAATATATTCTGAATGAATGTAAGTTGTAACTGTAAGACTGAAACTCGGACATAAACTTGAAATTTATCAAATGTTCTTGTTACTCGCCCTACACTTCTGTTACGTTCTAAAATTTCAAAGTATAACTCTTGAGATTCAGTCATAAAATGTTTCGACAATTACACACACTTATAAAAGAAGAAATTAAGGGTCCCACTAAAAAGTGCCACGAAGTGCGACGAACCGCCACGAAACGAAAAAATACCTTTTATGCATGATTTATGATTATAAATGAATGAAAACAGGGTATGACTAAAGTACGCATTGGAGATTTTACGGTGCATTGGGCGCATTGGAGATTTCCGATTTTATTTTATGTTATATGAAGTGTTATTTAATTATGTATGGATGAAAAATATTAATATTAGAAGTAATTCATAAGTGTTTAAAACAGTTCATACAAAAACATTGTTATTGTTCAATTATTAATATTAATATTAGTATACATTTATAATCATAAATCATGCATAAAAGGTATGTTTTTCGTTTCGTGGCGCTTCGTCGTGCTTCGTTGGCACTTTTTAGTGGGACCGGAAATGAACACCTCCAATGGATAAATCAACCAAACATAAACCCAATCGAGCAAAAGGCACATGTGTTACATTTATCCATTAAAACATAGCTACACAAAATAATAATTATAATTTATTTTGAGTAAATAATCCTTTACACTACACCCGATAACAATACAGAGGGGTCGAATTGACTTAGCAAAATTAGGGGTCGAATTGACTTAGCAAAATTAGGGGTCGAATTGACTTAGCAAAATTAGGGGTCGAATTGACTTAGCAAAATTAGGGGTCGAATTGACTTAGCAAAATTAGGGGTCGAATTGACTTAGCAAAATTAGGGGTCGAATTGACTTAGCAAAATTAGGGGTCGAATTGACTTAGGGGCCGATTTGGTATGGGGTCGAATTGTCCCGCAGCCCAACACATGACCCCCTAAAGACTAGAACGGCGCTCTACAGACTGAACTAACCGGGCGGCCGGCTGACCCCACACCTCTACAAATGCAAGTTGATTATTCGTATTTAATATCAGCACGGACATATAAACCATTATATGTCCGTGGTAGCAGAACGTTTTCTAGCGTAGCCTAATTGCATGAATGGGCTATATCATTAATTATGCCAGTTTCATTTTCTATGCACCCGCAGTGAATGAGCAGAAATTAATTAATAACTAATATTCCACAACTTACCGCGGCTCTAGTTGCCATCTTTCATTCACAATTAGCGTAATAACTCAGTGAATACAATTTACTTCTTACAAATGAATCCTCATTGACAGTTCTCATCGAAGTAAGTTACATTCGCTGGTGTGAAACTGTTCGAACAAACCGCGTGAAGATTTTGATTGGCTGCAGAGCGCTAGTCAATTTCATTGGTTGACTATGGATGGTTTTAAAATTCAGTATTCCGGACTATCATTTACGGAGTGTTTTCCCCTTGATTAAATTCAAATCTCCAAATGCAAATAAAATAATGCAAATGATACTGTTTAAATCCTATTACAGATTAAATTCCAAACATATGATTTCTAAACTTTACATTTGGAGACATTTTTACGGCAAATAAAGTAAATATCACATGCATCAAATTATTTAAATGAAATTGTGTTACCCTATCAATATGTTAGAATTAAGTACATGTGTACATACATTCTAGTTTCGTATTCTCCAGAGCGGAGATCCGTGTCTCCAGGCAATTTGGGGGTCGGACCTAGGAATCACTCAGGTCTCATCTACTATCCTTTATGAACCGTATTCAAACCGTGAACTATATGAATATTTTGTTTCTTAAATTGATATTACGTGATAAGAGGTTAACTCTGACACGGACTATATGATTTATATCTCCGTGACTCTTACAGCAAGCAATACATATTATCAAAGACCTTAAAACCTTGATATTGTAATAAGAGCCTACCGAAAAACAGTAAGGCTGAGTAACGAGGGTAAGCTACCTAGGATGCATATGTTCACACGTTATTTAAAGCATATTATACATAATTTTAGTGGTATAAATTCATGACATTTTGAGTATAGTTTATTACATATGAAATTAAACTGGTGTCATTTAATAAAATTGTCGTTTATTATTGTTTGGTTCGTACGCTGTAATAAATAAGGTGACGTAAGGATGGCAACATTATGTATGATATTGCGTTTTACTCGTAATTTTAATTCTATTTGTCATAAATGAAGAATTGGATAACATAAAACTATATGATATCAAACATATTTTCAAAGTACAGTTGTTTGATGGTTATTTGATTAATTGACCACAAGCAATAAATAAAGAGGCGAATGTAATAAGTAAAGAGGGGTATGTAGTAAGTAAAGAGGAGTATGTAGTAAGTAAAGAGGCGAATGTAATAAGTAAAGAGGGGTATGTAGTAAGTAAAGAGGAGTATGTAGTAAGTAAAGAGGCGAATGTAATAAGTAAAGAGGGGTATGTAGTAAGTAAAGAGGCGTATGTAGTAAGTAAAGAGGCGTATGTAGTAAGTAAAGAGGCGTATGTAGTAAGTAAAGAGGCGTATGTAGTAAGTAAAGAGGCGTATGTAGTAAGTAAAGAGGAGTATGTAGTAAGTAAAGAGGCGTATGTAGTAAGTAAAGAGGCGTATGTAGTAAGTTAAGAGGCGTATGTAGTACGTAAAGAGGCGTATGTAGTAAGTAAAGAGGCGTATGCAGTAAGTAAAGAGGCGTATGTAGTAAGTAAAGAGGCGTATGTAGTAAGTAAAGAGGCGTATGCAGTAAGTAAAGAGGCGTATGTAGTAAGTAAAGAGGCGTATGTAGTAAGTAAAGAGGCGTATGTAGTAAGTAAAGAGGCGTATGTAGTAAGTAAAGAGGCGTATGTAGTAAGTAAAGAGGTGTATGTAGTAAGTAAAGAGGCGTATGTAGTAAGTAAAGAGGCGTATGTAGTACGTAAAGAGGCGTATGTAGTAAGTAAAGAGGCGTATGTAGTAAGTAAAGAGGCGTATGTAGTACGTAAAGAGGCGTATGTAGTAAGTAAAGAGGCGTATGTAGTAAGTAAAGAGGCGTATGTAGTAAGTAAAGAGGCGTATGTAGTAAGTAAAGAGGCGTATGTAGTAAGTAAAGAGGTGTATGTAGTAAGTAAAGAGGCGTATGTAGTAAGTAAAGAGGCGTATGTAGTACGTAAAGAGGCGTATGTAGTAAGTAAAGAGGTGTATGTAGTAAGTAAAGAGGCGTATGTAGTACGTAAAGAGGCGTATGTAGTAAGTAAAGAGGCGTATGTAGTAAGTAAAGAGGTGTATGTAGTAAGTAAAGAGGCGTATGTAGTAAGTAAAGAGGCGTATGTAGTACGTAAAGAGGCGTATGTAGTAAGTAAAGAGGTGTATGTAGTAAGTAAAGAGGCGTATGTAGTACGTAAAGAGGCGTATGTAGTAAGTAAAGAGGCGTATGTAGTAAGTAAAGAGGCGTATGTAGTAAGTAAAGAGGCGTATGTAGTAAGTAAAGAGGCGTATGTAGTAAGTAAAGAGGTGTATGTAGTAAGTAAAGAGGCGTATGTAGTAAGTAAAGAGGCGTATGTAGTACGTAAAGAGGCGTATGTAGTAAGTAAAGAGGTGTATGTAGTAAGTAAAGAGGCGTATGTAGTAAGTAAAGAGGCGTATGTAGTACGTAAAGAGGCGTATGTAGTAAGTAAAGAGGTGTATGTAGTAAGTAAAGAGGCGTATGTAGTACGTAAAGAGGCGTATGTAGTAAGTAAAGAGGCGTATGTAGTAAGTAAAGAGGCGTATGTAGTAAGTAAAGAGGTGTATGTAGTAAGTAAAGAGGCGTATGTAGTAAGTAAAGAGGCGTATGTAGTAAGTAAAGAGGCGTATGTAGTAAGTAAAGAGGTGTATGTAGTAAGTAAAGAGGCGTATGTAGTAAGTAAAGAGGTGTATGTAGTAAGTAAAGAGGCGTATGTAGTAAGTAAAGAGGCGTATGTAGTAAGTAAAGAGGCGTATGTAGTAAGTAAAGAGGTGTATGTAGTAAGTAAAGAGGCGTATGTAGTAAGTAAAGAGGCGTATGTAGTACGTAAAGAGGCGTATGTAGTAAGTAAAGAGGCGTATGTAGTAAGTAAAGAGGCGTATGTACTAAGTAACGAGGAATCTAAGGAGACAACAAGGGGTGATGAAATGGATGGAATACACCACAGGACAAGCTAAGAAAGTCCGTGACCACGTGCCGAAATGGTAGAGAGAAGAACACGAGTATTATATCAAGTCAATTATATATTAATACTGCACATGTGGAAAGGGAAACTTAACATACATCTAAAACATAAATCGAAAAAATAACCACGTCGCGATTTACAGCCTTGGTATTGTCAGTAAAAATACTTTGGTGATTTAACAGCTAACTAACTTCATACTTAACCGCTATATAGACATTGCTTCCACCATACACACATAAATTGACTAAGTAGAAAGTGACTAATCCATATAGTAACTGATTAATCATTACGCAAACAACACAATATACATGATCAATAAATTAGTATATCAAGTAAGCAAGCCGCATCAGTCAGTCCTGCTCTCAGCAACTAAATTATTCTATATTAGGGATGCAAGAGAACAACACAATCTAGCTAAATAAATAACATTGAATAAGACAATTGGATATACGACGTTAATTAGACATAACCTTAAATGCCGGAGATTAAATACTGGTGCAAGGAAATGGAAATTAATAAAAAGACAAAAAGAAATAAAATAAAGATCGATTAATTTATTAAGAAAACGAAACAAATTTATGTTTATACTAAGAAAGGATTAAGTTATGCTATGAAGCAGTCACATAAATTGAAAGTTTGTGTTGGTGTTGCTAAATGACGTCATTATGAAATAATATATAATAAAACCAGAAGTTGGGAAAAATGTAACGTATAGATATGGCTCAATGATAATGAGATAATTCATAGAGGGCTAAAGGTGGTTTATTTCACATTTCAGTCCAAGTAGACGAGTTTAAGCTAGAGTGGAATCGGTTCACTTGTCTTGGTGTGTCTTTGGTGTTATAAGGATCGACCTACGGCAGAATGGAACATTAAGTTAAAACCTGGAGGTTGTAGTGGGGAGGCACTGTCTGATGTGTGTGGCGTTCCCTGTAGCAACTTATTCTCTCGCTTTTAAGACTGTAAGATAAACTTTATTTTTTTATTTTGAGTCGACAGGAAAACTAAAGCTAAGATGAGTGATTTTACGATCAACTATATAAATCACATTAAATATAATGAAAACAAGTGTATAGAAGCTGAAATAAACATTGTACAGCTCAATTTGCACGCACGAAAGACAGAAACAAAGAAACAAATATTATGTACAACATTTAAAGCATGTCCATATAGATTGTAATAGAGATGGAATTTAAAACTGCATAAAGCATAATGAGGCAATAAGACAATCAATACATTAGTGCAAAGTCAAATCACCGAGGAAAAAACCTTTATGTGAATAATACGATGTTTTACTTTAAAAAATCATATTACAAGAAGTGACATGGATTAAATATTCATGTTGCAAAATGGTGTTTTGACAGTAGAGGACAAATTATTAAACTGAAGGTCAAAGACATACGAATATTGACACCGAGCAACAAACTGTACTGGGTAAACACCTTCACTGTATGCTTGTGATTACCATTAATTCATGGCTCATCAATTAACATCCTTCAACTGAAAATAAAATTTAAAATTTCGCAGCATTATGAAGAAAAACTTTTTCCAAATTCATTTTGAAAATGTAAAACAGTGTTGTTGTGATTATATATTAGTCAATTGTTATCAATGTTTAGAGTATGGATAGAAATAAGTTTCTTAAAACCACCTTCAGGAGGACATGTCTGCTGCGAGGAGTTTGTACGATAGGATACGGCTAAACCGTACTTTATCTCTTTCCCTCGGAACAACAACAACAACAAACTTTTCTTTAAATGTTAAAATGTATTTAAATGGGTTTTTAACAGATGCAAGCATTAATCATTAAATTTATTTAAGCAAAAAAGGTATGTGCATATGTAATGTTACATGCAATATAGTTTACTCTTCGTAAGATATTTTGTTTATGCAGCAATTAAGTCTTTAAGATTCAGTTTCTAACTGTATCATGTTTCGGATAGACGTTATATGGACACAAAAGCCAGAAAATGAACACTTGTTGATTTATGGCGTACTAGAGATGTTCTTGACGGTAACTCATGAATATTGAATTTATCTAACAAATTGGCCAAAAAACCACAGCGAAGTGCGGGTTGTGGTACAAGCACAGCTTTAATTTTAAAACGGGTGCACGATGAAGCGTACCATTGCCGAAGCGTACCGCCTAAGTGTACCATTTAACGACGAAGCGTACCATCTATATATTATATTGGTTAATACCTAGCAATTGTAATTGTTTTCCAAGCAGGCTTCTTTTACTAAAACATTACAAACTGGTAATTACCCTTTGTAATTAACTTGAAAGAATAGTAAACTAGTAAACACACATTTGAATAAATAAATTTAAATAATATTTAGGTGGTACGCTTGGTCATACAAACTGGTACGCTTCGTCGTGGTACGCTTGTGCAATGGTACGCTTCGTCACACATTCGCTTAAAAAACAAGTTTCCCTAAAATTTTTAAGCTAGGGGTCCTTGGATCCTCGTGTTTGACAAATTAGGGGCCCTAAGTACATTTGCAAGGTTCCAGATGTGCATTTTATACTTGACAAAAGTACAAAAGTTTATTTTAGGGGTCCCAGGGATGCACAGTAAGTGGAAAATTGAAGTCCTTAGAAAGAAACGGGAGTCGGGGACTTAAAATTTCTGTGTCAGGGAAATCCATGTTAAAATGTTGTGACAATTTCAATGTTTTATACGATTAATTAGTAATGTATTATGTAACCTGTTTATTTTTACGACAGGTTAAATCATGGATTTCAATCCGATACCCATAAATCCCTATGGTGGTCCGGAGATTCCAGTGGATGCTGTACAGAATGCTGCCATGATAGATCCAGCTTTGATGAACCCATATGCCCCACAGGTATGTTGATAATCCAGGGCTTTTTCCAGGCGTCAGTGTGGCGTAATTTTGGCCCCATTTCTAAAGCAAAAACGAGGTTCATTTTTTTTCCAATCTGATGAAAAAATTCTCATTTATAGAATCTGATTGATATTTAGGGAAAAAGAAACAAATTAACACGCAATGATCAGATCATCAAAAAGTGCTCACAATAAATTTACAACTTCTTTAATTTGAAACATCTGTAGGGACAGTATTAACTTAAGAAATATGAAGTTATAAATAATTTATAAATTATTATTTAAAACTGTTAAGAAGTACTTATTCATGTTCCCTAATTTTGACAATTTACTGCTGAAAAAAATCCCAATTTGATGAAGGGCCTATTTCCCCAAAAACTCTAGAAAAGGTGTGATTTAATTGGATTACTTTATTTATTAACTCTTTGCAGCATTATTTTCATTGTTAGAAAACTTATTCTATGACTATTATGGTTTTAATATATCATATAAACAATGATATTTGTTATCTGGATACAGAAGATACAATAGAAGAGCAGGGATTCCCACAAAGTATTTAGGAAGGGGTCATCATGGCACTTTTACATATACAGTCAAACCTGTGTTAAAGACCACCTGCGAACAAAGACCACTATTGTAAAAAACCTGTCTGCAAAGACCACTAATTTTATCTCCCATCAGACCATTTTCAATGATATTTAATCTGTTAATAGAGACCACCTGTTAACAAAGACCACATTTTGCTGTTCCCATGGGTGGTCTTTACAGACAGGTTTGACTGTATTTTGCGTTGGGAGTCATTTTTACTTTGAAGGGATCTTACAAGTTTGAAGAAGATAAAAGATTTCTTAAGATTCTTTATTATTCTACTACTTCACAAAGTATTATTCCTGCCTTTTTAACATACCTCATAATTGGCTTAGCTCGATTGTGCCCAATAGTGACATGGTGCATGTAATATTGACACATATATATATAAAAAAAAAAATATATTAATTTGTGAAAATTAAGCTACAAACTATCAGTTTGCAGTTGTTTGCCTATAGATATGCCTCCTCCTTGAAAAAATTGTGTGTATTCTGGAAAATGGCCCAGCTACATCCCTGGTAGCATTGAAGCATTGGTCACACATGAATGTCTCAAGGTAAACTTTGTAATGTGTAAGAATGTTCAGATAAATCTGATATCAGATAGAGCATCCTCTTCTGTTACTCTGGCTGGAGTGTCAAGTAGGATTTATATTCTTTTAAAATCGATGCCAATATTCTTCATATAAATACTAAACTTACAAGTTATATTTGTAGATGTATCCTGGAACTGAAGCCTCTCCGTTACCTAACCAGGAATATAAACAGTTACATAATTTTATGGTTGACGGTGGAGACAGATTTGGTGTGTCCTGTCTGTGTTTTGATACACAAGAATTACTGTGGATGGGAAATCAGGGGGTAGGTTACGTTTGAACTTACTTCAAGAAAACACAGTCCCGAGATAGTGTCAACTTTCTCCATTGTGAGGGTTGTCTAAAGATAGCACAGACATTATGAGGGCTGTCCCAAGCAACTATGTAGATTCTACATTATGAGGGCTGTCCCAAGCAATTATGTAGATTCTACATTATGAGGACTGTCCGAAGCAATTATGTAGACTCTACATTAAGAGGGCTGTCCCAAGAAATTATGCAGACTATATTATGAGGGCTGTCCCAAGAAATTATGTAGACTCTACATTATGAGGGCTGTCCCAAGCAATTACATAGACTCTACATTATGAGGGCTGTCCCAAGAAATTACATACTCTACATTATGAGGGCTGTCCAGAGAAATTACATGGACTCTACATTATGAGGGCTGTCCCAAGCAATTATTGCATAGCATAATTATTCTCTTAAAGTAAAATAATGGGTTACTTAGCAACATCAAAATAAGATACTAAGTAGTTGCTTCCAAAATTGAATGAAATACAGTCGAACCCCGTTCATTCGATAACCTTCTATCTGAATACTTGGTATCATCCGAAATAAAAATCATGTACCGATGCATCTTCTTAGGCACGTCATACTGAAATGGGCAATTTAAAACTATGAATTATTCAAAATAAAATTTCGGACCTGATGAATTAGTACGAACGAGGTCCAACTGTATGTCTTAATCGTGTGGTCAGCCATTGCAAGTGTAAGAATTGTATTCAAACAGGGACAGTATGTTAAATAAATGATGTAATTATCCAGCTGTGAGGCCATGTAGCAATTTGTTTCTGATATTGTCATGAAATCTCATTATTTCAGGGACATGTTACATCGTACTACGGTCCCAGCTTACAGAAATACACGTCTTTTCAAGCTCATCAGACTGAAGATGTTAGACAAATGACGCCATTAAAAGATCGAGGCATTTTATCATTAACACAAAGCAGTCTGAAGTTGTCAATGCGACGAGGAATATCCCAGTTTGTGTTTCAGTGAGTTTTATAATATCACTATTCAAAATGGGGATACAGTGAAATGTCGGTTATAAGACCACCATTGGTCCGGAAGAAAGTCAGTCGTAGTATTGGTCCGGAAGAAAGTCAGTCGTAGTTGTGAGGTTTTCTCATTGTCCAGTTAAAATACGGAAGAAATAATTAAATATTGGTCTTTTAAATTCCGTCTTACCCAGAAGGTGGTCGTAATTTCAAGGTGATCATTATATGAGGTGTTTACTATATTGTCTACAGGGGTAATCTTACGTAGGGAGCATACAGAAATGACACCATCTGTCTGAGAGTACCAGTGAATGTGTTAGTTTGTCTCTCTTTCTGTCTAGGAAACTCCTTCTTCAAGCTCTAACAGTTAATGAACTTCCAAGGAATCTGTTCGCAAACGTGAACCATGATGTATAGGCCTGTTCTACATGTGAGATAGGTCTGTGTCCCCAAGGTCAATGTCACATTTCAGGATACTTAACAATTGGGCATCTGTCATATATCTGTTACATGGCTTGTTGTTCTTAGGGTATATATGAGTGCTGCTGTACGATTTCCAACCTCTTCTATAAGTGACATCATTTCCAGACAATATCCCATGTGACGTCACCATGTACTGACAGCAATATTTGGCCCATATGGCAATATGAAAACGAAGTGACCATATGGAGTAAATACTGTTTCCTGCTTGCAAATAGTGACATCACATGTTGCAATTTCTTGAAATGACATCACTTACGGAAGATGTTGTAAATCCCATAGCAGCCCTCAATTATATGCTTAGTTGAGTTTGATACATTTACCTTACAAACACAGCCAGGCTTGTTATATAAAATATATATTGAATGACCATATTATTCCCCATGATTATAAATAGAATGTGGAGGAAGCAATTACAACTGGTGCACAATGTTTCCATTTGGGTAAATATATATCAATATAAACCAAATATTTATTATGCCCCCATTCGAAGAAGAGAGTGCATATTGGTTTGCACATCACAGTCCGTCGGATGGTACGTCCGTCCGTCAGTCCGTAACCTTTTCGTTTCTGATCAATAACTCAAGAACCGCTTGACCTATTATCCTCAGACCTATTCCACACGTGCTTCTTGGGTAGCAGAGGAACCCTATTGATTTTGGGGACACTGGGTCAAAGGTCAAGGTCATAGGGGGGCAAATTGTTTTACAAACATCTCTTGATTCTATTTCCCTTACAGTTGGCATAGTACAATGTTGGTCTATGTCACTTATCCAGCTTATCTTGGTACGGTGATATTTGTAAGTGGTTTTAATAAACAATCACTATACGAACTGAGTTAATGAAACGCACGGGTGAAATACAACGGTCGTTTCTGCTTACAAATACGACAAATTTATTTTCACCAATATTTAATTAATGCTTCTATGTTATTTTTATCTCAGGAGTGCAGACATGCATGATATGCAATGTATGTTGGTAACAAGCCCGACATCACTTCTTATTGGTGGACATCATACAAAGGTCATTGACCTTGACCTTACAACTGTTACCGAGAGACAGAAGGTAAGTCATTGATTGGTTGACATCATCGAAAGGTTTTTGACCTTGACCTTACATTTGTTACTGAGAGACAGAAGGTAAGTCATTGATTGGTGGACATCATACAAAGGTCTTTGACCTTGACATTACATTTATAACTAACAGACAGAAGGTAAGGTTGATTGGTTGAAATCATTCCGAGGTCATGGTTTTGACATTACAACAGTTACCGTTACCAAAAGACTGAAGGTAAGTTATTGATTAGTGGATCATGTAGAGGTCATTGACCTTGACCTTTCCACCACTGTTATCAAAGGACATGAGTTAAGTCCTTGATTAATGAATATTAGAATTAAAAGCGAGTTTTAGTTCAATGTTTATGTGGATAATAATTTGCATATACTTCCGATTGTGTAATTATTTCTTGATGATCTACCCAGCACAATGGGATTCATTAAAATATTTTATATATATAGTAATGTTATACTTATTAATTTCTTTCCATCATAATCATATTTAACAACATAAATTCTTCTAGACTCCTCATATCTCTGTACACTTCTTGACCATTGTAATACATTGTCTGCTTTTTCAATTATATGTCGGTTTTCTCATGATTGTATTGTTTACAGTTTGAGGTAACAGACCCTGGCTGTGCTATATTGAGACAAACCAATAAATATATATGTGCTGGAGATACCAGTGGAAAGGTAGTGTAGTAATCTCACACTTATATACATCATAATCTCTTTTGTGGCTCATTATATGGTGGAGCAAAACTGTTTTCGTTTATAAGTAGGAAAGTTAATGTTCTCACTTTGTGACAGAATCTCATTTACTCCTCCTGACTGGTTTGTAGTGAAGCTTCATTGTGATTGGCTCTTGCCAGTCATATGACTACATTTACTCCCCCTGACTGGTTTGTAGTGAAGCTTCATTGTCATTGGCTCTTGCCAGTCATGTGACTACATTTACTCCTCCTGACTGGTTTGTAGTGAAGCTTCATTGTGATTGGCTCTTGCCAGTCATGTGACTACATCTACTCCTCCTGATTGGTTTGTAGTGAAGCTTCATTGTCATTGGCTCTTGCCAGTCATGTGACTACATTTACTCCTCCTGACTGGTTTGTAATGAAGCTTCATTGTGATTGGCTCTTGCCAGTCATGTGACTACAATTACTCCTCTTGACTGGTTTGTAGTGAAGCTTCATTGTTATTGGCTCTTGCCAGTCATGTGACTACATTTACTTCTCCTGACTGGTTTGTAGTGAACCTTCATTGTGATTGGCTCTTGGCAGTCATGTGACTGCATCTACTCCTCCTGACTGGTTTGTAGTTAACATTCATTGTGATTGGCTCTTGACAGTCATGTGACTACGTTTATATTCCATATGTGATCACTGTAATCTCCATGTAAGGTTACAGTCACTGAGCTAGTTTTAAGAAAAGCTTAAATTTTGCTGCAGAATCTTGTATGACATAGATATATTTGTTGCTAATTTACTTTAAGCAACTTTGATCCATGAAGTTCAGATCAACGTGAGTTCAGAATACTCAATTGTTTTCTACAAATATCAGTGCCATTATGTGGTATTAACTCTTTATCAGGACTTCTAAGGTTAGAGGTTTTGTCCTTGGAAGTTTGCTATCTCAAAACTCAAGTCTCTGATTGGTTGGTTCTGAGCAAGTCTTGGAATAGACCAATGACAAGACAGCATTCTGAGATGGGTCTCCAAGCTCTGTTTTATTACTATATGAGTCTAGATGTGTTTTCAAGATATTGTACAATACTTACTTGTATTATTATATTTAAGCACTATGTACATTTTACAGGTGACATTTTATGATCCTAACACTATGAAGTCAGAACATGTATTTGACGCCCATTCTGGTACACTGTCAGACTTTGATATCCATGGCAACTTACTGGTTACTTGTGGCTTCTCCAGCAGGTAATGTTACATCAGTCTTACAGTTGTATCTGTTACACCACAGCTTTATACCACAGGAGATTGTCATGAGTTCTCTCCCTTTATCCCTTCTAGAGTTGAGCTTCATTTGAGTACAAGGCTACAAGCTTAAGTTCTTTTGTGAACTACCAGTCCATGTATTAGCGTATTATTCCTGACAGTACATTTAGCACCAAGGCTGGATGTTATTTACTTGAGCTTGATGACCAATCTCAAAACCCAAGCACCTGATTGGTCAATTATGGTATCATTCTTAAAATGGACCAATGGCAAGGCTTCATTCTGAGACTGGTCTCCAAATTCAGTTTTACTACCTCAGGCCTGTGTTTTAGCAGTAATTTGTTCACAACAGTATTTCCCGTACAGACGACAGTCTTTTGGCCTTACCAGCGCTCTTGGATTACCAACCAGTACTAACCTGTTTATCTGCAAGCAACTGACAACTTCTCCACATAAATCAGAAGTGGAGGACGAATGACTTTGAATTCATTATCGTCAGTCAAATTGTCACGGATGAACATACACCATGCACAGGATTTGAACCCATGACCTCAAGATCAGCAATCAAGCTCTCTACCAACTGAGCTAACTGAGCGGACTTGAAATGAACTTATATTGAGTTATATTCCTTTTAAATTATACATCTTGTTTTATAGTACATTTTAATCAAACATTCTCCATAATCAAGCTTTGTAAAACTGTTATCTCAAGAAAGTCGTATATTATATAACAGCATGATATTTGTCTTTTATATAGAGGGGGCAACTTAACACCTGACAGATATTTGAAGATGTATGATATAAGAATGATGAGAGTTTTGTCTCCTTTACAACTGATGATAGATCCAACTTTCCTGAGATTTGTACCTACATATTCTAGTAGGTTGGCTGTTGTCTCTCAGGTATGTACCTACATATTCTAGTAGGTTGGCCGTTGTCTCTCAGGTATGTACCTACATTATCTAGTAGATTGGCCGTTGTCTCTCAGGTATGTACCTACATATTCTAGTAGATTGGCCGTTGTCTCTCAGGTATGTACCTACATATTCTAGTAGGTTGGCTGTTGTCTCTCAGGTATGTACCTACACATTCTAGTAGATTGGCTGTTGTCTCTCAGGTATGTACCTACATATTCTAGTAGATTGGCCGTTGTCTCTCAGGTATGTACCTACATATTCTAGTAGATTGGCCGTTGTCTCTCAGGTATGTACCTACATATTCTAGTAGGTTGGCCGTTGTCTCTCAGGTATGTACCTACATATTCTAGTAGGTTGGCCGTTGTCTCTCAGGTATGTACCTACATATTCTAGTAGGTTGGCCGTTGTCTCTCAGGTATGTACCTACATATTCTAGTAGGTTGGCTGTTGTCTCTCAGGTATGTAACTACATATTCTAGTAGGTTGGCTGTTGTCTCTCAGGTATGTACCTACATATTCTAGTAGGTTGGCTGTTGCCTCTCAGGTATGTACCTACATATTCTAGTAGGTTGGCTGTTGTCTCTCATGTATGTACCTACATATTCTAGCAGGTTGGCTGTTGTCTCTCAGGTATGTACCTATATATTCTAGTAGGTTGGCTGTTGTCTCTCAGGTATGTACCTACATATTCTAGTAGGTTGGCCGTTGTCTCTCAGGTATGTACCTACATATTCTAGTAGGTTGGCCGTTGTCTCTCAGGTATGTACCTACATATTCTAGTAGGTTGGCCGTTGTCTCTCAGGTATGTACCTACATATTCTAGTAGATTGGCCGTTGTCTCTCAGGTATGTACCTACATATTCTAGTAGGTTGGCCGTTGTCTCTCAGGTATGTACCTACATATTCTAGTAGGTTGGCTGTTGTCTCTCAGATATGTACCTACATATTCTAGTAGGTTGGCTGTTGTCTCTCAGGTATGTACCTACATATTCTAGTAGGTTGGCTGTTGTCTCTCAGGTATGTACCTACATATTCTAGTAGGTTGGCTGTTGTCTCTCAGGTATGTACTTTTTTGATAAATGAATTGTCATAGTCCTAATATTTTATTTTATGTGTTATATGAGTTTTTCCATTTGTTCTCAAGTTTAAGCTCACCTTAGCCATTTTCTTGGCCTTGCCAAGTATCCTGTATGTAGTCACTGTACCTGGTCACTGTATGTGGTCATTGTATGTGATCACTGTACCAGGTCACCGTATGTAGTCACTGTACATGGTCACCATACCTGGTCACTGTATGTAGTCACTGTACCTGGTCATTGTGACTGGTCATTGTACATGGTCACCATACCTGGTCATTGTATGTGATCACTGTACCTGGTCATTGTACATGGTCACTGTACATGGTCACCATACCTGGTCATTGTACCTGGTCATTGTATGTGATCACTGTACATGGTCACCATACCTGGTCATTGTACCTGGTCACTGTACATGGTCACTGTACATGGTCACCATACCTGGTCATTGTATGTGATCACTGTACATGGTCACCATACCTGGTCATTGTACCTGGTCATTGTATGTGATCACTGTACCTGGTCACTGTATGTAGTCACTGTACATGGTCACTGTACATGGTCACCATACCTGGCCATTGTACCTGGTCATTGTACATGGTCACCATACCTGGTCATTGTACCTGGTCACTGTACATGGTCACCATACCTGGTCATTGTACCTGGTCATTGTACATGGTCACCATACCTGGTCATTGTACCTGGTCATTGTACATGGTCACTGTACATGGTCACCATACCTGGTCATTGTACCTGGTCACTGTACATGGTCACCATACCTGGTCATTGTACCTGGTCACTGTACATGGTCATTGTACCTGGTCACTGTACATGGTCACCATACCTGGTCATTGTACCTGGTCACTGTACATGGTCACCATACCTGGTCATTGTACCTGGTCATTGTACATGGTCACCATACCTGGTTATTGTACCTGGTCACCATACCTGGTTATTGTACCTGGTCACTGTACATGGTCACTGTACATGGTCACTGTACCTGGTCACTGTACTTGGTCACCATACCTGGTCATTGTACCTGGTCACTGTACATGGTCACTGTACCTGGTCACTGTACCTGGTCACTGTACTTGGTCACTGTACCTGGTCACTGTACCCAGTCACTGTACCTGGTCACTGTACCTGGTCACTACCCGGTCACTACCTGGTCACTGTACTTGGTCACTGTACTTGGTCACTGTACTTGGTCACTGTACCCGGTCACTGTACCCGGTCACTGTACCCGGTCACTGTACCCGGTCACTGTACTTGGTCACTGTACTTGGTCACTGTACCCAGTCACTGTACCCAGTCACTGTACCCGGTCACTGTACCCATTCACTGTACCCATTCACTGTACCTGGTCACTACCCGGTCACTGTACTTGGTCATTGTACCTGGTCACTGTACCTGGTCACTGTACCCAGTCACTGTACCTGGTCACTGTACCTGGTCACTGAACCCAGTCACTACCTGGTCACTGTACTTGGTCACTGTACTTGGTCACTGTACCCGGTCACTGTACCCGGTCACTGTACTTGGTCACTGTACTTGGTCACTGTACCCAGTCACTGTACCCGGTCACTGTACCCGGTCACTGTACTTGGTCACTGTACCCATTCACTGTACCTGGTCACTGTACCTGGTCACTGTACTTGGTCACTACCTGGTCACTGTACCCGGTCACTACCCAGTCACTTTACCTGGTCACTGTACCTGGTCACTGTACCTGGTCACTGTACCTGGTCACTGTACCCAGTCACTGTTCTTGGTCACTGTACCTGGTCACTGTACCTGGTCACTGTACCCGATCACTACCCGGTCACTGTATGTGGTCGCTGTTCCCGGTCACTGTATGTGGTCGCTGGATGATAATATAACTAATATTGCCTCATTGAATGTTGTAGGTAGGACAGTTCCAAGTGGTAGAGGCGACAGGTTTTGCGTCTCAAGTAATGTACCAGGTACAATGTCATAGCTCTATTATCATGAGTTTTGATGTTGCTGCTACGTGTCAAGCCTTGGCATTTGGTGATAGTGGAGGTACGAACTATTGCGCTACTGTAAAATCAGAAATTTTCATCAAAGGCTAAGTTCGCTATTTTCGCCGGATTGTTTTATTCATATATTAAAATAAATGCCTGCTAAATATTGTAGTTTTGATTTTCAACATAACTGAAAAAAAATATTAGCCTCACAAAAATATCTGATTTTACAGTAACTATTGGTTGTAAATTGTTATTATACTCAGTGTTTCCTCGTGTTACGAAGGTTTTAGAAATTGTTATGACCTTGAATGTAAGGATATAGTAACCCCACTGTACCTTACATGATCCCATCTGTCTGAATACTCGACCATGGACTGATCTAAGGGGTTTGGGATACTTTTCAAAAGTCTCAAGCATGATGAGATGGGGTGTGGAGGCTCTCCAAGGTGAAGATAAAAGATAAAGTAGTTTTCTTTAACGTCGCATATGATCAACAAGTAACATAAGCTACAAAGCTCGCGTGTGACCAACAACGTATCCACTAACAGATACTTACCTGGGCTTATTTATCTCCTGATACTACCCTTTATATACTGAGTACCTATGAAGGGAGCTACCAGTACCATTTTTCATGTCTTTGGTATGACAAAGCCATTGATCAAACCCAACATTCAAAGCGGACACTCTACAAACTGAGCTGCTGAGGCGGTGTCACAGTCAAGGTCACTCCATACCAGGGGCATGGTCTATTTCTAAAGCGATCTATTATTCTGGATACAGATAATGTAGATTTCATTTAATATAAACCTTTCAGTTCAGATATAAGTGCATGGATCAGGAATATAACAGATACTTTCACTCAGTTGTCAAACCTTAATCTCACAATTTATTCTTGTTAATCTGATAGTGACTTATACAGGGGTGTCACTAATTTTTGAATAAGCTGGGAAATCATCAAAAGTAAGAGGGAATCTGGGGGGTACTCCCCTTAATTAAGATCACTCATACAATGATGCTTAAGTTACCAGGTAATTTTACCGGCAATCGGCTCATATTGAGTGTGTAAAATGTTTGACAATGTTAAATGAGTGCTGAACATTCTTGGGTGTTTCATCTTCTCAAGAATTTGAGTGTAACATGAGATCTTGGCGTACTTAAGTCTGAGTGTGGAGTGTGGTACTCAAACCCAATAAAACCCAATAATACGCCCACATCTCATAAATACCATAACATCTCAAAGAAAATGGACCAAAAAAGAATATTCAATGCTCATTTGACGTTTTCATCCATTTTCCACACATTAGACTAATAAATGATAATAAATTTAATAACAAATTGTGTGATTAGAGATTTGAGTGCTGAGTGTAAGTATGTGTTATAATCCTGGGCCCTATTCTGTGAGACTCGACTTTCATCTTTTCATCATTAAAGATGCAATATTCTCCATTTACTGGTACTGGTATCCTGAGAGCCATCAAGTGCCTTGCAGACATTTTCAAGTTTTCTACAGTACTACAGTCAAACCTGTCTGTAAAGACCACCCATGGGAACAACAAAATGTGGTCTCTGTTTACAGGTGGTCTCTATTAACAGATTAAATATCATTGAACATGGTCTGATGGGAGATAAAATTGGTGGTCTTTGCAGACAGGTTTTGCAATAGTGGTCTTTGTTCGCAGGTGGTCTTTAACACAGGTTTGACTGTATATCAGAGTAACTTCAGAGTAATCTTCTCCGAACTTTAGTTACAAATGTTTTGCGCCAAACCTTTGAATGAACGTTACGATTGATATTTCAGGTTGCATGCACATGTTTGCTACAGATGAAAATGTGACATTCAACAGTTTTCATGAGGACATAGACCTCGCTGATCCTGTAAGTATTATATGTTATGCTTTTTTTGGTTTTCTGGCAAAAACTTGAACTTAATTTTTTATCGATTTTATTCAAAAACAATAAAGACGAGGCTTTGGGAGTTTTTATGATTTTTAGATGACGAGTTTAATAAATTCAATAAAAAATTATCACAAATGTAAGATTCTATTTATACTATATGAAAACATTTTTTTGCTTAGATAAAAAACAAACCAAATTTAAGCATATAATATTACTTTTACTGTTGCCCTTCATATTATACTTTTACAGAAGGAATTATATGTGTAGATTGATGAATTAATTGAGATAAAGTCATGTTTTAGAACACGAAAAATCGGCCAATGGCGCCACCGGGATTTGAACCCAGGTCTACGGATTGCCGGTTCGTTATGCTAACCACTACACCACAGTGTCTTAATGTTATATATGTTAATGTGAATATCAGTGCCCGTTTGAGTGTTGATGTAATGGATTTACAGATGATTTTTCTTTGTCGGGAAAGAGGACTGCATTCAACTATTTTTTGCAAATTTAAAGTCAAGTCTGAGGAAGGCCAAGTTAAGTTTGCACAATAAACTGACCACACTTTTCCCACATTTCGGGAAGAGCACTGTATTCGACTATGCATGATAAACAATAAATACCATAAATACACTGATTAAAAATAGTTCTGCACCATTCAATAAGTGAAACTATTGTCACTGTCTCTGAGTGACTGGGTGGTTAAGGTATTTGCCATGGCAACAGGAGGTTGAAGGTTCGAATCCCAGCAGGGGTCCATTCTAATATGGCCGGTTTGTGAGCTGCCAGCTAGTTAAATAATGGTTACCGTGCACCTACCTGCCTTGTGCTTGATATTAAAGGATAGGACTCTGGAAGTAAATGTGCTCAGAAAGTAGGTGTCTCATAAGTCAGAAATGGCTGGCCCTTTAAATGAGGGTGACACTGATAAATAAACACTTCACTATACTTTTTTTTCAGGTTGAGCCGAGTCAGAATATTCACATACATGATTTCTCCACGCCGTACGCCATGGTACCGATGAGTTACCCTGGTACAGGCAAGTTGCTCTCTGATTGGCCGGATTATCTATGTGACAAAGTTTACAGGTAAGTTAGCGGATGTTAAAAAGAATTATCATTGTTGACTCTTATATTTTCTTTAAAATGCCTGTATTAGATCTGTGTGTGTTTGATGGCTCTTATCTCCCACCAGAAATTTCGGTTGTACAGAAACTGTGTCTAATTGCAGCAGATATTGTGCTGCCAACCGGGACATCATACCACACTCTGTCACTTTAACTTGGCACTGTGCCAACCTGTTCTTAATACTTTCCTTATAATGCTGAGGGAAGGCTTGGGAGCTAAATCCACCAATTTAACAACTTTGGTATGTCGTGATGGGGAACAAACCTGTGACCTCACTCACCCAAGGCAGACTCCTGGGGTCTCACTCTACTTTGAAGAAAGGGGGTGGCAGCCCTTGATTCCAGGAATTTCAAGCCAACGGGGAATTTTATGACATCTTTCCGGTCAAGGTCAAACTAGTTGTAGACAATCAATAATCCTCATAAAGTTGCTAAAATCGTTAAATATATCAGATGTTGTGTCTGCTTGTCAAAAAATCACATTTTTCTAGTTAAAATAGTATTTTGCCAGTTTATTTGTCTCCGAGTGAGAAAACTGAATTTGAATTGGGGGAAAAGACTTTGGTGTAGGAATGGGGCCAGTAGGATCATGGAGTTCATTCCACTGAGGGACGGCAGTCAGTATTTCTTTGTTTAGTATTGTGGTTATATTGAAAGTAAAGTCAAAGGATTTTATGAATGTATTTTCAGAAAGCCGAAGACGATAGATTCAGAGATTTTACGGACTATGAAAGTTTACCACAATGTGGGATATGCCCCTAATCCTGGAAAGGAAAGGAGAAATCAGATCCCTTATTTGAAGAACAATGAGGGGACAAGTAAAGGAAAGTCGAACATCCCCGAGTCCCCGCTTGGCAGAGGTAATCTTGTCATCTAAATCTTACTTTTGAAGAGCTTTTTTCACATTAAGTAATTTTGCATCTTCATTATGTAAAGTTGATCTATAACCAGTAATTTGGATAAATAGTCTCAGTGGCTGTGAAGTACTGTATAAATGGAGATTTTCGTAGGTCAAGAAATTTGCATATTGGCGTTCCCCAGATGAAACGACAGGAGCTAATAATAGATTTTAAAAGTGTAAACTTTGAAAATCTTCTTGTCCAAAACTATATGGTGTAGAGCTTTGATATTTGGTAGCATTGTGCAAGACTGTATGAATTATTATGTTCTGTATAAAACATGGTCATTAGGGGGCAGGGTTTTCTTCCATATATGCATTTAGTGGAAAATATAAATGACATTTCCTCCTAAATTATTGGTAAAAATTAACTTTTTTGCCCATCATAGCAGATGTAAGGTAAATGTAAGGTGTTATTATTTGCTTTTCAAGTAGTGAATATAATACATGTAGTCATAACATTACAAGAACTATGGTGGAAATAAGAGATTTCCAATTTCTTTATGTGTTATCCTTTGTATAATGTAGTTGACATAGAACAGTATATCATGCTTGCGTTCTGTTATATTGTGTATGTCGCTATTTACTGCCAGGTTTTATACAGAAATAAATCTATCTACATGTCTTGGATCATTCATGATAGAAAACATCGTTAATTGTTACATGTTCTTGATTTAGGTGATAATCTGTTAATTGTTACATGTTCTTGATGTAGGTGATAATCCGTTAATTGTTAAATGTTCTTGATTTAGGTGATAATCCGTTAATTGTTACATGTTCTTGATTTAGGTGATAATCCGTTAATTGTTACATGTTCTTGATGTAGGTGATAATCCGTTAATTGTTAAATGTTCTTGATTTAGGTGATAATCCGTTAATTGTTACATGTTCTTGATGTAGGTGATAATCCGTTAATTGTTATATGTTCTTGATTTAGGTGATAATCCGTTAATTGTTAAATGTTCTTGATTTAGGTGATGATCCGTTAATTGTTACATGTTCTTGATTTAGGTGATGATCCGTTAATTGTTAAATGTTCTTGATTTAGGTGATGATCCGTTTATGGCTATACCTAAGAGATTTAGGAAGGTGGATTTGAAGTACTCAAAGCTTGGGTTAGAAGACTTTGACTTCAAACATTACAATAAAACTCACTTTGCTGGCTTGGAGATACATATACCTAATGTATATTGTAACAGTATGTTACAGGTAAGCACTGTTTGTGTGCGGGATCAAACCTTTTTCTGTCCATTTTGGGAAAAAGACCTTGGATAAATTGGAAAAATTTGCGTGGTAAAATTGGCCAATTTGGGAAAACCTTAATCTCTTCAACTTCAGTTTTGGGAATTTTCATAGTTAAAGAACAGGGTTTTCAATAAGTATTCTAATCTACATTTCTTATATCAACTATCAAAAAGACACACAAAATGTCCACAAACATTTATGACACAAGGGACAATAATGGCACGAGTTATTCAAAGAGCTTCAAAGATAATCAGAAACACCTGGTTGGCTCCAGTAGACAATTTTTCGTAGGTGCTTTTGATTGGGAATTTTTTTTCTGATTGGGAAAAAAAACATGTATTTGTTTTTGGGAATGGGTCAGATAGTCTGACTCTGGGAACTACAGAAAAAGGCCTGGGGATATTATATCAATCAAAATATTGTCACAAACAGGGGCGTCAATAAGAGCCGGGTGCCAGAAAAATTACCCATTAACTTAAGCATCATCATCTGGCTACCTTTCTTGTATGAACGATCACAATTAAGGGGATTTCCCCCATGACCCCGTCTACCAGAATTAGTGACACCCCTGTATAAATACAGAATTTATTAAAAAGTTTTTGAATTTTTTTTGGTCATTTTCTGACAATGATTTTGATGTATTTATGAACACAAATGTAGTTTTGTATTTGTAATATAATTTAAAAGTAGAAGTTTTATAAATAAAAAATTATTCTTTGCACACCCTTAAAGCAGTCATCACTGGAAGGCAATTGTGACATCACATTGTCTGTTATTTGACCAGTGATATATCCAAAGTACATGTATGTTATTACGCATCAATTATGATATAAACTTGTAAAAACTGTCGGGTATTTGGAGATTGATTGATTGTTTGTTTATTTGTTTCAGATGTTTTACTTCATTGAGCCATTACGAGTGAAGTTATTAAATCATTTATGTGATAGAGAATTCTGTTTATCATGTGAGCTGGCTTTTCTCTTCAATATGTTGGACAAGCAAAAGGGGCAGACATGCCAGGTAACTATACACATATTGTCGCCTTATTTCCAGAAACCCGCGACTCAATTTTTGGCAGTTTTGAGTATTTGATATCGTTGAAACCGTCTTTCCAAGCTTTTTCTATCTGTACTACCTATATTATTCTGGAATGCACATAACTTAAATAAAATGCAATTCCTTAACCTCATATTATCTTATTCTTTACAGGGTGTAAAACTTAAAAGTTGTTTTTCTCAAAAAGAAGGAAAAACAAGTTATGGGGTTCTGGAAATAATGCAATGATATACTATGGAAGACCAGTATTGACTTCTTTGCCCGTCATATCATAGTTCTCAGTCTCAGCTTTATATTACCCTGTCATTCAAACATATAATTATACACTGCCATCCAAAAGTTTCTGCACACTTGAATATTTTGAATTTCGTTACTTTTTCTTACAGAATTTCAAATAAAACATGTATGACCATGAAGTAAAATTATTTATCTCACTTCTGTGATGGATAGTTTAGAATTAACAATTTGAACATCTGGGCAGCAGCATCAATCGGCCTGCATCCGAAACCAATATGTGTGTATCTGATTGATCTGACACCGAAAATAAGATAATTGGATTCAATACAAATTTATAAATACTTCTACAGAAAATTGCTGCTGTGAAAAAAGCATTTTGATTCATTGCATGTGAAACAATTATGAAATAACACCAACTTCTGTTTATTGATCATTTGTAGGCCAGTAACTTTCTACGAGCATTCAGAACCCTGCCAGAAGCAGCGGCATTAGGTCTCGTGCTTGCTGAGAACGAGGAAGTATCTGGACGGGTCAATCTTGGACGGCTTATACAAAGTTGGCAGAGATTTATACATCAACAAATTCATTCTGTAAGTTACCTGTCTGTACTTATCTGTTATAAAAATGAATTGATAAATAAAACATGAGCGGGCTGCAGAAAAATCTTATGTTCTTGATGCATCAGTGATTTTCTTGTCCTCTAGCAGAACAGATAAATATCTGCTCCTATCATCATTTTTAAATGAACTTTCTTCTCATGTATGATTCGAAATAAAATTCCAGACCCATAGAATGAATGACGTTGTACTATATGTCAGTTTGGAGGAAAAATTGGGTTACAGAAGTCATTTTTCCTAGGTACAGATAATTATGTCTTGCTGATTATTGTAAGTATATGATAAACATATAGGACGTATGTGTTCTATGTACATTTCTTATACAAACATAGGAAACATCACTTAAACCTGCTATTGAAGAGAAACAAGAGATGCCTGAAGTGGAGAAGGAAGAGACACCTGTGGAAGGGGCAGTTGCAATTGAAACAGCACCACCAGCTGATGAAGGTGAAAAACTGACAGAAGTGGAAAAAGTTGAAAAAGATAAAGAAGTTAAAAAGGAAGAGACGAAATCTTCAAAATCGAAGAAGAAGAAAAAGAAAGGAAAGAAAGAGAAGAAAG
Organism: Mactromeris polynyma; assembly: GCA_032209605.1. Taxonomy (NCBI): domain Eukaryota; kingdom Metazoa; phylum Mollusca; class Bivalvia; order Venerida; family Mactridae; genus Mactromeris; species Mactromeris polynyma. The sequence continues at coordinate 6,365,036 of JASFXZ010000013.1, forward strand.
AAGAAAAAGAATCAAAGAAAACAACTGCCGTTGCTGAAACAACTCAAAGTACAGTAGATACGCCACCGGTTAAAGCAGAAACAGAAGAACCAGAGACTCCAACAGAATCTCCGAGAGAAGAGAAAGACGCAGCCAAGTAATGTGATACATTCCATTTTATTCTTGTCTTGCATTTTTCATTTATATTTGTAGATATATCGTCACATTATTTCCAGAACCCCATAACTTGTTTTTCGTCATTTTGAGAATAACAAATTTAAAGTGTTGCCCTCTTGAGATAGTTGTTACATACTGGGTTATGGAATTGCATTTTCTTTAAGTTATGTGCATTCCAGAACAATATAGGTAGTACAGATAGAAAGAGCTTGGAAAAATGGTTTCAACGATACCAAATACTCTAAACCACCAAAAATTGAGTTACGGGGTTCTGGAAATAAGGCGACAATTTGACAAAAGTCATGATGTAAATATACTTAATGTTGCTGTAAAGCCTTGATATGACGCAATATGTTTGTTTCCAATTTCTAGACCTACTGTGATGCTTGGTTTCCAACCCTGTGCTTTTTATGCCCCGCCATTCATAGAATGGTGAAGGGACATGAAGTGTTACCCCTGTCCCTCTGTCCTTGCAAAAAATTGGTTTCTGATAAATTGCTCCTGAAAGGATGAGTGGATTCTATGCATATTGGGCACATATGTATGGGATAATAAAATAGAGGTCAAGTTCTTTATCGATCCATCAGATAAGCCTAGATTAATTTTGTTCTTTATTTTTACAGAAGTCACCCTAAAAAATCCTTTATTTTGCTAAATTGCAACAGTAATAAACCCTTTATTTTCACTAAGGTCAGCTAGGAGGCCTCAGGAAAGGTATAGTTAGTTATATTTCATGTATATATTATGGAAGTTTGTTATTCATTTTGCTGCAAAAAATGTTAATTGAAACTTGTATATTTGGAATCAGTTATGAAACAACGTGGTACAATTTACATTAATCTCTCTTGAACACTCCTTCTTGGGTTGTTAATCAGTCCTCACGCCTAAAGCAGGGATTATAAAGATGCAACCTAGCCTACGGTGGGACTCAATCTCTTAGAAGTTTGTGTTTTGTTTTACAGGAAAGAAGGATCGGTCGTGAATGACATATTTGGATTAGATACGGTGACGACATTGAAATGTCGATGTGGACAGGAAAATATCCGTCAGTCCACCACAACGCTAGTAAATCTCAGCTACCCAGATTGTTCTGGACAAGGTCAGTGTTTAGTTTAAACATAAATTTACATTGAAAGTAGTTCTTTCGTATTTTGAGATGTATGTTAAGTTCCCCTTTCCCCATGTGCAATTCCTTGACTTGATATAATAGTCATGTTCTTTTCTCCTGCTTTCAGCCCGTGGCCATTGGCTTTCTTGGCTTGTCCTGTGGTGTATACCATGCATTCCATCTCTTTCCCCTTGCTGTCCCCTAATGTTCTCTCTTGTTGTCCCCTAATGTTGTCTCTTGTTGTCCCCTAATGTTCTCCCCTAATGTTCTCCCTTGTTGTCCCCTAATGTTGTCCCCTAATGTTCTCCCTTGTTGTCCCCTAATGTTCTCCCTTGTTGTCCCCTAATGTTCTCCCTTCTTGTCCCCTAATGTTCTCCCTTCTTGTCCCCTAATGTTCTCCCTTCTTGTCCCCTAATGTTCTCCCTTGTTGTCCTCTAATGTTCTCCCTTCTTGTCCCCTAATGTTCTCCCTTCTTGTCCCCTAATGTTCTCCCTTCTTGTCCCCTAATGTTCTCCCTTGTTGTCCCCTAATGTTCTCCCTTCTTGTCCCCTAATGTTCTCCCTTGTTGTCCCCTAATGTTCTCCCTTCTTGTCCCCTAATGTTCTCCCTTCTTGTCCCCTAATGTTCTCCCTTCTTGTCCCCTAATGTTCTCCCTTCTTGTCCCCTAATGTTCTCCCTTCTTGTCCCTTCTTGTCCCCTAATGTTCTCCCTTTTTGTCACCTAATGTTCTCCCTTCTTGTCCCTTGTTGTCCCCTAATGTTCTCCCTTCTTGTCCCTTCTTGTCCCCTAATGTTATCCCTTCTTGTCCCCTAATGTTCTCCTTGGTTGTTTTTGACTGTCAGCCAGACCATTACAGTTCCACAAATTGTTCACTATGACACAAGCACAAGTTGTTTAGTGGTAGTGGCTAGTGATGCATAATCGGATAAATTTCATGATGTCAGTTTAATTCATTTATATAAATGTATTTTTCCCTTTTTTAACTAAATTTAACATCAATGGGGTTTTACATTACTCTTATATCATAAGAACGTTTTTTCATTCAATAAATATTTGACTAGTATTAACTAGATGTTTGTACATGTATTGACTAGATTTAAGATTTGAATGTAGAAATAACACTTCAGTCACAATTTCCGATTATAATCGATTATTGTAGTTCATAATCAATTGCCGCCGACGTAGGATGTCTAACGACAAATTTTTCAATTATTTTCGATTATCGCTCCATCACTAGACGTGGCACTGATGAGGGAGGTAGAGTGAAGGGTGTCGGCCACTCAACCTGGAGGGTAAGGGTTCAAACCCTGCACAGTTCACAACCAATCGTCCTCATAAGTCACCAGTACTAGGTTATCACTGTTTTCTCTGTCATAGCATTATATCGTGTGGGTATTAATGACTTCATTAAAAGCTCTAGTTTATTGTTACAATGCTGTTACATAATGTTATTACTTACAGGGTTAAACAAAGGGCCGGTTCCTGTAAGCTTTGTACAAGTTTTGGAACACAGTCTAACTTTGGAACAGAATACACAGGCTTGGTGTAGTCATTGTGCTAAATATCAACAACATGTAAGTAGATACACATCCTAAATGTATTGCCCAGGGTTATAATACTGTGCTTGGAGACCAGTCGAGAAGTTCAAGCATCAGGCCCGAGGTTCACAAAACAACGGAAGTTTGTACTCAAAATTAAATTCAGCTTTTATTTTTTAATTACTGACAAGAAAATAGATTACTACATGGAAGATATGGATTATCTTAACAGCCTTTAGTTATGTATCAACTAACACCATTAACAATTACTTTTGTATCATACTAGGTGCATTATTTAAGAAAGGCCAATATTGTGGTTAATACTCAAATACTGGAAAATACGTTTTACTCTGTATTTAAAAGATGGAAGATGTGAGTTTCAAATATTTTCTAGAGAATTATTGAAAAGATCAATAATGTATATATATGTGCTGAAATAATCAACATAAATTAATGTTATAGATTCTTTAGAAGAAAATTTCAACAATTCTTTCGAAATTTGAAGGAATAACTTAGGTTATTTTGTGAACCTGGGACCAGATTGGTTGGTTATGAGCTCAATCTTAAAATAGACCAATGGCAAGGCTCCATTCTAAGACTGGTCTCACAACTTAGTGCTTTAACCTCATAGCCAATTCTTGTACTGTTTCTTGATTGTTATGGCTATATGTACATAAGTTATTTAAGTTTTTTTATTACAAAACTCCACAATATTCACAATGCTTAACCTGTTGTGATGTTGTTGTTGTTGTGTTGTTGTTGTTGTGATGTTTTTGTTGTTGTGATGTTGTTGTTGTGTTGTTGTTGTGATGTTGTTGTTATGTTGTTGTTATGTTTGTGCAGATTGTGCAGATTGTTTATTTCATGCTTTGTTGTTTGTCTCATTTTCAGCAACAAAGTAAGGAGGTGCTTACATTGCCAGATGTTCTTGCTCTGAATTGTCAGTTAGAAAATCCCAGAGATCTAGAGTTCTGGAAGATTCAGCTCATGGTAAGTTACTATATCACCCTAACTTTATAAGCTATGGTAAAAGTCCAAAAACTTATGAGACAATCCTTGTATTTGCCCTGTTTGGTCAGTGGCTAGTGAACAGGATGTCACAGGTTTGATCCCCGTCTGAAACTTACCGAAGTCAGTAAAATGGTAATAGCAGCAAAATCCCTTGCCTAAACTAAAAAAGGGGTTGTTCATGGACTGGTCCTGTGTCAAGTTTATGTATTGGGTGTTTTGTCATGTCACATGTCTACAGCGAGGTGTCATAGTATGGTGTCATGTCAAGTGTCTACAGCATGGTGTCACAGTGTGGTGTCATGTCAAGTGTCTACAGTGTGGTGTCATAGTATGGTGTCATGTCAAGTGTCTACAGTGTGGTGTCATAGTATGGTGTCATGTCAAGTGTCTACAGCATGGTGTCACAGTGTGGTGTCATGTCAAGTGTCTACAGTGTGGTGTCATAGTATGGTGTCATGTCAAGTGACTACAGCATGGTGTCACAGTATGGTGTCACTTCAAGTGACTACAGCTTGGTGTCACAGTGTGGTGTCATGTCAAGTGTCTACAGCATGGTTACAGTATGGTGTCATGTCAAGTGTCTAAAGCATGGTGTCACAGTGTGGAGTCATGTCAAGTGTCTAAAGCATGGTGTCACAGTGTGGTGTCATGTCAAGTGTCTAAAGCATGGTGTCACAGTGTGGTGTCATGTCAAGTGTCTACAGCATGGTGTCACAGTGTGGTGTCATGTTAAGTGTCTACAGCGTGGTGTCACAGTGTGGTGTCATGTTAAGTGTCTACAGCGTGGTGTCACAGTGTGGCTGCACATTGTCTGCTACAAGTAGAAACCCTCTTCGAATGTCTGAAACAAGGTAGTAGGATGTAAAATCCAACACACTGACTGATATGTTTGTTCTAATCCAGGATTATTAATTCTTGCTAGAAGTTATTGAAAAACAACTTTCTGCAATAATTATTTACAGATTCTATTAAACCAAAACAAAAGTGAAATAAATGACTTAGTATGAACAAATTATAGTTTACTTGTTATTATTGACAGTTACTGAAACAGAAGGAAGAGGGAGACAATGTATCATCTACATCATCATCACCTATACCCCTAACATCCACAACTGTCATGTGTAGATATGGTCGCAAGTGTACCAAGAAAGGATGTAGATTCAGACATGAACAAGACTCCAGGTATCAATAGAGCCATCGCTGTATTCTATATAGAGCCATTGCTGTATTTGATATAGAGCAATTGCTGTATTCGATATAGAGCAATTGCTATATTCTATATAGAGCCATTGCTGTATTCGATATAGAGCAATTGCTATATTCTATATAGAGCCATTGCTCTATTCGATATAGAGCCATTGCTATATTCTATATATCTGATCATTTTTCACTATATTGTTACCCAGAAAATACAGTTATATGTTTCGATGACATAAAATACATTTATCTAGTTGATTGTATTCCTAGATTGTATTATTCAGTTGGTTTCAATGTGATATTATCTATTAATTGGTTACAATATTATATTATTTATTTTTGTTTCTTGTGTTCATTTTCATTGGGTTTTATGCCATTGTTCATTAAATTTTCGGTCATATACGGCAGTAAATTGACCTAACCAGTCATATACGGCAGTAAGTTGACCTAACCAGTCATATACGGCAGTAAGTTGACCTAACCAGTCATATACGGCAGTAAGTTGACCTAACCAGTCATATACGGCAGTAAGTTGACCTAACCAGTCATATACGGCAGTAAGTTGACCTAACCAGTCATATACGGCAGTAAGTTGACCTAACCCGTCATATACGGCAGTAAGTTGACCTAACCAGTTTTCCTGGACTTGATTATCAACCAATACGCTGTACTAACTTGTTCTTCCACAAACATCTGCCAACTGTTCCAACTGTGGAAGACCTGATCTTAGCCAATATTACTGATGAACGTAACCAGGAATCAATCCTGGATCTGCGTGGTGGATAGTCTAGTGCGCTACCAACTGAGAAAGCAGAGTCAGCTATAATATTTGTTAAGTTGGTTACAAAACAATGTGATATTACTAATTCAGTTGGTTACGGTAAAATATCATTAATTCAGTTGGTTACAAGATGATATTATGAAGATACATACGGATGATGAGAATGACCCAGTATGGATTCCATTTGGCCTAAAAGTTCAATTGGAGGAAAATGGTTCTTTGAAGATTGAAGAATTTTCAGATGAAGATTCCATACCAGAGAATCCAGGTAAGAGTTTATCATGTCTATCATTGTATCAAAGAATCCTAATAGGAAATTTTTATAACATCTTTAGGTAAATTATATATCCTGGTAGGAATATATCATGTTTATCATTATGCCTTAGTACCCAGGTAGGAATATATCACGTTTATCATTATGCCTTAGTACCCAGGTAGGAATATATCATGTTTATCATTATGCCTTAGTACCCAGGTATGAATATATCATGTTTATCATTATGCCTTAGTATCCAGATAGGAATATATCATGTTTATCATTATACCTTAGTACCCAGGTATGAATATATCTTGTTTATCATTATGCCTTAGTACCCAGGTAGGAATATATCATGTTTATCATTATGCCTTAGTACCTAGGTAGGAATATATCATGTTTATCATTATGCCTTAGGACCCAGGTAGGAATTTATCACGTTTATCATTATGCCTTAGTACCTAGGTAGGAATATATCATCTTTATCATTATGCCTTAGTACCTAGGTAGGAATATATCACGTTTATCATTATGCCTTAGTACCCAGGTATGAATATATCATGTTTATCATTATGCCTTAGTATCCAGATAGGAATATATCATGTTTATCATTATACCTTAGTACCCAGGTATGAATATATCTTGTTTATCATTATGCCTTAGTATCCAGATAGGAATATATCATGTTTATCATTATACCTTAGTACCCAGGAATGAATATATCTTGTTTATCATTATACCTTAGTATCCAGATAGGAATATATCATGTTTATCATTATACCTTAGTACCCAGGTATGAATATATCTTGTTTATCATTATACCTTAGTACCCAGGTATGAATATATCTTGTTTATCATTATACCTTAGTACCCAGGTAGGAATATATCATGTTTATCATTATACCTTAGTACCCAGGAATGAATATATCTTGTTTATCATTATACCTTAGTACCCAGATAGGAATATATCATGTTTATCATTATACCTTAGTACCCAGGTAGGAATTTATCACGTCTATCTTTATACATTCATACTCTACGTAGCTAACTGGTCAGGCTAGGTGATTAATTAACTGAGAGAAAAATTTGATAATTTATTTCTGCCATTCTCTGGTACTGGATTAATTATTGATACATTTTCAGATCCTAACACAAAGTATTACGAGCTACACGGCACTGTGTCACATATTAAGGACAGTAAAGGCGGAGGACATCTTGTCAGCCATTTGAAAGTGGGGGAAACTTATCATCAACGGAAAGAAGGCGTCACTACAACACAGTTCTACTTGTTTAATGACTTCTCCATTTCTGATGTAGAAAAGGTTTGTACTTTTTATCTCTTTCACTTACGAGAAAGTAAAGTTCAATGTCCAGATCATCCGTTCGTTTGGTATAAATCTACCCAGCAAAGTTAAGGTGTTTAGGGAATTATAAAATATGTCTGAGACATATTGTTTTTGCTCTGGTTGTCTGTCTGTCCGTCTGTCTGTCACAAATCGTGTTGGCTCCAAAACATCTGAACCGCTTGAAGGATTTTGAAATAACTTGCCACAAATGTTCACCATATTGAGTAGATGTGCAGAACCCACGTTTCTAGTGGCTCAGTTGAGGGCAATGGACACTCTTAGAGGTCAAAGGTCAAATGACTATATTTCGTGTCTGCCCCACATCTCTTAAATACCTTAAAGGATTTTGAAATATCTTGGCACAAATGTTTATGATATTGAGATGATGTGCAGATCGCATGTTTCAACCAGCTTGTAACAAGGTCAAGGTTACACTTACAGGTCAGAGGTCGTATGTCTACATTTCTTGTTTGCTCCATATTTTATTTGAATATCCTTGTATCACTATTACAAATACCAACAAACTGCCATGTGGGATACATAAGTTTTTGTTTCAAAAACAACCATTTAGTTGTCATTGGTAAGAATATTTTCATGGAATCCAAAAGCAACCAATGAAATGATAGCATTTGCGTAGCCCCGCATATGTTTCTCTGTTCTCCGACTTTTACGCGCGACGTTGTAACAGAGTCACGTGCAAGCCTATAGTAAAAAGGTGGGATTTTGCCACATGATTTTAACGGCACTCTTCTGGCGTCTTTCATTATCGACCGAACAAACTTTTGAGAGTAAGGAAATCACAATCACTTCGACAAGAAGACAGGGGTCAGATGTTTATGACTACAAAACTTGTCGCTAAGATATCTGTCAATCAAACGTAATTCCGCCCACGTTGCACAAGTAAACTATCTACCTTACAAACTGGATGTTGACATTCGCGCTCTCGCCAATTTCGCCCGTCAAAGTAGCAATACAAGATGGATTTTAAAGTTGAAACAACTCTTGATCGAATTCGTGATAGATATCACTTTCAGTATTGGCTCAAGGAGGAGCAAAAAATAGCAATATCGACGGTGATCTAGGTAGAGTAATAACTAAGTGCGCACCGCCTCCATAGCAACTCTCCCATCTTCTTATTTAACATGTGCTTGATTTGCTATTTTTTTTTACAAAACAAGTCGTATCCCTGAAAATCTTGTGTTGAAAACAAATAAATCAACGAAAAGCTACAATTTTCTGTTGTACAGTTTTTGTTGCATGCAAAGCATTTACATGTTCATGAAAATAAGAGTAAATGCAGTGGAGAGACCGACAGTATCCACTTTCTATTTGCTTTCATGAATGGTTTAGCAGGACGTTGTACAGCAACAGTATAGAGAATTTACAAATCTCGAACAAAATTTCAACATATAATAATTGTAGTAACAGAATGGATGTATGGTGTGTATCCAATGATGTGTAAGACTGAAACTGTTATATATATCTAATTTACAGGAAGAAGCAGTAAGATTTAATCTGGAATGGAGAGTTCCTTGCACCTTGTACTTCATACGACGTAACATCAAACAGTACTATGATCTCAATGGTAAGTATTGTCGGTTATCTGACACTGCATCAGCATCTTTTGTTGTTACATTTATTTGTGTTAGTGCTGTGTGGCGAATGTAAAAATTTTGCCCGTACTTCGTCCAAAATAGAAGGTAGGTAACCTTATCTCACTTTATAAGTTAAATTACACGGAAATGACGTAAGGTCTCTGTGGTGTAATGGTTAGCATAACTGGGTTCGAATCCCGGTGGCGCCATTGACTGATTTTTCGTGTTCCTCAAAACATGATTTTACTTAAGATGACTTGAAGAATGTACGTATATCATCATTCCCAAAACATTGTGTTTGGGAGAGTAGTGAGCAAAATATCATCTGTGCGTATGATTTATCTTGAGAGGTTGCTGTGCACAAGACCAACTATCATCTATGCGTACGATTTATCTTGAGTGGTTGCTGTGCACAAGACCAACTATCATCTATGCGTAAGATTTATCTTGAGAGGTTGCTGTGCACAAGACAAACTATCATATGTGCGTAAGATTTATCTTGAGAGTTTGCTGTGCACAAGACAAACTATCATATGTGCGTAAGATTTATCTTGAGAGGTTGCTGTGCACAAGACAAACTATCATATGTGCGTAAGATTTATCTTGAGAGGTTGCTGTGCACAAGACCAACTATCATCTGTGCGTAAGATTTATCTTGAAAGGTTGCTGTGCACAAGACAAACTATCATCTGTGCGTAAGATTTATCTTGAGAGTTTGCTGTGCACAAGACAAACTATCATATGTGCGTAAGATTTATCTTGAGAGGTTGCTGTGCACAAGACCAACTATCATCTGTGCGTAAGATTTATCTTGAAAGGTTGCTGTGCACAAGACAAACTATCATCTGTGCGTAAGATTTATCTTGAAAGGTTGCTGTGCACAAGACAAACTATCATATGTGCGTAAGATTTATCTTGAGAGGTTGCTGTGCACAAGACAAACTATCATCTGTGCGTAAGATTTATCTTGAGAGGTTGCTGTGCACAAGACAAACTATCATCTGTGCGTAAGATTTATCTTGAGAGGTTGCTGTGCACAAGACAAACTATCATCTGTGCGTAAGATTTATCTTGAGAGGTTGCTGTGCACAAGACAAAACTATCATCTGTGTGTAAGATTTATCTTGCGAGGTTGCTGTGCACAAGATAAAACTATCATCTGTGTGTAAGATTTATCTTGATAGGTTGCTGTGCACAAGACAAAACTATCATCTGTGCGTAAGATTTATCTTGAGAGGTTGCTGTGCACAAGACAAACTATCATCTGTGCGTAAGATTTATCTTGAAAGGTTGCTGTGCACAAGACAAACTATCATCTGTGCGTAAGATTTATCTTGAGAGGTTGCTGTGCACAAGACAAACTATCATCTGTGCGTAAGATTTATCTTGAAAGGTTGCTGTGGACAAGACAAACTATCATCTGTGCGTAAGATTTATCTTGAGAGGTTGCTGTGCACAAGACAAAACTATCATCTGTGTGTAAGATTTATCTTGAGAGGTTACTGTGCACAAGACAAAACTGTCATCTGAGCATAAGATTTATCTTGAGAGGTTGCTGTGCACAAGACAAAACTATCATCTTAGAATAAGATTTTTAAGACTGAAACATTTTAACAAGACGTTCAGTTGTTGAAATATGCACACCTAACTGCATAGCAATGTAATCATTTCACTACCCTTACATTAGAAATGGCATGTCCTCTATCAACTTCAGAGAGGTGAGGCAAGGTCGTAGTTAAATTGTTTTTAATTCAAACAGCAGATTGGGCAATATACCTGTACATAGTACAGCATTGTATGAATTTGAATTTTGACAAAGCCCTTTCCATGCATGTTCATGCAATTGTCCTGTTTCTAAAAAGCTGGTAATTACACAAGCACTGGTCAAGCTTCACTAAGGCTGTTAACAGGATGTAACGCTACGCAAGGAGTAGATTGACCGAGCTTTACAACTACTGTCTCATCCGTTATAGAATAACAGCCAAGTTTTGGTGCAGTGGTTGTTCATCTTCATTATATTAGCATAAATTTACAAAAGTGCAGTGGTCGAGGGGTATAGCGCCTGACTCCTGATCCAAAGGTCGTGAGTTCAAGCCATACGATTAGCGGGTTTGATCACGAACTTCACAATCCCTAAATTTGGCGCGAGTACTGGTTGGTAGCCAGGAAGCAGTCACCAAGAGTGATTTGTATAAGTTGTGTGAACATGTTTCACAATCGATGTAAAATAAATAAGTTTAAACTAAATTTAAAAAATGAAAGCAAACATTTTGTAAATAAATTGTGATCAGCATGGAGTTAGCTGTGACAACAATCAAAGTATTACAGATCTCATGTCTGACAGTACAGAAACTATATGCTTCAATTAGTGTCACATGCAATACCCAGGGTCCTAAATGTGAAGGTTACCAAGGGGGGATTTAGGGGTCATGTCTGATCTTATTAGGACTGTACTTTCATGGAGCAATCCTGGCAAACATACTTGGGATACTAAGATGGCATGTTGCACACAAGACCCTGACTTGTATTTCATTAATTAATCACATTGTACACACATACATTATTATGAAAGGTAATTTTGTTTTCATTTTATGTTGTATTGTTTGTTCATAATCTGTGATATGTAGCTTGTAAAGCGTGTATTTTTATATGAAATGAGCGCTATAAAATCTGGTATATAATAATAATTGTCAAAATAAGTAAATGTTTAACCGAATATAAGAATTTGCAAGCTTAATTCACTTACCATTGTATTTCACTAGATATCTACATTCACTGTTTGTTTATTAAGTTGATATCAACTACTTATTTACTACTGTTTTTTTACTTTTCTTTATGAGTTTATCTTATATTATTAAATGTTAGGCCATTCTTTACAATATGTTTTTATCGTACCAGACCTACTGTTAATTGTCCTAACACAGCTCTCCCATGAAAGATATTTATCATGTCTGAAAAACAAAAACAAACTTCAAATATCTGAAACAAATACAGTCCAACCTGCCCTTGCGACTCACTGAATTAAGCGACTCCCTGTCATATGCGACTGTAAATCTTGCTATATAATAACACTGAATTAAATGACTCCCTGTCTGACGCAACTAGCGACCATGAAAATAGTCGCCCAAACACACCCGAAGACTGTTTTTAGCGACTTTGAAACGGTCAATTTTATTACTAATTGTCATGTCTGAAGACAATAGAAATGTGTGAAACTTTAATAAACAAACAAATTGGCTGAGACCAGTTCTCAATGTCTGTATAACTCGCATGTATATTGACATGATTATTCACACGCTTGCCAAAAACAATCAGAGGCGGAGCTTGTCGCTTGTCATTAAAACCACTTTTAGCCAATCAAACGCATAATAATAACATTCCAGAAAACTAAATTGGTTCGCTGTTTGCAGTGTTTGATATGCCGAAAAAAACGCTTGACAGTAGAAAAAGTTGCAAACTGTTCTTTACACTTTCAAAAGGTGACTTACGATTGAAATAAGTTAACGGTTCATTAATAAACGTTAATTCTTGAGCAAATGGCGGCTTTTCTACAGGAATTTAATAGAATCTAATATTGCTGAAAATGCCATCTCGTGAAATTAAAATTGCCGACAACGTCGTAGAAAACGTTTATTTATTTAGCAACCCTCGTTTAATTCTTTAGCTATTTACTCCAGCATCACAAGACATCAACTGGGAAATCTAAAAAATAACCATGCGATTACTTTCGTTTTCGGGTATATTATGCGATAAAATCTGTACCGTACGATCCGTATGCAGCCCACTCCGTATTTTACGAGGAATAATAATTATTATAGTAAATTCAGATAAGTATTGTTTTTGCCTGTATATTCTGATGATTTATGTCTTATAGTCTGTGCTACGACTATTCACTTTTTGTTTAAACTTTAATAGCAAGAATGAAATAAACAAGAAATAAAATAACAGTGCTACAGTGAACCATCTTACAAGCTATATATTACAATGACATTGTATTTGGAAGTGGTCGTAAGTCACTGACTGTATTAACCTGTATTAAGAGACTCCCTGTCATATGTGACCTTATCAGCTGATTCCCAATGAAGGTCTCTTAAAACAGGTTGGACTGTATGTACATTTTTCCTACTGACTGACCCAAACATATTGACAGTACTGTCACAGAAAAACAATTTGAAACAATAGCCTTATGGTGATGTTTTGTTGAAAGCTGTTTAACTTTTCCTAGATATGTTTTTGTTTATTGATTGCTCTTATCTAGATGCGATAAGAGGATTAACTTGCCGGTATTCTGTGACAGATGGTGAAAGATTAGTATCATGAATTCTGTAACATGTTCTTATACAGTACGGATTACGTTTACATAAAATCAGAAACATAATTAACATATGTTGTACATATATCTTTCATTAGTCAAGAAATAAAATCACTTGGACCTTTAAAAATTGTCTGTTTGGCATAAACCTACCTACTAATGAAAATGGTCCCTACTCAAGCAAGTTTCTATAGGTTTTAGTGGTATTAATGGTTTGCTCTTGAATAACCATAGGGAGTAATAAATAACACGAAATATCTTGAAAAAAGATGGTCAGCGCAATTTGAAGGTTAAGATTTGTTGTGCAACATAAAAAAATGGCCGAGATGTTACGATTGCTGGTCACTCAAGATCCAAAATGGATTTTGGTAAATTCACTGAAATTCAGTGGATTTCGGTAAGCTAATGTACCCTTTATCGAAAGGTTAACCAATCCACATCAAGGTTACAAACGTTGTTCGGTTGAAGAGAAATTGCCTTGTTGTTTAACGTAAGATTTGATTGGTTTACACAACACTGATATGCAAATAGCATAACCATGTTAGTACGGCTGCGCCGAAAAATTAATACCTACCTACCAATATCTTTATTTCTCTCAAACAGTTACACAGTAACAAATCAACTAATTGACTCGGGTTAATTACACTTAAAACATATAACACACAAACATGACCAGTATATATATACTCCACTCCATTAATAACGCTATTAAAAATTGTCCGCATCAGCAAGGTGACATTATAAAGAAATAATTATATTTTTATTTCTAAAACATAATTTCTAAAACTTAATCAATTATTAAATATGAATACTAGGCCCATAGTAGGATTTCTTTTTGAAGAATGATTTACTTATTTGTAACAATAGAAAAAAAAAAATTCTCTTGGAACAAGGCTAAAGTGATATACTTGCATTTTCAATGGCTTTAAGTATATATATTTATATGTAGGATTATACACAAGTGGTAATTAATTATCGAATTACATAAAGAGTATGGAATGTACAATATTAAGGCGTGTTAATACGTTAGAATTAAGTACAAATACCAAATGATTTTGAGGGATTTGTTTACCTCAGTATTGATGTGTAAATATTAATTGTGTAAGGTGTAATAGCAATGTGCCAGATGTAGTTTTACAGCCATATTTGATCCATAATAAGTACTTATAGTTTATGGAAGAATGTATTCTCAAAATGTCTGTTAAAAGCAATATAACAACTGGGTGATACATGGAATAAATGATAAAAGGCAAATTATACCTCAACCTATTGTCGTAATAATCTCATACCTGTCAAGATAGATTATAGAACTCTCAACTTGTTTGGTCTTTGCTCACACTGTCAAGATAGATTATAGAACTCTCAACTTGTTTGGCCTTTGCTCACACTGTCAAGATATATTATAGATCTCTCCAATTGTTTTCCCTTTGCTCACACTGTCAAGATAGATTATAGAACTCTCAACTTGTTTGCCCTTTGCTCACACTGTCAAGATAGATTATAGAACTCTCAACTTGTTTGGCCTTTGCTCACACTGTCAAGATATATTATAGAACTCTCAACTTGTTTGCCCTTTGCTCATACTGTCAAGATAGATTATAGAACTCTCAACTTGTTTGGCCTTTGCTCACACTGTCAAGATATATTATAGAACTCTCAACTTGTTTGCCCTTTGCTCATACTGTCAAGATAGATTATAGATCTCTCAACTTGTTTGCCCTTTGCTCACACTGTCAAGATAGATTAAAGAACTCTCAACTTGTTTGGCCTTTGCTCACACTGTCAAGATAGATTATAGAACTCTCAACTTGTTTGGCCTTTGCTCACACTGTCAAGATATATTATAGAACTCTCAACTTGTTTGGCCTTTGCTCACACTGTCAAGATAGATTATAGAACTCTCAACTTGTTTGCCCTTTGCTCACACTGTCAAGATAGATTATAGAACTCTCAACTTGTTTGGCCTTTGCTCACACTGTCAAGATAGATTATAGAACTCTCAACTTGTTTGGCCTCTGCTCACACTGTCAACATAGATTATAGATCTCTCCAATTGTTTTCCCTTTGCTCACACTGTCAAGATAGATTATAGAACTCTCAACTTGTTTGGCCTTTGCTCACACTGTCAAGATAGATTATAGAACTCTCAACTTGTTTGCCCTTTGCTCACACTGTCAAGATAGATTATAGAACTCTCAACTTGTTTGCCATTTGCTCACACTGTCAAGATAGATTATAGAACTCTCAACTTGTTTGCCCTTTGCTCACACTGTCAAGATAGATTATAGAACTCTCAACTTGTTTGCCCTTTGCTCACACTGTCAAGATAGATTATAGAACTCTCAACTTGTTTGCCCTTTGCTCACACTGTCAAGATAGATTATAGAACTCTCAACTTGTTTGCCATTTGCTCACACTGTCAAGATAGATTATAGAACTCTCAACTTGTTTGCCCTTTGCTCACACTGTCAAGATAGATTATAGAACTCTCAACTTGTTTGCCATTTGCTCACACTGTCAAGATAGATTATAGAACTCTCAACTTGTTTGCCATTTGCTCACACTGTCAAGATAGATTATAGAACTCTCAACTTGTTTGCCCTTTGCTCACACTGTCAAGATAGATTATAGAACTCTCAACTTGTTTGCCCTTTGCTCACACTGTCAAGATAGATTATAGAACTCTCAACTTGTTTGCCCTTTGCTCACACTGTCAATATAGATTATAGAACTCTCTACTTGTTTGCCATTTGCTCACACTGTCAAGATAGATTATAGAACTCTCAACTTGTTTGCCCTTTGCTCACACTTGCATCACAATCTTGAAAGTTTAATTTTCAAATTTACGACTGCATACATTTCATGAACTAGAAACAGGATGAAAAACAGAAATACGTAAGTAACAGTAAAATGGGGTAACCAATTGGACATGTACGTAACTGAATGTACACATTCTGAACCTTAATGTAAATTTAATGTTTTCAGTTCTAAATCCTATAACATGTACTGTGTTATCGGATGAATCTACTCTTATCAACCCAAAAAGAAGGAAGCTAACATTCTCACCTCTCACTGATGAAGAGTCGCCAAAGGAAGGTGACATATTTGGACTGGATGCAGAATTTGTTTCTCTTAATCAGGTCAGTTTTTAAATATTCATCTTAAATTTTGTGTTCAAACAGAGCTATCCAGGGCTTTAAAATTTACAAGCATTTCATTTTCATTATATTTAAACGGATACATTTTTGCTTGAATATTTCTTGTTACTCACTCTACACTTTTGCCATGTTTTATCAAAATATATTGTGTAACAATAACGTAGGAACAAAATGAAAATTTACCATTTTTAAGTCTAAGTCTGAGATTCTGTCTTAGAATCGACAGAAGACTTTGTCCAAAGTGTAGTTTACCTTAATCAACTTTATATAAGTTAAATTTACATGAAAATGACGTCAGGTCGTTGTGGTGTAGTGGTTAGCATAACGGACCAGTAATCCGTTGACCCGGGTTTGATTCCCGGTAGCGCCATTGACCAATTTTTCGTGTTCCACAAACATGACTTTATTAAAACGTTTGTGAATACGGGCACAAGTCATCCTGTCGTTTTCTTCAAACAAAATCTCTGTCCAGACCATTCTGCAAATTTCATTGGAATATTTCTTGGGTGGCATCATTCTGCACACTTGTATACAGGGGACATCTGAGCTAAACAAAAAAGTAAAACCTCTGCCTAAACTGCTGGTCAGATATTGGAATGATTCCATAGAAATGTTCCTTGGGTGACCCTCTACCAAGATTGTTGAACTTCACATGTGTGGTAAAACATGGAAGCATGGTTATAGTAACAATTTCCTTGTCTGGTCCAACTTGCAGGTACTTTTATGCAGGTACTTTTATACAATTAATGATCCTTCACCAAGATGGTTAAATTAAATCCAATTCCTAACAAGAAACATGACCTCCAAGGGGTGCAGTCACTTTTCACAATTCTTTATGTCTCTTGTCTGCCTTGCTTGGTATGTATGCCAGTGTTTCAAATTAAATAAAAAACTCCATTAAATTGTTGATTGTTTTGATTTTTAAGTGAAACAAACACATTTTAGGCCTATTATTTTGGTATAGTGTTTTTATATTGAAACATGAGTGGTTTATATGTTTACAGGAAGAGTCAGAGTTGAGGAGTGATGGAACTAGATCTACATTACGACCTAGTCATATGTCCGTGGCTAGAATTACTTGTATAAGAGGGTAAGTGGTCTATGTCAGTGATAGAGGGTGAGTATGTTATCCAATGTATCCGTCAAATTGCTTTAAATTTCTGTTGCGTTCTTTCTGTCGATACTAATGATTACATGTTTAGTTATGCAATAGCTGGAGAAACATTCAAGGCTTCTGTTGTCAAGCTTCGGATGATAGCTTATAATCAATGGAATTTTGGAGAAGGTGAAAGGTCAAGGTGACTTTGAGACTTAAATGGTTTCCCATCTTTTAGATTGTTGTGAGGATGGTCGTCAAACTTCATAGAATGATTATCTGTGGTCTATTAATGTTTTGGCCTTTTGGTCGAAAATCAATGTCTCACTGACCCTAGAGAAAATTTGCCATCAACAACTAGAGAAGGCTTTGGTATACTGCTGTTAATCTTCATAGGATGGTTGACACAGACCTCTGATACTATCATATGTTTTACGTATGTCTCCAGTTTGATTATAAAGAATGTGTCCTGATTTTTCTTTTGAACTCAGAAGGCATAAATGGCACTGTTCCCTCGTTGGTGTGTCCTGCCATATATTAAATCGGGGCACTAGCTATTGACGAAATGTTTGCTGTAGTGATTTAAATGAATGTATTTCAAATTTTCCTTCCCTAGTCCATGATTTTAAATATATTATCATGCGATTTGTCCTCACAGTGACTGCGAGAAACATGTTTAGTGACCACACTGAATTTGGAAAAGATGATGAAAAGTATTGTACCCATTTTCATCACAGGCATCGCACATTGATATTTACTTCATATATTTCAGGCAAGGAGAAACCCTTGGAGATCCATTCATTGATGACTACATATGTTCTCATGAGCAGGTTAGTACAGCAGTTATATGTTGAATATTGATTGTGTAATATTCATTTGATTATGTTTGCCTTGAAAACCAACTGTATTATGATTTGACATACACATTTGTTCGCTCAATATGGTTTGCTCAATTAGTAGTGCTATCAGATTTAATTAGCTACCAATTAAGAGAGCTACCAATTTGATGAGTTAACAAAAATTGTTGCCTAGTAAGAGGAACTACCAAATAGTTACATGCCCTAGTTGGTAGCTCTTTTAATTAGTAAATGTCAGAACTAGAAGTTTTCCTTATTACTAACTCATCTAATTGGTAATACAAGTTTGTATTGTAAAAATATTATGAACTATATCTGTAAAATTTGCAGGGACATAATTCTGAACTTATACAAAGGACTTTCATGGGAGTTGCATATATTATTATTAGCACTGATTTTGAGGAATGAAATTAAATTTAGTCAGTATGCTTAGACATGAAGGTTAGAGTATACTAGTTTCGCTTTCACCTCTAGATATATACTCTGAGTTTTACAATTTACGTCTCCATTGGCCGAGTGGTTATGGCATCTGCCTTTGGAGCGGGAGGTCAAAGGTTCGAATCCCGGGAGGGGTCCGTTCTGATATGCCTGGTTGGTGAGCTGCCACCTAGTTAAATAATGGTTAAGGGTGCCTGGCATTGATGGATAGGAATCAGGAAGTAAATGTGCTCAGAAAGTTGGTGTCACATAAGTCAGAAATGAATGGCACTTTAAATAGGGATGACAATATAATAAATAATTAAACACTTAACTTTTACAGGTTGTGGATTATCTCACCCAATATTCGGGAATCAAGCCTGGTGACCTTGACCCTGCAGTATCAAATCGACATTTGACTACATTGAAAGCTACATACCAGAAAATACGGTATCTTGTAGATGTTGGAGTCATCTTTGTAGGCCATGGTCTCAAGAAAGATTTCAGAGTCATTAATATTCATGTATGTAATCCATTCTACATTGTCCATATCATTTTAAGACTTTATCAAATTTGTACTTTTCATAGTAAATGGGAGAGACAGATACTGATTTTTGTCATAGGTTTACTTTAGACATATAGACAAATTAACATCAATGTATGTTTAAACAATGATGTCAGCATTGGTAGATAAAGATACAGATCGGAACCTAAACAAAATTTCATTTGCTGGTAGAAATCCATCTTAGTGTCAAGTGATGGTAATACAGACATGCTTAGTATGGTTAGGTAGTTCATAGATGTCTTCCTGAATTCCGGGTTTTTAATGTACCAGAAAAAAAAGTTCGGGTTGGAAAATTTAGAGCACGTTTAGGGATGGTAATTGATGGATGTGGCTTTTATCTAACATCCATTTCATAAATGTGTTGTTACAAAGCCTTTCATTGATTGATCATGACAATAAGCTTAGCGAAGGATATCTTGACGAATCAAAATGCTTGATAAACTCTCGGTAGTTAATTACAAATGTCAGAAAGATGTGGGATGAATTCATCTGCTGTGAATTTGTAGAAAAATTCCATTCTTAAACAGAGAAGACAAATTAATGAAGTTATGGAATGTTGACTACTTACATCTTTGGTAGTTAAGCAATCTGCTTATAATGTTAAGTTGGTGAACCTAGAAATGATTGCATCGACATCTGTTGTTATTTTTATAACACCAACAGTTATGTGTGCTGCTAGACTAATAGAAATTTCAATGGTAATATGCACATATTTTTGCAACTTTTTAAACTTCATCAAACAAAATATAGAGCAAATTGTTCTCTAGGTTTGATGGTGTATATTTTTTGTCGTAGGTTCCTAAGGATCGGATCATTGACACAGTGGAGTTGTTTCATCTTCCGAGACAGAGAATGATTTCTCTTAAATTTCTGGCCTGGTATTTCCTAAGTAAGTACAAACTATGGGTCTTCCTCGACCCTAATAGCTGGAAAACTCCGTACATGACCCTGGTTGTTTATGTAAATTAAAGCCCCATTACCGAAAAAGTATTAAAATTAATATTTAACACATGCTTCAATACATCAGTATTTGGTAATTCTATTTAATTATGAGTGTTTTGGTAAAAGTTCCACTTCAGTTTTTTTGCATTTGTATATGTCAGAAATGATTTAATCCCCTTTGACATTGAGTATAATGTTGTGTTAGATGTGAAGTTTTACTGTAAATGTTTAATCATTCTAGAAATCAACATCCAGTCAGTGACCCATGACTCTGTGGAAGATGCAAGGACTGCTCTACAGTTGTACCTGAAGTATCAGGAGATGTCTATGGAGGGAATGGACAAAGTTCGTAAAGTTATCAAGGAAATGTACGAATTTGGACGAAAGAATCAGTGGAAAATTTCAGATCTTGAAGAGACAACAGATGACAGTGCCGTGGCTTTCTTGTAATATCACGCACCACCAAGCACTGCGCTTTTCTGTTCAACTATCTAGCTATTATCAAATGAAGTTCTGTTAATGCTCACTTCTAGATATATGTTGTGTGTTTAATTTTACGTAAAAACAATGAATATGAAAATAAACTGATTTTCAACGGAGAATTTATCATGTATTGTCAATGCTATTCCTTGTGGAAATAAAGAAATATACATGTTACCATTATAATCATGTTTTCTTTGTGCAGGGGTAAGAATTTCAATAATGCCTCGCTCTGTTTAGGGTGTCATTAACGGAAACGGTATTGAAATCCAAAAAAAATCACACATTCAACACACATGCCTCGTTTCTTCACTTATTACTGCAAAAAATACGAAAAACGAGACGATTACGAGATTTATAAACTTTCCATCACTATACTGAGATATTCTGACAACACTCACATGGCATTTGCATATCTCAACTTTTAAGATTTCTTGGAGGTAATAGTAACATCGAGGACTTAAATAAGCGTTTTCTTCTAACAGGTAAAGTCGGTTATCGTCATAAATTATGGAAGACGTTTCGTAAATTTTGCTTAATATATGCATCTATTATACAGAGGGTATTGAATGAGTGTTGTTTAGTATTTAATTTATTGAACGAGTTGAATAAAATGATATGAAGCGAGCCTCTAGATAATCTATTTATCACATACCCGACAAAATGAGGTAAAACACATAAACAAGTCTCTGACGTCATTCAGTATTCGCGCGTTCAGTGAATACGTTCCATCTCTCTGACTCGAATCGCTATCAAATGTGCGGAATCTAGTCAATTTTGATTTAGGACAGCTCTTCGACCAAAGATAAATAAGTTGATATAATTAGTAACATACATTTACCTGTTGCCTTTACAGAAGCTTATTTCTTTATGATTTTTTGGTAATTTCGCATTCTGATGTAAATAATTTAGTTACTGAGAGCAAGGTCAGTATAAGGCTGCTTGTTTCTTCATACTTTATATGCAGTATAATTATTTGTTATTGTATACGTAATGGTCTATTAATTTAGTAAGTGTTTGTACTTAGTGAATTTATGTGTATATGTTGGAAATCAATGACAATATAGTGGTTAAGTGTGAAATTAGCTGGTTGTTAAATCCCCACTATTGTTACTGACAGTTCTGCTATGTGTAGCTATTATTTGTATTTATGTTTTAGATGTATGTTAAGTAGGGGTGAGACGATTAATCAATCCATTGATGCATCACGATGCAAGCTCTCTCTATACACATTTCGATGTATAGATACGCCATTTTTATTCATTGAATATAACGAACAATGTTACGCTCGTCCACGCGGGCGAGTGTTTGTCTCCAGTTTTAAATTGTTCATCAAATGGTCTTGTGTAATATTGCCCGAGAACTCGTAAATATGTTGCAACACTGATAAAAACAGGGAAATTATCATTTTATTCGAAACTGAAAACACATCTGTTACGCAAGGCAACATACTAACAATTATATATTTTTCCTTGCATTTGTTAGAGAATAAGTCCGGTTCGTTTAGTGATTACTGCACACAATTAAGTTAAAAGTCATCATAATGTATGTTTCTATGTCAAATATTCGTCCCCGACCAGTTAAGTTCCACTTCCCCATGTGCATTTCCTTTACTTGATATAATATTTATGTTCTTTTCTCCCACGTTCGGCCTATGCTTTCTGAGTTTCTTGGCTTGTTCTGTGATGTATTCCATCCATTAAACGTTTTTCCTTGTTATCCCCTTAAATTCTCCATAATTGTGTTTGATGGTCGACCAGCGACCAGACCATGTTGCAACATATTGAAAAACAAATCCTTACACAAAAATTAACTCGGCTCTTGACAAAACGGTGGCGATTTCTGTGTTTACATTTACACTGAGATAAAGATCATAAGGATGCAGCTATTTTCCGCTTTTACACGGCTACTAAACGCCAGCTCCACCACTTATCGGTGGTGCAAAGAAAATGAGCTGTCGACACTTCCGTGGTGCAGCTGTGCCTTGTGTTTACTTCTACACACGTGAGTATGATTTATATTTTATTTGATAATTTTATTAAACGGACATATTTCGAAAATCGGAGAATGTGGTACCGTGTAAGAACACTTTTACAGCAGGTTGGCTTCGATTTCGTTTCAATATTGTGCGAACTGTGGTGCCAGGAGATTTTCTCCCGAATCGGACTTGTGCATATTTTGAGATCTGCTAGCATTTCAAGTAACTTCTGGCGCATGCAAATATAACTGTTATTTATAGTATTTACGCCGGAACACAACAGAACTTATAAGCACTTCTTAAAAAGGACATATGCACATATTTATAAAAGTGGTGGCGCTGTTGCTCTAGTGATGGCGCTGTCGAGTAGTGGTGGCGCTGTCGTTATGTAGCCGTGTTTTAGTGTAAATAGAGCTAGTCGAAGAAATATGAGGCAAGGCAAAGTAAGCCTTTGGAAAGATTTATTACTTACATCTACCACATGCGAAGAAGAACAACAACACTGCGACCTTTTCGATGATAAAATAAGTTAAACAAAATGATTGAATGTACGATGCACGGCAGTATTTCCTTAACTGCAATACACTTAATGCTACCATTAACATTTTAAATAATGATTAAAGGAATAATGTTATAGATTTTCATGAACATTTGCATTATCTGTCTCAAATAGATGATACAACAAATTCTGCAAAATATGATAAGATAACTAAACTTATCATTGAGATACATGTATAAACATTTTAACTAGCCAATTCTCCTATAGGAAACTCACAAAATTAGCTCGTTGTCTTTCGGAACTCAGAGCCAACAAAGGGATACTCCAAGAGTGAAGAATGATCTTTAAGAGATATATAACGTTAAACTATAAAATTGAAAAAATAATGTAATTTCTTGGTACCAAAATCGAACACGTCTGGAAAAATAAAAGAAGGTAATCCTGATACTACAATCATGGACCTGTCTTATCAGGGTATTTTATATACATGCTTAAACACATCAACTACTTCCGGCAGAATTCGAACTGCTTACGACCGCAAATCTTACGAAAACCCCGTTTGGTCCCTCTGGTGAAAACATGATTGGTCAGATTTTAAAAAGCCCGCTTCGAGGATAACATTAATTGGTTTGTTTAAAATATGTATGTCAAAATCAATGTTATACAGCTGCGCCGAAAAAGTACAGATAATTATGATCTTACGTCATCTGACTTAGCAATAACATATGTATAATATAATACACAGTTGGCACCTCAATGGAATTTGTATTTGAACATGTCTAACACATAACACGAATGCTGTGATGACATTAATTACTAGGCGTGTATAATACAGTAATAAAAGCAGGGTAAAATGGTTGTTGTCACAATAACATAAAGAAATCCGGCAAAACAATTGATGGAGTTGACTGGTTTAGTAAGGAAGGAACATCGTTGTAATGTCTCATATTAAAGATTACAGTAATGTCCCTACACTGTGAATGTACAAGATTAACAACATTATACAACATGGTATACCGCCACCAAAATGCATTGTTCTCTTTCCTCATTTCAACTTGCTCCGGGTATTTTGTTGCAGATGTATCACTGGCCTCTCTAAGTTTTGTAATCGTATTCACAGCCACGTGTTTCATTCCAATGTAATCATACAGAAGAGTAATCTTTCCTGACATGTCACTTTTAATATCCTCATAAAAGACAAATTTCAATCTATTCTTGAATTTATCAGCAATTTTTATACCACCCAATAAATCCACCATCATCTTCTCACATAGAATTCTAGAATTTTGGAATATGTTGCCTATTGGATAATTATGCCAGTTCATTCGACTGTGAATAACAGCTCTAGGATCTCTGTATAAATGTATCACTTTAAGATTATCAAAGCGTTCTAGCAGTTTTTCCAAGGATCCTGTTGTCATTCGTAGCACTTTAGTTATCACATGATCCGCAGCTTTACATGTTTCTTCTAATCTTCGCAAG
Source organism: Mactromeris polynyma (assembly GCA_032209605.1). NCBI lineage: Eukaryota > Metazoa > Mollusca > Bivalvia > Venerida > Mactridae > Mactromeris > Mactromeris polynyma. Next base: position 6,389,810 of record JASFXZ010000013.1, read on the forward strand.
CATGTTCCTTTAGGATGTGGTTCCTGGGTGATACAGTCCCGGTATATTGCCCAACTCGGTCCTGCAAAACAAAACAATATAAGCAAGTAAATTAATGTTCATGTGTCTTTGTATTATCTGTTGTAAATTATACTACATATACGCCACATACTATATATACGATATAGTTAACTTGATTTATTGCTAACGTGTATAAACATGGTATTATCGTTGAATGCCTGGTACACAATTATGATGTTGGGATAATGGAGATAATGTTGATGATGAAATTGAAGATGTCCATGTACTAGTTGTTGATGATACTGATGATGATGATTACAACGGAGACGACAACGTTCTTAGTAGTGGTAGTACTGATGATGATGAGGACAAAGAAAGGGAAATTGGTCTTGATGGTTATTACGATGATGATGATGCTGAAAACAACAATGCTCTTGATATTGAAGATGATGATAATGCCAATGCCAAAGTGAATATGAACTTACCTCCATGCTGGTGTAATGAATGAACATGACCGACCACAAGGTTACTTATCCTGCTAAAATCACATCTGTATATATCTGTCAGTACATCTACTAGTACATCTATAGGCGTGTCGTATCTGTAAACATAAAAAGACAATTGGACCGATTTTTGATTAAATCTGGTGAGAATATCGTCAATTAAATATCGAGTGACCATTCAAAACTGGGTCATTTACAGTCTAAAACTAGGTCACTAGGTCACATCAAAGCAAAACCTTGTTTGCACTTTTAAGGCCCTTTTTATCACCTGATCTCATTAACAGATTTTGCACTCGGTAACTTTCTAGCAGAAAGGAGAGAAAATGTAAAATGGCTGCATATTGCAATGTACTGATATATCGTGATACCTCTAAACATGACCATATAATATATAACTTGCATTACCGTACTTCCTTCTGGTAGAACTTATTGATATCGACTACAGAATAATCATCTTTGCCAAAATATTTGTCACTTGAATGATATTTTACATCATCACTTGCGTTCCTGTTATAGTTAAGTTGGGTACTTGTAATCTTCCTGAAAATGATGCAATAGTGACTAAGTGGGTGAAAATGGAAAAATGGTAAAAGTCAAAGTGACATCAGTCCCTCGAGAGCGACCGTCTCTTGAGCAACAACCTCTCCATGTAATACAATTTACAGCCAATGTATGTTCTTTAGAGAAACAATCTCTCAACAACTGTTACTACTTGATTACATTCCCCAGAGTGTTGCTCTGAAGAGGACGTGCACAATGTGGCATCACAATTTGTTGCGTATCTGTCTGAGCACTTTCATTGTTTGAATAGCATGTGTACAATGACATTACGAATGGTCACATAGCTGTCACTAGAGTAACAACATAAACTTCAAATCTCATTTGTTCGGACTTTTCGCTCTATCGCCCTGTCGTCATCGTACCGCTAAATTCACTGTTTGTTCCATGCTTAAAACATGTTTGTTTTGAATAAGCCTACCAAGCAAAATTTAGGTGGGTAGGTAATTAGTCATTTATTTGTTATTTTATGGTAATACCAGCGTTATCTATTAAAACGCTACCAATAAATTACAATCAGACCCTTCAATTTATTTTGAAATAGGGGCCATCTTCACGGGAAACGAACATTTTTGCAATAATGGCATTGTTGTTTGTTGTTTCTTATTTGTTCAACCTCTGGTCCTAACACAACAGAAACGTCAAAAGAAAAATGTGCGGGTACAAGAGCTCAATATAGTAGGTGTAGACAGCATTATGTAAATATACAGTATAACCTGTCTATAACGATAACTACACCAAGTGGTACCACTATGAACTATCGGATGTGCTTTGTTACTCTGGTGCCAGATGATAGCACGTGGAGCTAGATTCGTGGACGCGAATTGATGTACACTACTGTTGTCTTCTTAAATTTAAAAAAAAAACATTTAACACAAATCTGAGTCATAATCCATTAAAAAGGAGTTTAGCCCGTCACGAATTTAGCTGCGTGATAAAGCATTTTACTTGACTTTTACAGGAAGAGAACCCAATCACAAACAGAACACTAAGAGGAGAGAAAACTAAACAACTCCGCCTGCATTTAATTGGAGAGCCACTACATTCGTTTCGCTTTAACCCATCGACCTAAAGGTTTTGTAAGTGAACAGTAAATCGTATTAACATTTGGGGGTGGTTGTGCGATTTGTATAAGGCATTTCATGTTTGGCTTTTTCGTTCAAATGTTCTTCGAAAACTCAAAACTTTACTGAATTGTACAGGTCTAATGATGAAGTCGAAATACTTATAAATAAAAAAAACGTATCGATATTTTCCCTTTTTTAACGAACGAGGTAGATAGTTAGCGACTGAATACAAGAGAGAGAGAATAAGTTCCTACATAAGACAGTGCTTCCCATACGGACCTCCGGGAAAACACATAAACATAAGGCACTTGAGGAGGTTAAAGGGTACAAACATTCTGGTACAAAGGCGCTAGGAAGGGCCTGACAGACCATAAGAAATAAATAGGAGAATCAAAGAGGACAAACAGTGAAGTGGGTAATTAATGTATGGAAAAGAACTCACAGGACATGTCTAGACAGCTGGCAACAATATGCCGAAACTGGGCAGAAAATAACCTGAACACTGTATAAAGTGACAGAATTGCACAGGGAAAAGGGAAATATAACAAACAACCGACCTGCAGTTCAAGGTCCCACGTACGTCACACTCTTTGCTTGGAGACTCGTAAAATTTCCATAAACCAAAATACCACAAAGGTTCGTAGAAATAGAAGGAATCATTTCTGTAAAGAGAGAAATTTACTATTACATACTGTGACAGTTTTGCACCTTCAACATTTTCCCCGGGGCTGACGGAGACCTGACCCAGGGAATCTAATTCCAGCCACAGAGCCAAGCATTTAGTCCAAATCCTCACAGTGGGAGATGCCAATTCCCCACTTCCGGGATCTATTTCTTGGGACCCGGAATCATTCGGCGTGTCAAATTCCCACCTGTCAGGAATCATCTCAAGTCCCATCCATACCCCCGAAGCAAAAATTAATAAGTGCACTTAATGAAAATGGTTTAAATAGATCATGAAAACGTGTATACTCGTACTGAGAAAACATGCTAGTTTGGGGGTTATTTTGAAAGAACGGCCGTTACTGTAGGGCAAATTTGACGTGCATGGTACTACAACACAGAGAGAATACATAACTACGGGGAACGCCACATACACAAGACAATACCTCCCCACGCAGACCTCAGGAAAAATAACAATCCACAAAACATAATGCACTTAAGGAGGTCAAACGGTACACATAGCAAGGAACAGAGGCACAAGGAATGGCCCAACTGACCATAAGGAATAATTAGGAGAATCAAAGTGGACAGTAAAGGTAGGAGGAAATACGATATAGTCATTACATTGTAATTGACGTCACAGGCGTGTATTCACATCCATGTATTACTTTCGATACTTCCTTAGTGAAAAAACATATGACGCGACGTCGTATTTGCCTTACAGTTACGGCCGTTGTTATTGTGGAAGAAAATGTTCATTTTTATCGATAAAATCGCATTTATTACTATCGTGTGGACGTTACTGTACGCATTATATTCGTGATCATAAATAACTGAAATTATCAGACTTGCTTTCGAAATACGATTAAAACACTCCCCAAAGTCATATAGTCCGTTTAATGAATTCAGTATTATTTACCCCGTTATGTAAAGTCTCATGTATGTGTTATGAAACTGATACACAATATGAAATCTCGAAACAATGTCACATTGATATGAAATCAGTAGCTTATGTGATTACGCAGAAATCCTGTCCATTATCAGCTATTCAATGTATTTACCAATCGATAAGATAATATAACACTTCACTAGCGATACAAACATGTTTCGATATTATATGAGTGAAAATGTCGTCGTGTATTATAGGAGATTATTCGTGTTTTAACGCATCCTTGCTGACCAAAATCTATTTCGAATTATTTTATTTTTTATGGTGGCATATTTCTGCCACAAGTTAACTACATAATCAACTTAAAAAGTATGTGGTTATCAAAATTAGACAAATTGTCGTGTTAAAAAATTCATCTGGTATGAACATTTATCACGATACTTATCTAGTTAACCACATATTTTTCTAGTTAATTAAGTAGTTAACTGGTGGCAGAAATGTGCCACCATATTTTTCAAATGGGGCATAACTAAGGTAATACAGCGAATATTCCAGATTTTAGGGTGAATGAAGACCCCAGACAGACATCAGGATAGAACCACCGACCTTCAGTAAGCCAGCTGGATATCTCCCTCATTAATAAATGCTACCCACCTAACGGGATTCGAATGGGATATACGATATGTAATTTCACATGATGAATTTAAAGATTGAAAGTTGTTACCTAAATCCAAGGGCCTGGCCTAGAAACGTTGATCCGCTGCTCATGTAAGAGTTTATTAAAACATTCTGTCGTGACGTTGCCATGGTAACCTTCTCAGGTTTTGGTAAATTTACACTTATGTAGTCCATTGTGTAATCTTCGCCGAACGGGACTGATAACGAGAATCAAAGGTCTGAGATATGTTTAGTGCACAAGTACCAAGATAAATTGGGAGTATGATATATCTAGGGTAGTAAAATCGGACTCGAAACATAATTGACTTTTCTGCAGATATTGATTGACAGCTCGCGTTAGCCAATCGCGTTGCAGTATTCGCGCACACCTCCGGCATTGTTTTATCGACGCCATTTTGTTAGACAAGCGTTAGAGTTGTCAACAAATTTGTCAAAGAGTGGTAGTTTTCTGGAAAGCAAATTACAGGGTGTTTATTATTGATCTAAGACAATGGTGAAAAGGTGTAGCTTCGGGCATTGTGTGATAGTGACAATAGATGTCCAGACTGATAGGTGGCGTGAAATTATTACCTTTTCAACAACAACAACAACCAAAACCTAAGACAAATGCATGCGGTGGATTAAGTTGTGCGACAGACCGCATCACGAGTTAAATCCGTCTAAACTTAACGCAAACAGATATGCCCCATTGATAAAAAGATAACTATTTGTTTGGTATTTGGTATTTTTACCTTTAAATATCAGTTTGACTGGGAGGGGACACACATTGCAAGTTAATGAAAAGTATAGAAAAGCTTTAAACATGAAGAAACACAAATTTACAACTTAAAATGTATTTATTTCACATTGTTATCCAAGAAATAAAATAATCTTATACAATTTATTCTATTTAGCTAAAATGTTGCTATTTTGTTTTATTCCAACCAATCATTTGGAAGTGGTCCACATTTTCTCTCTCGGAAATATCGCTTTCTCGTATTCTAGTTTTAATCAGTTGCAATTTATAAATGTGAAAATATATCAAATTAACTATATTACATCTGCATTTTGAGGAACATAATATTATTTTTCTAAACTAAAATAATTGACTTATGTCAGCATTCAAGCAAGTATTTGGACTTGTTTTTGCTTAGAACGGACATTACTTTATAAATTTGTAATAAGCCTGAGTTTGTATAACTAAACATGACCAGAATCAATTATAAAATCAATAATTATTGCGATTAAAAAATGAAATTGAAACATATATACATGGAGAAAAATATCTTAGTTTTTGTAATAATTGATATTGATGAAAACTCTAAATACAGGTGATACCGGTATTGGTTACTCACTGTCGAGTATTTCTTTCGAAAGTAACTTATATGTCAGAAAAGTTCTTATTTCTTCATTACATGTATTTCAATTGCATTGGGGGTTTACAATTTATGTAAGTATAGAAATTAGTAATATATCTGGTTTAAAATCCTATATATCACACCTACGAGTATGTTGATTTTGTTAAATAAATAAACCTATTTTCTAACAATCAACACAAGTCTGATCATTTATTTTTTATAAATGGTCATTTAGTTAAAGCTATAAAATAATTTACATTTCTCAACGTTGCTGTATATATGTGTCGGATGGTGACAGCAAAAACTGATTGGATGCATATTGAACTCCCACTGGGTCAGACTGTGAAATGCTGATTACGGGGCTGGATAAGATATACATCTAGATAGTGCACACACGCGACATTATTGTTTATCGCATAAAATTATATAATTTGTCCAACCAATGTACAGTCCTTGTGTCTGCCTCTGTTTCTATTTTATCATAGTATCTTTAAAGTATGATTTCTGGAATTTGTAGAAATATATGTTGCAGGATTTGAAGATTTGAGAAATAATCCTGATATTCTAATGTCCATCCCTTTTTGTAATGTCCATCTCCACACAAAATAAAGGTTGTTTATGTACACAAACATTTAGCTAACCTAAACTTGATGACTAAAATGACTTTCGTTCACACTAAATAACATCATACATAAGGGGACGGACATTACAGATTACGTTTCATGTTTTTGGGGGTAAATACTTCCCCTGTAAACCCGCAATAAACTGCAAACATGGACTTACATGGAATAATAATGATCTCATGTAAATGTATTGCATAATAATTAGTTCGAAATGTATTTGATATAAAGGACATTCTAATATAAAATGGAATTCGTCTTCTAAAACATTACATAGTTGACATTTTCTTTCTGATCGTGGTATAGCATTTAAGGTTTATTCCATCTTCCCGTTTCAATTTCCAGTGTATGGCTTGAAACTCTAGTCAAAGCAAATCTATATTAAGTAATATTTATTTTGTCAAGATATGGTTTAAAGTCGAAATATCACATAATGAGGAAAAATCCGATGGAATACTATCTACATCAGCCCGTTATTGTTCTTTGTTCGACGCCATATTGGACATGGCTTGTCTAACGTGGTTACCGCGAGAACATGTTACTAAGGGGGGCGTGGCTACGAAGCGTCAGCAGAAAGGTCAATTGATAATCGATTGCCAATAGGAGAAGGTATGTGTCACACAATTGAAAAATAATCGATTATTTATTCTAATAATATATATTCACAAACATAATCAGACAACAAATTTGCGTTATCGTCATACAAATGATTAAAACTTTTAAGCAAACACTAAATAAAACATTTATTAAAACGACATCAACTATTGGTTTATCATGACCATTTTGTGTTCTTGTTTATATACACAGATATCAAGAAAAGCTGTTAATGCCAAAAATAAAACCATTTTTGTATTTTATTCCACTTGCTTACAAGAGCAAGTTGGTGCTGGTTGGTATTGAATTTCAGGAAAACTGATTAAGTCATTTGGTCGCCGTTTATGACTGAAAATTGTTAAAAACGGATAAAAACAAACGAACATAGCGGAAGACGAACTGTGACTACTGTCTTTAAAAATCATTGTCTTAAAATGTGTAATCGTGATTCGTGAAATTATTATTCCAGGAGCAAACTCGCGTTATAACGATTAGACATTGAATGAGAATTGTGCGTCAAAAAGGTTTTCCTTTTTCCCTCCCCGTATATAGGCTGTAATTTCCGACCGTTTGTTTCAATTGTCACAATGGGAGTCCCAATGTTCATAAATACTATCATAAACTTTAGTAAAATGATTTCACTTGCCTTCCTCAATAGTTTCCGCAACACTTCGAAGTTCACATCGATATTTTTTCATCACGATGACTAAAATAGAAATATTATTTGATTTCAGTTTCGATCAATGAACGTCCAAAAGGTGTTATCGTAACGTTAGTGGGTTCCAAACTAGACATATGCAATAATCGCTGAATAAATCTCTAGAGGAGTTGGTAATCAAATAAGATACGGGAAAACCACAATTTATAAGTGCATCATAATAATTTGCTGTATCCAACTTTATGTCACACTGATAATAATATTATCATTTTCACAACTTTATATACCGGTAGTTTGTTTACTTAACTACATTATATATTTTATAAAACGTCTGACATTGGTTAGATGTCAGACATTTCCAAATCACACATGTGTTGTATCTTTACTGTGACATTTATAAATGAACTTCATTGACAAGGAAACACAAAAATAAAATAGATAATGATGTTGATCAAGACATTTCTTGTACAAAACACAATGAAATGTTAACACTTAATTGAGAAATATTCACCAAAACGCATGTTTCTCGTTGTTTGATCAAAACTTCATAAAAATAATACGTTTACTTACAGAAAGAGTAGAAAATAAACAAAATTATCCAAACGAAACAACAAGAACGCATACGCGAACATCGATTATAACATGTTGACCGTATCCAAGACATGGTTGTTACCTAATGCGGAATAGGTTAGTGCTGAAGTATAATTATGCATATAATCACCATGAAACGATGAGTAAACGGATAGACTTATTTCAATAATGATTTATCCAGAGTGCACAACTGTTTATATATAATTAAATACAACACATTACAACAATGCAGTATCATAGTAAATTCATAGATAATGAAATCTAATATCAAGTTATCTGAACTGATTACCTTAAAACCGCTTGACTATATTTTCCCATCTCAGAAGGCTATGTTGCAGTACTTCTGAACAGGTTTTAAATATATGACTAACTACTCTACTCTTCATACGCGCAACCATTTATCACGATATTATTGATTTAAATTCCTAGTCTGGTCTGCTGAAAATTGTGAAAACATGCCCTTATATACCCCCCCCCCCCCCCAATTCCGCATCTGCGCAATTCCGCTAGCCGCAGAATTTAGCGGAACGTCGCAATAGATAAGTGAATGCGTTCGAATAATTCCGCAAGAATTCTGCTGATAAAGCTCTAAGATTGTATAAAATACAGTAAAACTGGACTGGAAATACAAAGAAAAATATCAAATACATCATTGTGGGAAGACAATGTTTTATTCACACTTGTACAAATAGGCAAAGTGCAAACGAAAACGTTGAAAGCCCCGTAAATATGCGTTTGTTTACAAACAACGCACGCGCCCGGTCTGACGTCATATTCATGCACTGTACTGAACATTTATTCATACGTTATCATTATTTATGGTTTTAATTTGATGAACTGTGTCGTTGATCGGCCTCCAAAATATCGAATATCGTGATCGCGACATTGTTTTTTGGTGGCAACAGTTAAGGAAATTGAGAGAGAATATTGTAGAGATATGCAAGGCAAAAATGGAACAAATGAAACTGTTAAGCAGAATCAGTATGATAATGATATGAATACTAGTGGATATCAAGAAAATTGTGTACTAGATACACATAGCGATATGAGGACACGTGCACATGGCTCACATTCTGGCTCAAATACTGAAGTACATGGTATGGTACAAGGAGAACATATTGACACATGTATTGCTATACAGGATATCCAAGGCAATAGGACAAATGTTGGAGTACATGGTATACAAAATGGTAGGACAGATGTTGGTATAAAATATTTATGAACGAATATGAGTAATCACAGCCATACAGCTACTGATACACAGAAACAAAAATATGAAATAGCAGTAGCAATTAATGAATAAATACAGACAAAAATGTCAAGTATAGAAAATTCATTGCAAAAAAAAGTGTCACACTTAGAAATACCTTTGAACAGTGTTACACAAGAACTAAACATGCATTGCCAAATATACAAAACGAAAACAGAAACAACATAAGTGATGTTTCACATTTACCATCAAGAAGAAGTTATAATCATAACTGCATACATCACAGCTCAGACTTTGTCTCTGATTGCAGCACTGACAGAGAAATTAATATGGGTCAGTCAAATTCAAATGCACACTTCCATAGTAGTCGCAGAACAAAACATAACCCCAAATTACATGCATTTACTGGTGAAGAAACATGGACAGTTTGGGACATTTGAGGATGTTGGTAGGAGACAAAATTGGTTCAATGATGAGAAATTAGAAATAACTGCCTAGATACAAGGTGTAGTTGGTCAAATCTTCTAGTAGATATACAATTGTCGAAACATCCAAAACATTCTGGATGAAATGTTCTGACAGAAATCGAATACAGGGTGAAGCTGTTGAAGAATATGCAGCAGATCTTAATATACTGTATGATAAGGCCCATGCTAATAGAGGCAAGATGATCTCTTAGGGCGATCTTTGAATGGAATGATCGATGAACAGGTAAGGCTTCGTGTAGAATTTATCAAAGAACCAAAATACATTGATGAAACTATTTATGATATCGTATGCTTTCCAGAAATAAACAAAGAAACAACACACATACAACATATCAAAATGATATTAGACTTACAGAACAGATCAATGACTGTCATGATATATTTGGCTGTTCCGATGATGAAGCAATCAATGCTAGAGCAGTGTCTGGCATAAACAAGCACAATAGTATTAGACAAGACAATAGCATTAACACGCATCATACTACAAATGCTTTAGAAACAGAAAATATTAGAAATTGTATGATCTGACTTAAACGCCAGGAAAGAAAACTCACAGTTATCCCAACAAAATGGACAATCAAATATGTATTATATACCATATTATAGATATGACCATCAACGAAGTAATAATAGTAATAATAAAAGTTGCTTCAATTGTGGAGAAACTGGTCATTTCATGCGCAATTGCCTTAAACAGCATGAAACTAACGTACAGAAGCAACAAACAAACACCAATATGCAACATTTAAGCTAGATGAGACACACTCTAGAGGTCGGGATATTGTCAAACCTAAAAAGATTTCAATGAAATTGAAAGTGATACAGAAAATGATATGGAGATGCCAATATGGAGAGGATTTCCATGCTCCGATTCAATATACATGTATGTAGATGGTGCAATCCAACACAATTTGTAGTAGATACTGATGCACAGAAAACAGTCATATCAGAGAAAATATGCAATCAACTCGATGAGTAAAAAATACCAAAATTGCAGACGAAAGGCAAGTTGTTGTATGCAGGGGGTGAACCGTTACAGTATAATGGAGAATGTTCAGTTGATATTACTCTAGACACAATTAATTTGAAATCAGAAGTGGTTGTTGCAAATATCAAAGATGATGCTTTGTTAGAAATGGACATACATTTGTAATAAACTATAATGGCATACCTGCAGATATAATACTCAATAAGAACAAAATCGTATTAAATGTTAAATGATAATTATCACAAAACACACATAAGGCAGGTTCATGCAGTTAATCATTATGCAATTGAGGGTCTCACAGGAATAATTATGATGTGTTTATTGATCGTGAAGAATCAGATGATAATATGCAGTCAAGCACTGTACTAATTGAGCCTTCAAGTAGTTATAAAAGAAAATTGCCCCTATAGTAATGGCTGCGAGCTTAGCTGATGGAAAAAGTCAACGGCAAAAGTCAGAATACTGAAGCCATTAAAAAATACAGTTTCTATGAATCAAGACACAAACATAGGCACAGCTGAATTTGTCAATGAACATCCTATAACAATCTTAGAAAGTGAGAATGAAAATGATTTAAACAAATTCAATGCAGTCAGACGCCTGTACAAGAAACCAAACATACTGCAACGAGACAGATAAATCATTGTGATAAAACAAACATTACACATAATAGCAAAACTATTACAGAGATATGCAAAAATAGACCTAACCACTTACAATCATTGTACACTGAGTCAAACAAATATAGAAATTATAGTGATAAGTTACAATTGGCAAATTTTCTGATAGAGTATAAAGATGTATTCTCTAAAATTGATACTGATCTAAGTAGAACAAAACTAGAAGAACACATAATCGATACGGGTGATGCGAAACTGCTCAAACAACCGTTACGTCGAGTACCGTTAGCATATGCAGACGTAGAAAAATGCCATTGATAAAATGCTTTGTCAAGGCTTAATAGGCCATCAAATAGCCCATGGGCTAGTCCATTGTTATTTACAAAGAAAATATATGGTAGTTTTATACCTTAATAAGGTTACTAAGTGTGATGCGTTTCCCTTTCCAAAAAAATAATAAATGTATTGATGCAGTGGAAAGCGCTACCTCATTTAGTACTCTTGATTTTTTATCAGGATAGCATCAATATTCCGTACATAAGCGAGACATACCAAAAACGGCATTTTGTACGAAATATGGTTTGTTCCAAGTTTTAGTCACACCATTTGGAATGACAAATAGTGGTGCATCGTTTCAAATATATATTCTTTATTTCCTCCAATAAATGAAGAGCTATGGAATTAGCACTTCAATGTCTACAATGGTACATATTTATCATTTATATTGATGATAATCGTATTCGCTGAATCATTTAGTGAACATATAGAGCGATTAAATATTTGCAAATATCAAGCTACATTTCCTGGGCATAGAGTTAGTGCTAAAGGCATACGTCCCGACGCAAATAATATTGCAAAAGTACTAGAATGGCAAAGACCGTAAAATGCAACAGAAATTAAACACTTTCTTGGTTTATGCTCATATTATAGAACATATGTACGGCAATTCAGTTCAATAGCAAATCCGTTAAATGCCCTCACAAAAAATGATAGTCCATTAATTTGGATAAATGATTGCCAAATAACATTTAATAGACTCAAAGGAGCTCTTACAAGTTCAGATATCCAAAACGTAAAGACATATTTGTGTTAGATGTTGATGCATTTGATTTCAGTATAGGAACCGTGTTAAATCATATACAAGGCGGTAACGAAAAAGTAATCGCATAGGCAAGTAGGTCGTTAAACAAATCAGAACATACTTATTGTATTACTGAACGTGAATTGCTAGCAATACGTTATTTTACGGTATATTTCAGACATTATCTATTGGGCAGAGAAGTCCGTGTAAGATCCGATCATTTAGCATTAATTCATAGTACATGTTAGGTTTAAATTACCAAAATTGCTGGATAGTTGTACATATTATCTCAGTATAATTTCACAATCGAACATCGGAAAGGTATCAAACATGGGAACAGTGATGGCATTTCGCGAAGTCCAAACCCAAAAGAGTGTATGTGCAATGATGTAGATACAGAAATAGCATTAACATGCGGACCTTGTGATAAATGTATAAAACGAGCTGAGTAAAGGGAATCAAGCGTGCTATATAAAAATACAAACAGAATATCACAAACGCAAACAAGACCAATCAGTTATGGTCAATATTTGCTCAGGAAATGAAAACAGAGAACACGAATGTAGAATATATACTCAAAACGGATGGTTTGTATGTAATACACTATTGATTATAATCATACAACACATTTGTGTTATCTTCGTACCAATGATTAAGACATCAAAGCACACATTAAAGAATACGTACATTTATCCATTTAAAACGACATCAACTATTTATTAATCATCACAAATTTGTCCTTGCTTATAGACATAGTTTGAGCTAGATTTCATGAAAAGCTGTTGCCGCTAAAAATATTGTTTATTGCAACTTGCTTACAAGAGCAAGTTATTTCAGGTTGGTAAATGAATTCCAGTATAACTGGTTAGGTCAACTGGCAGTCGTATATGACTGAACACTCTTGAAAAACGGCATAAAATTGATGAAAACAAACAAACCAAGACTGAAGACGACTTTTGACTACTGTCTTTTAATTCCATATTCTTAAAAGATGTCATCGTGAGTCGTAAAACTATTATTACTGGGGCAAAATCGTGTAATGATGAACTTTGAAATCATTAACTTCATCATAAACTGGTCAAAATTTCAAAAGTTAAAATTGTCATAACAATACACATTTCAAGACTCTACGTAGACATTAACTGAGAATTGTGCGTCAAAAAGGTTTACCTTTCTTAGTCATTCTCGCGGAAGATTCCATCCCTCCCCGAGCTTGTAATTCCCTGACCGTATGTTTCAGTTGGTACAATGGACGTCCAAATGGTCACTAATGCTATCATCAACTTAAGTTATCTAAATGTTTTTTACTTGCCTTCCTCCATTGTTTCCGCAACTCTTCGATGTTCGCATCGATGTTTGTTCGTCACGATGACTGAAATGTTAGTATCATTTGATATCAGTTTCGATATATGATAGTCCAAACGGTGTGAACGTAACGTTAGGGGGTTCCAAACTAGGCATATCGGTCATTCTACAGAAGTTGCGTATTTTCTGTCCCTATAAAATAAATGATTTAAATAACTGGCAAACTTACTTTATTCATATAAAATCAAGTGAAATTGTACAAGTGTTCTATTACTGTAACAATATAGTTTTAACAATATACATAATTGAATAATAATTTTGTAAATTTTCACTTTCAGTGTAGTAACCCTCTCTAAATTGGCTTTGTCCCAATTCCAAACTGTTAAACTGAAAACAGTTTTTCTCAAAACCTTTATAACTTGTCTTTAAAGTAAGTATATCATTATAAGACAAGTACTCAAATAAAGGTGATGTTAAATTTATAATTAAAAACTTTAAATAAAAAAATGATAATAAATTGATCAATACTACTGTCCCTCACTTTCACATCATTCCTGTTACTGCAAATTAAATACAGTTTGTTAGAGTAATCTCCCCCGTCAAAACAACAGTTTTTTGGTAGAGGTCAGCAGTGGTTCTTCCTCTTTTTGGACAAGAAAGTATTTGAAGACAGAAGTCACATTGGAGGGAAAATTCGAAATATCGTTGAGAAACGGCGTTAAACCCGATGAAACAAACAAACAAACAAAAATTTGAAAAAAATGAAAAGATAAGAGAAAAAAAGACATTTCAAATGTCATTACTGTTATGCCAAATAATGATAAGTAGCACACTACTTCAGTGATGTGAAGGTTTATTTTATACCTGCATATGTGTTCTGTATTAGATTGTTGTTCAAATTTTAAAGGAACACTTCTCTGTGACCTTGAATTTTGTATTTTATATGTAAACATGTCATTCCTGTTACTCTCATTCCTTTTATCATGAAAAAGTAACAGGATTTACCTAGTTGGTAACAGTATTGACAAATTAAAAGACAAACTGCCAGAAAAGAAGCATAATTGACGACAACATTTAGTTTTAAATAGCCCACAGTCATTAGGTTGGGAAATAGGACCAATTCTTAGCTATAAAATACATTAACAAACCTTCCCTATTATTATGTTAAGTTGAAATCCCTATTATTGTGTTAAGTTGAAAGGGAAATGTAACAGGAATTACAGAAAAGTAACAGGAATTACATTACACCGGTAACAGATCTGACATTTACTTTGAAACTGACATGCATTCTTTTCATTTGATAAAATAGTGTTTTTAAATCACAACCATCATGTTTACAAATAGAGAGAGAAAGAAACTATAGGAACTTAGTTTGGAAAAAAATATCATTGATAAACAGTGTTGTCAATATTTGATGGTAACAGGAATGGCAGAAAAGTAACAGGAATTACATTACATCGGTAACAGATCCGACATTTACTTTGAAACTAACATGCATTCTTTTCATTTGATAAAATAGTGTTTTTAAATTAAAACCATCATGTTTACAGTACAAATAGAGAGAGAAAGAAACAAAAGAAACTTAGTTTGGAAAATGATATCATTGATAAACAGTGTTGTCAATATTTGATGGTAACAGGAACGACAGAAAAGTAACAGGAATTACATTACACCGGTAACAGTTCCTTGGTACTAACATGAATGAAATTCTAATAGAAAGTTAGGTCAACATCTCTATTGTATAATAATAAACTTGATTTATAATACTTGCACCAGTGTCAAGGAAACACAGTTTTTAATTGTGATAAGTAATTCCTGTTACCATTCATTATGCCATTCCTGTTACCTCATCATTCCTGTTACTGGATGTCATTCCTGTTACCACCATATTTTTATACATTTTTGAGAAAAGTAGGATATATTCATGTTACATGACTTACTTAAAAGATGCATGGCAATATTTTCTTCACCATTATATATAAACTTTACATAAAACTCCATGTTGTTCTTAAGAAAATTTGAATAAGAATGTTCATTTTTTAAATCTAAGCAAAATGGCAATACAATTTGAATACATTCAGAAAACAAACAAAAAATCCAAAAATTTAAGAGATTTACCATACATTTTTCAAAACTCATTAAAACTAACAATATTAATTTGTGCATCTTATGATTTTGTTGCTTTTAGTATTGGTAACAGGAATGACATTTTCATGTAGGTAATGCTTAAACAACGATCATATTTTTTTCCCAAGTACATCTGTTTGTCTAGAAACCTTGATCTGTTTATTAAATGTGTTATGTGTTTATTCAAATAAAAAGTTTTGATATTAAAGGCACATTTTTTCTATCTTTTATTCAAATCAAAATACACAACTTCTGTAGAATGACCGATATACACTAATCGCTGAATATATCACTAGATGAGTTAAATTGGTAATAAAATTAGATACGGGAAAACCACAATTAATGAGTGCAACATAATAATTTGCTGTGTCCAACTTTATGTCACACTGATAATAATACATTGTATTATCATAGCCCAACTTTATGATTTGTTTACTTAAATACGATACATTTTTAACACGACTGATATTGGTTAGATATCCATTTCCAATCCACACTTTTGTTTGTATCTTTACTGTGACACAAATGAACTGCATTGGCAAGGAAACACAAATATAACATAGATAATGATGCACAAAACAATGAAATATCAACACTTATTTGAGAAATATTCACCAAAACGCATGTTTCTCGTTGTTCGATCAAAACTTCATCAAAGTAATTCATTTACTTACATATAGAGCAGAAAATAAACAACAAAACGATCCAGACGAAAAAACAAGAACGCATTCGCAAACATCGATGGGAAAATGATGACCGTATCCAAGACATGGTTGTTTACAGAAAACGGAATAGGTTAGTGCTGAAACATAATTATACATATAATAAAAAAAAAAAATTGGCGGAATTTAGCGAACGCATTTACTTAGCTTATGCGACGTTCCCGCTTTTAAGTGTTATTTTTGTTTTTAACCTCTACCTCACTTGGTCAAAATTTCCCCCATTTTCTGTTAACCTTTGGCGATCATTTTTGCACCAAACGATGCATCATGGAACACTCGTTAAACGCATATATAGCATATATAACAATAATTCCCCCGATTGGTTTTCATCCAGCTATGTTCAAGCAAACTTAGCGGAAGTTTCTTATTTTGTTTAGTAATATATGAGCGCCGCTTCACGATTGCCAATCTCTTCTTTATACGACATCATTTCCAGAAAACGTCACATGTAACGTCACCATGTACTGACGTAAGCAATATTTACCCCATATAGCAATATGGAAACGAAGTGACCATTAGTCCAGTCAATCTAATTTTAACCCTCAATTGCAACAGAAATGTTTTCAATTATATGCTTTATAATGATACTGTATAAACAACATATCAAAAGTCTAACAAAATATTTGATGCAGAAAGTAAGAAGAAATAAAAATTAAAAATGTAAAACTCCTTTGAAGGAATGGCGCATATTGTACACCATATTTTAAATATTATTCGCAAGCGTCCATTGATCAAGATGAATTCGTCAGCACACACATGTAAACAATGTATAAACTCACTATAGATACAGCTGGCAATAAGGTAAGTATTAGAATTTCAATTATATATGAAGTCAAAATTACATAAAATATATATGATAGTCATTCCTTTGTAGATTGGATTGTTATCATACATATTTAAGTGATTTTCAATTATTTATCCTTGCCTTATGTTTTCGTTTGAAATATTTAGATTAAGAGTAAAAAGCACATATTGTCTAACCAAAGCATAAATTTGATACATAGGTCGATCGCGAATCTTTGCCATTTGAAATATTTCTTGTCAAATTATTTTCCTACGGAAGCGGGTATGTGCCAACATTTTGCCAAAGCTGCAGATTGAAGAATGGCGAAATATTCATTTGTTCGATGTATGTTTATCTGAACCATACTATTATTTATTTGTAATCATTGTGTTTTTATTGTTTAAGCCTCTAAATGAACAAATCGCGTAGCATGCTATAAAATATTGATGTTTTTTTTCTGCGAAATCAAGATAATTATGCTGTATCTTACTAGTAACATTATTGTTGTGTTCAATGATTATTCCAACTGTCATTCTATAAAATATATCATTAATCAAAGAAGAACTTAAGGAACTACATATCCAAGTGTTATATTCATCGGATCTACACCATTCAAATACAAAATCAATACATCATCACTAACAGAGGTAAATAGCAATATTTCATCAATATGTTAAGCAAGTAATTCGATGAACGTGGCTGTAAAGTATTTCATAGTGCTGGAAAAGTTGATAAATTTGACCTTTAAAGCTGAAACAGAATTTAATTGTACTTCACGTTGTGATACAATCATTGTAGGGAGGATACAAACCTCCTAATTGTATTATGCTGCTTGTCTGACATTACCAGTAACAATATGCAATTTGCATATGGTACAGATACGATAAATATTAAGCGTTAAACGTCTTGGTACATCACTTGTACTCAAACTAAACTTGGAGCTGAATTGTAAACTTGGAGCTGAATTGTGTAGTATCCTACCATTCTTTCATTCATTCAGTCATTTACTGGATGTGACATAACGTATTTTTAAAGGTATTGCCTTATAAAAATTCATGAATACCAAGTAGCAAGTGTATTCCTTACTGCGTGTGTAGCACATGGTGAAGAAGTAATGACACGTTTGTATAATGAAACCTTAATAATCACACATTGCTTTATCACTCTTGCACAACTGATATTTCTATTTTAGACAGGCGATACGGTATGTGTACATAGCCAATCAGAGACCAGCTTGCCAAACTATGACAGTAAACATATGTAAATAACGATTATGTGATTGTTTACCTAGTAGTGAGCTTTCACTGCTTTAATACATAATACAAATGTACTAAGACAATGTAAGCTTAATGGTAGAAAAAAATCAAACGTTAGTGACCAACATTATGATGTCATGTCAAAGTATAGATATGGCCCAACATGTGCACCATTATGATAGGGTATGTTGGAGACATTCTTGAAAAAATTGACAAGATTTCAAAGAGATGGATCAAGTTACCGAAGCAAAGAATGGGTAACTAACGCATGCACTTGTACTGTAGTGCACATTTAGGGCCATATATGCAAAATTATTTCCTATGCATTTAAATGCGCAGTAATTTAAAGCCATTCATACAGCTGTTGGTGCTGCGGAACCTGTGTACTTTAATATACGTCATCCCGTGACTCAGCCTTCAAGTCACCACAATATATTTAATGTATATAACTACACAATTCTCGAGGCTGGAACGAATCACTACCTTCTGAAAAGGTTTTGTCGGCGTAAAATTAAACGGATTACCAAGATCTTCAAATACTCCCTCGATACGCTTGGCCATGATATTGTTTACACATTTAAATATTTCTAAAACGAAAATATACCTGTCTACAGTAGAACTTCGAAAACTCGAAATGCCGTGGCATCTAGCAATTAGTTCTCAAGCAATCTATTATTCGAGGTATCTATGGTAAATACATACAATAAGAACATACTTCCATTAATGATTCAAATCAAACATACATTATGAAAATGAGGAAGATAATAAATTGCCGGTGCCATATTGTTTAAAATTTCCCTTCTATTGTTCATTAAGTATTTGATGATCTACTTAACGATTGTTTGTCACATACGTACATAAATGTATTATACATGTTTATACAATGTTGTTCAACAGTCAAGTCTTTAGCACGATGTGCATGTATATAGTACAACAGTCAAGTAATTTGCATGATGTGCGAATAAATATGTTGCTCACTTGTCAACAAAAGAATATCTACAATCAAAGTTGATATGTACTGTATTGTTCGACCTATTTATGGGGGGAAATGAATACAATGGTAGCTAGGGACCGCTAAACATGATCGAGAGTTCGACCTATCACTGTACGAGTGATCTACTGTTAGTTAATATGAAATGAGAAGGGATTTTGTCGGGACTTAAGAACCTGTTGGAGGTATCTACTGCGTTTGAGCCAAAACAGTTCGAGGTTTCGAAGTTCTATTGTATTAAAAACTCTGAAGTCACATGCCTTACCGACCAATGAAAATTATTACAACAAAGCAGTTATACTGTATACTGCGATATCTCATAGACTAAATCAGAATGTCAAATATCACAATATGCTTGGTCATAAAGCAATAAATCAGCGGTCCTGTAATGAAAGCACTGCATACATGTATGGGAGCATAACAAAAGTCATGACAAACACAGCTTTTGTTCATGAAAGTCCATACTTTACCCCCTACAAACCACACCAGATGACGATATTACATGTTCAGAAAATGATTACGTGTACATATAATAATCTTTAAGAGAAATAGCGTGAATATAGCAATGACTATTGATAAAATGCTTAAACAACGGTTCTTCAAGCACTTTGATTTTTCTAACAATTTTTGCTATTTCATTTTTTTATCATTATTACTATTTCAGGTGTGTGTTTGTTTGTTCTAAAATATTTACTTTCCGTCTAAATGTATCACATGCAATTATGTCGACTAACATTCTGGAAATGTTACATGCATAAATAAAAGAAAGGGGTGGGGAACTATTATTGTGAATTAGAATCTTCTGGGAACAAATTTATTAACAGTAGTAACGTAATTTTGTTTAATGTTGGTTGTGTCATTGCTGTGATTGTTGTGGTTGGTTATACTGCACTGTTATTTAAGCATTTAATCGGTGGGACTTATAATATAGTGTAGTAGAATTTATATGTATGTGTTTTTGTCAATCCAATTTGATAAGATGTATAACGATGTATATTTTAATACGTCTTACTTGTACATCTAATATACTTAAAACCTTTGAGTAATGTTTAAATTATTTTACTTAATTGAGGTTACTAATGTTTCGAAGTTACTTAAACGAATATACTGGCGACTTTCTTAATTTAACTTTAGATTTTGTATTAATGGGTGGGGTAATTTCTATCACTTTTACTTAAGGAAATATTCATTTTTCCTTGTAATTGGACATAGTTCTTCATAAATACACATTGAATGGAGTCTAGATATAAATATTCTGCTGTCAAGAAGTTTTCTCGTACATAATATTCAACAGATGTACATCTGGTCATTTTCATATTGGCACTAAAAAGATATTTTTGTAAAAATGAGGTGGTGTTAAAACAGACGAATTTCAAGTATTTCTGCAACATAGATTTAGTTGACGTCACTTACAAAAGACGTTGTAAATCCCATAGCAGCGCTCATATCAGAAATGATTTAATCTACCTTGACATCCCGTAATATTAAAGCATCACCTAAATTTGTATAGTATTTTACACGAGTGTATCATTCAAACAAGGTGATCATGCTGGCCTATATAGGCATACTTCCTGTATTGTTGTTACATTGGCTAAAACATCTCTAATAAGAACTATTGCAACCGACTGAAAATATCGTGTTTTTTTACCATATTACTTACAGTCAAAACTTGTAAAATAGCCCGATTGTTAAAAACTTGATTTTTTTTAAAATTTAATGATGTACAAATATCTTTCTTCAACACATACGGCTCAAAA
Source organism: Mactromeris polynyma (assembly GCA_032209605.1). Classification (NCBI taxonomy): domain Eukaryota; kingdom Metazoa; phylum Mollusca; class Bivalvia; order Venerida; family Mactridae; genus Mactromeris; species Mactromeris polynyma. The sequence continues at coordinate 6,411,297 of JASFXZ010000013.1, forward strand.
CATTATGATTTCATTCTTTATTAACGCGTGTTTATTGATGTTTCATCTATAGGAAACATATTCACCATTGGTCAATTTTAAGACAGTTTCCAACAGCCATTCAAAGACAAGAGTTTTGAGTCTGGTCTCCAAAGTCAGGGAATGGGACTTCGGTGGGAAAATACAAGAAATAAAATATATTTACATGTATTAAAAGTAATAAAATAATACAAAATGCAGTTATGTCCGTTTCTGTCGCGGACATCCTATATCGAGGGCTGTACGCATCACTGTCGAAACTTCTATGTATTTATATAGGAGTTACGACTGTGTTCCATTGCGCCCTCGATATATACTATATAAAATTTTATACATTTAGATATATCCTGGGACTAATATGTATATATTGGCGCATAATAAATCAGTACAAAGCGAGAAAAGCTACATAAATTTTGTATTTATAATAATGAAAGTCAAGGTCTTGTACAAAGAGGGAATAGATACCCGACAATAATACCCAACAATATCGCTTATCAGATAAATCCAGTCAATGCAGATCGATATCGATAGAGCTTTTGTCAGCAGTCAGTTTGTCTGTCGGTAGTTTCCGTAAGTGATCGTAAATTTTCCGATGATCACCGATTGATAACTGGTATAACACATTAACATGTAGCCTCGGGCTATCTTAGATCTATGTATCCGATAAACGGTTAAAATATTACGTATTATGATCATAAAGAAAAAACTATTAGAGTTCGATTTTGTTGATGAAACCTGGGACGAATATATATGGGTCGTTCTCCAGGAAAAGGGGGCTTAATGACAAAATCTTCGATTTTCAGGTTTTCAAAAGGTTGTTGTCACAATAACATAAAGAAATCAGGCAAAACAATTGATGGAGATGACTGGTTTAGTAAGGAAGGAACATCGTTGTAATGTGTCATATTAAAGATTACAGTAATGTCCCTACACTGTGAATGTACAAGATTAACAACATTATACAACATTGTATACCGCCACCAAAATGCATTGTTCTCTTTCCTCATTTCAACTTGCTCCGGGTATTTTCTTGCAGATGTATCACTGGCCTCTCTAAGTTTTGTATTCGTATTCACAGCCACGTGTTTCATTCCAATGTAATCATACAGAAGAGTAATCTTTCCTGACATGTCACTTTTAATATCCTCATAAAAGACAAATTTCAATCTATTCTTGAATTTATCAGCAATCTTTATACCACCCAATAAATCCACCAACATCTTCTCACATAGAATTCTAGAATTTTGGAATATGTTGCCTATTGGATAATTATGCCAGTTCATTCGACTGTGAATAACAGCTCTAGGATCTCTGTATAAATGTATCACTTTAAGATTATCAAAGCGTTCTAACAGTTTTTCCAAGGATCCTGTTGTCATTCGTAGCACTTTAGTTATCACATGATCCGCAGCTTTACATGTTTCTTCTAATCTTCGCAAGCATGTTCCTTTAGGATGTGGCTCCTGGGTGATACAGTCCCGGTATATTGCCCAACTCGGTCCTGCAAAACAAAACAATATAAGCAAGTAAATTAATGTTCATGTGTCTTTGTATTATCTGTTGTAAATTATACTACATATACGCCACAGACTATATATACGATACAGTTAACTTGATTTATTGCTAACGTGTATAAACATGGTTTATTGTTGAATGCCTGGTACAAAATTATGATGTTGGGATAATGGAGATAATGTTGATGATGAGCTTGAAGATGTCCATGTACTAGTTGTTGATGATACTGATGCTGATGATTACAACGGAGACGACAACGTTCTTAGTAGCGGTAGTACTGATGACGATGAGGACAAAGAAAGGGAAATTGGTCTTGATGGTTATTAGGATGATGATGATGCTGAACACAACAATGCTCTTGATATTGAAGATGATGAAAATGCCATTGCCAAGGTGAATATGAACTTACCTCCATACTGGTGTAATGGATGAACATGACCGACAACAAGGTTACTTATCCTGCTAAAATCACATCTGTATATATCTGTCAGTACATCTACTAGTACATCTATAGGCGTGTCGTATCTGTAAACATAAAAAGACAATTTGACCGATTTTTGATTAAATCTGATGAGAATATCGTCAATAAAATATCGAGTGACCATTCAAAACTAGGTCACTAGGTCAAATCAAAGTAAAACCTTGTTTGCACTTTTTAGCCCTTTTTATCACCTGATCTCATACACAAATTTCGAACTTAAACTGGGTCATGTGGGATCAAGAAAGTAGTAGGGGATATCATCGAAAAACAATCCAAAGAAATACTCCAGAAGCGTATTTTTAATAATGATTAACACGGAACCTGAGCAGAATGTTGTCAGTTCAAGTCAAGTTCAGAGTATGGTCAAAATTAGATAATTACTAGAATAATACACGAATGTCTTCATTGGTCTACGCTTGAGATTTTGTTCAACCTTGAACACTTATATCCAACTTCAAACGCTTCACGATTATGAATCTTACTACAATGATTGAATAGTAAATATTTTTATAACTAGATAAGTTCATGTATTCAGAATTTGCACTCGGTAACTTTCTAGCAGAAAGCAGCGAAAATGAATTTTAAACTACGGTACGTTCGTTTAATATCGTAGTACAATACAGAATGGCTGCATATTGCAATGTACTGATATATCGTGATACCCCTAAACACGACCATATAATATATAACTTGCATTACCGTACTTCCTTCTGGTAGAACTTATTGATATCAACAACTGACAAATCATCTTTGCCAAAATATGTGTCTCTTGAATGATATTTTAAATCATCACCTGCGTTCCTGTTATAGTTAAGTTGGGTACTTGTAATCTTCCTGAAAATGATGCAAAAGTGACTAACTTAGTGTACTAGTAATTGAATGGAAAAATAGTATAAGTCGAAGTGACATCAGTCACTCCAGAGCAACCGTCTCGCTTGAGCAACAATCTCTCTTCAACATTAATATCATTTTTAGGAAATACAATTTACAGCCATTTAAGAGAGAAGCAATCTCTCAACAACTGTCAATACTTGATTTAAGTGAAGAGTGGTAGTCTGAAGATGTATACATTGAGATTAAGGCTGATCCACTAGTTGTCACTGGAGTAACAAAATAAACTTCAAATCTCATTTGTTCGGACTTTTCAAGACACACTATCGCCCTGTCGCCATCGTAACGCTAAATTCCCTGTTTTTCTCATGCTAAAGAAGGGATTGTTTTGCATTAGCCTGCCAAGCAAAATTTAGGTCGGTGTATAATAAGATATGTATTATGTATTTTTATGGTTATACCAGCGTTAACCATTAATACGCTACCAACAAACCCAATTCAAGACCCTCAATTTATGAAATTGAGACTATAATTCACGAGAAGGTAGCACTTTACCAAACCAACAGTTTTGCAATTATGGCATTGTTGTTTGTTTCTTGTTGTGTATAACCCCTGGTCCTAAACACATACGCCAACAGAAACGTAGAAAGAAAAATGTGTATTTTGCGCGGGTACACGAGCTTAATTTAGTAGGTTTAGACAAACTATTTGAATATACAGTTTAACCTTTCTATAACGACACCAAGTGGTGCCATCATTCGGATGTTCTTTGTTACTCTGGTGCCAGATCACAGCTCGTGGAGCACAATTCATGGATGCGAAATGATGTGAACTACTGTTGTCGTCTTCTTAAACTTAAACACTTTTAACAGAAATCTGAGTCATAATCCATTATATAAAATAGGAATTAAGCCAACCGACGCGTAATTAACGTCACGAATTTAGCTGCGAGATAAAGCATTTTACATGGAGAACCCAAACGCACACAGAATACAAATAGGAGAGAAAACTCAACAACTCTGTCTGCATATAATTGGAGACCACAACATTAGTTTCGATTTCACCTATCGACATAAAGGTTTTGTAAGTGATGGTTGAACGTATTAACATTTCGGGCGGTTGAGCAATTTGTATATGACATTTCATGTTCGCTTTCTTCGTCCAATTGTTCTTTGAAAAATGAACATTTGACTGATGTGTACTAGACTTATGTGAAGTCGATATACTTAAATAAAGAAAATGTGTTCCTTTTTACCGCTCGAGGTAGATGGTTAGTGACTGAATACAAGAGAGAGAATAAGTTGCTACAGGGAACGCCACATACATAAAACAGTGCTTCCCCATATAGACTTCCGGGAAAACATCAATCCATGAAACATAAGGTATCTGAGGAGGCTCAAGGTACAAACTTTCGGGTACAGAGGCGCAAGGAATGGCCTGGCAGACCATAAGGAATAACTAGGAGAATCAAAGAGGACAAACCGTGAAGAGAGGGGTTGTTTAATGGATGGAAAAGATCACAGGACAAGTCAAGACAGCTGGCAACAATAGGCCGAAACTGGGCATAAAATAATAACCTGAACACTATATAAACACTATATAAAGTGACAGAATTACACAAGGGAAAGGGAAATATAACAAACAACCGACCTGCAGTTCAAGGTCCCACGTACGTCACACTCTTTGATTGGAGACTCGTAAAATTTCCATAAACCAAAATACCACAAAGGTTCGTAGAAATAGAAGGAATCATTTCTATAAAGAGAGAAATTTACTATAACATACTGTGACAGTTTTGCACCGTTCAATATTTTCCCCAGGGATGACGGAGGGCTGACCCAGGGGAATCTAATTCCAGCCACAGAGCCAAGCATTTTGTTTAAATCCCCACAGTGGGAGATACCAATTCCCCACTCTCGGGATCTATTGAAAATCCGACCAAAGACTATTTCTCGGGTCCCGGAATTATTCGGCGCGTCAAATTCCCACCTGTCAGGAATCATCTGAAGTCGCATCCATACACCCGAAGCAAAAATAGATCATAAAAATGTGTGTACTCGTATATATAATGTGTGTACTCGTATATATAATGTGTGTACTCGTATATATAATGTGTGTACTCGTATATATAATGTGTGTACTCGTATATATAATGTGTGTACTCGTATATATACTGAGAAAACATGCTCATTTGGGGTTTATTTTAAAAGAACGGCCGTCACTGGAAGGCAAATTTGACGTGCATGGTACTATATAATAGTCATTACATTGTAAATGAAGTCAAAGGCGTTTATTCACACCCATGTATTATTTTCGTTACTTCCTTAGTGAAATAACAAATGACTTGACGTCGTATTTGCCTCACAGTGACGGCCGTTGGTATTGTGGAAGAAAATGTTCATTTTTATCGATAAAATCGCATTTATTACTATCGTGTGGACGTAACTGAAAGTATTATATTCGTGATCATAAATAACTCGTTTTCGAAATACGATTAAAACACTCGCCAAATTCATATAGTCCGTTTAATGAATTCAGCATTATTATTATCCTGTATGTGTTACAAAAACTAATAAACTATATGAAATCTCGGAACAATTTAACTTTGATATGAAATCAGTAGCTAAATGTGATTACGCCTATCCATTATCAGCTTTTCACATCGTAGGTATTGTTCAGTGTCTTTACCAATCGATAAGATAAAAGTTTGCTATATATAACAGTTCTCTAGCGATACATTTTTTTTCGATATTATATGAGTGAAAATGAACAGGACCTGTCGTGTTGTATTATAGGAGATTATTCGTATTTTAACGCATCCTTGCTTACCAAAATATATTTCGAATAAGTTTGATTTTATGGTGCCATATTTCTGCCACAAGTTAACTACATAATAAACAAGAAAAGTTAGTGGTTATCACAATTAGACAAATTGTTGTTTAAAATATTTATCGGGTATGCAAATTTATCACGATATTTATCTAATTAACCACATAATTTTCTAGTTGATTTATTAGTTAACTGGTGGCAGAAATATGCCACCATATTTTTTAAATGGGTCACAACTAAGGTAATACAGCGAATATTCCAGAGTTTAGGGTGAATGAAGACCCCAGACAGACATCAGGGTAGAACCACCTACCTTAAGTAAGTCAGCTGGATATCTCCCTCACTAATAAATGCTACCCACCTAATGGGATTCGAACCCACAGCAATGGGATAAACGATATGTAATTTAACAAAGTTGTTACCTATATCCAAGGGCCTGGCCTAGAAACGTTGATCCGCTGCTCATGTAAGAGTTTATTAACACATTCTGTCGAGACGTTGCCACGGTTATCTTCTCAGGTTTTGGTAAATTTACACTTATGACGTCCATTGTGTAATCTTCGCCGAACGGGACTGATAACGAGAATCAAAGGTCTGAGATATGTTTAGTGCACAAGTAACACGATAAAATGGGAGTATGATATATCTAGGGTAGTAATATCGGACTCGAAACATAATTGATAATCGATTGCCAATCAGAGAAGATATTTGTCACACAATTGAAAAATAATCGATTTACTTATTCTAATAATATATATTCACAAATTATATTTGTGGTTTGTATGTAACACACTAATGCTAATCATACAACAAATTTGCGTTATCTGCATACCAATTATTATACCTTTAAAGCAAACATTAAATAATACATTCATCCATTAAAACGACATCGACTTTTTGTTTATCATCACCATTTTATGCTCTTGCTTATATACACAGTTGGTGCTAGATATCAAGAAAAGCTCTTACTGCCAAAAATAAAACATTGAATTTCAGTAAAACTGATTAAGTCATCTGGTCGCCGTATCTGATTGAAAATTGATAAAACCGACTACTGTCTTTTTAAATCATTGTCTTAGAATGTGTAGTCGTGATTCGTGAAATTATTATTCCAGGGGCAAAACCGTGTAATAACGATCATCATTAAATAGTCACAGTTGTAATAAAACTGCCATAAAAATATACATTTTCAAGACTCTTTGTAGACATTTAATGAGAATTGTGCTTTAAAAAGGTTTTCCTTTTTCCCTCCCCGCATTTAGGCTGTACTTCTCTGACATGGTCATAAATGCTATCATCAATTAAGTTATCTAAAATGGTTTTCACTTGCCTTCCCCCATCGTTTCCGCAACACTTCGATGTTCACATCTATGTTTGTTCGTCAAGATGACTGAAATGTAAATATTATTTGCTCTCACAGTTGTAATAAAACTGCCATAAAAATAGACATTTTCAAGACTCTTCGTAGACATTAAATGAGATTGTGCTTCAAAAATGTTTTCCTTTTTCCCTCCCAGCATTTAGGCTGTACTTCGATGTTCACATCTATGTTTGTTCGTCAAGATGACTGAAATGCAAATATTATTTGCTATCACAGTTGTAATAAAACTGCCATAAAAATATACATTTTCAAGACTCTTCGTAGACATTAAATGAGAATTGTGCTTCAAAAATGTTTTCCCTTTTCCCTCCCCGCAATTAGGCTGTACTTCCCTGACTGTATGTTTCAGCTGACACAATGAACGTCTCAATGGTCATAAATGCTATCATCAATTAAGTTATCTAAAATGGTTTTCACTTGCCTTCCTCCATCGTTTCCGCATCACTTCGATGTTCACATCTATGTTTGTTCGTCAAGATGACTGAAATGTAAATAATATTTGCTATCAGTTTCGATCTACGAAAGTCCAACGGTATGAACGTAACGTTAGGGGGTTCCAAACTAGTCATATGCACTAATCGCTGAATAAATCTCTAAAGGAGTTAACTTGGTAATAAAATTAGATACGGGAAAACCACAATTCATAGGTGCAAAATATTAATTTGCTGAATTCAACTTTATGTCACACTGATAATAATATTATCATTGTCGAACTTTATAATTGTTTTACTTTACTACGATACATTTTTAACTCAACGACTGACATTGGTTAGATGTCCATTTCCAATCAACACTTGAGTTTGTATCTTTACTGTGACATAAATGAACTGCATTGACTAGGAAACACAAACATAAAATAGATAATGTTTTTGAGTGGATGGTGTTGATCATGAGACTCAGACTCGAAACGTAACACTACGAAATGTTGGTTAATTGGGAGATATTCACCAAAACGCATGTTTCGCGTTGTTTGATCAACACTTCATAAAAACAAAACATTTACTTACTGAATGAGCAGAAAATTAACAAAACTATCCAAACGAAACAACTTGAACGCATTCGCAAACATCGATCATGGTAAAATGATGACCGTATCCAAGACATGGTTGTCACAGAACACGGAATAGGTTAGTGATGAAGCATAATTATACAACTAATCAACATGTAGCGACGAGTAAACGGATAGGTTTAGTTTAATAATAATTTGTCTAGTGTTTTCCTTGTAAATTTACGATAACGAAATCGAATATCAAATAATCGGAAATGATAACCTTAAAACCACTTGACTATATGCTTCCTTTCTCAGATGGCTATATCGCAGTACAAATGACTATCTACTCTACTCTTCATACGCTCTACGTTTATCACGTTAAGAGCTGTCAAGTGTTTCGTTATTGCACTTTGCCTATTTGTACTAGTGTGGAAAGCATGTAATTAATGTATTTGATATTTTCATTTGCATTTACAGCCAAATTTAACTGAATTTCATACAATCTTACGGAATTCTTACAATTTCTTGCGGAATTCTGTGAAATGCCACTTATCTTCTGCGACGTTCCGCTAAATAATGCGGCCAGCGGAATTCTGCTGACGCGGAATTGGAAGGGGTATATAAGGGCATATTTTTACCATTTTCAGCATATCAGACTAGGATTTTTTCACGTTAGAGCACTATTACTGTCTTATGTTTATTAATCAGCTTAAGTTTGGCTATTTTGTATTTGACTGTCTAAAATTGAAATATTGCCTTGTTTGTATGCTATATAATAAGCTACTTGTAACATTAATCGGCCTCCAAAATATCGCGATCGCGACAATATGGCAGTTTTCAAACACCAAAATTGCAATTCGTTTCACAAATATATTTTCTGTGAGTTTGATATTGACGTGTTTCTGAACCAAAATGAAAATACGTTTTCACATAAAACAAACATCTAATTCACCAGTCATGGCCTCTCTACTATGTCTTCATGAATACCTCTACTTCAATTATCTAATATAATAAATATATCTAATATATGACGTGCCCATGCTCCACGTTGGTATATATTTTCAAAAACAAACATCGATGTGGGCAAAACTATTACTCATTAATTTGTTTCTGTCATTTAGCAAGGTGACTTAGTCTCTGTCCAAATGCGACTCGATTTGAAACTCGTTCGATATTTCATAGATAAAGATATTTAAGTAGCATAAATAACACGTTACGATTGTCAGCATCAATGTTGATTTAATTAGAAAGTATATTTGCACCCACTCGCTTGCAACAGATGTTGTTTATAAACCAGTTCTGTAGTTTCAAAGTAATAATCTATGTACTTACATTCGCAAGTAACAGCATTGTAGAAGTGAGATAAGGTTGTTACACTAAATAGCGGTGTTCACGTGAAGTTATGCAAAAGTCACATGTTGACTGTGGGTCAAGTTTGTTCAAATAATTCGTATTGAAGGTGGTCAATAAGATACATGGTATGAGTGAAAAACCTGGTTGACATTTTGGGAAAGAGGGACCTAACATTCATTTGAAATATAAATGGAAAAAATCACAGAACATTTTACAGTCTTAGAACTGTCAATACAAATACTTTAACATTTGATTTAACAGCTAGCTAACTCCACACTTAACCGTTAACTTAATCATTGATTTCCTACATATACTCGTACATATAAATTGACTAAGTAGGGAGTAACTTATCGTTAAAATCAATTGACCATTACGCATACAACAATATATACACTGTATATAATCAAGTACGTAGACTGAGGAAGCCTTGTCTCAGTTACTTAAATTATTTACATCAGAATGCGAAAGGACCGCCGGAACTCTTATGTAAAGACAACAGGAAAATGTAAGTTATTAAATAGACATCAAGATAAATAGAAACAAAATATAACAAACGAAACATATTTACGACTACACTAAGGGATGACTAAGTTGCGTTATAAAACGGTCTTATAGAGAAGAATGTTCGTTGCTACTGCTAAATGACGTCATAATATATCAAATGACGTCATACTAATGAGTGGACAAATATATCAAATGACGTCATAATAATGAGTGGACAATTATATCTGGGCTGTGTATTAAAACAGAAAAGACAATACAAAATAATGAATAAAAGATTACCTTCCTATCCACATAAACTTTGCTAGGTGTGGTTATTTTTAGGGAAGAACTATTTGAAAAGAATGACATCCTAGTCGTCTCGGCGGTGTGTGATGAGGCATTGTCCATATGGAGAATGAATTCCTCGAGGGGCCTCTTCGTACGAGTGCATTTTTATATATGAGCGCCGCTGTACGATTTTCAACCTCATCTTTATGTGACGACATTTCCAGAAAACGTCACATGTAGCATCACCATGTACTGACGTAAGCAATATTTGCCTCATATGGCAATATGAAAACGAAGTGACCATATCGAGTAGATTTTATTTCAAGCTTGCGAATAGTGACATCATATGTTGCATATCTTGAAATGACGTCACTTACAACAGAGGTTGTAAATCCCATAACAGCGCTCATATCAGAAATGATTTAATCACAATTGACATCCCGTAATATTTAAAGCATCACCCTAATTTCGTATAGTAATACACACGAGTGTATCATTCAGTCAAGGTGATCATGCTGGCCTATATACGATATATCGTAAGCATAAGTTCACACCTGTATATCTTGTATAAATGTATTTTGTTTTGACTTTCGTCTTGATTAACGAAAATGTTCGATAATTGACAATCGCTGAGTGAAATTTATATGATGAATATAATCGCTGTATATTATTGCCAAGCATAATGGCCAGGATCAGGTTAATTTCATTATACAATATATATGTCCATGTCTCCTTGTGTTTCTGTGGTGACTGTGCTGTTTCCCTTTGACATCTCTTACTCGACCTATTTACTTCGCTACTATCCGAGTATGTAGAACATTCATCACTCAACACTAATTTGTCATTTAATCATGACATTTAACAAGATGTTGATGTTCCAACTGTTTATTTTCGATGGTATGGAGATTTTTTCTTATGTAACTTTCACTATTGTGTTTGAAACAACGGTAATAATTATTTTTCTTTTCATTATTTTATGTTATTATCAGCATTTATGTGTGCATATGTCCAAGTAAATGCTGTGATGCAGTTTACTGAACCGCTTAAAGAAGCATCAGGCTAAACTGAACATAAATGTTTGAATTGACTTCATCCAGTATTGTTGTCTCATTGGCTAAAACATCTCTTATACGAACTATTACAACGTATAACCGATTGAAACATCTTTTTCTACCATATAACTTACAGGCAAAACTTGTAAAATAGCCTGATTGTTAAAATACTGGAAGTTTTTCTTTTCTTTGTATGATGTTGATCTTTCTTCAACAAGTACTGATCAACACATTATGAGTTCAGTCTTTGTTAACGCGTGTTTATTGATCTTTTAACTATAGGAAATATATTTTTCATGTCTTTTTAGATAAATAAATGGACAAAAACTGAGCATACTATTACTTTAACGAACATTTGTCAATATTGAGTAGTTGTTGTATATATACATTTGCGGCTGTACTGTCAGTTGTTCCAAGTTATTATATGCTGCTAATTGTCTGCTACAAATGTAGAAATGTATCCAATGGCACAACACATATGCATCATATTTCATTAAAGAACTCCTGTAATGTTAATAAGGTATATAATAATGGTAATCTGCACCGTTCGTGTTGTAAGAGTTAGTAAGGTTTTTTAACCAAGCCTTACCATTGGTCAATTTTAAGACAGTGTCCATAAACAGCCTTTCAAAGACCAGAGTTTTGAGTCTGGTCTCCAAATTCAGGTTTGTGTACCGCTTACCTAAGTGTGTAGTTGGTTAAAATATAATCTGTTTACATACTTCATGCCGTTACTATGCAACAGAACAATTAGACACATAGCTTAAGTCAAATAACAAAAAGAAACAACTTTATCTCACAAACATATAACATAAACATAATAGACTCTGTTTAAACTCTTTATTTTTTAATTTTTCGTCTATAAAGGCTTTATCAAAATCATTAAACTTTATTGATATTGTTTTTCGTGTATTGTGTAAGAAAGATGACAATGTAGTTTAAAAGACACTTCCATGATTTTGATAAAACCTTTTTAGGCGAAATATTAAATAATAAAGAGTTTAAACAGAGTGCATATTATTTGTCCCGACTTTTGTCTGAGATTATAAACATACAGTAGAACCCCGTTGGCTCGAACTCGACGGGACTGACAAAATTTGTTCGAGTAAAAGGTTGTTCTGTAATATGTATCAATAATGATAAGTGAAGAATAATTGGTCTTTGATTAAATTACTTTTGAACCCAAATTTACTCATCAGTAACAGCAAAACGCAGCAGCTAGTTGGAACTAGATGACGACTTATTCAAATATTAGTTTTTTATGGTTTTATGGCATTAAGTACATTCACACATAAGAGTGCGTACTGTATTTATAAGGGACGTTGGTGTATAATGTTATGGACATTCATTAATGTGCCATATTCGTGGTGCAGTACTGATATTCAGTAAAATATTTCAGATTTCATTGAACTCTTCTCATAAGTTTTATATTTTATTCCTCAAATATGCTCAGCACATTTAGACAAAATCAAACACATTTACCAAAAACAAAAAATAAAAAATACCCACAAAGAACAAATATGTTACGTATTTAATGTTTGTGTAATTAAAAAAATGTCGTTTGTTAAAGTAAATAAGCAATCAAAACTTGAATGTTCATAGATTACGCCCCGATGGCAATACAGCATGTGGATTGTCGGCGAGTGTTAAACTTCCACTCTACCTTTTAGAATAACTTAAAGAAATCCGGCAAGACAATTGATGGAATTGACTGGTTTTGTAAAGAACGAACATCGTTGAAATGTGTCATATTGAAGATTATAGCAATTTCCCTACACTGTGAATGTACAAGATTAACAACATTATACAGCATAGTATACCGCCACCAATATGCATTGTTCTTTTTTCTCATTTCAAAATGCTCCCTTGCAGATTCATCGAAAACCAATCTCAGATTTGTATTCGTATTTACGGTCAAGTGTTTCATTCCAAGGTAATCATACAGAAGACTAATCTTTCCTGACTGGTCACTTATAATATCCTCATAAAAGACAAATTTCAATCTATTCTTGAATTCATCAGAAGTCTTTATACCGCCTAATAAATCCACCAACATCTTCTCACATAGAATTCTAGACTCTTGGAATATGTTGCCTATTGGATACAATCGCCAGTTCATTCGACTGTTGATAACAGATCTAGGATCTCTGTATAAATGTATCACTTTAAGATTGTCAAACCGTTTTAAGAGTTTTTCCAAGGATCCTGTTGTTATTCGTACCACTTTAGTTACCACATGATCCGCAGCTTTACATGTCTCCTCTAATCTTTGCAAACAGTTTCCTTTAGAATTTGGGTCCTGAGTGATACAGTCCCGATATATTTTCCAACTTGGCCCTCCAAAACAAAACATATTAGCAATTAAATGAATATTCATATACCTATGTATTATCTTTGGTAAATTATACTACATATAGGTGGTCTGATGCCATAGTGAAATAAGCCTCAAATAGGTCATTTTGAGAAGATTGACATTGAAATATTTTGAATTTCCCAAAAAAGTCGATACTTTCTAGACAATATATGAAGTATTCATCCTGTTCTTTGGTGATATAGCTATAAATTGTTGTTTAGTTCCAAATGATATTTATTTGTTGTTTAAAAAAGAGGATTTTGTGGGAAAGTATATTTGGGCATGTATACTTCGCCTTTAAACTTGAAATAATGGTCCTGCTATAGACTTCTTAGAAAGCTGGAAAACAGACCCAAATGAAAAGTCCTTTATGAACAGTAACAAGGATTAAATAACAATCTTCATGAAAATGTGGGTTAGTTCATTTTGGCATCAGACCTCCCATATTAGCATCAGTATATACATATACGATATAGTTAGCTTGGGTTGTTGTCAGCATGTATTATATGGTTTTGTCGTTCAATGCCTTGTATACATGTACAAGTAAGGGCACATGATAACCGTATTAAAGTTAAGAAATTGTTGACAATGTAAGCACATATAATGTTGTTGGTTGTGGATATGATGTTGATTATGAAAATGAAGACAATGCCCTCAATGGCGATAATACTGATGATGATGTTGACAATAAAGAAGATTTTGTTCTTGATGGTTATAATCGATCTAGGTGATGAAAACGATAATGGTCTCGATGTTGATAATGATAATGAAGATGACAATGTCATGATTGTTGATGATGAAGGTGGTGCTGTTTAGGCTTGACTGCTAATATAAAGGTCTAGGGTTTGAACCCTGGATGAGGCATTTGTCCTTCACCTCTGATTCTAGGTTTCTGCGACATAGAACTACTCTCCCAAACAAAATGGTTTTTCTAGAACGCTTGTGGTACAATGTGGTTTTTGTAGTGTTATAAAAAAAGAAAATAGGTATCTCTAAAAACAAACAAAAGCTTAACCGTTTGCATTATCATGTATTATATTGATATTTGGATGTGTACGCATATGTGTATTTAGCGTATAGTTGAATACGTGCCGGATAGAGGATATATGGAGTGCACAATGAAAGAATATATGGATATATATAATGAATAGCGCGGTTGTTAAATGTAGATAAAACGATCTAGATGTGTTTCCCTAATGATGAAAAACAATTAGATATCAATCCATGGTGTTTACGTTTAGCAATATTATAATTGAACCAATCATTGAATTGTGTGGATAATATGCATTTAGAAGATACACCCATAGATTTACAGTAAATGTGCACAGGTTTTGATAAAATAAATGAATCAGGTAATAAACGGGTCAACGACAGTTATTCCTAATTGTTTACTAGTGACTTGGTTCCGGTGATTACTTCCAAAAATGTGCATCGAAATTGATTACTGGATAAATGTGAACCTACCTCCAATGTAATTTGATGGATGAAACCATGAGGCCACAAGGTTACTTATCCTGCTAAAATCACATCTGTATATATCTGTCAGTACATCTACTAGTACATCTATAGGCGTGTCGTATCTGTAAAAGAGAGAAAATATGTTGCTACAGGGAACACCACATACATAAGACAGTGCCTCCCCACACAGACCTCCAGGAAAACAACAATTCTTAAAACATAAGGCATTTGAGGAGATTCAAGGGCACACACGTTAGGCAACCGGTGCGCAAGGAATGGCCTGGTCGACCATAAGGGATAACTAGGAGAATCAAAAAGGACACACAGGGTTAATGGATTGAAAAGTTCACAGGACAAGTTAAGACAGCTGGCAACCGTAGGCCGAAACTGGGAGAAAATAATATGAACACTATATGAAGTGAAAGAATTGCACATAAAACATAAAAAAGACATTTATTATCTAATTTTCATCAAATTTTGATTAAACCTGGTAAGAAGTCCTCAACAAAATATCAAAATTACGTTCAAAACTGGGTTATCTACAATTTAAAAACAGATCAAATCAAAGGAGTACCACGTTAACACTATTGAGGCCATTTTTATCTCCTGATAAATGTACGTTACGTTCGTTTCATATCGTAGTACAATACAGAATGGCTGCATATTGCAATGTACTGATATATCGTGATACCCCTAAACACGGCCATATGATATATAACTTGCATTACCGTACTTCCTTCTGGTAGAACTTATTGATATCGACAACTGAATAATCATCTTTGCCAAAATATTCGTCTTTTGAATGATGTTTTATTTCATCACGTGTTCTTATGTTATAGTTAAGTTGGGTACTTGTAATCTTCCTGAAAATGACGCAAACGTGATGAGATTGAATCGTAAAATACTATGATATGAATCAGTGTGACATTAACCTCTCCAGAGCGACAGTCTCAAAAAACGAACCTCTTTTATAGAACGCTATCAATGTTCTGGTAATATAACTTACAGTCAATTTTACGTCCCTAGAGAAACAAACTCTCATCTACTGTCGATATTAATTTAATTTCCCAACCAGTGTTGCTCTGAAGAAGTTGTGCACATTGCTGAATACATGTACTCTTTACCATAACAATTAGCTGCGTATCTTTTCTTAGCACTTTCCTTGTTTGAACTGATGTATTTACGACAATGACCTTACCTGTCACTGGAGTAACAAAATAAACTTCAGTTGTGCGGACTTTTCGAGACACAATATCCTCCTTTGGCGATCGCGCCAATAAAGAAACGGCAAAATTGCATTAGGTGGAACCATTATAACAGTTCGATGTGTGCGGACAAAATCTTTTAAAGTGCATACACTTTTATTTTTGATGTCAAAGTTGAATTAACATGAACATTGAAATAGAACATATTTAAAGTAATAACCATGAAAGAAGTGCCCATGGTTGGATTAGTTTGGTTTTTTCATGTTCATCAAAATGTGTAACACAAAGCGCCTTGAATTAGTTCAATATCGAATGATCAGTATTTCTTTTGAAATTAGTTATTTAGTGTTTCTTTACTTAGAAGGCATACAATAACAAAATATATTCTGAAATTAATTATGCTATTTTTTTTGAAATACCAGTCTATTATATCTAAATATACTTTGTTACTCTGGTGCACGTGGAGCACTATCTATGTACGCTAATTGATATAAAGAATTGTTTTGTTCTGATGAATTGCTTATATGGCGTAAACAATGTTTGCTTCAGGTTTACCGACCCACCCTATTTTTTTACCCCGACCCTAGAACATTTTTTCACGTGTTAACGTTTTCCTTTTGGTAAAATTTCTTCTTTTTGGTAAGAATTTTTATGTGATTTTGTATGCCCCCACCCTGAAAAGGGGGAGGGGCATAAAGATATGCCCTTGTCCGCCTGTCGTCCGTCCGTCTGTCCGTCCTTCCGTCCGTCACAAAATGTTGTGTCACTCATATCACCAAAAGAATATGAGCTAGACTCATAAAACTTTACAAGAATGTTAACCACCATGTGAAGTCGTGCACCTGCGGTTTCATGTTTGGCTATGCCCATCAAATGCACAGTTATGGCCCTTGACTCAGTTAAAACATAGCCTTCAGAGTATGCAATATTGCGTCACTCGTATCTCCAAAATTATATGAGCCAGAGTCATAATACTTTACAGGAATGTTCACCAACCTGTATAGTTGTGCACCTGGGGTTTCATGTATGGTTACGCCCAGTATGTGCAAAGTTATTTCCCTTGACTTATCACGATAATCAATACAGTTGTTCACTTGGTAATTTTGATATCCATTCACAAACTATGAGCAGAATAATAGCATTTGCTTTTGTGACAAAGGCTGCTAGTGGGGGCATCTGTGTCCTATGGATGCATTCTAGTTATGTTTAAGTTCATAGTTCTGCCCAGTTATTAGACGCTTTACGAGTATTCCAGCTATAGGGCATTATATAGACCTTGGTTAAACATTATCCATGTAAAAAGGGATAGGGGATTTAACACATATTCAATCTGTGTTTAATTTTCTTCCTTTGAAAATAAAAAAAATCTCCCAAAAAAATTCAGACTCTGTCTACCTTATTTTTTGGGCATGAAACCTGAAACAAACATATGTTTAGGCCTAAATAAAGCAATAGACATACTGTTTTAACAATTGTACTGCTCGAGGTAGATATATGTGCATTGTAGTCAGCGATTGAATATTACCGACCTGCAAGTCGCATGTACGCTACACTCTTTGTCGGGAGAATCAAAAAATTTCCCCGGACCGAAGTTCAACAAAGGTTCAAAGATATAGAAGGAATCATTTCTGCAAAAAAAGAACTACAATTACATAGTGTGAAGGATTAATGAAAATTACTAAAAAAATCGTAAAAAATAATATTTCGAACAACATTCTAATTTGGCGCTTATAGGTTTATTAATATTTTTTAAACAATGAAAATTCAACAATGCAAACACCATTGTATAAATAATTTCTACCTGCAACTTGTGTACAATATAATCCTCTTTGACCCTCGGGTGAAACATACGACAGATCAACAGCAGCATCTCGGGTAACGATAAAGATAAAGAAGCTTTCTTTAAGGTCGCATATGATCAACAAGTAACATGAGCTACAAAGCTCGTATGTGACCAACAAGGTATCCACTAACAGATACTTACCTGGGCTTATTTATCTCCTGATACTACTCTTTTCTTTTACTGAGTGCCTAGTGACGCGGTCAGGGATCGAACCCACAACCTCCCGCACTAAAGGCGGACAATCTACCAAGTGAGCTAATGAGGCGGTGTATTAATTGAAGCGCTGAAAGCACTGTATATGTTCGGTATTTAACACTGGTTTGGTGTTCAATATCTTCAGATTCACAGAAAGTACAATGTAAATGTCAGGCTATAGTTATCGAATTATATGTCTCGAATGGGATTCGAACCCGCAGCGAATAAAGGGCAAGTTAGCTTTTATTAATATAAATACTCAATCACATTTCAGCCTTTTCTAATGTTGATAGAAATCTTCACAAATCGACATTATCCTTTTCTAATTTTGATAGAAATCTTTACAAGTCGACATTATCCTTTTCTAATTTTGATAGAAATCTTTACAAGTCGACATTATCCTTTTCTAATTTTGATAGAAATCTTTACAAGTCGACATTATCCTTTTCTAATTTTGATAGAAATCTTTACAAGTCGACATTATCCTTTTCTAATTTTGATAGAAATCTTTACAAGTCGACATTATCCTTTTCTAATTTTGATAGAAATCTTTACAATTCGACATTATCCTTTTCTAATTTTGATAGAAATCTTTACAAGTCGACATTATCCTTTTCTAATTTTGATAGAAATCTTTACAATTCGACATTATCCTTTTCTAATTTTGATAGAAATCTTTACAAGTCGACATTATCCTTTTCTAATTTTGATAGAAATCTTTACAAGTCGACATTATCCTTTTCTAATTTTGATAGAAATCTTTACAAGTCGACATTATCCTTTTCTAATTTTGATAGAAATCTTTACAAGTCGACATTATCCTTTTCTAATTTTGATAGAAATCTTTACAATTCGACATTATCCTTTTCTAATTTTGATAGAAATCTTTACAAGTCGACATTATCCTTTTCTAATTTTGATAGAAATCTTTACAATTCGACATTATCCTTTTCTAATTTTGATAGAAATCTTTACAAGTCGACATTATCCTTTTCTAATTTTGATAGAAATCTTTACAATTCGACATTATCCTTTTCTAATTTTGATAGAAATCTTTACAAGTCGACATTATCCTTTTCTAATTTTGATAGAAATCTTTACAAGTCGACATTATCCTTTTCTAATTTTGATAGAAATCTTTACAATTCGACATTATCCTTTTCTAATTTTGATAGAAATCTTTACAAGTCGACATTATCCTTTTCTAATTTTGATAGAGATCTTTACAATTCGACATTTTCGTGTGAATTTTGGACTTCAAAGGATTATGGCATGGGTAAGAATGAAGTAAAACAAAGTTAGTCAATTCATATTTCTCTGTACATGTATTTATTTTGGAAAGTATGATAATATAAAAAGTGACTAGATAGAAAAGCAGTACACATACACTATAACATGTACTGTAAAATTAAAGCGTACTCATTTTTCATGACCTGCAATCTAGAAAAGGTAATGTCTGTATTAACTCTAGTATTAAGTTCTAATAATGAAATTAAGGATTGAAAGTTGTTACCTATATCCAAGGGCCTGGCCTAGAAACGTTGATCCGCTGCTCATGTAAGAGTTTATTAACACATTCTGTCGAGACGTTGCCACGGTAACCTTCTCAGGTTTTGGTAAATTTACACTTATGACGTCCATTGTGTAATCTTCGCCGAACGGAACTGATAACGAGAACCAAAGGTCTGAGATATGTTTAGTGCACGAGTACTAGGACAAATCAGAGAGATTCTCTTGCATGCAAGCAACTAGTTTTATAAATGAATTCCATCGTAGCGTCCACTGCGCACTAAACGGCGAGATATTTTCATGAATGAAATCGTAGTAGATGCTAACATCAGCGCATGAATTTCATTATATTGGAATGAAAATTATGCACATGTTTAAACCAATGTGCTATAAAGGATTAGAAATTCTTAATTATTGACGATTATTTAACAATTTTCAGCGTTTGGGAGAAAGATTTATCTTAGGTAGTAAAATCGGACTCAGAACATATTCGATAATCGATTCTCAATGGGAGAAGTTGTTTCGCCTCACAGTCGGATTTGTTCATTTTCTTTTATATACACTAATACACTGCATTGTTAACAGCTGTGATTTGTATCACTAATGATTATTAGCATGTAAGACATTTGTATTACCTTTCAGAATCTTTGTATCAAGCAAACACAAAACAAGACATTATTAGCACAAGGGATGTCAACGAATATTTGTTAAATTATGTTTCCATGTATATCAGTTTAATACAAGTGTTATAAATTTCTACGGTCCAGTAATAGTCTTATTGAATGATATGTTACATGTAAAAAAAACGTGTTAATACATGTCATGTTGTATTTTAGGGTGCTCTAAGAAAAGAAACACCGTGGTGATGACATTTTGGCCATGTCTTAATTTAAGCAATCTCGGGTTTTTACAGCTTGAATGATCAATTTAAACTTAAAATTAAAGTTAAAAATATTGATATAAAAAATGAAATGTTGCTGTCAGCGCATTTATCTCGACCTAAGTTGTTTAACTTCATTTGTATGGAACGCCAAACCTACATACACTCAAATAAATGGAGAGTTCTTCAATTATTTGGAGAGCCCCCAGTTCAATTGAAGAGAGCTCCAATTGAATTAATGATAGCATCAATTGCATTAGAGCTCTCTCCAAATCAACTCAATTGGTGATAAAAATAAACAAACGGAAGACGGTTTATAATTGCTTGAGTCTTCATTTCGTACTCTCGACACGTGTTATAGTGATTCGTGAAAATATTATTCCACGAAATTTGAAATCATTAACTTCAACCTATTATTGGTTACATTTGCAGTTTTATTTGGGTAATTTCATGAAACAAGAGAAGGAATAAGTAACTACAGGGAACGTCGCGTACGTAAGACAGTGCCTCCCCACGCAGATCTCCGGGAAAACAACAATCCATAAAACATAAAGAACTTAAGAAGGTTAAAGGGTACATACGTAAGCGAACAGAGGCGCATGGAATAGCCTGGCAGACCATAAGGAATAACTAGGAGAATCAAAGACGACAAACAATGAAGGGGGATTAATGGATGGAAAAGATCACAATACACATGTTTAAGACTCGCCTTGTTCATTCGTTTCCTCAACATTCCGATGTTCACATCGACGTTTGTGTGTCAAGATGACTGAAATGTAAATAATATAATATGAACACAACTCATCGAACCTAAGTCACCAAGTACAACTCATCACATGAAAAAGGCTAGCTACGTAATATATAATATTTGATACAAATGTAGAAAAGAAACATAAAAAATTCCCATTTTTCATATTGAGTAATACTTTTATTATATTCTGTGGAAGAAAAACGGAGAACAGAGATGGTAGTGAACAATAAAAAAAATGTAAGTATTATAAATTAATCATTTTGTTCGTCTGTCTAAGTCTTTGATATCTAACCAATATGTTAGTATGTTGATCAAGAGACGGCCGCTCTGTAGAGTATGTTGATTGTGAGACGGCCGCTCTGTAGAGTATGTTGATTGTGAGACGGCCGCTCTGTAGAGTATGTTGATTGTGAGACAGCCGCTCTGTAGAGTATGTTGATTGTGAGACGGCCGCTCTGTAGAGTATGTTGATCAAGAGACGGCAGCTCTGTATAGTATGTTGATCAAGAGACGGCAGCTCTGTAGAGTATGTTTATCAAGAGACGGCAGCTCTGTAGAGTAAGTTGATCAAGAGACGGCTGCTCTGTACATTACGTTGATCAAGAGACGACCGCTCTGTATAGTATGTTGATCAAGAGACGGCCGCTCTGTATATTACGTTGATCAAGAGACGACCGCTCTGTACATTACGTTGATCAAGAGACGACCGCTCTGTAGAGTATGTTGATCAAGAGACGACCGCTCTGTAGAGTAGGTTGATCAAGAGACGGCTGCTCTGTAGATTACGTTGATGTTCAAGAGACGACCGCTCTGTAGATTACGTTGATGTTCAAGAGACGGCTGCTCTGTAGATTACGTTGATGTTCAAGAGACGACCGCTCTGTAGATTACGTTGATGTTCAACAGACGGCTGCTCTGTAGATTACGTTGATGTTCAAGAGACGGCTGCTCTGTAAATTACGTTGATGTTCAAGAGACGGCTGCTCTGAAGATTACGTTGATGTCCAAGAGACGACCGCTCTGTTGATTACGTTGATGTTCAAGAGACGGCTGTTCTGTAGATTACGTTGATGTTCAAGAGACGGCTGCTCTGTAGATTACGTTGATGTTCAAGAGACGACCGTTCTGTAGATTACGTTGATGTTCAAGAGACGGCTGCTCTGTAGATTACGTTGATGTTCAAGAGACGGCTGCTCTGTAGATTACGTTGATGTTCAAGAGACGACCGCTCTGTAGATTACGTTGATGTTCAAGAGACGACCGCTTATTAGATTATGTTGATTAAGAGACGGCTGCTCTGTAGATTACGTTGATGTTCAAGAGACGACCGCTTATTAGATTATGTTGATTAAGAGACGGCTGCTCTGTAGATTACGTTGATGTTCAAGAGACGACCGCTTATTAGATTATGTTGATTAAGAGACGGCTGCTCTGTAGATTACGTTGATGTTCAAGAGACGACCGCTTATTAGATTATGTTGATTAAGAGACGGCTGCTCTGTAGATTACGTTGATGTTCAAGAGACGACCGCTTATTAGATTATATTGATTAAGAGACGGCTGCTCTTTAGATTACGTTGATTTTCAAGAGACGACCGCTTATTAGATTATGTTGATTAAGAGACGGCCGCTCTGTAGCCTATGTTGATTAAGAGACGACCGCTCTGTACATTACGTTGATCAAGAGACGACCGTTATGTAGATTATGTTGCTCAAGATACATGCGAAAGACATCACGACTGTCAAACAGAAAGTATTGTTAAGCTTAGCTTTTTGTAAAATACATTCTTACAATTGTGCATAAATGTTGCACATAACGTTGTGATGAACGCTTTAGAGTATACCGTTCAACAGCTCCATAGCAGCCATCTCTTTAGCAACAGAAATAATTCTTCTTCAAGTAAAAATACCACAAATTTAACGTCCCAAGTGTAACAACCTCTCAACAGCAGACGAATTTCATATAGTCAAAGTCAAATCTATTTAGTAGTTAAAGGTCATCGGCCCAAAATACATGTCAATATAGTTCAATGGTTGTGTCAAATATGCTAGTATATATATTATGATAGCTACAATTAATAATTTCCTAATTCAAACGTTTTTCTATGAACAATGCTAATTTGAATATTGCTTTTGGATTTTCTGTACTTAAAAGCCTATAAAAGCTATTAATATTGTTATTTCCCCATATACCAGTTGACTAATTATTGTCTTCTAATATGGTCAGATTTCGAGCATTGAAATTCACACTCAATAATATGAATATTTCTATGTTTTAAACAATGACTACAGTACCTCTCACCACGAGGAATGTTATTACATCTCCCTGTTACAACATGAAACCGATGACTATAGGGGGTTGTCTTTGAGAGTTGCACTGTGTTCAGACTTGCAACGAAACACGATAACATGTTTAACACTTAATTGTGAAATGAATTCACCCAAACGCATGTTGCTCGTTGTTTGATCAAAACTACATAAAAACGAATACATTTACTCACGTAAAGCGCAGACAATAAACAACAAAACTATCCAAACGAAACAACTAGAACGCATATGCGAACATCGACGATAAAATGTTGACCGTATCCAAGACATGGTTGTAACAGAATGCGGAATTGTTTATCTTTTGCTTATGCATACTTATACATCTACTCATCATGAAATACTGATCAACGTGGTGGTTTATTTCAATTAACATTTCCCCAGGCGGGACAACCTTACAGCAATATATTAAAATAGTAAATTCATAGATAACAAAACTAAGTACATGTATCAACAAATCAACTGGAAAGATAACGTTAAAGAGAACAGTCTGTTATGTATCTCCTCTTATCATCCGGGTACAAATTGCTACTTATAGTAATGTTAAGCATTTTGATACAACTATCAATGAAAGACAATGTTACTCATAAAATTTGTCATTCTCTGATTGTCTGACTTTTACTAAGCCAGTGTTTGTTATTTATGCGTCGCTGGGGCTCAATATAATACACCCAGGTTTCATCCCCAGTGAGCAACTCAGAAATTTTACTAGGATTGCAATTTTTATATTCTTTAAAACGTTTTTGGCACAGCCTAGACGCTTGGCCTTCTGGTCTGGTGTCAACAAGTGGGGGATCCATCTAGCACTAAGCTTCTTTAATTTCAGTCAATCAGAATATGATGGACGGTCCCTATTGAAGTGCCTAGACTAATAGATATCTGGGAAACAGTATATCGGTCATCTTTATCTACCATAGCTCTAACAGCAGCACTGTTTCCCTTTGTTGCTGCAACAACAGGCCTACCAGGACAGTTACTGTCTTGCAGCCTATATAGACAGACCCCTTAACATTTTTAACCCAGCGAAAAACTGTTCTTAGTGTCACCGTAGAACTATCATGTATGCGACACAATTCAGAAAAAAATCTCTTTTGGAGATACCCGCAAAGAAACTTGGGGTTTAATGTAAGCCCTGAATTCTATTTTTTCTTCAGGTTTCATTATAGCATTGAAATATAGCCACTATGATATATGAGTGTGTATAATTCAACAATAAATATCTTGGTCAATTTTAAGCGGATTAAATAAATATTTCACAGGTGTAATAAATGAACATCTCGCAGTCAACTACATGAAATTCCTATGCTCTTATGCAACGTGGTTTCTACGGAATGCCATTAGTGACATAATTTATTGAATGCCCCTCGTACAAAACAAAAAATATTGTAAAACGACATTTTTTTCAGGGAATTGCAGGACTTTTAATATGGTAATCAAGAATAGATATACAAAAACGAATTTAATACATCAAGTATGATTACAGATACAATACTATTTACAAATAAATATACATTATTATTTTCCTTAATAAAAGGGGCCGTCTCAATGTTTTGCTTCTGCTCGCCACAGAATCATAAATCATAAACTGTAATGTTTCAAGTAGCTGTTGCAATTAATGTGAAAACATGGCGTCGTTTTTATTACGATTTTTTTTTGTGCATTTGGGCCAAAAATCTCAGGGAATGTCATAAATAAGTAAATGTTTTAAAGCGTTTAGTTTACAGTGATCACAGAATAAATCAACAATTTCAACTCTATTCCCTTTTAAACAAAACATAGCTTCCGTCTTAATTACATTGACTGTTATACCCCACTCATTACAATAACAATGTAGTTTATACGCCAATATCTGCAAAGAAACATCGGGACCCATAATTTATTTCAGATAATACCAAGTATTCGGATAGAAAGTTGTCGAATAAACGAGGTCCGTCTGTATATATTTTCCTTTTCTCGTTTTTTAAGCTTTCCTCAGTAATCGAAGTCAAACCAAATATATATACAATACATGGTACTTCTTTCCTTTACAAAACAAATATATATACAATACATGGTACTTCTTTCCTTTACAAAACAAATATATATACAATATATGGTAATTATTCACTTAACAAACCAAATATATATACAACACATGGTACTTCTTTTCTTTACAAAACAAATATATATATAATACATGGTACTTCTTTCCTTTACAAAACAAATATATATACAATATATGGTAATTTTTTCCTTTACAAAACAAATATATATACAACACATGGTACTTCTTTTCTTTACAAAACAAATATATATACAATACATGATACTTCTTTCCTTTACAAAACCAAATAGATTCGTGCACAGAATGTCATTATCATGGCTCACTGTCTTTAGCGTGTTTCAAGTAAAATCGAGAAAACTTTTAGAAAAAAATGCTTGTTATGCTAATTCCTCGATAATTGTTAAGTGTAAATGTGTCACATTTTTAGCAACACTACACAAAATGGTAAATTAATAGATAACAAAATCAAATATCAAATCAACTGGAAAGATAACGTTTAAGAGGCAAGACATTGTTTTCGCTTCTCATCTAACTTACGATTCATGTTAACTGTTCGTGTATGTCCGTAACCTTGTCGGAAAAAAGGTATCTGTTCTGTTTTGATAGAAAAGTAAACCAAACAGCAGTTATAGTTTTACGCACGAGAGCATTTCATGCCCTAAATTGACATGGATCGGTCCTGAAAGTTTATACACCTGTTCGCGGTCAATCTAACAGCACTTTTCTGTCTTCTAGATTTAGATTTTCAGGCGTATATCCTAAGCTGACATCAACCTGTCTTGACAAGTGGGATGAACATGAAAATATTTCATGCACACGAAAGTCATCAATAACAGGAACTCATTCATGTGTCATGAAAGTATAGCTTTATTGACATGTCAAAATTTGCATATCTTCATGGTCATTATACACGATAAATTAGTAATCTGGCACTTTCGATAAAAACTAATTTATCGTGTTCATTGACTTTGTAGATATGCACATTTTGGCAGGTCGATAAATCTATACAAAAACAACAACTTTTATTCAGCATTAAGCAATAAAACATGCTTCTAGCCTACATAAATAGAAAAAATATACAGGTAAACAGATGTAGCGAATAAGTCATGATAATTAATTTAGACAAAGGGTAATTTTAATATGAAGCTTAAGAAAAAAAGGAAATAATAATCATACTATGTATTGGCATGTGTATTATTATAAATATTTGGAGAATGTTTTAATCTAATTCATTTCTAAGTTTGTTTGAGTTGTACATAAATTTCGCGAGATTTGTGAGACTTTTTTGTTTTTTGTTTTTAGACATCATTAAATCATAAAATTTATTCAATGTTGGTCAAGTGTAATATTTAGATTTGATGAACTTTTTTCGCTTACATGTATAAAGGACAAATTATTAAAAAGTGATATTCATTGTCTATCATTTTGAATTGATTCAGATCATTACAATATTTACAATATCTTTCATTTTTGGGTACATCATTGTGTCTTCCTTGCGCTATTTCTAAATTATGTGGTTAGAGACGAAATCTACTTATAGCTATTTTGATTTTTGTATCGATAGTTATATTATCAAGATACGGTTCAAGGGAAAATGAGAATTTGAATCTACTATATGTTACTAACCTTTTGGAATTATTTATATTTGAAGACCACGTTTGTTGATATTGGTCTAGTATTCTTTGTTTTATGCTATCAAACGGTAAATATTGATTGCATGGTTTCGCCATGTATCTGACATTCCTAGATTATCTAAAATTGATTTAATTTGATACCGCCTAGTTTAGTCCATTATATGTTATATTATTTTCAGTATCATGTGTTAACATCTTAAACAATTGATTTAACAGTTGAACTATTATTTAGTATATGAATTTTAATCCATTATCTAATCATATTGATTTTGATTTTTATTTTCATCGGATGTCTGCCTAGTCAGCCATACAATCCATCTAAATTGGTGGAATTATTTACTATTAGCATTTTTCTACCAACTTTTGTGTGTTTTCCGTCATTTCCTCCCCAAGCTACGGAGCAATAATTCAATACTGACATAACCAGAGAATCAAATAGATTACATTTTTCTGACGTTTTGAATTTAAATTTATAAAATACAGACAATGCTCGATGTAAGGCTTTTGGTGCATTTTCAGCAATGTGTTTTTGTGTTTGGTACCAGTTACCATTTTTAAATAGATATATACCTAGGTATTGAAATGATGATACAATTTCAAGTTTTTCATTATAAAGATAAAAATTATAGTTGGTTGGTCGACCTTTTTCAAAGATCATCACTTTAGTTTTATTTAAGTTTATCTTTAGGACAAATCTATTACAGTACTTTTCTACGTCACTTAGCATACATTGTAATGATTCCGGTGAAGTAGCGAATAGTACTTGGTCATCAGCGTATAATATAAGAAAACGGTTGAGAACATTTACTGAACATAATCCATTTAGGTCTGTGTTGATATTATCTATTCATAAAGAGAAGTGACGAACTAGGATCGCCTTGTTTTACTCCTTGATATGAACCGATATGATTAGGATGAAGCTTTCCGTTATGTTTTATTGATGATCGTACAGCAGAGTACATACTTTTTAATGCATTTATCATTTTTGTACTAATGTTTTCTTTAATTAGATTTTGCCATAACAATGTACGGTTTATTTTATCAAAGCATTTTTCATAATCAATGCAAATACTGTATAATTGTTTTACCTGATTGTAAGACTTTAGTTTTGATTGCATGTAAAATGAATATGCAGTCGGTAGTGCTTTTTGTTTTTGGAAACCAAATTGACAAATTGATAGTTTTTCATATGTTTCACTCCATAAAGTTAATATATTTATCAAAATTTGATAGTTTTTCATATGTTTCACTCCATAAAGTTAATCTATTTATCAAAATTTGATAGTTGTTCATATGTTTCACTCCATAAAGTTAATATATTTAACAAAATTTGATAGTTTTTCATATGTTTCACTCCATAAAGTTAATCTATTTATCAAAATTTGATAGTTTTTCATATGTTTCACTCCATAAAGTTAATATATTTATCAAAATTTGATAGTTTTTCATATGTTTCACTCCATAAAGTACATCTATTTATCAAAATTTGATAGTACATTTTGTATAGGATATTATTCAATGTTAAAACATTGTTATGACGTACTGTCCATTATTATTATTATTGGCCAGTAGACTTTCAAATAATGGACAGTTACTATTACACTGTACACAGTACAATAATATAATTTGTAGTGCACACAAAGGATGACGTCATGACCATGTTTTAAAAATATCCTCTAAGAAACGGAGCTGCGATTGATGATAAAACAGAACATTCCGTGTTGAATTTTTATTCACCCAACATGATTTTAAACACACTACAGTCATGTTTGTTGCTTGTCGAAGGGTAAGTTAGTACTGGTTAGATTTCAGTCCAGGAAAAACTGGTTAGGTGAACCGGCCGCCGTATATAACTGAAATATCGTTGAGAAACGGCGTTAAACCTGATGAAACGAAACGATGCTAATGATCAATCAATAACGATGTGTGCAGTTCTTGAATAAAGTGTCACAATCCCACTCTCAAATGAACATTCATGTTAAGTATCACTGTCAAATATGCTGTTAATAAAATCCATGTGATATAAATCATTGCAAGAACTGTCATACGATTTGTTTAAATCCATTTTTTAAATCGGAACTGACCATGTTGTCTCTTTGAAGAACTAGCAAAAAGTGAATCGATTCAAACCTAACTATTCAATTAGTTGACAATGGGATGAGTCTGGAAATATACAAGAATTGCATTTTTTGCAATACATGTGTATCTTAAAACTGTCCAATAAGTGGTCAATACAGCCACATACACGTTCAGTGTATACGTAATTCTGGTTATATTTTAACGGCCTGTTTACACTACCTGTACAGTTAACTAAAAAGTAAATTGAATCCATTCCATAAAAAAAATGTAACAACATCCCATTAAAGGTAAAACTCATAGAATAACTTTTAAATGAATTTTATTTACAATTTTGACAAATAATTGATAAAACAGAGAGAATACGTAACTACGGGGAACGCCACATACACAAGACAATACCTCCCCACGCAGACCTCAGGAAAAATAACAATCCACAAAACATAAGGCACTTAAGGAGGCCAAACGGTACACATATTAAGGAACAGAGGCACAAGGAATGGCCCAACAGACCATAAGGAATACTTAGGAGAATCAAAGTGGATATACTATCCACATGTGAAGTTGGCGAAAAAACAAACACTACGACACATAAATGGCCTTTTAAAGTGGTACAAGTATATCGACAGTGTATAAAGTGCTTTAAACACGAAACACATGGGAATTTCATGATTCTTATGTTTTCGGTAAGAGAAACGCCTCAAACTGACCATTATGTCCGAGAATAAAGCAAACTCGGCACTTCTCTGACATAATGGACTGTTTTCGGCCTTTCTCCCTTACTTATACCTCTGTAATTTATAACAATATAGTGCTGTAAGATTGACCGTGAACAGGTGTTCTTTCAGGACTAGTGACATGTCAATTTAGGAAATGAAATGCTCTCGTGCGTATAACTATAATTGCTGTTTGGTTTACTTTTCTTTCAAAACACAACCGCGGCTTTTTCTCCGTCAAGCTTACGGACAAACACGAACTTTTCAATACACATATAAGGAAATGAAATGGACCAGGTAATATATTCATACGTTCGCGGTTAATAAAATCGCACTATACAACATAATCTGTCATACTATTCCCAATTGTTAACACAAAGGTAAAATGGCCTGAATTTGAATCACAACCAATTAGAGACTTCGCTAAGTTACAATTAGCACTAATACATGGCTAAAGCAATGTGTTACCCGCAGAATTAATCACGTTATCTGTGTTTCTTGTATCCTGTACTCCAATTAAAAACTAGTTCAATATTCTGTATAATTTAACTGCAATGGTTGATATACTGAACGCAAACGGTTTTATTACCGGTTCTAGCATTTACATCACTTATAACTACAATTGTATATAAATCATTATTTCTGCGGAATTTTGATTCTATAATTTAAAAACATGGCATACCATATAGAATTTTGAGGATATAGGCAAAACTAATGAAATGTCAAATTCCATGTGGATAAAAAATGCAAAGTTTCACTCCAATGAGTCAATCGTTGTCAATGGTTACACTTTACAACTTATGGTCACGTGATAAATGTATCGCCAATGACTGTAGTCTGCGGATATTACAGACTAAATGTGCATCATTTACCAAAAAATATTTTAATCGCATTGATTCTTGTTTTCGGCAATGTATGTTCCATGGCCGACGAACAGTTATATGGAATTCATATTCTTAGCTAAGATCGAATGCAAGTTTGTATCAGTAAGCACAATGAACGAAGGTAACAGTACGATTATGTCTGACAATATGGTACATAATCCGATTTATTCCGACTTATTTGAAGTTTCTAGAATAATCTTCGTCTTAAAACCGGAATCTGCTAACACCGTGTACCAGATGGTAGTGTACATCACGATGTGTAGAAAAAATGAGGCGTAAACAGATTTAAGTCACGAGGCAAAGGCGTGTATGTCGTGATGACTGACATGTTATATACAACACTTTGCCTCTGAGTCGACGTTCCAAGCCCTAAAGTTTCGATTTGGGATAAATCAATTTTACTTACGTCAAGACTGAGTATAAAAATGAGATTTTGTTGACCCGCTCAGCATTGTCCCGGACATATGTTTTAAGGGGATCAAGAAGCCGGGGACATATTCACACAATTTATCGTTGAAATAATCTGAAACATAAAACACGGGAATAGGACTGTATTAAACGTCACCCGGTCGTTCCGCGACCCTTAAAGGGACACACAATGGCAGGCAATACCCCACCATTGTTAGTATTCTTGATAGGAATTTTGATATCGACGCCGATTAGCGTCAACTCGACGTGAGTATAGATACATTATCATATTATTCATAGTTATGTTCTTAAAGGTAGATAATCTTTTTTATCAAAAAATGTTGAATAATAATTTAAGAGAATGGTATGTTAATGCCTTTATACAAACACTCTCTAAAACACTGCATTATAATTTTCTTAGAAATTACGTGGACCAGCAAAACTCTAGTCTGATACAAGTATTTTGATTGTTTAGCGCTATCTCGGCGTCTAGGTCAGGATAGAAAAAACCTGTATCGGACTCGTGTATTTGTGGTTTTGTGAAAGATATAAGAAAAGTGACAATGCATTATTGTATAGGTCATCTTTATGAAGGCATTTACCTCTGATTTACTCATATTTACGATTAAGCATATTTTGACAAAATATCGACTATCTGCCTTTAATGACGTTAAAAAAAATTTTTTTTAATTTTGGAATATCTTCGAATATTCACAAGACAAAATATAAGTCAGTGAATTTATTGTTTTACAAGATTCTGACATGTACATTATAAATAGAAAATGCTACGTGATCAAAAACCAAAACTCATTTAAAATGTTTCAGAAATATTTTTGCTATTTTGTGTTTGTTTAATGACATTAAATACGTTAACAATTTGTACATCTTCTGCTCAATCAGTTTAAGTGCTTGATGTGTATGAGATCAATTTCAATGTAAGTTTTTTTATCCAGGATAAAACTCACAATGCAGACTGTAGTTTGTAATTGAATAAATCAAGTAAAATAATCAAATTCTGATTAGGGAGTCATAATTTTGATGGGGTTTAGGTCCTGGTCCCAATTTCACGAAAATGCTTAACTAAGCAAAAACAAATCAAAATTAGTTTATTTGGTTATCGAATAAATTTTTCTTAAAACCTGTGTTTGATATTAGAAATTCTCAGTATAAATTTATCGAAAGAGCTGAATTTGACATTTTTTCTTATTTTTTAATCATATTTGTACAAATATATTTTAAGACTGATGAAAGATATTTAAGAATTACCACAAATATATTTGTTCTCTATAGATTGTTTGCCTGAAGATACTGGTGATTGTTTTATATTAACAGTACAAATACCTATTTTTTCTCGCGCGGAAATCAACATTTCCAAACCTTTTGATTGCACGTTCTGAAACAATTGATAAATATATTTAAGACATTTACTAACTACATAATTAAGCATTTTCGTAAAATCGTAACCTGATCCTTGATCCGAGGACTGCGAGGTCGAATACAATCAATGGTGGGACTGAACCGCACACTTTACAATTCCTGAGTTAGACGCGAGTATTGGTGGGCTACCAAGGAAGCAAGCATCGAGAGGGATTTACATGTTCCACAATTATTATAATAATTCTATTTATTTCCGCCCTGTGATATTTAACCTTATTTCTGTATTCATTTTAGATCTTAGAAAAAATGTGAAATTTTATCGGTTCTTTTTTTAATTACCCTTACTTTATTGAGATAGCATTTCGTGTATTTTACTCAAACCGTACAACAATAATTAAACATGGGAAGAATATACGCGTTTAGTACATTAGTTTGGCTTCATCAGTTATATAAATAGTGTAAGGTGGGGCAAAACGCCCATATTAAGCAATATTTTACGATACAATAATAACCATCAGTTCGATGAAGACATAACTGGCTATACGTGGAAGTTTGCACAAGACCTATACATTTATAACATATTTAACGCGAGATACAAAACGAGATAAAGCTCAATGAATTGAACATAACTTCATGATGTTTGCATTGTATGGGGCAAAACGCATTTTGATAATGGGCAATAACCTCTAAACATTTTATATATATAAATAACTTCTGACAAAATGTATAACAATTTCGCGATCATGTAAGCACTGCATAAATACCGTCATACAAACGCATGAATGTCAAAAATCGAGAATACAAGATGTACGAGGCAATACTAAAATATTAACTAATCAGCGTTAACACAAAATAGAGTAAAATTACAAAAATGACAATTAAAAACTTATATTTGAAGATACATGATTAAATTTTCGCGGTATTCACATCTGTGTAAGACGTCGCAAAAAGAATATCGCGCGGCACGGTAAATCTAACGATGTCAGAATGTTTACGCCTATAAATAACAATAACATTTTTTTTTTTATCAAATCGATGTAAAATAAATACATTTTTCAACAAACTAACTGAACATAAAACTCAGATACGATATAAGCAATGTATACAATAATGCGTGTTTACAATTACGACATTGTACGCTTAATATATAAAAAATACGTTCACGGAAATGAAACCACTTTCAGGAAATGTGAATATACAAAAACCGGACAGAAAGCAGAGAAAAAGGCGCCATGTGCCGACTTCACGAAGATGACGATTGACGGGTATAAGTTCGACAAGGAAGCGTCTGGTCTGGACTACAAAACCCAAGAAGAACTCGAGAAGTTTATGCAACAGGCCATCAAAAAGGGAAGACCTACACCAGTCTGCGTATATACAAAGTGTGTATTTTCTTTTTTTTTTTTTTATTTGCTTTAATATTTCGTCGCATTATTTCCAGAACCCCATAACTTGTGTTTCGTCTTTTCGAGAAAAATAACTTTAAAGTGTTATCCACTTAAGATATTTGTTACATACGGGGTTATGGAATTGCATTTTATTTAAGTTATGTACATTCCAGAACAATATAGGTAGTACAGATAGAAAGAGCTTGCAAAGACGGTTCCAACGATACCAAATACTCAAAACCGCCAAAGACTGAGTTACGGGGTTTTGGAATTAAGGCGACGATTTATTCTGTTGTATTGTCTTATTTGAACAATTGTTTGTGTAAAAACCAAACGGATATGCACGCGAATTTCGTGCTAAGCGAAATTTAACAAAATAACGATTTTTGCCAAAAATGCTCTGGGATTCGAACGCACCCCAATCAAACATAATTCATAACATATGCGTTTTGTTTTGAATGGTAAACACACCCATTTTACCTGTATTATTTCACTATTAAAAGAACATATACGCTCGAATGATTGTGGTTTATCTATAATCGTAATATCAGCCTTTATGCATCGTTTAACTCTAATCCAATCAAATCACACGGTTGTGACTCAGCCACGCCCTCTGGCGCACTATTAACACGATATTCTCGTGCGATTATGTTAATTTTATCTCCATATTTTCTGTATGTAAATATCAAGATGGCAATGAAATTGAAAATGAGTTTAGATATATCCAGTCACATTGTAATGACTGGTCTAAATTTGAGGATAGTAACATCACGCTTCGGCTTTTTACGGTATATGCATTTATAATTACAGTAAAACTTCACCTAAAGACCACCTCAATAATAAGACCAACTCAAAATTAAGAACACAATTTTCATGTCCATTTTCATCGTTTCGCTTTTTATTTAACTTCAATATTAAGACCACCTCAATATCAAGACAAGTTTTCAAGGGTCTTATATTGAGGTTTTACTGTATTTTGTATTTCATAACTAGTTTTTCATTCCATGTAGATAAATAATAATAATAATAATAATAAACTTTATTTATTGAAGGTAACTCCTTAAGCTAATACACATAAAAACTTACATACATAAACTTATCTAACAAGAGGCCTTCATACATACATAAATTATTACAATACAAAGAGAACACAAAGATGATCTCAAACCTATAGCAACTGTAAAGCGATTAAACCTGTGTTTTTAAGTCAAAGTTAAATGAACATGCGTATTGATATAGAACATTAACGTACATTGTATTTAAAGTACCAATCTTGAAAGTATTACCAATGGATGGAGTAGTTTGGTTAACATGTTTAAACAAGTAAGACGACAATTATATCAAAACAGCTGTCGTCTTTCCACGGATCATATAGACTAGGAATGGTTACTGAATCAGAGGTCAATGAATGAAAAATGTGGTATTTGAATATTTGGTCAACCTTCCGACAAATCTTCGAATATTCGATTTTCATGTATAAAAACCGAAGTGTCCATGAAAAGTTTAAAAAAAATATATATACCTACATACATACCTGCACAACTTTTGCTGGCTATGGTTATGCCAAATATTTTAAAGGTTGAGCTAAGACGTAAAAGTATCATCTACCACTGGCGAGACAGTGTGTTGCGAAAAAGAAAGAAATGACTCAAAAAAATATCTGAGACGTATTGTGTATAACCCTGGCCAGCACAGTTACCCTTTATACTATATCTTCACTTAAATTGTACTTAAGACTATTTTAAGTCTGTTTTGTAATTTTGCTGAGATGACCTAGTGTATGTTGTGTTTACAGAGAGTACGAAGAGACTGTGACTACGTGTTGCTCTGGATGGACAGGGGCCAATTGTGATAAGCGTAAGTATATCCCCTTTTATAAATTATTTTATTTTAATATAAATTTTTAGTATCTGTTATCGTGTCACCGTATGGTGGTACATTTATCATTCAATGTGTTGAAATCAATGAAGATATATAAAATCAAAACTTAAAACTCCAATATGTACTAAGTAGGGTTTCATAATTCACGTTCTTTTGGAGTTATAGGACTGTGGGTTTTTTTCAAAATTTATTTTGAGTTATGAACTGTGATCAGTTGTTTCTAGGTTACGTGCAACTCACTCGAGATTCAAACCTAAAACTTTGAAAAAATTAGCAGCCGGGTGCTTTTCCGACTGAGCCAACCGGATATAGTCGGACCTCGTTCATTCGAAGTCATTTGGTCAGAAATTTTATTTCGAATAATACGTTGTTTCGAATAGCCCAATTCAAATTGACGTGCCTAAGAAAATACAACGGGACTTGATATTTATTTCGGATGATACCAATTATTCGGATAAAATATTGTCGAATAAACGAGGTCCGACTGTACTATGATGCACAATACATTCTGGTTGAAGAATTTCGAATATTAAAGCTTTGTGATAAATAGCGGTAAATGAATCAATTTCTATGTATCGTATTTATTTCTATAGCTGTCTGCAATCCACCATGCAACGTAGGGAATTCCAAGGGGTGTGTTGCACCGAATGTCTGTCAGTGTAAGGACGGCTACACTGGCTATAGATGTGATGATCTTGTTAAACGTAAGTTACACTTTAAAATACAGTAAAACCTTACGTTAAGACCACCTTGAAATTAAGACCACCTCGTCAGTAAGACCACCTCGTCAGTAAGACCACCTCGTCAGTAAGACCACCTTGACATTAAGACCACCTTGAAATTAAGACCACCTTGAAATTAAGACCACCTCGTCAGTAAGACCACCGTGAAATAAAGACCACCTTGAAATAAAGAACACCTTGACATTAATACCACCTTGACATTAAGACTACATTGACATTAAGACCACATTGACATTAAGACCACCTTGACGTTAAGACTACATTGACATTTAGACCACCTTTACATTAAGACCACCTTGAAATTAGGACCACCTTGAAATAAAGACGTCCTTGACATTGAATCCACCTTGAAATTAAGACCACCTTGAAATTAAGACCACCTTGACATTAAAACCACCTTGAAATTAAGACCACCTTGAAATTTAGACCACCTTGAAATTAAGACTACCTTGACATTAAAACCACCTTGAAATTAAAACCACCTTGACATTAAGACCACCTTGAAATTAAGACCACCTCGTCTCTAAGACCGAATAATTGAAGTTTATAGACGCAATACTAAGCTACAAAATTAGGACGTCGCGTCAGAATGTACATAATTAGGACGTCGCGTTAGAATGCACATAATTCTGAAAAATCTTTTGCTTGAACAAATGAAGAATAAATGAGATACTGACAAATATTTCCACGTTCGTTTAGTTCTATAAATCCCAATTAAGCCTCCAAAACATTTTCGGACATTTGTTTAGTTTGTGACGTCACGACTTTGATTGGGAAACACTCGACGTCATTACCAACGTCACTAATACAGGTGTTGTCCTGGCAGCGCATATATATATATATTCTATCATTTGTTCTTCAGAACAAGAATCCACACTGCAATATTGCTACACCGCTAATACGTGTTATGGTCTAAAGAAGAAAGGTTTTGACGACAAAGTTGTGACGGAGGATAAATGTTGTGCTAAAGGTGGCGGCAGTTGGGGTGTTACTGGAACTGACCACTGTAACACATGTCCCGAGGAGGGCGAACTTGGTAAGGAAAACTTGACCACTGTATCACGTGCCCAGAGAAGGGAGAACATGGGGGTCAATTGACCACTGCAGCACGTGGTCCGAGGAGGACGAACGTGCTACGTAAACCTTGACCACTGTGCCACGTGTCTCGATGCGTACATTTGGTCAATAAGATTTTCCTCTCTTACATTAAATCTAAGAAAACATGACTCCTGATTCGAAGGTCGTGAGTTCAAGTCCCACTTAGCAGGGTTTGACCAAGAACATCACAACCCATGCATTCGGCGCGAGTACTGGTTATTTTCCCATTCATTGAAAGTGATTAATACAAGTTGTAAGAACTCGTTTCACTGTCACTGTAAAATAATTAATTTTAAACAAACTATCAGTGATACCTGCCGACCAATTTCAAATATTGTTAATGGCGGTTCCGGGAGCAAACAAATGATCACATGATCTCTAAGATGTCTAAAAATAACCTCAACTTATTTCTTTATTGAAAACTACATTTGAGCGCCGCTGTGCGATTTCCAATGTCTTCTTTAATTGACGTCATTTCCAGAAAACGTCACATATGACGTCACCATGTACTGACGGTAATCAATATTTGCCCCATATGGCAATATGAAAACGACGAGACCATATAGAGTAAATATTGTATCCTGCTTGCAAATAGTGATATCACATGTTGCGTTTTTCTTGAAATGACGTCACTTACAGAAGAGGTTGTAAATCCCATAGCAGCACTCATTTTATAATGCATGTAATCCATATTTCCCCCACAGAACCCTCGGTGATACTTCAAACTAGGGAGATGTCATTTAGAACATGTTTGAACTTCGGACGAAGTTACTTTCGTATGTTTGACGGACTAGAATACCAGTTTGCGGGGACATGTACATACACCTTGGCTGAAAACCTGGAACAAGGATGGCATGTCGAGATGACAGTGAAAAACTGTAATTACTGGACAACTTGTCGAAAAGTGAGTACACGTTTGTATTGATACTGTAAAACCTCACTCAAAGACCACCTCAAAATTCAGTCCATTTCACTGTTTTATTCTTAATTCAACCTCAATATTAAGACCAACTCAATAATAAGACCAGTTTTCAAGGGTCCCAAGGGTGGTCGTATTATTAAGGTTTTACTGTAATTGATATTCGATGGTCTCTATTATTCATGTCAATGCCAGACCGAGGGGTTATTACGACTTCTACGTCATCAAAACAATTATATACAAATTATTTTTGATTATTCAAATTGTTATAGTATTATATTATTCATCCTGTATTAATTATTCCCGTATGTGTATCTTAATTCACAAAACACTGCTTTGTTGACATTACATTAAATGTAATAATCATTTGTTATTACAGATGTGAATAATTCACAACTAACTTATTTTCTTTTTAGGAAACATAATTTAAAACTTTAATTCTCATTTCTACAGTTTTTACAATGAAGTTCTACAATATGTTTTCTAATACAATTTGGGTTTTTGAATAAATTTTAACATACTTTGCGTGACATAGAAATCTTATCTAATCTGGATAAATCACTGAGTGGACATATTGTTATGAAATGATATTCATCTTCTATATCTCAAGAATTACATCATATCCAAAAGTTTTCTTTTATTCTATTTCTGTCGTATATTCCTGTTTAGCACCAATATACGTCTATTATATTAAAACGAATGCTATTTAGTTGTTCAAGTTTCAAGGAAATATACAACTCATATTAAAATTTATAAAGCTAGTTTCATTTAAATTAATTGAATTCAAGAAACATATAGTCATTGGTTAAACGGTTTACAAACAAAATAAAATGAAAATGGACGATTATATCAAAAGTAAAATATACCCATCCTTCACTTATATATCCTTCGATACGATGTGATATTCACATGAAGTGGAATATTTTGACCACGGAAATATTCCTGAGTGAAAATCATAAAAAGTTTGTTGAATATGTCATTTATCATTCGGTGTGACACGTGACAGTTTTAACCAATCAAAATTAGTTTATAAATATATCATATAATAAAGATTGTGTACGTTGTGAATGAACTTTTACTCTTTACTTGTTCACTGAATGTAAATTTATGACGTGTTTATTATGATGTGCAGCTTGTGAAGACATACATGGACAATGGAGACACTGTAGAAACAGAAAATGGAGTGGTCAGTGTGAATGGTCGAGAAATCACCGTCCTACCTGACAAACCTGTGTTAACACCAGACGAATGTAAATATGCAACTTTTCATGTATTTCCTAACTTTATACAGTAAACTTCTCCGGATTACCTCCCTTTGAAAAAAAGTAAATATCGGCTGTGGTTGAGAGGTTGTCGCTCAAGAGAGGTTAAATTTGCAGCAATCAATACTGTGGGTAGAATAGAGGTTGTTGCTCAAGACAGAACCGCTCTAGAGAGGTTGCTTCATGCAACAATAATTGAAAGAGTTAAACGCACTGAAAGAATAAGATGCAATTGCATAAACTGTCATTTAAAAAAAAACAGATATTAAGCACACACACACGTAGAACATCTGCACCTTTTATTGTTTACATTATTTGATCATTTTTGAGAAATTAAAGTAGCTTTGGTTTGATATATATCCTTATATAGGTATATTGATAATTTTTACTGGGTGCTCGTTAATACAACCCTATGTACTTCCGGTGTTCCTTCTCAGCCGCTACAACACAGTGGCATTTTGAATGCGATAATTTGTAATATAACGGATGTCTGAAATTTCATGCATTGTAACAAATATCAGAGTTTCTTGTCTAAGAAGCTAAACACAGAACTGAAAGGTCAAAACGTCTCGCGATGTCATCATTATTATCATGATGTATTGATTTTTTCAGCTTTCACAATAACCGCCATTGGAGACTGGATTCTCCTGGAATGTCCGAATGGTTTGAGGGTGAAAGTTGACCGGGCATCTACTGTTTACGTGACGCTGGACAAGGACAAAACTGCTGGACAAAATGTTCGCGGTCTCTGTGGAAATAACAATGGAATTCCAAATATACCAGGTAATGATTTATGTAAACACAATGTTAATGTTATAGTCCTTCTACACCATGTGACGTAGAGTTCAAAACGTGACGTCACAACTTGTCGACGCCCTGTGTGTAACTAATGGCAACATCTTGGGAATTTCCGTGCATTTCGGAAATAGATCGGGAAGCATTTGTACGAATATAAATATCATTTCTTTGTTCATCTTTTCTGAAATAATTTATCCACTTGGACCCGGAGATAAAATTTACGAACGAACAACAACAACAACCCTTAAATTGAAAGTCATGAATCAGTAATATATGGTATGGTATCTTCAATAAAACCGAAGTGACCAATTAGAAATTTTGCTCAGTGTATACCTAAAATCTCGGTATATGATGCGGTTTTCTTACACTGTTTACTATAATATATCTAACCAGGGAAACACTATTCAACATTGTATAATTGTTTGTGTGCATCGTATTACTAACACTTAAAAGATCTCCATCATACTTTCCACGGAGAATACATTCATTCATTACTGTAGCCATTTTGGAACTACTTTCCACAGAGAATACATACATTCATTACGGTAGCCATTCTGGAACTACTTTCCAGAATTTTGTTTAATTCTGAAATTCTTGTTGTGTAACCAGTCTTGTTTAGAAAGTCTTAACCATGACCAGTCTGTACCTGCCATGCATAGATGCGTTTACCAATTTGATATAATAGTAATTCAATTATCTGGGAGAATGTGACCTACAAATACGTCCTTAAATTGTACCTTAAAAGTTCTTCGTCATATTTTCTACCAAATATGCTAAGCCATCAGTCGAGAGATCACAGATAAAGATATTTAAAGGTAGTCGTATTTTCTATCAAAACATGCCAAGTACTAAAATTAACTGTTGGCATGTTAATTCCTACAAACAGTCGTACTCTAAGTCATTGCATTGTTTATTTTCTTAAAATATTAGAAACGAGTCCTATATGAATAAGATTCACACTGCTTAAATCCTAAATAAAATGTATGCTCAGTTCTATTCCTATACACGTATTTCCTATGCTAGCGCTAACTCGGCGTGTAGTTCGGCATAGAAAATAAAAATACCAGTATCGGATTCTTGTGTTTGTAGTTTCGGAAAACATGTAAGAAAAGTAACAATGCAGTCTTGTAAAGTACATCTGTATGAGGAGAATGCCACCAATTTCCTTGTTCAGTAGAAATTCGAAACCTCGAACAGTTTTGGCTCGAACGAAGTAGATACCTCAAACATGTTCTTAAGTCCCGGCGAAATCCCTTTTTATTTCATATTATCTAACCGTAGATCACTCGAACATGATTTGCGGTCTCTAGCTACCATTTTATAAATTTCTTAAACAAAAGTGTAAACTTGATTGTGTAAATTCCGTGTCAAAACTTGTATAAATTCGACCCAAAATTTATTTTATTAACCATTTTGATAACGCATTGTACACTCGTACCAGAAACAGTCGGTTCGTACATACACATGTATACCATAGATGCAGTTGGAGGTTTGGAAGTTTTACTGTATTTATAACTTATGCTATTTTATACAAAGATATGTACCTTTAAAAACAATATTCCTGTTCTACAGATGAATTTGGTAACGCAAAGAGTGCAGCAACATTTGGTAACTTGTACAAAGTTCCTACCGCAGGAGAAGTAGTAAGTGGTTACATTTGTATATAAGTTGATAAATTATCTCCCCTTTATATTCCGTCTAAATGTAACTAACAACTACAACTAGCAAAATGTATCAGGGAGAATCACAATACCTAATTTTAATCTTAAAATATATGTAGGTTGAAATTAAAAACAGAAATTTTCTGTCGTGAATTAAGTCCCGTTTGAAAGTATGTATTTGCTTTAATATCGGCTATGCTTATTCGCGATACATGCTTGGACCTTGTGACTTGCCACCATCGAAATCATTGAACAAGTTTAAGCAAACGTCTTGTTTAAATAACATAAAATATATACCGTCTTCAAAGACATTTACGCCACTTACTTAAATGATTATGATAATCTGTGCCTTACGGTCCAATGTTACCACAATGAAAGCTTAATTTATGTTGAACGGATGTTTTTATATATTCTATATTTTATATATTATTGCAACAGTGTCCAGATTCAAGTTCCATACAAAGTTATTGTGTTGGAAGTACAAACAAAGTCAGACGTGATGCGGAGGAAGCATGTAGCTTCATGAGATCCACAACATTCCGTAAATGTCATCAACTGGTAATATACGTTACTCTATAATATACGTTGA
Source organism: Mactromeris polynyma (assembly GCA_032209605.1). NCBI lineage: Eukaryota > Metazoa > Mollusca > Bivalvia > Venerida > Mactridae > Mactromeris > Mactromeris polynyma. The sequence goes on from JASFXZ010000013.1 coordinate 6,454,516, forward strand.
TCTATAATATACGTTACTGTATAATATACGTTACTCTATAATATACGTTACTCTATAATATATGTTGATCTATAATTAACGTTACTCTGTAATTTACGTTGCTCTGTCATATAAGTTACTTGTAACAAACGTTACTATATAATATACGTTGATCTATAATTTACTTTACTCTGTAATATAAGTTACTCTATAATATACGTTGATCTATAATTAACGTTACTCTGTAAATTACGTTGCTCTGTCATATAAGTTACTTGTAACATACGTTACTCTATAATATACGTTGATCTATAATTTACGTTGCTCTGTCATAAAAGTTACTCTATAATATACGTTGATCTATAATTTACGTTGCTCTGTCATATAAGTTACTTGCAACATACGTTACTCTATAATATACGTTGATCTATAATTTACGTTGATCTATAATATACGTTGATCTATAATATACGTTACTCTATAATATACGTTGATCTATAATATACGTTACTCTATAATATACGTTACTCTATAATATACGTTACTCTATAATATACGTTACTCTATAATATACGTTACTCTATAATATACGTTGATCTATAATATACGTTACTCTATAATATACGTTACTCTATAATATACGTTACTCTATAATATACGTTACTCTATAATATACGTTGATCTGTAATTAACGTTACTCTGTAAATTACGTTGCTTTGTGATATAAGTTACTTGTAACATACGTTACTCTATAACATACGTTACTCTATAATATACGTTATTCTATACTTCGCTGCGCCCCATACACAGGCCTCTAAGTCACATTTGTTATTCTTTAACATACATAACTTTGTCAATACTATAGTACTGTGTTACATACGTTACCCGGTTACAAATGTTACTCACTCAAATGCGTCACTCTGTTACATACGTGTCAGAATATTGTTGAGGTCCGAATTTAGTACTTCTTTGCGGTACATTGCATTTTGTTAAGTAAATCTTAATCGTCATACTTGAGTTACCAACATTGATTGGTGCATTTGACTCTTAATACAGAATTATAACTAAATTACATTTAAATTGACTTCATTTTCTGGATTGACGTCACCCATAGTCACCAAAACTTTGAATGCTTGCGCAGGTTCGTGGGTCTTTCATGTGAAAAAATAACAGTATTCAGTCTTGAATAATTAAGGTACTAGAAGGCATGAATATAATATTTATTTATTTATTTGATTAGTGTAGGCACGTGTAGCCAGTAACTCGAGTAAATGTCTCTCATTTAAGGTAACGGTTATCACCGATTTTCTCAAACGCATCTTTCGTATAACTTACGGTCACTGGATTTATCATTCATCTTTTATTTCATGGTCATACGTGTTTAGGTTGACGTCAATGTATGGTTTAGTATGTGTATGAACTATTATTGTGGCGCGGATTCTGGTGACGACAGAGAGGCGGTGAAATGTTTCTATACCGAAGCCTACGCTCGGGAATGTACGTCACAAGGTGTCATCGTTCAATGGAGATCTTTGAGCATGTGCCGTAAGTTCATACTTTATATTACCTACTAAGTCTGGTCAAAGGTTTCCGAAGACTTACAAATAAATGAAGATACTTGCCAATAACTGGTAAACAATCTTGTATACCATTCAAGGGAGCTAACTCGCCGTTTTCGTATTTTGGGATTCTTCACATCATAAAATTAAAAAAAAGAGCTTCTTGTTTTTTTAACAAGCGGGCTATTTTATAAGTTTTGTCTGTTAGTAATATAGTATTAAAACATATTTTCAATCGGGTATACATTGCAATGGTTTCTATTAGAGATGCTTTACCCAATGTAACAACAATACTGGATGAAGTCAATTCAAACACTGTACGTTCAGATGAGCCAGATACATCTTTAAGAAACAATGGTACAAATATTGTTCAAACAATACCTCTATGTCAATATTATATTTACAGCGAAGGAATGCCCAAAGGGCCTCGTGTACTCTGACTGTGCTTCCCCGTGTCCAAGAACGTGTCAAAGTCTGCACAATGTGATGCCGGAATCCTGTATGGACGAGTGTGTATCAGGATGTGAGTGTCCAGCTGGGCAGTTTTACCAGGATGGACAATGCGTAGAACCAACAGAATGCCAATGTGAATTTAACCATAAAAAATTCGACAACGCTGCTGTCATTAAAGTCGAATGCAATAAATGGTGAATATTATTTATTATATATCAAAATTAAAACAGTAATTTTAATAATTCACTACATAGGCTTGCAGATCCAGGACACGTTTGAGAAAAGTTGCAATACAGTGTTTTAGAGTACTTCTATATTGACGCTTTAACTTGCCGTTTTCTAAAAATATATTTTTGACATATTGTGATAGAAAATATGACAATGTACCTTTAAGTTCGGTTTATATCAGATCCTATGTTTTATCTGGTGGCTTACCAGCACTTGCATTTGCTTTAAATGCTGTTATCATTTCACCCACTAGTGATAGCACTTATACATTCATATTTCCTTAAAATGTGTTCCCTTTGACCTCCTTAAGTGCCTTTTGTTTTGTGGATTGTTGATTTCCCGGATGTCTGCGTGGGGAGGCACTGTCTTGTGTATGTGGCGTTCCCTGTAGTTACGTTTTCTCTCTCTTTTATATCCCTCGAAACTGTTTTTGTTGTTCCCCATTCAAGTTCCCTTTAAATGTATTATATACCCTTCCACATTCTTTATTTAATTTCGTCCCATAAGGATCTGTTTTGTGAATTTATTCGCGTGCCAGAAACAGTGAGAAGCTCTCAGTTCTACACAAGTCAAGTTGTGTATTTAAGTGGTAATAAAAGAGGGTAAATGAAAACACGTCGAAATGAAACTGATGAGTTGGTGTTTTGCCCCGTATTTCAACGGTTCTGTACAGTAATCAGTTGACCTTACCCGTGTTCCTGGGTTACCAATCAGTACTAACCAGTGTTCCTGGGTTACCAATCAGTACTAACCAGTGTTCCTGTGTTACCAACCAGTACTAACCAGTGTTCCTGGGTTACCAACCAGTACTAACCAGTGTTCCTGGGTTACCAACCAGTACTAACCAGTGTTCCTGTGTTACCAACCAGTACTAACCAGCGTTCCTGGGTTACCAATCAGTACTAACCAGTGTTCCTGGGCTACCAATCAGTACTAACCAGTGTTCCTGGGCTACCAATCAGTACTAACCAGTGTTCCTGGGCTACCAATCAGTACTAACCAGTGTTCCTGGGCTACCAATCAGTACTAACCAGTCTTCCTGGGTTACCAACCAGTACTAACCAGTGTTCCTGGGTTACCAATCAGTACTAACCAGTGTTCCTGGGTTACCAACCAGTACTAACCAGTGTTCCTGGGTTACCAACCAGTACTAACCAGTGTTCCTGTGTTACCAACCAGTACTAACCGGTTCTTCCGCAAGTAGCTGAGAACCGCTCCACTTGAATCAGAGGTGGCTTTGTCTGTTTTATCGTCAGTCAAAGTTAAGGAGAAAATCTGCATTACCCGAGATTCGAACCTAAGTCTACCATATGGTCAATCAAGTTTGCTATTAACTGAAATAACTAAGCGGGCAAAATGTATGTTGAATAATATTTATTAAACAAAAAATGACACACTTCAATCCATATCGATTTTATTAAATAGGACCGGTCCATGATTATAGTATATATAGATCGTAGTTAATTTTTTGTAAGGATTTATTGTTCAGCATGTTGCAAGAAACATTATTTCATTTAACTTACCGGAAGACATCATTCTATCTACGCCGTTTATCTTTTATAAAAAAAATTGTTCTATATTTCAGCACGTGCTATATGGGGAAATGGAAATGCACAGAAGATAAATGCAGTTCTTCATGTATCTATTTTGGAATGTCCCACGTAAAAACATTCGACGGATTATTTTATCAAATGGAAGCTGCCCCGTGCGGTTACAATTTAGTTGAGGTAAACTTTCTTGTTCAATTGTGAAGTAAGAATATTGACCAAAATATGCAAATTGGATTTAGACAAATTCTGACTGTTCTGTGTAAAACATTATTGTTAAATTATACCATCAAAATATATTTGTTGTTGCCGGACAATAGTTACATGACATTCGTGAATAATCGTACAAGTCCGTAAATGATCGTATACGAAATACAAACAGCGACTTTCAATATTCAATACAATACAATACGTTTATTTAGGCATTAAACAGTTTTAAGAGACAAAGTGTGAATTGAGAAATGAAATGTTATGGAACAGTTACAAAAAGTCTTCCAAACATTTAACACTTAAAGTAATCCAAGTATTGTTCACAGAGCTGTGAGCTTTCTTTTTAACATAGCGAAATAAATATATACTCTGAACATTGAATCACGCACATAGTGCGATTTCTAAATTTGTTATAAAATAACTCAGGATACACGATAGTATTGCATGTGTACGCAACATGAATGCTACATTTCATGACAATCGACATTTTTCATAAAAATTGAGTTTCAAAAGTAAATAAATGAAATTAAAAAAACATGGTTGGTAAGAAATTGTGGGGTTTTGAAATGTACTGTGTATATTTTGCCAAGTATATATGGAGGCTTTTTGATTTTGAAGACATAATATGATCAAGGTATTTCATCTTAATTCTCGGTAAAAGAGCCAAACGAAGAGGGCGCTCAATAGACAGATAGTTTATTCCGAAATATTAGGCATACTGCCCATGTTTTTATGTTAACAAACAATGCAAATATATATACAGAAAGAACGAAATATTATACATTGGTCAATGGGCAATACTATCATTTGACATTATATAAATCACAATATATTAATCAAAACATTTCGTTGAAACAATGTTTAAAGTAATCGAATATTGAGGAGAAAATATAATACAAATGTATTACTTAATTATAATACAAATTATTTCTTAGGATAAAAGCTTTATGAAAAAATAATGACACGATTGTTTGTATATACAATATATGTATACTTATCACGTTCTCACTCGACATAACGGACAGGGGTAACACTTTATGTCCCATTCGCATTTCCTCGAATGGCGGATAAATAGAATATACTAGGGATGTTAACGAATGGCAATTTTGGTATTCGAACATTCGACCTTCTTATCTAATAATACATTTGAAACTCGAAGTTTAACGTTATGCTTATCAATTTTGTGTTTTAAACTGATCACTTCAGTTGGAAAAAAATCCCCACGATTACTAATATTTTCATGGCATATGCGTCATCACCAGAGTGTTATATCTCTCTTGCCCCCAAATATACAACACGACATGTCAATTAACACCTGTAGATATTATTTTCACGCGTAAAATGTTATTCCATCGGATAATGCCCATCATTGAAATTAAGTACACTTGCATTCAGCTTTTATATTGTCGAACTTCCTAAGAATATACACATTTAATGATGTTTAACTGAAACGCTGCTTCATATAAAAACCATACATACATAATTTCAGCCCTCAGCAGACGCTGTAACCGAGGACTCACGTGCTGCTCTGGTAATCCGGGCATTTCATGAAAACTGTGGCGAAGAAATGAGTGGCCGAAATTGCATTTCCGGTGTACGTGTGGAAACGCAGGGAGAAATAGTGACGATTCAAGGTGACATTGTCAAAATCAATGGACAGGATTATACGTCATACATAAAGGAACAACCATTTTTGTCTCGGAATTTGTACGTGAAACAAGCTACATCATTGTTTATGATGGTTAGAGGATTTGGATTCAGAGTTCTTTATGGTTTTAGAAGAATATACATCAGCGTGGACCCCTTCTATGATAATAAGGTACTGTATAAATGATCCGGTGTAATTAAACAGTTTACTTTTCCCTAACAACAACATGATGCACGTGAAAACAGCTGCATTGATTAATTCTTCATAATAATTGAGCGCCGCTGTTCGATTTCCAACGTCTTCTTTAAGTAACGTCATTTCCAGAAAACGTCACATGTGACGTCACTATGTACTGACAGTAAGCAATATTTGCCCCATACGGCAATATGAAACGAAGTGACTATATGGAGTGAATATTGTTTCCTGCTTGCACATAGTGACGTCACATGTTATCTTGAAAGGACGTCACTTACAGAAGAGGTTGTAAAACCCATAGCAGCGCTCTTAAGTACATCGATAAACAACACTGTTCAGTCGTTTCATTTATGTAGAAACATGTTATAACAAATCGCGTATCATTACATTTTCCCCCGCTGCTGAAAAGGACCTTAGTTAAATATGGACAAAAAATGTTTATCTATTTTGAACAAACATTTTGCAAAGACTCACAAAATTCTAAATCTATCTTATATAATATAATATAGTAGTAGTCATTCGAATTCATCGGGTCCGATATTTTATTTCGAATAATACATGGTTTCGAATAGCCCATTTCTATTCGACGTGCCATAGGAGAAGATACATCGGGACACAATATTTATTTCGGATAATACCAAGTATTCGGATAGAAGGTTGCCGAATGAACGAGATCCGACTGTATAACATTTTGAATATTGTTGCCATAGGTACAAGGTTTATGTGGAAAATTCAACTATATAACTGACGATGATTGGCTGGCCCCTAATGGTATCACCGAGAAAAAAGCTGGAACCTTTGTTGCTCACTATATGAACCCGCCAAATTGTGCGAAGCAAGAAGATCGCCCATCCTCACTGCCTTGCTCAAACGAAAGGGTAAGTCCAGTGAGCTATCAGTTTGTTTATCAACGTAACAAGTTAATCTCTCTTTAGATAAAAAACAATTCCCGACAAGAGGGTATATGACAAGCCAACTGATTCCGAGTTCCGGGAAATATACTTGTGTCAGGTTTTTAATAGATCCCGGAAGTGGATAATTCAATATCTCACACTGTGTGATTGTAGACAAAAATGCTCGACTCTAGAATTGGAAATTATACCCAAACAATTCTGGGTCAGCCCTTCCCCTCCCACTGGAGCAAATAGTGATAGGTGCTTTAACTCATATTACAATTAACAAATGTTACGTTACGAAAGATATATAGAACAAGATGTCTATGTATGACGTGTGATCGAAGTGAAATTTTATTTTTATTGTTAGAATGGAATGTTCTATTTTCTTTTATGGGGATATGTGTTAGTTCTGTGTTTGTCTGCTAACACTCGTCCACTACAGTTAGGGTGCATCAATGACTCTTCAGTGTTAAACGTTCAAACGCCATAGAGTATTGTCAAACGGATGACCGAAAACCGTCTGATATAATATACAGTAAACCTCGATGATAAGACCACCTTTGGGACGCTAGAAAAACTGGTCTTCTTATTGAGGTGGTCTTAATATTAATATTGAGGTTTAATTAAGAGCAGTGAATATGGACTTGAACATTGTGTTCTTAATTTCGAGGTGGTCTTATTATTGAGGTGGTCTTTAAGTGAGCTTTCACTGTACATGTTTCCAAATAAAAAATACAGTAAACCTCAGTAATAAAACCACCATTGGGACCCTTTCTAAACGGGTCTTCTTATTGAGATGGTCTTAATATTGAGGTCGAATAAAGAGCAAAACAGTGAAAATGGACTTGAAAATTGTCTTCTTAATATTGAGGTGGTCTTAATATTGAGATGTTCTTAAAGTGAAGATTACTGTACTCCAATCTACAAAATACATTGTCAGATCAGTCAAGTCTTATATGACAGTCATTTACAGAGGCATTACATATTTCATGTAATGATGCAAGTAAAAACTTTTTTTATATATTTACTTTACGAATGAAATTCATGCCGACGAACACATTTTTATTTTGCTGAATTTGACAAAATTTGCAATAAATCACACATTTCACTCACTCATCACTTCGTCGACCATATTTCCTTGTCTCTGTATAACTCGAGGTATAAACTGGTGATTGTAACAACTCAGGCGCGAAATATAAAAATAAATAAACCTTTATGATGTTATGAAACCTGATGTCATTCCCTGTACGTAATTTAAACGAATCGGAAGATCCTGAATACTTTGTCAAAATCCCTAGTTTCGTTTTGGCGTTGTATAGGCTACTTTCGGTTTCAAAAACTTACAGAAAGAAAACAAAAATTTGCAATGGATGGGTGGAATATACCATGTACCCAATGGAGAAGAGGAAAATAATGTAATGCCTCTTTAAAACTCTTACATGAGCTGTGGAATTCATCGTTTGTTCTAAATTGTAAGAATATCGATAGTGATGTTGAATTTTTGCTTGATGTTTAGTTCACGTTTTCCAAGACTAGCTGCAGACCTCTTCGAGATACCGATGATCTTTGGAAACGTTGCCGTGACCTGGTGGATTTCAACGAATTCTATCAGAGGTGTGTGGATGACGTATGTTCTGTGAGTTCTCTTGACAACACGGATCCGGGTTGCGTCCTCATGGCCGTGGTTGCTAGGGAATGCGCCTTACAAGGGGCCGTGATCAACGACTGGCAAGAACATCCAAGCCTCAATGGACAGTGTAGTAAGTATGCCAGTGATCAACAAAAATTTTAATTAAAGTATAGTAAATTAAAAGCGTTTGGACCTTTCTAAATACATAATTGTTTGCCTTACACTTTTAGTTTTAACAATTCAGTATCCTTATATGCCAAAGAGTAATGTATATATTTCCAACATTTTGTCAAATTTCCCCATCGGTAAAATCAATTTCACCAGTTATTTTTCTTCGTCCAAATATAAATATCGGTGCCACTCAAAACAATCTATAAAACAGTACATTCACCCAGGTTTGCTTAATTTATCTTGCAACCCAACAATAAATTTGGTAATATGAGGTTCTGTAAATACCCCAATTTTGCAATTTACGACGCAAATTTCCTGTTTCATGAGACCCATTTTTACTTCCCCCAAAATCTGAAAAAGGGCTGAAAATAAAACGGAAAGTTGCTGTCTTAGAATTTTGTTTCTGAGAAAAACGCAATAAAGATGACGTCATGTTTTCACATTATGACGTCATGTTTTCACATTAATTGCGACAACTAGTTGAAACATTTCAGTAACAAAATATGATTCAGCGGCGAGCAGAAGCAAAACAATTATCGGTAGACATTAAGACGGGCCCCTTTTATTACGGAAAAGAATAATATTTTTTTTATACATTTATTTGTTAAGTACTACTGTATCTGAAACATGTTTGCTGTATTTAATTTGTGAAATTTGTAGATCTAGTCTTGATGACCATATTAAAAGTGCTGTAATTCCCTAAAAATATGTCGTTTTTGCAATAGTAGTGACCTACAAATATCCCTGCTTTCAGAAATGTTAATATCTCAATGTCGCCCAGATATGTCATTTGGGCCAAAAATCTCAGAGAATGATGGACACATTTAACGATAAAAACATCAAACATTTCATTTGTAAAGAGTTTACAATAAAATTACGATTTAAGTTAAATTGTTTATTTTAAAAATTCTGTCACAATTTAGAGTGAAGTTATATGAACGAGTTATAATTATGCATCTATTTCAGGTTCCATGGCTAAATGTTCGGCGTCCGGAGGCTTGAAATACCGTGAATGTTGTTCAGCGTGCAATGCCCATTGCCGAGATATGGAAATCACAGATAATACGTGTAACGAAGAATGTATTCCTGGATGCATGTGTCAACCTGGTGAAATGATGGACGACAATGGAGAATGCGTTAAGATGGACCAATGTACCTGTTATGATAAATATGCAAACAAAGGTGACAGAATCAGAGAAGCTGGTGACGTCATTGAGCGCAACTGTAATCATTGGTAGGTATATAGGGTTCCCCACTACAAATTTAAAACTAATTAACAAAATACATGACCTGTCTAACTGGCTTCGATATTAATGCTGTATAAAGAGAATGTGACACATATATAAATACCAGAGAGTGATTAGAAAAGGGAAGGCACAACATTTAGATGCAACGAAGACAGTGATTGGACAGGTGAAGGAACACTGTAAGATGCAACGAAGACAGAGATTGGACAAGTGAAGGAACACTGTAAGATGCAACGAAGACAGTGATTGGACAAGTGAAGGAACACTGTAAGATGCAACGAAGACAGTGATTGGACAAGTTAAGGAACACTGTAAGATGCAACGAAGACAGTGATTGGACAAGTTAAGGAACACAACTTAGATGCAACAAAGACAGTGATTGGACAAGTTAAGGAACACAGTTAGATGCAACGAAGACAGTGATTGGACAAGTTAAGGAACACAGTTAGATGCAACACAGTAAGTGATTGGACAAGTTAAGGAACACAGTTAGATGCAACGAAGACAGTGTTTGGACAAGTTAAGGAACACAGTTAGATGCAACGAAGACAGTGATTGGACAAGTTAAGGAACACAGTTAGATGCAACGAAGACAGTGATTGGACAAGTTAAGGAACACAGTTAGATGCAACGAAGACAGTGGTTGGACAAGTGACGGAACACAGTTAGAGGCAACAAAGACAGTGATTGGACAAGTTAATGAACACAGTTAGATGCAACAAAGACAGTGATTGGACAAGTTAAGGAACACAGTTAGATGCAACAAAGACAGTGTTTGGACAAGTTAAGGAACACAGTTAGATGCAACAAAGACAGTGATTGGACAAGTTAAGGAACACAGTTAGATGCAACAAAGTAAGTGATTGGACAAGTTAAGGAACACAGTTAGATGCAACGAAAACAGTGATTGGACAAGTTAAGGAACACAGTTATATGTAACGAAGACAGTGATTGGACAAGTTAAGGAACACAGTTAGATGCAACGAAGACAGTGATTGGGCAAGTGAAGGAACACAGTTAGATGCAACAAAGACAGTGATGGGACAAGTGAAGGAACACAGTTAGATGCAACAAAGACAGTGATGGGACAAGTGAAGGAACACAGTTAGATGCAACAAAGACAGTGATTGGACAGATCAAGGAAGACAATCCAAATACCACAAAAAAGCGAATGGATTCAGCATTTGTCAGCATGCAATCACCTATAACTAGAACCTATGATATGATCGTCATCGCTCGACAGAGCAAAGTATATATGTATTTTTGCGCTGTCGTCCGGCGAACATTATACCATAGGACTTCCACCACATGTGGAGTTGAAGAGACAATAGTAACAATGTCGTATGATTTCCTGAATGTAAATTCTGAGGTAAATGTAATATCGTGGCATTATGGCCATTGGAGTCTCTTGAGTTTATTCATGACCAGTCGCCGCTGTACGTTGGCGCAAAGTTTGGTTTTCATTTGCGCTGTCGTCCGGCGGTCATTGGTACTGAATTTGTACACTATTCTGGATCAAAGTTAAACCGACAAATCACTTCTCTTGTTTCTGTCAAGAATGGACCATTGGCAGTTTGTAGGTGATTAGTTTATATGGATTAACAGAGAAATATAGAGATTGATAGAGCACTGGAAATATATGAATATTTGCTAGGATGCATAGAGCTTTATTGGAGACCAGAGATATTCGTATATTCAAGGAAGTATTGAGCTTTATCGGAGACCAGAGATATTCGTCTATTCAAGGAAGTATAGAGCTTTATTGCAGGCCGAAAAAAAACACGTTAACGCAGGGATCTTAGGGGTTTGATAGGATATTTGGAGTACATGCATATGATTATACAAGGAAGTAAAGAGTTTGATAGCAGATCGTTTGGAGAATTTGGTGCTTAATGTTTCCTGAATTATTGGGACATTATTTTCCCTGATAGTTTTGTTTTGTGTGAATGCTTGTTTTATCGGAATATTTGAACACTTAGTGATATCGAATATCACAATTGAAATGAAGATAGTATGTCCAGGTATGTATGGGAATAGTTAACTAGCTACGGAGATAGGATATAATTTATGAGCGAGCCTACACATGAAGGCGGGCCGTTAATGAATAATGGACGTCAATACACCATGCACCATTATGTTCTGCTTTGATTTATATCTTGTGTGCGTATAACGTTTCACCAGCAAAAAAGTTGTGAACATGATGGTATATCCTGTGATAATGTTTGCAAGTAGGACAATGGCTGCCGGACGTGGTTGCAAAGTGCAGATAACGTTTGCGCTGTCGTACGGTAGGAATTGTCTGCTTGAATTTCACACATCATGGAGTGGATCAGCGAAACAAGACGACGGAATACCTTTGACACTATCATGAATATGAAATCAACTTCAGCTCACCAGTTATTGTAATTAAATCAGTTGTCGAGAGTAGAGCGCATGACTCATAGCCCGTAGGTCGTGAGGGCGTGGCATACATACTACCTAAATTGGGTGATAGTACTTGTTAGTAACCCAGGCTGGAGCACAGGAGACTGTCGCGAGTTCTCTCTCTTTACTGCGTGTACTAGGTATGCATATACTATAGAAGGGATAAAGGGAGAGAACTCGTGACCATCTAATGTGGGCCGAAGTCAAGAAGAGTGATAAACATGAGTTGTAAACTTGTAAAAAATAAACAAAAATAAACTATTACGAAACTAACGACAGTTAAAATGATATTTTTCTTGTGTGCACTATTTCATAATATTGAATATTGCTACACATTTAGGATACTGTCCACATCGTGTTTACTAATATTTTTCTAAAACTCATTTGAATGCTGACTCCTACGTTGTCGTATAAAGCCATGTAACGCGTCTCTCTGTGAGACACATAAGTAATAGGTGTATAAGATAATTAACATTCGTTTTATACATTTTTACCAATCAGTACATGCGTAGATGGTGCGTGGGAGTGCGCTGTAATACCGGACTGCTTCACAGACATATCCTGTCCACGTAATCAAGTGTACCTAGAAGATAGCACTGTATGCCAGACGACTTGTGAAAGTTACGGTATGGATTGTGGTAAAGGTTATATATTCAGCGGATGCGGCTGTCCTAGAAATCAAACAATGTCACCAGATGTAAGTTACATTATATATAAATGCCACCAAACACTTAAAAATGAGTCGCTGTAAATAGTACTCAATGCACTTAAGCACGTGACTCCCTTGACCAGTTAATATGGTGAAAACATAAAGATTGTAAAGCGATATATATCGACACTGCACTTTGCCTAATGAAAAGAAAATCTAAATTAATATTGAATGTGTATGGATAAAAAAATATTTTAAGGAAGATACGAACATCCTACGTTTTGAATTGACTCGTCCATATAAATATAACACATTACCCTTGCAGGCGCGTATCGTGCCATACTCGAATACTCGTTCGAGTACACTTTGAAAATGAAATCCAGACTTTTGAAAATCAATACACGTAATAATATGCAAGAAAAACGTATGAAAGGGGGTTAACACGTGATGTTCTTTCAAAATAAAGTAAACAAATACACACCAGATCGCACCATCTTCTTGTTTTTCATATTTTCCCTTCGAGTAAACTCAGCACTAGTCACGCTACGCCCCTGGCATGGGGGTCGCTATAGTCATTCAATATTCTTAAAGAGTGTGTAAAGTTTGTGTATTTCATGCGTAAATCATGTTTATTTCCAATGTAATTCGTGTCTATTTCATATTTGATACGTAAATCGTGTTTATTTCCAATGTAATTCGTGTCTATTTCATATTTGATACGTAAATCGTGTTTATTTCCAATGTAATTCGTGTCTATTTCATATTTGATACGTAAATCGTGTTTATTTCCAATGTAATTCGTGTCTATTTCATATTTGATACGTAAATCGTGTTTATTTCCAATGTAATTCGTGTCTATTTCATATTTGATACGTAAATCGTGTTTATTTCCAATGTAAGTCGTGTCTATTTCATATTTGATACGTAAATCATGTTTATTTCCAATGTAATTCGTGTCTATTTCATATTTGATACGTAAATCGTGATTTTGTTTCGTGCGTAAATTGTGCTTCAAAAATACATTTTCGTGCAAATTCTATATTTAGTTTGTAAATAATAATTTTATTTCGAGTGTAAATCGCGTTTATTTCAAATGCGCATAGTGAGTATTTCTTATTTCCTGTACGTTGTTTGGTGTATTTGTTTCATATGCCAATCGTATTCTCGTACATGTTGTTATTATTTTATCAACGTTTGTGAAATAAACTATTTGGAATTTAGAATGAATATTGAAATAGTCATTTATTTGAAGATTTAAATAAATTTAATTCAATTGTTTTCTTGTTTTCTAGGGAACTTGTGTGTCTCTGAATAAGTGCCCCTGTCAGTACGGTGCTGAATGGTATCAAGTAGGAAAGGCTGTTAAATCTGGATGTAAAGAACTGTAAGTGTTTATGTGTTTACTTCGGCAGATAATTAATTTTCATACTACTTGATAAACGACAAACAGAATTGTTTAACATAATCAAACACCATTGTTTATACTCTGTGTCATTTGGCACTAGCACATGTATACGTTATTTGACACAAGCACATATATCATTTATTTGACACAAGCACATATATCAGTTATTTGGCACTAGCACATGTATACGTTATTTGACACAAGCACATATATCATTTATTTGACACAAGCACATATATCATTTATTTGGCACTAGCACATGTATACGTTATTTGACACTAGCACATGCATAAGTTATTTGACACAAGCACATATATCAGTTATTTGACACTAGCACACATATCAGTTATTTGACACTAGCACCTATTAGTTATTTGTAACTAGTCCATATATCAGTTATTTGACACTAGCACATATATCAGCTATTTGACACAAGCACATATATCAGTTATTTGACACTAGCACACATATCAGTTATTTGACACAAGCACATATATCAGTTATTTGACACTAGCACACATATCAGTTATTTGACACAAGCACATATATCAGTTATTTGACACTAGAACACATATCAGTTATTTGACACAAGCACATATATCAGTTATTTGACACTAGCACCTATTAGTTATTTGTAACTAGCCCATATATCAATTATTTGACACTAGCACATATATAAGTTATTTGACACTAGTCCATATATCAGTCATTTGACACTAGCACATATATACGTTATTTGACACAATCGCATATATGAGTTATTTGACACTAGCACATATATCAGTTATTTGACACAAGCACATATATACGTTATTTGACACTAGCACATATATCAGTTATTTGACACTATCACATACTTCATTTATTTGACACTAGCACATATATCAGTTATTTGACATTAGCACATCTATCAGTTATTTGACATTAGCACATTTATCAGTTAATTGATATAAACACATATATCAGCTATTTGACATTTGCACATATATACGTTATTTGACAATAGCACATATATCAGTTATTTGACATTAGCACATATATACGTTATTTGACCATATTACATATTATCAGTTATTTGACATTAGCACATATATCAGTTATTTGACATTAGCACATATATACGTTATTTGACACTAGTACATATATACGTTATTTGACTTTAGCACATACAGCAGGTAGTCTGTAATTTGACATAAGCGTACATCAGTTATTTGACACTTAGTCTAGCACATATATCAATTAGTATGTTTTTTGACATTAGCATACATCAGATATTTGACACTAGCACATACATCACTTATTTTACACTAACATACGTATCAATTATTTGACACATACCTATATTTAGAAAATAAAGTGACATTATGTTGGAAGAATTAGCATGATTGAAGTTTGATATTACTTTCAGACGATGTGAAGGACGAGACTGGGTCGTGGTTAAAGATGAGGATTGTCCAGGTGGGTAAACAAAGACCGGTTGGTGTATGCATAAAATGTCATTAGCGACGCATAGCGCCGGACCGCCTATCCAACCTGCAGTGGTCGAACCGCGAATTTTAAACACAATGTCTTAATTAATTATGAGTGCTAGTTAGTAACTCAAGAAGCGGTCATCGAGAGTGATTAATAAAATTATATTGTAAACCTTAAATGTTAATAAATCTCAAATAAAGTTATGCCTCTTGTGAATTTTCTATGCATGCTTTTTAGTATGAAGGGACATAAATGGTAGCCATTCAATTTGATTTCAGATAGAAAAATGTGTCTATGTATCTATATCATTGTCGACATAACATGTTGTATGTTATTGCTGTAGGTACTTGCTGGGCGGCTGGAGATCCACATTTCAGCACATTTGATGGACGTCATTACTCCTTCCAGGGTGCATGCTCGTACACGCTTGCACGCGACTCCACGTCAGCTGGACAGTTTGATGTGACCGTAGAAAACATGCCATGTGGCACATCAGGTACAATGTTTTGTCATCTGTAGCGTATGCATAAAAAGTCTGTACAAGCTCTCCAGAACATGCTGTCAAGTGGGCCTTACTTTTCCCTACTTTTTGACCTGCTCCATAATTTTCTTGAAAGAGCCCAACTAACGCTACTTTTTTTCAAATATGAGGTGTTAACTCATGATATTTATTTCACTTGCATGAAGAACAGAAGTACAGTACGGTGAAATTTTACCATTTTTGAATCATCCCTACTATCCCTAGGCAATAAAACGTTTGCCCTACTTTTTAAAAATATAGCCCTACTTTATCCCCACTTTTTGAACAAAAATATTTTACTGTCAGAACAAGCACTTCTGTTCACCAATCAGTGTTCCCGTATGGACATTTCTATTACAAATGTAACCTCTCTACAACAACATTATCTAACAACAGTCACAATTTGCATCTCCTAAAGTGTGTTCTTCAAGAGAGATTGCACCGTATTTTCTAACAAATAAATCAGATTTTTAAAGAAGAAAGTTACATTTAAATTAATGGTTACTTTGACATCAAATGTTGAGTCTTGTAATTATTTAGCCGAGATTTCAGTTTGTCGTTTCGCTTTACCTTAATTTTCATGCGGCATCACCTTACGTCAAAACGACACCTTAGGGAATATATGAAATCGACTGCAGCGCCCTCTGTATTGCCCTGCGATATTGCGGGGGTAAAATCAATAACTCAACCGTAGAGCAATCAATTTTGCCTGAATTAAGATGCGTTATAAATGAGGAAATTATCGGTCCAGAAAATAAAAAATACTTGAGCCGTCACTCAGCTGTTGTTAATCTTGTAACATTTCCAATACATTTAATAGCAACAGGGTTTACGCATTGTTCAACCGTGACATATTTGGCAGATGGCGTTAAATCATTGAATTATTGATCATACGTTCACATACCACTCGGTAACGTGACGTTGGTCTCTTACAAGATTTTTTTTAAACCGAGAACCCCGCATGTTACACACGTGTTGGTGGCATGCCATATGAGGCATACTGATTTATTCAACTAATATCACAGAAATTTAAAAGTATCACAAGAAAATAAATATATCACAAACTGTCATACCATGAAAGATATTTCATTATCATTTAAATATCAAAGATTATTGCAGTTCATAACAAACGACCGTATTCAACGATTATATGAGTGCTGCTCTGGGGTTTCCAACCTCTTCTATAAGTGACGTCATTTCAAGAAAACGTCACATGTGATGTCACTATATGCAAGCAGGAAACAATATTTACTCCATATGGTCACATTGTTTTCACATTGCCATATGCGGCATATATTGCTTACTGTCAGTACATGATGACGTCACATAGGTTGGAAATCGTACAGCGACGCTTATATCATGTTATACAGATACTCGTTGGTAGTCTAAAGATTATGATATTGGGCCGTGCCCAACACGGTTCTTTGAGTATATTATTCATTTTATAGCCCGCCCGGTTAGGTCGGGCTGTAGAGTGCTCGACATTTACCCGGGAGGTCCGGTATCGATACCCGGACAGATCATTCCCTGACATTTAGTAAAGGTCATTTGTTCCCCACCTCTGATTCATGATGGAGGTTGTCAGCTGCTTGTGGGAGGGCAAGTTAGAACTGGTTGCTAATTAATTCCAGGAAAACTGACTATGTCAACTGACCACAACGTATAACTGCAAATAAATGGCGTTTACACACAATAAAACAAATACAATATATAGAGTATGACGATATAACAGTTACCAGGTTAAAAAACAACATTTTAGTGCAGTTGTTATACATTAGATAAAGTTGATTTTATATCACTTTTGTACAAGATTGTTACACATATATAAAAATGTAATCTATGTACAAAACCACTTATTCTGAGTAATAAGAGAAAGGAGAAAAGAAATAAAAAAATAAAAAAAACACAAAAACACATACATAGAGTTAGTATCAATATTGACCTAAGTTGTTCCTTATGGTCGGCCAAGACCCTTCTCTGAACCCTGTTCCTATACATGTTTGCCCTTGCACCTCCTCAGTACCTAATGTTGTGTAGACTGTTGTTTTCCCGGGGGTCAGTGTGTGAAGGTGACGTTCCCTAGAACAACTTATTCTCCCTTTTATATAAAACCCCTCGCTTATATAATAATAAACTTTCATTTATACATGTGTACAACAAATCTTAAAGAGTACACTTATATATTTCAGGTGTCACGTGTACTAAGAGTGTCAATATTCGTCTTTTTGGAGTCAATGTGAAACTTCTTAGAGGAATGGCGCCGAAAATTGACAACTTCACAATTAGTGGAAACATGTACAAATCTAAAGGTTTGGTCATCTCTCGATCAGGACTTTGGTGGTTCGTGTACTCATCCAAACTGAAGCTTACAGTGCAGTATGATGAAGGTAAGATATTGTTACGGAGGACCAGAGGGGACTTCTCTATTGAAAGTTCCCACATCTACAATATTTACCTCCCCTGTTCTTAATGATCAGCCATTTTCTTAGGCAAAACTGATAAGCACTGATAGGAGTTATTTCCAGATATGAGATAATTGAGAAAATACCAAGATAATTTGCATGTGACAACCACTTTTTCTTCACCTTACTGAGCTAACTGCCCACATGAGCATACATAATAAGTTATTTTGTTCATGTCTGTTTAGTTTATCATCGTTTACATTATATTCCCTATAAACGTTAAGGAAATTTGCCTATCAATATGGCCGACAATTCAGAACAAGGGAGGTAAATATTGTAAATGTTGGAACTATCTATTGAAGATAATATATGGTTCAGAATTACTGTGACAATATTAAAACTCGTTTTGAATTTTGCTTTTGATTGATAATACAAACATCCTGTCTGCTCATTGCGCTAAATTGCACACACGGAAAAATGTATATGAAAATGGTAAAATATGTGGGTCATTCTCTGAGAACTTATGGCCCATATTTATACCAATCTGGAATATATCTATTAAACTATTCTCTACTATAGGTACTCGAGTGATGATGCATCTCGATACAAAATGGCGAGGTAATGTTGAAGGTTTATGCGGCGACTTTGATGGACGACAACAAAATGATTGTGGATTCAACATTGTCGATCACGGAAATAGCTGGAAGACGAGCAGTAGATGTCCTGATGTGAAGACACCAAGTCCCCGAGAACAAGAACCATGCTTTGTAAGATTTGTATTAACTGTTGTTGTATAATTATGTTCGTTTGTTCGTTCATTTACACCGTTAAAAATGCAGCTATTTCACTTAGCCGTTTGTGGCATCAATGTTTGTCATGTATATCGTTTGCGTTTCTTTTTGTACTGACTATACACTTAACAAAACTTATAAGTGTGCAGGCATAACTATGACCGCATCTGGGTCAATATTAGTCTGACCTTGCTGAAATGGTCAACAAATATAGCGTAGCATAATATTTTATTTAGTTCATGTCATAAATCCACAAATTGAACAAATAAAATCAATGTGATGATGCGAAACAATCAGTACTGCAGCTCCCACTTAAAGATAATCTGGTTGAAATGAGTCTAATAGCGTGTGTGCCCACACAGACTCGATGCATCGTGTTATTTTAAACCGATAAATTCGACCCGAGAATCATGATCTACATATAGCCAGTATCAGTTATACAAAATTTCGTGTAGAAATGTTAGTCAATAAAACGGTTAATTGACATTAAAAAAGTGCCCACCTATAAGTTGTGTTAAATGAACATACAATTCTATGCAGGAGGTTCCGCACCGTGAAGCATGGGCACGTCAGTCGTGTGGTTTGATCATTGAAGGAGAAGTGTTCAGACAATGTAGAGAAGCCATGCCAGACTGGATGGAGGACTATTACTACCAGGATTGTCTGTTTGATGCCTGCAGGTAAGTACGGAGTCGTGTTGGGACCATTGTTGCTTTGTGACATCGCATTGGCCGCGCGGCGTTACGACATGACGCGGAACTCTACGAGATGACACATTACGATGCGACACGATTTTTGAAAAGTAGGGTCATTATATTTTCTATAATATGACAAAACGGAATATATGTCTACGATAAAGATTTGTGAAAGTCAGACATATAATGATTATTTCAGAAACGCTGTTAATATTAAGCAATGCTTCAGTTGCTTAAATTTCGACCCAGCGACGATTTAGTTAGACAGAGCAAATACGTATCAAGCAATCTTACAGTTTATTTGAATGGTATAAAGTCAATTATTGTCCCAAATCTGAGGGTTATGACAAGTTGAAATTAAATGCTGTAAAATTCGTTGACACGATGGCAGTGTTTGTTTTTGCTGCAGAAGGTCGCAGGTTTGATCCTGACTGCGACATACCAACGTCGTTTAAACGGTTCCAATATGTTTGTGCACGAACGACGTTATAAGGTTAGCACTCGGATCGGTTGTCCCGGTGTCAAGTTCATGTGACACGATGAAGTGCCATGTGACACGATGTGGTGCCATGTGACAAGATGTGGTGCCATGTGACACGTCTACGACTTGGAATAAAATTGCCGCAATATTAAATTGCTGACGCGCCAGACTGGAATTTCAAGTGTTAACACCGGTGCTGGAGAATCAATCTTACACCCCATGCAGGATTAGTATCATGCTAATGACGTCATATAATGAAACGTTACCTGAATAAATTTGTATATTCATACGCTGCTACAACAAAACAGTCCCTAAGATTGAGTTTCATCCCTTATTTCTGGCAAAAGGTACGCACAAAAGCAACCCATCACTACTTTCGGGTGCGGATGCCGAGCCTCGTAACCGCCTAACCTTGACCCTCGAGGCGGATATTTCCATCCGCACCGGAAACCATTGAGAGATTTTCAGATATATTTTGTAAGTTGACACCGTCTCAACAGAAATATATATGTATGTATTACAGGTGTGATATGGGTGGTGATTGCGAATGTCTGTGTACGGCACTCGCTAACTTTGCTGAAAAATGTAATGAACTTGGTGTTCCTGTTCGCTGGCGTCACCAGAGACTTTGTCGTACGTTACCTTATTTCTAATCAGACATAATTTACTAATTTTAAATACGTTAATATAAATATATATTTGGAGATATAAGGATGCGATAACAGTCCTTAAATTTCGGACAAATCTACAGTACAATGCACGCCAACTTATCATTGCGGGTCGAGTATACTCGATAAATCTGGACTCCACATTGTAATGGTGTAATATAGAAAGCTTATACAGTAATCGTTATTTAACTCTTGATAGTAATCACCATTGACTTCATATATCACACGTGTTTCATCGTCAAAGAATTAAAACAATAATAATGATGGTTGTGCAATGATACATCATGTTGGCAGTCTCTACGCATTTTTGTCTCTAAATTCATAGACCTTGATAGCGATACGAGAAAAAAACCCGCCTCACACGATGTTTATCTCATATTTACCCGAGCTCTACATAGAATTTCTTCCGTCATTCGGTATCTAATATAAAAACTGGTAACACCAGTACCTATTGCAATGCAAAAAATGACCCTGAATATAATAATCACAGGTCAAACAGTTTTTAATTATACTGTGTATACTCGAGTGATGTTTCATAGTGTGTATTGTATTATCAGCGATGCAGTGTGACAATGGTATGGTCTACACCGCCTGTGGTTCCCCGTGTACTCAAACATGTCAGAACATAGGAGACGAACCGGAACCATTCTGTGACAGCTCCCCGTGTGTGGAAGGCTGTTTCTGTCCCTCTGGATTTGTACGAAATGGTGCGTGATTATATCAACTATTCATTACATTTCATCATTTAACCAGCTTAGAACTTGCAATATTACGACACATGTATAGTTGCATACCTTCAGGATGTATGGTATATTCACGCGGCTCTATGTTTTATGGTAAATTTGCATGGCTTTATGATTTATGGTACGATCACAAGGCTGGTACATTTACACGGTTTTATGATTCGTGGTATATCGATACGACCGTATGATTTTGTTTGTGATTTAATTTCTCCTTATTATACGTTATTTCCATGTGTTCTCATGTATAAATGAAAGTCATTAACCACAATCGTTAAATGGTCATGATTAGAAAACAGTTTTAAAGATTTACTTCATACATTCCACAGACCATCAATATATGAAATATGTTCGAACATGATGAAAGGAGAAAAATCGATCGTATCAGCAGATCGGACAAGATCTAAAATCTTCAATCAACATCTAAACATTTTGGGTTATGAACCCAAAAGGGTTCGAACCCAACAACTCAAACGACGTCATCGCCTAGCACTGAAGTAACTGAGACCATACCCACTACGCCACCGAGGCAACTCCAATAAATGTTTTTTTAAATGACGCTTATTTGGTCGTCGTTACTTCAGTACACGGGATATAGGTTATGTTAGTTAAATTATCTCTGACAAGGTCTGAGCGAGCGCCTGGCATTCTTGTTGTACACTTGAACGAATGTGTCTCTGCCATATTTTACAGGTGATATGTGCATTCCTGCCGATGACTGTCCATGCACGAAAGATGGAACCAAGTATCCTCCCGGTACATCGCTGATCTCAAACTGCATGAACTGGTACGTTTGTAATATAATATCATAAGTATTGATATACATGACTGTGCATGAATTGAAGATTATTTTCTCTCTCAACACAATCATTCTGCATCAATTGGAGATTGATATCTCTCAACAAGAGGTAATCTATCTAACAAGTGCGTAACAATTAGAGGTTATAGTATCTTACCCCCCCCCCCTCATGATCGATCAACTAAGTGTGTGCCAATTGGGAGAGAATTATGTCAGAGCAACAGGTACTCGGATCCACTAAATTTAAATTCGAGGTTTTAGTCTCACTCCAACAGATCATTTTACTAATTGTGGAGCAATTCCCCATTTTAGTCTCTCAACAATAGGTGACCATTTTACTAATTGTGTTCCAATTCCCCATTTTAGTCTCTCAACAACAGGTGATCATTTTACTAATTGTGGAGCAATTCCCCATTTTAGTCTCTGAACAATAGGTGATCACTTTACTAATTGTGTTCCAATTCCCCATTTTAGTCTCTCAACAATAGGTGATCACTTTACTAATTGTGTTCCAATTCCCCATTTTAGTCTCTCAACAATAGGTGATCACTTTACTAATTGTGTTCCAATTCCCCATTTTAGTCTCTCAACAATAGGTGATCACTTTACTAATTGTGTTCCACTTCCCCATTTTAGTCTCTAACAATAGATGATCACTTTACTAATTGTGTTTCAATTCCCCATTTTTGTCTCTCAACAATAGATGATCTCTTTACTAATTGTGTTCCACTTCCCCATTTTAGTCTCTAACAATAGATGATCACTTTACTAATTGTGTTTCAATTCCCCATTTTTGTCTCTCAACAATAGATGATCTCTTTACTAATTGTGTTCCACTTCCCCATTTTAGTCTCTAACAATAGATCATCTCTTTACTAATTGTGTTCCAATTCCCCATTATAATCTCTCAACAATAGATGATCTCTTTACTAATTGTGTTCCAATTCCCTATTTTAGTCTCTCAACAATAGATGACCATTTTACTAATTGTGTTCCAATTCCCCATTTAAGTCTCTCAACAATAGATGATCAATCTACCAATCATTTGTCAATGTTGTAAAATTCTACAATGCATGATTATACATTACAGTACTTGTATAGAAGGAAAGTTCAGTTGTAGTGGAACAAATTGTACTGGTGTATGTGCTGATGGTGAATTCGTTTGTCAAAATAGTGATTGTGTGTCATCCAAATATGTCTGTGATGGTTTCCCTGATTGTCAGGACGGTAGTGACGAACTTAATTGTGAAAGTGAGTGGACACGCTCTGAAATATAAGCCAAACATGTCTTGTGTTCAATAATATTTGCTTCACTGTGAATGTAAAATTAATTAAAACGCCGAACATGAAATGCTGTATATAAAGTTGACAGCCTTAAAGCACAAAGTTTAGACTCTTATCATATTACAGTTAAACTCTCTAGAGCAACATTATTTAGAAGAAGCTAATTTCGGCGGCTTTTGTTTGCTCCAGAGAGGTTAACTCGGAAGTAATTTTGACTACGGGAAGTAAAGTTTTGTTCAGGATAGGTTGTTGCTCAATAGAGCTGGTCGCTCTAAAGAATGTGCAATATAATGCCTATACGTGTGTGTATCTGTTCATTGCCGCATATTGTCATCCGTATTGACTTGAGGGAAACTAGACATTAATTAATATTTTCTATTTGCCTGCTTGTTCAGAATTGGAATACATCAAATTATAATCTTTCAACGAACATGTATAAATCAGATACACAAATTGTAAAATGAAATTTTTTGCAAGAGATTTTTTATCGACATTTTTGCATGATCGTTATATACTCGACATTAAACGGTCGCTAAATACTTCTGTGATAATTTTGCTCGCTAGCATTTAACCCTGGAGAGACAACGTTATAATGTCGTGAACTATTGACCGCACGAAAGTATCGGATTTTACAGTACTATAGCAAGTTTACATCTTGGTATATTCATATTTTTCACAATTTTTAACAGAGATTAAATGTTCGAATGACGAGTTCCAGTGTGGAAATGGTCGTTGTGTACCGGACAATGTTCTCTGTGATGGATTTTATGATTGTATGGACATGTCAGATGAAGAAGGTTGTGGTAAGCTGACTGTTATATTTGTGAGACTAGATCTAATGGTTTATACTTTATAACTTCACCATGAACAAATGGTGAACACAACTTTGATATAGGACGTGTTGGCGGGCTGGACGGTGATTTATGTGTCAAAGATCTTGTAATTAAACTGAAACTGTATATAAATGAATTTGACTTGAAGTATGATCTTGAACTTATAAAAATAAATGTTGTGCTTACCTATGTGATCAAGTACAATTGATCTTGAAACATTTGGACCAAAGGCATTGAAAGTTGGCACATTTCTTAAGCGTTACAAAAGGAAGATTTTCAGCACATTGAGTGTTTATTGAACTTGGTAGGAATGTCGACATTATGAATATAGCGCCGCATGCAAAATTGCAAGGCATTCCAATGAAGCGTTTCCGAAAATCCCGATTAAATGAACCCATTTTAACACCTTTTTGGAGGCCTTGGCTAGCACTGGCCTCCAAAATCCAAAAGGCGGTATCAAAATATATCTTTGTTGTTTACAGTGCGAATCGATTGCAATTTGGCACCAATGTCAACAATGGCAAGTGGCAGCAACATGCCAATATTTAATCAGTTGAGGGTTGGCGCCCGTAGGCATGCTCTTGCTTGATGATGGTGATGACATTCGCTGGTTAGTTGTTTGTTTAACATTGCTGTACGATATGTTTGTTATTTTAGAACCCGAATGTGATGAACACGAGTTTACCTGTGACTCTGGTCTATGTATTCCATTGAATTATAAATGTGACGGAGAACAGGACTGTGGACCTCTGGATGGATCTGATGAAGAAAATTGTCCAGGTATTAATTGTATATCACATTGATGTAACATTGCTTTGACCGTTATTGCATGGCACGTCGACAGCTAAGGTCATTTATCACACATTGTAGACGATGTATACTTGTAGAAATTAAAGTGCTGTCACACTCTGTTATCACGCCGTGACACGTGGTATGACATCTATCAAAGTTACATGATACTTTAATGTTTAGTTTGAAAAATGTGTGATTCCAATTGAGTATTGTTTTCTCTATACTTGATCACGGTGTCTATAAAATGGAAATATCCTGTAATTACTGAATTGTAGCGTGTTAAGACGTCCATTGATTCCACACTATTAATGTGCAGACAGCATGGGAACAATGCATTTAGAGACTGCTGAGTTACCATTGGCGGGGAAGGCAACAGTAACAAGTCAAACCTTGTCTAGACAGATCAATGCCACAGTAACAAGTCAAACCTTGTCTAGACAGATCAATGCCACAGTAACAAGTCAAACCTTGTCTAGACAGATCAATGCCACAGTAACAAGTCAAACCTTGTCTAGACAGATCAAGGCAACAGTAACAAGTCAAACCTTGTCTAGACAGATCAATGCCACAGTAACAAGTCAAACCTTGTCTAGACCTATCAAGGCAACAGTAACAAGTCAAACCTTGTCTAGACAGATCAATGCCACAGTAACAAGTCAAACCTTGTCTAGACAGATCAATGCCACAGTAACAAGTCAAACCTTGTCTAGACCTATCAAGGCAACAGTAACAAGTCAAACCTTGTCTAGACAGATCAATGCCACAGTAACAAGTCAAACCTTGTCTAGACCTATCAAGGCAACAGTAACAAGTCAAACCTTGTCTAGACAGATCAATGCCACAGTAACAAGTCAAACCTTGTCTAGACCTATCAAGGCAACAGTAACAAGTCAAACATTGTCTAGACAGATCAATGCCACAGTAACAAGTCAAACCTTGTCTAGACAGATCAAGGCAACAGTAACAAGTCAAACCTTGTCTAGACAGATCAATGCCACAGTAACAAGTCAAACCTTGTCTAGACCTATCAAGGCAACAGTAACAAGTCAAACATTGTCTAGACAGATCAATGCCACAGTAACAAGTCAAACCTTGTCTAGACAGATCAAGGCAACAGTAACAAGTCAAACCTTGTCTAGACAGATCAATGCCACAGTAACAAGTCAAACCTTGTCTAGACCTATCAAGGCAACAGTAACAAGTCAAACATTGTCTAGACAGATCAATGCCACAGTAACAAGTCAAACCTTGTCTAGACAGATCAAGGCAACAGTAACAAGTCAAACCTTGTCTAGACAGATCAATGCCACAGTAACAAGTCAAACCTTGTCTAGACCTATCAAGGCAACAGTAACAAGTCAAACATTGTCTAGACAGATCAATGCCACAGTAACAAGTCAAACCTTGTCTAGACCTATCAAGGCAACAGTAACAAGTCAAACATTGTCTAGACAGATCAATGCCACAGTAACAAGTCAAACCTTGTCTAGACCTATCAAGGCAACAGTAACAAGTCAAACCTTGTCTAGACAGATCAATGCCACAGTAACAAGTCAAACCTTGTCTAGACCTATCAAGGCAACAGTAACAAGTCAAACATTGTCTAGACAGATCAATGCCACAGTAACAAGTCAAACCTTGTCTAGACCTATCAAGGCAACAGTAACAAGTCAAACATTGTCTAGACAGATCAATGCCACAGTAACAAGTCAAACCTTGTCTAGACCTATCAAGGCAACAGTAACAAGTCAAACCTTGTCTAGACAGATCAATGCCACAGTAACAAGTCAAACCTTGTCTAGACCTATCAAGGCAACAGTAACAAGTCAAACATTGTCTAGACAGATCAATGCCACAGTAACAAGTCAAACCTTGTCTAGACCTATCAAGGCAACAGTAACAAGTCAAACATTGTCTAGACAGATCAATGCCACAGTAACAAGTCAAACCTTGTCTAGACAGATATAGGCCACAGTAACAAGTCAAACCTTGTCTAGACAGATCAAGGCCATAGTAACAACTCAAACCTTGTCTAGACAGATCAAGGCCACAGTAACAAGTCAAACCTTGTCTAGACAGATCAAGGCCACAGTAACAAGTCAAACCTTGTCTAGACAGATCAAGGCCACAGTAACAAGTCAAACCTTGTCTAGACAGATCAAGGCCACAGTAACAAGTCAAACATTGTCTAGACAGATCAAGGCCACAGTAAAAAGTCAAACTTGTCTAGACAGATCAAGGCCACAGTAACAAGTCAAACCTTGTCTAGACAGATATAGGCCACAGTAACAAGTCAAACCTTGTCTAGACAGATCAAGGCCACAGTAACAAGTCAAACCTTGTCTAGTCAGATCAAGGCCACAGTAACAAGTCAAACCTTGTTTAGACAGATCAAGGCCAGAGTAACAAGTCAAACCTTGTCTAGACAGATATAGGCCACAGTAACAAGTCAAACATTGTCTAGACAGATCAAGGCCACAGTAACAAGTCAAACCTTGTCTAGACAGATCAAGGCAACAGGAAAAAAGGAGAAGGGACATAGTAACATTATCAAATAGACCCGGCGACAAACAGGGAGGGGACAAAAACAAAACAGAAATGAAACAGAAATAACCAAACATTTTAAGAGTGTATATTGAAATAGTATTATTAAAATGACTTTTTAATTCTGAAGCGGTTGCTATTACAGCCATGTTGAATGGAACATTATAAATGTATACTAGATATATACATGTTTTTATTATTTTGTATTATGCTAGAAATCACAGAATGCGCTGATGTACGAACATTCCGCTGTGGCAATGGAGCATGTGTACCGTATACACTACGTTGTGATCGACATGATGATTGTGGTGACGGTAGTGATGAAGTCGGTTGCAGTAAGTATTAACAGAAGCCTGTTGAAGCTTTCACATGTCATACTCCGAGCATAAAACGTGAAAAAGAGAAATGTGAAATCGGGCGTAATATCGAAGTTTGTGATTGTTTTTTTTAGATAAAATCATTAACAAGTGAGCTTTAAAATCGTTTCGTTCGTTAATGTTGATATTTATGATTGTTCTTCCCGGGGGTAGAATCTTGGAATGGTGAAGCTCATGATTCCACAGTTCATGATTTTTCACGTGTTTTGTCACTTTGAATGATGGAAAACGACTGTAGAAAGGTCACATTTCCGTGAAGCAAAGGCGAAATGTTGACGTATACTAATAATAATCTAAACAAAGTGTTGGACACAATAGAAAACTCTAATAGTATTCTCCGCAATTTAGCTATGACTTCACATCGCGAGTTCACAACAGTACCGGCAGGAAGTTATCTGTAGAAAAGTTACAACCGTATACTTGGCATTCTCGTACACAGATTAATAAGTCATAATATTGTCAATGCTAATGTTGCAAACTTCACACCGACTATTGTTCGCTAAGGCGTTTTCTAAAACTTTATGCGTGTGGTATTTTAGATTGTACATGTGATGGGCGTGGTTTGTTTACATGTGGAAGTTGTGAATGTTTGGATCGCTATCATCAGTGTGATGGTGTCTTTGATTGCGCTGATGGCTCTGATGAGCAGGATTGCAGTAAGTATATATTTTTGTAATGAGGCTTTAAGTCACTTAACAACCAGTGTCATGTAGTGACTCTTTCAACTATTAGGGTGGATGAAGACCCTTGCTTCCCTATTCCATCATGTATTGGGGGCATAGGCGGGCACCACTTGGGTTGATTCGCCTGCCTTCCGTAAACAAGCTGGATAGCTTCGTCCCATACATATTCCATCGCAGTGGTGCGGGGCAAGTAACTTGGAGTCAGCGACCTGAACCACTCGACCATGGAGGTCTCCATATTATAAATCCCTTTTTCATAAGTGCAATATTGATACAATATGGTCCAAGTAAAGGTGAAATAAGAAGTTGTTGTCACGATTTACAATTTAAGTTTTTAACGAGATAATGTCATATTGCCAAAGCATTGTGTTAATATTTGATTGCTCATTGTAAAAGATTCTCCAGTGATTGCAGTGTACACTAATAATAATAATAATAATTGATAAAGATTCAGATGAACACAAGAAACTTTGTTTTACGAATTCACAACACATTCAGAATTTACCGACGTCTGTCATTACAAGTATCACGCAAACACCGATCTTCGCATTGAAGCAACCATTTTCGATCTTACTGAACTAGTCCAGTACTAACCATGATATTTTCCTACAGAATGTAGTAAAGGAGAGTTTACGTGTGATAATGGTCTGTGTGTTGATACTTCAAGACGTTGTGATGGGGAAGCTGATTGTAAAGACGGTAGTGACGAGGAGGGTTGTGGATTTGTTTCTACACCAACAAGTAAGACAACAATGTTTGTTTGTTTCATCGGGTTTAACGCCGTTTCTCAACGATATTTCAGTTATATACGGCGGCCGGTTCACCTAACCAGTTTTTCCTGGACTGAAGTTCTAACCAGTACTAACTTACCCTTCCACAAGGAGCCGGCAACAGTACTTCTCCACATGTGGAGGAAAATCGACATTATTTGTCAAATTTTCATGGAAGGGTATGATCTGCCGCGACCGGGAATCGAACCCGGATCGCCGGGTTACAAGTCCAGCGCACTAACCACTGGACCACGACCGAGGCTAGTAAGACAACAAACAAACCTTATACAGTAATATATATATAATATGTTATAGAGGATATGTGTGTGTTTCGGTATAAGAGCTAAATTGTCAGTGCACGTAAAACATTAGCGGTGAAATGTATTACTTAAGAATTGCTATTTGACAATTCATGTATTCTTATAAGTCTGTTGTTGAACATATGTAAAGTTATGCACTGTTTACACGACAGCTGGTACACCAACGTATTCTGTGACCACACCCTGTGAATTCATCAATGTGATGTCCACTCCCTATGCCATTCATAGACGTGACATCAAAGTTGACGACCCTGATGCTCGACCTTTCAAAGATGATGTACGCCCAGGCGGTGATCCACTTAAATCATACGCTGCTGAACTAACTGTGAGTATATATAGATGTCATTGATATTGCTAGTTCATCAAATATACTCAGTACATTTAAAAATGCACAGTTTTAGACGTGCTATGTTTTATCCTCTTTAAAGAAGAGAAGATTGATAAAAATAAAGTCAATTTGAATAATGTTGTTCTTGATATTTGAATCGCTATAAAAAGAAACGTAGATCTATGTCCGATTTTTTTCGTAACTGTCGTATGAAATGAAACTACAAAAGTATATTACTGTTAGAAAATGTAAAACCCTGAAAATGGATTTATTTTCTCACTAATACAGGTTTGGTCGTACGACAGCTAATTTTAATTATTATTTACTTTACAACAATTGTTACAACTTATTTAAAATCACTAACCAGTACTCTACTCGTGCCTATTGTTACTGAAAATCCCTCGCTTTTGATTGGATAAAGGAAAATCCCTCGCTTGTGATTGGATAAAGAAACTGATGAATTATATTATTGAATATGCTGATACCCAGATATTTAACATGTTGTAGGTGACGATAACTTTACCCACTGACACACCAGTAGACGCTGTATGGTTACCTACCGCAGACAATGTAGCAACATTTACTGTGTCTGTTGTGGAACCAGAAAAGTCTAACCCCACCCCAGTACATGACGGAGCTGTAAGTATTATCTATAATAATAATGATTAGAAGAAATATCTTGAAAAAAGATGGGCGGCCTCAGTATTTTATATGACGGAAAGCATGAAGTAAAATGAAAGAAATCTTTATCTTAAGAAGATAAAATATATAACTGAATCATGAAGCCAAGCAGAAAATGCCACTGACGAAAAGTGCAGGCATTCCAAAGCCGCCGTGAGACCTGAACTATATATGAGCACTGCTGTGGGAATTCCAACTTCTTCTTAAAGTGACATCATTTCCGGAAAACGCCACATGTGATGTCACTATTTGCAAGCAGGAAACAATATTTACTCCATATGGTCAGTTCGTTTTTATATTGCCATATGGGGCAAATATTGCTTACTGTCATTACATGGTGAAGTCATATGTAACGTTTTCTGGAAATGACGTCACTTATAGACGAGGTTGGAAATCGTACAGCGGCGTTCATATATACATGTAACGTAGTTCAAAGGTCATAGGGACAAGACACTAAAACCCAGAACATAAAATGATGGATGACAATAGGAGTATCGTCTTGGGGTTTAAACCTGATTTAATGGTGTACCCATGTCATGTGAAGGATGTACAATGCATCACATGTACAACATATTCCTCTATCCAGTACATGTTACAAGTCAGGGGCTCCATTATACCCTGGAGTTGACCTTTTTACGCGCGGAATTTCTAAAAACCCACAGTTTAACCCCAAGGAATGAAGGGTCAATGGTAAAATCTGGACAAACATTATGGAAGTGACCCTTTAGATTCTGCCCCTTATGGAGCCCCTGCAAGTGAAACTGATTATAATACTATTTTCACTTTAACTAGTTGGCGTTTGTTGCAAAAAAATAATAATTTAATTTATGGGTTATTTTTACTTTTGTTCCAATATCTTACCTTCATAAAAGACAATGTGTTATTATTGTTATAATTGAATGAGTATGAAACATCTATTTAATATATACTCAGTAAATTTAAAAACGCACAATGTAGGATTTCTAATTTTTCATTGACCGACATTTTAGGATACAAGAAAGTGTATGTGTATGCAACATGTTTGCTAACTTTCAAGAAAACCGACACGTATATTCATAAAAAATGAGTGTCAAAAGTAATACATTGGAATTAAAAGAAGCAAGGTTGGTTAATAATTGTGCTTTCTTGAGTATATATTGGTGTTGTTGTTTGTATGCAATGCTTTCACAAATATGCATTTGACGGTGTACCTTACAGTTTATCTTGTTGTATTTAAGGTATTTGGTCCTGATGATACGGTTGATTTAACTGGCACTTTCGCGAATCAGATAATAGTAACATTGACATCGAAGGTCAGACGTAACCAGCCGTATTATGTTGAAGTTGACATTTCTGCTTGTATTGAAGGTAATTTTTGAGGCGCTTTAAATAGCGTCTCATTGCTATCATCGTCAACTGGATGGTCTACTCGAAGTACCGCCATATTCATCATCTAAACATAGAACATGTAAAGTCCTTTGATTTTATTATAGACTTAATGAGTATAATGGCTGATTTGTCGGCGATATATCATTTGTGGAATGGTGGGAGTCTTGATATAAGCGGCTTCTCTGTATTATTTTTGTCATTTTTGGCGAATGAGTTTACCCGAATAGTTTTAATTACTTAAACGATAATATGGAAAACGTGCAGTCTTGCCTTGGAAGCGCCACTCATGACCTTTGATTTTACGTTGTACATTTCTTGAGGACATTGCAAAGGCTCCGAGGTTATTAATCTGATCAGTTTTAAAATTCAAGCCACTGATTGGTTCGTTCTGAGCGCTGTCTTGAAATTGACCAACGACATGGCTTCATTCTGTGATTTACAAACGCAGTTTGATAACTTTGGTCCTTGCTATAAGCCACGCATTGGCAACTTGTATCGTTACTAGTTAACTAAGACATTTGTGTTCATACAAGAATGATCTTACCCCGACATGTTTTATTTGTTAAACAAATAAAGTTTCATATTAATTTTAAACACTTTAACGTAAAACGTGAATATATTATTGACTGGATACTATTTAAGAACCGTTTGATCAAATATTCGTTGTGTTTAAGCGCATTCTTTGAACCAATCTGTCAACTGTACAATGCCCGACACCACCTCCTTTGTTCCTGCTATTCCACATATACAACAATTATGATAATAAAGGACTTAGTGTGAGCGTTTTTTGTCCAAATGTCTTATTAAAGGAAACATTGAAGTTGTTATGAATTCTTCAATGTATGAATTCTGATTTTAGTTGAAGAAATTTCAACAACAGAAGTGACAGGCACAACTCCTACGGGTAATTGTTTTTATATATTTTGGTATTTTTTATTTCTAAAAAAACGCTTCTTGGTATCGTATTGGCACTACAGCAAATTCGTACATTACGATTTTCGCACATCTTAATGTATGGAATTTGGCGTTTGGCTCTGTGCATCTGTTAACAGAATACTTATGTATCAAAACTTAGCCGTTTTTTGATGATTTGAAATTTCAGTAAATTGAGATTTTTTAACTATTTTCTGATACATAAAACATTGAAATAATAATTTTTTAAAACGGCTATTTTTTAAATAGACATCGGAAGTAACTTGGCTGTCCAAACTGGCTGCCTAAATAAATGTATGTAGTCTCTGAGGCAAGTATGACAGAGATCTGTTAAATATTAGATAATTAGATAATTAGCCATTTAGATAATGTTAAATTGTGTTTACCTGATCGAAATTCTAAAGTGTAGGAAAAACCTCATCACGTACCGATGTTTAAGGTATATTCTTACACGTACTGTCGAGGTCTATTTCCGAACGGTTACGGAAATTGCCGAGATGTCGCGATTGTCGATGATAATTATCTTCTATTCAGTGCGATACTCATGTCAGGTTTAAGTAACTTCAACGGAAATTCTGAACATCAAAATAATAATGAGCAAATCTCCTCAATTGATTTCTTACAGAATGCAGAGAGAGAATGATTGACGGAGATTCTCCATTTGTCCGTGTGTCAGCATCATCATCTAAAACTGGATCTAAAGCTGAGGATAGCTTGTTACAGGAACCCAACACATGCTGGCAGGCCGATCCTGATGACGAAAGTGACCCAAAATTAACTGTATCAATACTCAGTGATGGCGACGCTCTCATTACAAATATCATGCTTACCGTCAAAGGTGTTAGCATGGTAGAAATTGAATATTTACCAAGTTCATATTCCCCCGTAAGTAACATATGGTCATATTAACCGTGAGTTATATAATATTAACTTATTGGGTGTAATGACCTATAACGGCATTCCCCGTGAGTAATCAATAGTCCTGTCTCCTGGTAAGATTATAAAATGCGTTATAATACGTTATGTCATCTCCCTATATTTCTATACCATAAGAAATTTCTTAATTATTAGACAGACAATGATTTTCCTCAATTGATATTCGGGTTCGTTCTAGTTTATCATTTGATTACAAACGTGGAATGACATCTAATTTCATTACACCCGATACGTTTCCTTGTGCGTTTTCATGTCAGAAATCGTCGCATTCAAGACTTGACAGCGAACTTTCTTCAAATAACGTTAGGGGTTAAATGTCCTCTTCATTGTCAAGTTATGTACAAAACAGCGAAATAACACATATTTCGGTCATTACAGTCAAACTTGTGTTAAAGACCACCTGCGAACAAAGACCACTATTGCAAAACCTGTCTGCAAAGACCACCAATTTTATCTCCCATCAGACCATTTTCAATGATATTTAATCTGTTAATAGAGACCACCTGTAAACAAAGACCACATTTTGCTGTTCCCATGGGTGGTATTTACAGACAGGTTTGACTGTATTACCAAATATTTAAAAACATAATAGAATAATTACACAAAATATGTTATGACGCTAATGCTTCTGAGCTTCGTTTTTTGTATATAAAACAGTATAAATCGTATGCCAGACAGTTCTTAACTGAGACTGGATACCAGTCTCAGAATGCAGCCTAGCTATTGGTCAAGTTAAAGAATGCACTCAGAACAAACTGATCGGATGGTTACGTATTGAGACTGGTATTCAAACTCAGATTCTAGACTCAGTGTTCCTAAACAGAAAAATAAAATCTAAACAATTCCTGACAACAGTTTTTCCCAACATTTATGAATCTCTATTTTTCTTTCATCATTTCAGCCCCTACGTATCATAAGTGACCCCACGATTCCATCAGATATTGAATTTTATACCCCAGCCGGCAAACCTGCGCAGACAATCAAAATCAAAGTAATACCAGCCGACAACATGAATGCACGTGTTTGTGGACTGGCAATTGCTGCCTGCTTTCATGCATCTAGTAAGTGGGAAACTCGTCTATTTATTTATTCATCGATACATTGGCTCGCCTATATTCTTCATATGAGCGCTGCTCTGGTATTTACAATCTCTTCTGTAAGTGACGTCATTTCAAGAAAACGCAACATGTGATGTCACTATTTGCAAAAGTGTGATGTCACTATTTGCAAAAGTGTTAAAATATTTACTCCATATCGTGACTTCGTTTTCATATTGCCATATGAGGCAAATATTGCTAAATGTCAGTACATGGTGATGTCACATGTGACGTTTCCTGGATATGACGTCACTTCAAGAAGAGGTTGGAAGTCGTACAGCGGCGCTCAAATGAAAAAAAAACTTCTCACTGCGCCACAGCCTAAACGATTTTATAACCTAACGGAGTGGGATTTCTTAGTACAGTATTAAGAATCGTTTGACTAGATACTACATGTATAAATAACTTAAGTGTTCGATTCTAAAGGAACCTTCTAAATTCGTTTTTACTTGATAAGCGCCCCAGACCGGCACGTTGTGAAGAGTTTATTTGTAAAATACATGGTAACTATCACTTTGGATGGTTAATGTCCGCCAAATAAAATGAATTAACCAATATTTCTAGTAAGATTCACGTTACTTTGTTTGACTGCCTTATATGTTCAAAGGTTCAAACCAACATCACGCTTCACGCTTGATACATGGATATATCGTTGTCCTGTTTATTAATCGTTGATTCTAAATGTAAACCTCCGATTCATGCGATAAAAATGTCAGTTATTTGTGAAAGTCAGAAAATCATGTATATATGAAATTCTGTTAATGCCATCATGTTTCGCTTTTGGTAACGATACGCTTATACGCTACTATGGCACTAACAGAATTCCATATAAACATCTAGGAACAGTTCAGTTAAAAGAAATAAATACATTGAGCTTCAACGCGACATTTATACTACAATGTCATACGATATCATGAAGATAACATTCTGATTTCTTTCAGTATCTACTATTACTCCTATACCCAGCACTGTTACACCTTCCCTATCTTCTAGTATCCTCATCTCATCATCTACCTCAGGTATGTATATCATCTTACTGTACAACTGTGATTTACCATAGGTAATATATCGACATTACATATCTATGTCATCATCGTCCTCATGTATGTATATCATCTTACTGTACAACTGTGATTTACCATAGGTAATATATCGACATTACATATCTATGTCATCCCATCATCTACCTCAGGTATGTATATCATCTTACCATAAAATGTGATTTACCATAGGTAATATATCGACATTACATATCTATGTCATCATCGTCCTCATGTATGTATATCATCTTACTGTACAACTGTGATTTACCATAGGTAATATATCGACATAACATATCTATGTCATCCCATCATCTACCTCAGGTATGTATATCATCTTACTGTACAACTGTGATTTACCATAGGTAATATATCGACATAACATATCTATGTCATCCCATCATCTACCTCAGGTATGTATATCATGTTACCATAAAATGTGATTTACCATAGGTAGTAAACCAACATAACATATCTATGTCATCTCATCATCGTCCTCAGGTATGCATATCATGTTACCATAAAATGAGATTACCATAGGTAATCTACCAACATTACATATCTATGTCATCTCATCATCGTCCTCAGGTATGTATATCATGTTACCATAAAATGTGATTTACCATAGGTAATATACCAACATTACATATCTATGTCATCTCATCATCGTCCTCAGGTATGCATATCATGTTACCATAAAATGTGATTTACCATAGGTAATATACCAACATTACATATCTATGTCATCTCATCATCGTCCTCAGGTATGTATATCATCTTACTGTACAACTGTGATTTACCATAGGTAATATATCGACATTACATATCTATGTCATCTCATCATCGTCCTCAGGTATGTATATCATCTTACTGTACAACTGTGATTTACCATAGGTAATATATCGACATTACATATCTATGTCATCTCATCATCGTCCTCAGGTATGTATATCATCTTACTGTACAACTGTGATTCACCATAGGTAATATACCAACATTACATATCTATGTCATCTCATCATCGTCCTCAGGTATGTATAATATGTTACTGTAAATTGTTATTTACCATAGGTAATATACCAACATTACATATCTATGTCATCTCATCATCGTCCTCAGGTATGTATAATATGTTACTGTAAATTGTTATTTACCTTAGGTAATATATCAACATTACCATGTCTATGTGATTTGTCTCAGTTACATATCCATGTACACAGTTTGTTATTACAACATGATAATTCAGCATTCACGACAACTCTGCCACATATGAACTAAAACCGAATGAGCATTGGCACTTCATCGAGGCTATTATGCATCATATGATAATGAATACAAATAACAGTAACAAGACAAATTCTTTTTGTAGAAATATTAATATTACAATCTTTATATTTGCAGAAATGTGTATGGAAGAATTAGTTCGTCAGTGTAAACTGACTTACAGTTCTAAGAAACCATCATCTGGTGATGGTTCATTTGACGACGAACCATGGCGACCCCAAGCCTCGGAGTCTAATCCTTCAATTACAGCCACATTCAGCGCAGAGATGCTTATTAAGCAAATCACGGTTATGGGAAACAAAATGCAATTTATGGTGGAATATAAAACATTACGTGGAAAATGGGAAACTGAATATGACGACAATGATGTTCCCATGGTAACGTATTTTATATCTTTAAGTTAACATTGCCATTCGTATTAATTAATATGTTTAAAACAATCTATGATAAGCATTGTACAATGAGACCACAAGGCAAAATGTGGATGCAGTATGGGGTTACGATGTTTTAGGCTACATAAACCTTGGTATAACGTATAAGGATGAAAATACCATTTTTTTGGAGTTCATACATGTAAACCTTGATCAGTTGCACCAAGTGAATAAAGACCTTGTGTGTCTGATCCGAGTTTAAACATCCGTTAACACCAATCAGTGGTATTTAAATCCTATAATTGGTTATGCTTTTACCTCAAACTAAACATGTCAATCAATCAATCAATTTATAAATTGATCAACCAATCAACCTACCAAACGTTAAAGCTATTACCAAGCTAATCTTAATTTAAATTGCTCGGTGACATGACACATCTTGTGATAACCATTAACTTTAGGGACGCAGGAAAAGTAATATCAAAGCTCTGCCGAAGTAATATTATACTACACTTTATATTAAATGTTTGAAAAGTTAGAACTCTCCACAGACTTGAAGTTATCAAAATGATAATATCTAATCATTTAATTCATGTTTGTTTATTTTTAAACAGATATTTAGAGTAAGAAACGAGGACGAAAGAGTTGATTTCAAGTTGAGCCCAATCAAAGTTACAGCGATTAGAATCAGAGTCACTTCTACAACGGAAGTTTCATTCCAGATCGAGATATACGGTTGTGAGGTTGGAGAAATAGGTGTGTTTTTTGTTGCAAACTATAATTTTATACGTACATGTATGGTCAGTCAGACCATTCCTTGCGCCCCTGTTCCCTTACGTATGTACCATTGGGCCTCCTCAAATGCCTTATGTTTTACGAATTGTTGTTTTCCCAGAGGTCTGTGTGGGGAGGCACTGTCTTGTGTATGTGGCGGTCCCTGTAGCAACGTATTCTCTCACTTTTACTAGATATAATCTGAATTAAATGAATATTGAATACGCACTCATTGTTAGAACTTAGGAGATTATCTCAGTGATTTGTCTTTCATTTTACAGAAACTACGACGGCAACTACAGCTAGTTATTCTTCAATAACATTACCTTCATCATCAGGTATAGTTAAATGTGTTACTAGCTATCAGATGTATAATGTTTCATAGTGAGTAGCAATCCAATCAGTGTGAACAATCTGTCCTGGCAAGCAAGGCGTGGTTTGACTCTTGTGTTTACTTAATGTGATTGTGCATACTTTTTCAATGCTTTTATCACCTTGATTTCGAGATACATAATTATACAACTGTCATCCAAAAGAGTATTTTTGAATTTCATTACTTTTTTATGCAGAATTTCAAATAAGACATGTATGACCATGAAGTAAAATTATTCATCCCACTTCTGTGATGGATAGTTAAGAATTAACAAGTTGCACATCTCACCAGCAGCATCAATCGGCCATCATCCAAAACAAACACAACACAGAAATAAGATAAATTGATTCAGTAAAAAATTATAAATACTTCTACAGCAAATTATTGTGGTGTCAAAACGCATTTTCAACTTATTGCATTTGACACAAAAATGGAACTACATTAACTGCAATGGGAATTGTCGAAGTGTGAAGGAACTTTTGGAGGGCAGTGTATAGATACATAATAACATCAATAAATATGACATAGCTAGGTACAAACACATGATGCAATCTTGGTTTCCCACCATTTTATATTGAGAAGAGGATCTTACACAACTGTTCACTTTTATTGATTCTTCTTCACGAGTTTTTGCCGAATAAATTCAATAAAATGACCACGCATGTAAGATTATGTTAATGACCTACCAGAAGAAACAGCAATTTTCGTTATTACATTAATTAAACTTCATATATGCAAGCAAAGTATGGCGTGTGTAATTTGGTCATCTGTAAACAAAAGCTGACGCAACAAAAAGTAGTTCCGATAAAAAAAAATCAAGATCATTATATCACATCGCTTGTTTTGTTGTGACGTCACGTACATGATTTGTTATTTCATTTGAGAATAATCGAAGATGAGTGTTATAAACATTCTACACCGTATGTTCTCTTATAATTGTGGTAAAAGCTGATTTGAAATATCTGCTTGTTTGCTTTGTTGACCGTTTTGTTTTCTTTACAGCACCAGAATCAAGCTCAGGTTCATATTTAACTGGAGAAACAACGCCTTGCTATCTTACAGAAGGCATGGAAGAGCCTTTCAATATACCATCCAATGTCATCTTTACTGATGATGACTCAGCAAAAAAGAATATAGATAACATTAGGCCTAACAGTGATATGCCATTGACGATCAAAAAGAACGAACCTGTCATAAGGATAGTTCTTCCAAACGTTTATGTGGAATCCGTTTCCCTGCCCACGGATATTAATGCTAATAAATTCCGCGTTTCAATCAAACGTCCATCCGATGATGACCTTAAACCTCTGCAGAACGGAAAAGTAAGTCTTTACAGAAATCAATAAACATTTTCCCCCTTGTTCGGCTTATCTTGCAGTCTTATTTTAATAAGTCCCACATTTCTGTCATTAAGTTTATTATTATTCTCTCTTGGCGTTATAGTTCATATCTCTTAATTTCATTACCTTCGACTCGTACTTCGTGTTTTAATTCGTGCCAATATATGTTGTTAAACGTTTGTCGTTGAGTCATACGACGTTTAAGTTCGATGTCGGCACGATTTGTCAGTGTGACATTCCCTCCTCTTCATATTTTTTATGTTTAACAGAATGGCTAACTTTTTATTAAAAAAATCTTACAAGACATTCAAATGTGAATCAGCTTTGATCTAATTGTACTATAATTGATGATCTTAGGCGGATGAAATCGGTTATACTATTTCAGAAATTCAACTCAGATGATACAATTCCAGTCAATCGGAGAGTGTCCGAGATCGATATTGAATTATTTGGGGACGCTCCATACAAAATACGTGTCAGCGTTGTTGGCTGTTTTGAGTCAGGTAATGTTTCATAAAATTTATTTCTTGTTTTCCCAAGAATTCAAGCATTCCAGAAAGTCACTGAGATTCGTCTAAGCATTGTCACACATGTCATACAACAATATTCTTACAACGTCATCTTCACATTACAGTATGTCCGTAGCAAACATTTACATTTGAATACTGAAAATGCAATTTTGAAATTAATGTAATTCAAACAATATTTGCAGTAAACAAGACAGAAAATAATTTTGTTGATTTCAGGAATAACTACCCCCGTTGTGTCATCATCGACTTTCACATCGTCGCCACCGTCCAGTTACATTCATGTTACAAGTCAAGAGAATCCATCATCAAGTTCTACACCATGCATGCTCGTTTCTGGAATGGACAGACCGCAATATATACCTGATGATGATATTTCCACTAATGATCCAAATTCAGTTGGCAGTCTGAGGTACAATTTGAAAAAGAAACTATTCAATTTTATTTTCATTATTTTTACAAATTTACCGGGAAATTACCTCCAGTCGCAAACGCCCATCCTCGGTCGAATTGTACGTTTTGTGATGAGTTCAGCTTGTATGCGTATTAATCACGTGGTTATTGATTAGGTTAGCTAATATTCCGTTCAGACTCGAAAATACACAATAAAGTGTAATACATCTAGGTGCAGGTATTTTGGCAAATAACGTAACATTGTCAATTCTGTATCATTTAGCAGATAGAAATATGTCCATACTTAAATGTACAGTTTCAACAGGTAAAATAATATATATGTAGCAGGTATCATGCCAAGTTCTATACATTTACATGTAACGTAATTATACCTGTTTTGAAAATGTCTATTTTCTTTGTACCCTTTCTCGATTAAAAGCCAACCAAACAAACTATTTTAATGTGTTCATTTTACAGACCCTCTGATAAAAATCCATTGACTTCTGACATGTCAGTACTTGTAATCAAAATAAATGTTCCTGTTGATGTACGAACAACAGAAGTACGACTACCAGACAACACAAACGTTGAAACATTTACTGTGGAAGTCAAGCGTCCAAACGGAAATATTGAACCTGTGGACGATTTAGAAGTAAGTGTCGGTAAAATAATGCCAAAAAGTGTACGTGAATTCAGACGAAATCATTGTTCGGCGAAAAATCTATGAAATGAATATGAATATAAAACAATACACATGAAAATATAAGTAAATATTTCTTGTGCATTAAGTTACACAAAGAAAATGTCATGCAATTTCGAACGGTAACCAAATAACATAGAACTCGAACTATGTCGACATTAATACATAACGTACGGTTATGGAATTTTAGTTACAAGGATTTAGTATTTGGTATTATAAATACGAACCAGCGCTAAAACTTCTTCAAATGTTATCACAATTATTATCAAACCCATTGAAGCCATTCTTACACAGCATTTTTCGACACAATATCGTAGCAAAAATTCTAAGTATTTCTAAATAAGTGGTGTATAATGCCACCCTTTGGTGCCCTTAAATGGCTTTACAATATATGTAGCTTTTTATAATAGCTTAATATTTCCAATTTTAAATACATTAAATCGATATACAAATATTATAAATATTGGCCATGCTATTGAAGGTCTTCGCACCGATTCTGTAGAGGAAAATAGGTAACCAAATTGTTGTTGATTACAGAAAAATGAACCAACGGATAAAGTCTACTTACCCAATACGAGATTTCAACAAGTAATAATAAAAGTACAAAGAAAAAACCCAAACAAGAAAGTTGTAGTGACAGTTGAGGTTATCGGATGCTTTGAAACAGGTACATTTTAAAACACATCACATTATTCAAAATAAGTGAACAAATTCCGCTGGACTCCCAAGAGATACGAGAAGGAATACGACGCATTTTTAAAAAAATGACTAACTGTTAAATTCATGTTCTAGTGCATCACGAGTTTATAGTTATGCATCAAACAAAATTTCATTATTATTTATAGAAAGAACAACGGAGTACATTTCCACGACATCAACGACATCAGGATACATACCTCCAAGCACTAGTTCCGGTTTTGTACAACCAAGCACCAGTTCAGGATACGTGCCACCTAGCACTAGTTCTGGATTTGTACCACC
This sequence comes from Mactromeris polynyma, assembly GCA_032209605.1. Classification (NCBI taxonomy): domain Eukaryota; kingdom Metazoa; phylum Mollusca; class Bivalvia; order Venerida; family Mactridae; genus Mactromeris; species Mactromeris polynyma. The sequence goes on from JASFXZ010000013.1 coordinate 6,498,055, forward strand.
AAGCACCAGTTCAGGATACGTGCCACCTAGCACAAGTTCCGGATTCGTGCCACTTACCTCCAGTTCAGGGTACGTGCCTCCAAGCACCAGTTCTGGATTTGTACCACCAAGCACCAGTTCAGGATACGTGCCACCGAGCACTAGTTCTGGATTTGTACCACCAAGCACCAGTTCAGGATACGTGCCACCTAGCACAAGTTCCGGATTCGTGCCACTAACCTCAAGTTCAGGATACGTGCCACCAAGCACCAGTTCAGGATACGTGCCACCTAGCACAAGTTCCGGATTCGTGCCACTTACCTCCAGTTCAGGGTACGTGCCTCCAAGCACCAGTTCTGGATTTGTACCACCAAGCACCAGTTCAGGATACGTGCCACCAAGCACCAGTTCTGGATTTGTACCACCAAGCACCAGTTCAGGATACGTGCCACCTAGCACAAGTTCCGGATTCGTGCCACCTAGCACCAGTTCAGGATACGTGCCACCAAGCACCAGTTCAGGATTCGTGCCACCTAGCACCAGTTCAGGATACGTGCCACCAAGTACCAGTTCAGGATACGTACCTCCAAGCACATCTTCTGGCACGTTTTGTAACGTTAAGGAAGGAATGGACTATCCACAGTTTATCCCGGACAAAAACATAAGAGATGACAACGATAAAGTACCGAAAGACGTGGACCGTTTACGACCGAACAGCAACAAGCCATTCTCTGTCGACAAGAACAAATACGTTCTCAAGATATGGTTCATGCCAGCAGTTCCCCTTCAGTCGTTTAAATTAGTCAAACCAGACAATGTTGACTCGATTACAGTCTGGTACATTAAACCAACGTCGAGGGCATCAAGAGGACTTCCAGTCGTAACTGTACGTATACTTGTTATGCACCGTATTTTAGCAGATGTTTTATCTTTATACACCATATGTGTTATGCAATATTGAAATAATTATTCGAGTTTTAGTGAAACAGCTCATGGCGTGTGCTCGTGGCTCTCGTGTTACCGAACAATTCATGTGTCTAGTCGTGATGTCTTATTTTTGAACATTGCAATGTAGTCTTTATGGATTTCAAACACGGCGTTCTTATTTCGTAGTAACAAACACTAGTATACTGACATTTAAAATGGAATCTTTGTTGATTTATTTCTTGAAAAACGCGTATTCAGAGTGACAGGATTGGAAGCCAAGTTTGCAACAAATTGACAAACAATGTCAATGATTTCATGTAATTGTGGTCAACACTGCTATCACTTGCTTGCCCCTTAAAACTGTGCAAGTCTATTAATGCCTTTTGTATTAGGGCGTACATCAATATTTTCCACAGAATAGTCTATCAGGTTGTCCATGTTTGTGACGTTTTAGTACAATGTACTTATCGTCATCGTTCGTTACAATATTACAGGATGAGGAACCGACAACAACAGTTCGATTCCCCGGACAGCCCGAAGCAGTTGATATCATAGTTGAAGTAACAAGAAATAAGCCGAACAGACCGATGAGCTTCAGGATCGCAGTGAAAGCTTGCTTCGAGGAAGTCACTGGTTCAACAAGTTCCTCGTCAGCCCTTGTTCCAAGCGTATCAACGTCTTCAGGATATGTTGTGCCAAGTACCTCGACTAGTTCAGGATACGTGCCTCCAAGCACAAGTTCTGGTTTTGTTCCACCAAGCACCAGTTCAGGATACGTGCCACCGAGCACTAGTTCAGGATTTGTACCGCCAAGCACCAGTTCAGGATACGTGCCACCTAGCACAAGTTCCGGATTCGTGCCTCTTACCTCCAGTTCAGGATACGTGCCACCAAGCACCAGTTCAGGATTTGTACCACCAAGCACGAGTTCAGGATACGTGCCACCTAGCACAAGTTCCGGATTCGTACCACTTACTTCTAGTTCAGGATACGTGCCACCAAGCACCAGTTCAGGATTTGTTCCACCAAGCACCAGTTCAGGATACGTGCATTCAGAAACCAGTTCCGGTTTTGTACCACCAAGCACAAGTTCGGGATACGTGCCAACTAGCACAAGTTCCGGATTCGTGCCACCTAGCACCAGTTCAGGATACGTGCCACCAAGCACCAGTTCAGGATTTGTACCACCAAGCACCAGTTCTGGATACGTGCCACCTAGCACAAGTTCCGGATTCGTGCCACCTAGCACCAGTTCAGGATACGTGCCACCAAGCACCAGTTCAGGATTCGTGCCACCTAGCACCAGTTCAGGATACGTGCCACCAAGCACCAGTTCAGGATTCGTGCCACCTAGCACCAGTTCAGGATACGTGCCACCAAGTACCAGTTCAGGATTCGTACCTCCAAGCACATCTTCTGGCACGGTTTGTAACGTTAAGGAAGGAATGGATGATCCACAGTTTATCCCGGACAAAAACATAAGAGATGACAACGATAAAGTACCGAAAGACGTGGACCGTTTACGACCTAACAGCAACAAGCCATTCTCTGTCGACAAGAACAAATACGTTCTCAAGATATGGTTCATGCCAGCAGTTCCCCTTCAGTCGTTTAAATTAGTCAAACCAGACAATGTTGACTCGATTACAGTCTGGTACATTAAACCAACGTCGAGGGCATCAAGAGGACTTCCAGTCGTAACTGTACGTATACTTGTTATGCACCGTATATTAGCAGATGTTTTATCTTTATACACCATATGTGTTATGCAATATTGAAATAATTATTCGAGTTTTAGTGAAACAGCTCATGGCGTGTGCTCGTGGCTCTCGTTTTACCGAACAATTCATGTGTCTAGTGGTGATGTCTGATTTTTGAACATTGCAATGTAGTCTTTATGGATTTCAAACACGGCGTTCTTATTTCGTAGTAACAAACACTAGTATACTGACATTTAAAATGGAATCTTTGTTGATTTATTTCTTGAAAAACGCGTATTCAGAGTGACAGGATTGAAAGCCAAGTTTGCAACAAATTGACAAACAATGTCAATGATTTCATGTAATTGTGGTCAACACTGCTATCACTTGCTTGCCCCTTAAAACTGTGCAAGTCTATTAATGCCTTTTGTATTAAGGCGTACATCAATATTTTCCACAGAGTAGTCTATCAGTCGTAACTGTACGTATACTTGTTATGCACCGTATTATAGCAGATGTTTTATCTTTATACACCATATGTGTTATGCAATATTGAAATAATTATTCGAGTTTTAGTGAAACAGCTCATGGCGTGTGCTCGTGGCTCTCGTGTTACCGAACAATTTATGTGTCTAGTCGTGATGTCTGATTTTTGAACATTGCAATGTAGTCTTTATGGATTTCAAACACGGCGTTCTTATTTCGTAGTAACAAACACTAGTATACTGACATTTAAAATGGAATCTTTGTTGATTTATTTCTTGAAAAACGCGTATTCAGAGTGACAGGATTGGAAGCCAAGTTTGCAACAAATTGACAAACAATGTCAATGATTTCATGTAATTGTGGTCAACACTGCTATCACTTGCTTGCCCCTTAAAACTGTGCAAGTCTATTAATGCCTTTTGTATTAAGGCGTACATCAATATTTTCCACAGAATAGTCTATCAGGTTGTCCATGTTTGTGACGTTTTAGTACAATGTACTTATCGTCATCGTTCGTTACAATATTACAGGATGAGGAACCGACAACAACAGTTCGATTCCCCGGACAGCCCGAAGCAGTTGATATCATAGTTGAAGTAACAAGAAATAAGCCGAACAGACCGATGAGCTTCAGGATCGCAGTGAAAGCTTGCTTCGAGGAAGTCACAGGTTCAACAAGTTCCTCGTCAGCCCTTGTTCCAAGCGTATCAACGTCTTCAGGATATGTTGTGCCAAGTACCTCGACTAGTTCAGGATACGTGCCTCCAAGCACAAGTTCTGGTTTTGTTCCACCAAGCACCAGTTCAGGATACGTGCCACCGAGCACTAGTTCAGGATTTGTACCGCCAAGCACCAGTTCAGGATACGTGCCACCTAGCACAAGTTCCGGATTCGTGCCTCTTACCTCCAGTTCAGGATACGTGCCACCAAGCACCAGTTCAGGATTTGTACCACCAAGCACGAGTTCAGGATACGTGCCACCTAGCACAAGTTCCGGATTCGTACCACTTACTTCCAGTTCAGGATACGTGCCACCAAGCACCAGTTCAGGATTTGTTCCACCAAGCACCAGTTCAGGATACGTGCATTCAGAAACCAGTTCCGGTTTTGTACCACCAAGCACAAGTTCGGGATACGTGCCAACTAGCACAAGTTCCGGATTCGTGCCACCTAGCACCAGTTCAGGATACGTGCCACCAAGCACCAGTTCAGGATTTGTACCACCAAGCACCAGTTCAGGATACGTGCCACCAAGCACCAGTTCAGGATTCGTGCCACCTAGCACCAGTTCAGGATACGTGCCACCAAGCACCAGTTCAGGATTCGTGCCACCTAGCACCAGTTCAGGATACGTGCCACCAAGTACCAGTTCAGGATTCGTACCTCCAAGCACATCTTCTGGCACGGTTTGTAACGTTAAGGAAGGAATGGATGATCCACAGTTTATCCCGGACAAAAACATAAGAGATGACAACGATAAAGTACCGAAAGACGTGGACCGTTTACGACCTAACAGCAACAAGCCATTCTCTGTCGACAAGAACAAATACGTTCTCAAGATATGGTTCATGCCAGCAGTTCCCCTTCAGTCGTTTAAATTAGTCAAACCAGACAATGTTGACTCGATTACAGTCTGGTACATTAAACCAACGTCGAGGGCATCAAGAGGACTTCCAGTCGTAACTGTACGTATACTTGTTATGCACCGTATATTAGCAGATGTTTTATCTTTATACACCATATGTGTTATGCAATATTGAAATAATTATTCGAGTTTTAGTGAAACAGCTCATGGCGTGTGCTCGTGGCTCTCGTTTTACCGAACAATTCATGTGTCTAGTCGTGATGTCTGATTTTTGAACATTGCAATGTAGTCTTTATGGATTTCAAACACGGCGTTCTTATTTCGTAGTAACAAACACTAGTATACTGACATTTAAAATGGAATCTTTGTTGATTTATTTCTTGAAAAACGTGTATTCAGAGTGACAGGATTGGAAGCCAAGTTTGCAACAAATTGACAAACAATGTCAATGATTTCATGTAATTGTGGTCAACACTGCTATCACTTGCTTGCCCCTTAAAACTGTGCAAGTCTATTAATGCCTTTTGTATTAAGGCGTACATCAATATTTTCCACAGAGTAGTCTATCAGTCGTAACTGTACGTATACTTGTTATGCACCGTATTTTAGCAGATGTTTTATCTTTATACACCATATGTGTTATGCAATATTGAAATAATTATTCGAGTTTTAGTGAAACAGCTCATGGCGTGTGCTCGTGGCTCTCGTGTTACCGAACAATTCATGTGTCTAGTCGTGATGTCTGATTTTTGAACATTGCAATGTAGTCTTTATGGATTTCAAACACGGCGTTCTTATTTCGTAGTAACAAACACTAGTATACTGACATTTAAAATGGAATCTTTGTAGATTTATTTCTTGAAAAACGCGTATTCAGAGTGACAGGATTGGAAGCCAAGTTTGCAACAAATTGACAAACAATGTCAATGATTTCATGTAATTGTGGTCAACACTGCTATCACTTGCTTGCCCCTTAAAACTGTGCAAGTCTATTAATGCCTTTTGTATTAAGGCGTACATCAATATTTTCCACAGAATAGTCTATCAGGTTGTCCATGTTTGTGACGTTTAAGTACAATGTACTTATCGTCATCGTTCGTTACAATATTACAGGATGAGGAACCGACAACAACAGTTCGATTCCCCGGACAGCCCGAAGCAGTTGATATCATAGTTGAAGTAACAAGAAATAAGCCGAATAGACCGATGAGCTTCAGGATCGCAGTGAAAGCTTGCTTCGAAGAAGTCACTGGTTCAACAAGTTCCTCGTCAGCCCTTGTTCCAAGCGTATCAACGTCTTCAGGATTTGTTGTACCTAGTACCTCGACTAGCTCAGGATACGTGCATCCAAGCACTAGTTCCGGTTTTGTACCACCAAGCACCAGTTCAGGATACGTGCCACCTAGCACTAGTTCTGAATTTGTACCACCAAGCACCAGTTCAGGATACGTGCCACCAAGTACCAGTTCCGGTTTTGTACCACCAAGCACCAGTTCCGGATACGTGCCACCAAGTACCAGCTCAGGATATGTTGTACCTAGTACCTCGACTAGCTCAGGATACGTGCATCCAAGCACTAGTTCCGGTTTTGTACCACCAAGCACCAGTTCAGGATACGTGCCACCAAGTACCAGTTCCGGTTTTGTACCACCAAGCACCAGTTCCGGATACGTGCCACCAAGTACCAGCTCAGGATATGTTCCACCTAGCACTAGTTCCGGATACGTACCACCAAGTACCAGTTCAGGATACGTTCCTCCTAGCACAAGCTCCGGATTTGTGCCACCCAGCACTAGTTCAGGATACGTGCCACCAAGCACCAGTTCTGGATTTGTTCCACCAAGCACCAGCTCAGGATACGTGCCTCCAAGCACATCTTCTGGCACGGTTTGTAACGTTAAGGAAGGAATGGATGATCCTCAGTTTATCCCGGACAAAAACATAAGAGATGACAACGATAAAGTACCGAAAGACGTGGACCGTTTACGACCGAACAGCAACAAGCCATTCTCTGTCGACAAGAACAAATACGTTCTCAAGATATGGTTCATGCCAGCAGTTCCCCTTCAGTCGTTTAAATTAGTCAAACCAGACAATGTTGACTCGATTACAGTCTGGTACATTAAACCAACGTCGAGGGCATCAAGAGGACTTCCAGTCGTAACTGTACGTATACTTGTTATGCACCGTATTTTAGCAGATGTTTTATCTTTATACACCATATGTGTTATGCAATAATGAAATAATAATTCGAGTTTTAGTGAAACAGCTCATGACGTGTGCTCGTGGCTCTCATGTTACCGAACAATTCATGTGTCTAGTTCTGATGTCTGAATTTTGAACATTGCGATGTAGTCTTTATGGATTTCAATCACGGCGTTCTTAGTTCGTAGTAAAAACACTAGTATACTGACATTTAAAATGGAATCTTTATTGATTTATTTCTTGAAAAACGTGTATTCAGAGTGATAGGATTGGAAGCCAAGTTTGCAACAAATTGACAAACAATGTTAATGATTTCATGTAATGGTGGTCAACACTCCTATCACTTGCTTGCCCCTTAAAACTATGCAAGTCTATGAATGCCTTTTGCATTTAGGCGTTCATCAATATTTTCCACAGAATAGTCTATCAGGTTGTCCATGTTTGTGACGTTTTAGTACTTATCGTCATCGTCCGTTACAATATTACAGGATGAGGAACCGACAACAACAGTTCGATTCTCCGGACAGCCCGAAGCAGTTGATATCATAGTTGAAGTAACAAGAAATAAGCCGAATAGACCGATGAGCTTCAGGATCGCAGTGAAAGCTTGCTTCGAGGAAGTCACTGGTTCAACAAGTTCCTCGTCAGCCCTTGTTCCAAGCGTATCAACGTCTTCAGGATTTGTTGTACCTAGTACCTCGACTAGCTCAGGATACGTGCATCCAAGCACTAGTTCCGGTTTTGTACCACCAAGCACCAGTTCAGGATACGTGCCACCAAGTACCAGTTCCGGTTTTGTACCACCAAGCACCAGTTCCGGATACGTGCCACCAAGTACCAGCTCAGGATATGTTCCACCTAGCACTAGTTCCGGATACGTGCCACCAAGTACCAGTTCAGGATACGTTCCTCCTAGCACAAGCTCCGGATTTGTGCCACCCAGCACTAGTTCAGGATACGTGCCACCAAGCACCAGTTCTGGATTTGTTCCACCAAGCACCAGCTCAGGATACGTGCCTCCAAGCACATCTTCTGGCACGGTTTGTAACGTTAAGGAAGGAATGGATGATCCTCAGTTTATCCCGGACAAAAACATAAGAGATGACAACGATAAAGTACCGAAAGACGTGGACCGTTTACGACCGAACAGCAACAAGCCATTCTCTGTCGACAAGAACAAATACGTTCTCAAGATATGGTTCATGCCAGCAGTTCCCCTTCAGTCGTTTAAATTAGTCAAACCAGACAATGTTGACTCGATTACAGTCTGGTACATTAAACCAACGTCGAGGGCATCAAGAGGACTTCCAGTCGTAACTGTACGTATACTTGTTATGCACCGTATTTTAGCAGATGTTTTATCTTTATACACCATATGTGTTATGCAATAATGAAATAATAATTCGAGTTTTAGTGAAACAGCTCATGGCGTGTGCTCGTGGCTCTCATGTTACCGAACAATTCATGTGTCTAGTTCTGATGTCTGAATTTTGAACATTGCGATGTAGTCTTTATGGATTTCAATCACGGCGTTCTTAGTTCGTAGTAAAAACACTAGTATACTGACATTTAAAATGGAATCTTTATTGATTTATTTCTTGAAAAACGTGTATTCAGAGTGATAGGATTGGAAGCCAAGTTTGCAACAAATTGACAAACAATGTTAATGATTTCATGTAATGGTGGTCAACACTCCTATCACTTGCTTGCCCCTTAAAACTATGCAAGTCTATGAATGCCTTTTGCATTTAGGCGTACATCAATATTTTCCACAGAATAGTCTATCAGGTTGTCCATGTTTGTGACGTTTTAGTACTTATCGTCATCGTTCGTTACAATATTACAGGATGAGGAACCGACAACAACAGTTCGATTCCCCGGACAGCCCGAAGCAGTTGATATCATAGTTGAAGTAACAAGAAATAAGCCGAATAGACCGATGAGCTTCAGGATCGCAGTGAAAGCTTGCTTCGAGGAAGTCACTGGTTCAACAAGTTCCTCGTCAGCCCTTGTTCCAAGCGTATCAACGTCTTCAGGATTTGTTGTACCTAGTACCTCGACTAGCTCAGGATACGTGCATCCAAGCACTAGTTCCGGTTTTGTACCACCAAGCACCAGTTCAGGATACGTGCCACCTAGCACTAGTTCTGAATTTGTACCACCAAGCACCAGTTCAGGATACGTGCCACCAAGTACCAGTTCCGGTTTTGTACCACCAAGCACCAGTTCCGGATACGTGCCACCAAGTACCAGCTCAGGATATGTTGTACCTAGTACCTCGACTAGCTCAGGATACGTGCATCCAAGCACTAGTTCCGGTTTTGTACCACCAAGCACCAGTTCAGGATACGTGCCACCAAGTACCAGTTCCGGTTTTGTACCACCAAGCACCAGTTCCGGGTACGTGCCACCAAGTACCAGCTCAGGATATGTTCCACCTAGCACTAGTTCCGGATACGTACCACCAAGTACCAGTTCAGGATACGTTCCTCCTAGCACAAGCTCCGGATTTGTGCCACCCAGCACTAGTTCAGGATACGTGCCACCAAGCACCAGTTCTGGATTTGTTCCACCAAGCACCAGCTCAGGATACGTGCCTCCAAGCACATCTTCTGGCACGGTTTGTAACGTTAAGGAAGGAATGGATGATCCACAGTTTATTCCGGACAAAAACATAAGAGATGACAACGATAAGGTACCGAAAGACGTGGACCGTTTACGACCGAACAGCAACAAGCCATTCTCTGTCGACAAGAACAAATACGTTCTCAAGATATGGTTCATGCCAGCAGTTCCCCTTCAGTCGTTTAAATTAGTCAAACCAGACAATGTTGACTCGATTACAGTCTGGTACATTAAACCAACGTCGAGGGCATCAAGAGGACTTCCAGTCGTAACTGTACGTATACTTGCTATGTACCGTATTTTAGCAGATGTTTTATCTTTATACACCATATGTGTTATGCAATAATGAAATAATTATTCGAGCTTTAGTGAAACAGCTCATGGCGTGTGCTCGTGGCTCTCGTGTTACCGAACAATTTATGTGTCTAGTCGTGATGTCTTATTTTTGAACATTGCAATGTAGTCTTTATGGATTTCAATCACGGCGTTCTTAGTTCGTAGTAAAAACACTAGTATACTGCCATTTAAAATGGAATCTTTGTTGATTTATTTCTTGAAAAACGTGTATTCAGAGTGATAGGATTGGAAGCCAAGTTTGCAACAAATTGACAAACAATGTTAATGATTTCAAGTAATGGTGGTCAACACTCCTATCACTTGCTTGCCCCTTAAAACTATGCAAGTCTATGAATGCCTTTTGTATTAAGGCGTACATCAATATTTTCCACAGAATAGTCTATCAGGTTGTCCATGTTTGTGACGGTTTAGTACATATCGTCATCGTTCGTTACAATATTACAGGATGAGGAACCGACAACAACAGTTCGATTCCCCGGACAGCCCGAAGCAGTTGATATCATAGTTGAAGTAATAAGAAATAAGCCGAATAGACCGATGAGCTTCAGGATCGCAGTGAAAGCTTGCTTCGAGGAAGTCACTGGTTCAACAAGTTCCTCGTCAGCCCTTGTTCCAAGCGTATCAACGTCTTCAGGATTTGTTGTACCTAGTACCTCGACTAGCTCAGGATACGTGCATCCAAGCACTAGTTCCGGTTTTGTACAACCAAGCACCAGTTCAGGATACGTGCCACCTAGCACTAGTTCTGAATTTGTACCACCAAGCACCAGTTCAGGATACGTGCCACCAAGTACCAGTTCCGGTTTTGTACCACCAAGCACCAGTTCCGGATACGTGCCACCAAGTACCAGCTCAGGATATGTTGTACCTAGTACCTCGACTAGCTCAGGATACGTGCATCCAAGCACTAGTTCCGGTTTTGTACCACCAAGCACCAGTTCAGGATACGTGCCACCAAGTACCAGTTCCGGTTTTGTACCACCAAGCACCAGTTCCGGATACGTGCCACCAAGTACCAGCTCAGGATATGTTCCACCTAGCACTAGTTCCGGATACGTACCACCAAGTACCAGTTCAGGATACGTTCCTCCTAGCACAAGCTCCGGATTTGTGCCACCCAGCACTAGTTCAGGATACGTGCCACCAAGCACCAGTTCTGGATTTGTTCCACCAAGCACCAGCTCAGGATACGTGCCTCCAAGCACATCTTCTGGCACGGTTTGTAACGTTAAGGAAGGAATGGATGATCCTCAGTTTATCCCGGACAAAAACATAAGAGATGACAACGATAAAGTACCGAAAGACGTGGACCGTTTACGACCGAACAGCAACAAGCCATTCTCTGTCGACAAGAACAAATACGTTCTCAAGATATGGTTCATGCCAGCAGTTCCCCTTCAGTCGTTTAAATTAGTCAAACCAGACAATGTTGACTCGATTACAGTCTGGTACATTAAACCAACGTCGAGGGCATCAAGAGGACTTCCAGTCGTAACTGTACGTATACTTGTTATGCACCGTATTTTAGCAGATGTTTTATCTTTATACACCATATGTGTTATGCAATAATGAAATAATAATTCGAGTTTTAGTGAAACAGCTCATGGCGTGTGCTCGTGGCTCTCATGTTACCGAACAATTCATGTGTCTAGTTCTGATGTCTGAATTTTGAACATTGCGATGTAGTCTTTATGGATTTCAATCACGGCGTTCTTAGTTCGTAGTAAAAACACTAGTATACTGACATTTAAAATGGAATCTTTATTGATTTATTTCTTGAAAAACGTGTATTCAGAGTGATAGGATTGGAAGCCAAGTTTGCAACAAATTGACAAACAATGTTAATGATTTCATGTAATGGTGGTCAACACTCCTATCACTTGCTTGCCCCTTAAAACTATGCAAGTCTATGAATGCCTTTTGCATTTAGGCGTACATCAATATTTTCCACAGAATAGTCTATCAGGTTGTCCATGTTTGTGACGTTTTAGTACTTATCGTCATCGTTCGTTACAATATTACAGGATGAGGAACCGACAACAACAGTTCGATTCCCCGGACAGCCCGAAGCAGTTGATATCATAGTTGAAGTAACAAGAAATAAGCCGAATAGACCGATGAGCTTCAGGATCGCAGTGAAAGCTTGCTTCGAGGAAGTCACTGGTTCAACAAGTTCCTCGTCAGCCCTTGTTCCAAGCGTATCAACGTCTTCAGGATTTGTTGTACCTAGTACCTCGACTAGCTCAGGATACGTGCATCCAAGCACTAGTTCCGGTTTTGTACCACCAAGCACCAGTTCAGGATACGTGCCACCTAGCACTAGTTCTGAATTTGTACCACCAAGCACCAGTTCAGGATACATGCCACCAAGTACCAGTTCCGGTTTTGTACCACCAAGCACCAGTTCCGGATACGTGCCACCAAGTACCAGCTCAGGATATGTTGTACCTAGTACCTCGACTAGCTCAGGATACGTGCATCCAAGCACTAGTTCCGGTTTTGTACCACCAAGCACCAGTTCAGGATACGTGCCACCAAGTACCAGTTCCGGTTTTGTACCACCAAGCACCAGTTCCGGATACGTGCCACCAAGTACCAGCTCAGGATATGTTCCACCTAGCACTAGTTCCGGATACGTACCACCAAGTACCAGTTCAGGATACGTTCCTCCTAGCACAAGCTCCGGATTTGTGCCACCCAGCACTAGTTCAGGATACGTGCCACCAAGCACCAGTTCTGGATTTGTTCCACCAAGCACCAGCTCAGGATACGTGCCTCCAAGCACATCTTCTGGCACGGTTTGTAACGTTAAGGAAGGAATGGATGATCCACAGTTTATTCCGGACAAAAACATAAGAGATGACAACGATAAGGTACCGAAAGACGTGGACCGTTTACGACCGAACAGCAACAAGCCATTCTCTGTCGACAAGAACAAATACGTTCTCAAGATATGGTTCATGCCAGCAGTTCCCCTTCAGTCGTTTAAATTAGTCAAACCAGACAATGTTGACTCGATTACAGTCTGGTACATTAAACCAACGTCGAGGGCATCAAGAGGACTTCCAGTCGTAACTGTACGTATACTTGTTATGTACCGTATTTTAGCAGATGTTTTATCTTTATACACCATATGTGTTATGCAATAATGAAATAATTATTCGAGCTTTAGTGAAACAGCTCATGGCGTGTGCTCGTGGCTCTCGTGTTACCGAACAATTTATGTGTCTAGTCGTGATGTCTTATTTTTGAACATTGCAATGTAGTCTTTATGGATTTCAATCACGGCGTTCTTAGTTCGTAGTAAAAACACTAGTATACTGCCATTTAAAATGGAATCTTTGTTGATTTATTTCTTGAAAAACGTGTATTCAGAGTGATAGGATTGGAAGCCAAGTTTGCAACAAATTGACAAACAATGTTAATGATTTCATGTAATGGTGGTCAACACTCCTATCACTTGCTTGCCCCTTAAAACTATGCAAGTCTATGAATGCCTTTTGTATTAAGGCGTACATCAATATTTTCCACAGAATAGTCTATCAGGTTGTCCATGTTTGTGACGGTTTAGTACTTATCGTCATCGTTCGTTACAATATTACAGGATGAGGAACCGACAACAACAGTTCGATTCCCCGGACAGCCCGAAGCAGTTGATATCATAGTTGAAGTAATAAGAAATAAGCCGAATAGACCAATGAGCTTCAGGATCGCAGTGAAAGCTTGCTTCGAGGAAGTCACTGGTTCAACAAGTTCCTCGTCAGCCCTTGTTCCAAGCGTATCAACGTCTTCAGGATTTGTTGTACCTAGTACCTCGACTAGTTCAGGATACGTGCATCCAAGCACTAGTTCCGGTTTTGTACAACCAAGCACCAGTTCAGGATACGTGCCACCTAGCACTAGTTCTGAATTTGTACCACCAAGCACCAGTTCAGGATACGTGCCACCAAGTACCAGTTCCGGTTTTGTACCACCAAGCACCAGTTCCGGATACGTGCCACCAAGTACCAGCTCAGGATATGTTGTACCTAGTACCTCGACTAGCTCAGGATACGTGCATCCAAGCACTAGTTCCGGTTTTGTACCACCAAGCACCAGTTCAGGATACGTGCCACCAAGTACCAGTTCCGGTTTTGTACCACCAAGCACCAGTTCCGGATACGTGCCACCAAGTACCAGCTCAGGATATGTTCCACCTAGCACTAGTTCCGGATACGTACCACCAAGTACCAGTTCAGGATACGCTCCTCCTAGCACAAGCTCCGGATTTGTGCCACCCAGCACTAGTTCAGGATACGTGCCACCAAGCACCAGTTCTGGATTTGTTCCACCAAGCACCAGCTCAGGATACGTGCCTCCAAGCACATCTTCTGGCACGGTTTGTAACGTTAAGGAAGGAATGGATGATCCTCAGTTTATCCCGGACAAAAACATAAGAGATGACAACGATAAAGTACCGAAAGACGTGGACCGTTTACGACCGAACAGCAACAAGCCATTCTCTGTCGACAAGAACAAATACGTTCTCAAGATATGGTTCATGCCAGCAGTTCCCCTTCAGTCGTTTAAATTAGTCAAACCAGACAATGTTGACTCGATTACAGTCTGGTACATTAAACCAACGTCGAGGGCATCAAGAGGACTTCCAGTCGTAACTGTACGTATACTTGTTATGCACCGTATTTAAGCAGATGTTTTATCTTTATACACCATATGTGTTATGCAATAATGAAATAATAATTCGAGTTTTAGTGAAACAGCTCATGGCGTGTGCTCGTGGCTCTCATGTTACCGAACAATTCATGTGTCTAGTTCTGATGTCTGAATTTTGAACATTGCGATGTAGTCTTTATGGATTTCAATCACGGCGTTCTTAGTTCGTAGTAAAAACACTAGTATACTGACATTTAAAATGGAATCTTTATTGATTTATTTCTTGAAAAACGTGTATTCAGAGTGATAGGATTGGAAGCCAAGTTTGCAACAAATTGACAAACAATGTTAATGATTTCAAGTAATGGTGGTCAACACTCCTATCACTTGCTTGCCCCTTAAAACTATGCAAGTCTATGAATGCCTTTTGTATTAAGGCGTACATCAATATTTTCCACAGAATAGTCTATCAGGTTGTCCATGTTTGTGACGGTTTAGTACATATCGTCATCGTTCGTTACAATATTACAGGATGAGGAACCGACAACAACAGTTCGATTCCCCGGACAGCCCGAAGCAGTTGATATCATAGTTGAAGTAATAAGAAATAAGCCGAATAGACCGATGAGCTTCAGGATCGCAGTGAAAGCTTGCTTCGAGGAAGTCACTGGTTCAACAAGTTCCTCGTCAGCCCTTGTTCCAAGCGTATCAACGTCTTCAGGATTTGTTGTACCTAGTACCTCGACTAGCTCAGGATACGTGCATCCAAGCACTAGTTCCGGTTTTGTACAACCAAGCACCAGTTCAGGATACGTGCCACCTAGCACTAGTTCTGAATTTGTACCACCAAGCACCAGTTCAGGATACGTGCCACCAAGTACCAGTTCCGGTTTTGTACCACCAAGCACCAGTTCCGGATACGTGCCACCAAGTACCAGCTCAGGATATGTTGTACCTAGTACCTCGACTAGCTCAGGATACGTGCATCCAAGCACTAGTTCCGGTTTTGTACCACCAAGCACCAGTTCAGGATACGTGCCACCAAGTACCAGTTCCGGTTTTGTACCACCAAGCACCAGTTCCGGATACGTGCCACCAAGTACCAGCTCAGGATATGTTCCACCTAGCACTAGTTCCGGATACGTACCACCAAGTACCAGTTCAGGATACGTTCCTCCTAGCACAAGCTCCGGATTTGTGCCACCCAGCACTAGTTCAGGATACGTGCCACCAAGCACCAGTTCTGGATTTGTACCACCAAGCACCAGCTCAGGATACGTGCCTCCAAGCACATCTTCTGGCACGGTTTGTAACGTTAAGGAAGGAATGGATGATCCTCAGTTTATCCCGGACAAAAACATAAGAGATGACAACGATAAAGTACCGAAAGACGTGGACCGTTTACGACCGAACAGCAACAAGCCATTCTCTGTCGACAAGAACAAATACGTTCTCAAGATATGGTTCATGCCAGCAGTTCCCCTTCAGTCGTTTAAATTAGTCAAACCAGACAATGTTGACTCGATTACAGTCTGGTACATTAAACCAACGTCGAGGGCATCAAGAGGACTTCCAGTCGTAACTGTACGTATACTTGTTATGTACCGTATTTTAGCAGATGTTTTATCTTTATACACCATATGTGTTATGCAATAATGAAATAATTATTCGAGCTTTAGTGAAACAGCTCATGGCGTGTGCTCGTGGCTCTCGTGTTACCGAACAATTTATGTGTCTAGTCGTGATGTCTTATTTTTGAACATTGCAATGTAGTCTTTATGGATTTCAATCACGGCGTTCTTAGTTCGTAGTAAAAACACTAGTATACTGCCATTTAAAATGGAATCTTTGTTGATTTATTTCTTGAAAAACGTGTATTCAGAGTGATAGGATTGGAAGCCAAGTTTGCAACAAATTGACAAACAATGTTAATGATTTCATGTAATGGTGGTCAACACTCCTATCACTTGCTTGCCCCTTAAAACTATGCAAGTCTATGAATGCCTTTTGTATTAAGGCGTACATCAATATTTTCCACAGAATAGTCTATCAGGTTGTCCATGTTTGTGACGTTTTAGTACTTATCGTCATCGTTCGTTACAATATTACAGGATGAGGAACCGACAACAACAGTTCGATTCCCCGGACAGCCCGAAGCAGTTGATATCATAGTTGAAGTAACAAGAAATAAGCCGAATAGACCGATGAGCTTCAGGATCGCAGTGAAAGCTTGCTTCGAGGAAGTCACTGGTTCAACAAGTTCCTCGTCAGCCCTTGTTCCAAGCGTATCAACGTCTTCAGGATTTGTTGTACCTAGTACCTCGACTAGCTCAGGATACGTGCATCCAAGCACTAGTTCCGGTTTTGTACCACCAAGCACCAGTTCAGGATACGTGCCGCCTAGCACTAGTTCTGAATTTGTACCACCAAGCACCAGTTCAGGATACGTGCCACCAAGTACCAGTTCCGGTTTTGTACCACCAAGCACCAGTTCCGGATACGTGCCACCAAGTACCAGCTCAGGATATGTTGTACCTAGTACCTCGACTAGCTCAGGATACGTGCATCCAAGCACTAGTTCCGGTTTTGTACCACCAAGCACCAGTTCAGGATACGTGCCACCAAGTACCAGTTCCGGTTTTGTACCACCAAGCACCAGTTCCGGATACGTGCCACCAAGTACCAGCTCAGGATATGTTCCACATAGCACTAGTTCCGGATACGTACCACCAAGTACCAGTTCAGGATACGTTCCTCCTAGCACAAGCTCCGGATTTGTGCCACCCAGCACTAGTTCAGGATACGTGCCACCAAGCACCAGTTCTGGATTTGTTCCACCAAGCACCAGCTCAGGATACGTGCCTCCAAGCACATCTTCTGGCACGGTTTGTAACGTTAAGGAAGGAATGGATGATCCACAGTTTATTCCGGACAAAAACATAAGAGATGACAACGATAAGGTACCGAAAGACGTGGACCGTTTACGACCGAACAGCAACAAGCCATTCTCTGTCGACAAGAACAAATACGTTCTCAAGATATGGTTCATGCCAGCAGTTCCCCTTCAGTCGTTTAAATTAGTCAAACCAGACAATGTTGACTCGATTACAGTCTGGTACATTAAACCAACGTCGAGGGCATCAAGAGGACTTCCAGTCGTAACTGTACGTATACTTGTTATGTACCGTATTTTAGCAGATGTTTTATCTTTATACACCATATGTGTTATGCAATAATGAAATAATTATTCGAGCTTTAGTGAAACAGCTCATGGCGTGTGCTCGTGGCTCTCGTGTTACCGAACAATTTATGTGTCTAGTCGTGATGTCTTATTTTTGAACATTGCAATGTAGTCTTTATGGATTTCAATCACGGCGTTCTTAGTTCGTAGTAAAAACACTAGTATACTGCCATTTAAAATGGAATCTTTGTTGATTTATTTCTTGAAAAACGTGTATTCAGAGTGATAGGATTGGAAGCCAAGTTTGCAACAAATTGACAAACAATGTTAATGATTTCATGTAATGGTGGTCAACACTCCTATCACTTGCTTGCCCCTTAAAACTATGCAAGTCTATGAATGCCTTTTGTATTAAGGCGTACATCAATATTTTCCACAGAATAGTCTATCAGGTTGTCCATGTTTGTGACGGTTTAGTACTTATCGTCATCGTTCGTTACAATATTACAGGATGAGGAACCGACAACAACAGTTCGATTCCCCGGACAGCCCGAAGCAGTTGATATCATAGTTGAAGTAATAAGAAATAAGCCGAATAGACCGATGAGCTTCAGGATCGCAGTGAAAGCTTGCTTCGAGGAAGTCACTGGTTCAACAAGTTCCTCGTCAGCCCTTGTTCCAAGCGTATCAACGTCTTCAGGATTTGTTGTACCTAGTACCTCGACTAGCTCAGGATACGTGCATCCAAGCACTAGTTCCGGTTTTGTACAACCAAGCACCAGTTCAGGATACGTGCCACCTAGCACTAGTTCTGAATTTGTACCACCAAGCACCAGTTCAGGATACGTGCCACCAAGTACCAGTTCCGGTTTTGTACCACCAAGCACCAGTTCCGGATACGTGCCACCAAGTACCAGCTCAGGATATGTTGTACCTAGTACCTCGACTAGCTCAGGATACGTGCATCCAAGCACTAGTTCCGGTTTTGTACCACCAAGCACCAGTTCAGGATACGTGCCACCAAGTACCAGTTCCGGTTTTGTACCACCAAGCACCAGTTCCGGATACGTGCCACCAAGTACCAGCTCAGGATATGTTCCACCTAGCACTAGTTCCGGATACGTACCACCAAGTACCAGTTCAGGATACGTTCCTCCTAGCACAAGCTCCGGATTTGTGCCACCCAGCACTAGTTCAGGATACGTGCCACCAAGCACCAGTTCTGGATTTGTTCCACCAAGCACCAGCTCAGGATACGTGCCTCCAAGCACATCTTCTGGCACGGTTTGTAACGTTAAGGAAGGAATGGATGATCCTCAGTTTATCCCGGACAAAAACATAAGAGATGACAACGATAAAGTACCGAAAGACGTGGACCGTTTACGACCGAACAGCAACAAGCCATTCTCTGTCGACAAGAACAAATACGTTCTCAAGATATGGTTCATGCCAGCAGTTCCCCTTCAGTCGTTTAAATTAGTCAAACCAGACAATGTTGACTCGATTACAGTCTGGTACATTAAACTAACGTCGAGGGCATCAAGAGGACTTCCAGTCGTAACTGTACGTATACTTGTTATGCACCGTATTTAAGCAGATGTTTTATCTTTATACACCATATGTGTTATGCAATAATGAAATAATAATTCGAGTTTTAGTGAAACAGCTCATGGCGTGTGCTCGTGGCTCTCATGTTACCGAACAATTCATGTGTCTAGTTCTGATGTCTGAATTTTGAACATTGCGATGTAGTCTTTATGGATTTCAATCACGGCGTTCTTAGTTCGTAGTAAAAACACTAGTATACTGACATTTAAAATGGAATCTTTATTGATTTATTTCTTGAAAAACGTGTATTCAGAGTGATAGGATTGGAAGCCAAGTTTGCAACAAATTGACAAACAATGTTAATGATTTCATGTAATGGTGGTCAACACTCCTATCACTTGCTTGCCCCTTAAAACTATGCAAGTCTATGAATGCCTTTTGTATTAAGGCGTACATCAATATTTTCCACAGAATAGTCTATCAGGTTGTCCATGTTTGTGACGTTTTAGTACTTATCGTCATCGTTCGTTACAATATTACAGGATGAGGAACCGACAACAACAGTTCGATTCCCCGGACAGCCCGAAGCAGTTGATATCATAGTTGAAGTAACAAGAAATAAGCCGAATAGACCGATGAGCTTCAGGATCGCAGTGAAAGCTTGCTTCGAGGAAGTCACTGGTTCAACAAGTTCCTCGTCAGCCCTTGTTCCAAGCGTATCAACGTCTTCAGGATTTGTTGTACCTAGTACCTCGACTAGCTCAGGATACGTGCATCCAAGCACTAGTTCCGGTTTTGTACCACCAAGCACCAGTTCAGGATACGTGCCGCCTAGCACTAGTTCTGAATTTGTACCACCAAGCACCAGTTCAGGATACGTGCCACTTAGCACAAGTTCCGGATTCGTGCCACTTACCTCCAGTTCAGGATACGTGCCACCAAGCACCAGTTCAGGATTTATACCACCAAGCACGAGTTCAGGATACGTGCCACCTAGCACAAGTTCCGGATTCGTACCACTTACCTCCAGTTCAGGGTACGTGCCACCAAGCACCAGTTCAGGATTTGTTCCACCAAGCACCAGTTCAGGATACGTGCATTCAGAAACCAGTTCCGGTTTTGTACCACCAAGCACAAGTTCAGGATACGTGCCACCTAGCACAAGTTCCGGATTCGTGCCACCTAGCACCAGTTCAGGATACGTGCCACCAAGCACCAGTTCAGGATTTGTTCCACCAAGCACCAGTTCAGGATACGTGCATTCAGAAACCAGTTCCGGTTTTGTACCACCAAGCACCAGTTCAGGATACATGTCACCAAGCACCAGTTCTGCACCTGTTGCGTCTTCTTCCAGTGCTTTCTCTAGTTCAGGTAGGTTAGGTGATTTTTCTGTTAATAATCATTTGAGAGCATTATTTAGTATGTTCTGATGTCAATTATTTGATGTGATTTTCGTACCGAGTTCTTTGCCTTTTTTGCAGTTCCCTTTTAATCTTTGCTGTTTTCTTTATACTGTATACTCACATAATAAAGTTTAGTAATTGTTATATTTTACATGTATCTGGGTAATAACGGGTTGACGGCCTTCAGCAGTTTGTACATGTCTACATAGAACCACACATGACAAACGCAGTGTTGTTTCACAGTTTCTAATTTTCATTGGCGTTCAAAACATTAAAACCAAACTAGAAATTAAATTTGAAATCGATTTGGCAAAATCCATTTGTCTTCATCAATCGAAATCCACTCATAAAATGTAAGAGAATTATAAGGGACGTATGACAGGACTGGCGTAAGATTGCTGTAGAAATGAAAAGGTGATGGGTGGTATAAACGTTCGGCACGTTACATGTTTATAAATATTTCTTCGTATTATATCATTGTATTATAATGTATTGTGTGTAATTCACTCTGATTTATTATCTGTTTGTATTTAATTATTCTTTGCAGTCACAACAGCGACTCCATGTTCTATGCTAGATGGCATGACAGAGCCGTTTTACATACCTAACAAAAGTATTCTGATTGATGATGACGTTAATGTTAATGATGCGAAACAATTACGGGCAAACAGCGATTCACCTTTACAAGTTACGCAGAATACAGTAACAATCAAAGTATGGATGATGCCTGCAGTGCAACTTGGTTCTGCCTCTTTAGTTACATCGACAAATGTACAATCGTATGACGTATATTATGTGAAACCTGGACGAGCTTCTAAGGATGTTCCTTATTCAGAGGTAATGGAACTTACTTTCAACATAAGTCACTTGCTATTATATTAATTTTGGTTTATTTTAATGTGTATCGAAATTAAATTCATTATATATTTGGCGATTTACTGCTTGATGGATTCTGTAATAATTACTTTCGTTTATCAATTTTGTCTTCTTGCAGAATGTAAAGCCGAAGGACGAAGTTGTATTTAGAGGCAATCCTTTGGCACAGGACGTGATTTTTGTCATCAAAAAGGTCAAGGGAACTCCAAAAATGTCAATAAGAATATCTGTGGTGGCCTGTTTCGAGCAGAGTATGCAGTGTATTTTGCAATTTTTTTTTTAGTTTAATGAACACATCGTTTTATTTACAACAGTACATCGTAAAATTTGATCGTAAGCCAGACATTATTGTAACATACATGTATCATCTCTTCATAACCGTTTGCAGATATACATTATACTGATTTTTCAAAATGATGTTACCGGTGTAATATTGATTATTTATATATATTCAGTGACAACAACTAATCCAAGTACAGAATCGCTGACAGAGTCTGTACGATCTTCCACAACTACACACATAGATTACTTTACAAGTTCAAGTACATCTGAACAGACACGCTGGCGTACAACTCCGTCTTCTACAACGCCATCAGCGTCAACAGTGTCTTCATTCACGACACCTGTTTATACAACACCATGT
Organism: Mactromeris polynyma; assembly: GCA_032209605.1. NCBI lineage: Eukaryota > Metazoa > Mollusca > Bivalvia > Venerida > Mactridae > Mactromeris > Mactromeris polynyma. The sequence goes on from JASFXZ010000013.1 coordinate 6,520,223, forward strand.
ACGTTGCTTATTTTCTTCCTTATAAATAGTACATGATTTCCCAATAATTATGTACTTAATAAAAATATATTACAAATCTGTTTCGTTTAATCTGCATGTATTTTTTCAATAAGCTTATCAATGACTGATAAATATAAGTGTCTTGTGTTCTTAATCTTCAATGTCTATGTATATATTTTTTAACGAACCCGATTGTGCATATCAGGGATAAGATCGATTGTAGGGTAAGATCAAAAGACGATATTCATAATTTGCTAGACGCACTTGTTCAAGAATGGAATGCATTCCTGATGCCCTTATTGAAAGTTACGTCAGCTCTATGCGAAGTATAATTCTTGAATGTATATGTCGTTGAAGTGGCGACACGCAATATTGAAATGAAGTGTTTCAATTGATACTATTTTTTCAATCTGTGTGTCCGCAGTGCCGTTTCACAATTTGCAACTTTTTAATGTTAACCCCCAATAGTTAGAAATTTACCTGCCTATAAAACCTGCCTATACTTGATATAATATTCATGTTCTTCTCTCCCCGTGGTGACCTGCTTTCTCGGCTTGTCCTGTCTATACAATCCATACAATCCTACATCTCCGTATTGCCGACATACATTATCCATGGTTGTTTGTATAGCCAGACAATTCCTTGCTTTCCCATTCCCGTACATGTTTGGCCTTGCACCTCCTTGATTCCTAATCTTTTTAGGCTGTGGGTTCTCTGAGGTATATGTGGGGGGCATTGTCTTACAATGTGATGCTTCCTGGAATAGTAAAACCTTCCTTTAATATCATCTACAATTTGATAACAAACATCATATGGTTTAGTATTCAATAACGTTTGAAAAACGGGACATATTATGGGAACACCCGTGGCGGGCGGGCGGCGTCCACATGGTTTCCGCTCTATAAGTCAAAGAGTTTTCATCCGATCTTTACCAAATTTTGTGAAAATGTTTGTGGGCATAATATCTCGGCCGGGTTCGATAACCAGCCACATCGCGATAGGCACTTCGGAATTATGGCCCTTGAATTATCCAAAATTGGCCAAATTAGCCATGTCCGCTCTCTAAGTCAAAAAGTTTTCATCTGACCTTTACCAAACTTTATGAAAATATCTGTCACCCAGGAGTTATCACCCTTTGATTTTAGAAACTACCTAAAATTTGTCTTGTTTTAACTCTGACCTGACTTATGACGGGCGTATTTTGTGACAGTTTGGCACTCTTGTTTTGTGCAGCAGTATAATTTCAATTGACGCAAATGTTCTGTGTAAGCTGGTACAAATGTAAACATTCAGACCTGCAACCTATGACTATGGGACATAATAGCTATACGTAACGCATATGTATATGACAGTTTATTAAGAATATACAGCGTGTTTTTCCCTTTAACTGTTAACATGTATTAATGTACCTCAAGAATTTGACATTTTGATCATGCAAAGGCATTTTTCCAGTTAACATTCATAAAATCGAATTTCAAATAAATCCTTTTGGGACAACATTTACGTTTTACGGTAGAAAATCATTATTATTTCAGCAACCACAACTCCATTTTCTACATATTCGTCATCTGTTACAACACCAATGCATTCATCACCAATATCAAGCTCGTCATCTGGAACAACATCCTCGACCTCCGGTAGAACAACATCTGGAAGTACTCCATTTTCAAGTAAGTTTGATATAAAATATTTGTTGTTTAACATATATCTTCGTCGTCATTTAACAGTAGATGTGCATAATGTGTTGCACCAGGAGCAAGTCTTAAATTATTTGCATTGATATTGTCTTGATATTGCTACAAAAACCGAGACTTTGGGATTGTGTTAGTGTTTAGTCTTGTGTTCTTCGTCCGTGTTTGCATTCGCATTTTCTAACATTTTTTAAGAACGTTCAATGTGCGATGGTTAACATTAAGCAGATTCACAGGTAAATCCTCTTTTTTATCGTTTTTAATAAATAATGACCACTCATATTAGATCCTCTAAATCATCAAAACTATCATTTAGTTTCGTCGGCATTTACAACAACGTTACCTGTCCGATTGCGTAAGTATACAACAATAATTTCAATATTTAGGCCATGAAAACTAGACCTACAATTACCGTTAGGTACTCCAATAAATCGAGTTTGAGTGAGGTTTGTGAATACCAAAATTTGTATTGACCGAACCTAACTAGACCGACAGCTACACTCAAAATTTTATGAATAAACTCAATAATGTGATAAACCGTGTTATAAATATCTGTCAATATTAAGAAATTCAAGATAAATTTATCAAGATACAAATTATTATGTAATGTGTTCTAATACGAACCAAAAGTGTCAATGAGAAATACTCTTTTATATGAATATAGGTTTATCAAGTGCTACATACTTGTCAACAGTGACGTCATGCACAGTGATAGAAGGAATGGATCGCCCACAAATAATAAGGTAGTCATATTTGATAGTTGTGTCGATTATTATCTACGCAAAAAAAGAAACAATATGAGCTGTCGACGACATAACCTGTATTAATGACGTTGGTTATGACGTCGAATATTTCCAAATGCAAGTGTTCACATAACAAAACTAAGCGCTTTCTTAGATGTGTTTTGGTGATTTAATTTTGATTTACAACATTTAATGAACCTAAACATGTTTGTAATGTGTTGTGTAATTTGTGTTTTTCTCTTTTAAAAAGTGCGATTTTTAAGAACAATGTACATTTAAGTGAAGCATTTCTGACATGACGTCAACATTTTGTAGTTCACTTTTGCACGTTGTCGTTAATACTGGAAACGCTATGACAAGGAAAGAAGAGAAATATTTCTGTTAAAGAATGTTAAAACCTGCAAATGGAGCTTTTTGTCACTAATATAGGTATATAGCTCTGGGGACAGCTCATATTTATATCGTTGACATTTCCTTTCCCTTTTCGGCACTATATGTGCGGTCAATGATTGCAAATGTTGCAATGGCTACTTAAAGTTTGTTTGTTAATAGAAATCATCCCACATTAATCATTTAAATGTAAAAAAACACGTTATCGTGTGAATGAATGAAACACATTGAATGAGCTCCCTTCTGGTGAATTAGTATAATCAAATATTTAACACGATCATTTAAATACATGCATGAATGCAAGGTGAATATTAACTTCCAAAACTTCATTGTACTCATTATTCCTCACATGGGATATATACGTCATTCTTTGAATAAATATCCAAAAAGCATTCATCCACTTAAATGTTACTTTTTCAGAGATGAAGACATAACTACAAATGACCAGAAGGTGAATAAGAATGTAGGAAACTTGCGACCCAATAATCCGGATAGTCCAGCTACTAGTACAGAGGACAAGTTCACAGTGACTGTTACATTCCCTGGATATGGAGTCGCTATCGATAGAATCAAATTCCCAGACCGAGACAACATTGACGCCGTGAAAGTTTACTATTATCGACCTAATTCGAACAAACGAAAACCACTGAACTTTGACCAGGTTAGACACATCTTTTCGATTTGTATTCATTGAAAATGTAATAACATTTGCATTATGTATAATACATTGTCTATTTTTGTCCCCGCGAAACAAACTTTAAAACAATCGGTTAGTTAACATAGTGGTTAACATATAAATGTAATGCAAAACGTGATGCTACTTACGGTTATTAAGGCGGCTTTACATATGTTATGTTATAAATGTGTATAAAACATACATATTTGGCTAGGGACGACATTATTGCCATCGAAATGTTTTCTTATTTTACTGAAAGTGGACATTATTTTCAGTAAATAAGACAATCAACTCTGTTTTGCTTAGAAATGTTGCTATCACCTAGGAGTAATATTCATACACTATTGCATTTGGCACTGTCTGATATGAGAAAATGAAATATTAAGTTTCCGCGGGGAACGCCACTTACATAAGACAATGCCTCTCCATCTATTTGAGGAATAGCAAGGCTAAATACGTAAGGGAACAAGGGCGCAATGAATGGCCTGGCCGACCATGAGGTATAACTAAAGAGAAACAAAGAGCACAAACAGTGAGGGGATTTAATGAATGGAATACATCACAGGACAAGTCAAGAGAGCTGGCAACAGTAGGCCAAAATTGGGGAGAAAAAAATAAATAACACGAACACTAAATAAAGCGAAATAATTGCACAGGGGAAAGGGAACCCCAACATACATCTAAACACATATAGAAATAATAATTATACAGCGATTTACAGCCTTGGAACTGTCAGTAAAAAACTGGGGGTAAATCGATTTTACAGCTAGCTAACCTCACATATAATCGCTATATGGTCATTGATTTCCATGCCATACAAATACTTGGACTAAAAAGTTGATAACTAATTATTAAAAGCAATTGGCCATTACGTACATAACCCCAAACATGTGTGTAATCATGCACGAAGAAACAAGCAACCTCAGTCTACCTTCCTCTCAGTTACAAAAGTATTTACATTAGAATGCTAAACAACCGCACACTATTAAATCAATTACCTGATGTAAAGTCAACCGGAAAAATGTAGTTACTGATTAGAAATAATCTAAAATACTGGGATAGGGAAAGGGAATAAAACATAAAGTGATAATAACTGAGAAAACAAAAGCAATTTACGACAATACCAAATGAGAATTAAGTTATGTTATAGAACAGCACTATAGAGATAGAACAGCACTATAGAGATAGAACAGCACTATAGAGAGAAAAGTTTCCTCGTTAATGTCAAATGACGTCATATATATTTTCATTCAATTACATCATTGATAGATATGCATCAATGTTAGCTTTGACTTATCAAAATGAATAAAGATACTATTCAGTAAAAAAGTAAGAGCTTTTCAACCCTACTTTTCTCCCTTTGTAAAAGAATTCTTTTACGTACAAAGTAACCGGATATTACATCTTCTGCAGCTTCGTGTGGATGTTATTTCGATGGTTGACCTTATCAATGGGTCGCACAGGATTTAAATTAATTGCATTGTTATTTCCATTATGGTTTGTGTTAATTTGCTTGCTAGTAAAACAAAATGTACCAAGCGCGAGTCAAATAATGAACAACTTGCACACCAAAATCGTCGGATAATATATAAACACATTGTAGTCGAGATGTTTGAAAAATATTTGGTTTCTGTATGCGCTTTTCTGTGAAGTTGTTAAATGTTGATAAGTCGGAAGGTCAAAGTTTAAATGAAGTGCAATAAATTTTCGATGCGAATTCTTTTTCACTTGATAATATTCGATGTTTTACACTACCTACGACTTATCTTAGCAAATGAGAGGGTACTGGTGCAATAACGAAAATCCTTATTACTTCGATTTTTAGAATCCCTGTTATTTGTTAAGAATAACATGTCATCAGTTTGTTTTTATGAAATAGGTATATGTTTATGTGTTAACGTGTTTGTAAATTACATTTTATGAACACACCTCAAAACGGCTTAATCTGACCAAACAACTGTTAAAAATGGGGTATTGCTAAAGAAATCATCATACATATTAATAAACAAGAAATATCTTTAAAAAGATGGTCGGCGCAACTTGAAGTATGCAAATTTGTTTCAATATCGGAGGGCTAAAATGTGTTGTACAACATGAAAAATGCCTAAATGTTACGACTGCCGGTCATTCAATTACGCTATACTACAAACACTCCGAAACATGTAAGGGGAGATCACTGCGTAGTGTGATTAGTCATAGACACAGTATAGTTTGTTTCAATATAGTTCATCAATATTACTTAATGCATAAGTCTTGAACTCACACGTTCATGTTAAAAAACTTGTTATATAGCGATTTATCTGATTAAAACGATATAAATGATCGCGACTGGTACATTACACCAAGAAAGTCTTCTTAATTCCAACATCGAACAATTCCCCGTGGTGATGACTAATTAGTCTGGTACTCAGCATACTCAGCACACCGATAATGTAATTAGGGCAGGTAATCCAGGCTAATGACTAACAACACTACTTGCTGGATAAATCATGAAATACACTATACACAATGTCAACCAATCTGCGTCAATGTTACAGTTAATTTTCAGTTGAAGAGAAATTGCCTTTGTGGTGAACGTAAGACTTGATTGGTTTACAATACACTGATATGCAAATAGCAAAACCATGTTAGTACGGCTTAAAACCATGGTCGGCACAATTTGAAGGTTAAGATTTGCTGTGCAAAATAAAAAAATGCCGAGATGTTACGCTTGCTGTCACTCCAGATCCAAAATATATTTCGGTAATGATTCCTTGTTTACTGGTAGTTTAAATAAAAGCAAAATCTGCATTAAAAATGAAGATGATGGAGTAATTATCGACAACAAAAACAATAGCGTTTCTTCAATGCTTCAAAACATATATTAATTTTGCACTTCCCTGAAGATTCCACATGGAAACAATACAATTAATAAATATGAATCTCACGTACGTGTTATGAATAACATATTCATTCATTAGACCACAATTTTTGCATTGACAAATGATCAAGTAACTATGGTATTGCAAGTAAACACAATAGGAAAGTACAAAATTAAATGTCAATTTTAACACAAGATTGGATTGACATCGGTATGCTTCTAGACTTCAGAGATTCCCTACACAACTCTGAAATAAAAGGAAAGAAATAAGCATATATGTGAAACCTAATAATAAGACTCCAAAGAAAGTTGTATTTTGTTTTGAAGCAGTCTGATTATCAAGTTGAACTATATATATATAATTATTTAGGTAGTCAGGTATGTGACGTTCCCTGTAGCAACTTATTCTCACTCTTTAATTGATATGGTCTTAAATCAAGGATATTTTAAAGTGAGGTTTTACTTAACGTCAACTCAGTAGTTTTAATATTCCTACATGACTGTTCGCGTAAATCTATAATATATTTTTACAACGAAACACTTTAAGCAAGTAAAATTAACATGAACTAATACTGAAGATGTAATATTTAATTGTGCTTGAATCTTCACATAATGTAGCAGTCTATGTTCTATTCCCGGTTCCGGCATACATGTATATTGTTTTATCTTGATTTGGATTTTTAAAGAAAAAAATCTAGTTAAGAAGCAAAATACATTTTTATATATGCCGTTTTATCAGATATTCATGCCCCTTTAGATACATAATTTAAGTAATGGCACATTTATTCAATTCACCGTTGATTTACATATTTTTCATTAACTAAAAAACATCATGAGAACGAAATTCATTAATAGTTTTTATACGTACACTAATCATGATCGGCGGTTGAATATATATTGTTTCTGATCCTTCAGTTCCTCTGTGTCTGTTTGTGAGTCTGTTTAACTGTTTAAGGATTTATAAACCGTGCTTTAATATTTCACCAACTGTTTCATGGAGGATGTCAACAACGCGAACCGCTGTCTATATTAAAGTGAGGTAAATCTTGATATCGCAAAAGAAAACAAAATAGCGGTCTATAGTTCAGATTTAACAAAAAAGAAGCGAAACGCTACAGTAACGCTACAGTTCGTTGATTAATAGGATTAAACATTTATTGGTGCGACTTTAACATCGTCCAACCATTTACAACATCCGCAAACGGGTTGCGCTCAAACAAGCGCAGATGACTCTACTACGTGACCAGCGAGCATCCTTATGTCATGAAATGAGGCATGTGTATCCAAAGCGTTGGCTTTCCGAAGTTGTTGCTCTGTTGGGTATACTTTATTCATCATAGCTGGAAAATATTCGTTATCAATATTCCAAATATAGTGTACACAAGAGAGGTCTTATTGAAAACGTCAATAACATCTATTTGATTTTCTTTAGATAAGGATAACAAAAAGACTCGATCAAAATAGAATAAGTATAAGTCTGCTTTGTATTTTTCAGCCATCTCCAGTTGACGACGTAATACAGTTTCCAAGAATTCTGGTCTCAAAGATTGAAATTGTAGTTGTGGATAAGAAACAGCCAAAGAAACCAGTTTCAATGTCAGTAGAAATCTGGGCCTGTTTTGAACTCGAATGTAAGTGTTGATTTCATGTGTCAATCATTCTTATGCGAAGACAATTAATGTCAGTAAATTCTCTACAAGTTTCCATGAATATCAATCGATTAATCGAATAATAATATGTTTTTCCTGAAAGGTACAGGTAAAATGATCAAACAATAACATCAATATATAAATACAAAAATATTTTATAACTAATGTAGGAGAAATAAACCAAGTCACTCATGCAATAATATGACAGAAAATACACCGAGCGTACATACTACATTTATGACCGGTATTTAAGCTTTTGTTCAATATACACAGATATCATAATTCTCATCAACATGATCTTTGCAGCAACAACAACAGGTACAACAGAATCAGCAACAACGCCATTTGAAACCAGTTCATTTAGTAGTACATCGTCATATCCAAGTGAAGTTTTCAGTTCGTCTATAGCAACTCAAAGTCCAAGTTCAGGATACGTTCCACAAAGCACCAGTTCAGGATACGTGCCCCCTAGCACCAGTTCCGGTTTTGTACCACCAAGCACCAGTTCAGGATATGTGCCACCTAGCACTAGTTCTGGATTTGTACCACCAAGCACCAGTTCAGGATACGTGCCACCAAGTACCAGTTCCGGTTTTGTACCACCAAGCACCAGTTCCGGATACGTGCCACCAAGTACCAGCTCAGGATATGTTGTACCTAGTACCTCGACTAGCTCAGGATACGTGCATCCAAGCACTAGTTCCGGTTTTGTACCACCAAGCACCAGTTCAGGATACGTGCCACCAAGTACCAGTTCCGGTTTTGTACCACCAAGCACCAGTTCCGGGTACGTGCCACCAAGTACCAGCTCAGGATATGTTCCACCAAGCACAAGTTCAGGATTTGTACCACCAAGCACCAGTTCAGGATACGTTCCACCTAGCACGAGTTCCGGATACGTGCCACCAAGTACCAGTTCAGGATACGTTCCACCTAGCACCAGCTCAGGATACGTGCCACCAAGTACCAGTTCAGGATACGTACCTCCAAGCACATCTTCTGGCACGGTTTGTAACGTTAAGGAAGGAATGGATGATCCACAGTTTATCCCGGACAAAAACATAAGAGATGACAACGATAAAGTACCGAAAGACGTGGACCGTTTACGACCGAACAGCAACAAGCCATTCTCTGTCGACAAGAACACATACCTTCTCAAGATATGGTTCATGCCAGCAGTTTCCCTTCAATCGTTCAAATTAATCAAACCAGACAATGTTGACTCTATGACTGTCTGGTACATTAAACCAACGTCGAGGGCTTCAAGAGGACTTCCAGTTGTAACTGTACGTATGCAGCTTGTTATGCACTATATTTTTGTAGGTGTTATATATAGATACACCTCAAGTGTTACGCAATATTGAAATATTTGTTCTATCTTCAGTAAATCAGTACCTGTCGTGTGCTCTTCTCATATGTTACCAAATATTTCAGGTAGCCTCGAGTTGTGCCTTTTTTTTATTCAACACTAGGTGGTCTTTAAGAATTAAAAGCCTCCGTTCTTGTTTCATACCACAAATTTGTAAACAGACTTCTAAAATCAACATGTTATTAATATTCCTGTACCAGAAATGTATCAGAGTTAGGGCATGTGATCCGAATTTGCGAACAAATGCCATCAATGGCTTTGTTTTAATGATTTGTTTCTCTTCTGTCGCATTCTTGCCACTTTACATTCTGCAAGTCTAATGACTTTGGTGTGTACTTCAATCTTTTCCACAGAACAGTTTATAAGTCAACGTTCGTGCCGTTCTAGTAATTCTTGTTATCTTCCGTTACAACATTACAGGATGAGGAACCGACAACAACAGTTCGATTCCCAGGACAGCCCGAAGCAGTTGATATCATAGTTGAAGTAAAAAGAAATAAGCCGAACAGAGCGATGAGCTTCAGAATCGCAGTAAAAGCTTGCTTCGAGGAAGTCACTGGTTCCACAACTTCCTCGTCAGCCCTTGTTCCAAGCGTATCAACGTCTTCAGGATTTGTTGTACCTAGTACCTCGACTAGCTCAGGATACGTGCATCCAAGCACTAGTTCCGGTTTTGTACCACCAAGCACCAGTTCAGGATACGTGCCACCTAGCACTAGTTCTGGATTTGTACCACCAAGCACCAGTTCAGGATACGTGCCACCAAGTACCAGTTCCGGTTTTGTACCACCAAGCACCAGTTCCGGATACGTGCCACCAAGTACCAGCTCAGGATATGTTGTACCTAGTACATCGACTAGCTCAGGATACGTGCATCCAAGCACTAGTTCCGGTTTTGTACCACCAAGCACCAGTTCAGGATACGTGCCACCAAGTACCAGTTCCGGTTTTGTACCACCAAGCACCAGTTCCGGGTACGTGCCACCAAGTACCAGCTCAGGATATGTTCCACCAAGCACAAGTTCAGGATTTGTACCACCAAGCACCAGTTCAGGATACGTTCCACCTAGCACGAGTTCCGGATACGTGCCACCAAGTACCAGTTCAGGATACGTTCCACCTAGCACCAGCTCAGGATACGTGCCACCAAGTACCAGTTCAGGATACGTACCTCCAAGCACATCTTCTGGCACGGTTTGTAACGTTAAGGAAGGAATGGATGATCCACAGTTTATCCCGGACAAAAACATAAGAGATGACAACGATAAAGTACCGAAAGACGTGGACCGTTTACGACCGAACAGCAACAAGCCATTCTCTGTCGACAAGAACACATACCTTCTCAAGATATGGTTCATGCCAGCAGTTTCCCTTCAATCGTTCAAATTAATCAAACCAGACAATGTTGACTCTATGACTGTCTGGTACATTAAACCAACGTCGAGGGCTTCAAGAGGACTTCCAGTTGTAACTGTACGTATGCTGCTTGTTATGCACTATATTTTTGTAGGTGTTATATATAGATACACCTCAAGTGTTACGCAATATTGAAATATTTGTTCTATCTTCAGTAAATCAGTACCTGTCGTGTGCTCTTCTCATATGTTACCAAATATTTCAGATAGCCTCGAGTTGTGCCTCTTTTTTATTCAACACTAGGTGGTCTTTAAGAATTAAAAGCCTCCGTTCTTGTTTCATACCACAAATTTGTAAACAGACTTCTAAAATCAACATGTTATTAATATTCCTGTACCAGAAATGTATCAGAGTTAGGGCATGTGATCCGAATTTGCGAACAAATGCCATCAATGGCTTTGTTTTAATGATTTGTTTCTCTTCTGTCGCATTCTTGCCACTTTACATTCTGCAAGTCTAATGACTTTGGTGTGTACTTCAATCTTTTCCACAGAACAGTTTATAAGTCAACTTTCGTGCCGTTCTAGTAATTCTTGTTATCTTCCGTTACAACATTACAGGATGAGGAACCGACAACAACAGTTCGATTCCCAGGACAGCCCGAAGCAGTTGATATCATAGTTGAAGTAAAAAGAAATAAGCCGAACAGAGCGATGAGCTTCAGAATCGCAGTAAAAGCTTGCTTCGAGGAAGTCACTGGTTCCACAACTTCCTCGTCAGCCCTTGTTCCAAGCGTATCAACGTCTTCAGGATTTGTTGTACCTAGTACCTCGACTAGCTCAGGATACGTGCATCCAAGCACTAGTTCCGGTTTTGTACCACCAAGCACCAGTTCAGGATACGTGCCACCAAGTACCAGTTCCGGTTTTGTACCACCAAGCACCAGTTCCGGGTACGTGCCACCAAGTACCAGCTCAGGATATGTTCCACCAAGCACAAGTTCAGGATTTGTACCACCAAGCACCAGTTCAGGATACGTTCCACCTAGCACGAGTTCCGGATACGTGCCACCAAGTACCAGTTCAGGATACGTTCCACCTAGCACCAGCTCAGGATACGTGCCACCAAGTACCAGTTCAGGATACGTACCTCCAAGCACATCTTCTGGCACGGTTTGTAACGTTAAGGAAGGAATGGATGATCCACAGTTTATCCCGGACAAAAACATAAGAGATGACAACGATAAAGTACCGAAAGACGTGGACCGTTTACGACCGAACAGCAACAAGCCATTCTCTGTCGACAAGAACACATACCTTCTCAAGATATGGTTCATGCCAGCAGTTTCCCTTCAATCGTTCAAATTAATCAAACCAGACAATGTTGACTCTATGACTGTCTGGTACATTAAACCAACGTCGAGGGCTTCAAGAGGACTTCCAGTTGTAACTGTACGTATGCAGCTTGTTATGCACTATATTTTTGTAGGTGTTATATATAGATACACCTCAAGTGTTACGCAATATTGAAATATTTGTTCTATCTTCAGTAAATCAGTACCTGTCGTGTGCTCTTCTCATATGTTACCAAATATTTCAGGTAGCCTCGAGTTGTGCCTTTTTTTTATTCAACACTAGGTGGTCTTTAAGAATTAAAAGCCTCCGTTCTTGTTTCATACCACAAATTTGTAAACAGACTTCTAAAATCAACATGTTATTAATATTCCTGTACCAGAAATGTATCAGAGTTAGGGCATGTGATCCGAATTTGCGAACAAATGCCATCAATGGCTTTGTTTTAATGATTTGTTTCTCTTCTGTCGCATTCTTGCCACTTTACATTCTGCAAGTCTAATGACTTTGGTGTGTACTTCAATCTTTTCCACAGAACAGTTTATAAGTCAACTTTCGTGCCGTTCTAGTAATTCTTGTTATCTTCCGTTACAACATTACAGGATGAGGAACCGACAACAACAGTTCGATTCCCAGGACAGCCCGAAGCAGTTGATATCATAGTTGAAGTAAAAAGAAATAAGCCGAACAGAGCGATGAGCTTCAGAATCGCAGTAAAAGCTTGCTTCGAGGAAGTCACTGGTTCCACAACTTCCTCGTCAGCCCTTGTTCCAAGCGTATCAACGTCTTCAGGATTTGTTGTACCTAGTACCTCGACTAGCTCAGGATACGTGCATCCAAGCACTAGTTCCGGTTTTGTACCACCAAGCACCAGTTCAGGATACGTGCCACCTAGCACTAGTTCTGGATTTGTACCACCAAGCACCAGTTCCGGGTACGTGCCACCAAGTACCAGCTCAGGATATGTTCCACCAAGCACAAGTTCAGGATTTGTACCACCAAGCACCAGTTCAGGATACGTTCCACCTAGCACGAGTTCCGGATACGTGCCACCAAGTACCAGTTCAGGATACGTTCCACCTAGCACCAGCTCAGGATACGTGCCACCAAGTACCAGTTCAGGATACGTACCTCCAAGCACATCTTCTGGCACGGTTTGTAACGTTAAGGAAGGAATGGATGATCCACAGTTTATCCCGGACAAAAACATAAGAGATGACAACGATAAAGTACCGAAAGACGTGGACCGTTTACGACCGAACAGCAACAAGCCATTCTCTGTCGACAAGAACACATACCTTCTCAAGATATGGTTCATGCCAGCAGTTTCCCTTCAATCGTTCAAATTAATCAAACCAGACAATGTTGACTCTATGACTGTCTGGTACATTAAACCAACGTCGAGGGCTTCAAGAGGACTTCCAGTTGTAACTGTACGTATGCAGCTAGTTATGCACTATATTTTTGTAGGTGTTATATATAGATACACCTCAAGTGTTACGCAATATTGAAATATTTGTTCTATCTTCAGTAAATCAGTACCTGTCGTGTGCTCTTCTCATATGTTACCAAATATTTCAGGTGGCCTCGAGTTGTGCCTCTTTTTTATTCAACACTAGGTGGTCTTTAAGAATTAAAAGCCTGCGTTCTTGTTTCATACCACAAACTTGTAAACATACTTCTAAAATCAACATGTTATTAATATTCCTGTACCAGAAATGTATCAGAGTTAGGGCATGTGATCCGAATTTGCGAACAAATGCCATCAATGGCTTTGTTTTAATGATTTGTTTCTCTTCTGTCGCATTCTTGCCACTTTACATTCTGCAAGTCTAATGACTTTGGTGTGTACTTCAATCTTTTCCACAGAACAGTTTATAAGTCAACGTTCGTGCCGTTCTAGTAATTCTTGTTATCTTCCGTTACAACATTACAGGATGAGGAACCGACAACAACAGTTCGATTCCCAGGACAGCCCGAAGCAGTTGATATCATAGTTGAAGTAAAAAGAAATAAGCCGAACAGAGCGATGAGCTTCAGAATCGCAGTAAAAGCTTGCTTCGAGGAAGTCACTGGTTCCACAACTTCCTCGTCAGCCCTTGTTCCAAGCGTATCAACGTCTTCAGGATTTGTTGTACCTAGTACCTCGACTAGCTCAGGATACGTGCATCCAAGCACTAGTTCCGGTTTTGTACCACCAAGCACCAGTTCAGGATACGTGCCACCTAGCACTAGTTCTGGATTTGTACCACCAAGCACCAGTTCAGGATACGTGCCACCAAGTACCAGTTCCGGTTTTGTACCACCAAGCACCAGTTCCGGATACGTGCCACCAAGTACCAGCTCAGGATATGTTGTACCTAGTACATCGACTAGCTCAGGATACGTGCATCCAAGCACTAGTTCCGGTTTTGTACCACCAAGCACCAGTTCAGGATACGTGCCACCAAGTACCAGTTCCGGTTTTGTACCACCAAGCACCAGTTCCGGGTACGTGCCACCAAGTACAAGCTCAGGATATGTTCCACCAAGCACAAGTTCAGGATTTGTACCACCAAGCACCAGTTCAGGATACGTTCCACCTAGCACGAGTTCCGGATACGTGCCACCAAGTACCAGTTCAGGATACGTTCCACCTAGCACCAGCTCAGGATACGTGCCACCAAGTACCAGTTCAGGATACGTACCTCCAAGCACATCTTCTGGCACGGTTTGTAACGTTAAGGAAGGAATGGATGATCCACAGGTTATCCCGGACAAAAACATAAGAGATGACAACGATAAAGTACCGAAAGACGTGGACCGTTTACGACCGAACAGCAACAAGCCATTCTCTGTCGACAAGAACACATACCTTCTCAAGATATGGTTCATGCCAGCAGTTTCCCTTCAATCGTTCAAATTAATCAAACCAGACAATGTTGACTCTATGACTGTCTGGTACATTAAACCAACGTCGAGGGCTTCAAGAGGACTTCCAGTTGTAACTGTACGTATGCAGCTAGTTAGCACTATATTTGTGTAGGTGTTTTATATAGATACACCTCAAGTGTTACGCAATATTGAAATATTTGTTCTATCTTCAGTAAATCAGTACCTGTCGTGTGCTCTTCTCATATGTTACCAAATATTTCAGGTGGCCTCGATTTGTGCCTCTTTTTTATTCAACACTAGGTGGTCTTTAAGAATTAAAAGCCTGCGTTCTTGTTTCATACCACTAACTTGTAAACAGACTTCTAAAATCAACATGTTATTAATATTCCTGTACCAGAAATGTATCTGAGTTAGGGCATGTGATCCGAATTTGCGAACAAATGCCATCAATGGCTTTGTTTTAATGATTTGTTTCTCTTCTGTCGCATTCTTGCCACTTTACATTCTGCAAGTCTAATGACTTTGGTGTGTACTTCAATCTTTTCCACAGAACAGTTTATAAGTCAACTTTCGTGCCGTTCTAGTAATTCTTGTTATCTTCCGTTACAACATTACAGGATGAGGAACCGACAACAACAGTTCGATTCCCAGGACAGCCCGAAGCAGTTGATATCATAGTTGAAGTAAAAAGAAATAAGCCGAACAGAGCGATGAGCTTCAGAATCGCAGTAAAAGCTTGCTTCGAGGAAGTCACTGGTTCCACAACTTCCTCGTCAGCCCTTGTTCCAAGCGTATCAACGTCTTCAGGATTTGTTGTACCTAGTACCTCGACTAGCTCAGGATACGTGCATCCAAGCACTAGTTCCGGTTTTGTACCACCAAGCACCAGTTCAGGATACGTGCCACCAAGCACTAGTTCTGGATTTGTACCACCAAGCACCAGTTCAGGATACGTGCCACCAAGTACCAGTTCCGGTTTTGTGCCACCAAGCACCAGTTCCGGATACGTGCCACCAAGTACCAGCTCAGGATATGTTGTACCTAGTACATCGACTAGCTCAGGATACGTGCATCCAAGCACTAGTTCCGGTTTTGTACCACCAAGCACCAGTTCAGGATACGTGCCACCAAGTACCAGTTCCGGTTTTGTACCACCAAGCACCAGTTCCGGGTACGTGCCACCAAGTACCAGCTCAGGATATGTTCCACCAAGCACAAGTTCAGGATTTGTACCACCAAGCACCAGTTCAGGATACGTTCCACCTAGCACGAGTTCCGGATACGTGCCACCAAGTACCAGTTCAGGATACGTTCCACCTAGCACCAGCTCAGGATACGTGCCACCAAGTACCAGTTCAGGATACGTACCTCCAAGCACATCTTCTGGCACGGTTTGTAACGTTAAGGAAGGAATGGATGATCCACAGTTTATCCCGGACAAAAACATAAGAGATGACAACGATAAAGTACCGAAAGACGTGGACCGTTTACGACCGAACAGCAACAAGCCATTCTCTGTCGACAAGAACACATACCTTCTCAAGATATGGTTCATGCCAGCAGTTTCCCTTCAATCGTTCAAATTAATCAAACCAGACAATGTTGACTCTATGACTGTCTGGTACATTAAACCAACGTCGAGGGCTTCAAGAGGACTTCCAGTTGTAACTGTACGTATGCAGCTAGTTATGCACTATATTTTTGTAGGTGTTTTATATAGATACACCTCAAGTGTTACGCAATATTGAAATATTTGTTCTATCTTCAGTAAATCAGTACCTGTCATGTGCTCTTCTCATATGTTACCAAACATTTCAGGTGGCCTCGAGTTGTGCCTCTTTTTTATTCAACACTAGGTGGTCTTTAAGAATTAAAAGCCTCCGTTCTTGTTTCATACCACAAATTTGTAAACAGACTTCTAAAATCAACATGTTATTAATATTCCTGTACCAGAAATGTATCAGAGTTAGGGCATGTGATCCGAATTCGCGAACAAATGCCATCAATGGCTTTGTTTTAATGATTTGTTTCTCTTCTGTCGCATTCTTGCCACTTTACATTCTGCAAGTCTAATGACTTTGGTGTGTACTTCAATCTTTTCCACAGAACAGTTTATAAGTCAACTTTCGTGCCGTTCTAGTAATTCTTGTTATCGTCCGTTACAACATTACAGGATGAGGAACCGACAACAACAGTTCGATTCCCAGGACAGCCCGAAGCAGTTGATATCATAGTTGAAGTAAAAAGAAATAAGCCGAACAGAGCGATGAGCTTCAGAATCGCAGTAAAAGCTTGCTTCGAGGAAGTCACTGGTTCCACAACTTCCTCGTCAGCCCTTGTTCCAAGCGTATCAACGTCTTCAGGATTTGTTGTACCTAGTACCTCGACTAGCTCAGGATACGTGCATCCAAGCACTAGTTCCGGTTTTGTACCACCAAGCACCAGTTCAGGATACGTGCCACCTAGCACTAGTTCTGGATTTTTACCACCAAGCACCAGTTCAGGATACGTGCCACCAAGTACCAGTTCCGGTTTTGTACCACCAAGCACCAGTTCCGGATACGTGCCACCAAGTACCAGCTCAGGATATGTTGTACCTAGTACATCGACTAGCTCAGGATACGTGCATCCAAGCACTAGTTCCGGTTTTGTACCACCAAGCACCAGTTCAGGATACGTGCCACCAAGTACCAGTTCCGGTTTTGTACCACCAAGCACCAGTTCCGGGTACGTGCCACCAAGTACCAGCTCAGGATATGTTCCACCAAGCACAAGTTCAGGATTTGTACCACCAAGCACCAGTTCAGGATACGTTCCACCTAGCACGAGTTCCGGATACGTGCCACCAAGTACCAGTTCAGGATACGTTCCACCTAGCACCAGCTCAGGATACGTGCCACCAAGTACCAGTTCAGGATACGTACCTCCAAGCACATCTTCTGGCACGGTTTGTAACGTTAAGGAAGGAATGGATGATCCACAGTTTATCCCGGACAAAAACATAAGAGATGACAACGATAAAGTACCGAAAGACGTGGACCGTTTACGACCGAACAGCAACAAGCCATTCTCTGTCGACAAGAACACATACCTTCTCAAGATATGGTTCATGCCAGCAGTTTCCCTTCAATCGTTCAAATTAATCAAACCAGACAATGTTGACTCTATGACTGTCTGGTACATTAAACCAACGTCGAGGGCTTCAAGAGGACTTCCAGTTGTAACTGTACGTATGCAGCTAGTTATGCACTATATTTTTGTAGGTGTTTTATATAGATACACCTCAAGTGTTACGCAATATTGAAATATTTGTTCTATCTTCAGTAAATCAGTACCTGTCATGTGCTCTTCTCATATGTTACCAAACATTTCAGGTGGCCTCGAGTTGTGCCTCTTTTTTATTCAACACTAGGTGGTCTTTAAGAATTAAAAGCCTCCGTTCTTGTTTCATACCACAAATTTGTAAACAGACTTCTAAAATCAACATGTTATTAATATTCCTGTACCAGAAATGTATCAGAGTTAGGGCATGTGATCCGAATTCGCGAACAAATGCCATCAATGGCTTTGTTTTAATGATTTGTTTCTCTTCTGTCGCATTCTTGCCACTTTACATTCTGCAAGTCTAATGACTTTGGTGTGTACTTCAATCTTTTCCACAGAACAGTTTATAAGTCAACTTTCGTGCCGTTCTAGTAATTCTTGTTATCGTCCGTTACAACATTACAGGATGAGGAACCGACAACAACAGTTCGATTCCCAGGACAGCCCGAAGCAGTTGATATCATAGTTGAAGTAAAAAGAAATAAGCCGAACAGAGCGATGAGCTTCAGAATCGCAGTAAAAGCTTGCTTCGAGGAAGTCACTGGTTCCACAACTTCCTCGTCAGCCCTTGTTCCAAGCGTATCAACGTCTTCAGGATTTGTTGTACCTAGTACCTCGACTAGCTCAGGATACGTGCATCCAAGCACTAGTTCCGGTTTTGTACCACCAAGCACCAGTTCAGGATACGTGCCACCAAGCACTAGTTCTGGATTTGTACCACCAAGCACCAGTTCAGGATACGTGCCACCAAGTACCAGTTCCGGTTTTGTGCCACCAAGCACCAGTTCCGGATACGTGCCACCAAGTACCAGCTCAGGATATGTTGTACCTAGTACATCGACTAGCTCAGGATACGTGCATCCAAGCACTAGTTCCGGTTTTGTACCACCAAGCACCAGTTCAGGATACGTGCCACCAAGTACCAGTTCCGGTTTTGTACCACCAAGCACCAGTTCCGGGTACGTGCCACCAAGTACCAGCTCAGGATATGTTCCACCAAGCACAAGTTCAGGATTTGTACCACCAAGCACCAGTTCAGGATACGTTCCACCTAGCACGAGTTCCGGATACGTGCCACCAAGTACCAGTTCAGGATACGTTCCACCTAGCACCAGCTCAGGATACGTGCCACCAAGTACCAGTTCAGGATACGTACCTCCAAGCACATCTTCTGGCACGGTTTGTAACGTTAAGGAAGGAATGGATGATCCACAGTTTATCCCGGACAAAAACATAAGAGATGACAACGATAAAGTACCGAAAGACGTGGACCGTTTACGACCGAACAGCAACAAGCCATTCTCTGTCGACAAGAACACATACCTTCTCAAGATATGGTTCATGCCAGCAGTTTCCCTTCAATCGTTCAAATTAATCAAACCAGACAATGTTGACTCTATGACTGTCTGGTACATTAAACCAACGTCGAGGGCTTCAAGAGGACTTCCAGTTGTAACTGTACGTATGCAGCTAGTTATGCACTATATTTTTGTAGGTGTTTTATATAGATACACCTCAAGTGTTACGCAATATTGAAATATTTGTTCTATCTTCAGTAAATCAGTACCTGTCATGTGCTCTTCTCATATGTTACCAAACATTTCAGGTGGCCTCGAGTTGTGCCTCTTTTTTATTCAACACTAGGTGGTCTTTAAGAATTAAAAGCCTCCGTTCTTGTTTCATACCACAAATTTGTAAACAGACTTCTAAAATCAACATGTTATTAATATTCCTGTACCAGAAATGTATCAGAGTTAGGGCATGTGATCCGAATTCGCGAACAAATGCCATCAATGGCTTTGTTTTAATGATTTGTTTCTCTTCTGTCGCATTCTTGCCACTTTACATTCTGCAAGTCTAATGACTTTGGTGTGTACTTCAATCTTTTCCACAGAACAGTTTATAAGTCAACTTTCGTGCCGTTCTAGTAATTCTTGTTATCGTCCGTTACAACATTACAGGATGAGGAACCGACAACAACAGTTCGATTCCCAGGACAGCCCGAAGCAGTTGATATCATAGTTGAAGTAAAAAGAAATAAGCCGAACAGAGCGATGAGCTTCAGAATCGCAGTAAAAGCTTGCTTCGAGGAAGTCACTGGTTCCACAACTTCCTCGTCAGCCCTTGTTCCAAGCGTATCAACGTCTTCAGGATTTGTTGTACCTAGTACCTCGACTAGCTCAGGATACGTGCATCCAAGCACTAGTTCCGGTTTTGTACCACCAAGCACCAGTTCAGGATACGTGCCACCTAGCACTAGTTCTGGATTTTTACCACCAAGCACCAGTTCAGGATACGTGCCACCAAGTACCAGTTCCGGTTTTGTACCACCAAGCACCAGTTCCGGATACGTGCCACCAAGTACCAGCTCAGGATATGTTGTACCTAGTACATCGACTAGCTCAGGATACGTGCATCCAAGCACTAGTTCCGGTTTTGTACCACCAAGCACCAGTTCAGGATACGTGCCACCAAGTACCAGTTCCGGTTTTGTACCACCAAGCACCAGTTCCGGGTACGTGCCACCAAGTACCAGCTCAGGATATGTTCCACCAAGCACAAGTTCAGGATTTGTACCACCAAGCACCAGTTCAGGATACGTTCCACCTAGCACGAGTTCCGGATACGTGCCACCAAGTACCAGTTCAGGATACGTTCCACCTAGCACCAGCTCAGGATACGTGCCACCAAGTACCAGTTCAGGATACGTACCTCCAAGCACATCTTCTGGCACGGTTTGTAACGTTAAGGAAGGAATGGATGATCCACAGTTTATCCCGGACAAAAACATAAGAGATGACAACGATAAAGTACCGAAAGACGTGGACCGTTTACGACCGAACAGCAACAAGCCATTCTCTGTCGACAAGAACACATACCTTCTCAAGATATGGTTCATGCCAGCAGTTTCCCTTCAATCGTTCAAATTAATCAAACCAGACAATGTTGACTCTATGACTGTCTGGTACATTAAACCAACGTCGAGGGCTTCAAGAGGACTTCCAGTTGTAACTGTACGTATGCAGCTAGTTATGCACTATATTTTTGTAGGTGTTTTATATAGATACACCTCAAGTGTTACGCAATATTGAAATATTTGTTCTATCTTCAGTAAATCAGTACCTGTCATGTGCTCTTCTCATATGTTACCAAACATTTCAGGTGGCCTCGAGTTGTGCCTCTTTTTTATTCAACACTAGGTGGTCTTTAAGAATTAAAAGCCTCCGTTCTTGTTTCATACCACAAATTTGTAAACAGACTTCTAAAATCAACATGTTATTAATATTCCTGTACCAGAAATGTATCAGAGTTAGGGCATGTGATCCGAATTCGCGAACAAATGCCATCAATGGCTTTGTTTTAATGATTTGTTTCTCTTCTGTCGCATTCTTGCCACTTTACATTCTGCAAGTCTAATGACTTTGGTGTGTACTTCAATCTTTTCCACAGAACAGTTTATAAGTCAACTTTCGTGCCGTTCTAGTAATTCTTGTTATCTTCCGTTACAACATTACAGGATGAGGAACCGACAACAACAGTTCGATTCCCAGGACAGCCCGAAGCAGTTGATATCATAGTTGAAGTAAAAAGAAATAAGCCGAACAGAGCGATGAGCTTCAGAATCGCAGTAAAAGCTTGCTTCGAGGAAGTCACTGGTTCCACAACTTCCTCGTCAGCCCTTGTTCCAAGCGTATCAACGTCTTCAGGATTTGTTGTACCTAGTACCTCGACTAGCTCAGGATACGTGCATCCAAGCACTAGTTCCGGTTTTGTACCACCAAGCACCAGTTCAGGATACGTGCCACCTAGCACTAGTTCTGGATTTTTACCACCAAGCACCAGTTCAGGATACGTGCCACCAAGTACCAGTTCCGGTTTTGTACCACCAAGCACCAGTTCCGGATACGTGCCACCAAGTACCAGCTCAGGATATGTTGTACCTAGTACATCGACTAGCTCAGGATACGTGCATCCAAGCACTAGTTCCGGTTTTGTACCACCAAGCACCAGTTCAGGATACGTGCCACCAAGTACCAGTTCCGGTTTTGTACCACCAAGCACCAGTTCCGGGTACGTGCCACCAAGTACCAGCTCAGGATATGTTCCACCAAGCACAAGTTCAGGATTTGTACCACCAAGCACCAGTTCAGGATACGTTCCACCTAGCACGAGTTCCGGATACGTGCCACCAAGTACCAGTTCAGGATACGTTCCACCTAGCACCAGCTCAGGATACGTGCCACCAAGTACCAGTTCAGGATACGTACCTCCAAGCACATCTTCTGGCACGGTTTGTAACGTTAAGGAAGGAATGGATGATCCACAGTTTATCCCGGACAAAAACATAAGAGATGACAACGATAAAGTACCGAAAGACGTGGACCGTTTACGACCGAACAGCAACAAGCCATTCTCTGTCGACAAGAACACATACCTTCTCAAGATATGGTTCATGCCAGCAGTTTCCCTTCAATCGTTCAAATTAATCAAACCAGACAATGTTGACTCTATGACTGTCTGGTACATTAAACCAACGTCGAGGGCTTCAAGAGGACTTCCAGTTGTAACTGTACGTATGCAGCTAGTTAGCACTATATTTGTGTAGGTGTTTTATATAGATACACCTCAAGTGTTACGCAATATTGAAATATTTGTTCTATCTTCAGTAAATCAGTACCTGTCGCGTGCTCTTCTCATATGTTACCAAATATTTCAGGTAGCCTCGAGTTGTGCCTCTTTTTTATTCAACACTAGGTGGTCTTTAAGAATTAAAAGCCTCCGTTCTTGTTTCATACCACAAATTTGTAAACAGACTTCTAAAATCAACATGTTATTAATATTCCTGTACCAGAAATGTATCAGAGTTAGGGCATGTGATCCGAATTTGCGAACAAATGCCATCAATGGCTTTGTTTTAATGATTTGTTTCTCTTCTGTCGCATTCTTGCCACTTTACATTCTGCAAGTCTAATGACTTTGGTGTGTACTTCAATCTTTTCCACAGAACAGTTTATAAGTCAACGTTCGTGCCGTTCTAGTAATACTTGTTATCTTCCGTTACAACATTACAGGATGAGGAACCGACAACAACAGTTCGATTCCCAGGACAGCCCGAAGCAGTTGATATCATAGTTGAAGTAAAAAGAAATAAGCCGAACAGAGCGATGAGCTTCAGAATCGCAGTAAAAGCTTGCTTCGAGGAAGTCACTGGTTCCACAACTTCCTCGTCAGCCCTTGTTCCAAGCGTATCAACGTCTTCTGGATTTGTTGTACCTAGTACCTCGACTAGCTCAGGATACGTGCATCCAAGCACTAGTTCCGGTTTTGTACCACCAAGCACCAGTTCAGGATACGTGCCACCTAGCACTAGTTCTGGATTTGTACCACCAAGCACCAGTTCAGGATACGTGCCACCAAGTACCAGTTCCGGTTTTGTACCACCAAGCACCAGTTCCGGATACGTGCCACCAAGTACCAGCTCAGGATATGTTGTACCTAGTACATCGACTAGCTCAGGATACGTGCATCCAAGCACTAGTTCCGGTTTTGTACCACCAAGCACCAGTTCAGGATACGTGCCACCAAGTACCAGTTCCGGTTTTGTACCACCAAGCACCAGTTCCGGGTACGTGCCACCAAGTACCAGCTCAGGATATGTTCCACCAAGCACAAGTTCAGGATTTGTACCACCAAGCACCAGTTCAGGATACGTGCCACCAAGTACCAGTTCCGGTTTTGTACCACCAAGCACCAGTTCCGGGTACGTGCCACCAAGTACCAGCTCAGGATATGTTCCACCAAGCACAAGTTCAGGATTTGTACCACCAAGCACCAGTTCAGGATACGTTCCACCTAGCACGAGTTCCGGATACGTGCCACCAAGTACCAGTTCAGGATACGTTCCACCTAGCACCAGCTCAGGATACGTGCCACCAAGTACCAGTTCAGGATACGTACCTCCAAGCACATCTTCTGGCACGGTTTGTAACGTTAAGGAAGGAATGGATGATCCACAGTTTATCCCGGACAAAAACATAAGAGATGACAACGATAAAGTACCGAAAGACGTGGACCGTTTACGACCGAACAGCAACAAGCCATTCTCTGTCGACAAGAACACATACCTTCTCAAGATATGGTTCATGCCAGCAGTTTCCCTTCAATCGTTCAAATTAATCAAACCAGACAATGTTGACTCTATGACTGTCTGGTACATTAAACCAACGTCGAGGGCTTCAAGAGGACTTCCAGTTGTAACTGTACGTATGCAGCTAGTTAGCACTATATTTGTGTAGGTGTTTTATATAGATACACCTCAAGTGTTACGCAATATTGAAATATTTGTTCTATCTTCAGTAAATCAGTACCTGTCGCGTGCTCTTCTCATATGTTACCAAATATTTCAGGTAGCCTCGAGTTGTGCCTCTTTTTTATTCAACACTAGGTGGTCTTTAAGAATTAAAAGCCTCCGTTCTTGTTTCATACCACAAATTTGTAAACAGACTTCTAAAATCAACATGTTATTAATATTCCTGTACCAGAAATGTATCAGAGTTAGGGCATGTGATCCGAATTCGCGAACAAATGCCATCAATGGCTTTGTTTTAATGATTTGTTTCTCTTCTGTCGCATTCTTGCCACTTTACATTCTGCAAGTCTAATGACTTTGGTGTGTACTTCAATCTTTTCCACAGAACAGTTTATAAGTCAACTTTTGTGCCGTTCTAGTAATTCTTGTTATCTTCCGTTACAACATTACAGGATGAGGAACCGACAACAACAGTTCGATTCCCAGGACAGCCCGAAGCAGTTGATATCATAGTTGAAGTAAAAAGAAATAAGCCGAACAGAGCGATGAGCTTCAGAATCGCAGTAAAAGCTTGCTTCGAGGAAGTCACTGGTTCCACAACTTCCTCGTCAGCCCTTGTTCCAAGCGTATCAACGTCTTCAGGATTTGTTGTACCTAGTACCTCGACTAGCTCAGGATACGTGCATCCAAGCACTAGTTCCGGTTTTGTACCACCAAGCACCAGTTCAGGATACGTGCCACCTAGCACTAGTTCTGGATTTTTACCACCAAGCACCAGTTCAGGATACGTGCCACCAAGTACCAGTTCCGGTTTTGTACCACCAAGCACCAGTTCCGGATACGTGCCACCAAGTACCAGCTCAGGATATGTTGTACCTAGTACATCGACTAGCTCAGGATACGTGCATCCAAGCACTAGTTCCGGTTTTGTACCACCAAGCACCAGTTCAGGATACGTGCCACCAAGTACCAGTTCCGGTTTTGTACCACCAAGCACCAGTTCCGGGTACGTGCCACCAAGTACCAGCTCAGGATATGTTCCACCAAGCACAAGTTCAGGATTTGTACCACCAAGCACCAGTTCAGGATACGTTCCACCTAGCACGAGTTCCGGATACGTGCCACCAAGTACCAGTTCAGGATACGTTCCACCTAGCACCAGCTCAGGATACGTGCCACCAAGTACCAGTTCAGGATACGTACCTCCAAGCACATCTTCTGGCACGGTTTGTAACGTTAAGGAAGGAATGGATGATCCACAGTTTATCCCGGACAAAAACATAAGAGATGACAACGATAAAGTACCGAAAGACGTGGACCGTTTACGACCGAACAGCAACAAGCCATTCTCTGTCGACAAGAACACATACCTTCTCAAGATATGGTTCATGCCAGCAGTTTCCCTTCAATCGTTCAAATTAATCAAACCAGACAATGTTGACTCTATGACTGTCTGGTACATTAAACCAACGTCGAGGGCTTCAAGAGGACTTCCAGTTGTAACTGTACGTATGCAGCTAGTTATGCACTATATTTTTGTAGGTGTTTTATATAGATACACCTCAAGTGTTACGCAATATTGAAATATTTGTTCTATCTTCAGTAAATCAGTACCTGTCATGTGCTCTTCTCATATGTTACCAAACATTTCAGGTGGCCTCGAGTTGTGCCTCTTTTTTATTCAACACTAGGTGGTCTTTAAGAATTAAAAGCCTCCGTTCTTGTTTCATACCACAAATTTGTAAACAGACTTCTAAAATCAACATGTTATTAATATTCCTGTACCAGAAATGTATCAGAGTTAGGGCATGTGATCCGAATTCGCGAACAAATGCCATCAATGGCTTTGTTTTAATGATTTGTTTCTCTTCTGTCGCATTCTTGCCACTTTACATTCTGCAAGTCTAATGACTTTGGTGTGTACTTCAATCTTTTCCACAGAACAGTTTATAAGTCAACTTTCGTGCCGTTCTAGTAATTCTTGTTATCTTCCGTTACAACATTACAGGATGAGGAACCGACAACAACAGTTCGATTCCCAGGACAGCCCGAAGCAGTTGATATCATAGTTGAAGTAAAAAGAAATAAGCCGAACAGAGCGATGAGCTTCAGAATCGCAGTAAAAGCTTGCTTCGAGGAAGTCACTGGTTCCACAACTTCCTCGTCAGCCCTTGTTCCAAGCGTATCAACGTCTTCAGGATTTGTTGTACCTAGTACCTCGACTAGCTCAGGATACGTGCATCCAAGCACTAGTTCCGGTTTTGTACCACCAAGCACCAGTTCAGGATACGTGCCACCTAGCACTAGTTCTGGATTTTTACCACCAAGCACCAGTTCAGGATACGTGCCACCAAGTACCAGTTCCGGTTTTGTACCACCAAGCACCAGTTCCGGATACGTGCCACCAAGTACCAGCTCAGGATATGTTGTACCTAGTACATCGACTAGCTCAGGATACGTGCATCCAAGCACTAGTTCCGGTTTTGTACCACCAAGCACCAGTTCAGGATACGTGCCACCAAGTACCAGTTCCGGTTTTGTACCACCAAGCACCAGTTCCGGGTACGTGCCACCAAGTACCAGCTCAGGATATGTTCCACCAAGCACAAGTTCAGGATTTGTACCACCAAGCACCAGTTCAGGATACGTTCCACCTAGCACGAGTTCCGGATACGTGCCACCAAGTACCAGTTCAGGATACGTTCCACCTAGCACCAGCTCAGGATACGTGCCACCAAGTACCAGTTCAGGATACGTACCTCCAAGCACATCTTCTGGCACGGTTTGTAACGTTAAGGAAGGAATGGATGATCCACAGTTTATCCCGGACAAAAACATAAGAGATGACAACGATAAAGTACCGAAAGACGTGGACCGTTTACGACCGAACAGCAACAAGCCATTCTCTGTCGACAAGAACACATACCTTCTCAAGATATGGTTCATGCCAGCAGTTTCCCTTCAATCGTTCAAATTAATCAAACCAGACAATGTTGACTCTATGACTGTCTGGTACATTAAACCAACGTCGAGGGCTTCAAGAGGACTTCCAGTTGTAACTGTACGTATGCAGCTAGTTAGCACTATATTTGTGTAGGTGTTTTATATAGATACACCTCAAGTGTTACGCAATATTGAAATATTTGTTCTATCTTCAGTAAATCAGTACCTGTCGCGTGCTCTTCTCATATGTTACCAAATATTTCATGTAGCCTCGAGTTGTGCCTCTTTTTTATTCAACACTAGGTGGTCTTTAAGAATTAAAAGCCTCCGTTCTTGTTTCATACCACAAATTTGTAAACAGACTTCTAAAATCAACATGTTATTAATATTCCTGTACCAGAAATGTATCAGAGTTAGGGCATGTGATCCGAATTCGCGAACAAATGCCATCAATGGCTTTGTTTTAATGATTTGTTTCTCTTCTGTCGCATTCTTGCCACTTTACATTCTGCAAGTCTAATGACTTTGGTGTGTACTTCAATCTTTTCCACAGAACAGTTTATAAGTCAACTTTTGTGCCGTTCTAGTAATTCTTGTTATCTTCCGTTACAACATTACAGGATGAGGAACCGACAACAACAGTTCGATTCCCAGGACAGCCCGAAGCAGTTGATATCATAGTTGAAGTAAAAAGAAATAAGCCGAACAGAGCGATGAGCTTCAGAATCGCAGTAAAAGCTTGCTTCGAGGAAGTCACTGGTTCCACAACTTCCTCGTCAGCCCTTGTTCCAAGCGTATCAACGTCTTCAGGATTTGTTGTACCTAGTACCTCGACTAGCTCAGGATACGTGCATCCAAGCACTAGTTCCGGTTTTGTACCACCAAGCACCAGTTCAGGATACGTGCCACCTAGCACTAGTTCTGGATTTTTACCACCAAGCACCAGTTCAGGATACGTGCCACCAAGTACCAGTTCCGGTTTTGTACCACCAAGCACCAGTTCCGGATACGTGCCACCAAGTACCAGCTCAGGATATGTTGTACCTAGTACATCGACTAGCTCAGGATACGTGCATCCAAGCACTAGTTCCGGTTTTGTACCACCAAGCACCAGTTCAGGATACGTGCCACCAAGTACCAGTTCCGGTTTTGTACCACCAAGCACCAGTTCCGGGTACGTGCCACCAAGTACCAGCTCAGGATATGTTCCACCAAGCACAAGTTCAGGATTTGTACCACCAAGCACCAGTTCAGGATACGTTCCACCTAGCACGAGTTCCGGATACGTGCCACCAAGTACCAGTTCAGGATACGTTCCACCTAGCACCAGCTCAGGATACGTGCCACCAAGTACCAGTTCAGGATACGTACCTCCAAGCACATCTTCTGGCACGGTTTGTAACGTTAAGGAAGGAATGGATGATCCACAGTTTATCCCGGACAAAAACATAAGAGATGACAACGATAAAGTACCGAAAGACGTGGACCGTTTACGACCGAACAGCAACAAGCCATTCTCTGTCGACAAGAACACATACCTTCTCAAGATATGGTTCATGCCAGCAGTTTCCCTTCAATCGTTCAAATTAATCAAACCAGACAATGTTGACTCTATGACTGTCTGGTACATTAAACCAACGTCGAGGGCTTCAAGAGGACTTCCAGTTGTAACTGTACGTATGCAGCTAGTTATGCACTATATTTTTGTAGGTGTTTTATATAGATACATCTCAAGTGTTACGCAATATTGAAATATTTGTTCTATCTTCAGTAAATCAGTACCTGTCGTGTGCTCTTCTCATATGTTACCAAACATTTCAGGTGGCCTCGAGTTGTGCCTCTTTTTTATTCAACACTAGGTGGTCTTTAAGAATTAAAAGCCTCCGTTCTTGTTTCATACCACAAATTTGTAAACAGACTTCTAAAATCAACATGTTATTAATATTCCTGTACCAGAAATGTATCAGAGTTAGGGCATGTGATCCGAATGTGCGAACAAATGCCATCAATGGCTTTGTTTTAATGATTTGTTTCTCTTCTGTCGCATTCTTGCCACTTTACATTCTGCAAGTCTAATGACTTTGGTGTGTACTTCAATCTTTTCCACAGAACAGTTTATAAGTCAACGTTCGTGCCGTTCTAGTAATACTTGTTATCTTCCGTTACAACATTACAGGATGAGGAACCGACAACAACAGTTCGATTCCCAGGACAGCCCGAAGCAGTTGATATCATAGTTGAAGTAAAAAGAAATAAGCCGAACAGAGCGATGAGCTTCAGAATCGCAGTAAAAGCTTGCTTCGAGGAAGTCACTGGTTCCACAACTTCCTCGTCAGCCCTTGTTCCAAGCGTATCAACGTCTTCAGGATTTGTTGTACCTAGTACCTCGACTAGCTCAGGATACGTGCACCCAAGCACTAGTTCCGGTTTTGTACCACCAAGCACCAGTTCAGGATACGTGCCACCAAGCACTAGTTCTGGATTTGTACCACCAAGCACCAGTTCAGGATACGTGCCACCAAGTACCAGTTCCGGTTTTGTACCACCAAGCACCAGTTCCGGATACGTGCCACCAAGTACCAGCTCAGGATATGTTGTACCTAGTACATCGACTAGCTCAGGATACGTGCATCCAAGCACTAGTTCCGGTTTTGTACCACCAAGCACCAGTTCAGGATACGTGCCACCAAGTACCAGTTCCGGTTTTGTACCACCAAGCACCAGTTCCGGGTACGTGCCACCAATTACCAGCTCAGGATATGTTCCACCAAGCACAAGTTCAGGATTTGTACCACCAAGCACCAGTTCAGGATACGTTCCACCTAGCACGAGTTCCGGATACGTGCCACCAAGTACCAGTTCAGGATATGTTCCACCTAGCACCAGCTCAGGATACGTGCCACCAAGTACCAGTTCAGGATACGTACCTCCAAGCACATCTTCTGGCACGGTTTGTTACGTTAAGGAAGGAATGGATGATCCACAGTTTATCCCGGACAAAAACATAAGAGATGACAACGATAAAGTACCGAAAGACGTGGACCGTTTACGACCGAACAGCAACAAGCCATTCTCTGTCGACAAGAACACATACCTTCTCAAGATATGGTTCATGCCAGCAGTTTCCCTTCAATCGTTCAAATTAATCAAACCAGACAATGTTGACTCTATGACTGTCTGGTACATTAAACCAACGTCGAGGGCTTCAAGAGGACTTCCAGTTGTAACTGTACGTATGCAGCTAGTTATGCACTATATTTTTGTAGGTGTTTTATATAGATACACCTCAAGTGTTACGCAATATTGAAATATTTGTTCTATCTTCAGTAAATCAGTACCTGTCGTGTGCTCTTCTCATATTTTACCAACATTTCAGGTGGCCTCGAGTTGTGCCTCTTTTTTATTCAACACTAGGTGGTCTTTAAGAATTAAAAGCCTCCGTTCTTGTTTCATACCACAAATTTGTAAACAGACTTCTAAAATCAACATGTTATTAATATTCCTGTACCAGAAATGTATCAGAGTTAGGGCATGTGATCCGAATTTGCGAACAAATGCCATCAATGGCTTTTTTTTAATGATTTGTTTCTCTTCTGTCGCATTCTTGCCACTTTACATTCTGCAAGTCTAATGACTTTGGTGTGTACTTCAATCTTTTCCACAGAACAGTTTATAAGTCAACTTTCGTGCCGTTCTAGTAATTCTTGTTATCTTCCGTTACAACATTACAGGATGAGGAACCGACAACAACAGTTCGATTCCCAGGACAGCCCGAAGCAGTTGATATCATAGTTGAAGTAAAAAGAAATAAGCCGAACAGAGCGATGAGCTTCAGAATCGCAGTAAAAGCTTGCTTCGAGGAAGTCACTGGTTCCACAACTTCCTCGTCAGCCCTTGTTCCAAGCGTATCAACGTCTTCAGGATTTGTTGTACCTAGTACCTCGACTAGCTCAGGATACGTGCACCCAAGTACTAGTTCCGGTTTTGTACCACCAAGCACCAGTTCAGGATACGTGCCACCAAGCACTAGTTCTGGATTTGTACCACCAAGCACCAGTTCAGGATACGTGCCACCAAGTACCAGTTCCGGTTTTGTACCACCAAGCACCAGTTCCGGATACGTGCCACCAAGTACCAGCTCAGGATATGTTGTACCTAGTACATCGACTAGCTCAGGATACGTGCATCCAAGCACTAGTTCCGGTTTTGTACCACCAAACACCAGTTCAGGATACGTGCCACCAAGTACCAGTTCCGGTTTTGTACCACCAAGCACCAGTTCCGGATACGTGCCACCAAGTACCAGCTCAGGATACGTTCCACCTAGCCCTAGTTCTGGATTTGTACCACCTAGTACCAGTTCAGGATACGTTCCACCAAGCACCAGTTCTGGATTTGTGCCACCAAGCACCAGTTCCGGATACGCGCCTCCAAGTACCAGTTCCGGTTTTGTTCCACCGAGCACAAGTTCCGGATACGTGCCACCAAGTACCAGTTCATCTATCTTTATAACCAGTACTGAAATCATCTCATCTACAGGTTTGTTGAACTGAATATTTATGCTTGCTTTCTCTATTTTATGTCATATTTGTCTTTATTCCTTCTTTTTTATAAAAGTGGTCAATTAATGCAATTTTAAATTTTCTCTTACACATATTTGAAATAAAATAGTGCTTCATGATTCCCCAGGCAATTTATCCGTTGCCTTCAAAATATACAACACAGTTTTGCATTTTAAGTTAATGGTATCACATTTATGTTGATCGTAATAATACCGATTTTGTTAAATTCATTTAAAAGGCGATAAATTCCAAATGCTCGTTTCATCGATTTTGGAAGAGTTCTTCTGTCATAAATAACCAGAATGTCCATACAATTTTTGCAGCTCCTTGTTCTATTACCACCGGAATGGATAGTCCATCTCTAATTCCTGATGATAGTATCCGAACTAACGACAAGAATGTTAATGAACGAATTAATCGTCTCCGTCCAGTCCGACAAAATCCTGCACGGTCACACAAACCGAACTTTAAAGTAAGTATTTATATCTTCAGAAATAAAATCCCCTTACTATTATTGATTTGAATTTATGTTTAACTTGAATTCCCAACTTTTACTCTTAGTCCATTATATCATTAATTTTTCAAATAAGATTTGATAACTTCAAAAAATTAATGTTAATATACACTTATTTGTATTGATCTGAACCTTAATGAATGATTGTTCAATACTTATATATACTACATATAAATTTACACATTGTAGGTAACTGTTGACTTGCCACAAGACGGAGTTGTTGTCGACAGAGTGGAATTGCCAGATAATGACAACATTAAGACAATCATCGTGTCTTATCTTCCTGTAGACAAGTCCTCACTTATTCCCGTGAAGAATAACCAAGTTTGTAGCGCACTTTTTAATTCGTCCTGTATTTTATTCTGTTAAATCAGTGATGTCCACAAAAGGCAATTTAAGTATATCTTATGTGTGTCAGGGGCGTAGCTAGGAGGTTTGTGATGTGTACGCAAGATCCTTTTTGCGGGGGGTCCGGGTGTACTCCCCCGGATTTTTTTTCTAGATTGTCTGTAGTGACTTCTGGGCGCATTCTTATCCCTGAATTGAACGAAGTTTTGTCAACCAATACGCGCATTAAAAAAAAAGTTGTTCCATTATAATACGTTACTCACCCTACTACATGTAGAGGTCATTTTTTTAATGCAGATTTGAACTTTTTATTTTTTCGATTTTTCGAGACATGTGTACGCAGCTGCGTACTCTGCGTACAGGACGCTACACGCCTGTGTGTTATAATACATTATACCTGCTAATTCATTTATCAATTATAAACGGTTAATATAATAGTTTCTTTGTTTCTTTCAGCCATTACCTGCCGACAAACCTGTTAAGATACCAAATGATGTGCCAATTTCACGCATTGTAATTGAAATTGTTGAAAAATTCATAGACGAAGATCCAATTTATATCACTTTGGAGATATGGGGATGCTTCGAGCCGTTAGGTATGACTAATTTATATCACTTTAGAGATATGGGGATGCTTCGAGCCGTTATGTATGACTAATTTATATCATTTTGGAGATATGGGGATGCTTCGAGCCGTTAGGTATGACTAAAAACACTTGCAAAATTTGATGCTTACGTCATACCTCATTGAAAATCAGCAAATTTCTTTGGGGTTCTTTCTTTTGCGTAAGTGATGTCAGCTCAAATCCGTTTTTCTAGCCCATATCGAAAATGCTTACCGCTATTTTTTGTTAGACAATGACTACTTTCTTAAGGAGTTATAGACTTTGGCGGTTCAGACTTGGGATGACTCATCCGATAAGTGTCCGCGGATTTCGCCTACTATTTCTGACGAGCCCCTTGCTAAAAATAAGAAGTTGTATCATTACTTTTCTCGTATCAATTGTTAAATAAATGTGATTTTATCATCACCAGAGACAACTCCGCATGGA
Organism: Mactromeris polynyma; assembly: GCA_032209605.1. Classification (NCBI taxonomy): domain Eukaryota; kingdom Metazoa; phylum Mollusca; class Bivalvia; order Venerida; family Mactridae; genus Mactromeris; species Mactromeris polynyma. The sequence continues at coordinate 6,554,235 of JASFXZ010000013.1, forward strand.
TTTACAAGTAGCAGTTTATCATCGGTGACACAACCGTGTGAGGCCATTAGTATGTCAGACAATCCAACCTTCTTACCGGAAGGTATGTACCGTATAGGAGTTCTTGTATTTACTTATTAAACGTGTGTTATGTTACAGTTATATATAGATGACGAATTCAATAATTTAATAACAATTACAACAAATGTAAGATTCTGTTTATGACATTACAGTTGATTTTCGTCAAAACATTACATTGACCTTCTATTTGCAAGCAAAGAATAGCGTGTGTTATTCAGTTTTTGGTAAACAAAAGGTAATACCGAATTTTGTTTTTATTTCAAACACCAAGATACGAGTTTAAATGATTCAAATTAACTACACAATAATGTTCAATGAAGTACAAAATAAACATTTTACAATGTCTGCATCATTGGAGCGCATATACGTCAGGCTTGATTTGTTATGACGTCACGCACGTAAGTTGTTAATTAACTAGTGAATTATCGGTAATAGAAATGGTCGTTATTATCACTCTTCACTGTATGTTATAATATTATATAGAAATTTTACGATATCTACAAAACACCGCTACATCAGTGGGAAGTAGAGTAAACACCATTCAATGTACAAACGTTGTACGGTTGATGAGAAATTGCCTTGGTGGTGAACGTAAGATTTGATTGGTTTACACAACACTGATATGCAAAAAAACAAAACCATGTTAGTACGGCTGCGCCGAAAAAAAAAACATCATTTCAACATTACAAAAAAGAGGTTTAAGTGTAAAGCTTCGGGTATTTCAGGATATAGTCTATTTCCTAAATAGTTTACCATTTCAATACACATTTATCACGCAGTGGATTTTCTTTAAATGCTTGTTTCAATAATTTTACATGTGCTTCTAAATAATATGTATCGTTAAAGCTTGTCACAGGTATGCCCTTAATTCAATGACATCGCCATTTGCTGTGTATATTACCGAAATCAAGTTCTAGGTCAGTAGTAGAACCTACGTAGGTGATTATGTATCGTTCTGAATTATTTGCAGTCTGTGAATAAATCTTAATGGTTAGATGCCCGGGTAAAATCGTGATTTCATTATCTTACGTGTCACATAAATGTTTTTATGGACTATTAAATAAATGCCTAGACACATTTATATTATAAAATATTTTTACTTACTTTTAAAAATTGCCTAACATGTTTTGTTCTATTTCAGGTTCGATGGAATGCAACGATCCCAGTCTAAATGTAAATATGTTGATGCCGAATAATGCGAATGGCCCTGCTACATCTCTTATAATTGGTCTACAGATCACTATCAACTTCTTTGGTGGAGCTGCATTAGACAAACTCATGCTACCAACACATACAAATATCTTAACAATTAAGATAATGATTCTGTTGCCAGGGGAAACAAGCCATATCCCATACATGGGAGGAATGGTGGGTATTCAATGATACGATCAAAGTGCGACTTACACAAAAGAATACTGACGAAATATAAATACTGAATCCTATAAAGCTAATATTGCCACTACATTAATCTTAAACGTATTATGAAACCTCGCCATAGACAATCTATACTCGTATATATACAGGTTTTCTTTACTGCTGTGAATTTCAACGGATTTCAGGTAAAATGAAAACATGATTTAATTTTCTAGGATATTATTTTTCACGTTATCAGAAGACAAAATTAAGCTTGTCCGATGCGAACATGACAAAATAGCGTGTTAGTCAATTAATGCGCTGTGCCTGCTGACATGAAGTGTCGCATTAGCTAACACTTGTTTTGACACCCAAACTAATCGACATTGTGTATTTTCATATAACAAAGTATGTGTGCGATAAAATATGCTTTTTGGAACCCAAAAATAATGTTTCGTTTTATCCGAGTAATGCAATAAAATACAGAATATGTTTGTTTTGGAATATAAAAAATAACGTATTATCCGATTCGTATTATAACAGAGTATGTTATACGTGTGTTCAACTGTAATATAACCCAGACAACATTGTTTTTACGATTTATATACGGTGCTCCGATTTTTCTACTTCCGGTTATCAGTTTGGCACGTAATTCTAGCGAACCAGTCGGAATTATTAACTAGAGTACTGCAGTTTATGCGGCGATTTTATTACAAGGCCATTTTAACGAATCTGAATAACACGTTTAAATGGTAAATATTAGCATCATGTAAAAATAACCCGTTATATGTACGTAATAGAATGTATACGGTACCTTTGTCGCTCTTTATACACTCTGCAAGAGTTGAAATATAGAATACTGCCTAAGATTATTTATCTCACAGGTATTATTTTCAGTCTCAAAACGAGGTAGTATATCCAGCATTAATAAATTATAAATACAGAATATGTATTGTGGATCTACGAATGTTCTTTACGTGAGGGCCTATAAATAGCTTACACATTTTTGTTAGTAGGCCAATAAATGTTGAATACATCATTCTGACTCTTTTGTCACATTGTGGGTTTGTGTTTAGTATGTTGATGGGATAGAACGCCTGTCCCCGGAACGTCCGGGTTCGATTCCCGGGCTGGGCAGGACATGTCTTTCCGTGACATTCGATTAGGATCATTTGTCCTCCAGCCTTAATTAATGTGGAAGTTGTCTGCTCTAAGTAAGAACTGGTTGTTAAATAATTCCAGGAAAACTGGTTAGATCAGACCTTCGTTTATACTAAAATGTTGAAAAAACGAGGCTTAATCCGATTACAATGTTGAATACGTAATAAAAGTACATAACGTAATTTTATAAATTTTGATTCTTTCGTGTCATATTTATACAATACTTGCTCATTCGACAGGCGATAGAGGTAACAGAAAAACCAATACAATTACCCAGTGGCATTATGGCTAACCAGGTGATCATTATCGTCATTGAGAAGCTAGATCCAGACACACCCATCTTCATCACTATCAACATTTGGGCTTGCTTCGACATCAGTATGTAATACTTATAGACTTACGATGAATCAAGATATAATATCGTCGTTTCAATAGCTAAGTCTTGTTTAATTTAATCAGCTTGTGCCAAAACGTGTTGTTATTATAAGACAGTTTACAAATGGCTAGTGGTTTACTAAGGGAGATAAACGTCAGAAATAGTATAAGGTGTTAAAACCCGCATACTACGTTGTTAAACACAGTCCGAAATAATTAGTTTAGTTCGTTTGTAATAAGATATCAAATATGAAGAAGAAGGAATTTCTACTATACTTTTTTATATTACATTATATATTTAGTCCGCCAATATTAATTTTAAATACAATAAGTTTGAGTAAATGCAATGATACTTGGGAAACCTTCTAACGCTATATTAAAATTAAATAGACTAATATAAAGTGACATTTTGATGTTTAGTTAATTGAACGGTATTGACTTGACATTTTGACGTATATTGCATTTTTAGAGTGCGTTTGAAAATTTTCATTATTGTGTTCGAGGGAATTATTGATACACTCAAATTATACTTTTACGCATTGTTGGTTTGGAGCGTAGATAACTATGACGAATGTTTGGGCTAAAGGCGCTTTGTGCCTCAAAGTAAACTATGTATGACATTTTTTCGGTAGTTTAGAAAATTCGTTAACTCTGTCATGGAAACAAACGCGCCATACATTAATCGTTTGAAGTTTGGATCAGTATATACACTATTTCAATAGTCTTGCGTCTATTGTTTTCAGTTTCTACACCAGCATATTCATCAACTTCCGGTACTACATCGCCGACGTGTGATCTCAGGGTGGTCAACTATGACACACCTAATGTTATTGCCAGTGCTACTTCACAAATGCCGGCAGCAAAGGCAGTTATGGCACTTAAAGGCAGCAATTCGTTCTGGTCTCCAAGAAGTAATGATCCGGAAGCCTCACCGTCGGTGATTTTTGAGGTCAGTGAAAAAATGGTTTCCTACGCTTCTTCTGCACGTTTTGATTGATTCTAAAATATTTTTTCTTTTAAGCACAGTTCAGTCGTGAGCATTTTTATAGTGTCTTTTTATGAATGTAGTTCGTGTAGAATATACGAGGCGTAATAGCTCGTGAAATATTTGGCAATGTTTGACAGTTTTTTTAATTCGATTTCATTTAAATTTGAAATGAAGTGGTATATAACTAAAGGGGGTTGGGCAATGTGATTAGGGGACGTGTGCTCCAGTTCAGCTGTTTATATAGACACAAAGAAACCTCGCACACCAAACATGTGTATACACTGAAACACAGGAGATTGTCACGAGTTCTCTCCCTTTGCCCTAGTAGAGTTTTCTTCTTTTTCCCATCTATTAGGATATACTAGAATGAATAAAGGGCAATAACTCGTGTCAATCTCCTGTACACTGAACCACTTTTCACATTAGTCACTCGAGGTTTCTGCTGTGTATTGCTATTTATTTTGAACTTAGTGTGTATATATGTATGCACAATGGTGTATGAAAGTGGGTTTTAAAAACAGCTGTTTTAGGTAATATAGTCAATTTATAATATATAATGTATATATTTTCCAAAAAGTATTACATTAAAAAGGCGACTCATTAGAGAAGTACTTGAGTGTAGACTAACGATAATTACGCGTATTAAAAGATATATGAATTATTTTGACAATTTTAGATCGTTGCCAAGAACGACCGAGCTGTTGTGTACAAGGTTGCGTTCACCCTTCGATTCTCTAAGTCTGTAATCATTGCTCTATATAACAAAAAGGGCAAAAATGTGGATGCGAGCGACGTAAGTGTTACTTCTTCGTTACTTAAGTTCTCTTTGTTTCATTTACAACATATGTGAAATACTTTGTATGTATGATAGAATACTTAAAGTTTGTGAATGCCCGTTTTCATATCACTATAGAATGGTCAATACTTCATGGGAGTCCACCCAGTCGACTACTCGACTACCAATCGTAGATTCCTGGGTACAGTTTGACTAAAGAGCATGCATCCAAAGTCATTTGTCATCCACCTATGATATATGAGAATAGCTCCACCAAATTGCCAACTTCTTCTTACGATTTGGCAATTGAACGCGGAAGATATCCAAATCATACTAAATATCAAAGAATTTGTAATAATTGCAACTTAAATAATATTATGATAAAAAATGAATATCACTTTCTACTCATTTGTCCAAAATACAGCAATCTTATAATTCAATACTTAAAAGGTTATTTTGACACCTTGCCAACATACAAACATTTACGAATACAATAACTAATGTAATCTTGCCGAATATTTTTACTTTGCCAATGTATGTAGAAATCAAACCAATGTATGAAAGTGATGTAAAATTTGTGATGCTCTTAAAATCCATGTATTTCTTCTACATTGTAATTGTATAGTAGTATTGACTTTTGTTTGCTATAAACTTTGTAACATGTTTTATGCCATAAATGATATTGTATTGTATATGAAAGGAGTTAGACAGCAGCATGTCAGAGAACAACTTAGTACTGGTTGGTTACCCAAGAACTTCAGTTAGGAAAATTGACCTCTGCACAAAACACAAATTATGTTGAAAAAGGACATACCACTCCAACGCAACGCAATCAAGTTATATAATTGACCACCTGCACGGGGCTAAAAAGCCAGTGACATGAAGTGCAATGTTTTTATGACTTCTTGTTTAAGAACAACTTCTACTATGTTATTGTCATGGCAACCGCGTAACATTCTCAGAATGTTGGTCATGTCGTCAAGTAAAAATGAACAACATTTCCCAATCTGGATGAAAACGCCAAACCGTGGTCAAAATAAAATGTTGACAAACTGCTTAATGTAAACAGTGATTGGCTTCATTGGGGAAGTTATTAATCATGTATATGTGATGTTTGTTCCAGAAAATCAAACCTCATACAACATCTCATCATAAACACATAACATACAATTTCTACGGTCAAGTGGGAGATAAGATTGTGATATACGTACAGAAATGTCGGGATACAATGCCACAGGTGAGCAATGTAGAGATACATGCTTGCTACGAGGACGAATTAGGTGAGTGGTGTGCATCTTGTAAACATTGGTTTGGTGTTTAATTGTAATTCTAGGGTTCTCTCCCTTTATTCTTTCCATGTAAATGCTATAGGGGGAAAAGGGAGATAATTTGTGACACACTCCTGTGGTTAGTGCCTTTTTTATTTATACAATTTGTATCTAAACGTTGATAATGGCGGGAGTTTTTTCTAATGTAATAAACGCCAAGTCAGGGACGGTAAATATTACTTTATATAGAAGGGAGATAATTATAGAATGAATAAAGGGAGAGAACTTGTGACAATCTCCTGTGGTACTTACCATGTATTCATTACCATCAGTGTGGATATGTAAAGCGCATGTAGACTTATTGTTTTGTCTTCATAAGTTTACCAAACTATCAATAATGGCGGAGAAAGGAAATTAAAATATACTGTTGATAAAGCCCAATGTTCACTAACGGTAAACGTTAGGGTATCACTTCTCCTCTCTATTACACTACCTGCTGAAAGCTTATACACATAGTCTTATTTTGACAACATTTCTTTAGTCAGAAATATGAGAAAGCCGGTGATAAAAGCCATGCATTACTTATGTAAAAAAAAACAATGCATTGTCACTTTTCTGACATGTTTCCCAAAATCCCAAATACGAGTTGTCCGATATCGATACGTTCTATCCTGACCTAAGCACCGAGTTAGCGCTAGCATAGAAAATACTTGTTACGGACTCGTGTTTGGCAGTTGCAGAACACTTTTAATAAAAGTTACAATGCAATGTCTTGGAGTATGGCTGTATGAAGGCATTAACATGCCATTTTCTACCGATTTCTAAAGATTACCGAACGTTTCCGAACGTTTTCCATTACTGATTATGGGTCATATATATCTCATTTATTTGATTTATTATTGTTAACACTGTTCCAGAATATACAACACTAGAAGCACCAACAACAATATCGACAACAGTACCACCAGTCTGTGAATACACATGTGATAATGGGGATACTTGTCTCGGAGGAAACAAAGTAAGTATTCACTTAAATCATCCATTGTTGTCACAACATAAACCAATATTTCGTCTTTATTAATTCCATTAGACTTACCGCTCCGACAATCAGTCACCTTGCATTTATTTTTATTAGACAACATCAGACGGACACACATTAATGTTTTCAAAATTCTTCGAGCGAACGCGCCATTCTTGTCGAGTTGACACGTGGTAGAAATATTCCCTTTGAATGTCTCGCTTCACATTTCACCAATAATAAAAAATATGAATACGTATCATGTTAATATTAGTCCGACTATAACACTTTCATTTTATTCTGTTGTTACATTGTTGGAACATCATTTTAAAGGTTTTTCTCCATTTTGCCATGTCACAAAGTTTCTGACGCAAAGAACATCTTCAAGACTTTATACTACCATAATCAAGCTTCGTAAATAATGTTCTATGGACACTATTAGCCAATCATTCCACAATGGCTTTGATGTTCTGAAAAGAAAACTAAATTACTTTGGCAATGTATGTTACTAAAAAATGATTTTGGCAATGTATGTTACTAAAAATGATTTTGGCAATGTATGTTACTAAAAAATGATTTTGGCAATGAATGTTACTAAAAATGATTCTGGCAATGTATGTTACTAAAAATGATTTTGGCAATGTATGTTACTAAAAAATGATTTTGGCAATGTATGTTACTAAAAATGATTTTGGCAATGTATGTTACTAAAAAATGATTTTGGCAGTGTATGTTACTAAAAAATGATTTTGGCAATGTATGTTACTAAAAATGATTTTGGCAATGTATGTTACTAAAAATGATTTTGGCAATGTATGTTACTAAAAATGATTTTGGCAATGTATGTTACTAAAAATGATTTTGGCAATGTATGTTACTAAACAACTATGTTACATTATGAAATATGATGTATCTGATACATAGTGTATCTAACAGTAGTCTCAAGCGCAGAATGTCGCGGGTTCGATCACCTTTCAACGACATACCATAGTCGTTATGGTCCCTAGAAGTATTTGCCTACGCGCTACATTTTGGGAATGGAACTACGATTTCTTTGTCCGGACTTTCGAATAGGTGTGATATCACATGGAAGCATTTCTATGGCATTGTATAATAATGTCTATTCCAAGCAGAGATTGTCTCTTTAATACTGACGCATAATCGATGGCGGAACGTTAAACCTAACACCATACACATACCTTACTATTTATATCTCCACAGTTATGTGACGGACAGTGTGATTGCTATGATTGTACTGATGAAGACAATTGTGCCACACCTACAGCGCCACCTCCGGGTACAGACGGTGAGTGTCTAGCTGAAAATCTCTTGAAAATGCAAAATATTTTTATTTCTAGTTCGCTGTTAGAAGATAAGTCGTTATAAAGATTGCGTTTTTGTAGTGTTTTGCTTGCATTTCTCTGAACGTATAATAAAGATACATGCATAACTAATTATAAAGAACTACTTGACTAACATAAGAACGGTACAAAATCATCATCTGATGCCGCTACAACATTGGGAGACTTACAAAACTAACATTTGGTTACATGTTTTGAGCAGTTGATGATTGAAACTTTTCTATTTCAGGTGAATGGAGTACATGGAGTCCATGGAGTAAATGTAACTGTCAAGGAACCAAAACACGTGTACGACGTTGTGACAGTCCACGTCCATCGAAAGGAGGAAAATACTGCCGAGGCCAATCAGCTCAAACCCAGGACTGTAACCGCCCTGAAGAGTGTGACAGTAAGTTCTGAAACATTATATAGATATTAAAATATTTAATGCAAATGACCAACAAGGGGTATCTAAATAGATAGCAACCAGCTTACTTATTTGCAACATTATACCCGAGCGAGAGAATTTAAAAATGTTGACACCATAATGTGATTTCGATCCCACACCATCGAAATATTTGTTATTCATTTGAAAACCTTATACTTGTTTAATTTAATAGAACCGTTTAATAACTGTATTATAGTAACTATTTTGGACATAACAAGTATATTCAATCCATCTTTGAGCATGTTAACACTAATTGTATGTTTTACCATTACTGTATGTTTGTATAAATATTGCCTATTGTGAATAAAGTTTAGAAACAAAAATAAAAATTACCCTAGCGAGAGGTAAAACCTGACATGCTGTGATACCGGACAAGGTTCCCGGGAAGGTGTAGGATACTTGAACAACGATACCAGGGTTGTTACACCCGAGCAAAATGTGTTATCCAGTCAAGATATGATACCCCGATGTAGGCATGATATTCGCGCTTGCGATACCCGAATAAGGTTTAATATCCTGGAGGGTATAATAACTGGACAAAAAGTAATACCTTGGAAAGATTGAATCGTTGTTGAGGTGTGCTATGCTAGCCAAGTGCTTAGGTATTTCAATTCTCAACCAATCAATGTCATTTTCGATACAGAAAAGTTGTATATGTATTGAAAGTTAGCTTTAATGTAAGCGACGAATCCATTCTTTTTTCATTGTTAGTGTTCTGACGTATTTAGGTAAAAGTAATTGTTTGTGTTTATCAGAATGTGACGAGGGTTATGCGCCATTAACGGAAAGTGGAACTATCGTGGATTGTGCCGGATTTGTTGGTAAACAATGTCCAAAGAAGTCAGATGTCTGTAAACTAAATCCTAGATCTACTCTCGGCACGTGTTGCAGACCAATTGGTAAATGTTATTGCATTAACATTCATTTTACATGCTGGTTGAGAGAAGAGTCACTAGATCCGCCATACCCGCTAGGTTAATTAATATATGTGGATAGAAAGTAATACAATTAATCAAGGGTTGTTAGTGTAATATCTGGATGCGGATTGTATTTTAACTTATTGAACGCCCCTCGTGTATGTATAAAATACAGTGCAACCTCGCCAGAGCAACACAATTAAGAAGATGCAAAATTCAGCTTTTGTCGAGAGGTCATTGATTTAGAAAGGTTAACTTGATGGTGAATTTTACAATGGGGGTCTGCGTGGGGAGGCACTGTTTTATGTATGTGGCGTTCACTGTAACTACTTATTCTCTCTTTGATAATTGTCAAACAAAATTTGTTGTTGAAGAGAGGTTGTTGCTCAAGAGAGGGCCGCTCTGTAGAGGTTGTATTGTAAACACATATAAGTACTGCAGTAAAATTTCAATAATAAGACCACATTGGAGTCCCTTGAAAAATTGTCTGATTATTGAAGTGGTCGTAATATTGAGGTTGAATTAAGAGTAAAACAGTCAAAATGGACTCGAAAAATTGTCTCAATTTTGAGGCGGTCTTAATATTGAGGTGGTGGTATAGTGAGGTTTTCTGTGTAAAATTGATCATATATATGACGTGTAATCGTAGATTTCTGGACACCTTGGGGTGAATGGAGCGCATGCTCCAGCGACTGTGGCGATGGCACGACGACTCGAACCCGGGTATGTACCAGTAAGAATCCCAACAAAGATTGTACAGAGGACTCTGAACAGACACGAGATTGTAACGAAGGACCATGTGAAGGTAGGCATAGTTTGCATACGTGAATAATTAATTTGTATTTGCTTGAAATATTGTGTTCGCTGTCCACAAAAAATTAAATCCTTCTTGTCTTATTGGTTTTTGAAAGAAGGTAATGTAGTTAATATAAATGTAAATTTTATTTCTTTATCAGGAACAACACTACCATCATTTACATCGTCATCTGGAGTCACACCATACGGACCTGACGGTAAGTGTTACATGTCATCTACATATCCTAATAACCACTATCAACTATCAGAAATGATCGTTCTTTTACGAAACATCCATATTTTCTTGTCAGTTGGAATTGCCTTCCAGAGAAATATTTCTTAGTTGACATCTCGAAGGCTTTGTAACAAATGCATTTCGATTACATTTCAACGTGTTCAATGTATCACAATTTAGGAGACAAACAATATGTCTGTTGTTAAGCGGTTTGCGCTCTAGAATGCTTAATTGATAGAAAAATCTTGCTATATGATACACTGATACTGTTGTTGCTCAAGAGAGGACCACTCTGGAGAAGTTGCACTGACAGTATATTTCATTCCATTTCTTACATTCATACTGGCAGATCTTTTGAGTGGTGAACATTAAATAATATACAACAATGATATTGCTATATATTAATTCTACTGTTGTATTAAAAAGATATGTCTTGAAGAATGTATGCGTGACAATAACATTTCTGACCACAATACAGGAACATGATTTAGTTAAAACATTTCTTTGGCTAGATCTCAATGCGTAAATAGACAATGTTGATTGAATTTAATTCCGGTTCATGCTAACATTTAATGTTATTAAATTTGACAAATGCAAGCTGTGTTCAGGGAACATCAATGTAGCTCCGTAGGACAACATCCTCTTGACAGGAGTCTGCTCTTACTTTTCAGAGTAGGCCTATGACATATATTCCTCCTCATTGCTTTGAGTTTGCATCATAGTGTGTTGTAATGCGTAGGTGTTTATTTAAACACTGATTTTACATATACTTGCATTATGAAACAAGTGTTTATACCTTCTTAAATCACTTTCGATGACTGCTGCCTGTGTTACTAACCAGTACGCGCGCTAAATCCGGAACCGCGAACGCTCCAATGTGACCGCGCCAAAAGCTGGATTTAAACTCACGATTATCGGACCAGGCGCCCTTCACCCTTAAGGTTTTCACGTAGAGTGTGTATATATTGACAAACTGCTGTACACATAAAATTTAAACATTTTAGGTGAATGGTCTTCTTGGTCGCCCTGGTCTCGTTGTACGAGATCTTGTGGATATGGTGTAGAAACCAGAATACGTGAATGTAGCAATCCAGCACCTGGTCCTAACGGCAAGCCTTGTCGTGGAAGCCCAGAACAAGAGAGAGAGTGTAAGAAGAAGAACTGTGAAGGTAAACTTTATTAAACACAATCATTCTTTTTCTTTGCAAACTGTTGTATATTTAAAACCCAAACCGAAACCAATGTTAAACTTAGTGCCAAATCAATTGCGGCTTCAATGGGCATACCGAGAGCCCGCCTCTCACCATAAATCTAGAAGCATAAGTATTGCTGCTAACAATGATACTGAATGTTTGACAGAAGGGGTAAAAATATTTGAATCGTACTCGTTTGACGTATTTTAATTTATCACAAGTGCGCGTAACTATACTTGACCGAAGCCACCATCCCAAATCAAAATATCCCAAACCTTAAGTCCCCCCGCCATATCATACCTAAAGACCATTTTCCCAAAACTAAAATCCGTTTAAACTCAAGAACTAAAATTCGATTTTTGTTATTTACTAGTGACTTATGAAATTATGTTATTGCGAGTAATCGTCATCATGAAAATGAGTGTAATATCTCATTGACTCGCGAGGAAAGATAAGCTAGGGATAATAATCAGGGATGTCAACGAATGGCAATTTTGGTATTCGAATATTCGACCTTCTTATTTAATAATAATACATTTGAAATTCGAAGATATTAAACATATACAACATGACATGTCAATTAACACCTGTAGATATTATTTTCATGCGTAAAATGTCATTAAATGCCATAATGCCTATCATTGAAATTTATAAACTTGCACTCAGCTTTCATATTGAAAATATATATTTTATCGAATATTCGAACGTACAAACGAATATTCGAATATCCAAATATTCGTTGACATCCCTAAATGTATTTACAGGACCACCAGCCTGGTCTCCATGGTCACCATGGGGTGATTGTTCTGTACATTGTGGTACTGGAATACAATCAAAAACAAGGTAAGATATACACGTTTCCCCTTCCTGTAAACCATTGGTTTTATATCCCTTTCCCCATTCTAGTCATATTGTTCACATTTCCCTTCTTTTACAATCTACGTCATACCTCATCTCGTTCCTCTCTTATGTAGTTAAGTTCACTCACTTCGTATCCCTTCAGATACGCATTCACTAGTGACATATTTATTTAACGAGAATCAAAGTACTGGATGTCACCGCATCTATCAACTTAGCACTTGTCTAGTAATATTCAACAATCAACAAACTTTGTCTCGGTTTCTCCTGATAACGCCCTTGTTTTATTTGATTAAAATACACATACATACGCGTGTTTGATTGCTTCATCTCTTTTTATCGCCCCAACACTTTCGTTTATGCATGCTTTATTGTTTATGCTTCTGACCTGAGAAAAGAGCTCTTATCTTTGTAGCTACGTATTTGGAAATTTAACTTCTGTAATTGTAAATCATCTTGTTACTGTTATTTTGCATTAACACCTGTGTACTGTATAAATGATTGTGCAATATACTTGTGTTATGGGCTGATGGCCTAAATCACGAATAAATTTGTATTGTATTGTAAAATAACCATTTCTTTTTAAACAGAGTATGCGACAGCCCGGCCCCAGGACCAGGCCAGGATTACTGTCCGGGACCAGATTATGGTCAAAAGATATGTACCGAGAGACCATGTGAATGTACATTCACCATGAAAGGATTTGAAAACATATTTGGCTATGAACCTCCGACACAAATTGGTGAATAATTCTTAAATACATGTTTTAGGTTACATTTAACTAAAATATATTTCCAAGAAGTCAATGAATTAGTACATACAGTTAAACTTCGTGTTAACTCAAGCAGGCGATAACTCGAGAACCCTGGATTTGTCGAGGAAATGGCAGAGTCCCGGACTTTATTTCTATTATTTGCATATAAAAAATACCGCCGATAACTCAAGTAGAAATAAGTCGAAAACTTGAACACCCTTACCGGTCCCCAGTAAACAAACTATACACAATAGCTAACTGGTAGCTCGAAGGGTCGAACGGACAAGTAATGAGGTGTGAAAAAACGATTATCGCTGTTTGCACAAAAATACATATACCAATTAAGAAGGCCATTTGAGACGATAATGATGAGAAAATAATTACGTATTTTTGAAGTTAGAAATATATCAATAAACTGAAGAAAGTCGGAACTAGTTGTTTAAAGGGCCGAAGATCAAGTTAAAATAATAAAGTAAAAAATAAAGATGGGTCATGAGAAAATGGTCTTTTTATGAATCAATATGATATGATATTTACTTTCCACCATTTTATTAAACACACAACATCCGAAACGGGCGACGGACAACTCAATGCACGACACTTCTTTTTCGCTAGAAAAATTTCTAATATATCATGGTGTCGATATTATGCAGATTGTCGCAGATTTAGAGTTACAAATTCCTTTCAAGATTTCGTGGACAGACATGTGGGAATGTTTTAAGACAAAACTAAACAATTTAGTACAATATGTCTTCATTAAAATATAAAACATTTAAACAAGTTAGTATATTGGTACATTTGCACAGGTTGGATTGAGACTGATGGAGAATTTGGACCAACTGATCCTGAAGAAGAAGTTTACGTTGATGATATATTCGAGGAAGGTGTTGTGGTGCATGTAGATTGCAGTAACTGGTATGCAACATAGTTCTCTTTTTATTTACGCATTTAAACATAGTAACGCTTTTCTTTAATTTCCCCTCTAAAGCGGACGATATCATGAACATTATCATCATTATGTAAACACGAAATTGTTTCGAATTAGAAATTGTTATATTGATAGCAAAGGGACTCTTTCCAGTTCATTGGAGGCATCGTCATTTATTTCACTAAAAGCCATTGGTTATTCTGATGAATAATACGTATATTCAAAGATGTATCTGACTCATCTGAACATAAAATGTTTGAATTGGCTTCATAAAGTATTGTTGTTACATTGGCTGAAACATCTCTACTAAGAACCATTACTATGTATAACAGATTTAAAATATCTTGTTTTACCCCTATTACTAACAGACAAAACTTACAAAATAGCCCGATCGTTAAACAGACTGGAAGATTTTTTTTAATTTTATGATGTACAAACATCTTTTTTCCACAAATACGGATGATACATTATGAGTTCATTCTTTGTTAATGCATGATTATCGATGTTTTAACTATAGGAAAAATATTTCACATGTTTGATCAGGTAAACAAATGAATAAAAATAGAGCCTACTATTACTTTAAGAGGTAGTTATGTTTGAAATTGCTCCATTGAGCGAGGAGTAAACTTGTCTTGGTTATTGAATGTCGTGTTTAAATGTCTGATTTTGTTTTGTATACATTTCTATATGGTTGTTACTGTTAGTTATTCACATTTTAATTGATATATTTTCAAGAGTGTGACACTACTTTTTTTGTAGATCGTATTCAATTCAAAATAATTCAATTTATTCATCGCATGACTGAACTTCAAAACACATGGTTTGGTGAAATGTTTCTTGTTTATATCATGTACCAACACATTTCAGCTCGTGTGAAGAAGGTTTGATCGACTGTCAACTAGGAGAATGTGAAGGTATTTGATAATTTTTTATTCCATAAATTGCATAATTTTAGAACGTTTATAATAAGGTAGTATGTTCTGATTTGAAGGGAACGGAAAAATATTCAGAAACTTAAAGTAATATCTTATTACAGTAATATGACAGATTTCGATTTAAAACAAAATCGTGATTATAGTATTGTCGCATTAACTCTATCAAGACGTAAATCAACGCAATATTTAGATTTGGAACCATGTTCATCCTGATGTGCCTTTTATAGACAATGAACTCATTTGTACTCGCTTGCTTATAGAACTAAGTTATATTAAGGTAAATACAAATGCCGCAAACCTATAACTAGTTTACAAGTATTTCCATTCGAAATTTCATATTTGATTTTCTAAAAATGGCAAAATATCAGATATAAACTTGTAAAACTAAGGCGACGATGTTATTTGTTAGAAAACGGCAGTTATAGATATACAAATTGTGTTGACTATTTTATCTCAATAGTTTATCAAAATATGTTTTGACCTGTTCAGAATGCACGTACACAAAATGGAGTGAATGGACGGAGTGCTCTAAATCCTGTGATGTAGGGCAAAGAGAACGCACACGTCGTCTTAGAAACAAATCTAAACGACCATCAAAATGTAAACCTGTATTAACTGACAGAAAGGATTGTAACTTAGATCCGTGTCCAAGTAAGTGTGAACATGTTAACATCGGTCTTTGCAGGGCTCTAGATATCCACTAGCCCAACGTCCCGGACATGAATCGGGCTACCAACAGTTAAGTTGAAGTTTAAGTCCTGGACAAGTCTGTTTTTAAAGCTAACCAACATCAGCAATTGTTCAGTTGTTAGTCAAACCTTAGAATCCCACAAACACATATACATGTGATTATTAATTTTAGATGTGTGGAGCTATCATTGTGTGTGTTTATTTGTTACTAAATTGATCGATAATCTCGGACAATAGCTTCCTATTCATATTTTACATTACCATTTGTCCGGGACAAGTGTCTTTGAAAACAAATTCTAGAGCCATGTCTTGTGTTAGTAAATTAGATATGTTTACAATGTAACATAAATTATTGTTTCCTTTAACTCAAGTATGTTTATGCTTCGTGTATCTACAGACACAATGGTATCATTTAGTTTTCCCAAATAACACTAAGAGCTATATATCCTTACATTAGTGTTCATGTCTCAACAAGAAGCGCTTCTTAACCATTATCAATGTAAACAAGATAAAACATAGTTACTTTCCTTGTGGTGAAGGTGACTGGTGAAGCAAGTATGGTTTAATACAAACAGACACATTGTCGAAAACGGACTTTATTTCTTAGACATTATATACCACTATAAGTTTGAATTAGAACACACATGGGCAAGAAATAGAATGACATTACAAAGGCAAAATATTCTTTATTTCTCAAACATAATTTCACAAATGTAATGAAATAAAAATTATTGGTCTTTGGTGTAATAAAATTTCTAACAAGAAGTAACGCATAGATAACTGTAACAGGCTGTTGACAGTTAGTAATACAAAATGCCTCCTGGTTCAAATAGTCGCGTTTTGTAACAGCGTCAGGTATATATTCTGGTATTTTTATTATACGTTACGTTTACAAATAAAGTAACAATAGACTGGACTATATAGACAGTGTATTACTTGCAAACTATGGCGGTAAACGTGTTAACTTTATTATATACAGCGGTTATACCACCTGAATGGAACTCTTGGTCGTCATGGAGTGAGTGTGTCCAAGATGGAACCTGTGTGATGGTACCTTCTATCAGAACAAGAGAATGTAGTCTACCACCTAACTCTAACTGTTATGGTGAATTCAT
This sequence comes from Mactromeris polynyma, assembly GCA_032209605.1. Taxonomy (NCBI): domain Eukaryota; kingdom Metazoa; phylum Mollusca; class Bivalvia; order Venerida; family Mactridae; genus Mactromeris; species Mactromeris polynyma. Next base: position 6,571,441 of record JASFXZ010000013.1, read on the forward strand.
ACAGTCAAAGTCATGTGACAACACATGTATCACAAGTATGTAGTTTATTTCATCCATACAATACAGCATATTATATATAGTGACCCATAACTACTTCATTACACGTAGCAGATACATGGTCCATTGGTTACACAGTGGACTAGAAATCCAGGGGTCGCTGGTTCGATCCCCTGCTCCACCACTAACAGTACTAACAGTCTTTCTGAACCGAGGTCCTGTGTACAATGCTTTACACTGTCCGGAAACGACGATATATAAATGCAAATACACACTTCATTTTCCCTTTAACGTAAACCGTAATAACAATAAGTTACATGTGTTTTCTTTGGCTAAATCTAGTTACATAATGTTTGTAAATAACACATTATCTATAGAAGTATACATATTATATTGTGTCAATACTGGTAATGTGATTGGGTGATATGGAACAATATATCACAATCGTATGTTTAATGTTTACATGTATATGTTGACAGCACCCTCAGAGTGTGATGACGGTATGGTGTGGAGTCAATGTGCCAACAGGTGTCCACATACTTGTCTAGAGATCCGACTGGATACATGCGAGGAGGAAGATGATGAATGCCTACCAGGTAAAACGGAGATAACCACTGAGTTTGGAGACTAGTTTCAGAACGCAGCCTTGCCATTGGTCAATGTTCAGACTGTTCTCTGAACCAGCCAATCATTAGGTTCAGATTTGAGACTGATATATTTGAACTCACCTTATACCCAGTTGTTTATATGTTACGAGTATATATTCATATATGTGATGTTAACATATAGGAGAGAGGTATTTTTACCATTTAAGCATACAAATTTATTCTGTTATTTCTTTTTTACAAAAATGTTAATAATGACCAAAACATTGTATCTTGTAATTTACACCATTCACCAATCTAGCGTATACTATAAATAAAGAATTAACGTGTTTTGTTTGAGTGAGATGTTTTGGCTGTGTAATAATAGTTGAAACTTGAATGACGACGCATAAGTGATAAATAAATAAAACATCATTGAGCTACCTACCCGCCTTTGCTGGGTAGGGCTTTGAAAAACAAACACTTTTACAGATGGCCTGACATTGTATGATATGAAAATTATTTTCAATCTTATTTCATCGGGTAACATAAGATTGAGTTTAAACTTTGGCAAACGCTATATAACTTAGTTTGGAGAACTGTTTCAAAATACAGCCTTGTCATTGGTAAACTGGAACAAGCCAATCGTATGCTTTAGTTGTATTACTGACCTCTGACATCCCAGTTATATCGTGGATAGAATACATTGTTGTATGTTGTATATTTCACGGTTTATGGTGTATTTAAGGATGTACGTGTGCGGATGGTAAAGTATTGTTTGATGGACAATGTATACCAGAAAGGAAATGTCCATGTTATGATGATGAAGGCAATGCTGTTCTCCAGAATATGGTCGTAAACAAAGGACCGTGTGAAACTTGGTGAGTATAAGATGTCACCATCTGTATATCCATGCTCCATTCCCTCTCTCTAACTCTCCCACATTGTCTCCGCCCCCAACTGTCACTTCGTAAAAGCTTTAGTGGGAACGATTTCTGGAAGTGTTTGAAAATACGAAACTAAGCAGGGGTATAGTTAATTAAATTTGGTAAAACGTTCAATATACCATAAAAACAATAAAGAAATAATAAATTTACACCGACCTGAAGTTATAAATGCAAGCAATTTAATTTGGCTCTCTGCAGAAGCAAAATGCCGTCACAAACCTGAAGTTTTCCACACGATTAAAGCTAATAAATTAACTCCTATTCATAATATTCATTATATAGATTTGTTCATGATTTTAATCAATTAAAGTAGTTTCAACTGATGCCAGTGCTTAGCGAACATTGACAAGAGGCGTTTAAATTAAAGTATGTCCTCAGAAGGAGTATTCATACCTTCTGTAATATTTCAATGTTTTACTGATTTTTGTTCCATGTTGTTTAATATGTGTCCTTTGTTACAGTGCCTGCAAGAATGGTACACTGCAATGTTCTCAAGAAAACGACTGTAAGTACATTCTCCATGAAAGTATGACATTGTCCCTATATCATAAAATAAGTCATTTTGCTAACCGGTTAACAAAATTGTTTTGTAACCCTATGACTGGTCGATTGTAACCATGTCGAAAATCTTTGGTCGATTCGTTACCTTGTCGAAAACCTTTGGTCGATTCGTGACCTTGTCGAAAATCTTTGGTCGATTCGTGACCTTGTCGAAAATCTTTGGTCGATTCGTGACCTTGTCGAAAACCGTTGTTCGATTAGTAACCTGTTCCCAATTATGGAGGTCTAGCAGTGTGCATTACATTAACTGTTGTTGTTTGCCCACTTGTTTGCTGGTTAAAACAAACTTCTGATATATATCAGGTTGTGAATGGTCGACATGGGGACCGTGGGGTCAGTGTAGTGATACTTGTGGTGACGCTACCAGAAATAGATACAGGTAAGTAACTTATCAGGTGTATGCCTTGTGCCATTTTTTCAGAACATTTCAGTTTTTACAGCAGTCCGTATTTGTGTTGAGGTTTTTGTTTATAGTCTTGTGAGTACATGTAACTAGCTACTATATGCCACTAATTACGAAAACAAATGACAATTACACAGACGTCCATAATACTCCGGTTAGGCAAACGTTGTTGCAATTTATGGATCTGTATGTTATGATGCATTGGTATATGTTTTCGAATTGGCAGAATGTTGAGGGTTGAGAACATACCGTTGCATGTCAAAGTCGTTAAATAGGGTATAATATCTAGTAGCACCTGTTACATACTACGTTCGGTATTATAAGATTGTATCTAGGTTAGTGTTTGAGTACAATATCATAGTGTCACGTGTTTACAGCGTGGTATCAAGGTACGACAGCGCCAACTGCACTAAAAATAGACGCCTTCTTGAATGTGCGGTAAATGACATAACCAGTCTGTTCACTTAGAGCAGTCTTTAGAAATATTCTTCAGTTCAGTAACTGTTTTCTAATACAGGACTTTGACCAATGGTGATCCATACAGCTGTGGTGATGAGATGGACACGGATGACTGTCCAAACAAACCATGTCCCGCTGATTGTGTTGTTGATGGTGTACCATACCATATTGGTGACGTCACTAGAGAATTAGAATGTGATATATGTCACTGTACAACTCAAGGAGAGGAATGCGAGACAGATCCACATAATGTTGGTAAGATATTACACACAGTGGACACATCATCATTATACAAATTAGTTTGCTGTAAAACAGCTTCATTTTCCCTGTCCTTGGGCCTTATTCATAAACATTACAAGTCTGAAACTCAATCTAAGACTTAAACTATCACATGTTGTTTTTGCTCCTATATTGTTTCTATGTTGTTATAACAATACAGATTTCAACAAAAATTGGATGAAGTGTACAGAGGGAAATTGTATAATTCGGAGAACATTTCCTTTGTTTAGTTTTAATAAATCAAATTTGAATAAATACAAATTTTGCAAACTTATAGTCCGAGGCTCAGATTTGCATTGTTTATGAGTGACTCCCATGAAAGTTTATGTAAAAGTCTGATTCTGAAGTATTTTTAAAACACGAATAATTTGAAATATTAAAAAGTATAATTTAATATGATGGACAACTCGTCCTCTTATTTCAAGAACTCATTGTTTTGGTATCGTTGAAACGTTCTTCTAAAGCTCTTTCTATCTATACTTCCTATATTGTTTTGGAATGCACCTACGTTGGATAAAATGCAGTTCCATAACCCCGTGTGTAACAATAATCTCAAGAGAGTAAAACTTTAAAGTTGTTTATCTCAAAATTACGAAATAAAAGTTATGGGTTTCTGGAAATAATGCGACGAACTATTCTCTGAAAACTGGAACTCTAAGAAAACCGAACATTTTACCAGGTCCCTGCTTGGTCTGGTATGCAGAGTATGGCAGTTTATATATAGAGACAATGTACAATTTATGAACGGATGTGTTTTCTATCAATGATTAGGTTTGACTTATACTTACAGTTGATGGCGGTTGGTCAATGTGGTCACCGTGGACGTCGTGCAGTTTGTCATGTGACGGTGGACTTACAAACAGAGTCAGGAAATGTAATTCACCATTAGCCAAATGTGGAGGCGCACCATGCAAAGGAAATAACACACATGTGAAACCATGCAATGAAGGAGTTACATGTAAGCCTCAATCAAATATAGCATCCTAGGATATCCCAGATGGTCCTGTTTCACTGCATTGGTCAACTGTTTCATAATAATTCATTATTGGCTAGCTTTCTAATCGATCACATTTAGTTTATGAACGCTCATTTATCAAGCCATTGTTAATACCGCATCTACTTAGTAAAATGTCGAGGCTAATTCATTTTAATACAATGGATTTGTCTACATCAACATTTTCTAGAATCAATTTATACCAGTTAATAATTATGATGATAAGAATTAAAATGAATACTACCTTGATGCAGAACTAACTGTTACACCATCGTGGTGAAGTGCTTGTCTTTAGCACGCATAAGTCAGATTCGACGACCAGGCAGTAAACGAACGAAATGATATTGACCTAAGTCATACATCTTGCTTCATGTTACTTACCAATAAACATGCGTACTGCTCGAGAGGTAAAGCGCCTGACTTCTGATCTGCAGAACGTGAAATCGAGTCCCGCCTTTGTGATGTTTAACCACAAACTTAACAACTCCTTAAGTAACCACGACTAATGCTTACCAGCTCGGTAAATTGTCATTGAGAGTGATATATATTTCAAAAAAATTGTTTTCACAATTGATGTATAATAAATATGTTTAAACATGATGTCCTTGTTTTCAGGTTGCGAAGTAACGCCATGGGGACAATGGACAGAATGTTCTGAGACTTGCGATGCAGGAACCAGAACTAGGTTACGTATGTACGAGGATGGTTCAGACAGAAGTGAATGTCATGAAACCTTACAAGAGACAGAGACATGTCTCGATCACCCTTGCGACAGTGAGTAGAAAATGAATAATTTAATATCAACCTTATTGTAGTCATATATGTAACACTATATCCTGGTTAAGTATGGGGTCGAGTGGATATTGCCGAATCTGGGATGTAGAATATTTGTGTTAGGGAGCTATTCAAAGGTCGGTGGATCTACCAAGGTGCCTGCCCATGACCAGACTTGAGTTAGAAGGGACACATGTGGTATTCCTCCTAATATATGGAACAGTCCCTGTATTTACCTTTGTTCTTTATGTGACTTGAAACCTTACTACAAACTGTTTCAAATGTGTTGCACAGAAGTGTACTACTCTTTGGAATAGTGTCTCACATTTTTTATAAATTGTGTCATCATTTTGTCTTCATTCATACTTATTTCGAAATTACGGCTACGGATTGATGACAAATCATTAGATCATGATATTGTTCTATCTGATTAATATACATCTTTTTGAAAAACGTAACGCTATCGCTACGCATAAGGCTTACCTTTAGGAAGACGCGTACTGAAATCAGATAACGTTGTTGCCATGTTTCAACTCATAAAATCGTTTTTCAGTGGAGTGCAATGTAACCCAATGGTCTGATTGGTCCGAGTGCTCACAGTCATGTGGTGTAGGCAAGAAGACAAGACGTAGACGTATCCGAGGAGATGACGTTCCTGATTGCCCATCATTGATTGATACAGCTTCATGCTTTGAAAAGGAATGCTGTAAGTATCTTATCTGTAACTTCTTTCTAGTACAATATAATATCATTTATGAGACAATCTCAACATATAAGTTCACATAACCATCTAAAAAAGCACAAAGAGATGGGAAAATATATACACAAACAATACACCGATTAACAGTTTCAAAAGACACTAGATTCCTCCAATTCTGTCGATGTTTAGCGAGTAAATAGTACTGACTGCTTATAAACTCATATATAATTTTATTGAAAATTCCCGATATGTTTTCAGGTTTAATAGTTGATTCAGTAGTTGTGGTTATATCAAATATATCAAATTGTATATTTTTGGAAATATTAGATCGTGAACTTTAAACTGGTATACTGTTATAGAAAATCAAACAAGAAATCATGTCAAATGGACAGGTTAAAACCCTCAATTTCTATAGCGTAGCGTAGGCATCGGCTTTACTCTGAATTCAATTTAGGTAATTCTTTTGTTCACTCGATACGCCTTGATATGTACGCTAGACGGTGTCAAAACTGTTAACAGGTCTATTGCAGTGGCAAAGGCACACACGAAGCAGGCGTACATGTTGAATCAAAATATGAATCATGTGACGTCACCATGTATTGACAGTAAACCATATGGCAATATAAAAACAACCATATGGAATGAATAGTGTATCCTGCTTGCAAATATTGACATCACATGTTGGGATTTCTTGACATGACGTCACTTACGGAAGAGGCTGTAAATCCAATAGCAGCGCTCATATAAGTTTGATGAGTATTGTTTTGAAATCATACAATGGTATAACTGTTGTATATGTTACAGCGTGTGGTAAGAGTATGGAATACTCCAATCATACATTGTGTGAACATACATGCGTATAACTGTTGTATATGTTACAGCGTGTGGTAAGAGTATGGAATACTCCAATCATACATTGTGTGAACATACATGCGAGAATAGATTTGATGGACCACCCAGAGACTGTGACGACACCATTAATGAAGGCTGTGTATGCAAAGACGATTACTATAAAGACATAAACGGTGACTGCGTGAGATCTGGAGACTGTGATAAATGTGAGGCCAATGGTGAAGTCAAAAACGTGAGTGGTGTTACTTTACTTGAACTTTACAAGGAATTTAACTACATTTTTTGGTTTCAATTCTTAGATGCATACTTATTCTGTGACAAATTAATTTAAGATCTCATTTTGTTCTAAATCACTGAACTGGTCAGAGTATTGCATTGTATAAGTAACAAAAACATCTTTACCGACCAGTTTCATGAGACAAATGCCAACCACTTGTTTTTAATGGTTTAATATTTGGTGACGTGTTTGTCTTTTGGAAATGCCCGATGCTTCGACTTATATTTGGTCGTGATGAACAAGATGTTCTTCTTCACTCGATCGCGCACATGTATGTAAAAGCAATTATTGACATAGATGAAGATTTTCATAGAATTGAGACTGTATACAGCATTTAAAACGTCAACAGTTTAGGGGTATCGACTTAACGAAATGACGTTCGTTGTATGTCGTCCCAGTACTTTAAGGTGGACATTTACGTTTTATGATATGTTTGTAAAAATCTCTGTTTTACATAGTCTGGAGATACCTGGGAAAATGAAGATACATGTGAACATTGTGAATGTGTGGCGGGTAAAGTACACTGCACACCGGAATGTGACATACCTACATGTGAAGAGGTATATATTTAGATACAAGATGCCTTGTGATTCTACTCTGTTTATAGAACATATGGAGAGATTTATTTTATGTCAAAGAAATGAGCGCTGTCCTGACAAAGCCTGTTATAGTGATGATGGTTATGACGTAAAATCAAAGTTATGACGTCACAAACTAAGCACTTTGTCTGAAGATGTTTTGGAGGCTTAAGTGTGATATATAGAATTAAACGAACGAGGGAATATTTATAAGTATTGCATAATGTGTATGTTTTCATTTGAAAATGAGAATGTTTTTTTAAGAATTATGTACATTCTGACGCGACGTCATCATTTTGTAGCTTACGTTTGCATTTTGTTCTTAATATTGGAATTGCTTTAAAAAGAAAAGTGGACGTCCGATTGTTATATTTTTGGATAAAATAAAAGTTGAATAATATATCTGTTAAAAAAAGCAAAAACAACCAAAGCGGACGTGTTAGTCACTCATATAGGTTTTATCGTGACACAGCTCAAATACATTTCTAGCTCACATAGTTACAGAACAAAATGTGATAAATACGACCTTCCTTAAATATTGTTTATCCCTACGTTCGATGTTTGTGTTATGGCGTTTATAGATTCAAATAAATTTCGCACGAATAAGTAAAATAATTTGAGTTGGGGCCAATTTTGGTCCCTAGAACAGGCCCCGATCTCCCGAGACATGTCATTCTGAGCTTAATCTCAGCTCAAATATTGTCTCAAAAAGTTGAGATTTTTTCTCATCTGAGACTGGACTCAAATTTGGTATTACAACACGAAAATTAGATGAGTTTTGTCTCAGAAAATATTTAAGAGACGCAAAATGAGATTTGTCTCAAACTTAGAATCTGATTTGGGCAAAATCTCAATATTAAGCTGAGATTTCTATTTGAAATGCTCTGAGAGATTGGGGCCTGATTACTATAAATGAACCGTTTTTAAATAAAATACAATTCAGTTCTACGACGTAATTGTTGAATTTCATATTATTCAGAATGCCGAAATTGCGTTGTACTGGTATTAAAATACACTCATACTTGTTCATATTTAGCTGCCATTCAATGCACAACAGAAAATAAACAACAATACACATTATTTACTGACATCTTTGTTTCTCTGTTGTTCGTGTGTTGTGCTATGTGTTGATGTAACAATTATATGTCGTTTTTTTAGGATGAGACTTTAAGTTATGACTCACAGAACCCATGCTGCCCAAGATGTGTCCAACGAACAGGTAAATCTATACGTATTTATATATATCACTGACGTCACTAAGCGCTGGTCCGAGTTTTATCAATTTAACAAATCTGAAAATGTCAAAAATCCCCAATATTGATGTTAAAACATAACAACATTGGCCAATTTAGCCGATATGTGTCAGGTAGCTAATGACCATGTTCAACATTTATTCCTTAAATAGTACTTCGTGTTGTCTTTGATAACTAGCTTGTATTTTATGTCTTGATGTATAGTGCCTTTGTTTGTGGGAAGAAAGGTGTTGTAGATACAAAATATAAGTTCTATTTCATCGACTGCCTGGTATGTAGGTTTCGAAAGAACCTGGCGCTAAACATAGATATCATTTAGTGTGGCTTTATCTCAAATAATATCGGTCTGAAACAGAAGAAGTGTCAAAACCGAAACCGGCTTATATTGGCTTACTGCACGAGTGAAACGGTGCAGCTGTAGAACAGTTCCCCAATTATAAATTACTTAAGATACTGATATTATTTATCGGCCATATTCTGCCGTGGAGTCTCAAACATTTTTCCTGATAAAACACAACACTGCAACAATGTATATCATTTAGACGAAGAGTTGCTATACAAGCATCTATGATATTTTATGTTTATACTTACACGTTTGTCTTATTAAAATGTTTCAGATTCCTGTTCTCTACAAAGACGTACAGATTTCTTACAAGATCCTGCACACCAGTGTAGATCTGTATCAAGAATAGAGTTCACATACTGTGAAGGATCCTGTGGTAACAGCACATCATTACCATTGTTACTGTTTAAATCAGACTCGACACTCGACAATGATTGCAGGTAAGTTATGGTTTATTTTGTAAGGTAATAGAGCTAGCATCAGTACTGTCAATGTACGCAATAGTTCAAGATAGGCTTGCATATATTACTAATATTTGCACATATAGAAATATACGGTCAGACCTCGTTTATTCGACAACCTTCTATCCGAACACTTGGTATCATCCGAAATAAATGCCAGGTCTCGGTGTATGTTCTTACGCACGTCAAACTGAAATGGGCTTTTCAAAACTATGTATTATTCTAAATAAGATTGTTTACCCGATGAATTAGAATAAACGATGCCCGACTGTATATCGAATGACAGATATGGACGATACATCGATTATATTTTTCATTTCCTTTAATAAACTAGTATCTCCTACTTTTCTGTATGTTTAAATCGGATTGCATTATCCACTAGAACATTGTTTAACAAGCAGACGACTACGTTGCGACGTTATGCTATTTTGGCATGTTTTAGACTGTACCCATTCTCCTGTATTTTCCCGCCATAATACTGACATAAGCAAGTGTGTATCGAATATCGATCGACAGACAAAAAGGTTGATATACCGATTCGGCAGCCCTAGCTCAAGTCAAAGAATATCCACTTTGAGTGTAAAATTTCTCACACAGTCATCAATGAGTTATTTCCCTTGCTCTTCTGATTTCCCTAGATAACAAGTACACTTGTAAAACATAAGTATAAATCCCTCAAATAATGGCCGATGTAACTGATCGACAGCATCGAAGAGTCTACACTTCATTTTTCTAATATATTGACAATTATCGGCTCAAATAATAAGAACCAAACAAGCTTTAAAAGTTCCCCCCTTGGTTGTCCTTAATTCTCCTTAATTGTTCTTTATCGTCGACCAGGCCTTTCCTTGCACCCCTGTTCCCATGCGTGTTTACCCTTGCACCTCCTCACTGCCTGCTGTTTTGTGGACTGTTTTTTTTTTCGGGGGTCTGTGTGGCGAGTCATTGTCTTATGTATCAAGCTTTCCACGTAGCAACTTAATCTCTCTTTAATTGTAAATCGTCATGCAACCATTCAGCATTTATTTTGAGTAATTCCGGATTGTTTGGCATCGTAAATATGACATTATAGGGCATAATGTTATTTTACTAAATGTATTTAATTATATTTGTGTTAAATAAATATTGTCATATATCCCTTTTATTATAGAATATTGTCATTTTGTCATCCATTTAAGACTTTTAAAATGTGACATCACTCCCACAGGTTTAGTAAAATGTGTGTTTGATTTTTAGATGCTGTACGGGTGATATAGGAAGTTACAAGGAAGTGAATGTAATATGTGGTGAAGGTAGTAACCAGAAATTGAAGACAGCCCTGGTACCAGTCATTGTAGGATGTAAATGTCAGATGTGCACAGGAACCAGCAATGATAGTAAGTTATAGAACTATGACGTCATATACAGGGTGTTAAAAAAGTGTGTTCACAAAGTTGGAATTTTAGTATTTTTTTAATTGCTCGTTCCATCTATGTCGCTATACCTACCAGTGTACATAGCATTATATTTTCATTTTATCGAAATTCAAACTTTGTGAACAAACTTTTTGAACACCCAGTAGATAATGTATATAGGCAACGCTTTGCTGTGTATGGCAAGTCCCTGTGTTTAAATAAGGGGTCATTGCAGTCGTCATTAAAAACGCAAATTTCATTAAAAAAGTATAAAACTTTTTTTAATTCCTTTTGCTTTTTAAAATAAAAATAACAACATTCTAAACTTACATTGGAAATGCTCAAAATCCTTTCCTATAATGCAAAGATTCTATCTCACATGTTCAATATTTAACTTTAAATGTTGGTTCTTCCAAATGTGTACCAGAGTTCTATAGCACTAACGTGTCCGTGTTTCTCATTTCAACATAGACGTTTAAATCATGAACAGTGGAAATGTAGCACTTTCAAAGTTCGCTTTTCACAGCTTATTTAACAGTTCTTTTATCGAAAGTCGTAATATATGTATGTGCATAGTAGTGATTATGATCAATTTCTTTTAATGATTTGTTCATTTTCAAGTCGCAGAGATGGACAATGTCATTTGATCATTGTATTGAGATTATGCCAGTTATCAGAATGAAAACTTGTAACATTTATCAATACGTTATGTTTATCTTTTCAGACCAAAATAATATGAACAAGGGACGAAGATAGATTGACCCCGGAACCCAAATATCGACTATGAATACGTGTTTTATATAACTATGGAACTTTGATGCCGACCGGATTTTGCGATAGACTTTCCCTGTAAATAGAACCCCTTGCAAATACAAAAAATACTACAGTATAATACCCCCGTGATAAAAATAATGTATATAGTGCAATGATGAAAATAAAACATACAGTTAAAAGTTGGCATGCTAAAAATAAAATAAAAAGATATAATAATTACTAATGTTTGTTTTTGTTTACCCGTTATTGTCATTCAGTGATGGACTGAACATTATTGTGTGCAATATGCCTATTGGTCAATATTTTGCAAAACACGTTTTCATTGCCTGGCCTCCATGTCGGTTGTTTACAACCAAAGACCTCTGGATCCGAGTAGTTAGGTTTGTTGACTTCAAATCACTCCATCCAAACATCCCTGTGAGTTCGAATCCTATCCAGAATGTATGTGGGGAACCTATCCATATAGCAGGGTTTTGAAGGTGGGTCCATTTCTGCCAATTATAATGGTATAAGGAGCACCTAGGGTCCGCCTCCGTCTCTATAGCTGGAAAAGTCACTACGTGGTAGTAGATTTTTTTCAGTAATAGTGTACAAATAAAACATGGTAAGAAAAAAAAAAGTTATGTATGAAATAACAGCAATGACATGACGGTCATATAGTTATACACATATGCAAGGACCATGAAATGCACACCAAAACCAGGGATAACACAAAAAAGAGAAACAGTATTCCTCTTATTTCCATCGTGGTCCCTGTTATTGGCGGCATGACACAGAAAGTCATGTTAAAATGATACAATTAATAAATGAAAGATCACCGAAATGACCATTATATCAAAGAACAAACTGAGATCATGTTATGAGTTTGAAGTGTAACACAGTTGAGGTAAACATTAAATTATATCACAGTATTGGGTAGTTAGTACATCACAGTACTGACTGTACAAGTGACTCAAGTCCCAATAACAACTGTTTGCGACCGTTGTCAGGTAAACAAAAAATACATCTACGCTTACATACTTATCTATCTGATGTTTGCTTTTACAGTTCAACGTTTCTTCATATTTTGATACATTAAGTCAGTCAACAACTAACACTAGTTTCCTTGTCACGTATATTTAAGATTTATGAGATAAATCCAAAAGCGAATCTTGACTTTTGTCACACAATTTCACCATATTTCACATTCTTTGCTCTGATATTCATAGTAATAGAATCGAAAATGTCTAATTTATCAAATACTTGCATGTCACGTAGTTCTTCACGTGACAAAAATAGAATAGCGTTAACGGATCCCTAAACGGAAGTGTTATTGTTCTCAGTTGTTTGTTTGTGAAAGTTACATAAAAGGGTTCAATGAATGTCAAATGAAGTTTCACTATTTCCCGACGGTTTTCTAATTAAAACAATAAAAATGAAAGAACAAAAGATAAAAAAATATATGTTCGCGGGTAATACACGATTAAAGTATCGGGACACTTTGTAAATGGTAAATATTTTCAATATTTTGAATTATATCAGTGACACAAGTGTAATTATGAATGTGTATGTGAGTTTTATTTGCCTTTGGAATCACGCCAAGTACATAGCTCATACTGTAATCTCAAAAATAATATACTACAAAATAAAACTAAAAACATATGTATAACACCTTCTTTGCATTATACTCGAATGCATCCAATTAGACAAGAAATACATACACAATAGAATGAACCCTGATTGAAACCTGAATGTAACAGGTCATAAATAAGTAAACATTTGAGCACTGCTATGGGATTAACAACCTGTTCTGTAAGTGACGTCATTTCAAGAAAACGCAACATGTGATGTCACTGTTTGCAAGCAGGAAACAATAATTACTCCTTATGGTCACATCCGTCCCATATTGCCATATTGGGAAATGCAGCTTACTGTCAGTACATGATGACGTCACATGTAACGTTTTCTTGAAATGACATCACTTAAAGAAGAGGTTTGAAATAGCACAGTGGCACTCATTTGTAAATAACACTTTGCTATTTTTCTTCCTTGCATTAACATCTCACCACTGGCATAGCGCGACAAGTCCATTAGTTCTTGACTACTTTCCTCTAAGACCACGCGACAAATCCATTAGCTAAGAGGAGAATAAAACGTGAGTTTACATCAATCAGATTACCATTATATTCTGTATGCGCTACATCAATACAAATATTCCACAACAGACATATACGTAGACACAAAGGTGTTTATTCCAGTCATGTTTACATCCAAGGAATTTTGCTCTTTCTGGGATTTTCTTTTCCCGGCCTGGTAGCTCATTAGCTCACTGGACTACTAAATGGGAGGTCCTAGGTTTGAGAAATATGTCCTCCGCGATCATAGACAGAAGATAGGACAAAACAAAAATTCACACAAAAAGTCAAAAGCCATTCGTTTTCTGCAATCTCTCTCTCTCTCTCTCTCTCTGTTTCGTGCAGAAGTTTTCAGTTGTTTGCGAAATGACATATTAGTACAGGTTTGCACATTGGTTAGGTCAACTGGCTGCCGTATATAACTGAAATATTGTTGCCAAAACGCATAAAACTTCAACATGAAACAACTCTGATTTTCACACACGTTATATGACATCAAACTGCTAAAGTCTTATGAACGCCGATACCTTTTATGAAGCTGTTGTAGTGTTGTTGTAACGTATTAATTAATCATAGGTTACGAATGTTTTATACTATCACACCATTCTATCACAATTTAATCACAAACAACATGGTATCACATTCATATCTTGCTAAAACTTAAATAGGCAATTGTTATCAAGAGTTATCGTTCTTGTTGAGTTTCTAGATATGAATGTACTAGTATTCGGGCGCGTGGCAAGGACGACACTCTGGATAGCTATTAAGATTGAATAACAGCCAACATTCAGGCGACTTCGCGACTGATTATTTACACCTTGAAGGCATAATAAATCGTATTTATCAAATGTGTCTTAAAGTAATGGAAAGCGAAACAGACATACGACATCGTACCTTTTACAAATTGATAAATAATGCATTCTTGTTGTATATAATCACTTCATGGCCTACTCAAATGATGAAATATTAACATTATCTCGCTTTGTATACAGCTTTATATCTTATCCATTATACTCAATCAAATTATACTGAAAGCATTTCGTGTGATATGCGATTATGTGTTATATGTAAGCCTTTTATTCATCTACTATTTTATGAGTTCATATTCTGTCAAATTGAACTTTTTAGTCGGGCAAATACGACAATAAACCACACGATAACTTCATTTGCTGTTGTAATATTGTCACAAATGTCCTATCATTTTATTATTTCATACCATGTAAACACTCAAATTAATAATTTATAGATAGTTTCCACATTTAAACTTCAATTCATCCAAGAACTTGCTTTGTATTGCACATATATTGTCATCATGAGAGGGCAATATGGAAATGTATCGACCTTGAAAATGATGTCGACAAAACATATTGGTATATTCATTTTGATAAACAACTAAACAACGTGCAGGAATTTAATTTTAATTGTAGAAAAAAGAACAACAACACGTGACTGATTTTACAGCAGTATATAATGCGTATTAGGCATGAATGTTTAAGTGGAAATATATGTAAAATGTATTAAATGTATAAAAATCCATAAACTAATACAAAAATTGAACGCTTATGAAAAGCTTTATTATTGTGTTGCATTTGAGCGCCGCTGTACGATTTCCAACCTCTTCTTTAAGTGACGTCATTTCTAGAAAACGTCACATGTGACGTCACCATGTTCTTACAGTAAGCAACAATATGAAAACGAAATGATCATGTGGACTAAATATGGTTCCTGCTGGCAAATAGTGTCATCACATGTTGCATTTTCTTGAAATGACGTCACGTACAGAAGATATTTTAAATCCCATAGCAGCGCTCATTTTAAAATACATACTTTGTGAGTTAACATTACGCTGACAAAATCTATGTTGGCAAGATATTGGAAGCGCAAACAAAATTGTTTTTTTTAAAAATGATTACATAAAAACATTAGTATAAATATGAAGAACGTTTAGATACCATAGTAAAATGTATAATTTCATTTACATCGATAATCAAATGAAATATTCAAGCAATGAACTATGGAACGCCAGGTTTGTCTTACAATGTCCATTGTATTTGTATTTAAGTAAGACAGATCTGTCGTTTCATAATATACAGTTATATACATATAATCAATCACACAATATATTTATAGACATAATAAATGTAATATATATATAACAGTAACTTAACTAAACTTTAATGACGTGGTCGTAAATTATACATATGTACATAAACATTCACGTTCATAAACACATCTGAATCAAACTATTGGATTGCTTGACAGATCTATAAAATGCATTCTCGGTACCCAGACTATTCATAACATATATGATACCCTGGGCGAAATTTCGTTATTCATTTATATTCATAAGTACAAAATGAATTTCTCGACCAATGAAATGGACGATATTAAAAAAGAAGGAATCTCCTTCGTAAAGAGCTATCGCTCGGCGCGATTTCATTCGTAACTCCTCTGCAATTATCGTATCGCATGAGGTGTGTGTCATGCGGCCAATCAAGCGGCTGGATTTCACCTCATTAAGTATTCATGAGCACGAGATTTTTAAAACTGAATGCAGTTTTATCAAACAGGGTCAATGTCAGAGATTGTAAACCAGTCAAATAGTCAAGAATTTGGTTGGTTACTTCATAGCTCAGTCTTAAAATGAACCAATGACAAGGCTGCATTCTTAGACTGGTCACCAGACAAACATTTATTTATGAATAAATACAGAAACAAATCGGCAAATGAAAACATAGATCATGTTATCTTATCATAGGGGCAGACTACGAAATAATGGAAAATATAAAGATCATATAATATCAATATTATTAAATCACTGTTATTTATCACTTAGACGCTATAATACACATATTTTATGTCGCCACAAGATAAAATAGACACATTAATGTGTCAACATAAAACAGCATTGTCTCCGTGGGGACAACATACTATGGGGACGCATATTTTGGTTGGACATTCAGGGGTTGTTGCTCTAGGGACATAAGTGATAGTAAATACTTACTACTGAACATGTTGTCATGGAGAGGTTGTTCAATGCTTGACCGCTCTGGACAGGATGCACTACATTTTTAATAATTGTAAGAAAACGGAGATTGACAAACATACAACGCACATTACACATGACAAAGAATTTGATGACTACGCAAAAGTAAGGCAGACGAAGCATACGAAGTATTAGAAATATATGACTTGGTGTACAAATGTATCATACAATTGTTATACAATGCAGTTGATATGAGTATTCATCAACACAGGAAAAGCGGTATTGACCGGTGGCGCTGTAAGTCTTCGATATAGTTAACGTTTCGTTACTGAACTGACCGATTTGATGTAAGTGTAACAGTATAGAAATATTTGTGTCACTGTATTAACCAGTTAGATATGCTTAGGGTATAAAAAAACTAAGTGTTAAAGTATAGACCAGTTAGATATGATTAGGGTATAATAAAACTAAGTGTTACAGTATAAACCAGTTAGATATGCTTAGGGTATAATAAAACTAAGTGTTACAGTATAAACCAGTTAGATTTGCTTAGGGTATAATGAAACTAAGTGTCACAGTATAAACCAGTTAGATATGCTTAGGGTATAATAAAACTAAGTGTCACAGTATAAACCAGTTAGATATGCTTAGGGTATAATAAAACTAAGTGTCACAATATTAAGCAGTTAGATATGCTTAGAGTATAATAAAACTTAGTGTCACAGTATTAACCAGTTAGATATGCTTAGGGTATAATAAAACTAAGTGTCACAGTATAAACCAGTTAGATATGCTTAGGGTATAATAAGACTAAGTGTTACAGTATTAACCAGTTAGATATGCTTAGGGTATAATACAACTAAGTGTTACAGTATAAACTAGTTAGATATGCTTAGGGTATAATAAGACTAAGTGTTACAGTATTAACCAGTTAGATATGCTTAGGGTATAATAAAACTAAGTGTTACAGTAAAGACCAGTTAGATATGCTTAGGGTATAATAAAACTAAGTGTTACAGTATAGACCAGTTAGATATGCTTAGGGTATAATAAAACTAAGTGTTACAGTATTAACCAGTTAGATATGCTTAGGGTATAATAAAACTTAGTGTTACAGTATAGACCATTTAGATATGCTTAGGGTATAATAAAACTAAGTGTTACAGTATAAACCAGTTAGATATGCTTAGGGTATAATGAAACTAAGTGTCACAGTATAAACCAGTTAGATATGCTTAGGGTATAATAAAACTAAGTGTCACAGTATAAACCAGTTAGATATGCTTAGGGTATAATAAACTTAGTGTCACAGTATTAACCAGTTAGATATGCTTAGGGTATAATAAAACTAAGTGTCACAGTATAGACCAGTTAGATATGCTTAGAGTATAATACAACTTAGTGTCACAGTATTAACCAGTTAGATATGCTTAGGGTATAATAAAACTAAGTGTTACAGTATAAACCAGTTAGATATGCTTAGGGTATAATAAAACTAAGTGTTAAAGTATTAACCAGTTAGATATGCTTAGGGTATAATAAAACTAAGTGTCACAGTATAAACCAGTTAGATATGCTTAGGGTATAATAAGACTAAGTGTTACAGTATTAACCAGTTAGATATGCTTAGGGTATAATACAACTAAGTGTTACAGTATAAACTAGTTAGATATGCTTAGGGTATAATAAGACTAAGTGTTACAGTATTAACCAGTTAGATATGCTTAGGGTATAATAAAACTAAGTGTTACAGTAAAGACCAGTTAGATATGCTTAGGGTATAATAAAACTAAGTGTTACAGTATAGACCAGTTAGATATGCTTAGGGTATAATAAAACTAAGTGTTACAGTATTAACCAGTTAGATATGCTTAGGGTATAATAAAACTTAGTGTTACAGTATAGACCATTTAGATATGCTTAGGGTATAATAAAACTAAGTGTTACAGTATAAACCAGTTAGATATGCTTAGGGTATAATGAAACTAAGTGTCACAGTATAAACCAGTTAGATATGCTTAGGGTATAATAAAACTAAGTGTCACAGTATAAACCAGTTAGATATGCTTAGGGTATAATAAACTTAGTGTCACAGTATTAACCAGTTAGATATGCTTAGGGTATAATAAAACTAAGTGTCACAGTATAGACCAGTTAGATATGCTTAGAGTATAATACAACTTAGTGTCACAGTATTAACCAGTTAGATATGCTTAGGGTATAATAAAACTAAGTGTTACAGTATAAACCAGTTAGATATGCTTAGGGTATAATAAAACTAAGTGTTAAAGTATTAACCAGTTAGATATGCTTAGGGTATAATACAACTAAGTGTTACAGTATTAACCAGTTAGATATGCTTAGGGTGTAATAAAACTTAGTGTCACAGTATTAACCAGTTAGATATGCTTAGGGTATAATAAAACATAGTGTTACAGTATTAACCAGTTAGATATGCTTAGGGTATAATAAAACATAGTGTTACAGTATTAACCAGTTAGATATGCTTAGGGTATAATAAAACATAGTGTTACAGTATTAACCAGTTAGATATGCTTAGGGTATAATAAAACATAGTGTTACAGTATTAACCAGTTAGATATGCTTAGGGTATAATAAAACTTAGTATCACAGTATTAACCAGTTAGATATGTTTAGGGTATAATAAAACTAAGTGTTACAGTATTAACCAGTTAGATATGTTTAGGGTATAATAAAACTAAGTGTTACAGTATATACCAGTTAGATATGCTTAGGGTATAATAAAACTAAGTGTTACAGTATTAACCAGTTAGATATGCTTAGGGTATAATAAAACTAAGTGTCACAGTATAAACCAGTTAGATATGCTTAGGGTATAATAAAAATAAGTGTCACAATATTAACCAGTTAGATATGCTTAGGGTATAATAAAACTAAGTGTTACAGTATAGACCAGTTAGATATGCTTAGGGTATAATAAAACTAGGTGTTACAGTATTAACCAGTTAGATATGCTTAGGGTATAATAAAACTTACTGTTACAGTATAGACCATTTAGATATGCTTAGGGTATAATAAAACTAAGTGTTACAGTATAAACCAGTTAGATATGCTTAGGGTATAATGAAACTAAGTGTCACAGTATAAACCAGTTAGATATGCTTAGGGTATAATAAAACTAAGTGTCACAGTATAAATCAGTTAGATATGCTTAGGGTATAATAAACTTAGTGTCACAGTATTAACCAGTTAGATATGCTTAGGGTATAATAAAACTAAGTGTCACAGTATAGACCAGTTAGATATGCTTAGAGTATAATAAAACTAAGTGTTACAGTATAAACCAGTTAGATATGCTTAGGGTATAATAAAACTAAGTGTTACAGTATAGACCAGTTAGATATGCTTAGGGTATAATAAAACTAAGTGTTACAGTATTAACCAGTTAGATATGCTTAGGGTATAATAAAACTTAGTGTTACAGCATAGACCATTTAGATATGCTTAGGGTATAATAAAACTAAGTGTTACAGTATAAACCAGTTAGATATGCTTAGGGTATAATGAAACTAAGTGTCACAGTATAAACCAGTTAGATATGCTTAGGGTATAATAAAACTAAGTGTCACAGTATAAACCAGTTAGATATGCTTAGGGTATAATAAACTTAGTGTCACAGTATTAACCAGTTAGATATGCTTAGGGTATAATAAAACTAAGTGTCACAGTATAGACCAGTTAGATATGCTTAGAGTATAATAAAACTTAGTGTCACAGTATTAACCAGTTAGATATGCTTAGGGTATAATAAAACTAAGTGTTACAGTATAAACCAGTTAGATATGCTTAGGGTATAATAAAACTAAGTGTTAAAGTATTAACCAGTTAGATATGCTTAGGGTATAATACAACTAAGTGTTACAGTATTAACCAGTTAGATATGCTTAGGGTGTAATAAAACTTAGTGTCACAGTATTAACCAGTTAGATATGCTTAGGGTATAATAAAACATAGTGTTACAGTATTAACCAGTTAGATATGCTTAGGGTATAATAAAACATAGTGTTACAGTATTAACCAGTTAGATATGCTTAGGGTATAATAAAACATAGTGTTACAGTATTAACCAGTTAGATATGCTTAGGGTATAATAAAACATAGTGTTACAGTATTAACCAGTTAGATATGCTTAGGGTATAATAAAACTTAGTATCACAGTATTAACCAGTTAGATATGTTTAGGGTATAATAAAACTAAGTGTTACAGTATTAACCAGTTAGATATGTTTAGGGTATAATAAAACTAAGTGTTACAGTATATACCAGTTAGATATGCTTAGGGTATAATAAAACTAAGTGTTACAGTATTAACCAGTTAGATATGCTTAGGGTATAATAAAACTAAGTGTCACAGTATAAACCAGTTAGATATGCTTAGGGTATAATAAAAATAAGTGTCACAATATTAACCAGTTAGATATGCTTAGGGTATAATAAAACTAAGTGTTACAGTATAGACCAGTTAGATATGCTTAGGGTATAATAAAACTAGGTGTTACAGTATTAACCAGTTAGATATGCTTAGGGTATAATAAAACTTACTGTTACAGTATAGACCATTTAGATATGCTTAGGGTATAATAAAACTAAGTGTTACAGTATAAACCAGTTAGATATGCTTAGGGTATAATGAAACTAAGTGTCACAGTATAAACCAGTTAGATATGCTTAGGGTATAATAAAACTAAGTGTCACAGTATAAATCAGTTAGATATGCTTAGGGTATAATAAACTTAGTGTCACAGTATTAACCAGTTAGATATGCTTAGGGTATAATAAAACTAAGTGTCACAGTATAGACCAGTTAGATATGCTTAGAGTATAATAAAACTAAGTGTTACAGTATAAACCAGTTAGATATGCTTAGGGTATAATAAAACTAAGTGTTACAGTAAAGACCAGTTAGATATGCTTAGGGTATAATAAAACTAAGTGTTACAGTATAGACCAGTTAGATATGCTTAGGGTATAATAAAACTAAGTGTTACAGTATTAACCAGTTAGATATGCTTAGGGTATAATAAAACTAAGTGTTACAGTAAAGACCAGTTAGATATGCTTAGGGTATAATAAAACTTAGTGTTACAGTATAGACCATTTAGATATGCTTAGGGTATAATAAAACTAAGTGTTACAGTATAAACCAGTTAGATATGCTTAGGGTATAATGAAACTAAGTGTCACAGTATAGACCAGTTAGATATGCTTAGGGTATAATAAAACTAAGTGTCACAGTATAAACCAGTTAGATATGCTTAGGGTATAATAAACTTAGTGTCACAGTATTAACCAGTTAGATATGCTTAGGGTATAATAAAACTAAGTGTCACAGTATAGACCAGTTAGATATGCTTAGAGTATAATAAAACTTAGTGTCACAGTATTAACCAGTTAGATATGCTTAGGGTATAATAAAACTAAGTGTTACAGTATAAACCAGTTAGATATGCTTAGGGTATAATAAAACTAAGTGTTACAGTATTAACCAGTTAGATATGCTTAGGGTTTAATACAACTAAGTGTTACAGTATAGACCAGTTAGATATGCTTAGGGTATAATAGAACTAAGTGTTACAGTATTAACCAGTTAGATATGCTTAGGGTATAATAAAACTTAGTGTTACAGTATAGACCAGTTAGATGGTCCTGTATTTTCTAAGGCACTGATCCTGTCCTTATTAACAAAACAATATCAAACGTTCAGTTACCGGTGTAACTTTAATCAACACACTGTGTGACAATTCGGATAACAGCTGCGATTTGGCAGTCACGACACATTTTACACGATAAAACATTTTTACAGTGGATTTTAAAATGGGGCCAATGTTGGTCCATAGATGAGGCCCCTATCTCCCGAAACATCTCAGTCTGAGCTAAATCTCTGTTCAAATATTGTCTCAAATAGTTGAAATTTTTCTCATCTGAGACTGGACTCAATTTTAGTATTACAACACGAAAATTAGATGAGTTTTGTCTCAGAAAATATTTTAGAGACGCAAAATGAGATTTTGTTTCAAACACAGACTCTGATTTGGGCAAAATCTCAATATTAAGCTGAGATTTCTATTTGAAATGCTTTGGGAGATTGGGGTTTGATTACTATAAATGAACCGTTTTTAGATAAAATACAATTCAGTTCTACGACGTAATTGTTAAATTTCATATTATTCAGAATGCTGAAATTGCACTGTACAGGTGTTAAAATACACACATACTTGTTCATATTTAGCTGCCATTCAATGCACAACAGAAAATAAACAGCAATGCACATTATTTACTGACATCTTTGTTTCTCTGTTGTTCCTGTGTTGATGTAACAATTATATGTCGTTTTTTTAGGATGAGACTTTAAGTTATGACTCACAGAACCCATGCTGCCCAAGATGTGTCCAACGAACAGGTAAATCTTATAATTATATCTATATACGAGTATATCACTGACGTCACTAAACGCTGGTCCGCGTTTTATGAATTTAACAAATCTGAAAATGTCACAAATCCCCAACAATGATGTTTAAACATAACGACATTGGCCAATTTAGCCGATAACAATGTGTCAGGTAGCTAATGACCATGTTCAAAATCTATTCCTTAATTGATAGTTCGTGTTGTCTTTGATATCTTGTAGTTTCTATTTAATGTCTTGATGTATAGTGCCATTGTTTGTTGGAAGAAATGTGTTGTAGATACAAAATATAAGTTCTATTTTATCGACTGCCTGGTATGTAGGTTTCGAAAATTGAACCTGACGCTAAACATAGATATCATTTAGTGTGGCTTTATCTCAAATAATATCGGTCTGAAACAGAAGAAGCGTCAAAACCGAAACCGGCTTATATTAGCTTACTGCACGAGTGAAATGATGCAGCTGTAGTACAGTTCCCCAATTATAAATTACTTAAGATGCTGATATTATTTATCGGCCATATTCTGCCGTGGAGTCTCAAACATTTTTCCTGATATAACACAACACTGCAATAATGTATATCATTTAGACGAAGAGTTGGTATACAAGAATCTATGGTATTTTATGTTTATACTTACACGTTTGTCTTATTAAAATGTTTCAGATTCCTGTTCTCTACAAAGACGTACAGATTTCTTACAAGATCCTGCACACCAGTGTAGATCTGTATCAAGAATAGAGTTCACATACTGTGAAGGATCCTGTGGTAACAGCACATCATTACCATTGTTACTGTTTAAATCAGACTCGACACTCGACAATGATTGCAGGCAAGTTATGGTTTATTTTGTAAGGTAATAGAGCTAGCATCAGTACTGTCAATGTACGCAATAGTTCAAGATAGGCTTGCATATATTACTAATATTTGCACATATAGAAATATACAGTTGGACCTCGTTTATTCGACAGCCTTCTATCCGAACACTTGGTATCATCCGAAATAAATGCCAGGTCTTGATGTATCTTCTTACGCACGTCAAATTGAAATGGGCTTTTTAAAACTATGTGTTACTCTAAATAAGATTGTTTACCCGATGAATTGGAATAAACGAGGCCCGACTGTATATCGATTGACAGATATGGACGATACATCGATTATATTTTTCATTTCCTTTAATAAACTATTATCTCCTACTTTTCTGTATGTTTATGTGTGGATGCCCTATATGCTAACTTCAAAGTATTATATTATAATATCAAAATTGGATTGCAATATCCACTAGAACGTTGTTTAACAAGCAGACGACTACGTTGCGACGTTATGTTATTTTGGCATGTTTTAGACTGTACCCATTCTCCTGTATTTTCCCGCCATAATACTGACATAAGCAAGTGTGTATCGAATATCGATCGACAGACAAAAAGGTTGATATATCGATTCGGCAGCCCTAGCTCAAGTCAAAGAATATCCACTTTGAGTGTAAAATTTCTCACACAGTCATCAATGAGTTATTTCCCTTGCTCTTCTGATTTCCCTAGATAACAAGTACACTTGTAAAACATAAGTATAAATCCCTCAAATAATGGCCAATGTAACTGATCGACAGCATCGAAGAGTCTACACTTCATTTTTCTAATATATTGACAATTATCGGCTCAAATAATAAGAACCAAACAAGCTTTAAAAGTTCCCCCCTTGGTTGTCCTTAATTCTCCTTAATTGTTCTTTATCGTCGACCAGGCCTTTCCTTGCACCCCTGTTCCCATGCGTGTTTACCCTTGCACCTCCTCACTGCCTGCTGTTTTGTGGACTGTTTTTTTTTTCGGGGGTCTGTGTGGCGAGTCATTGTCTTATGTATCAAGCTTTCCACGTAGCAACTTAATCACTCTTTAATTGTAAATCGTCATGCAACCATTCAGCATTTATTTTGAGTAATTCCGGATTGTTTGGCATCGTAAATATGACATTATAGGGCATAATGTTATTTTACTAAATGTATTTAATTATATTTGTGTTAAATAAATATTGTCATATATCCCTTTTATTATAGAATATTGTCATTTTGTCATCCATTTAAGACTTTTAAAATGTGACATCACTCCCACAGGTTTAGTAAAATGTGTGTTTGATTTTTAGATGCTGTACGGGTGATATAGGAAGTTACAAGGAAGTGAATGTAATATGTGGTGAAGGTAGTAACCAGAAATTGAAGACAGCCCTGGTACCAGTCATTGTAGGATGTAAATGTCAGATGTGCACAGGAACCAGCAATGATAGTAAGTTATAGAACTATGACGTCATATACAGGGTGTTAAAAAAGTGTGTTCACAAAGTTGGAATTTTAGTATTTTTTTAATTGCTCGTTCCATCTATGTCGCTATACCTACCAGTGTACATAGCATTATATTTTCATTTTATCGAAATTCAAACTTTGTGAACAAACTTTTTGAACACCCAGTAGATAATGTATATAGGCAACGCTTTGCTGTGTAGCAAGTCCCTGTGTTTAAATAAGGGGTCATTGCAGTCGTCATTAAAAACGCAAATTTCATTAAAAAAGTATAAAACTTTTTTTAATTCCTTTTGCTTTTTAAAATAAAAATAACAACATTCTAAACTTACATTGGAAATGCTCAAAATCCTTTCCTATAATGCAAAGATTCTATCTCACATGTTCAATATTTAACTTTAAATGTTGGTTCTTCCAAATGTGTACCAGAGTTCTATAGCACTAACGTGTCCGTGTTTCTCATTTCAACATAGACGTTTAAATCATGAACAGTGGAAATGTAGCACTTTCAAAGTTCGCTTTTCACAGCTTATTTAACAGTTCTTTTATCGAAAGTCGTAATATATGTATGTGCATAGTAGTGATTATGATCAATTTCTTTTAATGATTTGTTAATTTTCAAGTCGCAGAGATGGACAATGTCATTTGATCATTGTATTGAGATTATGCCAGTTATCAGAATGAAAACTTGTAAAATTTATCAATACGTTATGTTTATCTTTTCAGACCAAAATAATATGAACAAGGGACGAAGATAGATTGACCCCGGAACCCAAATATCGACTATGAATACGTGTTTTATATAACTATGGAACTTTGATGCCGACCGGATTTTGCGATAGACTTTTCCTGTAAATAGAACCCCTTGCAAATACAAAAAATACTACAGTATAATACCCCCGTGATAAAAATAATGTATATAGTGCAATGATGAAAATAAAACATACAGTTAAAAGTTGGCATGCTAAAAATAAAATAAAAAGATATAATAATTACTAATGTTTGTTTTTGTTTACCCGTTATTGTCATTCAGTGATGGACTGAACATTATTGTGTGCAATATGCCTATTGGTCAATATTTTGCAAAACACGTTTTCATTGCCTGGCCTCCATGTCGGTTGTTTACAACCAAAGACCTCTGGATCCGAGTAGTTAGGTTTGTTGACTTCAAATCACTCCACCCAAACATCCCTGTGAGTTCGAATCCTATCCAGAATGTATGTGGGGAACCTATCCATATAGCAGGGTTTTGAAGGTGGGTCCATTTCTGCCAATTATAATGGTATAAGGAGCACCTAGGGTCCGCCTCCGTCTCTATAGCTGGAAAAGTCACTACGTGGTAGTAGATTTTTTTCAGTAATAGTGTACAAATAAAACATGGTAAGAAAAAAAAAAGTTATGTATGAAATAACAGCAATGACATGACGGTCATATAGTTATACACATATGCAAGGACCATGAAATGCACACCAAAACCAGGGATAACACAAAAAAGAGAAACAGTATTCCTCTTATTTCCATCGTGGTCACTGTTATTGGCGGCATGACACAGAAAGTCATGTTAAAATGATACAATTAATAAATGAAAGATCACCGAAATGACCATTATATCAAAGAACAAACTGAGATCATGTTATGAGTTTGAAGAGTAACACAGTTGAGGTAAACATTAAATTATATCACAGTATTGGGTAGTTAGTACATCACAGTACTGACTGTACAAGTGACTCAAGTCCCAATAACAACTGTTTGCGACCGTTGTCAGGTAAACAAAAAATACATCTACGCTTACATACTTATCTATCTGATGTTTGCTTTTACAGTTCAACGTTTCTTCATATTTTGATACATTAAGTCAGTCAACAACTAACACTAGTTTCCTTGTCACGTATATTTAAGATTTATGAGATAAATCCAAAAGCGAATCTTGACTTTTGTCACACAATTTCACCATATTTCACATTCTTTGCTCTGATATTCATAGTAATAGAATCGAAAATGTCAAATTTATCAAATACTTGCATGTCACGTAGTTCTTCACGTGACAAAAATAGAATAGCGTTAACGGATCCCTAAACGGAAGTGTTATTGTTCTCAGTTGTTTGTTTGTGAAAGTTACATAAAAGGGTTCAATGAATGTCAAATGAAGTTTCACTATTTCCCGACGGTTTTCTAATTAAAACAATAAAAATGAAAGAACAAAAGATAAAAAAATATATGTTCGCGGGTAATACACGATTAAAGTATCGGGACACTTTGTAAATGGTAAATATTTTCAATATTTTGAATTATATCAGTGACACAAGTGTAATTATGAATGTGTATGTGAGTTTTATTTGCCTTTGGAATCACGCCAAGTACATAGCTCATACTGTAATCTCAAAAATAATATACTACAAAATAAAACTAAAAACATATGTATAACACCTTCTTTGCATTATACTCGAATGCATCCAATTAGACAAGAAATACATACACAATAGAATGAACCCTGATTGAAACCTGAATGTAACAGGTCATAAATAAGTAAACATTTGAGCACTGCTATGGGATTAACAACCTGTTCTGTAAGTGACGTCATTTCAAGAAAACGCAACATGTGATGTCACTATTTGCAAGCAGGAAACAATAATTACTCCTTATGGTCACATCCGTCCCATATTGCCATATTGGGAAATGCAGCTTACTGTCAGTACATGATGACGTCACATGTAACGTTTTCTTGAAATGACATCACTTAAAGAAGAGGTTTGAAATAGCACAGTGGCACTCATTTGTAAATAACACTTTGCTATTTTTCTTCCTTGCATTAACATCTCACCACTGGCATAGCGCGACAAGTCCATTAGTTCTTGACTACTTTCCTCTAAGACCACGCGACAAATCCATTAGCAAAGAGGAGAATAAAACGTGATTCTACATCAATCAGATTACCATTATATTCTGTATGCGCTACATCAATACAAATATTCCACAACAGACATATACGTAGACACAAAGGTGTTTATTCCAGTCATGTTTACATCCAAGGAATTCTGCTCTTTCTGGGATTTTCTTTTCCCGCCCTGGTAGCTCATTAGCTCACTGGACTACTAAATGGGAGGTCCTAGGTTTGAGAAATATGTCCTCCGCGATCATAGACAGAAGATAGGACAAAACAAAAATTCACACAAAAAGTCAAAAGCCATTCGTTTTCTGCAATCTCTCTCTCTCTCTCTGTTTCGTGCAGAAGTTTTCAGTTGTTTGCGAAATGACATGTTAGTACCGGTTTGTATCGCAGGCACATTGGTTAGGTCAACTGGCTGCCGTATGTAACTGAACTATTGTTGCCAAAACGCATAAAACTTCAACATGAAACAACTCTGATTTTCACACACGTTATATGACATCAAACTGCTAAATTATATTAACGCAGAAACATTTTATGAAGCTGTTGTATTGTTGTTGTTACGAAAGCTTTATACTATCACACCATTCTATCACAATTTAATCACAAACAATAGGGTATCACATTCATATCTTGCTAAAACTTACATAGGCAATTGTTATCAAGAGTTATCGTTCTTGTTGAGTTTTCTAGATATGAATGTACTAGTATTTGGGCGCGTGGCAAGGACGAACACTCTTGATAGCTATTAAGATTGAATAACAGCCAACATTCAGGCGACTTCGCGACTGATTATTTACACCTTGAAGACATAATAAATCGTATTTATCAAATGTGTCTTAAAGTAATGGAAAGCAAAACAGACACACGACACCGTAATGTTTTACAAATTGATAAATAATGCATTCTTGTTGTATATAATCACTTAATGGCCTGCACAAATGATGAAATATTAAAATTATCTCGCTTTGTATACAGTTTTATATCATATCCATTATACACAATCAGATTATACTGAAAGCAGTTCGTGTGATATGAGATTATATGTTATATGTAAGCCTTTCATTTATCTACTATTTTATGAGTCCATATTCTGTCAAATTGAACTTTTTAGTCGGGCAAATACGACAATAAACCACACGATAACTTCACTTGCTGTTGTAATATCGTCACAAATGTCCTATTATTTTATTATTTCATACCATGTAAACACTCAAATTAATAATTTACAGATAGTTTCCACATTTTAACTTCAATTCATCCAAGAACTTGCTTTGTATTGCACATATATTGTCATCATGAGAGGGCAATATGGAAATGTATCGACCTTGAAAATTATGTCGACAAAACATATTGGTATATTCATTTTGATAAACAACTAAACAACTTGCATGGAATTTAATTTTAATTGTAGAAAAAAGAACAACATCACGTGACAGATTTTACAGCAGTATATAATGCGTATTAGGCATGAATGTTTAAGTGGAAATATATGTAAAATGTATTAAATGTATAAAAATCCATAGACTAATACAAAAATTGAACGCTTATGAAAAGCTTTATTATTGTGCTGCATTTGAGCGCCGCTGTACGATTTCCAACCTCAAGTGACGTCATTTCCAGAAAACCTCACATGTGACGTCACCATGTTCTTACAGTAAGCAACTATATGATAACGAAATGATCATATGGAGTAATTATGGTTTCTTGCTGGCAAATAGTGTCATCACATGTTGTATTTTCTTGAAATGACGTCACGTACAGAAGAGATTTTAAATCCCATAGCAGCGCTCATTTTAAAATACATACTTTGTGAGTTAACATTACGCTGACAAAATCTATGTTGGCAAAATATTCTTTTTCTTTAAAAATGATTACATAAAAACATTAGTATAAATATGAAGAACGTTTAGATACCATAGTGAAATGTATAATTTCATTTACATCGATAATCAAATGAAATATTCAAGTAATGAACTATGGAACGCCAGGTTTGTCTTACAATGTCCATTGTATTTGTATTTAAGTAAGACAGATCTGTCGTTTCATAATATACAGTTATATCAATATAATCAATCACACAATATATTTATAGACATAATAATGTAATATATATAACAGTAACTTAACTAAACGTTAATGACGTGGTCGTAAATTATACATATGTACATAAACATTCACGTTCATAAACACATCTGAATCAAACTATTGGATTGCTTGACAGATCTATAAAATGCATTCTCGGTACCCAGACTATTCATAACATATATGATACCCTGGGCGAAATTTCGTTATTCATTTATATTCATAAGTACAAAATGTATTTCTCGACCAATGAAATGGACGATATTAAAAAAGAAGGAATCTCCTTCTTAAAGAGCTATCGCTCGCCGCGATTTCATTCGTAACCCCTCGGCAATTATCGTATCGCATGAGGTGTGTGTCATGCGGCCAATCAAGCGGCTGGATTTCACCTCATTAAGTATTCATGAGTACGAGATTTTTAAAACTGAATACAGTTTTATCAAACAGGGTCAATGTCAGAGATTGTAAACCAGTCAAATAGTCAATAATTTGATTGGTAACTTCATAGCTCAGTCTTAAAAGGAACCAATGACAAAGCTGCATTCTTAGACTGGTCACCAGACAAACATTTATTTATGAATAAATACAGAAACAAATCGGCAAATGAAAACATAGATCATGTTATCTTATCATAGGGGCAGACTACGAAATAATGGAAAATATAAAGATCATATAATATCAATATTATTAAATCAATGCTATTTATCACTTAGACGCTATAATACACAGATTTTATGTCGCCACAAGATAAAATAGACACATGAATGTGTCAACATAAAACAGCATTGTCTCCGTGGGGACAACATACTATGGGGACGCATATTTTGGTTGGACATTCAGGTGTTCTTGCTCTAGGGACGTAAGTGATAGTAAATTCTTACTACTGAACATGTTGTTATAAAGAGGTTGTTCAATGCTTGACCGCTCTGGTGAGAATGCACTACATTTTTAATAATTGTAAGAAAACGGAGATTGACAAACATACAACGCACATTACACATGACAAAGAATTTGATGACTAAGCAAAAGTAAGGCAGACGAAGCATACGAAGTATTAGAAATATATGACTTGGTGTACAAATGTATCATACAATTGTTATACAATGCAGTTGATATGAGTATTTATCAACATAGGAAAAGCGGTATTGACCGGTGGCGCTGTAAGTCTCCGATATAGTAAACGTTTCGTTACTGAACTGACCGATTTGATGTAATTGTAACAAGTATAGAAATATTTCTGTCACTGTAATGACCAGTTAGATGTTAGGTTAGTCCTAGACTATCGTAAGTTAGTGTTACAGTATTGACTAATTATATATAACTATTACAGTATAATAAAACTAAGTGTTACGGTATAAACCAGTTAGATATGCTTAAGGTGTAATAAAACTAAGTGTTACAGTATAGACCAGTTAGATATGCTTAGGGTATTATAAAATTAAGTGTTACAGTACTAACCAGTCAGATCTGCTAAGGGTATAATAAAACTAAGTGTTACAGTATAGACCAGTTAGGTATGATAAGAGTATTATAAAACTAAGTGTTACAGTATAGACCAGTTAGGTATGATAAGAGTATTATAAAACTAAGTGTTACAGTATAGACCAGTTAGATATGCTTAGGGTATAATAAAACTAAGTGTTACAGTATAGACCAGTTAGATGGTCCTGTATTTTCTAAGGCACTGATCCTGTCCTTATTAACAAAACAATATCAAACGTTCAGTTATCGGTGTGACTTTAATCAACACACTGTGTGACAATTCAGACAACAGCTGATATTTGGCAGTCATGACACATGTTACACGATAAAATATTTTTTCTGTGGATTTTAAAACTAGTGCTTCTATCTTCAGAAATATTATCAAAGATAGATTTGTCTTCGTTAAGCGTTTATCCTGTTCAAGTGTGTTTCTATATTCAATGCCTGTCAGAAAATATCAACTTTGAACACATCAAAATGGAACCCTTTGTGTGCCTAGTAGTATAAATATACAAAATGATGATACAAATTTACAAAATTTACAACACAAATCAGATAGTACCCGGTTAAATGAATATTTTACCCCAGGTACAAGAATAACACGTGATATTTTATACAGTGTTGGATGATCAACAATGCATTTTGCCCATTCAAGATTAATTAATATGAGATATACGAGCAGTTCCACCACACAGCCTATATTAATGACCAGAAGTCCATTTTCAGGTTTCTGCATTTTAACAGACATATTTCTCAACTCTCAATTAATATTAAAAGTATTGAATTCTGACATCTACTTTTATTTTTATAGCAATTCCAATATTAAGTATAAGATGCAAAAGTAAGCGAGAAAATGATGACGTCACGTCAGAATGTACCTTAAAATATATTCTGCTCTTAAAATGAAAAAAAAAACGTAATAATACTTATACATATTTCCTAGTTGATTTAATTCCATAAATCACAACTAAGCATCCAAAACATCTTCAGACAAAGCGCTTAGTTTGTGACGTCAGAACTTTGATTGGGAAAGTCGTGACGTCATAACCAACGTCACGAATACAGGTGTTGCCATGGCCGCGCTCATTATTAGACAATTAATCTTCACCAATTTCTTCGTGCGAAATCGCAGTTCTTGTTGAGCGGACACGTGATGATCATATGTACATCGAGCTTCACTCTTTGTATTTAATAACGGATTTGTATAGTGCGATTTTATTAACCGCGACCGTATGAATATATTACCTGGTTCATTACATATTGAAAATGTTCGTGTTTTTCCGTAAGCATGACGGAAAAAACGCCGCGGTTCTGTTTTGATAGAAAAGTAATCCAAAAATCAGTTACAGTTTTACGCACGAGAGCATTTCCTTACCTAAATTGACATGGATCGGTCCTGAAAGTTCAAATACCTGTTCGCGGTCAATCTAACAGCACTATACGAATATCTTGTCCGACTAAAGCATCATACAGATCACTGTGTTTATCGACATATTTTGTTCGGTTTCTGGTAGCTCCATCTTACCAATACCGTGTCACTTTGTATGTTAGTATATAACACAATTTATACATTCAATATACATAAAGAATATTAATTATATACAAATATGTTCACGCAAAGAAAACCGTGACCACCGTCCCACGGAAAAGAACGGTATTTACGGCAGTTAGTACTCAATTTTTTACAACAGATGATGGAGTGTGTTCAGAATACCTGATTATTTGTAATAATATAAAATGCCGATGCAGCAAGTTCTAGCGTCAGATCAAGTTTCTTGTTGTTATGAGTTTTTGCCCTGTAGTACTACACTTTCTCCAATCATCAAAAAAAAAGAATATTTTTTTAATATTTATCAGACCTATCCGTCGGTTTTCTTGAATGTTTGAAGAAAATGTAGAATTATTGACCACAGCCGTATGACAGGAGGACACTTCAATGAGCTAGTGCTCGTATCGGTTATATCACTCATTTCTTAACGTGCAATTTCAATAAAAGTAAACGGGGTTTCTTTCCACCGTCAGTAATTCGTTGATAAATATCTACACTAAATGCCGTACTGTTCCGTACACAGTGGTTTCGGGAAGAATGTGGATAATAAATTCACGATGTACAAACACAATTATAAGTCATTTATACAAGAACTTGATTCTTAATAGAAATTTCACAAAGTTCCCATATTATACTCTCGATAATAATTCAGTTACCATATTAACTGTAATGGAATATATTTACATTAAAACATCCTATCTCCTGGTTCACGCATATATGTTGCTGAAACTATCTCACTGAATTTTATGTCTTAAATACGTATGGGTAACGTTTTATTACAACGATATTCATTTGTAAAAGCCTTTAACATTGTATTTTCCAAAATCAACACCAGTTGAAATACATTGCTTGATTAACTAGGGTCACGTACAGAGGCGAAAGAAAAGTCCATTTATGTTTGAATAAATTAGAAGATACTTCTTTCACTTTTCATCCCTCGGTGCGTTTTCTGTCTAAAACTTGATATTTTCTTCACATTGCGCGTAACTGCAATCAACTAAATTTCTCAGTTTTAAGAAGTGGACATAAATATAAATCCCGCAGACGATTCACTGTACATATCGGTTAAGTATTCACAAACCTGGATTACAAACAATTGTACGGAATAACACGGCAAGTAATGTAATTATTAGATTAGAACTAACAGAAGTAGTTGCACTGTTTGAATATTCATTTATTTGTCTAACAATCGACTGTTTATCTGACACTTGTGGTGGCGTTATGTGCTTCTCTAAATCACCTCCTGAAATAAAATGGAATATTTATGAGCTAACATTTGCCATCGAGTTATCGCTTTTTTCATGAGTATTTCAGTCATGCTCAGTGGTTAGTTGACGTCATCAGTGGTCCTGGGTTGCCAAGCAACTGACAAGTTCCTCACTTGAATCAAAGGTGGAAAAGAAATAATCTATGGGGGTGGAGCAATAAGGTATTGTCTGGCTGATTATCAAAAAGCAATTCAGGGAATAGAAGAAGCCCAACATTTACGAATATATTTCATGTATGCCCGCTGTATAGATTGTGTACGTCATTGGTATTTCTTATGCATGCCTATGGTATGGCCTATCAAAATTTGTCGGATTAAATGTTGAAATGTTATAGTATGGTAAAACCTGCGTATTTAATAGCAACAAATAAGAAATATACAGTAAAACCTCACTTAAAGACCACTACTGATAGGATCACCTCAAAATTAAGGACACAATTTTCAAGCCCATTTTCAATATTTTGCTCTTTATTCAACCTCAATATTTAGACCATCTTATTAAAAAGACCAGTTGTTCAAGTGTCTTAAGGGTGGTCTTATTATTGAGGTTTTACTGTATGTCTAATCTATGGCGGGTAAACGTTTCCAAGAAATGTTACAAGAACGAACCTGCAGACAAAGGTCCATACGCATACAGTTGATGCCAGTCATTTGTTAGATCCAGAAATCCTTTGAGACTCGGGTTCCTGGTAAAATGACAGAAGATATACCCATCTCTTATCTGAAACTGAAGACAACAATTCATAGAAACAAACTAAGCACGTAAATCAAACCGAAAGCGAAACTAAATTATCTGCAAATAAGTAAAGAAGCAGGTAGGCTTGTTCCTCTTCCATCCACTGAATCTTCATGTACTTGTATAATACTTTCTATGATGAGGACACTATGGTTTCATAACTCGAGGCTAGAGGCTACTATTGGTTAGTTATGACAACATTCTTAAAATTGACCAATCACAAGGCTTCAGTTTGTATTATAGTTGTGTAGTTAATGAAGATGGCAAGCAAATTGGACAGACATCGAGTAATATATAGCCATCACTGCAGTCATTTAAGTCTTTATATTGCATTTAGGAAAACTATGCATATCTACGTATCATTGCACCGATTCTATGTGCAGGTATCATTGCACGGATAATATGTACATCTAAGTATCATTGCACGGATTATATGTGCATCTACGTATCATTGCACGGATTGTATGTACATCTATATATAATTGCACGGATTATATGTGCATTTATGTAGCATTGCACGGATTCTATGCACACCTACGTATAATTACTCGGATGCTATGCCTGCACGAATTATATGAACATCTACCTATAATTGCACGAATTATATGCACATCTACCTATAATTACACGGATTATATGCACATTTCCCTATAATTGCACGGATTATATGCACATCTACCATTAATTGCACGAATTATATGTACATCTACCTATAATTGCACGAATTCCATGCACATCCACCTATAATTGCACGGATTCTATGCACATCTACCTATAATTGCACGAATTATATGTATGTGTTATTGCAGTTATTCTATATATACCTACCTATAACTACACCGACTTTAAGTACGTATATACCAATATTACACGAATCATATGTTTGCGTTTTTGCACGGATTCTATGATTTGAATACTTCTATACGATTCTATTTGTTATATACAACTATCGATTATTGGATTTATTGACATATATATATATTATTGCACGAACTATACCATTTATGTACATCAATCTTTTACGAGGCTGCCTCGTTTTATCGAGGAAATGTCTACAACATATTGGACGAAGATGTTATTACATAGTAAGTATTGAATTTATCGTTAACATATGATTTCACGGTCTGCGGTTTTTGATTTAATGCAATATGGTTATCTTATTTACTGATCTTTGACGTGATTAATGTAATATTGTTCCAGTATTGTCTGATAAGTTTGAAATCAAAGCGAGGTAACCAACCAACCAAAGGTTTTATGGTGTATTATGGCTGCAAGACCATACATTTGTTTGTGTTCAATTTGTGTTCCACGCGCCCCTGTGGGATTCTTAGTCCATTTGAAACGTGGTATAAATTTTCTGTCTACTGTCCATGACAGAGCATAATCATATTTCTCTATTGTATGGATAGTTTGATGAAATATTCATACAACTCAATCTACGTTGGGAACATATTTAGCTGTTTTCTTCGATATTGATGTATAGAATTGAAATGAAGATTACACTAATCAACGAATGTTCTGCTCTCTTTTTTAATAGTAGATAAACAAAATAAATGTTGTTGTTTTCCTTTTTTGCAAATTTCCTTTTATATTTCAGGCGGGGTTCCTATTATGAACTAGAACAGTGAACACTGAACTAGGGTCTGGACGGGTACCCGGGGGGCAGGGTTTCTATTATTAACTAGAACAGTGAACACTGAACTAGGGTCTGGACGGGTACCCGGGGGGCGGGGTTTCTATTATGAACTAGAACAGTGAACACTGAACTAGGGTCTGGACGGGTACCCGGGAGGGGGCGGGTTGGTTTGTCGTGTACCTGTGTACGATTTTTGTAACCGGGTGCCATAAGTATTTAACAACGAATTGACTTGTTTACTTCTATGAACAGCGTTTCTTCCCATCACCACACACTATTGTAGAACATGAATGCAAGGCTTGAGATGTCTATAGTGCCGGCAAGGCTGCAACATTCACTTCACGCGTTCAGGATTATTCTAAATGTCCATGTGGGTTGAATGTGCAGCAATATTAGTAGGCTATAATGTTTTGACTAGCACAGGTTCCGGTTGAGAAAAATAATCAATCAATCAATCAATCAATTAATCGATCAATCAATTAATCAATCAATGTTCTCTTAAAGCAAGCTCTGACAGCACCGACGTCGCTGGGACCGACAGGTACTTCACTGCAAGTTTTGGAGAAGTGGGAATTTCGTTTCATTTCTATTCAGTAGAACACAGTCGACACTTCACACTACGCCAATCGATCAAATTTCCAAAGCTAATTTGGCATCCATGGTATTAAGAAAGGATAGCATCCGTATACGATGTATACTCGCTGTCTATTCTACGGATTACTGTTAACAGATCTGGTACCCAGGTACCCGCGGATGATTGACAACCAGGAACCCGTTTACCGCAACATTGATACCCGTCCAGTACCTACACTGAACTCAACACGCGTCTCCGCGCACCCCACCCGAAATGAGTACACATAACTACGCCTACATATACCACGAAGATACCAGTAACGGGACACGAGCCTAGCATTATTGTCCATAATTGTACACTACCAACTATTCCAACGAGTGTAAATAAAGTTCTGAGCTTCTGATAATTGTCTATGGGGGATAATTTCTCTTGATATGAAATCGATATTTATGTCAAATAAATGTTCGCCCTCAGACAGGACAGATGGTTCCGTGTTCACGTTTCTGACCTGTCCATGATGTATGTGTGATTCTGCTAAATGTGTTGGAAGTACATTTGTCCTGAACTGTCTACTACATACAGAAGGCTATATTGTCTTGTAATTCACCGTCTAACAGGTTCAATAAAATGTCGTAATCTAACAGCAAAGACAACAATAAAAGAAAAACTTGATGTTTCTACAGGTCACGGATTCCCTCGCGATGCACTTTTCAACCAACTTTCAGGTCGAAAATGGGTAACAACTACTCCAAAAATACTTGGATGGTAACCGAAATAAAAACAGACCTGTATTTTATTATCAAACTGTTTGGTGCCCTTTATTAATTGAA
Organism: Mactromeris polynyma; assembly: GCA_032209605.1. Classification (NCBI taxonomy): domain Eukaryota; kingdom Metazoa; phylum Mollusca; class Bivalvia; order Venerida; family Mactridae; genus Mactromeris; species Mactromeris polynyma. The sequence goes on from JASFXZ010000013.1 coordinate 6,609,956, forward strand.
TCCATAAATCCGGTCAGGAGTTATTGATCGCAAACCAATATTTCGTACGGACGCACGAACGGGAGTAATGGCGGGGACACAAACACAGGACTTTAATTGTTAAGTTTTTCGATGCCTACGTATAAAACCAATCAACAATATTGTCCACTATACAGTGCCCTACGCTGTCCGTTTTATTTAAAAAATGATAAAATATAAATGACGTTCATACAGCATAAATTACCTTTATGTTATGTAATTTAACTTTCAATAACTCAAGTTTATGGACACAATCGTATGATTAATACCATTTACTCCTTCAATTACTTCACTGACGCTATATCCTACAAAATCTACAAAATCATACAAGGGTCATCGCCCTAATGTATTATCTCCAGCGATCATTGACGGTGCGATACGACGACACTGCGGCCCTAACGATGTTCCGTAATGTCTGGATAATAAGTAGTAATAAAACAAACGAATCTTACACTAGCTAGAGATGAAGCAAGATATTCGAAGTGTGACGTAATCCATTATCACAATTCTGAACAGTGATCAGACAACTCAACGATATAGCATTAATTTCAATCAGTTGTTACTTATACACAGCCCAAAAACGAAAATACGGGCACCCTGTCAGCGCTGAGAGGTACACTACCATGCGTAAAACTGCGATGGCCCAATACGAATTCCGTATTATTTACGAGTACTTACTTGTTTTAAGGTGACAACATTTGTCTTGGACTTCTTCCTTGGGTAATCATGTGAATATGGATTGGTATAAGTGTCCGCCTCCACGTTTGTCCTCACCTTCTTACATGCAATCACCTCGTCACCACCCTGAAATAGTGTCCATATTGTGATATAGTGTCCATATTGTGATATAGTGTCCATATTGTGATATAGTGTCCATATTGTGATATAGTGTCCATATTGTGATATAGTGTCCATATTGTGATATAGTGTCCATATTGTGATATAGTGTCCATATTGTGATATAGTGTCCATATTGTGATATAGTGTCCATATTGTGATATAGTGTCCATATTGTGATATAGTTTCCATATTGTGATATAGTGTCCATATTGTGATATAGTGTCCATATTGTGATATAGTGTCCATATTGTGATATAGTGTCCATATTGTGATATAGTGTCCATATTGTGATATAGTTTCCATATTGTGATATAGTGTCCATATTGTGATATAGTGTCCATATTGTGATATAGTGTCCATATTGTGATATAGTGTCCATATTGTGATATAGTGTCCATATTGTGATATAGTGTCCATATTGTGATATAGTGTCCATATTGTGATATAGTCCATATTGTGATATAGTGTCCATATTGTGATATAGTGTCCATATTGTGATATAGTGTCCATATTGTGATATAGTGTCCATATTGTGATATAGTGTCCATATTGTGATATAGTGTCCATATTGTGATATAGTGTCCATATTGTGATATAGTGTCCATATTGTGATATAGTGTCCATATTGTGATATAGTGTCCATATTGTGATATAGTGTCCATATCGTGATATAGTGAAAGAGAAGGAATACGTTGCTACAGGGAACGCCACATACATAAGACAGTGCCTCCCCGCACAGACCTCCGGGATAACAACAATCCATAAAACGTAAGGCACTTGATGAGGTTAAATTGTGTATACGTTAGGGAACGGCCTGGCAGACCATAAGGAAATGCTAGGAGAATCAAAGAGGACAAGCAGTGAAGGGAGGATTCATTGATGGGAAAGATCACAGGACAAGTCAAGACAGCTGGGAACAATAGGCCAAAACTGGGCAGAAAATAACCTGAACCCTATATAAAGTGAAAGAATTGCATAGGTGAAAGGGAAATATAACATACATTGTGAATCAAATAAACGTATTTTATTTAATCTCTTCCCAGATTTTACAGACTGTATTGGTTTAGAACGATACATGAACGATTGGTACACCTTGGTAATTTACGTCACACACTAGCAGCATCTCGAAGTAAATTTAGAGCTATTTTGATCCAACTTTGTGACAATGACAGCTTCCCGTCAGTCACGACAGCAATCGCTCTTTTCCTGTCTTGTACATATTTGCGTCGATGGCAGCTGAATACCCGATCGATACATCATTACAAGTTACAATTCACGAAGACAGTAATTGAAATGATAAAACCTGTGTTCCTAGCATCCTGGTTGTATGTATTATCACTTCTACGCTATGACAATACGGGTTGTTTTATGAAATATTAATTTGATTATCATGTTTATTTACCAAGTTCAGTCAGACCCCGTATATTCGAAAACCTTTTCTCGAATAATCGGTATCATCCGAAATAAATATCAGGTGCCGATGTATCTTATGCACGTCGAATAGAATAAGCCTTTTTGAAACAATTTTATTCGGAATAAAATGTCGGACCCGATGAGTTCGAATGAACGAGGTCCGACTGTATTTTGACATTCAGTAAAACCTTAAGCTTCAAATTCTTCTCTCACTTGAATACATTTTAATAGTTACAAGGATGCTTTATATTGGGAGGCTTTGATAAACCTCGGGGTATCATTTATCATCATTACAATCCGAGTATGCGACGTCTTGATTTTGACACTAATTGGTACAATTATTCATACATCCGGTATATCTAATGATGGTGTTAATGAGTCATACATAATGAATGCAATTAAATTATTTCTAATGACAAAAATGTTCAGACTCGGTCTATCACTTGGGCGTCTTCATCACGAAAGAGTTTGATTATCTACTAGAACAAAATATCTCACTTGCACAGTCACGATATTTGGATGAAGAGGTGAAATATGCTGCTGGGAGAGTCAGAGTAATGTATGCTGCTGGGAGAGTCTGAGTAATGTATGCTGCTGGGAGAGTCATAGTAATGTATGCTGCTGGGAGAGTCAGAGTAATGTATGCTGCTGGGAGAGTCAGAGTAATGTATGCTGCTGGGAGAGTCTGAGTAATGTATGCTGCTGGGAGAGTCATAGTAATGTATGCTGCTGGGAGAGTCTGAGTAATGTATGCTGCTGGGAGAGTCAGAGTAATGTATGCTGCTGGGAGAGTCAGAGTAGTGTATGCTGCTGGGAGAGTCAGAGTAATGTATGCTGCTGGGAGAGTCAGAGTAATGTATGCTGCTGGGAGAGTCAGAGTAATGTATGCTGCTGGGAGAGTCAGAGTAATGTAGGCTGCTGGGAGAGTCAGAGTGATGTGTGCTGGGAGAGTCAGAGTGATGTGTGCTGGGAGAGTCAGAGTGATGTATGGTGGAAGAGTCAGAGTAATGTATGCTGCTTGGAGGCGGAGTAATGTATGCTGGAAGAGTCAGAATAATGTATGCTGGGAGAGTCAGAATAATGTATGCTGGGAGAGTCAGAATAATGTATGCTGGGAGAGTCAGAATAATGTATGCTGCTGGGAGAGTCAGAGTAATGTATGCTGGGAGAGTCAGAGTAATGTATGCTGCTGGGAGAGTCAGAGTAATGTATGCTGCTGGGAGAGTCTGAGTAATGTATGCTGCTGGGAGAGTCAGAGTAATGTATGCTGCTGGGAGAGTCAGAGTAATGTATGCTGCTGGGAGAGTCAGAGTAATGTATGCTGCTGGGAGAGTCAGAGTAATGTATGCTGCTGGGAGAGTCAGAGTAATGTATGCTGCTGGGAGAGTCAGAGTAATGTAGGCTGCTGGGAGAGTCAGAGTGATGTGTGCTGGGAGAGTCAGAGTGATGTGTGCTGGGAGAGTCAGAGTGATGTATGCTGCTGGGAGAGTCAGAGTGATGTATGCTGGGAGAGTCAGAGTGATGTATGCTGCTGGGAGAGTCAGAGTGATGTATGCTGCTGGGAGAGTCAGAGTGATGTATGGTGGAAGAGTCAGAGTAATGTATGCTGGGAGAGTCAGAATAATGTATGCTGGGAGAGTCAGAATAATGTATGCTGGGAGAGTCAGAATAATGTATGCTTGGAAAGTCAGAGTAATGTATGCTGCTGGGAGAGTCAGAGTAATGTATGCTGCTGGGAGAGTCAGAGTAAGTTATGCTGCTGGGAGAGTCAGAGTATTGTATGCTGCTGGGAGAGTCAGAGTAATGTATGCTGCTGGGAGAGTCAGAGTAATGTATGCTGCTGGGAGAGTCAGAGTAATGTATGCTGCTGGGAGAGTCAGAGTAATGTATGCTGCTGGGAGAGTCTGAGTAATGTATGCTGGGAGAGTCAGAGTAATGTATGCTGCTGGGAGAGTCAGAGTGATGTATGCTGGGAGAGTCAGAGTGATGTATGCTGGGAGAGTCAGAGTGATGTATGCTGGGAGAGTCAGAGTGATGTATGCTGCTGGGAGAGTCAGAGTGATGTATGCTGGGAAAGTCAGAGTGATGTATGCTGGGAGAGTCAGAGTAATGTATGCTGCTGGGAGAGTCAGAGTGATGTATGCTGGGAGAGTCAGAGTGATGTATGCTGGGAGAGTCAGAGTAATGTGTGCTGGGAGAGTCAGAGTGATGTATGCTGGGAGAGTCAGAGTAACGTATGCTGGGAGAGTCAGAGTAATGTATGCTGGGATAGTCAGAGTAATGTATGCTGGGAGAGTCAGAGTGATGTATGCTGGGAGAGTCAGAGTAATGTATGCTGGGATAGTCAGAGTAATGTGTGCTGGGAGAGTCAGAGTGATGTATGCTGGGAGAGTCAGAGTAATGTATGCTGGGAGAGTCAGAGTAATGTATGCTGGGAGAGTCAGAGTGATGTATGCTGAGAGAGTCAGAGTAATGTATGCTGGGAGAGTCAGAGTAATGTATGCTGGGATAGTCAGAGTGATGTATGCTGGGAGAGTCAGAGTAATGTGTGCTGGGAGAGTCAGAGTGATGTATGCTGGGAGAGTCAGAGTAACGTATGCTGGGAGAGTCAGAGTAATGTATGCTGGGATAGTCAGAGTAATGTATGCTGGGACAGTTAGAGTAATGTATGCTGGGAGAGTCAGAGTGATGTATGCTGGGAGAGTCAGAGTACTGTATGCTGAGAGAATGTACTGCTTTGAGTGTAGCTTACTGCTCTAAGAATCAAAGTACATTTTACCGCTGGAAGAGTCAAAGTACAGCATAGACTTTACTGCCTGAAGTTACTGCTGGAAGATTCAGCTTACTGCTGGAAGCTTAAGTTATCAGTTTACTGCCGTAAATATTCAACGTTTAGCTCAAAATACTGAATAACGCTTCTGTTATTGATTCTTGAAACTGTTCAACACTTTTGACACAGAAACTCTTATTTAGAACCACACACGTCAGTAAACTTGAAATTTATATTGATCAAAATGTATGTTTGACATTTCAGGCGAACGTTGAATTTAAACCTGGCTTTAAACATCAACAGAAAACAATTTCTTCAAAAGAATTGAATGTTTCATGGTTCTAGTGATGTCGGCAAATGTTATGTATTGCATGCGCAGATTTCTGTTATATAAGGCCATACCTTAACGTAATAAAGATAAGTTTCTGGTTCCCATTCCTACAATATTTGGATTGCTCGGCTGATCTATGTTTAGATTCGCAAATAATCCTGCACCGAAGGGCCGAACAAATTTGAATTTGGGAGCAGGGGTCCGTTGGAACATCGTAAACAAACACTGTATCAACATTGATATTATCGCCATTTCTCCCAAATATGTTATCCTTATATTATTATTAAATATCTGCCAACAAAACCCGACTGCAAGCTAGCGCCATCAACATGATTAGTTTTTCATTCAGTATTAACAGTGTTTCATATGAACGCTATATTAAATTGATTCACGTCTATCACTCGACACGATATGGAATCAGATGTCGATAGTGTCAATGCAATTTGCACCACATTAGCACATACCTTCATCTGATTAAAAAGGCACAATATTCTATGACAAATGTTTGTGAGCGATATTTTATTGGAAATATCGTCTGTATCATGTAGGCGCTTTTAGTAAGTATTGTAAGCGTTTAGTCGTCAGTGAGTTTAAGCGTTTAGTTGTCATGGAGTTTCAGTGTAGAAGAAAAAACTATTTTACCTCAAGGCTGTTTAGAGAAAGATAGACAACATGTTGGGATAATTTGAAAACGGGTGAAGGTGACGTCATTATAACACTGAGTATCGAAAGATAATATATTTAACTTCTGCCTAATGTGATAGGCGGCCTCTGTAGTCTTCTGGAGTAATTTAAGAAAATTGAAAATCAATCTAATGAGGAAGTACACAGCGACATTTTCAATTTCAATAGAGAGTAAAATCATAGTACCGAATGACAGTGCTTGGTAAAGCGCTATTAGTAAATACTGCATGTTATAATAGGTATCAATTTATCCTAGCGTTATTTTGAAAATACTCTTTTGTTTCAAGAAAACAAAATATTGAACATCTTTGACACTTTATCACATTTATTTTAAAAGAATTATATTTTCTCACGTATTCTCTCCATCGCAACACCTCTTAGTACAGTAACACCTAACCTAAAGACCACCTCAATAATAAGACCACCTCGAAATTCAGAACGTAATTTTCAAGTCCATTTTTGATGGGGTTTTTAAGATGCATATTTCGATAATTGTAATGAATGTGGTACTCTTGAAGCGTTAATTTGGTGGAACTATTTTACAAGGTGAAAATGATAGTGTAGTTGAAGAGATGTTGGGTTTTCAAGAGAGGGCCATTCTGAAAAAGTTCTTTATTCGAAAAGGTGATAATAGTAACCGTAACATTACTTCATTACATTTCTATTTTGAAAGTGTATTCATAAATTAATTCAATATCTGTCGGCATAAACCACTTACCATTTTCCTATCAGATGAAAATCCGATAGCCACCCAGCCGCTGGTTCTGGCACTGATTTCAACATCGACCAGATCGTTAGAGACATTGTAAGATACAAAATATGTACAGCTGAAGTGATCACAATCGTCTGCACCATCTCTGAAATACAATCATTGTTTGTTGATACGCCTATTGATAGTATTCCAAATACAATGTATGTTTGTTACTGATCAGTAGTTGTTGTATTTGCATTGTATGTTTGTCACTTGATCAGTGGTTGTTGTATTTGCATATATGTTTGTCACTTGATCAGTGGTTGTTGTATTTGCATTGTACGTTTGTCACTTGATCAGTGGTTGTTGTATTTGCATTGTATGTTTGTTACTGATCAGTGGTTGTTGTATTTGCATTGTACGTTTGTCACTTGATCAGTGGTTGTTTTATTTGCATTGTACGTTTGTCACTTGATCAGTTGTTGTTGTATTTGCATTGTACGTTTGTCACTTGATCAGTGGTTGTTGTATTTGCATTGTACGTTTGTTACTTGATCAGTGGTTGTTGTATTTGCATTGTACGTTTGTCACTTGATCAGTTGTTGTTGTATTTGCATTGGTTATAACCAGTTCCTGATGAAATGAATCTTTTTGTCACTTTCTCGATACATGGTCATGTTGTTGCGAACAAAATGTACTTTGATTATGACAGTACAATTTTTCATCATCATAATCAATATCATTATCACCATCATCATCATTACCATTCCCATCATCATTATCAGCATCATCATCACCATCATTATTATCAACATCATCATTATATCCATCACCGTCATCACCATTAGGCTAGTCAAAATAAAAAAATTGGGGGAAAAAAACGCACAGAAATAATTTTTGTGGATTTGTGTCATATAAGGCATCACATTAAATATACAAAAAGTATAGGACATTCACACGGTGCAATATGTGATTTTTGGGGTAAAATGGTTGAACATTTAAATAAGAATGGGAATTTCTGGAATTTGCCAATAACTATGTCAAATTTTGCAATAAAACTACCAGAATTACTGTATTTAATAGATATTGCATACAATACAAAATAACTTAAGTATAGAAACATTGAACTGTCACAGTGTTAAATGTGATTTTTTGGGGTAAAATTACAAAAAATGAGCATTTCTGGGATTTGCCTATGACTATGTCAATTTGTTCAATAAAACTACCAGAATTACTTTATTGAATAGATATTTTATTACAGTACATAATACATAAAGTATAGAAACATTGTACCGTGTAAAATGTGATTTTTTGGGTAAAACCTTTAAAAAAGTAACCAAAAACATGGGAATTTTTGGAATTTGCTAATAACTTTGTCACATTTTGCAATAAAACTACCAAAATTACTATATTTAATAGATATTGTATAACAGTACATAATACCTAAAGTATAGATACATTGTAACAAGTGAAATGTGATTTTTGGGGTAAAACCTTAAAAAAATGACCAAAAACATGGGAAATTTATGGAATTTGCCAATAACCATGTCAAATGTTGCAATAAAACTACCAGAATTACTTGATGTGATAGATATTATATTACAGTTAAAAATACCAAAAGTATAGATACATTGTAACAAGTGAAATGTGATTTTTGGGGTAAAACCTTAAAAAAATGACCAAAAACATGGGAAATTTATGGAATTTGCCAATAACCATGTCAAATTTTGCAATAAAACTACCAGAATTACTTGATGTGATAGATATTATATTACAGTTAAAAATACCAAAAGTATAGATACATTGTATCGAGTGAAATGTGATTTTTGGGGTAAAACTTAAAAAAAAAAAAATGGGAATTTTTGGAATTTGCCAATAACTAACTCAAATTTTGCAATAAAACTAAGAGAAATACTGTATTTAATAGATATTATAATACAGTTCAAACTACCTAAAGTATAGAAACATTGTATCGTGTGAAATGTGATTTTTGGGACAAAACTTAAAAAAATAACAAAAATGGGAATTTTTGGAATCTGTTAATATCCCGTTCATTTTAACTATAAAGTTTTCAGAATAGTTATTTTTAACTCATGTTATATTGAAAAATCCATACTTTAAATCATAGAAATAGTTTATAATGCGGAATGTAATATTTATTTGAAAAATATATCAAAAAAGAAATAACTGAAAGTTGCAATTTCTGGTATATTTTGCCTATTCCTGGATTAAAAAAACAAAACAATGAAAGTCACAGAAATGACATAAGCTACGTGTTATCTCTCAATATAACATATGATAACATTATGCTATCAAATCAAACAAGAAATGTGGTTTTGAGGTAAAAGTTCTGAAAACATAAACGAAAATGCTATTTTCCGGAAGCCATATGAATTTGATCACACAATTATATGATTATAATAGAAGCAATGTCGGTGTCTTAATGCAGCATAATATATGCACAATGTATTAGTCAAATACCAAATCTGGGCTGATGGCAATCTCACAGTTGACTCCTTTGCATGTGAATCAGGCTGAACTACATTCAAATCCAACATTCTTGTAGCTACATGCTACTGTACGGCAGCCAGTTTGACAAGTGCACCGTACAACTATCATTATGTGAGCACGAGCTGGCGCTCTTCCAGTTGACACTGGATATAGTTCGTTACCTACTAGTTCCCAACCCCCATTCTAGCTGGTCCAAATCATCATGTCCTTCCCAGTCCTGTATTTTAGAGACACTCACAAACTGTTGTACATAGATGCATCAGACGTAGGTGGTAGTTTGTTTGGGGTCCACATAAATTGATGTTATTGCAACCTTTTCAACAAACGTAAAAAAGCATACGATGTTCAAACTTTGCCCCGACTCCCTTTCATATATGCAAACTAATGCTTGTTCCCTGACCGTGTTCTGGCCTCCTTAGAAACTACTTCTGGACTCGGATGAAAGTTGTGTGAAAAATATTATATTCCATCATGCAATTTTTGGATGTGACACTACATCAAAATTGTATGGTTTGAACATTGTATGCTACATCTACGTGTGTTGAAAAGGTTGCCAAGACCTCAATTTATGTGGATTTATGTTACAAATATATATTACATTCCCCATCATAAACTGTTTCTATAATTTATATTATTGATTTTGCAATATAACATTTGGTGAAAATTACTGTTTTGAAACTTTTACAGTGAAAATGAACGGGAAATTATCCGATTCCAAAATTTCCCATTTTTTTTTTAGTTTTACCCCAAAAATCACATTTCACACGATACAATGTTTCTGTACTTTAGTATTTTGTACCGCAATATAATTTATATTAAATACAGTAATTCTGGTAGTTTTGTTGCAAAATTTGACAGAGTAATAGACAAATTCCAAAAAATCCCATTTTTTTAAAGTTTTACTCCAAAAATCACATTTCACACGGTACTATGTTTCTATACCCTAGGTATTTTGTACTGTAATATAATATATATTAAATACAGTAATTTTGGTAGTATTATTGCACAAATTGACATACTTTTGGGCAAATTCCAAAAAATCCCATTTTTATTTAAATTTTCAACCATTTTACCCCAAAAATAACATTTTGCACAGTGTGATAGTTTTATACTGATAGTATATTAAATGTGGTGCTTTATATGACACAAATCCATCAAAAGTTTGTCTGTGCATATTTTCCCTCCTATTTTTCCACTGGTCTAATATATGTTTGGCAAATTCCAGAAATTCTCACTTTCATTTATATTTTTAGTATTTTACCCAAAAAATCACCTTTTTCACTGTATGATATTCTGAACCTGAGGTATGTTGTAGAGCAGTTTAATATCTATTAAATACAGTTATTGATGTCAATTTATAGCTAAATTTCGTCGAGTTATTGACAAACTCCAGAAATTCCCACGTTAATTTGTTGTTTTTTCACCATTTTACCCCAAAAATAACTATTTACAACATATGATGTGTCATTACTTAAGGTATGTTATGGTGCAACATAATGTCTATTAAAAACAGTTATTCTGGAATTTGTATAGCTAAATCTGATTTTGATATAGTCAAATTCCAGAAATTCATACTTTTTTTACCTTTTAGTACATTTTACCCCAAAAAAAGCATTTTGCACCGTAGGATTTTCCTATACTTTTTTTTCCTTACACGGCAGATATTAAACAATACATTTATGCCAAAATCATTTCTGTGCATTTTTTTCCTTTATTTGCCTTTTTTTTCAGTAGAATGACTGGACTACATTATCATGATTATCATCACCACAACCATTATCACCATCATCATTATCATCACCATCATAATCATCACCATCATCAGTAATTTATCACCATCATCACCAGTATCACCATCCTCACCATCATCACCATTACCATCATCATCACCATCATCACCAGTATCACCATCCTCACCATCATCATCATTACCATCATCATCATCATTATCACCATCCTCACCATCCTCACTATCACCATCATGATTATCATCACCACTATCATTATTACCATCATCAGTAATTTATCACTATCATCATCACCGTAATTATCACCTTCATCATCAACATCATGCTTATTATCATCATCATCACCAACATCATTATCACCACCACTATGATCATTTTCATCATCATCAGCAGCATCATCACCATCATCATCATCATCATCATTACCATCGTGATATCACCACAACCATAACCATTATTATTATTATTATAATTATTACCTGTAACAACTCCTTGTCTTTCCACATTGTGAAGCCGCTGAAAGAAAATTCAAAATACTTAAAGAAGAGCACAAGAATGTGGACATAACAAATTGTGTGTTTTCTCAAGTAAACATTACTGTTGCTTATGCAATAAATTAATTAACAAAACTATGTTAAGGAAAATAACTTGACGCACACAATCAAGATCGATGGTTTAACAATCTTCATTTATGATTGCATGTCTGATGCGCCTTCCGTTTTATGTAAAAAATATAATTACCCACTCAATAGTTAAAGTTAAATTGTATACCAAGATACAAAAGAGTGAGACATTGACAATTAGGATACATCCAGCGATCTTTCGTGAGACGTTGATTCGTGTAATCATCCACTTGCTGTTTAATCATACCGACCTATATTTGTCTTCAAGACTTTATTTTAAAAGACAATAAAAACAGCTTAAGTCACATCACAGTTGGTTCCACTCTAAATTACCTAACTTCTAGGCTACAATTCCATTAATCTAGCCTCGTGTTATAAAATGTATTCATCAATCAATATTGCCAACATTGCAATATTGTTTGTCCTTAATACGCATTGAGATACGTTTTGCCGAGTTAAAGGACACTTTGTAAGATTTGAAGCTACTAAATTATTCATTCATCTGAAACATATGACATCATTGTAGAGACATTACTCAGAGAAGATGAAGACATTGTTTGCACGGTTCTAATTTTAGAGCAGTTTTATTCTCCACTAAAATGCAATTATTTATAATAATACCCACCAATAAACAGACGCTTTGTCTCAGCTACACTTATATCTACTACTACGCGAACGACGTCAGCTGTGATTGCTGCTATGAAACAAAGTGTGTCGCGTGCAAGATATTAGTATACTGTACCCAAATAATAACGCGCTATTTTTATACGAACAAAATTAATGATCGCCCATCAAAGTTGGAGGATAAATGTTTTACATATCTTGATTACAATATTGCTACTGATTCAATTATTCTCCGTGTTTTAATTGCTTCTAACATGTGTTGTTCTAAATTTAGAATTTAGGTCAAGTTCTATCAACGCACACACACAAGTTTCGTATTCCACATTAACGCATCTGTTAGACATACGTAATTATAAGGGTGTGCGGCGAGGTACGTGTACGGATTTGCGTAAGATACGCCTTTTTGATAGACGGGGCTCTGATCTGGAAATTAGGTGTTGTGTATTTTTTAGTTGAGTATATAAGATTCGTAGCAAACGCGCAGATCATCAATCTAAGAAGGCGTTTTCAAGCACATTTACTTGATTTATTTGGACAGCGATCCAATTCTGTAAATGTCGCAGACATCCTAAGGTACATTCTCTTGCCACTGGCAACATTTTGAGGAACAGTAAGACAAAGGCGATGAACTTCACGGGTTGCTGTAAAAATACGCTGCCGTATTTTGTTGTTTTTTTGTTAAATTTAGACACTCATTTGTCTATCCATTTTTAAAAGTCACGGTCATAAAAACCGACAGAACTAATCAAAAGGACGAAGATGTTGATTTAAACTGATTAAAAACAACATTTTTTTACAGAAATAAATACTCTGAAAGTCTGAGGGAATCATATAAGTTCATAAACATTCTGGATGTTTGCAATGTCCGGCAATTTGCAAGTCAGGGGCAACATCATTTTTGTCCTCATTGAAAGGAACCAAGTTTATTGATTTTCTTTCAGTCCAAGCATAGCTAACACAATTAGCAATGATAATGCTTTACCAAGAAGACGATGCAACGATTCATTTGAATACACGTCAAATCAATAAACTAGCCATGGTCAGTTCAGCTGTCATTCAACCAAGACAGTTGTATCAATATATAATCAGTAACGGGGACAACCGTACTTTCTACGGGGACGAGGGTATTTTAGTTGGGTATTCTTCGAACACAATGATAATTGTGACATCCGGATTTATTTTTGGAAACCTAAACATGAAATAATGTGAATTAGGGAAGGACATTTCCATCAATCAGAACTTCCCCAGTCAGATCCAGGCAAAGGAAGGAGGCGCATAAAGAGGGAGGGCCAAACACAACAACCCACGGGCCAGGATCACATACATGGTGGGGACACACTCAACAACCCACGGGCCAGGAGCACATACATGGTGGGGACACACGCAACAACCAACGGGCCAGGAGCACATACATGGTGGGGACATACACAACAACCCACGGGCCAGGAGCACATACATGGTGGGGACATACACAACAACCCACAGGCCAGGACCACATACATGGTGGGGACATACACAACAACCCACGGGCCAGGAGCACATACATGGTGGGGACATACACAACAACCCACGGGCCAGGAGCACATACATGGTAGGGACATACACAACAACCCACAGGCCAGGACCACATACATGGTGGGGACATACACAACAACCCACGGACCAGGAGCACATACATGGTGGGGACATACACAACAACCCACGGGCCAGGAGCACATACATGGTGGGGACACACACAACAACCCACGGGCCAGGATCACATACATGGTGGGGACACACAAAACAATCCACGGGCCAGGAGCACATTTATGGTGGGGACAGCAAATTATACACTTAAAGTAATACTAAGCTCATTTTTTGTTTACCTAAGTAAACATGAACAATATATTCCCTATAGGTAAAACATCAATTAACATGCACTAAGAACGAATGAACTCATAATGTATTGATCCGTATTTGTTAAAGAAAGATGTTCATACCATAAAATTAACAAAAAAAACGTCAGGCTATTTCACAAGTTTCGTCCGTTAGTAATATGGTAAAAAAATATATTTTCGAAAGGTTGTAATGATTCTTATGAGAGATGATTTAGCCAATGTAACAACAATACTGGATGAAGCCAAATCAAACATTTTATGTTCAAATTAGCCAGATATATCTTTAAGGGGAAGAATAAAGTCATTTTGGTATTGACAAATAAATGAACACAAGTGACCTAAATATTTTAAACGATACTGTAATGATATTGGCTCTCGGTTGAGAGAGATATTTTAATTGAATAAGTTAATCAGTTCTCGTATTTAAGAATTGAATAGTTACATTGGATTTAAGAGAAAGATCAAAGCGACATTCAGAATCTCAGAATTATCAAGCGCATGTTTACTCCGCTAGATTTCACATATCGGTAATACCAGGCGCCATTAATTATGTGTACTGGCTAAAATCACGTTACAGTTATGGCTATCTGAGATGATTTATGTTGTCGATATAATATTCGCGTCTTACGCTGGTTTATTTGTTTTTCTGCCTATTCTCATTTACGCAACGTTATTTGTTCTGGAAGGAAACTTCTCAAAACATCAATACGGTGTTTGCTAACAAATTATGCTGTCATAAGTATTAGACATAAGTGATATTGTAAGCGATCCACTGATTGGCTGTGATCACACAACCATTTATCTGTCTAAAAATAGAAACTATCAACTTGTGTAGCATTGGAATTAGCGGAAGAATCGTAATATTTAGACAGAGACTCAATACAGCTCATAATATGTTTCCAATATTTCTCAAAATATGTATTCTATCAGATATTAAGCATTTCCTTTCAATATATGCTTAAAATACATAGAACACATTGTTAACCAGATACGGTACATTGTCATTCAGGATTAGTACATTATCAACAAGGGACAGTGCATTGTCAATCAACAGATACACATTATATTTCACCATACGTACGTGTAGTCTCGATTTTAAGCGATGTATCTCTCTTCTTTCTTCTTCTTGTTTCTGAAACTGACAAACATTCAAACTTTACTTTGAAGATGTCATATTTACAGCCGTGTGTGAATGTTGGTCCAAATGATTCTGAATCATTAATTTACATCATTTTCATATAATCATTGAATAGAAGGACTTTGTTTTATACTTAATCAGCTAAAAAAACTCTCTTCAACAACATTATCACTTTTACCGTAACAAATACGATATTAACCTCTCTAAAGCAAAGAAATCTCTCTTCAACAACACTGTAAATTTCCTCTTAAAATCAACCATATTAACCTCCAACGAGCAACAACCTCTCAACAACTTTCATTGTTTGCATCTCCAAATTGTGTTGCTCTGTAGAGGTCGTATTGTAACCGTCCACATTAACTGAGTTAAGAGGGTGGGTGAATACGTGACTTTTTTGTGTATTACGCGGCACGAAAAGCTGGCGGCCGATCACAAAACAAATCTCTTTAGATTTGCCGGAAAGTGTGC
Organism: Mactromeris polynyma; assembly: GCA_032209605.1. NCBI lineage: Eukaryota > Metazoa > Mollusca > Bivalvia > Venerida > Mactridae > Mactromeris > Mactromeris polynyma. Next base: position 6,625,692 of record JASFXZ010000013.1, read on the forward strand.
CACAAAATTTACGCGAGGCGATTTTTTGTGGCACGCATTCCGGCAAATCTACAGAGATCTATGTGTCGATATGGGCATCGATGCAACCGGATTTTGGATGACTAGGTTTTAGGCTAATACAAACTAACACACAAAAACTGCAAAAATACGTACCGTTTCGTGCCGCGTAGTAAACAAAAAATGCACGTGTTCACCCACCCTGGTTTATTCAAAACATAAATCAATGTTCGAGAAAGAAGGAGCGATGTCGTTTTTTAACCAGTACCAGAGTTATAATTGCCATTACATTACCATAATCTTACCATTTATTGTATGTTCAATATTCAGGAAGCAGAGAAAATGGCAAAAACAATAGACATGTGAATTTCTCTGATCTGTAAATCAATTAGCGGGTGACACATCATTAGCGAAGCATGCGTCTAAGGCAATTTATCATTAACTACGCAGAAATATAATTAATAAATTTAATTTGCTCGATCTAATTATTAATTTTATCATGGGTTACGCTTTTCAATTTCAAGAGAGAACATATATAACTCGGTAAGAATTTAAAATACAATATGAGTGCAGCCATTACAAAACCTGCATTAATGACGTAGGTTATGACGTCGAGTATTTCCCAATTGAGCTTCTGACGTCACAAACGAAATATTTTATCCTAAGATGTTTTGGGAGGCTTAATTGTGAATTATCGAATTAGAAGAACGATGAAATATCTATAAGTATTTCATAATTTGTTATTTCCCTTTGGAAAGCAGACGATTGTGTAAGTGTTATGTACATTCTGACGCGACGTTGTCATTTTGTAATTTTAATACTTTTGGTATTAATTGAAAATTGAAAAAGATATCTATTAGAAAATGCAAATAAAATGAGAATGTACTTTTTGGTCACTAATACAGGTTTTGTCGAGGCACAGATATCATCTGTTAATTAATGTGTTATACGCAGTTATACACTGGCAATAACACATGTACGGTGATAAGTAAATAGTACCTGATCCATACTTGTACTGTATCAACCTATGCTGACTGTGATGAATACCTTTACTCTTCTGACTGTAATGTGCCCTGTAGTTAGTTATCAAAGATGTAGTACTTGCAGTTATCACACAATTTGACAGTAATATGACCCATAAAGATGTAGTACGTGCAGTTATCACACAATTTGACAGTAATATGACCCATAAAGATGTAGTTCGTGCAGTTATCACACAATTTGACAGTAATATGACCCATAAAGATATAGTACGTGCAGATATCACACAATTTGACAGTAATATGACCCATAAAGATGTAGTATGTGCAGTTATCACACAATTTGACAGTAATATGACCCATAAAGATGTAGTACGTGCAGTTATCACACAATTTGACAGTAATATGACCCATAAAGATATAGTACGTGCAGTTATCACACAATTTGACAGTAATATGACCCATAAAGATGTAGTACGTGCAGTTATCACACAATTTGACGGTAATATGACCCATAAAGATGTAGTTCGTGCAGTTATCACACAATTTGACAGTAATATGACCCATAAAGATGTAGTACGTGCAGTTATCACACAATTTGACGGTAATATGACCCATAAAGATGTAGTACGTGCAGTTATCACACAATTTGACGGTAATATGGCCCATAAAGATGTAGTAATTGCAGTTATCACACAAGTTGACAGTAATATGGCCCATAAAGATGTAGTACTTGCAGTTATCACACAAGTTGACAGTAATATGACCCATACAGATGTAGTACTTGCAGTTATCACACAATTTGACAGTAATATGGCCCATAAAGATGTAGTAATTGCAGTTATCACACAATTTGACTGTAATATGACCCATAAAGATGTAGTAATTGCAGTTATCACACAAGTTGACAGTAATATGGCCCATAAAGATGTAGTACATGCAGTTATCACACAATTTGACTGTAATATGACCCATAAAGATGTAGTAATTGCAGTTATCACACAAGTTGACAGTAATATGGCCCATAAAGATGTAGTACATGCAGTTATCACACAAGTTGACAGTAATATGGCCCATAAAGATGTAGTAATTACAGTTATCACACAATTTGACTGTAATATGACCCATAAAGATGTAGTAATTGTAGTTATCACACAATTTGACTGTAATATGACCCATAAAGATGTAGTCATTGTAGTTATCACACAATTTGACTGTAATATGACCCATAAAGATGTAGTAATTGTAGTTATCACACAATTTGACTGTAATATGACCCATAAAGATGTAGTAATTGTAGTTATCACACAATTTGACTGTAATATGACCCATAAAGATGTAGTAATTGTAGTTATCACACAATGTGACAGTAACTTGACCCATAAAGATGTAGTAATTGTAGTTATCACACAATTTGACTGTAATATGACCCATAAAGATGTAGTAATTGTAGTTATCACACAATTTGACTGTAATATGACCCATAAAGATGTAGTAATTGTAGTTATCACACAATTTGACTGTAATATGACCCATAAAGATGTAGTACTTGCAGTTATCACACAATGTGACAGTAACTTGACCCATAAAGATGAAGTAATTGTAGTTATCACACAATTTGACTGTAATATGACCCATAAAGATGTAGTAATTGTAGTTATCACACAATTTGACTGTAATATGACCCATAAAGATGTAGTCATTGTAGTTATCACACAATTTGACTGTAATATGACCCATAAAGATGTAGTAATTGTAGTTATCACACAATTTGACTGTAATATGACCCATAAAGATGTAGTAATTGTAGTTATCACACAATTTGACTGTAATATGACCCATAAAGATGTAGTAATTGTAGTTATCACACAATGTGACAGTAACTTGACCCATAAAGATGTAGTAATTGTAGTTATCACACAATTTGACTGTAATATGACCCATAAAGATGTAGTAATTGTAGTTATCACACAATTTGACTGTAATATGACCCATAAAGATGTAGTAATTGTAGTTATCACACAATTTGACTGTAATATGACCCATAAAGATGTAGTACTTGCAGTTATCACACAATTTGACGGTAATATGGCCCATAAAGATGTAGTACTTGCAGTTATCACACAATGTGACATTTGACAATGACCAATAAAAAGTGTAAAAATGGAAGATATCAACGCAGATTGACTGTAATATTCACTAAAACAAAAGTAATATTGACATTTGTTCCGTAACAAAATAAATACTGATAATTATCACACTTCGAATACAGCTGACTTGTTTTAATGCATACAATCCAAACATGAAACAAATTAACAAGTCGTCAACTAGTATTATAGACTGAAATCAACGTAAACTTTGATCATAACACACATTTTATTACAATATTAACGAATGAATATCGTCTCTGTGACTCGTCTGGATCCGCGCATGGAGAATTATGAAATTGTGCTTACCTGAATGCAAAGTGAATTTTATCAGTCACTGTGAGTTGTACTATTAAGTAATACACGTGTCTATTGAAGTATTTTCTGTTGTATATCAATGTGTCATTGGCGTTAGTACACGTTCGAACCCGAATCCCTTGAGTGTTGCTCACATCATCAATGTCAGCTGACTTGTCGAACTTCACAGCAAAACTCCTCACGTCTTTCACCCAACAAATCAACAGGGCTGAAAATAAAAACGAAATTACAACAACACTTTTTTATTTGGTGTCCTGGGCCTAGGATCATAACGGATTCTTGCACTCGGTGCTCAAATGTCAAATTACAAAAATTACTCTTTTCAGACCGATATTGACTCATATTGAGTGTGAAAAATATATAACAATGTTACATGAGTGCTTGATATTATTTGTGTCCCAATTTCTTAGAGATCTGATTGAAATATGTGAGCTGATAATGGAGCTTAGCACTCAAACCTAATAACTACACCCATATCTCATAATCACCATAAAATCTCAATAATAAAATACCAAAAATAATATAAGATTCAGCACCCATTTGACAGTTTCGTGCATGCTCCACACTTAAATTTTCAATATCTGACTGATACAAAAACATTGTGTCATTTAAGTGCTAAGTGTAAGTATATCCGTTATGATCCAAGGCCCTGGTTAAAACAACATTCTATTGATACATTAAGACAGTAGTTACAAAACTAACATCAACCTAGAAGAAACAACGACCTGTAACCAGTGTGACAGTGCTAATGGACAGTAGGTATAGCCGCTGTCTTCTACACAGTGCTCTCCCTTGCCAAATCCTCCGCCATTACAAACATTTTAACATTCTGTTATTTCGTATATTTTATCTTGTAATGCTGTATCATAATTATACATCGACATTGTTCTGGTTATATAACAGAGCAATAAGGTCAATGAAGGTGGGTAATTGAAAAATAAATTGACGCAACGAGTTAGAAACCTTGTTTTCAATGTGTAACGGTTGTTTCATTCCAATATCCATCATCACGTGACTCCTGTGAGGCAGTGATTATTGTGCGGCTAAGAGAGGAGTTGTGAAGAGTCTTGGTACAGTCGCAATTAAATAAGTGCTAGGCGACGTTCGAGCGCCGTAGGGAATATCTGTAAAAGAGATAATAGGTTGCAACAGGGAACGCCACTTATATAAGTCAATGCCCCCACACAGACCTCCTGGAAAACAACAGTCCATTAAACATCAGGCATTTGAGGAAGCGCAAGGGTCAATACGCAAGGGAACAGGGGCGCAAGGAATGGCCTGGCCGACCATAAAGGACAGCTAAGGAGAATTAAGTTTAGATTGAAATAGGTTTGCAATGTGACAGTATTCGTAGAGAATACCATTCAGAAAACAGAAACCCATTGTGATTAGATAATTACCATTCCAATAACATACAACAGACTGCGGTGTTTGCAAATAATTACTGTGTTACAAGATTGTGAAACTATAAAACAAGCGTCGATACGTTCTTATTATGTACATGTATTCGTGTGTAAATTGCACGATATTCTCAGAAAATGGGAATAATACAGAATAAAGTCGGCTAAAGTGTCAGTTTGTATTGCAAATGGAAAACGAAATATCATTTAGAACATGATGTATGACGTCAACATGCCCCAGCTAGACGTAGTGACGTCATTATAATACTATTACATTTCCCAACTACACATAACGATGTCAATGCATTTTGGTCAACTTAAAATGCGTTTTGCACGTAGTGTGTTTTTCGGCGTAGCTGTATAATATTGATTTTACCTATAGTTTAGACCAATAAAATGTTGCATATGAAGCGTGTTATTTAAATATTCAACAAATTAGACGATTTGATTGGTTCATATTTTATGCGGAGAGGCACCAAACAGGGTGTCTCGAAAAGATAATTCACTTTCCTGTAGCGAACCCCTCTGGTGGAATCAGAATTCCGAAATATTGCGATTCTTAAGACATCATTCTATCTACGCCAATCATCTTTTTTAAAAGATATTTCTTGTTTCGCAAAAGGCATGCTCTATAGGAACTACTTTCAAAATGGAGTCGAACGAATCATCATTGTATGACATCAACCAAGCATTACATGTAAAAGGCAAAAGTATATATTCAATGTGAACTATAAGAAGTCAGTCACATATTACTACACTCGTAAAATTTTGTGTTGATTTTTTTTGGCAAGTAGAACTATTTTTTGCGGACGTATATTTATCGAAATACGGAAGGTCAGCGCAGAAACGAACACACACAGTGACATCACACTCTGTGTACGGAACGAGCGTTCAATTTCGCTTGATAGACACAAAGTCGCCTACGCCTTCTGCCCCGCTGTGCATAAAGTAGAACAATGTTCTTTATTCCGAGCAAAGACACACCAAGACTCCAATGTGCTACACTACCGTACTACCCACGTAATGATCTCCAGAAAAAAAGGTTTCATTACAAATACAATAAAATAAGAATTTGCCAGTGCATACTTTTTATCAGCAAAAAAACTTGCAAAGCCATTTGTGAGGAATCGTCTCATTAAACCTTCGTGAGATACCACATGCATACTGAATGCGATGTTATTCTGCAGAATAATTGCGTTACTTCAGCAATGATGTCAGCCAGTAAAAATTAATTAAAGTTACACACTCTCCCGCGATTCCGATACTTGCAGAATGTTAAACCATCATAGGTAATTAAATAAACTCCTGATATACTTTAAATAACATTACTTTGACTAATCCAATGTTGTAATACGCGGTTACATTTTGACAGTAAATTGAAAGTATACCACAAAGGAGGTTGTGAAGAGTTTATTCCTTCTGGAGTATAATGTATATATGGCACTATAGACAGCTATAGAAGGGATAAAGGGAGAGAACTCTAGAAGGGATAAAGGGGAATAACTCGTGACAACCTCCTGTGATATATCAATAGTAGATGACAGTGTATGTAGTGAACATTAATGAATTCTGCAATTTTGCCGAACAGTCAGTATCATTTTAGAATGGTAAGTTATATGTCTTTACGTAGATGTACTCGTTATTTCGTGTATATCCGGTGACATTCGGGTCTTTCCGGTGACATTCGGGTGTTTCCGGTCATCCAGTTCAGTTATTACTTAGAATTCTACGACATCAATGTTTTATACTTTTCAACGCGGATCCAAACACGTTATAGGTATTGTTATCACGACACAGTCCTTCACATTGTAGGCTTAAACAACATTTGAGCGCCGCTGTACGATTTCTAACATCTTCTGTAAGTGACGTCATTTCAAGAAAACAAGAAAAAATTTCTCCGTATGGTCACTTCGTTTTCATATTGCCATAAGGGGCAAATAATGCTTATTGTCAGTACATTCTGGAAATGACGTCACCAAAAGAAGAGGTTGGAAATCGTACAACGGCGCTCAATTACTCATGAACTATTGTACAAATCAGTAGTTAATTATCGGCATATATAGTAACTTTTCATTGGTGTATGATTGTTCACGTGACCACTGGAGGAGAACAGCGATTGGTCCCCACGTGTACGGCGATGATTAATGAATACAATGTCACAGTTGCCTCATTAAAATAATGGTCAAGAAAACAGGAACAGTTTACACTAAACGAGTCAGTCAGCTGACCTCTCAAAGATCACAACTGAAATACTAATACAATACTGATATATTTCCGTATATTTAAATGTCTAAGTCGCTTATATCATTGTTCAATATTTCAGACGCCAATATTGTCATTTAGTTCAAGTTTTTATCCATGTAAATATTTCAGTAAACTATGAAAATACAAGTTCTCTAAATTATTCTATCGTTAGATGGTGTTAGTCTGGTGTTAATACAATACCACCGGAAAACTGTCTAAGTACGACAGCTGTATATTCCGGATGCCCTGTAGGCGGCTATGGACATCAAAGTACAAATCTTCGATTGGATTTTTGCCGCAGACGGAGACATATTTCATTACTGTAACATAACACTAGTATATATCACTTCCGTTTACATCGTGTCATGGGTGTATAAGCATGATATCGCCCATAAATCAATTATATTGCTCTATTTTCGTAACAGAATTAATGCACACATTATTATCATCTGGAAAATTTATGGTTGATGATATCAATTCAAATCCCGACTTGTGTTGTCTTGAAATTGAATTACTGTACAGAGATAAAAATGCTAGGGACGCAGTCTAGGAAAACGCTCCATCAGTGTCAAGTTAATACAGGAATCTCTAAAATACGGCTCGTACACTACCCCTTAAGCTAAAACGTTTGTCATCTCATGTACAGCAATATCTCAATAATAAGATTATCCATGAGACCCTTGAAAAATGGTCTTTATATTGAGGTGGTATTAATAATGAGGTTGGATAAAGGCAAAACCGTGAAAATGGATTGGAATATTGTGTTCTTAACTTTGAGGTGGTCTTATGGTTGAGGTGGGACTTTAGGTGAGGTTTTACCGTATATCTATCGTTCGGTGTTTGAGATTTGTTGTTTTAAAATGATCAAAACGGGTGCTTTCTCAATGCAATACTGAAGTGTGTGTCAATGTATATGCTGATTATCTTCGCTTTTTTTTAGAAAACAAGCATTCAAATCGTATAATCAATTCTTTATAAATGTAAGTCCTACACCCAGGTACTGTATGGTTTTTGCTAATTATCTTGCTTACACTATTATCTTGTCATTAGTATGCTATGAAAATATCTTAATCTTAAATGAAAAAAATAAGATATGGTTTGATTTTTAGTTCATTTTTATAGCTGCAATTTTAAATCCGACTTCAAACAGTTTGTATGTAATGTCTACATAACACAGTTTGACACACACTTGTCTTGTTCAGAAACTACCGTTGTTTAGCCGCCAGGACAATTACTCTTTAGTTTAAATTTATAAATATTTACCTTTGTCGAGTGATAAGGCGCCCGCCTTAGGAGCGGGAGGTCGAAGGTTTGAATCCTGGTAGGGATCCGTTCTGATATGACCGGTTGGTGAGCCGCCAGCTAGGCTAGTTAAATAATGCTTACCGTGCGCCAGGCATGAATGATATGAATCGGGAAGAAAATGTGCTCCGAAATTAGGTGCATCATATGTCAGAAATGGCTGGCCCTTTAAGTAGGGTGACACAATAATAACACTTTATTTTAATGATACGTCGCCGACACTTTTATATTAACTTATTCTTAGTGTCTTTGGGGAAGTATAAGTTGTATGCAGATTGTTGCATCGGTCTAAGATGTGAAAGATCATAGACTGACATCTCAACAAAATCAGCATAATTATTGTTACCCTGATTCTAGAATATATATTTTAACTAGATACATTCTAAGAAACAAAATCAAAATAACTCACAAAAGATGTACGGATCGTTCAATATTGAAAAAACGTGGTTTACATCAAACTTTGTATGTTAATGTTTCACGCACCGATAACTCTACTTAGTCTATATGTTCGTGGAAAGACGACCTCTAGTCGTATTACTGTTGTCTTAGCTATATACAAATGTTGATGAACCTGACTACGTCGAACTACTTCATCTAGTGGTATATGGCTTTCGTGAATGGATATTTTCAATATGCTAACTTTCGATTTCAATGCTCACGTTCATTCACTTTTAACCTTCAAGAGATTCGCAAAATAAATCATGTAACGTATTAAGATTGTTCCTTTTCACAACTCCTTTATTGTCTATTCGTAATGTTTAGCGGTCCCAATGTCTCTCAGAATGGGTTCCATCTGTATTAGTGAAGTCGTATATTTTCACTACAGAGGCATATGGTAACTTCGGAATATATTCCGTTCATATCTTACCGAAGCGTGATCATAATCGACAACCGATACCAAGTACTCCGCTCATAATGACGTTAGGCCTTATCGCTGTGGAGAAATTATTCAAATTTGTCGAAGAGAGCTCGCGTTCACAAGAATTGTTGACGCCAGGGAAATGCTTTGACCTATAAATGAATTCTTCTCTGCATCTTGTATAAGTTGGGAGTCTGTTGTAATTTATATCACTCGTCGACACCGGAAAATGTAATTCGATGGACATTTCTCTTTACTGTATAAAGATATATAGTCCTTCCTCGGTTATTTATGTCGATCAAGCAGAACTGCCGGTTTATGTAAATGTCATTTGTGATTAAAAGACGATGGAGACTTTTATAGAAACATCACTTATGTACAACTACGGTTGGTATATTTTACTTTGACTGTTCAAGACCAATTACCATAAGCCAAAATGTGACAAGATATTCCTACAAATGGGCGTGTTCTGAAACACCACTAGGTCTGTCTTTGTCAATCAATGACAACAGGTTTACAAAATTTCTAATTGTTAAGTACTCACACTATTCAATGGTCATAAAATCAACCAATTTGTAATAGTCATAGATCGCACGACAAATGATCAGACTAATAAAAGGTCGAATGACAACATTATCACATTTATTAATGGTCGCATGGGTACATTATCACACTAATCGAAGATCGAATGGGTACATTATCACACTAATCGAAGATCGAATAACAACATTATTATACTAATCGAAGATCAAATGACAACATTATCACACTAATCAAAGATCGAATGTCAACATTATCACACTAATCGAAGATCGAATGACAACATAATCACACTAATCGAAGATCGAATGTGTACATGATGACACTTATCGAAGATCGAATGTGTACATTATGACACTAATCGAAGATCGAATGATAACATTATGACACTAATCGAAGATCGAATGATAACATTATGACACTAATCGAAGATCGAATGACAACATTATGACACTAATCGAAGATCGAATGACAACATTATTACACTTATCGAAGGTCGTTTGACAATATTATCACACAACTTAATGGTCATAGGTAACATAAAATATTAAAACTGTAATAAAACGTCGTTTCACAAAATTCGTATCAGGATAACATTATCACACTAATCGCAATTTGAATAATATAAAATGTCACCCTAGCCATACTATCACACTTATGAGGAATATTATTACAATTTCCGTGCTAGAATGTCACCTTATACGAGGAATATTATTACAATTTCCGTGCTAGAATGTCACTATATCCAAGACATATGTTTTAGTGACGACACATATGGCGAGTTTCTCAGATCACATAATTTCGTGACTTAAGGAGATGATTTGGAACTACCTTGAACATTTATTATCTGAGAAATATAAATACAGTATGGCTGTGCATGATGGATCTATATAGACTCTGTTATATACTGATTGGTTGTCAAATGGCGTCGATTGCTGTTTTTCAACAGTTTGCATTTTACTGCGAGGTGATTTTTTAACTGACAGCCGTAACTTGAACTTAACTGGTATCATTCCACTACCATGCAACCTCTCCAGAGCGACACCACCTTCATCAACCAATCAACAACGACAAAATTGTGCGTCACATAAAGGATGTTGCTCTGCAAAGGTTCGGCTTTTATCCATCGAGAGTCTGGAGCAGAATCCAATACAACAGCATCTCTATTCAACAGTGAGTTTCTGTAGCTTGGAACTAAACCTCTCGATACACACGAAGGAAAATTATATTGCTTTTTAATTGCATCAAAACTCACAGATATAGAAACATGGCTCCAGGAGCTGTCAGGCATGTAGAGCATATTGTATTAGCTATTTAGTAAATCATGTCTTTGTTACTCGCCTGTTGATAGTCGGCTAAACCAAAGGTTTAAAACGGGAAACTCTGTCCTCCGGGACTTGGTTTGAAAGATTAGTGTCTGTAAGAAATTGACTTTTGACAGGAAGGTAGTGATGACGTGTGCGTACAATGGCTATTTCCTCCTGTGTAAGTTATCTACGAATAGACATGGACAATTTCCTCTGAATGTTACAGGGAATGATTGTTCGGTGAAATAATTATGAAGCGAAATAATGACGTGATTTTGTTTTTATTGTCATATACTATGTTAGAGTGAATATACGTTAAATAACCTTCAATAGACGTATTTTTTTATACAAGACAGTAATTATATGTGCAAGAGGTACAATACGTGTACTCGACATTGAACTGTGAACGGATGACGTCATGAGCACATATTTACGTCATAGTGACGTAGAAAGTGAATTAATGTGTTGTAAAAATGATGATAGTAATAAGGATAATAATAGCAATAATAATGATGATAAGAATAAAATATACTATTAAGTATAATTGTTTAAACTTATTTATTTTACATTGATTGTGAAACAAGTTCTTACAACTTATACTATTCACTCTCGATGACTGCTTCCTGGCTACCAACCAGTACTCGTGACTAATTTAGGGATTGTGAAGTCCGTGATCAAACTCCGCTCAACGCGGGACTCGAACTCACGACCATCCGATCAGGAGTCAGGCGCTCTACCCCTCGACCACTGCACCTCATATTTAATAATAGTACCATTAGTGATAATGATACTATTAACAATAATAATGATACTAATAATAAAAGCACACAAACTATTAAAAACAATAATACTTCTAAACGTAGAAATTACATGTATATGACAATGAAAGTAGAACTAATGATAATTATTATAAAAATGATTATAACTAGATAATTATATAAAATAATGATAGTTATGATAATGATAAATCATGATAATACGTTTACGAATGATAAAAGCAACAACAACAGACATTTTCATTATGTGTGCGTCAAAGTTATGTTTACTATGACCTCGCACAGAAGATAAAATATCTTAACAAACAGTAAAATAATTCATAGAAGTCCCCTGACAATACAAGAATACAAGAACTAATAGTATTTTATCGTTTCTTAGCCGAAGTTCATTTACTTGACGACCTTTTTATTTCCCTAGATAGATTCTCGACTGATGGTATACAAGTCAACACTACAATGCTATTATAAATCATTGTATTGTGTGGTCACACATTCTATTAGCCACGTGTATAGAGACTTAAAGACAGAGGAAAGCTTGTAAATTGGGATCTGTGAAATACGAAATACCGGTAGCATCATTATAGGGGCTCTGCTATGGGATTTACAACCTCTTCTGTAAGTGACGTCATTTCAAGAAAACGCAACTTGTGATGCCACTATTTGCAAGCAGGAAACAATATGATCACTTCGTTTTCATATTGCTAGCTGCGGCATATATTGCTTACTGACAGTACATGGTGATGTCACATGTGACGTTTTCTGAAAATGACGTCACTTAATGAAGACGTTGGAAATTGTACAGCGGCGCTTATATCACTGACAACATGATGTCATAGTTCACAATTTCACGATTTTACCAAAATAAACGTGAACAGATGAACCGTTCAGTCGGGTTGGTCATTATTTGATCGTTCACGTTTACACAAATTGGTGTGAAATAGTGTAATCGTTAACGGTGTAGTTCATATTTGTACGTGTTTAAGATATGAAATGATGGATAAAGAAATCACTAGCAATCGCTTCTACATAAAACTTCGTTAGTCCAACCTGTCTCGACGGTAGGGTATTAGGATATAGTTTGCGTGTGAAAATAACATTAGAGGCCGAAGCTGGCAAATAAAGTGGAACATCTACAGTACATATAGCGCCCGTCTCATGAGCAAACACATCGCCTCAACAAGTTCTTGTTTTCATCCGATAAGAATTTATCACAAATTCAACCTTTCAATGGCATTAGTTTCTCGAATTAGTCAAACGTTGACTCCCAAGAGATGTTGCTCTGAAGATAATGTACAGTGTCTTCGTTTCTGAGGAAGAAAGATCAGGTTGTTACAGGGAACACCATATACATGCGACAATGCCTCCCCACACAGACCCCCAGGGAAATAACAAGCTACAAACATTAAGGGCTGAGGAAGGTAAACATGTATAGGCAATGAGGTGCAAGGAAGGGTCTGGACAATCATCAAAACGACTATGGATAACTTAGTGGGGGTATTAAGGGAATACATGGAACAAGCCAAGAATGTCAGTAATCATATACCAAAAGGGGTAAAATAAGGACATGTACATCATATCAAGTCAAGGAACATGTACATCATATCAAGTCAAGGAACATGTACATCATATCAAGTCAAGGAACATGTACATCATATCAAGTCAAGGAACATGTACATCATATCAAGTCAAGGAACATGTACAGCATATCAAGTCAAGGAACATGTACATCATGTCAAGTCAAGGAACATGTACATCATAGCAAGTCAAGGAACATGTACATCATAACAAGTCAAGGAACATGTACATCATATCAAGTCAAGGAACATGTACATCATATCAAGTCAAGGAACATGTACATCATATCAAGTCAAGGAACATGTACAGCATATCAAGTCAAGGAACATGTACATCATGTCAAGTCAAGGAACATGTACATCATAGCAAGTCAAGGAACATGTACATCATATCAAGTCAAGGAACATGTACATCATGTCAAGTCAAGGAACATGTACATCATAGCAAGTCAAGGAACATGTACATCATAACAAGTCAAGGAACATGTACATCATATCAAGTCAAGGAACATGTACATCATGTCAAGTCAAGGAACATGTACATCATATCAAATCAAGGAACATGTACATCATATCAAGTCAAGGAACATGTACATCATATCAAGTCAAGGAACATGTACATCATGTCAAGTCAAGGAACTGCACATCATATCAAGTCAAGGAACAGGTACATCATATCAAGTCAAGGAACATGTACATCATATCAAGTCAATGAACTGCACATATGGAAAGGGGACCTTAACAAACGTCTAAACCATAAATAGAATTAATAACCACACAGTGATTTACAGCTTTGGAACTGTCAGTAAAGCTACTGGCAAGAACCACTATAGCTATGCGAAGAATGTGTATACAGTTTGCAAGTACATCACAAGATACAATGATCATAACTTTTTATTTCTAGAATTTAAACCTATTTAAGCTACAAAGCATAAAGTACCTCATTGTGTACTTAGTACATTAACATCACCCTAGAAGACGACAATGTCGCATGTTGCGTAATACAGAAATGTAACACTCGTTCTATTTACTTTCTTTTTTACAAAGCCAAAAATACATCGCACCGTTACAATCGTTGTTTTACTCATATATAATCGATATTGGAAACAAATTGTCTCGCTTGCGTAACAGAAAACCTGCGTAAGTTATATTGGTAAACATACCATATATTTTTTTCCTTGTAAGATAGCATGTTCTCAAAATTAGCCATTTTGCGTGAGTTAACTAGATATAAATTTTGAACAGACGCGGCTGAGAAAGCAATCTGCTTCTCAGAATTCAGTCGCCAACAGTTTGTTTTTACGTTTTCCCAAGATAGAAATTCCACTTTCGTGTCATATTACTATTTCTAATCCCCGGGGTGCATCAAAATATTAAATTGTATTTTCGCATGCTCCATAAAATGTTCTGGGATATACACTCAACTTTAAATGTTCACCAAGATAATTTGTGGTAACCAGGATATATAGCCATGAGATGACGGTGGGAATAAACGGTAGAAGGGCAAAACACCAGGCGTATTGATTGAGATGTCAGAAACATGAACAGAAATACAGACGACAAAACTTGATACTTTAATGGTAAGCTTTCAAATTGACGATTCATTTTCAAGTAAACTAGATTTTCGGCGCGGCCGTACTAAAACATGGCTTTGCTATTTGCATATAAGTGTTGTGTAAACCAATCAGATGTTACGTTAACCACTAAACCAAGTTCTATTCATCCGAAGAACTTTTGTAACCTTGAATCGGACTGGTAAACCTTTCGGTAAGGGGTACGTTACCTCACCGAAATCCACTGAATTTCGGTGAATGTACCGAAATCCTCTTTTGATCTGAAATGACCAGCAATCGTACTATCTTTGCACAACAAATCTTAACCTTCAATTGCGCCGACCAATATTTTGCAAGATATTTCTTGTTAAAACTAAATTTATTCTTCATAAATTTTGAAACAAGTTCTTTTACCCTATATGAGTTGTTCCATGACAAAACCTATATTAGTGACAACAATCCATTTTCGGGTTTGATTTTCCGACAGGTTTATTATTCTGCTTTTGTAATACCAAAATACGGACGTTCTTTTGTCTTTTTAAAGCTATTCAAATATTAAGAACAAAATGCAATTTAAGTGAGCTACAAAATAAAGTCACGTCAAAAACGCATTAATGTACACTAATTCTTAAAAATCTTCTGCTTTTTCGAATGGACACGAACAAATCAAATAACACGTATCAGTTGTTGCATGTTCATTTAAGGTAGAACACTCCTAATGGATTCCTGCTAAAACGAAAGTAACATCGGCCAGTATCGGTAATTTCCGTGACTATTTCGTTGAAGATCGGTCGTTTTCGAATATTTTCGGACATTACCGGAAACGACCGGGCAATACCGGATTGGACCGGCGGCCACCGGGACACGACCTGGGTCACACCGAACTAAACAGGGTCATCCGGCTTCTTAACCGGGGGGCACTCCGGGACAACTACGAGAAAGTGAGAACGGAATTGATTTTTCGGCAAAAATGTCCAGGATCATCCCGGTATACCGGCTATTTTTCACCGGGAGATACCGGGACCAGAACCGGGACAGTGAGAATGGGGCTTTAGATAGGTATCGTGATATGACGGTGCTAGCTTTGCTAAACAAAAAGGCGTACAGGCGGAACAATGTCGGCTGGTCAGGTGGGCGCTATTTTGTAGCTAGCGAAGCATTCAAACGTTTTAAAGACAGCTACCTTTTCTACCTTGGCTAACTTTTCTCGCTTACTTCCCCTATCACGCACATCAGTAAACTGCTCCTATATTACTATATGATTAAATATACGTATGTCTTCATTTCTTCATATGTCCGCTGTCTTCATCAATATTGGTACAGTTGACGGATGCTTTGTAAGCTTCATGGACCTTTTATTCGTAATCTAGTTAACCATTTCCTTCATACAGCAGAAGACAGTGTTTTCTTCCAAATATCTCTTTAATCTAATCTGGCTTTCTCCTCAATACTCATAGTTCCTAGATTGTTCTTGTTAAACGCCTCTTTTACAACTCTAGTTGTCCTTCCCTCCATAACTCTAGCTAACCTTCCCTCCATAATTCTAGCTAACCTTCCCTCCATAATTCTATCTAACCTTCCCTCCATAATTCTAGCTAACCTTCCCTCCATAATTCCAGCTAACCTTCCCTCCATAATTCTAGCTAACCTTCCCTCCATAATTCTAGCTAACCTTCCCTCCATAATTCCAGCTAACATTCCCTCCATAATTCCAGCTAACATTCCCTCCATAATTCCAGCTAACCTTCCCTCCATAATTCTAGCTAACCTTCCCTCCATAATTCTAGCTAAACTTCCCTCCATAATTCTACCTAACCTTCCCTCCATAATTCTAGCTAACCTTCCCTCCATAATTCCAGCTAACCTTCCCTCCATAATTCTAGCTAACCTTCCCTCCATAATTCTATCTAACCTTCCCTCCATAATTCTAGCTAACCTTCCCTCCATAATTCCAGCTAACCTTCCCTCCATAATTCTAGCTAACCTTCCCTCCATAATTCTAGCTAACCTTCCCTCCATAATTCCAGCTAACATTCCCTCCATAATTCCAGCTAACATTCCCTCCATAATTCCAGCTAACCTTCCCTCCATAATTCTAGCTAACCTTCCCTCCATAATTCTAGCTAAACTTCCCTCCATAATTCTACCTAACCTTCCCTCCATAATTCTAGCTAACCTTCCCTCCATAATTCCAGCTAACCTTCCCTCCATAATTCTAGCTAACCTTCCCTCCATAATTCCAGCTAACCTTCCCTCCATAATTCTAGCTAACCTTCCCTCCATAATTCTAGCTAACCTTCCCTCCATAATTCCAGCTAACATTCCCTCCATAATTCCAGCTAACATTCCCTCCATAATTCCAGCTAACCTTCCCTCCATAATTCTAGCTAACCTTCCCTCCATAATTCTAGCTAAATTTCCCTCCATAATTCTACCTAACCTTCCCTCCATAATTCTAGCTAACCTTCCCTCCATAATTCCAGCTAACCTTCCCTCCATAATTCTAGCTAACCTTCCCTCCATAATTCTAGCTAAACTTCCCTCCATAAATCTAGCTGACCTTCCCTCCATAATTCCAGCTAACCTTTTCTCCGTAATTCTAACTAACATTCCCTCCATAATTCCAGCTAACATTCCCTCCATAATTCCAGCTAACCTTTTCTCCATAATTCTAGCTAACCTTCCCTCCATAATTCCAGCTAACATTCCCTCCATAATTCCAGCTAACCTTTTCTCCATAATTCTAGCTAACCTTCCCTCCATACCTCTTGTTGACCTCACCACAACAACTCTTGTTGACCTCACCACAACAACTCTTGTTGACCTATCCTCCATACCTCTTGTTGACCTCACCACAACAACTCTTGTTGACCTATCCTCCATACCTCTAGTTGACCTCACCACAACAACTCTTGTTGACCTATCCTCCATACCTCTTGTTGACCTCACCACAACTCTTGTTGACCTCACCACAACAACTCTTGTTGACCTATCCTCCATACCTCTTGTTGACCTCACCACAACAACTCTTGTTGACCTATCCTCCATACCTCTTGTTGACCTCACCACAACAACTCTAGTTGACCTATCCTCCATAACTCTAATTGACCGTTTTCTCCATAATATTGCGCCATGTTCTCAATTTCTCTGGTCGAGTGCTCCAAGCATTTCGTAGTTTTGCAAGAATATTCTTCAATGATATTTAAGTATTATATTACATTTATTTTATAATCGCAGTTCTACTATCCCATACGATCAGAAGCCTATTTAATACACACATATTTGATTGATGTAGTGGTTCCCAGGTTGTTGTGTTATTCCTGGCAACCAGTAAAATTGTTGCCTGTCTAACAACTCGTACAATTGACAGATTGGGTGTCTGCAACGTGTTGCGCTGTGTTCAGTATTTTATGAGTCGCCAGAAATAGTTTTAAAGATAGATTGATTTCGGGGCAAAATATTACACACAATCAAACAAATTGCATATTAATGTCGAAATGATGTATGTAGACATTTAAGCGTAATATGGATGACTGTATCAATACTAAGGATAGGGCAAAAATACAGCAAGGATACGTGTCCCTTTCCCCACTGTGGCCCCAGAAATTGATCACATGGCATCGGAAAACGGTTAAAACGTTATTGGTACTGATGACTTAAAGCGGCATGACAATTTTCTCTTCTCAAAAGGGGATTAGCGTTCTTCTAATCCGAAAGTAGCCGATTTTAGTAATAGAAATGAAAGCAAGGATTTTGACAAATTTGAGAGGATTTTTGGAGAGGTTATCTATATTTATCATAATCAGACAACTAGAGTGTCAATAAACTTTAGGTCTAGAGTTCTTGAGTGACAGTAAATATTCGTCGAAGAAAATCTTGCTAATGCCTAAAAAAATATGTTTCTTTCAGGTTTCATGCCCAAAAAAATAGGATAGGTTTGTCGGAAAAAGGTTATACGATTTTGGAGATTTTTTTTATTTTCGAACGAAGCAAATTAAACTTAGATTTAAATGAATGTATTTTAAAGACAAATCCCCTTTCCATTTGACATGATCATTGTTTAATCAAGGTGAATATAATGCTCTATAGCTGAAATACTCGTAAAGCGTCTAATAACTGGGCAGAAATATGAACCTAAAGAAAAATTCGCACAAAGAAATTTTACCCCAAAAAAAGGAATTTTACCAAGAAAAAAATATTAACACGTAAAAAAATGTTCTAGGGTCGGAGCATAAAATAGGGAAGGTAGGGAAACCCGAAACAAACATTTGTTAACGCCTTATTGCAAACTATATGAAATTCTGCGAAAAAGATGTTTTCATCGGCAGTAATGTCGATCCAAACAAAGTAGTTAAAACATGTTTACGTAAAATAATTACATAATATTGCCGCTTTAAATAGTACAATAATAACATTAACACAAATCCCTACTAATCACTAAGTTGTAAAAATGCAATGTTAGTCATTATAAAATAGCTATAACATCTTACATTTGCGTTATAACACAATGTGTCCATGCACTTTATGGCTGTCCCTGATATAAATCTAGGAAAACAATGCTGAGAACTAACTTAGAGCCATAAGCTATTGAAATACTCCATTATTGATATACGAGGCAAGTATGTGTGTGTTCCAGATCTTTTCTAATTTTACTACATAATCTAATATTCTATGGCTATGTCTGAGACGGTAGCACAACTATATATACATTTCATGGCTACCTAATTATGTAACATAGTAGTTATATACTAGACAATTATAGCGGAACAATTCCATATATATAAGTGCCGTTTTAATTAAAGAAACGCTAGACTGGATTCGTTTATTCTAGAATAATTCGCAATGTTTAATATTAAATGATTGCAATAGCGTAGTACAACTGTTATAATATATGTATCTGTCCCTGGTTACGACTTAACAAAGTTTTTACGAATGCTAACACCGCCTTTGCTTTGCCCCCACTCTCAGCATCAGTATCAGAGTAGTACTGTACTATGACTGGCTGTCCGGGGGTAAAGAAGTCAAGCTAACCCCTGGTCATCTGACATCGATTTCATATTACCCCCGGGGCAACGTAAACTTTATTTCATAGTATCACCGGGGGTAGCCTGAATCCGATTTCATATAATCCCCGCTCAGTTTAGATTACCTTTGCTCTTACTGAGCTAACGTGATAATTTTCTTACATTTGAAATCACGGTAAGATAATTGAATAAAAAACATGAATCTTGCAAAATAGAAGTCAGTCTCAAACTGCAAAAAACAACAATAATAGAATGATAATTACACTACTAGTATGGTTGTTGGTGTTACCTTTGCCGTTACTGCTCCTGATGTTGTTTTATTGATGTTGTTTTATTGATGTTGTGTTATTGATGTTGTTTTATTGATGTTGTTTTATTGATGTTGTTTTATTGATGTTGTGTTATTGATGTTGTGTTATTGATGTTGTTTTATTGATGTTGTTTTATTGATGTTGTTTTATTGTTGTTGTTCTATTGATGTTGTTTTATTGATGTTGTTCTATTGATGTTATTTTATTGATGTTGTTTTATTGATGTTGTTTTATTGATGTTGTTTTATTGATGTTGTTCTATTGATGTTATTTTATTGATGTTGTTCTATTGATGTTATTTTATTGATGTTGTTTTATTGATGTTGTTTTATTGATGTTGTTTTATTGATGTTGTTTTATTGATGTTGTTTTATTGATGTTGTTTTATTGTTGTTGTTCTATTGTTGTTGTTCTATTGTTGTTTTATTGATGTTGTTTTATTGATGTTGTTCTATTGATGTTGTTCTATTGATGTTATTTTATTGATGTTGTTTTATTGATGTTGTTTTATTGATGTTGTTTTATTGTTGTTGTTCTATTGTTGTTGTTATATTATTGTTGTTTTATTGATGTTATTTTATTGATGTTGTTTTATTGATGTTGTTTTATTGATGTTGTTTTATTGTTGTTGTTCTATTGTTGTTGTTCTATTGTTGTTGTTTTATTGATGTTGTTTTATTGATGTTGTTTTATTGTTGTTGTTCTATTGTTGTTGTTTTATTGTTGTTGTTTTATTGATGTTGTTTTATTGTTTTTGTTTTATTGATGTTGTTTTATTGTTGTTGTTTTGATGATTAAAATGATTAATTACATCATCTGCTGTTGTTGAAAAGGTAAATAGATAATCATAAATACGGGAATGAACGAAGTAATCTGAAATCAAAGGGTGGAGCTTGAAATCGCTTT
Organism: Mactromeris polynyma; assembly: GCA_032209605.1. Taxonomy (NCBI): domain Eukaryota; kingdom Metazoa; phylum Mollusca; class Bivalvia; order Venerida; family Mactridae; genus Mactromeris; species Mactromeris polynyma. The sequence continues at coordinate 6,646,930 of JASFXZ010000013.1, forward strand.
ACCAATGTCGGGTTAATGTGTCATCACAACTAGTTAACAAAAACAACATAATGTCGTTATGTTTAACATAATTACTGGGTATTGCATACCAGTGTGGTGTGTTAACCAATCAAACATTACGTTAACGTCTAAACCAACTTCTCTTCAACCGAACAACGTTTGTAACATTGACGCGGATTCGTTAAGCATTCGATAAGGGGTACGTTTCCTTACCGAAATCCACTGAATTTCTGTAAATTTTCCGAAATTCATTTTCCATTACTGAAATCCACTTCTAATACAATGTATAATACTATATATTGCTAATTTCTTGTTATAATATTAAATATTATGTTGATTTAAATGTAAATACGAAAAGTTGTAAAAACATTTTGTATATTAAGAAAAATATGTACAAATACGTTTCCAGTGGATGTCGGTCACGTAACGTAGCGTTCGATAAGGCCTATACATGTATACGTGTTTACCAAACTTAAAAACATTTACTTGTTTATTGTTAAGTATTTTGTCTTCCGAAGCAAAGCAATGCATACTTATTATTGCAATGGTGTTATCTTTACAAAATAAAAACATTTGATCTCGAAAGATGCGTTATTCTTAACAATTTTGTATGGAAACATTGTTTGCCATAACAACTGCGTCTGAAATAAGACATATAGCATATTTCAAGATTTATCTAGTGAGTAGTGTTGTTAGTCAACCTCTTGGGAAATTGCCCGGCGTTAACATGAAGATGATTCTAGGTTTTATGTACCAGTAACGAACATTTGTATTGTTTTAATCAGATAAATCGAAGTATATTAACGTGAATGTGTGATTTTACGACTGATACAATAAGTAGGCCTACTGGTGAACTTTATTGAAACAGACTTAACTATGACTTATCTCACTATGGAGTTAATTTTATCCAATCTCCTACGATGCCATCTCCCCAAACATGTATCGGAGTTACTATAGTGTTGCATAATCGAGTGACCAGCAATCGTTTTTGCGTTGCACAACAAATCTTAACCTTCAGATTGCAACTCATTTGCTTGCTTCAGATTGCGCCGACCATCTTTTTCCAAGATATTTCTTGTTCAAAATGTACAGCAATAAATCATTGTACGAGAGGTATATGTTATATAAATCTATGATATAAGAAATGATATACTACATTCAATATATATAACATTGCCCACAGAAAACATGATTCTCGCACAGACTCTATGACGTGACCATTGTATGTAAACGAACAAAACATCTTTTACATATGTTTCCTTTGCCCAGTAAACAAAATGAATTGGTAAGCTTTCATACAATACGGCTCATGATCGCACTACGTGGTTAACTGAAATTAACAATGAACATTTCGTCATATAGATTCTCTTTAAGTGAACCTTGCACACCGTAACATTTCGGCCTCTTATAATTGACTTTTTTACTTGTTCCGTGATGTATCCCATCCATTAAACCTTTTCCCCTTGTTGTCCGCCTCAAGTCTTCTTAGTTGTTTTGATGATCGGCCAGACCATTCCTTGCACTCCTATTCCCATACATGCAGTGGGCGAGACCATTCCTTGCACTCCTATTCCCATACATGCAGTGGGCCAGACCATTCCTTGCACTCCTATTCCCATACATGCAGTGGGCCAGACCATTCCTTGCACTCCTTTTCCCATACATGCAGTGGGCCAGACCATTCATTGCCCTCCTATTCCCATACATGCAGTTGGCCAGACCATTCCTTGCACTCCTATTCCCATACATGCAGTGGGCCAGACCATTCATTGCTCTCCTATTCCCATACATGCAGTGGGCCAGACCATTCCTTGCACTCCTATTCCCATACATGCAGTGGGCCAGACCATTCCTTGCACTCCTATTCCCATACATGCAGTGGGCCAGACCATTCATTGCCCTCCTATTCCCATACATGCAGTGGGCCAGACCATTCCTTGCACTCCTATTCCCATACATGCAGTGGGCCAGACCATTCATTGCCCTCCTATTCCCATACATGCAGTGGGCCAGACCATTCCTTGCACTCCTATTCCCATACATGCAGTGGGCCAGACCATTCCTTGAACTCCTATTCCCATACATGCACCACCATTTGCATCTTCTCAGTGCCTAATGTTTTGTAGATTGTTGTTTTCCCTGGGGTCTGTGTGGGAAGGCATTGTCTTGGGTATGTAGCGTTCCCTGTAACCACTTTATATCTTTCTTTATTTACTCATACAAATGTTTTTTTCACAATCATTATCATAAATATCACGCTATTGTTGAGAGGAATTGAACACTGACCATTCCAAAGCCTTGCATGTACTCAAATGTATCATGTCCATGTTGCCTTTTTTTGTTCACATGTATGAATTTAAAAAATCAGAGGACTGAAGTTCCCGAGAGTCGCTTCAACGGAGGCACGTTTTTCATATTATCGTATTATAAATTAGTACTTGACTACTCGGGTAACTCGTTCGCAAAAAATGACACAAATATTCCAGGAAAGCCGTTTATATCAAGGTATCCCTGACAGATCAGTCACTATACTTATCAAATCTATAATAAAATCAGAGGACTTTACTTGTACTATTTTCATGAGACGATTAATATGGCGGTACTTCGAGTACCTGTAGCAACTTATTCTCTCTCTCTGACTGACTTTATGCTTTGGGGTGGCTGTGGTGTTCCGTAAATACCAATTCCTGCTCGGTTTCAATCATTTTAAGATAAATCCTTTAATTTTCTTGACATTCCAAGTTGACGTGAGCGCCTGGCACTGTGTCATAAAATACAAATTTGCTGCTATAGAATTGAACATTGATAGAATAATCTACTACTGATTATTCATGTTATCTTATTACACGAGACACATATCGACAGGCTTCTAAATATGGCTCACTAATGCAGTATAATTAACTAATGGTTTGTCTAGAAAGATAATACAAGAGACGTTATATTGGTTGGATTATAACCAAGTTTTAGACAAATATGGCCTGTTGAGTAAATACTCGCAGTTATCTAACCGACATTTCTAGCAAGAAAATATTACCCAAGTGTGTAATCCAGTTTGACTTGTTTTATTTTGTGGATTGCTATTTAGTTGTATAATGATATTCACTAGATGGATATATATTTGAGCACTTTATTTGGGAAATGTTCCAGAAAATGTGAAATATTTGTTATTACATCATTTTGTGATGCGTGAAAAGATGTATTAAATGTTATTGGATATAGGCCTATACATTGTAGTTGGTTCAGATTTTTTTAAATGCCAAAGTTTCACGAAAATTGCTGCACCAAAGTCTAGCGAATAATTGTATATATACATATCTGATTGTCATGTTGAAAATGTCTTTTCCACTTTACCGGATATAAGTTGAAATTCAAAACAGTAAACATACACCTAAAAATAGTGTTCTCAATGTTCAGGTGGCCTTATTATTGGGGTGGTATTTAAGTGAAGTTTTACTGTATTTCAAAAAGACAGACTAGAAACTAAATGAGCGTTTCCATGACAAATGAGTGACACTGATTATGACGTTCCAAATAAATGTTATCGCGCTTTCTCGGAAATCGCTAATTGTGATTTATAGAGTGTAAATGAACGTGGAAATAATTATATGTTTTTAATTGTTTCAAATGATATTTTCCATTCGAAAACAGAAGATTCTCTAAGAATTAATGCGCATTCTAGTAAAGCTCTTCCTACGTGACGTCATCATTGTGTAGTTTACTTTTGCATTTTGGTCTTAAATTTGGAATCACAACAAAAAGAAAAGTAGACGTCCGATTGTAAGATTTTTGGTATTAAATGAAAGTTGAAACATATATCTGTTAGAAAATGCAAAAACGTGAAATGCATTTTTTTGGCCTCTACTCTAGATCAAATATTTTAAAATGTTCATGCCATTTTATCTCGTAATGGCTGTATTGTTTGTTAGTTTCATCGGGTTTAACGCCGTTTCTCAACGATAGTTATATACGGCGGCCGGTTCACCTAACCAGTTTTTCCTGGACTGAAATCTAACCAGTACTAACTTACCCTTCCACAAGGAGCCGGCAACTTCTCCACATGTGGAGGAAAATCGACATTTTTGTCAAATTTTCATGGAAGGGTATGACCTGCCGCGACCGGGAATCGAACCCAGATCGCCGGGTTACAAGTCCAGCGCACTAAACAATGGACCAGGGCCGCGGCTCCGTAATGGCTGTAAGTGGGAATAAAACCACACTAAATCAAAGAACAGCGTCACGCAACAACCGGAGAAGGTTAAAAGAGGCGAATATTCTTGGAACTGTTGACGCTGGAGGGTTGACCTTGTCAAACAGAACAGAACAGAAAAGGTCAATGTGTTTGTTTCTTTGGGTTTTACTTGTTGACCTCTTACAATCTCCTACGCAGTGATCTCCCCTAATAGTTATCGGAGATCTCTGCCATCACAAACTTTACGTTACGTTAATTTTAGCTGACAATTTTATATCTATATATCTTAATTTCAAACATATAACATGTTTGGTGGTATGAAAAGTTAAAAAAAAAATACTTAAAAAATATTTAAAAATAACCAACCATCATCACGTGAGTTTCTTCCTCGGATCCGCCATTTTGTCCAAACAACCATCATCACGTGACTTTAGTGATGGCAGTGGTTATTGCTGTACTGCAAGGGAAGATAACCGCTGCGTTGAGTTTGGGCCTCTTATACACGTGTCTATCGTGGCACAGATCAAATGTGCACCTAAATAACGACACTTATATTACGGCACCACAGCCAAACTTACATAATAAAACGTTGCGCAATTTTGTTAATGGGTCATGACTCTGTCTCGTCTGATACAAAACGACATGTGATCTGTACTAATGGCAGACGCTTTATGAGCTTCACGCTAACGTTGCCATGGCAACCTGAAGTCGTTATGGGTGACACACGTCAAAAATCTTGTTACCATGACAATTCTTGTAGTTAGCAACCAAGCTTCATACACGACAAGTATTAAAATAACTGATTGCTACATCTTGGAACATATCAGCCAAACTAACTGGTCGAACAATTTAATTGAGAATAGAAATATTGTGCTGTACTCTGTCCCACCACGATATGGTGATTCCCTGTACAAGTACAGTAAACCCTCACCTAAAGACCACCTCGATGATAAGAACACAATTTCCAAGTCCATTTTCACTGTTTTGTTCTTTATTCATCTCACCCTCAATAGTAAGACCACCTCGATAGGAAAACAAGTTTTCGAGGGTCCCAAGGGTGGTCTTATTATTGAGGTTTTACTGTATAGTATTTTTAGGACAAATGTTGGAAGAAATATTCTCAAAAATGCCACAATTTTTTTTTTAAATCACTTAACAATATTCGGTTTGTTTACATATTGTTATATTCCATGAAAAGACGACGACTACTTTTATTACTGTCGTTTTATTTGTTTACAAATGTTGATGAACCTGACAAAGTCAAACTACTCCATCCATTGATATTTCTTTTAAGAACGATATTTTAAATTTCTTAATATTCGATTTCAATGCTCAAGTTCATATAATACAGGTTTATACACTTTAACTCATGATTCAATTAACCAGTAAACTTTGTACAGAGGATATATCATAAAGTGACGTAGAGGACGATGTCACTATTATATGCCTTCGCTTTTGAAACAAATAATTAATCTTTCACGAATATCTTTCATACTCCGAGTTTTGTGTAGACTCGATCAAACTTTGTAATACAACTTTTATTAATATAACGTCGAACCTCCCTCTATCCAAATACATGTACATCTATTTGATATCATCCGAAATAAGCCGCGATGTATCATCTCTGATAATAAAATACGAACCGATGAATTCGAATGAACGATGTCCAACTGTTATACTATTATAGTATTCAATCGCCTATATACAATACAGTACAGTACAGTACATTTTATTTTGGCATTAAACATTTTACAAAGTTTTTCGCCACATATATACTCGGTGAGAGAGAAATAGTCATCAGAGCATAGTGAAGATTTAAAAATGAAATATGATGGTAGTTACAAAAAGTCAGACAAATATTTAACACAAATAGTAATAGAAGCACAGTGTAATTTTCTCAGATTTGTAGAAGTTCTTTTCGACATAGCGAAGTATGTAGATATATTTTGCCAAGGGAATTTGGAGGTGTTTTTATTTTGAAATTAAGTAATGTTTTGAGGAACACGAAAATTCGGTCAATGGCGCTACCGGAATATTATATTTTTTTGTAAGCATTGGCCAATGGCAAAAATATCGGCTGAAATATTTTTGTCCTAAGTCTCTGTAAAAAGGACAAATATATATGACTCCTTAAAATGTTATAAATCACAAATACATGCGGGGAGATAGTTTCTATATAAATTCGGATGACATTATAAAGTTTAAGCACACGTGAGCCAAGTACTATATAAACCAAACTCGATAAATTGACCTTTCAACAAATTGGTCATTTTTTTACAGCTGCGATTTCTTTATATGTATGAAGCATCCAACCTGTATATATCGTGCGGTTTTCTTTAATGTATTCGAGGTTTGATGTCAAGGTCCCTCGTTTTATTCCGTAAGCAAAATATAAACAATTCATGAATATTTATGTGAAATTTATACACATTTCATGTTCCTAAGAAAGTCAATATGAACTTGTTTGAAACTTTGTCTACGTAGGAATGTCTATGTGAATCTTGTACAGTCTATGTCTTCTTAAGAATGACTATATCACCTTTACACAGAAGTTGTTTTCAGTGAGAAAGTCCGTCATGTTTCATTGTCAAAGCGTCTAGAAGTCGTAAAATCATTGTAAATTAGATAAAATGACACCAATTTCTCAGTCCGTATTATTTGATAAAGAATGCAATAATTCTATTTCAGAATCATAATCCAATGAACGCTGACTGGATAGTGACAAGTGAACGCACATCGGCATCAAATGTTGGTCTAGCAGTTATTGTAATCTGACCTGACATTGTTATATTACTCACAGAACACTGCTCACTGAATATTACTCCCTGACCTGACATTGTTATATTACTCACAGAACACTGCTCACTGAATATTACTCCCTGACCTGACATTGTCATATTACTCACAGAACAGTGCTCACTGAATATTACTCCCTGACCTGTCATTGTTATATTACTCACAGAACAGTGCTCACTGAATTTCACTCCCTGACCTGTCATTGTTATATTACTCACAGAACAGTGCTCGCTGAATTTCACTCCCTGACCTGTCATTGTTATATTACTCACAGAACACTGCTCACTGAATATTACTCCCTGACCTGTCATTGTTATATTACTCACAGAACAGTGCTCACTGAATTTCACTCCCTGACCTGTCATTGTTATATTACTCACAGAACAGTGCTCGCTGAATTTCACTCCCTGACCTGTCATTGTTATATTACTCACAGAACAGTGCTCACTGAATTTCACTCCCTGACCTGACATTGTCATATTACTCACAGAACAGTGCTCACTGAATTTCACTCCCTGACATTGTCATATTACTCACAGAACACTGCTCACTGAATTTCACTCCCTGACCTGACATTGTTATATTACTCACAGAACACTGCTCACTGAATTTCACTCCCTAACCTGACATTGTTATATTACTCACTGAACACTGCTCACTGAATTTCACTCCCTGACCTGACATTGTCATATTACTCACAGAACAGTGCTCGCTGAATTTCACTCCCTGACCTGACATTGTCATATTACTCACAGAACACTGCTCGCTGAATTTCACTCCCTGACCTGACATTGTCATATTACTCACAGAACAGTGCTCACTGAATATTACTCCCTGACCTGACATTGTTATATTACTCACAGAATAGTGCTCACTGAATTTCACTCCCTGACCTGTCATTGTTATATTACTCACAGAACACTGCTCACTGAATTTCACTCCCTGACCTGACATTGTCATATTACTCACAGAATAGTGCTCACTGAATATTACTCCCTGACCTGACATTGTCATATTACTCACAGAACAGTGCTCGCTGAATTTCACTCCCTGACCTGACATTGTCATATTACTCACAGAACACTGCTCGCTGAATTTCACTCCCTGACCTGACATTGTTATATTACTCACAGAACACTGCTCACTGAATTTCACTCCCTGACCTGACATTGTTATATTACTCACAGAACACTGCTCACTGAATTTCACTCCCTGACCTGACATTGTTATATTACTCACAGAACACTGCTCACTGAATTTCACTCCCTGACCTTACATTGTCATATTACTCACTGAACACTGCTCACTGAATATTACTTCCTGACCTGACATTGTCATATCACTCACTGAACACTGCTCAGTGAATATTACTCCCTGACCTGACATTGTCATATTACTCACTGAACACTGCTCACTGAATATTACTCCCTGATCTGACATTGTCATATTACTCACAGAACACTGCTCACTGAATATTACTCCCTGACCTGACATTGTCATATTACTCACAGAACACTGCTCACTGAATATTACTTCCTGACCTGACATTGTCATATTACTCACTGAACACTGCTCACTGAATATTACTCCCTGATCTGACATTGTCATATTACTCACTGAACACTGCTCACTGAATATTACTCCCTGACCTGACATTGTCATATTACTCACAGAACACTGCTCACTGAATATTACTTCCTGACCTGACATTGTCATATTACTCACTGAACACTGCTCACTGAATATTACTCCCTGATCTGACATTGTCATATTACTCACTGAACACTGCTCACTGAATATTACTCCCTGATCTGACATTGGGGTTCGAAAGCGTTTATTTACAAACTTCGCTATTTTATATTAGTATACTAATCTGCGCTTCAATAACAAATATCAATATCAAGCGATTTACTGAGAAACTAATTAAATGATTCGCCATCTAATGTGCGTCAAGTTTAATCAATGTAAATAACTTCCAGAGAGAGATAATTAAATCGCTATGTGAAAGGCTTTTATGACTTCATTTCATTACGACATGAATAATATTTGCATAAAATCGACAATGCATCATATCTGTATGAGACCATAGGGACATTTTAGGCTGCTTCATCGGTATAAATTAAATATAATGAAACAATTTAATTACAAAGAGGAATCGCAGGCAATGCGTCGTATAATAACTCTATAGAGGGAACACAAGTCGAAGCAGAGGTAGTGTACGTGGGGCTTTTGGAGTACGTTGCAGCCGCTTAAAAGCAACACGGAAAAACTATTGGCTGTTGTTGAGAGGTCAATTTAACCCTAAATTTATACCACAGTAAATACCATTCCTCGAGCAAGGCTGCACTGTATATCAAAATGAACTCAATGCACACGCATTGCTCGTTCAATGAACACTACTCACTGAACACTTCTCACTGAATACTATTCACTGAACTCTACTCACTGAACACTACTCACTGAACACTTCTCACAGAACACTACTCATTAAATACTACTTATTGAACACTACTCACATAACACTACTTACTGAACACTAATCAGTACTCACAGAACACTACTCACTGAACACTTCTCATTGAATACTACTCATTGAACACTAATCAGTACTCACAGAACACTACTCACAGAACACTACTCATTGAATACTTCTCATTGAACACTACTCACTGAACACTACTCACAGAACACTACTCACAGAACACTACTCATTGAACACTACTCACAGAACACTACTCACTGAACACTACTCACAGAACACTTCTCACAGAACACTACTCACAGAACACTACTCACTGAACACTACTCACAGAACACTACTCACAGAACACTACTCACAGAACACTACTCACTGAACACTACTCACAGAACACTACTCATTGAACACTACTCACAGAACACTACTCACAGAACACTACTCATTGAACACTACTCACAGAACACTACTCACTGAACACTACTCACAGAACACTACTCACAGAACACTACTCACAGAACACTACTCACAGAACACTACTCACTGAACACTACTCATTGAACACTACTCACAGAACACTACTTACTGAACACAACTCAGTACTCACTGAACGCTGTTAAATGAACACTTCTCACTGTATCCCCCTTTCCTAAATCAGGGTACTCAGAATAATCAGAATAATGCGTATTATTAAAACAGTCCTGCTAAAGCCCTGCTTAAGTTGGTAGAGGAAATCTGTGCGAAATATTGGTCAAGCATATCCCCGGTAGGGAATAAAATAGAAACGAGAAAAATTATTTTTAAAATATTTGTGGTGCACGTGAAATTTTACTCTGAATTTAAGAAATAAGGGCAGGGTTAGTGCCCTTTATTTACAAATGTATTGTCACGAACATTAATTATTCTAGTATGTTTGCATATGATATCATAAGAATATCAATGATGCAAAATCATTTACCTGTACAACTACTACTCCTGCCACGCTGTTTGTCTATTTGCAATGTCATTACTTCGGAGACATAGTCACTAAATTCTGAAGAACACAACCAAACATGTCCGATAATTGTTGGGAACATTTCTGCGCATGCGCGAGGTTGGACAATATTGATTCGGGATAATCGACATCCTCAGTAAAGACTTTATGACAAAAAATAACCATAACCGTTTGATAAAGAAATTAGATGAATAAATATAGGAACGTCTTGTACAAGTGAGACCAATTTGTTACTCGGAAACAAAGCGTAGTGCAGGATGTAAATTACATTACTTAGAAAGAAAGAATGAAACGACGTCTCTATTCATGGTATGGGAATGCAATTATGTCCGCAAATATAGGTCTAGTTCAATAATGACCTGTTATCAAACATACATTTATCTCATGACGGATGAAACGACCATATCGTATGTCAGTACTTATCGCTATTTTTAGAAGTCTATAGTGTATAAATTGTATGTTCATTAGTCTATAGTGTATATATTATATGTTCATTAGTCTATAGTGTATATATTATATCTTCATTAGTCTATAGTGTATATATTATATGTTCATTAGTCTATAGTGTATATATTATATGTTCATTAGTCTATAGTGTATATATTATATGTTCACTAGTCTATAGTGTATATATTATATGTTCATTAGTCTATAGTGTATATATTATATGTTCATTAGTCTATAGTGTACATATTATATGTTCATTAGTCTATAGTGTATATATTATATGTTCATTAGTCTATAGTGTATATATTATATGTTCATTAGTCTATAGTGTATATATTATATGTTCATTAGTCTATAGTGTATATATTATATGTTCATTAGTCTATAGTGTATATATTATATGTTCATTAGTCTATAGTGTATATATTATATGTTCATTAGTCTATAGTGTATATATTATATCTTCATTAGTCTACAGTGTATATATTATATGTTCATTAGTCTATAGTGTATATATTATATGTTCATTAGTCCATAGTGTATATATTATATGTTCATTAGTCTATAGTATCAATTAACGCCAACTATCAGTTGGACCTGTCATATTGTTTATTCCAAGGGGGCCGCTCTAAATGACGTACCGGATGGTGCAAAATAATGACACGTGCTGCAATACCGTCATTTTTTGTCTAATTATTTTTCTTTAAAAATTTAAAATGCGCGAATTTAAGCCCGCGCGAAACTTTCTTTTATGCCGTTTGCAAGAAATTTGACCCCAGCGAATTTAAGTGATACCACAGTATATATTATCTACTTTCAGTGATCTACAATGTACATTCTATGAAATATCGAAGTGTATGGTGTTCGCAATATTAAATATATACGCGCAGCAGTCTACGTATTGTATAATATTTACGCGAAGCAGTCTACGTTGTGTAGTCTATAGGATACGTATTGTTTAATATTTACGCGCAGCAGTCTACGTTGTGTAGTCTATAGGATACGTATTGTATAATATATACGCGCAGTAGTCTACGTATTGTATAATATTTACGCGCAGTAGTCTACGTTGTGTAGTCTATAGGATACGTATTGTATAATATTTACGCGCAGTAGTCTACGTTGTGTAGTCTATAGGATACGTATTGTATAATATTTACGCGCAGTAGTCTACGTTGTGTAGTCTATAGGATACGTATTGTATAATATTTACGCGCAGTAGTCTACGTTGTGTAGTCTATAGGATACGTATTGTATAATATTTACGCGCAGTAGTCTACGTTGTGTAGTCTATAGGATACGTATTGTATAATATTTACGCGCAGTAGTCTACGTTGTGTAGTCTATAGGATACGTATTGTATAATATTTACGCGCAGTAGTCTACGTTGTGTAGTCTATAGGATACGTATTGTATAATATTTACGCGCAGTAGTCTACGTTGTGTAGTCTGTAGGGTACGTATTGTATAATATTTACGCGAAGCAGTCTACGTTGTGTAGTCTATAGGATACGTATTGTATAATATATACGCGCAGCAGTCTACGTATTGTATAATATTTACGCGCAGTAGTCTACGTTGTGTAGTCTATAGGATACGTATTGTATAATATTTACGCGAAGCAGTCTACGTTGTGTAGTCTATAGGATACGTATTGTATAATATTTACGCGCAGTAGTCTACGTTGTGTAGTCTATAGGATACGTATTGTATAATATTTACGCGAAGCAGTCTACGTTGTGTAGTCTATAGGATACGTATTGTATAATATTTACGCGCAGTAGTCTACGTTGTGTAGTCTATAGGGTACGTATTGTATAATATTTACGCGCAGCAGTCTACGTTGTGTAGTCTATAGGATACGTATTGTATAATATTTACGCGCAGCAGTCTACGTTGTGTAGTCTATAGGGTACGTTTTGTATAATATTTACGCGCAGTAGTCTACGTTGTGTAGTCTATAGGGTACGTATTGTATAATATTTATGCGCAGTAGTCTACGTTGTGTAGTCTATAGGGTACGTAGTGTATACTATTTATGCGCAGTAGTCTACGTTGTGTAGTCTATAGAGTACGTAGTGAATAATATTAACGCGCAGTAGTCTACGTTGTGTAGTCTATAGGGTACGTAGTGTATAATATTTACGCGCAGTAGTCTACGTTGTGTAGTCTATAGGGTACGTATTGTATAATATTTACGCGCAGCAGTCTACGTTGTGTAGTCTGTAGGGTACGTATTGTATAATATATACGTGCAGCAGTCTACGTTGTGTAGTCTATAGGGTACGTATTGTATAATATTTACGCGCAGCAGTCTACGTTGTGTAGTCTGTAGGGTACGTATTGTATAATATATACGTGCAGCAGTCTACGTTGTGTAGTCTATAGGGTACGTATTGTATAATATTTACGCGCAGCAGTCTACGTTGTGTAGTCTATAGGGTACGTATTGTATAATATTTACGCGCAGCAGTCTACGTTGTGTAGTCTATAGGGTACGTATTGTATAATATATACGTGCAGCAGTCTACGTTGTGTAGTCTATAGGGTACGTATTGTATAATATTTACGCGCAGCAGTCTACGTTGTGTAGTCTATAGGGTACGTAGTTAATAATATGTACGCGCAGTAGTTTATTTGTAATTTGTAATATCAATGAGATTGACTGTCATTAAGCAATTTCTATCACTACAGTGCTCTGCATTATTTTACTGTTAAAACAATATGACTTGTTTCTTGAAACATATATTGACAAAGTAACGCTAAAAAAATGAGAGTTTCTTCATAAAAGATTTAGTACACTGATATACGCAGTTTGCAGTTTACCATACAACTAACAACAATTATTGTGGACAGCTTAGATAATGTCAAAATCCAAAATACTTTGTTGATCATCAAAGGCCACAAAGCCGACTTATCGTTGAATGGTCAACATCCAGAAGTAAGATAACGCACTAAGTACCATCTACTTACGCATGTATAAGTTCATCAATCTTGTGAATGGTGTAATTATTTATTCTTAGGGGACTTAAAACGTTGGACATCATGACACAAGCTAGAATTATTAACCGCATCGCGTAATGCCTGTCTAGACTTCAAATTCCAATATAAGGAGAAATTATTGCCATTATTGGTTGTACCGAACCCAAACAAATCTGCAAAATATGGTCTGGCAAGCAAAAACGTGACTTATTACATTAATGACTTGTAGGCATGTGAAAATTATTTAACTATACAAGCTATTGTCCGAAAATGTCTATCCGAAATAGATGTTTAATCGGTATAATTGACGTGTGGCAAATAGACATGGCAATATCCAGAAACCGCGCACGGTACCTTAAATCACCCGTATTAGGATACGAAATCGGGTTTGGTGATATTTTAGATTTTCTACCATTAAGACTCAAACAAAAATTCTGCACAATAGAGAAAAATAATTGAGAAGGAGCTAAAGTTGAAGGGTTGCTAAGGGCACAGCTCACAGGACGACCTAGAGGCCGAAATTCGAGCACGCTTAATATTAAATTTGTCATATTTGTTTAGTGCCATATTATACTTATTTATTATCATACTGGAAACAGAAAGCCATACAAATGGTGTCTTGTTTTCGGTTAGTGCAAATCTGTCCTTTCTACTGTAAGGAAAACTGGTAACTTCTGTACCATGGCTTGCAAGATACCAACACACATGATATACTTTCAGATTTTGTGTTCGGATTTCTTTGAGATTTGAGTATGAATCTCAGTTTTGAGTGTTACTTAAACGTATTACTCACAAAAAGAACTCAGTAAGCATCATTATTATCGTAAACGACTCAAATCGCTATACTCAGACTCACTCAAGAAAATTGTAAGGTTTAAGTGAAAGGGACTGAGAAACGGTAAACACAAATATACAGGCAGCACATAATAAAACAGGGCCGCCTCGCACATATCTCTAGGGGCCAAGAAATCAAATAAAATGATGAATGGACAGAAGTGAGAGACGACACAAGATTGTAGAACAACTAAGAATAAAGAGGATTTCACGATAATACTTAAGTTTTCACTAATCTAAGCAAAACACTCTTAATAAGTTTAATTAGCTATCAAATATTATTTTTTTAAACCTATATGTTGATATTTGAAATTTAAAGAGCTAGTATAAATGGATTGGATGGGCACAATTTGACAATATTTCTCCTTTTTTAATCATTTATTTATAAATATATTTTAAGACTGAGAAAAAATATTTTATATAGTATATTATTTCTCTATAGATGGTTTGCCTGTACATACTGGTGATTATGTTACACTTACAGAACAAACACCTAAAACTTCCAAACATTTCGAAAGCACATTCTGAAACAATTAATAAATCTATTTAAGACATTTAGTGACTTCAGAATTTCACGAAATCAGGACCAGACTTGACATGAACAATTAAGTAAACAGTTAATTAACTATGAAAACCAAGCATATATGTAAGGGAAATATATCCCAACATATAAGCAAAATAATAAAACCCCTAAATATAACGCCAAATATAGGTTTCAACCCGATGCCAAATCTACAAACATACCTCATTCATTTTCCTATTGGTCTAAATCAATAGTAAGGAGAGATTTACTTATATAATTTGTGTCATTCTCTGGGCCGAGAGTTTTGGCCCAAATGACATATCTGGGCGAAATTGAGTTATTTACATTTCTGAATGCAGTGATATTTGTAGGTCACTACTAAACAATCTTTTTTGCAAAACGACATTTTTTCAGGGAACTACAGCATTTTAAATATGGTCATCAAGACTACATAAAATTCTGAGTTTTGCAAATTTAATACAGCAAACGTGTTTTCAGACACAATAATATTTTACAAAAAGGGGCCGTCTCAAAAGTTTACTGATAATTGTTTTGCTTCTGCTCGCCGCTGAATCATAAATCATGCAATGAATGTGAAACATGACGTCATAAAGTGAAAACGTGACATCATCTTTATTGCGTTTTTCTCACAAACGAGGCTCAGTGCATTTGTGCCAACACTCTCAGAGACTGCCACAGTTATGTATGCATGAACTATCGCCCGTATCATGTCAAAAACGTTCGTAAATTAATTCATCGTCAGATAGAATAGATGGAGGTAATAAACAGAATGTATTCATCATAAACACCAAGTACAGAACAGTTTGCATTATGCAGGTTTTAACAGTACATGTTTTTGGACGCCTCGTCGACAAAGCCTGTCTACGTGACGTTGGTTATGACGTCATGTGTTTCTCAATGACATGTTGACGTCACAAACTAAGCGCTTTCCATCCATTAATCCCGCTTCCCCTCCCTGTTTGTCCTCTTTGATTCTCCTAGTTATCCCTTATGGTCGGCCATGCCATTCCTTGCACCCCTGTTCCCTTACGTATATATGTACCCTTGAACCTGCTCAAACGCCTTGTTTTATGGATTGTTGTTTTCCCGGAGGTCTGTGTGGAGAGGCACTGTCTTATGTATGTGGCGTTCCCTGCAGCAACTTATTTTCTCTCTTTTATTTAATTAAATGATCATGAAAATATTAACAATCAATACGTGTTTCATAACTTGTTTTTTGACTTGAAAATTGGAAGATTATTAAGATGTTATGTATATTTGAGTGAAGCGTTCTGATGCGACGTCGTCTTGTAGTTTACTTTCGCAATTTGTTTGTAATATTAGAATTGCAATAAAAAGAAAAGTAGCCGTCTGATTTTAATATTTTTTGTATTAAATGAAAATAGAAAAATACATCTGTTAGAAAATGTAAAACCTGAAAATGGATTTTATTGGTCACTTATACAGATTTTGTCACGTAACAGCTCTTTTATGTTGGGTGGTCAGTTGACCTAAGCAGTGTTCCTGGGTTACCAACCAGTCTTTTTCTGTTCATCCGCAAACAAATGTCAATTTCCTCCAAATGAATCCAAGATGGAGGGAATCCGCCATTGAATGATCTATCTTCTGAGAAATTATTACTCAGAACACACACCCTGATAAAATGTTTGTCTGTGATACCCTAAACTGACCCCTCGAAACTGACCCCGATTCAGTTTTGGCTCTACTGATCGGAATTTGTTGAGATTGAAGATATATAGAATATCTGAAAAAAGTATCGGCAAATCGATTCATCCGAAAATTGTAATAAGTAGTGCCGCATAAAACTATAAAGACGGTCAAAACATCATGAATACGTTGCCTCTGTGCCTCGTATTTCCAACATTAAGACAAGAAAGTCACATAAATCAGAGTTTTATTCCTTAATTAGCCGTATCTTCTACGTTGTGTAACCTTAGGGCGCCGGGAGCAGCATCGCAACTTTGCTTACTTATTCCAGTAGAAAATTCTCTGTGAATTCCAACCTACTTAATGTTTGACCGATTTGTCCCATCTCTAGCCATTAATATCACTGCGCATGCGCATTAACTCGCTAAATCCGGAAGAAACGTCTTTATGAATTTGTAGCGTAACTTCCCTGGTGAGAAGCTAGAAATTCAGACAATCTAAGCCATCCAATTTGCTAAAAATAGAATAAGCAGGAATAATCGACTTAAGATAATCCAACTGAACACATTGATAGCAGACGACCAACCGTTTATGTGAATAAAACGTAGGAATATAGTGCGGTTTTTGTAACCGCGACCGTATGAATATATTCGTGTATCTAAGGGTTTTAATGCTGGTCTTATTATTGAGGTTTTACTGTACTTATAATTTATAGTTTTTATCGGTGGTTGGTGATGAAAAATCGGACAAATTTCATAATCGATTATCCGATCGGTTTGAAAACTCATCGATAGTCGAATCGGAAATAATCGAAATATTTAGTATTTTGGTGTAAGTGTAATGCTGACAGTTAATTTCATTTAAACAACTTTATTTATCTCCTTTTACTACATATAACATCAATGGGGTTTTACATTACTATTATATCATAAGATCATTCAATAAAATTTGTTTTTGTATGTTTACTTTCAAATTGTATATTTGTTTTTGACTGAATACATCGAAAACAATTATATATGACTGTAAAGTTTGAATGTTTATCCGGGTTTATAACTTTAAAATATATTTTTGATATACAGAATATAATATCATCTTATTGAAATAACACTTCAATCAAAATTTCCGATTATAATCGATTATTGTAGTTCATAATCGATTGTCGCCAACGTCGGATGTTCAGCGACGATTTTTCGATTATTTTCGATGATCGCGCCATCAGTAATCTGTATCTTGCTCACTGCGCATCAATGTATTTATTTGGGAAAACACGGCGCTTTCCAGCTAGCATCAGTGTTGGTCTTTTACACCAATTAGCATAGTTTATGTGGATAATGGGACAAATTTCATAATCGATTATCGGATCAGTCTGAAAACTCATAATCGATAATCGAATCGGAAATTATCGAAATATTTAGCTTTTTAGTATAAGTATAATGATGACAGTTTAATTCATTTATACACATTTATTTATCTCTTTTTAACTACATTTAACATCAATGCGATTTTACATGACTATCATATCATAAGAACATTTTGTCATTCAATAAATATTTGACTACAATTGGCTAGATGTATTGTACATGTATTGACTAGATTTAAGATTTGAAAGTATATCCGGGTTTATAACTTTAAATTTGAATATATATAATATCCTCTTATTAAAATAACACTTCAGTCAAAAATTCCGATTATAATCGATTATTGCAGTTCATAATCGATTGTCTCCGACGTCAGATGTCTAGCAACGATTTTTCGATTATTTTCGATAATCGCGCCATCACTATAGTTACATACGGTCTTTATTTGACCTATCCAATATTCGTGTAAGGTTATTTTCCAGTATTTGTCACAGGTAAGCAACGTACAAACACGAACAAGAAAATGGCTAAAGGTAAAAAAGGAAATAATTCAATCATAATTGTTTACAAAACAATAAAATGCAGTGTGTAATAATGCTTAATGTTAACATAATGTGTACTGATTACAGAAGTCTTTGGGTCGTATGCGCATTGTATTTGTATCCATAACAGTTTTGTCCAAAGAAAAATATGACTTTGCCCTTTGTTTTTAATTACATAAGGATTACATTTGTGCATTTCTTACACAGTAATTTTGCATTTTTAATATATGCAAAATTCTATTTGTGTTATTACGTCACCTTAGTTTTATGTTCTCTTCATATTTCCTTCAAAATAGTTCTCAATAATTATTTTGCTACACTTTCCCCGGTAACATAGATGCCTCGCATCAAATCTTTCGTATCACCATATAAATCAGAGACAAAGGACACATGACTTTGAATGTAATCATATTCAGTCAATTCGTCACTAAGAACAAAAGCCTCTCATGGCTAACTAAACGATTCAAATTATTTAATGTTTCTTCTGAAATGCAAACAGAGTGATGTTATTTGTATCGTTTTAGTGTGACGTAAAATAACATTCAATGTTTTATAACTCATCGATCAATCCGTCCTATGAGATATTCACAGATTCACAAAAACTAACATTCAAAGCAACCGACATCATTATTTCCCCATTGCGATGTTAATATGATAACGAGAAATGACGGGCGTACACAACACATGCTATTCAGAGCAACATGCTTTGGGTGACGCGAAGTTTGGCTCCTGTTGAGAGGTTGTTGCTTTAGAAAGGTTATATTTGTAGTGATTCGATCATGTTGTTACAGGGAGCGCCACGTTCACAATGACTTCCCAAACAGAACACCGGGAAAACAACAGTCTACAAAGCATTAGGCACTGAGGAGGTGCAAGGACAAACATGAACGGGAACAGGGGCGCAAGGAATGGTCCGGTCGACCATAAAAATAACTATGAACACTTTTGGGAAACAAGTGGGAAAACGTTTAAAGGGAGGAATGCATAACGCAACAAGTCAAGAAGGTCAGTAATGATAGGCCGAAAAGGGACAGAATTGTATACGCAAGATCAATTGACGATGTTGCAGAAGAGATGTGTTGTTCAAGGAAAGCTTCATCTGAGCAGGTTGCAATATATAGTAAAATAAACTTCATCGAATCTAATATTCTGTACAGTTGTTGAAGAGAAAGTGTTGCTCAATAGAGGGCCCCATTGTAGAATATACACGAATATTATTAACTGTTTTAAGCATTGGCCTTTCCGCTGAAGGTGTCTAGTGTATTGTAGCTCGTACATGATGTCGGGGGAATTATTCCACATTCTGTCAGCATTTCATCGGGGCTATAAACCTGTTTCAGTGACGTGTTTATGTCCGGCAGTAAACATGCTACTGGTGTTTTTAGACAGTGTTAGGGATTTATTATCCCATCCAGTTTTTTGGGAAGCCATTTTATGATATTTTAACAAAATCAATCTCTTTATGTGATGCGTCTTCTGATTAATTCTCCTGGGGTTACATAAAACGGTGAACCATTCTATTGAGTCTATTTACAATACACAATACATACTTGGTATCATAAGAAATAAATTTCAATTACGGACGTATCTTCTTACGCACGCTGAATTGAAATGGGCTATTCGAAACCATGTAATATTCGAAATAAAACTTAGGATCTAATGAATTCGAATGAACGAGGTCCGACTGCCTTATGTATCACAATCCTAAGTACAAATGAGCGCTGCTATGGGATTTCCAATCTCTTCTGTAAGTGACGTCATTTCAAGAAAACGCAACACGTGATGTCATTATTTGCAAGCAGGAAACAATTTTTACTCCATATGGTCACTTCGTTTTCATGGCCATCTTGCATACTGTCAGTACATGGTGACGTCACATGTGACGTTTTCTTGAAATGACGTCCACTCACATAATTCCCAACTCGGATTGCACCTCTTGCTTTATTCCATCGAGTGGTTGCGTTTGGTCTAGCACACTCCCTCCATCCTTCCACTTCGTTGTCGTAATGGAATATCTAATGTTACTTCAAGAAGAGGTTGGAAATCGTACAGCGGCGCTAAAATAGGCATTTAAAGCGGAGAGCGTCAGGCATTTCAAACAGAAAGAATTATCACGCTATTTTATCATTATAGATGCATGCTTCTCGAAGTGAAGCGATTTGTTTCCTGAAATTAGTAGACAATTATGGTTTACATCTTGTTCAATGCAAGACCAGGGAAAATGTTTAATAGTTTTAATCGGTGACCCTGAACATTATTATATCTTTAACAATATTAACATGTTTCTTCAAAGTAAACAGTTTTTATATCTGAATAATGTGCGTAATAATGACACAAAATGAGAAACACAAACTTGATATCCAAATGCACGAAGCTTCATGCATGAACAAACAATATTCGTGATATTCACCGGGAAAGCATTTTGTCATTCCACATATTTGATCTCAAAATTGTCACAAGTTTTTAGATCGGGGCTATGATGTTTAAATATGACGTTGACGTTGTTTAGTCTGTCCGGTAAGCTCAGTGATTACAGAGCTTGGTTCTCACCCGGGAGCCCAGGGTTCGATTCCCGGGCGGGGCAAATCGTGTCCTGTGACATTTGGCTACCGTCATTTGTACCCCACCTCTGATTCATGTGGAGAAGTTGCCAGCTGCTTGCGGAAAGGCTAGTAAGTACTGATTGTTTATACATTCCATGAAAACTGCTTAGGTCAACTGATGAAAAACTGTCAAATCAAAGCACAAAAGTGCTGTGGGACGGTACCACTCGTCTCTGTAGCCAAGCTGGCAACTCGTTGCATACAAGTTTCCGTTTTGTAACTAGACAGTTTTATAATATCAAATCATGTGTAAATAGGTAAGATGGTTTGCATGGAATATGAAACAAAACTAAAACATAAGAAAGAAATGCGAAAAAGAATAAAAATTTATTGAAAAATAGTAAACATTTTTTCCAAAAGATCTTCAAATTGGACTTGTTCTAGAAATGCTAGATTTTCAAACCGAAATAAAGAAAAATGGTCAGTAATAATGGTAGAACCTTAAAATTGTAAAACAAGTGAAATGTTTGTCACGATTGTAAATAAATTAAATACAAAGATATCAGACCCTTTATGCAAATGGCGACAAACCCGATAAAAACTGATTTGCAACCGCTCAGCGTAACGATCAGAAACCAGTGATAGTTCGTATCATCTCGCAGAATAATTTCATCAATAATTTCCTCCCGGAATGTCAACAATCAGTAAACGATGTAAGTTCAACGCTTCTTTCGATGATTTGCCTGAAGTATTGCAGACGGTACATTTTGATCACACCATGAGATTTACGTCATTTAACAGGCTCTGGAATCCAAGTGTTATTACTTTCATATCATTTAAGCTGCTAGCATGTGTTTGTTCGTGACAGACGTCAAGATAGAATGTTGTTCACACAAAAGCAATAATTGAGCGCTGATATGGGATTAACAACCTCTTCTGTAAGTGACGTCATTTCAAGACAACGAAACATGTCACTATTTACAAACAGGAACCAATATTTACTACATATGGTCACTTCGTTTGAAATCATATTGCCATACGGGGCAAATATTGCTTACTGTCAGTACTCGATGACGTCATATATGACGTTTTCTGGAAATGACGTCATTTAAAAAGAGGTTGGAAATCGTACAGCGGCGGTCGATTATACTTTTACATTTAAACTGACCTTGCATTATATAAAATGTAATAAATAATCAGACTTGATTCCCATATGTACGAGGATTATTTTGGAAATCGCATGCTGAATAGGATTTTTACTGAGAAACATCAGGATTGCCACAGAAAATACGTAATTAGTTTATCTCTGAGTATTCACGTATATCGAGCTTTTGGAACAATCCGAAAACTAGATACTGGCTGTCAGTTAAGCAGGAAATTAGTGTGACAGCCGCTACTTTTATGTTGTCCATTCAAAGTATGGCATTTACATGAAATGGACTTCGTAATGATTAACGACTAGACAAGCAGATTTAGCTTCCTAAATTAACGTTAATCTCGTCAGAATGAAGAAACATTTTTTAGAAAATGGACATATCTAATAATCGTTTTAAATATGAATCGTGTTTGATAACCACGATATTGCATGAATGGCCATAAATTGCTGAAAATATTTATACAAATCTGAACAAGACAAAAACGAGAATTTTTTCTCGATTTTTAACCAAATGAATGATTTATCAATGCATATGAAATACTTATTTAGGTCATAGATAGTAAACAAACACTTTGTCGTAAAAGTTCCTCCTCATTGGCTGCGGCCATCATTGGCAAATGTTACGTCACGTCATTTGTGTGTTTGAATACATCGTTTATACGTATGACGTCATTCATTCGTTAAAGACAATCGTTTTCAGGTAGATATTTATTATTTAGTGAAAAATACTAACTGAATACGTCTGAATTGTATTAAACACACATTGTATGTATATTACTGATCAAAAGGGCTAATCCAGTAACTGAAATCCATCATGACAACAGGATGCAATGGTATACCGTGCATATCAGGAACGACAACTGTGTGTATATATTGACCAATCGTAACTACTCGGCGGTATCCGGCAGAGCTCGGAATGCATACCTCGTAGGTAAGTGGATGGATACACCCAATGTGATGTGTCCCCGGCGAATAACGCCGAGTAGATAATCACGAGATTACCTTCTGAATGCATAAAAAAAATCTATTTTTCGCCAACAATTCCTACAAATTGATGTTATTTCATTATCAGGGATATATTTATTTGTCGTTCCAAAGTTATTTGATGTTGGTTTCCCAGAAATATCGTATATGTCTCGATTCCATAATAGACAGGTACAACATAACTCGGAGGCGGCCATCTTGCGGACTACTTTCTAACCATAATATCTCTGAGGTTATTTATATCTCCGAGGTGTTCCGATTGTATATTGACTTGATGTTAAAAGGTAAGAGCCGCAGATAGGTCTGCTTGAGGTCGTTGTTTAACCACAACGACTTTAATAGCCAGAATGATCATAAAATATCAAAAACTAGAAACTGACAACACGGACCGTTCTTATTTCCGGATTCCCCTAAAATCGTCTTCCGATATCATACTGGATTTATGAGCAAGCGTGTTTTTCAGACAATAATTTAAGTCTTTCATGGCAAGGAGACATTTTGCTTTTAGGCGATAATAGTATGATTACCATCTCTCTCATCACACGCTTCTATCGCTATCTCAATCATACTCGGTCAATTCATGAAAATCGAAAGGATTTTAAACTTTTCCAAGATGAAATATTTTTACTACGAGTAGTGCTTGCATTATTTAAGATTGTTTGATAAATTACTTTGTAAATCCTTATAAAAAAGCAACTGTTAATAAGTAATTGCATTTCAAAATAAAGCGAACTCGGAAATAGATCCGTTATTATCCATAAAGTCTACATTCCATGTTGTGGACACTGGCGCAAGAGTATTACAAGTATATTAATTAGTGCACGCCTACTTTTACATATTCTGTCAGTTATTTATATTTGATGGTTTCAGAAAGTGTTGCTACCTAACGACAAAGTTATTTATAGCTGTGATTACTGCATGATCATGTTACTTAGATCAAAGAGAACATTTCGATCGGATATTCACTTCTTTCAAACGCGATGTCGTAAAAAGGCGTTGCTATAGCGGCATATTTGGTGAAGTTTTAAAATTGGTTATAAACATATAGTCGCTTGAGAAAATATTTGCCCAACTAAAGAAATATACAAGTATAAAAACGTGTAGAAGACATTCCTCTAACCCGTATCTAAAAGACGTGTTACACGACTCGGTTTTGACGAAATAAATAAATAAAATACTGTTTCAATTAGCTTCGAATAATAAGTTTGTTTTTAATTATTGCTTTTTAAGTAAATGAATATTCAAACTAACCGATAAACATTTGAACATTGATAGCACAATATTATTAACAAATCAAATTACAGTATACATAATTAATGTTCCACGCACTACCTCTGTATGAAATTTCCATTGGAATATTAATTTCCTACATAAGCGTCATCTTTCTGCAGTAATCGTCTGGAAGCATATTTTTTTGAAATTTTATTTACACTTTGGTCATTGTTAAAAATTGTTTTGCATAATAATAATATTAATGTTAAATTATCGAAGGTAACTTACAAAGTGTGCATTATATAAAACTATATAATATTATTAGCCAACTTAATTTCAGTTAGGCTTTCAAGTAACAAAAAATGGAAAAAAAGTTACATGTTACAAAATGTTGTATTACATTTACACATAGAAAATTCGTTAATGTTAGTCTTTTCTAATAACCTTACCCAGCAAATTTTAGGTGTGTGGGTAGCTGGTAATACTTTTATATATTTAATACTTTTTATTGTCATTCAAAGTCCTATTATTAATACGCAGCCAAAACATCCTCGCTCAGGCTTTTAAAAACTCACGTATGGCCATGTTCAAGAGTAAGAAGGGATAGGCCAAACAAAATTGTTTAAATGTGTCTTTTATATATTATGTTATTGTTGTAACTACTATATACGCTTCTAAAAAGTCCACACCGTCCAAAAGGTATGCTCCGGGTTCGTATAAATCTGAGGGGTTTTCCCTCTAATCCTGCGGTACAAAAAACGACATACCATTTGCTCAAATCGCAATGAAAACTAAAACAAGATATCGTCTTACTGAACTTAAATGGATATAAAATTAAACTCTGTTGGTACCCATGGTAAAAACCCATTTTATCGAATTGCGGATCTCATCTATATATGCGACTTTGTAAATAAAAAAATCGTCTTACCTTTGTGAGTGCTGGCATTTCCACTGACAGGCGCGGTGTATACACTAAATGGTGCCGATGACGGCGGACACTTCTCCAACACAGACTCATTAATCTGATCATAAGGTAAAGTTTCTTCAGATTCACTTTTAAATTTCCTGCAAACCCTATTGGCTGTCGTATGATTAACGTTTGCTAAACATAACAACAACCCGTACTGCAGAATTCTAAACATTAACCTATTATTCCTAACCCCATTAAAAGATCTAAATCCGGTTGGAAATGACATCTTACTTCACAAAAATGCGTCTCCAAAATAGATACAAAACACTGGAATATAGAGGGCGATATATATCATCCAGAACTGACAGAGGCATTTATAGAACAACTCTATACTAGCAGAGCGTTTGTTGAAGACACTGGGAAATTCTCGAGTTATTTGTCGTCCAATAACACCACGTGATTCTGGTGCCATACCGGTAATGGATTCTAGTAAATACGTGCGCATTCTGATGTGTGTAATTTCTGTGATAGTTAAGACACATAATTCCCTTATAATCTGTACAGAAAGAAAGGGTGTTAATGTACTGAAAGTGTCAACAGTGTGGCATCCCTTAATGGAATACGACCCTTAAATTAGCCGTAATGTGATTGCATTACATTAAGGACCGAGTTTTACATTAAGGACTGTCATACAAAATTTAAAAGGATTCCAAAATAATCAGGAAAAAAATCTCACAGAACTACTGATATTTGTCTAAAAAGATAATGTCTTCAACTTTGAATGTAGGCTTGCTAAAACATCGTATGGATGGCCCTCTCTTTAGCTACAACCTCTCTTCAACAATATTATCAATTTCCCCGTAGTAAAAATTAACTATCATTTCCAATATTGTCCGTACCAACAACCTCTCAACAAAAGCCTATAAACGGATTTCTCCTAGGGTGTTCCTCTGGAGATGTTGTGTTTATATTGAGCAAAGGGAGATGTTGTGTTTATATTGAGCAAAGGGAGGTGTTGTGTTTATATTGAGCAAAGGGAGGTGTCGTGTTTATATTGAGCAAAGGGAGATGTTGTGTTTATATTGAGCAAAGGGAGCTGTAGTGTTTATATTGAGCAAAGGGAGCTGTTGTGTTTATATTGAGCAAATGGGGCTGTTGTGTTTATATTGAGCAAAGGGAGATGTTGTGTTTATATTGAGCAAAGGGAGATGTTGTGTTTATATTGAGCAAAGGGAGCTGTTGAGTTTATATTGAGCAAATGGGGCTGTTGTGTTTATATTGAGCAAAGGGAGGTGTTGTGTTTATATTGAGCAAAGGGGTCTGTTGTGTTTATATTGAGCAAAGGGGTCTGTTGTGTTTATATTGAGCAAAGGGAGCTGTTGTGTTTATATTGAGCAAAGGGGTCTGTTGTGTTTATATTGAGCAAAGGGAGGTGTTGTGTTTATATTGAGCAAATGGGGCTGTTGTGTTTATATTGAGCAAAGGGGTCTGTTGTGTTTATATTGAGCAAAGGGAGCTGTTGTGTTTATATTGAGCAAAGGGGTCTGTTGTGTTTATATTGAGCAAAGGGAGACGTTGTGTTTATATTGAGCAAAGGGGTCTGTTGTGTTTATATTGAGCAAAGGGAGACGTTGTGTTTATATTGAGCAAAGGGGTCTGTTGTGTTTATATTGAGCAAAGGGAGGTGTTGTGTTTATATTGAGCAAAGGGAGGAGTTGTGTTTATATTGAGCAAAGGGAGACGTTGTGTTTATATTGAGCAAAGGGAGGTGTCGTGTTTATATTGAGCAAAGGGAGGTGTTGTGTTTATATTGAGCAAAGGGAGGTGTTGTGTTTATATTGAGCAAAGGGAGACGTTGTGTTTATATTGAGCAAAGGGAGGTGTCGTGTTTATATTGAGCAAAGGGAGATGTTGTGTTTATATTGAGCAAAGGGAGGTGTTGTGTTTATATTGAGCAAAGGGAGGAGTTGTGTTTATATTGAGCAAAGGGAGATGTTGTGTTTATATTGAGCAAAGGGAGACGTTGTGTTTATATTGAGCAAAGGGAGATGTTGTGTTTATATTGAGCAAAGGGAGACGTTGTGTTTATATTGAGCAAAGGGAGATGTTGTGTTTATATTGAGCAAAGGGAGCTGTTGTGTTTATATTGAGCAAAGG
Organism: Mactromeris polynyma; assembly: GCA_032209605.1. NCBI lineage: Eukaryota > Metazoa > Mollusca > Bivalvia > Venerida > Mactridae > Mactromeris > Mactromeris polynyma. The sequence continues at coordinate 6,674,701 of JASFXZ010000013.1, forward strand.
GAGATGTTGTGTTTATATTGAGCAAAGGGAGATGTTGTGTTTATATTGAGCAAAGGGAGACGTTGTGTTTATATTGAGCAAAGGGAGATGTTGTGTTTATATTGAGCAAAGGGAGACGTTGTGTTTATATTGAGCAAAGGGGTATGTTGTGTTTATATTGAGCAAAGGGAGGTGTTGTGTTTATATTGAGCAAAGGGAGGAGTTGTGTTTATATTGAGCAAAGGGGTCTGTTGTGTTTATATTGAGCAAAGGGAGACGTTGTGTTTATATTGAGCAAAGGGGTCTGTTGTGTTTATATTGAGCAAAGGGAGACGTTGTGTTTATATTGAGCAAAGGGGTCTGTTGTGTTTATATTGAGCAAAGGGAGACGTTGTGTTTATATTGAGCAAAGGGGTCTGTTGTGTTTATATTGAGCAAAGGGAGACGTTGTGTTTATATTGAGCAAAGGGGTCTGTTGTGTTTATATTGAGCAAAGGGAGGTGTTGTGTTTATATTGAGCAAAGGGAGGAGTTGTGTTTATATTGAGCAAAGGGAGATGTTGTGTTTATATTGAGCAAAGGGAGGTGTTGTGTTTATATTGAGCAAAGGGAGGAGTTGTGTTTATATTGAGCAAAGGGAGATGTTGTGTTTATATTGAGCAAAGGGAGACGTTGTGTTTATATTGAGCAAAGGGAGATGTTGTGTTTATATTGAGCAAAGGGAGACGTTGTGTTTATATTGAGCAAAGGGAGATGTTGTGTTTATATTGAGCAAAGGGAGCTGTTGTGTTTATATTGAGCAAAGGGAGATGTTGTGTTTATATTGAGCAAAGGGAGATGTTGTGTTTATATTGAGCAAAGGGAGACGTTGTGTTTATATTGAGCAAAGGGGTCTGTTGTGTTTATATTGAGCAAAGGGAGACGTTGTGTTTATATTGAGCAAAGGGGTCTGTTGTGTTTATATTGAGCAAAGGGAGGTGTTGTGTTTATATTGAGCAAAGGGAGGAGTTGTGTTTATATTGAGCAAAGGGAGATGTTGTGTTTATATTGAGCAAAGGGAGGTGTTGTGTTTATATTGAGCAAAGGGAGGAGTTGTGTTTATATTGAGCAAAGGGAGATGTTGTGTTTATATTGAGCTAAGGGAGACGTTGTGTTTATATTGAGCAAAGGGAGATGTTGTGTTTATATTGAGCAAAGGGAGACGTTGTGTTTATATTGAGCAAAGGGAGATGTTGTGTTTATATTGAGCAAAGGGAGCTGTTGTGTTTATATTGAGCAAAGGGAGATGTTGTGTTTATATTGAGCAAAGGGAGATGTTGTGTTTATATTGAGCAAAGGGAGACGTTGTGTTTATATTGAGCAAAGGGAGATGTTGTGTTTATATTGAGCAAAGGGAGACGTTGTGTTTATATTGAGCAAAGGGAGACGTTGTGTTTATATTGAGCAAAGGGAGGAGTTGTGTTTATATTGAGCAAAGGGAGCTGTTGTGTTTATATTGAGCAAAGGGAGATGTTGTGTTTATATTGAGCAAAGGGAGCTGTTGTGTTTATATTGAGCAAAGGGAGGAGTTGTGTTTATATTGAGCAAAGGGAGATGTTGTGTTTATATTGAGCAAAGGGAGCTGTTGTGTTTATATTGAGCAAAGGGAGACGTTGTGTTTATATTGAGCAAAGGGAGGAGTTGTGTTTATATTGAGCAAAGGGAGCTGTTGTGTTTATATTGAGCAAAGGGAGCTGTTGTGTTTATATTGAGCAAAGGGAGGAGTTGTGTTTATATTGAGCAAAGGGAGATGTTGTGTTTATATTGAGCAAAGGGAGCTGTTGTGTTTATATTGAGCAAAGGGAGACGTTGTGTTTATATTGAGCAAAGGGAGGAGTTGTGTTTATATTGAGCAAAGGGAGCTGTTGTGTTTATATTGAGCAAAGGGAGATGTTGTGTTTATATTGAGCAAAGGGAGCTGTTGTGTTTATATTGAGCAAAGGGAGATGTTGTGTTTATATTGAGCAAAGGGAGCTGTTGTGTTTATATTGAGCAAAGGGAGGAGTTGTGTTTATATTGAGCAAAGGGAGCTGTTGTGTTTATATTGAGCAAAGGGAGCTGTTGTGTTTATATTGAGCAAAGGGAGCTGTTGTGTTTATATTGAGCAAAGGGAGCTGTTGTGTTTATATTGAGCAAAGGGAGGAGTTGTGTTTATATTGAGCAATGGGAGCTGTTGTTTTAATTGAAATAAAATTAAACCTTGATAATGAGAAAACCCTTTCAAAGTAGTCTTCTCATTGAGGTGAGCTTAATCGTCGCCGTATTTCCAGAACCCTGTAACTCAATTTTTGGCGGTTTTGAGTATTTGGTATCGTTGAAACCATCTTTCCAAGCTCTTTCTATCTGTATTACCTATATTGTTATGTAACGCACACAACTTACATAAAATGCAATTCCATAACCCAGTATGTAACAATTATCTCAAGAGGGAAAAACTTTAAAGTTGTTTTCTCAAAAAGACGAAAAACATGTTATGGGGTCGTGTTATTCGGTCTTTGGTAAAGACAAACTGACTCAACAAAATGTAGTTCCGACAATTTTATTATTCTACGCATCTACGTCACGTTTGTTTTGTTGTGACGTTCCGCACATGAATTGTAATTACACTAATGATCTATCGAAAATAATACATGGGTGTTATTACCACTCTACACCGATTGTTATGTTATAAAGTGGGGGGGTTTTGGGGGGAGGGGGGGGGGGGGGTACTGCTCCATTCAATAGCTGTATTGGTATTTGCTTCAGAGCTGATGCGTAGCCGCGGCCGTGGTCCAGTGGTTAGTGCGCTGGACTTGTAACCCGGCGATCTGGGCTCGATTCCCGGTCGCGGCAGGTCATACCCTTCCATGAAAATTTGACAAAAATGTCGATTTTCCTCCACATGTGGTAAACAACTAAACAAAAAATGCGCATAATATTACTTTAATCTCAAAAATTCAAGTAGATTGGATATTTCTGCGATAATGTATATTATTATAGTTCAATATTTTTTTAATTAAAATTTAGGAACTTTTTGGACTCAACTCTTACAGGCAAACTAGAGATTTATCACGAGTCAATGTTTTACATTGGCATCCGATGTTATTTATACCCCATCATATATACAGTATCAGTCATGTTCATCTGTATGGAAGACAATGGCACCAGTTTCCCAGACATTTGACAGTAAACAATTCCTTATACCATTATTTACGACCTCCCCTCTTCCTGAGACGTAGACAAGAATTATAATACTACGCATTAAGTTGACCTGATGAAGACTTTAAGTTAATACTAAAAACGCGTCGTAAACTTGCGTTTGTCTAATTTTCCCCTTAAAGTGACATATATCACTAAGAAATACATATGTTTCTAGTATATTAAATGTGGAGCCTAATATGACATAAATCCATCAAAATTATTTCTGCGCATATTTTCCCCCAATTTTTCCTCTGGCCTAATAAATATTTGGCAAATTCCAGACATTCTCTTTCATTTATAGTTGTTAACAATTTACCGAAATAATCACCTTTCTCATGGTATGATATTCTGCGCCTGATGTATGTTGTAGAGCAGTTTAACTTTTTTCCATGCACGGTAGATATTAGACAATAAAATTATGCAAAAATTGTAATATTAGAACTAGTATTGGGGGATAACCATGACGAAAGAAGTATGTTTCTCATTACCTAAATATGGCGAGGATATAATCGATCGCAACATCTCGGTAATTTCCGTACCAGTTCGGAAAGAGAAGTGTATGAATACACCTAAAATCTCGGTACGTGATGCGGTTTTCCTACACTGTTAAATGTAAGACATCTGACCAGAGAAACATAATTCTACACAATCTAAATGTTTCGTGTGCATCGTATTTCTAATATTGAAAAGATCTCTGTCATACTTTCCACAGAGACTACATACATTCACTGTCTGCAGCCATTGTGGAACTACTTTCCCCACGTTACTTCCGAGGAATATTTTTTTTAATAGCCGAGGTGATCCGATTGCGAAATAATACGTGTATATTACATGATGGAGACGTGCTCAAAATATGATGCAATACTGACAGATCTACTAACTGAACGTGCACTATAAATCTTCCTCTGTATAAATAAAACTGGATTGATTAAAGCGGCGTGATTTTTTCTCCCTTCTACATGTAATACGGTTTCAAACCAACTATATTGCATTTCATTTTACCACAAGACTTACCGTTAGTTTGATATTAACGTTATTTCTAAACCGACAGTTGCAGATTTTAGACATCATAACGAAAGAAAAGATTTTCTGTGACCTTAAATAGAAATTCGGAGAAAAAAGTGAAGTTGATCGATTTGATTTTGACAGTACATGTATATAACATTAGATGTCACTACATCAATCACGAATTCCATGCGTTTTTCGTGTCAGAAAGCGTCACATTCAACAGTTTATGCCTACAATTAATCAGTGCCAGAAAAGTTTCTCCGAAGATAGTTAAGAATCAAATGTATTATTTATTGCAATTTATGAGTTAAAATCAGCGAAAGGAAACAGCCATATCTTCGGCAAGAATGTCAGTCCTAGGTTAAGATGTAAACGTTTCACATACATATATAACGTGAAAAAGTTATGACGCTTTAAACAATAATAGTTTGTACGAAGCAGTACAGACTACAACGTTCGATAGAATCCTTTCATGATTTATGTCTTCTTTGTGGCAATAAATGTATCTTTATATTCAAAATGGCGGATCGTGTATTCTGAAGTTGTAATTATTGAACATTATACTGAATTAAAACGGATAATCGGGGATATTTATGGTATATTTATATCAGTTAATGCATACCAATTAAGTATTAATGTTGCATTACTACTGATATTACTTTGCTTTGAATTGTAAGGTTGGAAAATATCAAGCAACTATTTATGTAAAATAAATTTAAGTAGACAAGGCCAACTTAAAGAAGAAATATCTTGAAAAAAAGATGGTCGGCGTAATGTGAAGGTTAATATGTGTTGGGCAACATAAAAAAAATGCCGAGATGTTACGATTGCGGGTCACTCCAGATCCAAAATTAGTTTCGGTAATTTCACCGAAATTCAGTGGTTTTCGATAAGGTAACGTACCCTTTATCGAAAAGTTAACCAATCCGCGTCAAGGTTACACACGTTGTTCAGTTCAAGAGAAATTGGCTTAACGGTTAAAGTAAGATTTCGTTGGTTTTCAAAACACTAATATGCCAAAAAACAAAACCATGTTAGTACGGCTGCACCGAAAAATATTCCCTACCGTAAATGTTTGCCTCGGTAGGTAGTCGATTTCATTAGATTTTAAGACATTAACTGGAAAATCTTCAAGAAAAGCATATACAAAACACCAAAGGCGGCCATCGCATATTACGTTACAATGGCTGTGTACGTCAACACTACAATCGTAATTGAAATGAATCTTTAAAACAAAGACACTGATAAGGTCAAAGGATCGCCGTACATAACAGAAATACGATTGACAAAAAACGTCGTAAAATTCCAAACTCCAATCACAAAAAAATATTTCACATTTTTCAACCGAAGACAAGAATAACGAACTTGAGGTTTTTTTTAGAACGAAATTGTTGCAGACAACTGATGTCTTCTCCTGTCGGCTGCAGAACAGTAATTATGATCCCAAAGGTGAGAGAGGAAAAGAAATTAAGTGTTTGCTTGTATCCGTCCTGTTTGTAATGTCTCGCTGCTTTCGAGGCTTATTTCGTATTTCTGGAGACAGGAGTGTATTGTGTACGCAAGAATTTGAAGCTGGAACTTGTTTTCATCAAACTAAAACGTTATTGAAAGCGGTTGTAAAGAATTATTGATGTATTAGATGAACATTATTCTATCGAATTATTTGGTTCATTTAATTTCCATTGAACAATGTTGTTGAAGAGCTCAAAAAGGGTCACTTTGGAGAGGTTGTTGCTCAAGAGAGGGCCACTCTGAAGAGGTGATTTCTCAAGAGAGTGTTGCATCTGGAGAAGTTAATGCACAAGAGAGGGCCACTCTGTGGAGGTTGTTTCTCAAAATAGGGGCCACTTTGTGGAGGTTGTTGCTCAAGAGAGGGCCACTCTGGGGAGGTTGTTTCTCAAGAGAGGGCCACTCTAATAAGGGTGTTGCTCAAGAGAACGCCACTCTGGATAGGTTGTTTTTCAAGAGAGGGTCACTCTGGGGAGGTTGTTTCTCAAGAGAGGGCCACTCTGAGGAGGTTGTTTCTCAGGAGAGGGCCACTCTGGGAGGTTGTTTCTCAAGAGAGGGCCACTCTGGGGAGGTTGTTTCTCAAGAGAGGGCCACTCTGGTAGGTTTTTTCTTAAGAGAGGGCCACTCTGAGGAGGTTGTTTCTCAAGAGAAGGCCACTCTGGGGAGGTTGTTTCTCAAGAGAGGGCCACTCTAATAATGTTGTTGCTCAAGAGAGGGCCACTCTGGGGAGGTTGTTTCTCAAGAGAGGGCCACTCTGGGAGGTTGTTTCTCAAGAGAGGGCCACTCTGAGGAGGTTGTTTCTCAAGAGAAGTTCACTCTGGGGAGGTTGTTTCTCAAGAGAGGGCCACTCTAATAATGTTGTTGCTCAAGAGAGGGCCACTCTGGGGAGGTTGTTTCTCACGAGAGGGCCACTCTGGGAGGTTGTTTCTCAAGAGAGGGCCACTCTGGGGAGGTGTTGCTCAAGAAATGGCCACTCTGTGGAGGTTGTTTCTCAAGAGAGGGCCACTCTGGGAGGTAATTTCTCAAGAGAGTGCCACTCTGGGGAGGTTGTTTTTAAAGAGAGGGACACTCTGGGGAGGTTGTTTTTCAAGAGAGGGCCACTCTGGAGAGGTTGTTTCTCAAGAGAGTGTCACTCTGGAGAGGTTGTTTCTCAAGAGAGGGCCACTCTGGGGAGGTTGTTTCTCAAGAGAGGGTCACTCTGGGGAGGTTGTTGCTCAAGAATGAGCCACTCTGGAACCAAATTGTTACATCAGTTTAAGCTCAATAGCCAGTGCGTTTTGTAAGCAAAGATTATTCTGTTTCGCTGTTTGATACAGCATGTTATCCTGAGAAATGGAAATGGATACAGATTGGAAATTATCGTTTTTCCAAGCGGATAAACCCATTGTTCAACTTGAAATCTCCATATTGTACTAAGACATGTCTCATTCAGAAATGATGCAGTAATATCACGGTTGTCATTAATAATTCTATACATCATGTCAAACAAGTTCGTGGCTTGTATTTCAGTATGCTACTCAAGTCAATCAGATTTCTTCTACGCAATCATCTTTGAGATTTTACGATTATGTAGCCGAGATTGTATCAATCTGTTTATACGCTTCAAGAATCTGAATTCACAAGGGGTTAGTGTGTAAGAAATTGATGCATATCATTTTAATGTAAAGTGCGATCTCTCTAGAGAAACACATATAGAGAATTGCAAATGTTTGGCTGCTTTTTAGAGGTTGTTGCTCTAGAGAGGTTAAAAATGTATCTGGCTCATCTGAACATAACACGATTGAATTGGCTTCATCCAGTATTTTTTTAAGTATTAATTACAGACAAAACTTGTAAAATAGCATTTAATTGTATGATGTACAAACATCTTTCTTCAACAAATACGGATCAATACATTGTGGCTTCATTAACGCATGTTTATTGATGTTTTAACTATAGGAAATATATTTTTCATGTTTGTTCAGGTAAACAAATATACAAAAAAATGAACATAATATTACTTTAAACTAAAAGTAATGTCTTACAGCAGGAAAAATATGATAGTGCTACTGAAGCGACAATGTTGCTGAGGAGACGGCCGCTCTATAGAGCTTGCAGCACATCAGCACATATGTACAATGCCCACACAGATCTAAGGTCACTGCGACATTACAACCAATAAAATGTAAGATTTGCGCAGGCTTGGTGTTATATCGAGGGTTACGAACGGACCTTTTATAACTCATGTGTGGAACAGAAGTAGATACTTTGGTTTAAATCCCAGACTTGCGACGTGCTAGAGAGTTAAGACAAACCTTAACACGTAACATACTGCCAATTGTAAATATGCAGGTAGTTTAATTCTAGAATATAGAATACATCTTCTATAATACATCAGTATGCGCGAAACGTCAGCATACTGTTATGTAACACATTGACCAGAATAACGTGTGTAAAAGTCACCAAAACGTAGCACAAATTGTACAAAACGTCAGTACACCATGTACAAAACGCCAGCATACCTAGTCTTACCCGTAGCACAACATGTACAAAACGTCAGCACAGTATGTACAAAACGTCAGCACAGTATGTACAAAACGCCAGCACACCTTGTCTTACACGTAGCACAACATGTACAAAACGTCAGCACAGTATGTACAAAACGCCAGCACACCTTGTCTTACACGTAGCACAACATGTACAAAACGTCAGCACAGTATGTACAAAACGTCAGCACAGTATGTACAAAACGCCAGCACACCTTGTCTTACACGTAGCACAACATGTACAAAACGTCAGCACAGTATGTACAAAACGCCAGCACACCTTGTCTTACACGTAGCACAACATGTACAAAACGTCAGCACAGTATGTACAAAACGCCAGCACACCTTGTCTTACACGTAGCACAACATGTACAAAACGTCAGCACAGTATGTACAAAACGCCAGCACACCTTGTCTTACACGTAGCACAACATGTACAAAACGTCAGCACAGTATGTACAAAACGCCAGCACACATTGTCTTACACGTAGCACAACATGTACAAAACGTCAGCACAGTATGTACAAAACGCCAGCACACCTTGTCTTACACGTAGCACAACATGTACAAAACGTCAGCACAGTATGTACAAAACGTCAGCACAACATGTCTTACACGTAGCACAACATGTACAAAAGTCAGCAAAACATGCACAAAACGTCAGCACAACATGTACAAAACGTCAGCACAACATGTACAAAACGTCAGCACAACATGTACAAAACGTCAGCACAACATGCACAAAACGTCAGCACAACATGTACAAAACGTCAGCACAACATGTACAAAACGTCAGCACAACATGTACAAAACGTCAGCACAACATGTACATAAAATCAGCACAACGTGTCTAAAATGTAGCACAACTTGTATAAAACGTCCGCACAACATGACTTAAACATCAGCACTACATGTAGAAAACGTCAGCACATCATTTAAGAACGTCAGCACAGCGTGGTCCATAACGTCAACACGACAAATATTCAGCACAACGTGTGCAAAACGTCAGCACAATATAAGGTTAAAGTCTATGTCAATGCAATAACGATCAAATGAAATGTTCATGTGAACTAGGCAGAAGTCCTTCCTGTATTAAACTTCTGTAAAACTTTGTTGTTTCCTTTCTGCAGACGCCCTGCTAGCAAAACATTTTCTCTGCATGCACGTCCAATTTGTTCCTTTAAAGCTATGTTTTCTTGGTATAATTCGTCGTAGTTTTTACCACGATATCTGAAAAATAACCGGATGTGTTCCTATTCCATGAGTGAAATTAAGGTTCAAAGTTAACTTTATGTACTTAACTAAACGGTTGTGAACGATAAATACGACTGTCAACACATGACTGTCAATTAACGTTGCGGTTGTGAACAATAAACACGACTGTCAATAAACATTACGGTTGTGAACAATAAATATGGCAGTCAATCAACGTTACGGTTGTGAACAATAAACATGACTGTCAATTAACGTTACGGTTGTGAACAATAAACATGACTGTCAATAAATATTACGGTTGTGAACAATAAACATGACTGTCAACAAACGTTACGGTTGTGAACAATAAACATGAATGTCAACAAACGGTACGGTTGTGAACAATAAACATGACTGTCAACAAACGTTACGGTTGTGAACGATAAACATGACTGTCAATAAACATTACGGTTGTGAACGATAAACATGACTGTCAATAAACATTACGGTTGTGAACAATAAACATGAATGTCAATAAACATTACGAATGTGAACGATAAACATGACAGTCAATAAACGTTACGGTGGTGAACTATAAACAATGCGGTCAATAAACGTTACGGTTGTGAACAGCAATCACGGTTGCGTACGAATAAACGTTTTTTTATAATAATATATTTTTGTAAACATTTGTTGACATCATTTATGGTGCAATTTGAAATAAAAGTACTTTTAAAGAATACACAAGACAAGTTTTAAGAATTACCCTTCCAATTCCTTCAACAAAGTCACATTCTCTTTGTTTGATTTAATAAACTGGTTTGTAATTAGCTTCATCTCTTTGTCTTTCTCCTTAAGTTGTTTTTGTAGATATATTGCCTGATATTTGGACGCTGATTCTACCAATGTCTTTCTCTCCGTCTTCGGTTTCTCCCATTCAAACTGTTTCGATCTGGAATCAGATATTTCACTTAGAAGCTTTTTGCCATTAAACCTGCCTAAATTTATTTTGTCTGTCTTAATACACAATTGGATTCAACAAATAGAAATTTAATCAGTTCGCCAGTCTAACAAATATAAACATTGATTGCTTTGATGAAGTGTTTGGATTAGATAGGAATCCAAATATACTATGTGTGAAATATCGCAGACAATCAAACGTTTCCATTTGTGTTAATACTGACAAGTAAATTTATGGTTCTCATTCTTTTCTGTTCAGTAAACGCAAAGGCGGACCAAGGAGGACGGACCAAGGAGGGCGGACCGAGGAGGGCGGACCGAGGAGGGCGGACCAAGGAGGGCGGACCAAGGAGGGCGGACCCAGGAGGGCGGACCAAGGAGGGCGGACCCAGGAGGGCGGACCAAGGAGGGCGGACCAAGGAGGGCGGACCCGCACCCCTTACCTAAAATGTATTCTGGCAAACATATATATAAGCGCTGCTGTACGATTTCCAACCAAGTGACGTCATTTCCAGAACAAAAATCACATATGACGTCATCGTGTACTGACAGTGAGCAATATTTGCCCCATATGGCAATATGAAAACAATGTGACGAAATGGAGTAAATATTGCTTCCAGTTTGCAAATAGTAAAACCACATGTTGCATTTTCTTGAAATGACGTCACTTACAGAAGAGGTTGTAAATCCCATAGCAGCGCTCAAATGATGTTTAATGACATGCTAAACAAAGTGATAAATCGGCTCGCTACGCTCTTTAACGATTATTTAGTACAGTCGCACCTCGTTTATTCGAATTAATCTGGTCAGAAATATTATTTCGAATAATACATAGTTTCGAATAGCACTATTCAATTCGACGTGCATAAGAAGATACATCGGAACCTGGTACATATTTCGGATGGTACCAAGTATTCGGATAGAAGGTTGTGGAATTAACGAGTTCCGACTGTACTATAACTACCACAGGTTATAAACACAGACGCAACATACAATACATCCTCGATAGAACTACTCCCCTTTGTGCAGATGTTATTGCCGGCCCTTGTTGTGAAGTTGTTGCTTCATACAGGTAAAATATGTAAGTAAAATTTAGAATTTGACATAAGCTAGGTTGTTCAAGGAAGATTGTTGCTCAAGACAGTAACGCTATGGACAGACTGCATTGTACATGTAAAGGACCAGGTACTGTAAGGCGTGTTTTGGCCCAAGATTTTGATATGAATGGAATCATTTAAATATACAAACCCTCGGTACAAGTTTTGTTAAGTTTTATTTTAGAAATATCAGTTTTGTTACCATGGCAACCATTTATTATTTGTCATAAAAATGCATATTTACATAGAAATGTTCACTTGACATATACACAAGTTGTTTCACAATACATGTGATTTGCAAAACAAGTATGAACACATATTTTCGTTGTGTTGCTATGGTAACAGAGAAACACATGGAAGCATCAATGATGTACCGAAAAGAGTATAGAATAGTTTGCGTGAGAGAGGTCAACTTGTTTACTACGAGGTCTTGATACTGTTGTCAAAGAGAGGATTTCCTCAAACAAACGCGAGAGAATAAGTTTGTTATAGGGAATGCCACATATATAAGACAGGGTCTCTCGACACAGACCTCCAGGAAAACAACAATTTATAAAACATAAGGCATTTGAGGAGGCTCAATGGTACATACATAAGATAACAGGGGCGCAAGGAATGGCCTGGTCGACCATAAGGAATAACTAGAAGAATCAACCTTTTTAGAGGACAAACAGGTGGGGGTTAATGGATGGAAAAGGGCAAGACAGCTGGCAACAATAGGCCGACACTGAGGAGAAAAACACTATATCGAGGGTTCAGCGCAAGACGCCTATGTATTTATATAGGAGTTACGATAGTCTTGCACTGCACCCTCGATATAAAAGCACACAGGTGACCACATTCTGAAAACATGCCCCCACACTCATATCGTAGGAAATATAGAATACGAAATAGTTATAATAGGAAACACATAGCGAGATGACAACGATACTTTTCTTAGTCGTGCACAACCAGATCATAGTTACTATAAATAGCAATAAAGAACAACGAAAACAATAGGAATGAGATAAAACTGCGGGAACGAGGCTCCTTGGGAACATGACTGGGCTGCATAATAACTAATCAGGAAGACTAACACAACGGACTTGGAAATGTTAGTATAGGGGCTTAAGCATACAATATGTAAATAGGTTCGATTTAACTTACCTATTTTCTGATTGTTGAGCAGTTACCGGACATGTCCAAACACCGGATAACGTTTGGTCCCCTTGCATGAATGGTTGACTGAGTATCGTTGGTTCAGTCAACGTTCTCTGAATATAATTAAAACTGTATACAGCATTAATGTCATTACATAGTTACTAGAAATAAACTTTAAGGAAGAAAATGTTATGTTTCACAAAATCGATCAGGTTTCTAAAAAATACCAAGATTTGTAAAATTTCCGATTTAGCATTTCGTTCTAGTTACTAATTACTTTTTGAATATGAATATTGAATACATTCGATTTTGGAGATATTATAAACAATAACATTGGTCAACTTGACTGTTGGACAATACTCCTGACCATTCCCTGGTAGACGAAGTATAAGCTCTTCCATTTTCAATGATGGAAGCGATGTTCAAGATAGTCACAGAGCGTCATGATTTTTATATTTTCCTATTTCGCTATATTTGAGGGTCAAACCTATGTTTTCCTATACATTGTACATACAATCATATATGCTCTAGGAATTCCTATTTGTACGTATGTTTTCAGTAGGGTAGCAAGAAACTCAGCATTCTGAAGGAATAAAATGATTGTAATGAAAACCTTTTAAGTATCGTGTATTCCTGAATCCAAAATTTCCTTCAGAATTCAGATTTATTTCAGGTATGGCAATCCCTATAGTACAGTTGTGACTTTGAATATAAAACATGTACACAAATGTACTATTTTGTTTCCCACATAATATAGCATACAAAAACTAGGTATGTATATTTTCTAAATTATGTATTTGTACTTTCAAAAGGGATTTGCATTATGAGGAATTAAATGCCTCTCAGAAACGGAGACAAATTCTAGTCAGCTCATATTATTTTTGTTTTAATTTGTTCTTGTTTATGCTACAAGTGTATGTTCATATGCTTACTCAAAGGAAAGAAGGGCTAGTGGAGGTGGTGGTTTGAGAGTTCGATTGTCTATTTCTTTTAATCCTATAAATTCCTATATTTTACAGGGTTCTAGAAATCCACTAGCCAGACGTACCGGACTAGTCTAATGCTGAATCGGGCTACCAACAGTTGAGTTGAAGTTAGTTTCCGACAAGTCTGTTTTTAAAGCTAACCAACATCAGCCATTGTTCAGTTTTAGTTCAAACTTTAGATTCCCACAAACACATACATGTAATTTTAGTAGATAAGTGGAGCTATCAATGTGTACGTTTTTTGTTACTACATTGTAAATAGACCAATATTCTCGGACAAGTAGCTGCCTATGACGGACAAGTCAAATTTTACATTTCCATAAGTGTCTTTGAAAAAGGATTCTAGGGCCCTGTTTGTTCTGAAATTTCTATATAATTATTATGCATCCTATATCTCTGTCACACAAAATCACTTGACGTCCTAGTGTCACGTAGTTATATTAATAGAACATTTGAGAAACGACGTTAGCCTCGTAATGCTGCTAATGATGGCAATGTTTTGGCAGTAAAATTTGGTAGCGCCGTTGAATTTTGGTAGCGACAAAATGCGTTGAACAATGGCGCATATTATTTGCATGATAACACGCTAAAATTACATTACATTTGTTACACACCAATGCACGATTTATAAGCAAAAACATAAAATCCATTAAATAGAAGAAATATCAACCGACATAACACACGAATACAAAGCCACGTCATACAACTCGGTGACATACCTCATAACATTCCGACTGTAATAAAAGTGTGCAATATATTTTGATACACATATTCGTATTTTACAGAATGAAAGCAAGTAACGAACAAATTGTGGTTTTAATCATAACATTGAAATGTAAGAATGGAGTCAATGTATCCAGCAACCAATTTCATTGTATGGACGCTTCCATGATACATCCTGGTTATGACGTCGGGTATTTCTCAAATGTAACGTTAAAAATTAAGCGCTTTCTCGGAAAGGTATTTTGCATAATTTTGGTTAATATAATTAAATGAACATGAAAGTGTAGATACTTGTTACAATCTTTGTTTCTTTCCAATTGTAAAACAGAAGATGTTTAGGAATTAATGTACATTCAGTGGCTCTAAAGCGTTTTTGACGCGACGTCATTTTGTAGTTTACTTTGCAGTTCGTTCTTAATATTTGAATTTCAATTAAAAGAAAAGTAGACGTTAGGTTTTAAAAAGAATCAGAGTGGGGAACACATAACTTTGCCTGTATTATCTCTGCAGACGAAGTGTCAATTACAGCATATGACTCGCCAATAGTTCGAACCAACAACCTTCAGGTTGGTAGTAGAGTGGTCTACTGACGGAGATGACCGGTCGGGTTTTCGATCAACAAGCAATAAATGACACGTAAGGTGCTGAATTCACTGTCCAGAGTTTAAACAGTTATACTTACTCTGAGTTACAACATGTATACACAATACATAGAAACAAGTCAGGCACGTCTGTAATAATCAAGACTAAACGTAAATGATTTGGTTCCATGCATTATAATTATTAATTGTGTAAAATTCGAAGATAATTACCTCCAACGATTCTACATCAGACTCTGTACTCGACTGTGCCATTCTCCTTGCTGATTGGACCACACGCTGAAAGTGGAAACCAAATACTGGAATGGATAATAAACATGAAGATCTGCAAAGTTTTTATTCATTGCGCATGCGCAAACCGCGAGCGTTCTCCGTAATCATTGAGTATCACCAGTTTATACAACGGACGACACTTTCGGAAAACCTCGGCCAACTACGTCAAGTGCCTCGGATGTTCGTTAGGCACTACTTTTGGAAATACCATTCGAATATCATGTAAACAAAATGGCGGTGTGAACGCTGGAGTTCTGATGAAACGGGATTAAAATCACATATTTTAGCTTTATGAAGACTGAAATATGTGAGTTTTTAATAAGAAAAGACAACGATAATCCATTTCTTATGTGAATTTATCGAAGTTGTTTTGAAGTTAAATCTGTTTTACGAGAACTATTTTTTGACCACACAAAATGTTGAATTTTGCCACATAGTGCTCCGCCTGACATACACTAGAGGATATTCGTAGAGTAACGAAGTGGTACGGAAATATCCGAGAGCTGTCGAGAATGTGGACGACAGTCTTCCACAAACAGTCCATAGACCGACTGATTCACATTCTACCACATACAGTATACAGTAAACCCTCACTTAAAGGCCACCTCAAATTGAAGAACAAAATGTTCAAGTCCGTTTTCACTATTTTGTTCTTTATTCAACCTCAATATTAACCCCACCTCCATATTAACCCCACCTCAATATTAACCCCACCTCAATATTAACCCCACCTCCATATTAACCCCACCTCAATATTAACCCCACCTCAATATTAACCCCACCTCAATATTAACCCCACCTCAATATTAACTCCACCTCCATATTAACCCCACCTCAATATTAACCCCACCTCCATATTAACCCCACCTCAATATTAACCCCACCTCAATAGAACACCACCTCAATATTAATTCCAATTTTCAAGGGTCTCAATGGTGGTCGTATAATAGAGGTATTACGGTATAAACTAGTTAATCGAAATTTCTGCCGCAAATAATACTTTCATCTGGTTTTGTCTTAACAGAATGCTTCAATGATTTAATATTTCGACAATAGTGCGTAGAGAGTTGGAAAAAACACACAGAAATTACGCAAAATAATTCCACATTCTGTATCAGAAGCTTGTGCTGACATATTCTACAATTAATATCATTTGCTATTGGCAGTCAAATCGCCTGGACGAGAATTGTCTGTGCTTTTTAATTGCATTATTAAAAACAGTTGAGTCATCTGCATGAGTTCGACGAGATATAAACGCCATTAACTTTCTCTGGGGTATTAAAACATTAGCGGATCAGGAATGAAAGCCACTGTAACGTCTAAACGTTATGTTCCTGCTCTGAACATTGGCCTTTAGCAAGGGTATGTGTTGGATGCGATCCCTTGTTGACAGTCTTGATGGATACGTTCAAGTATTTTTTTTAAAAGGAAACTACCGAATACTACTATTTATCTCGTGCGCACGACTTAGTATGTCGTGCGCACGAGATAAATAAAAACATACACATGTCACCTCTGTGCCACCGTAGAATTCCTTAGAACATTCAATGTTCCTATTTAAAAAGATCTCATTAGACCATGCACCGCACCCTTTCCGAAACGTTGCATTTATTTGAAATATGAATGAACTTAAATTACATGATTATTTATGACACACATGTGGATGTGAACACTTTCATTGAGTTACAGAAAAAAATAACAATACAGTGCTAATTTTGGGCAAACTTGATGCTTTTTGGAGCTTTTGGAATCAATTTTGTAACGTGGAAACGTGATTTCCTTTCTGAGACCAAATGTGAATGACCATACTGTCTAGAATTAGCGACGACTTCATTTTACCATAATGATCCTAAACCCCAGGGCCAAGGCCCAGTGTTCACAAAGAATCAGTTTTCAGGATCAAGATCAAATATAAGATCTTTCAAACATTGTAAAATAGTTATTCAAATTTAAATCTTTTTACATACTTTGACGTATATGAACATCCTGCAAAACTTTAGAGACATTAAATTCAAAGGTCTTCCTTATTAAGAAAAAGATGGAAATTAATAAGTTATGACCAATTTTGGAAATTTGATCCTGATTTGATCTAGATCAGTTTAAGTCATAAGTATAATCAATTAATTTCTCAACATCATGGTGAAGTTTAAAATGATTCATGATGTTAATTAGAAGAGTTTTAGGTATGTTTATGTATGTTTATGAAAAGCACTGGAAAAAGTGCTCAGTTGCTCCGTGAAAATGGCAAGTTGATCCAGAAAACTTGATCCTTTGTGAACATTGAGCCAGGAGCCTTTAATTTATTCAAGCGATTGTTTATCCAGAATTATTTGATGGAATTCAACATCTAGTTTATAAAGATATAAATTTCCACTTGACCCCGCATACTTCTAGTACTGAAAAGTAAGTCAATACTAAGATCATCTATTACACTCACTGTATGTTGTGTAGACTGCACTAACTTCTTCACGTCGATGTTCAAATATGTATTCGGCTTCTTCTTGATTCCAATGAACTGTTATAAAAAATCAAAGGATGAAAATAATTTCTACAACAACAGCGAAAACACACAGGGGATTGTCATGAGTTATCTCCCTTTATCCCTTATAGCGTTAGCTCCCTTTATCCCTTCTATATAATTATATAGTACTTAATATATACATATACATGTACTATATAATGGATAAAGGGAAAGAACTCTTGAAGGAATAAAGGGAGAGAATTTGTGACAATCTCCTGCGAATGAAACCATTAGCAGACAGTATAATATGTAACAATAATGAAGACGAGGTAGAAGATGACAATAGAAAGTTAAACTTATGTATTTCACGTCGATTTTGAAACAAGTTGCTACAACTTATACTGATCACTCTGGATGACAGCAATGATGAAGATGGCAAACATGACTAATGATATACATGATGCGTGTACATTGGCAGAGGCACGTATATGTAATCAGAAATTCATTTGTAAACAGAACACATAAGGTTTGTATTTGATGTTACACCATCATAATATATCATACCTTGCCTCAACTTATCAACATTACACAAGGTACACAAACAAGCAAACAAACCATTTATTAAGGATGACCTTGATGTAAAGAATTAGAAGAAAAACTTATTTAAATGGTTATAAGAAGACAGATGACATACAAAATGTAAATCATCTATACAAAAAACTGTACAGGAAGCAGATAAAATGGAGAATGACTCCCACTCACATAATTGCCCACTCGGACTGCACCTCTTGCTTTATTCCATCGAGTGGTTGCGTTTGGTCTAGCACACTCCCTCCATCCTTCCACCTCGTTGTCGTAGTGGAATTTATAATGTGGTGGTGGCTGAAACATACAAGAGTAAATGTGTCCATGGCTACGTTTCATACTGCACCATTAATATCCATATATTGTCCCTCCCCGCTGTGAGATCGAATCCCTCCCCGGAATATAGATATTGTGGGGAAGCCATCCAACTGGCTGACGGATGTTCGATGGTTCTACCAAAGTGTCTAATGTCTTCCTCCAGCTAAATATCTGGAATCGTCGCTACATTACCCTGGCTGTTTATTTGACTTAAAAGCTGAAAGCACTGAAGTAGTTCGGTATTGAACACTGCTTTTGTATTCAACACTTGCAGATTCACAGAAGGAAAGAATCATTATTGTCCATTGTTGAACCATTAAATTTAATTGCGCAGTAAAGATTTCTACCAGTATTGAGTATGTTACTAGTATGCAGGTTACGCTCAGATGTTGAACTATTTTTAACCGATTAACTTATCTGTTATTCTTGCGCCACTTCCGGGAAAAGTAATTATATCAGTAAGACGATGCAACTGTCGAAAATTGCCATGGAACTAGTTGTTCACCGAACAACTTAAAACAACCCTAACCCTGACATCACATAAAGTATCGTCTTTGACTTACATCCAGTCACTAAGTACACGGTATGGAATTGAGTCAAGTACAGAAATAGAAAAAGTTTTTCCCCTAACATACACAATGGAACTGGTGGATTTAATTATGTCTCATTCGCTTAGAGCGTAGTTAGTTAATGCGGCTAAAATTCAGCTCAAACGCCTCTTTTCACAACCGTAGATCAATCATCCCAGTCTGGTAGAACTTCAGCCCCCCCCCCCCCCAGCAGAACGTCACAGACTCACGGCTGATACATCAACTTTTACACTATGTTTAGAATTTCCTTACTCACACAGAAATATGTAAATACTGATTTAAATCTGTTGAAATTAACAAAATTCTTGTTAAGATTTGTTGTACATGTACGTGTATAAATAAAATGAGTTTAATCCACAATTATAAACGATACTTACAATTCATTCATTCATATTTAATCACAAATTTCTGATAAATCTCATCCGTAAAGTTGCTGAATTTAATTAACTACAACCCCATGTATGTATCATGGTACGTAACGAGAATTGCCGAGAGTTGGAATCAAAACTATCGTAGCTGCTTCTTAACCCAAACTGAAGTATTGTGCAAGACCTTTGTGTCAAGCCGGTACCAATGTGATAACGTTGTTACTTCTTTTGTGAAGCGTGATAGATTAGAACCGCCGAATGTTTACATGCCGACAGCATTTGAATGACAGAGTGACGTGTGCGCTGATTAATTCCAAACAAGATATGAGCCACGTCGGAAAAGTTGAGTACAATTATACTCAGCCGTCGAAGTTTTTTTTTCTCAAAAGGTTAAAGATAAATAATCATTCAAATGTAAATTATATCCCCGCCAAAGACGAACGGTGATTTTGGCATGGTAGTATGTATTCTATGTCATAAAATGTAGTTATGGTGTTATTGCATACACTGTCTCTCCCGATAACGCATTTGTCACACTGCTCATTATTGTAACAATTAGTATTGCTCCTTTGTAAAAAACTATTTTCATTGTTCAGTATGTAAAATATCTATCCATGATAATGGTCCCCGTCCGTCCGTGTGTTCGTCTGTTCGTCCGTGCGTCCGTGCGTCCGTCCGTCCGTCCGTAACACATATGTCCGGAGTACAACTCTAATTTTATTCGATGGATTTAGTTAAAACGAAATGAAGGAGGACATTAAGATCAAGTACTGTGGAAACTAACGAACGATAACTCTATCGCTTTTAATGTACGAATTATCTCCCTTGATTACATTTTCTCGTTCGGAGTATATCTCCAATACTATTAAATCGATTTTGTTGAAACTAACACAATGTTAAAGTACATTGACAGTTAGTCCAAGAACTATAAATGCTTCGAGGGATTACCCACGTGTCACGTGACAGTCCTAACAATTGCATATAATAAATTAAAGCACGCTTTTCGACCCGAGGAAGAAATTGTACCGACAGCGAGATAAATGTATAATAATGAAAATGGTGAAATACTTAGTGACTTGTGACTTGAAATTTCCGACATTTTCCGCCAAAATTGCATTCCAATATATCAGAGCTGCGTATCGGTCAGATTTATCGTCGCGATATTTGCATAAAATACAAAATGTATCGATGTTCGATATATCATATTATGATATTTACAAATGAAAATGAAGAATGAATAGTTGTGTCAAAAAGTCCATTTTCTCTGTGTTGCTCTTTATTCAACCCCGATATTAAAACCACCTCAATAAGAAGACCAGATTTCAAGTGTCCCAAGGGTGGTCTTATTATTGAGATTTTACTGTAGATACATATTCTGTAGAAAATGCAAAGGGAGAGAACTCTAGTCGGGATAAAGGGAAAGAACTCGTGAAAATCTCCTTAGAATTTATGGTACCTATTTCTGGCTAAAATTACATATTTCATGCTGTATTTAACAAGTTTTTCCCTATCGTATTTTATCGATATTTTGACCGATACGGAAACGTTCGATCCGTTTTATCGATCGATCGATCCAAAAAAATCGGTATTCGATAACTATCAAAAGCTCTATTTATGACTGGAAGTAAGATCAACTCGTTAGTAAACAATTTGTCGATATACACTGTCGCTTTCCAACAGAAAAAATATAATATTCAACGAAACTCATTCAATTTTAAAAACCCTTACGCGTTTTTGTCTATGACGCACAAACATAATATGTTTAACTGTTTAATTAATTGTTTCTAGAAATATTAGCGTATTTCGTCAGAATACAGAATACTTAATCACCCGATGAATGATAGTTAAATGCCACATGATGCGCAGACGGCAAAAAATCAATGTTTCTGATACGGGAATTTAATGCAATATTCATTTTTATCGCTTGAAGGTTTAAGTGAGGTGAGATAAAAGAAAGAGAATAAGGAATAAGTGGCTACAGGGAACGCCACATACATAACACAGTGCCTCTCCACAGAGACCTCCGAGAAAACATCAGTCCATTAAACATAAGACAGTTGATGAGGCTCAAGGGATACAGAGGCGCAAGGAATGGCCTGACCGACCATAAAGGATAACTAATGAGAATCAATGAGGACAACAGGGAGATTAATGGATGGAATACATCACCGGAAAGTCAAGACAGCTGGCAACAATAGGCCCAAAGTGGGGAGAAAACATGCCTCATTTTGACTATGTATACACATTTATATCCTCTAACCATTGGTTGATTCTCTTTTCTTTTCTTTTTGTTAATGTTAAATATTCTAATTGCGTTCTGTATGTTTGTGTGTAAGGTCTTTGCCATAGTATATTGTAAATGACCAAAGGCTATTAATTGCCGAATGCCAATAAATGTATGTATGTATAAAGTGAAAGAACCGCTTAGGGGGAGGGAAATCCAACATACATCTAAACACAACTAGAAATAACAACTACACATCAATGTACAGCCTTGGTAATGTCAGTAAGGATACTTAAGAGACACATGTATACCTTCTTCTTCTGTGAAGGGAACGGCGTTCTGAAGAATGGACGAGATGCTGATGATTTTCTGGCGTTTCTGTCATATCTGGTGAATATTGGTACTTCTGGAACAATGAATACAGTCATTTATAACAATATAGTAAACAAGTCCCGGCGAAATTCCTTTTTATTTCATATCATCTAACAGTAGATCACTGGAACAGAGAAAGGTCGATCACTCTAACATGTTTGCGGTCCCTAGCTACCATATCATATTTTTTTCAAACAAAAGTGTAAACTTGATTGAGTACATTCCGTAAAATTGGAATAAATTCGACCCGCAATTTATTATATTAACCATTTCGATAACGCAAAGTACACTCGCCGTCACTCGTATCGGGATCAGTCAGTTCTTACATACACATTTATACCATAGATGCCTCGAACGAAATGCTGGATCCGACTGCAGTTCGTGGTTTCGAAGTTTTACTGTAGCTCCATTTTCTTTGAGATGTTAGTGTGATTATGAGATACGGAAATAATTCTTAAGATTTAGTGTCACACTCAACACTCAGACTTAATAATTACTCCCAGATCTCATATTACACTCAGATCTCATATTACACTTAGATCTCATATTCCACTCAGATCTCATATTACAATCAGACTTAATAATTACCCCCAGATCTCATATTCCACTCAGATCTCATATTACACTCAGATCTCATATTACACTCAGATCTCATATTACACTTAGATCTCATATTCCACTTAGATCTCATATTACACTCAGATCTCATATTACACTCAGATCTCATATTACACTCAGTTCTCATATTACACTCAGATCTCATATTCCTCCCAGATCTCATATTACACTCAGATCTCATATTCCTCTCATATCTCATGTTCCTCCCATATCTCATATTACACTCAGATCTCATATTCCTCCCAGATCTCATATTACACTCAGATCTCATATTCCTCTCATATCTCATGTTCCTCCCATATCTCATATTACACTCAGATCTCATATTCCTCCCAGATCTCATATTACACTCAGATCTCATATTCCTCTCATATCTCATGTTCCTCCCATATCTCATATTACACTCAGATCTCATATTCCTCCCAGATCTCATGTTCCTCCCATATCTCATATTACACTCAGATCTCATATTACACTCAGATCTCATATTACACTCAGATCTCATATTACACTCAGATCTCATATTACACTCAGATCTCATATTACACCCAGATCTCATATTACTCCCAGATCTCATATTACACTCAAATCTCAGAGAAAATGGGTCACAAAGAATATTCAGCACTCATTTAACGTTATCATACACATCACACTAAATATAAGTCACTATCTGACTCATAAAATAAAATGTTGTGATTAGAGTGCAAAGTGTAAGTATTCCTCATAATTCCGGGCCCTGATCTAAGTTGATATATTCTGTGGACTATAGTGCCCTCGCACATTGGCTGTATAGAATTAGCAATGAAGTAATATAGTCAATAAAGGTAAAAATATATCCTAAATATCATAAAAAGTAAGTTATATGACCTGATAAAACCATACTTATAAACTACCTCGATATTAAGAGCACTTCATTACTATGTCAGTATTTTGCATGGACCCGGTTTACAAGTTTGCTTCCATACTTAACTCGACACTCAGACCACCTCACAACTATATTAATTTCGTAACAGTTCGGCAATTTCCGTAACAGTTCGGCAATTTCCGTAACAGCTCGGCAATTTCCGTAACAGTTCGGAATACAATGTGTTCTATACTTACTCAATATTCTCTTCGTCTCTGTTTGTTGTCCGTCCATTGTTTGTGGACAGTTCCCGCCGTCTGCAAAGAAATATAACAATAAGTTTCTTCCCAGTCAGTGAATGTTTCGAAAAATAAAGTTTTCTTGTCTTTTCAAATTTACCGACATAAAATTCGCCAATTGTATGTTCTGGTAATTTGCCGATCGGGTCCACGAGATTTAGAGCGACCAATTTATATTTTAAATCCTGAATTAGGCGCGGGTACTGGTTCATAACCCAGACATCGAGAATGATATATGTTGAGTATATCTTTCACATTCTAAATATGAAATAATTAAATTGAACTTATTTCATAAATGCTATCGGGGATGTGAAAATCAATGTACGACAACTGAGCGTAAGATTGAGAGAGCGGTTCAGAAGAGGTCATGTTCATAAAAAGGGCCGTCCAAAACAGATCCTTAGGGGACGATGTGAAATAAGGATGGAATAGAACTGAACAGAACAGACTATGTAGTTTGAAATAATAGTTGTTACTATATCGAGGGCTCAACGCAACACTGTCGTAACTCAGATGTATTTATATAGGAGTAACGACATTGAGCCCTCGATATGTAAGAGCTCTAAATCAGTTAGATTACAACATGAACAATTGAAGACAGGTTATAACATAAAACCAACAAAGACTTGATGACGACCAAAATATTAAGTCTTGTAGAATTTCGGGGAAGAAACAAACACCAATAGCAGGTTTTATATCTGTCAGAAAAATCGTACCTTGAACAATCCGTGCACAAATCAAACGCACCGAAGTGAAAGTTAATATGAAATGTTTGTCAGTATATTCTGTTCTGTTCTGTGGAAGTATTTCAGTTCATGAAGTCAAAATACGGATCAATGCTCTAACGCGGAATCGATAGTTATATTAATATTTTGGTATTACGAGCGTCCTGTTTGTGAAAATATAATGAATATTTTATTAGCTCTACGATTAAAAGTTAGAATAAATATCAGAATTCAATAAAGTTAAATTCCTTCACTTTTCTCTATTGTTTATTGAATATACCGGACTGAACGAGAATTGATCTCATTCTTACTTCAATAATGCTTGGCTATGCTTGGATATTTACCTCCACGTCCAATTAAACTAGGTCCGACTCAAATATAGTTGGGTTGACCATTGAAATACATGTAGGTATATTGACCTCCCAAGTCGGTTGGTTGACGGTTGAACTCCAATATATAAGCTTGATCGTCGATGTTAGATAGACCTCTCGTGCGAGTAGGTAAACCATCGTTATTGGTAGGGTGACCACCGATATAGGTAGGTTGACCATCGTTATAGGTTAAGTGACCACCGATATAGGTAGGTTGACCAGCGATATAGGTAGGATGACCACCGATATTGGTAGGGTGACCACCGATATAGGTAGGATGACCATCGACATAGGTAGGTTGACCACCGATATAGGTATGTTGAACATCGATATAGGTAGGGTGACCATCGATATAGGTAGGTTGACCATCGATATAGGTAGGTTGACCATCGATATAGGTAGGTTGACCACCGATATAGATAGGGTGACCATCGATATAGGTAGGGTGATCACCGATATAGATAGGTTGACCACCGACATAGATATGTTGACCACCGATATAGGTAGGGTGACCATCGACATAGATAGGTTGACCACCGATATGTAATTTCATTATTTGACCACCGATATAGGTTGGTTGACCACCGATATGTAATTCGACCACCGATAAAGATACCTTTGAAGATATGAGTGGCAAATTTAAATAAGCTTTACAACGTCATGGGCTATAACTCGGTCCATATTGAAGGAATCCGATGTTGAAAATTCAGGTGTGCAACTTCATGTAATACCAATAATCTTATGAAGTAACAACAGAAATCCAAATGCCCGAATTTGTCAGGGCAGAAAATTATCAAATTAACTTTAGACGGCAGAGATCTCACTGTTGAAAGGTTTATAACCCAAGCTGCAACAAAAACGGCAATGTTCCATTATTTCAGAGGGAAATGTAACTAAAAACAGATCTCAGGGAATTTTTGCAGCAGATTGTTATCTTTGAGCCATTTTTAATAATATTTCTGTGTATTAAAACTGGCATACTTCAATGAAATGATATGCCATTCCACAAGTGCTTACAGTTTAAATACATTTCACATTAAAAAAAATTTCTCTGTGTCCCATAAGTAATAGGCATGCCGCCTTAATGACACACCCTCATGCCGAGGACATTCAATTCATTAGCATTTGACAACCTTTGACCTTGAACTTGTAGCAAGGGACCGGAGTACGACATGTAACAGTTGCAAATTCAAGAAGCTGAATCAAAGAATTGATGCCTTTAAAAATATGTCTCCTGGTTTGAAATGTTTTTTTAAAAAAAACTGAGAATTCTTGGACAATATGTCTCCTGGTTTAAAATGTTTTTTTCCAAAAAACTGAGAATTCTTGGACATTTCATTATTGTCTACCAGACTGGGATTTTCCTCCTTTATACCGATGCTGGAAAACTTGGTCTACATCCCCTCTCATGTAGGACAAGTCTCGCGCTGATCAATTCACATAAGGACATCACATCAAATACTAACCCGAATAAATTTGTAAAATAATATGATACTATCAGTAAAAGTCCTTACAAAGATGGTTGTTAAAGTCAATCTCGTCCTTTGTTCTTTAAAAACGGTTTGTAAGATAAATAATCTATCACTGGCTTCATGTACTGATGGAAATATCCGTCTCTCAGATAGAATTTTTGGTCACTGTGGTGGTGTGGGGTTAGACGGCCGCCCGGTAAGCTCAGTCGGTAGAGCGCCCTACTAGTGTTTTGGGGGTCGTGGGTTCGAGCCCCACATCGGGCGCATCTTTTTCCCTTGATTTACTTTAATGGTGGCAGCGGTGTTTGACGGCCCACTGTAGTTGAGTCTGAAATGCCAGAAGGGGGAGGAGTGAAGTGGTGTGGGGTTAGATGGCTGCCCGGTTAGCTCAGTCGGTAGAGCGCTGTACTAGTGCTAGTGGGTTCGAGCCCCACATCGGGCGCTCTTTTTCCCCTTGATTTACTTTATCCGACACTAAACAGATTTTGTCCTGGAACAGCATCTTTAATTGTGAACACATACATACTTCAAGGTACATATTATTATTTCTTGACAAGTCATAAATATGTGAAAATTGCCTTCATACAGATGCATTCTACAACATTGTATTGTCACTTTCTCTTCATGTTTCCCAAAACCACAAATACAAGAGTCCAATACCAGTATTTCTGTTCTGACCTACGTGCCAAGTAAATGCTAGCATAGGAAAATCCTGTATCTGACTCATGTTTTGCAGATCAAGGAAACTTCTAAGAAAAGTTACAATGCATGTTTTACAGTATTTTCTAAAAATTATTACTCAACATATTTTGATAGAAAATATGACTATCTATAACTTTAAGCCCGGGAAATATCAACAAATGCATTAGGTAAGTATACATAATTTATTATTTCATTTTTTCTGTGCTGAACAGTTTGTACAATCTCCACAGCATAAAATCAATAGCAAATATTTCTGAGCCATTGTAAATATACAATATATACAGATTACATGGATAGAATAGGATTAGGGGCCACACTGGCCCCTTATACACTTCATCTGAGTGAACCTACATCCTTCTTCAGGCTTCAACATTCTGCCACAAATTTAAAGTAGCCTGCTAAGTCATCTAGTTATCATTTCTGTGAAAAATTACATGAAATTCTGACAACTGGGGTCAGAGAATATATATAAATATTTCTTCATAGATATAAGAGAAAATGGAGTTTGCAAAATACAGACAGCCTTTAGCAGACCACAACATGTTCCTTTGTTCCTTTGTCGTGAAATGTCAAAATTTTGTGCTAGAAGGAAGGATCTTTACCAGACATGTCCGCCAATCAGAAAAGTCTGGTTAACTTCAAGAAAACAGCCTCGCCCCAAGGTAGCCATGTGTTTTTATAAATGAACTTTAAGCAATTTTAACACATTATCAACAACAAATCCTTTACAACAAAATTATTTGTAATCAATTGGTTTCAGCAATTTAGGTAAGGAACATGTGATTCTATTCCTGAACAGCTTTTGCAGTCTTAATATGTTTCTGTCAGAAATATTTGTCATTTGAAGCAAATGTTTTCTAATACAAGTGTAATATTTATAGGTACCTAAAACATAACAAAGAAACACTATTTTTTCTGACAGCTAAAACAGGTTTCATTAACAAGCAAATCATCTTGGAACAGTCATGGAACATAAGACACATAGTGTTGACCAGTAAGGCCGTCCTTCAAACATCATTCGCTTGTGGTACCCAACCAATTTCGTTTTGGCATGTAGATAGGTCAATGTTTTTAGATCAAGTTCTAAGAAAAGGGGTGACAAGCAAAAACAAGGCAAAACCAAACAAATGTTGGTCATTCCTATTTTGGGTATTAGTGGGTCTACCACAAACAAACATGTCTTAACAGATGGCCTAAAACATTCATTTCAAGATCAGTCCGCTACGAAACATTTCTACACTTTCTTCACCCCACTAATGTCCGATATCCTAACACTGTACATATATATATCAGCAGTTACATAACGTATCAAAATTAAATATGTGTAATATCGAAACATGTACAAACATTAAACCACAGATTTGAAAAAAGTACATAGAGTATAAAGGGTCAAGGTCGCGACATGGACTGTTAGCGAATTTCCTGATTTCGGGAAGGTCACGAAAATATCAGCCGACGTCAATTTCCTCATCGGAAGTATAATGATTACGTACTTGACTATCAAATGCAGCGATACTAATTCCAGTGTGTCACAAACTTCCCCCCAAAAAAGCGTCTATCACTGATTTCTAGAACTTTCAGATTCTCAAAAACATCAACAAAACAGTTTCAACCTTATACACAGCAACCAGTACATGTTCACATGAAGTTTGCGTAACAGTCTCGCGTACAGTCAATATTCTAACCAAAAAAAAAACCATAAAAAAGTGCAATTTTTCTCCAATGTTAAAAAAACTGCAGTGAAACTACAAAATACCCACTACTAAGAATTACTAGAAAATCAACTATAGCACTTATTGTAAATATAAATATAAGAGAAAATTATATTCAAATATCAAACTCACTAAAATACTTCAAAATGAAACAAAACAAGTATACAAGATGCCATTATTGAATTCCTCACAGCGATTATCTCCCCTTGGTAGACAATAAAAAACTGCCGTCATGGACGTCACATAATAATGTCACATGATGAGGGATAGTTGAATAACATAATAGATACACCTTGAAAACACAGTCTGTTATTTTATTGCATTATTTTATTCTTTCATTTGACCATCAACATAAACATTATTTGTCTGACATATCGACATAACAATGTTAATATCTTATACAATGCACGTATCTAAATTAAAAAAAACAAAAAAAAAACCTTAAAAATGTCCGAGACGGCCGAGGTCTCGTGACTTTGTAAAGGGAGACAACTACATAGGAAAATTGGCATAACGACTTTATTGCAGAAACTCAATTTTAGTCAAATTTTCTAAAAAAAACAAACTTTCGAAACCTTCAGCAAATAATTGATATGGTACAATAGGATGTAATATCATACAAACAACAGAAGCACTATAAATATGGTTACCATGGAAACAAAACCTGAATCAACAATAATAACCAGGGGTTGGTGCAAAAGTACTGTAACTCGGTTATAGTAGAAGTAGTTACAATCATTTTACGCCGAACCCTCGGTGTTTTGTATAAACGTCACTCACATGAACGGCAAACAATTAGATGACAATTGCTGAGTGAACGGAACATATAAATGTTTGTATTGGAAGTAGATTATAACCGAGAGCTGCAGGATTAGTTAAATGAAGAAAAATTTCTATATAAATGTTCGCTGTCGTCTATGACATTGTTCCAAACACTGGATTATGTCTGCATATACTTGGTCCATGTTCATCGTAATCTGCTTTAGTGTGGCACACTTGATAAAATTCCGGCTGAAAAATGTAATATTACAGTTATATTAGGGTTCAGATTTGTTATTAAATACGCTTAGCATCTGCAAGACATTATTTGTAGAAGCGAAGGGTGGAAAATAATCAAACCGGAACATGATGCGGGATGGACAGAGACACGTGCTAACACACGGACAGACAGACGAAACAGTGGCTATCAGGCCTTTTTCTGTCAATTTTGGGGAAAAAGACGTTAGATAAATTGGGAAAATTGTCGTCATAAAATTTGCCAATTTGGGAAAACTTGAATTGCTTCAACTCCAATTTTGGGAATTTTCATAGTCAAAAGAACAGGCTTTTCATATCTAATTTTGATATATTAACAAGCATTCTAATCTACATTTCTTATATGAACTGTCAAAACGACACACAAAATGTCCACAAACATTTATGACACAAGGGACAATAATGGCCAGAGTTATTCAAAGAGCTTCAAGATATACCAGGTCGCTCCAGTAGATGATTATTCGAATTTGGTTCTGATTAGGTTTTTTTTCTGATAGGGAAAAACCCATATATTTGGCTTTGGGAATGGGTCAGATAGTCTGACCCATGGGAACTATAGAAAAAGGCCTGGCTATATGCTCCTCCTTTGTGAAGCACAATAAAAGAAGACATTTAATGCTAACCTTTGTTGAATTTAATGAAATGACAGACTAGTCATCAACTGTTACAGCGTTTGAACAAACATACATAAATACAAACGAAACATAACATCTCTCAGCATTTTTCGAGAGACATAATTAAATTGATCTGATCAACAGTAAGACTTTGTCCAGAGGCATTTGTTCATTTCAATAGTACTGTATGAGGACACAGTGGTTAATTATATCGAACTTTTATAAGGCCTTTGATCAAAGCTGAACAGAAGTTAATGAATGTTTGCTAGTATCTCAAGCAGACATCATGTAACAACATCGGTGGCACTGAATTTTTAAAATTATCTTGTATTTCTCTAAATTGCCATCAAGGCCATTCCTTAAAAACATTTGTTTGGCATAACCCTACCCAGCAAAATTTAGGTGGGGTAGGTTGGTGGGTAATGCATTTTTAAATCATTTTTCATGGTCATACTAGTTTGAACTATAATAGGCTGTTAAAAACAATTCACCGACTCAGACCCCTCAAAAACCCTTTTCATGGGTAGGTAGGTTTATGCCAAACAATTTTTTAATTATTTCCCAATTTAACAAAGAAAAATGTAATATGCTGCGTTATACTATAAAACATCAAGGAACTTTTATCATTTATGAGCCTTTGATCAAAGCTGAACAAAAGTTTATGAATTTTTATGAGTATTTCTGCAAATTACCATCAAGGCCATTCCTAAAAATGTGTTTAGCATAGCCATACCCAGCGATGTTTAGGTGGGGTAGGTAGGTGGGTAATGAATTTTTTTAATTATTTCATGGTCACACTATTTTTAACTATTGATACGCTGTTAAAAACAATTTTCCAATTCAGACCCCTAAAAATCCTTTCGAGTAGGGGCCATTTTCATGGTTAGGTAGGGTTATGCCAAACATTTTTTTTTAATTATGCTCAAATTTTTCTCGCTACAACAAGGATGAATGTAGTATGCAAGACTGGTCTATCTGTATAAGTATGCTGTGTTTAACTATAAAACATCAAGGAGTGAAAGCAAGACTGGTCTATCTGTATATAGTTAAAGAAGAAGATAGACTAGAATCGCTCTAACCCCTCCATACAAGAATGTATATATACCGTTGAGGCCAACATTGAACCACCAAACCATACTGCATATCTTTGCATATGATGGGTAATCACTTGTACATCAATGGGTTTTGGCTGAAAGATAAAAATAGCATGTAAATTAATCAAGCAAAATGTTAAAATGTCAAAACAAGGGTATCATTTAAGGCAAAAAGGTCAAAACAAGGGTATCATTTAATGGTCAAGTTAGGTTTTATGTCCCACTGATGAGATGGTGCCTACTCATAGCAGATTTAGGGCTGGGCACACTTTATACATACATTATATGAAACCATTATACAGCTGGCACACTTTACACATATAAAACCATACTACACAGCTGGCACACTTTACACATATGAAACCATTAAACAGCTGGCACACTTTACACATATAAAACCATACTACACAGCTGGCACACTTTACACATATGAAACCATTATACAGCTGGCACACTTTACACATATAAAACCATACTACACAGCTGGCACACTTTACACATATGAAACCATTATACAGCTGGCACACTTTACACATATAAAACCATACTACACAGCTGGCACACTTTACACATATAAAACCATTATACAGCTGGCACACTTTACACATATAAAACCATACTATACAGCTGGCACACTTTACACATATGAAACCATTATACAGCTGGCACACTTTACACATATAAAACCATACTACACAGCTGGCACACTTTACACATATGAAACCATACTACACAGCTGGCACACTTTACACATATAAAACCATACTATACAGCTGGCACACTTTACACATATGAAACCATTATACAGCTGGCACACTTTACACATATAAAACCATACTACACAGCTGGCACACTTTACACATATAAAACCATACTACACAGCTGGCACACTTTACACATATGAAACCATACTACACAGCTGGCACACTTTACACATATAAAACCATACTACACAGCTGGCACACTTTACACATATGAAACCATACTACACAGCTGGCACACTTTACACATATGAAACCATACTACACAGCTGGCACACTTTACACATATGAAACCATACTACACAGCTGGCACACTTTACACATATGAAACCATACTACACAGCTGGCACACTTTACACATATGAAACCATACTACACAGCTGGCACACTTTACACATATGAAACCATACTACACAGCTGGCACACTTTACACATATGAAACCATACTACACAGCTGGCACACTGTACACATATGAAACCATACTACACAGCTGGCACACTTTACACATATGAAACCATACTACACAGCTGCCACACTTTACACATATGAAACCATACTACACAGCTGCCACACTTTACACATATGAAACCATACTACACAGCTGGCACACTGTACACATATAAAACCATACTACACAGCTGGCACACTGTACACATATAAAACCATACTACACAGCTGGCACACTGTACACATATAAAACCATACTACACAGCTGGCACACTGTACACATATAAAACCATACTACACTCAGTCACTTTAATCTGATAGTGTACCATTCAGTCCTAGCACCACCCTTACAATGCCGAGTAGAGGTAAGGGAGATACTAGTAACACTTTTAATAAGTTTTCCATTACACAACCTGGAATCAGAACCATAACTGTTTTTCACCAGCATTTTAATTATGTACAGCTGCATATTGACCTTACCAGCTTTCCGGGGCTTCCATCAAGTACTAACATGCTCTTTCCCACCCAACTTCCCCACACGAATCAAAGGCTGAGGACAACTGACT
The DNA here is from genome assembly GCA_032209605.1 of Mactromeris polynyma. Taxonomy (NCBI): domain Eukaryota; kingdom Metazoa; phylum Mollusca; class Bivalvia; order Venerida; family Mactridae; genus Mactromeris; species Mactromeris polynyma. The sequence goes on from JASFXZ010000013.1 coordinate 6,708,091, forward strand.
TTTAATGTATAAGCAGGGTTTTTTCCCTAGGCTTTTTCAGCTAGGGATCCTTAGACCCTCTTGTTTGACAAATTGGGGGTCCTTAGTAAATTTATAGGGTCCCAGATAAGCAGTTTATACTTGACAAAAGTTTATTTAAGGGGTACCAGGGATGCACAGTAAGTTGAGTCCCTAGAAAGAAAAGGGAGTCAGGGATTCAAAATTTCTATGTCGGGGAAATCCCTGTATTAGTTACTGTCATATTGTCACATAGAACATATATTTCTCCAGGGTTCAAACTTACGACCTTTGTGTTGGCAGTTGATTGTTCTACCACCTGGGCTAACCGGGCTCATATACACTTACCTTAATTCTACCGAAGCTAAGTTCTTCACTGATTTTCAATCTAGCATCAACTACTCGTTTTACATCTCTCTGTAACTTTCTTCCAAAATCCTTGAACATAGTAGAGCCGCCCGAGAGTACAATGTTCTGTAAGGTAAAATTGAAATGGTAAATGCAGAATCTGACCCAGAAACTAAAGCCGTATAAAACACAGTCAGAGGAAACAAGGGTCTTCACTCTGCATGGGCTAACCCTGAAAAACTATATTACCCCCCCCCCTTATAGTTACACCCCCCCTCCCCTACATTGGACGAGTCTCGTGCTGATGACATCATATAACAACGTCACATAACACCGAATAACAATGTGAAGAAATTTGTAAATATGTATGTTACTGCAACAAAAAACTCCGTAAAACATCAGTCGTTTTATTTAGGACTCTCACTTAACTTCATTAGGTGAGAGTCAAAAATAACCTATGGGTGATATAAGTTTCAAAGAACAAATAACAGTAACTTTAATGTCAATTAGACCCATTTCAAGAGTCAAAAACTCAAATTTGCAATTTCAAGAGTCAAATGAAAGACCTGAAAAAGAAGCTGTCACTGGCTTCATGTCTGGATGTAAATATCGGACTATTGTGTAACTGTTACAACAGGGATGAGGCTCTGCTCTTACACAAAGATAACCCTTGAACCAGGCATTTCTATCTGTACCGAAAGATTCTCATATACTGTCACCCTTTTGACATTAATGTGGCAGTCTGAGAGATTTTTGGCCCAAATGACATATCTGGGAGAAATTGAGTTATTAACATTTCTGAATGCAGGGAAATTTGTAGGTCACTTCTAGATTATTTTTTTTTATTCCAAACGACATTGCTTTAGGGAATTACAACCCTTTCAATATGGTCATCAAGACTAGATCTACAAAGATTTCTGAGTTTCACAAATTTAATACAGCAAATATGTTTTCAGATACAATGATATTTTACAAATAAATGTATATAATTCTTTTCCTTAAGAAAATGCCATCTCAATGTTCAACGATAATTGTTTTGTTTCTGCTTGCCGCTGAATCATAAATCTTTTATTGAAATGTTTCAACTAGCTGTCAAAATTAATGTGAAAACATGATGTCATCTTTATTGCTTTTTTCTCAGAAACGAGGCTCAGTGCATTTAGGCCAAAAATCTCTGAGACTGCCACATTTATCACTCAAGTAGAACAAGAACATACCTTGTATAAGCCTCTCCTCACATCAATAGGACTCTGTTGGATCACATGATCAACTATTTCTGATATAGGTGTTGTGAAGTCTGGGTTTGAGAACTAAAACAGTTCAAAAAGCGTTAATAATAATAAAATATTTTAGCATCAGTAATTAGAAATTTTCATGAAAAAAATCCTTTGCCATACAACCAGTCATTTTTTATGTACTGGGGCTTTAAGTCACATAAACAGCCGGGGTAATGTAGTGACTTTTCTGGCGATTTATATTGGAGGAAGACACTTACAGCCCCTTGTAGCAGAAAATGACGCCTGGATGGAACCATCGACCTGTAAGCCAGCTGGACAGCTTCCTCATATAGAAATTCTACATCTCTGGAGGGATTCAAACCGTCAGTGTCGAGTGGCAAGTGATTTGAAGTCAGCAACCATAACCACACGGCCCCTAGAGGCCCCTATTATACGAGTCATGAATTTCGTGAAAATATTGTCATTTATTGACATGCTTTCGGGTCGTTTACTGCGCAATAATAATTTTTCACTTGCATTCAAATGAATTCCCAAAATTTAACAACAATTGGGCAATAAGGAACTGACAAAAATTTAGTATTACACTTGTGTATTGTAGTTCTAATGCTAGAATAGAAACCAGTAATTGTATTTATAAAAGGTTACCTCTGGATGGAAGAAAATTTCTGGACCCAAGAACCTTTCATAGCCGACATCCACGCCAAACTTTTGTTTTGATATAGAATTAATGCCTTCATATCGTTTCATCCATTTAGAAGGGTCCTGATCATATTTGGCAAATTCTTTTGCAATGTCTGGACAGACATAACTAAATCTTTCCTGTAATATAGAGACAAAACTAAGTCTTTTATGCAATGGACAGACGTAACTAAATGTTTCCGGCAATATACATTGTACAGACAAAACTAAATCTTTCCTGTAATGGACAGATGTAACTAAATCTTTTCTGCAATGGACAGACATAACTAAATCTTTCCTGCAATGGACAGATGTAACTAAATCTTTCCTGCAATGGACTGACATAACTAAATCTTTCCTGCAATGGACAGATGTAACTGTAGGAATTCCACATCCCTGATTTACCAACAAATATGTTATAATAACACTAAACTGAAAAACAGTAGTAAGTCATACCTTGATAGCTTTTGCCGTTTCCAAGGATTGCTCAGGAGGAATGCCAACCTCTCGTTCTCTCAGTAGCTGCTGAATGAAGTAAGTGATGTCTCTGCCAGCAATGGGGATATGTTTAATACAGCTACCAATCACATAGCCCTCAGCCTACAGTATACAAACATACATGAGACTTGCTAACAAAATCTAAACCACAATATCAAAGTTGCAGGGCTTACCGACATGTCAGACAGATTTTATACAGGTCCTGTAGCATTAAATGCAGGCATGAGAATTGAGATTGCAAAATTTCTAAATCAGCTGAAAATTCGGCAAGGGGTTGAGGGGGCCCTGAAGCTCCTGGCTTTTAAAGATCTAAGATGGCTTTAATTGTCTCAAAAACAGCCCTTGCAAGCGTCAAATCTGCGGATTTCCGCAAATCCTTGGAAAATTCCCATGCAAAAGCTGGCAAGTTAATTAGCTACAATGCATTCAAAAACCAGCAAATCAGACAAAATTTCCTTTTTGTCAAATAATAATGGTAAGGGTTACTCTGACCAACGGTCAAGCATCTGTGGAGTCATTTCAAGCCTGCTAAACACACAGTGATATTTTAAATTCAATCTAGTGTATCAATGGTGGAGAAACGTCATTTAATCTTAATATGCAATATTATCAACAAGGCCATTCAATGTTTGTTGTACCAACAATTTTAGGGTGGATTGGTAGGTTATTATTTTCTGTGCAATGCTACATGAAAGAGCCAAATACAAGTCATGGGCAATTTTAATGTTTTGATGATGACCCATCTACGATTGCAATATTCTAAGTTAATAACAGGCATTGCATCTATAGACAATTTTCAGACAATATCAATGGCAACTTTAGCCCCCCCCCCAAAAAGAAATATTTTTACACAATTAATTCTTAAAACTTGTGAATTTCTGAAATATTTAAATTGAGAATTGCAGTATAAAAGTCAATCTCCACCGCTGTAAATGCTAGTAAATAATATGATTGTATTATACATATATACTTACTACTGGAATGACATGGGTAACTCCGTCACCAGAATCTATCACAGTACCAGTAAGAGTTCTCTCCCCTACTTGTCTCGATGTCCATGAGGCAGCCAGAGCCAGAACAGCCTACAACATATAAAATTTTCTTTGATGTATAAAATGCTATGAACTAAAAATCATACAATTAAATTCAACATTAAAACATGGGCATCTCATAGGTCATACTCATAGGCCCTTAGAGTTCCCTAAGTCCAGGACCACCTAAAGGCCTCATCTGGCCGAAGCATGAAAGCTGTGCGTGCTCAACTTTTAGCCACAGGTTATATGGTGCCCCTTCAGGTCCAAAAATCTTCGAAAATAGTGTGTGCCTGCACGCCGTGACATTACCCACAGGCTCTCAGGGTTTTGGTTCTGCTTATTGAGCACAAGAAGGTACTGTGGCAGCCTTGTCTATGACTTTAAGACAATTTTGATGCACAGTTTTTAACACATTCAGATTCACAATAGAAACAATTGACTTGAAATATTTCAACATTTTCTGAATGAATTTTATGTTAGCATTTCGAGTCCTCAGAGCATCTTATGTTACGTAACACAGATTTTCAGTAAGTAAAACCAGCTACAGCCACGATAGGAAACATACAAACATTTAGCAAGGGTAAAACTCCTTTGAGATGGTAAAAACAGGGTCCTGGGGGGTCTAAATGGAATACATTCCTGTGTGGTAAAGTTGTACTCTCACTAGGACAATAATCAAGATTAGCCAAGGGAAATCACTCTGTCATACCTACAGCTATATCTTAAATCCATTTATGAGAGGGAGTTGGGCAGAATATTGGTTCAAAATTGTCCTGAAAACGACACTGAAAGGTCAATATGCAAATCGTTGAGTCAAGAAATCATAGGAACAGTGAATACAGTGTATATAACCGTGTCATAAATCCAGTTATTAAGTATCAAGACAGGCCAATAAAAAACGTGTATACGTGTATGTCCATTTAAGCATTACCACTAAAGAGTGATCAAAATATTGACGAGATAGAGACCAAGTGTCAATCATTGCTGACAACCATAAACAATACTTGACAGGTTTACTGTGACGAGTCATAACACAAGTGTATGATAAGTAGATGTAACAATATAAACAGTACTGGAAGATTATATACAATGATATGGTACAACAATATGAACATGTAGAATGTATAATACAGTCCAGTTAGCGTGTTATGAAGGCGCAGTTCACAATGTTCAGCAATCTGTCATACTTATACAACAATTGTAACAAGATACAAACCTGAAAGGATCCCTCCATCATTTAGGGACCATACCAATAAGGACCATTATAACATTAAGGGACCATACCAACTTAAAAAGGACCATACTTACATTTAGGGATAACACGAACATTAAGGGACAATACAAACAAAAAGGGCAATATCAACATTTAGGGACCATACCAACATTAAGGGTCACACCAACATTTAGGGACCATAAAAACATTAAGGGACCATACCAACATTAAGGGACTAAACCAACATTAAGGGCCACACAAACATTTAGGGACCGTACCAACATCTGAAGACCATAGAAACATTAAGGGACCATACCAACATTAAGGGACCAAACCAACATTAAGGGCCACACAAACATTTAGGGACCATACCAACATCAGAAGACCATAGAAACATTTAGAGCCATAGAAAGTTTAGGGACCATAACAACATTTAGGGATTACAGGGACCATACTTACATTTTGACAAATTACCAGTTTATAGGAACTTTAACAACTTTCAGGCACCAAACAGACATTTACAGATCCACTTAATACTTCCCATTTCCATGTTTAAAGACAAATAAATTCATTCTTACCTGAACAGCGATATATAATCCTGGAACATTGAAAGACTCAAACATGATTTCTGCCGTGTATTCTCGATTTTCTGGAGTATTCAGTGGAGGTTCTGTCTGCAAAATGTATAATACTTTGTTTATAACAAAATTTCAGTCTAGATTTATGGAGGTGTAGCAATTTTCATGAATTCAACTGTAAGTATTTGTTTGTTAAATTCGGTCAAATTGTCACAGTGAACATACAACACCAACAAGATCGGCCGCCAAGTGCGACACAACTGACCCAGGTTCATCTACTCAGAGAAAGTATTGTCGTGTACAGCACTATACCCCAAGACGTTAGCACCCCGAGGTGAAAAACCTGGATCTTATTTTTCATGTTTTATCATTGACACCTAAGTTACAATCTCTGTTAAAGAGACATTTCTACACATTCACAGCTGAATCTATCAAGCATTTTGATTGGTCAAGATGTCCTTTACTAAGGTTATTGTACCAATATCAACCAATGAAAGGCTTTGTTACAAGTCATTTATGAAAGGGATGTTAGATAAAAGCCATATCTATCCATTACCATCCAAAACAATTCTAAACCAGCTCTAAATTTTCGACCCGGAAACAATTTTTATCGGCACATTAAAAATCCACAATTCCGAGATTACCAAGAAGACTTACAACTCTGTGTATTGAACATGGTTGAATGTTTGAAGCAAAACCATTGTAACTCTATATTGGCAGTGATTTTTTTTTAAATTAATTTTACTGTCTGCGCTTTTTCAATTGGGAAAATATGCGCAATAAGTCCCAAAAAATAAGAGCATGTTTATTTTACATATAAATGTTTTAATTTCCTGCTTTTGCTGAATATATTAATATTTTTCCCTCCTAATTTTTTTTGCTTTTTTGGAAAAAATGGAGGCTTTTTTGCTAGGCGAAACAGCCGACATTCGGCAGTAAAATTGAACAAAAAAATCACTGCTTGGTAAGTATATAGTTACCAGGGTTTAGCATCAAACTGTCAGAATAATTTATTTGCACATAATATATTACCAGTAAAAAGTAGTGATCTTCTGGTTCTGAACGGAGGTATTTAAATATTGCTTGCTCCCAGAATCGTTCCATTAAATCCCAGTCATCCACAATACCATGTCGAATAGGCCACTGAAAATAAATAAATATACATCATGTCAGATTGGCCACTATTTCTCAGGTCTTATATAAATCCTGTGAGACTTCGGATCGAAAAGGGCCCTTAATCACAAACATATAAGACTGAAACTCAAGACTTAGACTTTAAATTTGCAAAAGTAAAATCTACCAGTATTTCATTTTCATTATATCTATACGGATGAAGTTATGCCAGAATAATTCTTGTTGCACACTCCCACACTCCCGCCTAGTTTGATCAAAATCTGTTCTGTCATAACAACGTGCAAATGAACATTTAACATTTTAAAGTCTGAGATTCCAACTTAAATTACACTCAGATCGCTGGTTATGTACACTCAGATCGCTGGTTATGTACACTCAGATCGCTGGTTATGTACACTCAGATCGCTGGTTATGTACACTCAGATCGCTGGTTATGTACATTCAGATCGCTGGTTATGTACACTCAGATCGCTGGTTATGTACACTCAGATCGCTGGTTATGTACACTCAGATCGCTGGTTATGTACACTCAGATCGCTGGTTATGTACACTCAGATCGCTGGTTATGTACACTCAGATCGCTGGTTATGTACACTCAGATCGCTGGTTATGTACACTCAGATCACTGGTTATGTACACTCAGATTGCTGGTTATGTACACTCAGATCGGTTGTTATATATAACAGAGTATACACAATTTCGGATATGCATCAAATTCGTAAATGCATGATTTTATTCGCGACATGCATATTTTCGCGAGAATGTTGATTTCGTGAGTCTCAGCATTCGCGAATTAATGTGAAAATTATGTTGTCACGAAAATTAAGTATTTACAGTAGTTAACCTGTATGCAAAGATTGCCCGTCTTGTTCAACTTATTTCCCTCAGTCCCTCATAATCCCAATGGCACAGAGTTATCTTTTGTGCAAATTGAAATTTAATCTAAATTAAGAATGTCTCAAAGTATAGTCTGAACAAATCAACCTGATCCCGACCGTAATGCATAAATATTACATAACACATTGACCCTTTGACCCCTGGAGTTTTCAAAAAGACATATTTTGACCTTAATGGTTCTGGCTGATGGGTAATTTTTTCTTAGATTTATAGGTAATTAATAATAAAATAGTAAAATCTAGTCAAAAATTACCAAAATGACCCTCGAGATTCAGCCCCTAATGGAACCCCTAAATAAATGGGGATTATGTTAAATACATCAATTTTGTGTACAAGTCATTTATTATAGGTCCTGTTCTTAAATAACGGCAAATCTAAATATAGAAATAGTCAGCTGTGAAATTTTGCAGATAGAGGTCAGGGTAATTGGGTTAATTTGTCCAAGTGATTATTCTCAAAATATCTGAGAATGTTTGCATCAAGTGTTTACTATTTTTTCTGAGTTTGACCATTTTCACACAAATTCCCAAATCCCTGGGCATGGGCCACGTTCCTAACAGCAAATACCCTGGCAACCTTACCGTATATGACATAATAAATATTTTGTTTGCACAAGTATCAATGTTTTGCAGACGAAATGTGTAGCATACATAAACTTCCTCAAAATGATACATCTGTTAACATTTATTTTCCTCCATATGTCATACTTAGGAGATAACATTGTTGAATAGCTGCAACTAAAACTTCCTTGTTGCAATTTTTGTTATACAAAGTTAGTAAACAAGATCTGAGCAACTATAAAGCCACCTTTGTGTGTACTCTCCATAGCGTTGTCATTGATTCACCAAAAAACATAGATATATCAAGTATCGTGTATTGAAAACAGACTTTGCCTTAATCTGTTCAGCACTAGCCCATTTTCTTTAGCCAAACTACTTGCCCGATATCATTCTCACTAGCCCGGACTTATATTACACAAATTTATAAATGCAGAAAGTCAATATGTGTCTATACAGGGATTTCCCTGACGCAGCAATCTCGAGTCCCTGACTCCCATTTTCAACTTACTGTGCATCCCTGGGACCCCTAAAATAAACTGTTGTCAAGTTTTAACTGCATATCTGGGACCCTACACATTTACTAAGGACCCCTAGCTGAAAAATCCTAGGGAAAGCCTTGCTATACAATTTGTTAAACTTGTGAATGGATTTTGTTTTTTCACTATTTTCGAGAAAAACGTATTCACTAAAATGTGTCACTTGTCCATTTGGTATATCTGCCTGTAATTAAAGTTACCAGCCCCGGCTTAGGGTTAGAGGGTTACCATGAAGACTGTATCAAGGGGTTACCATGAAGACTGTATCAAGGGGTTACCATGAAGACTGTATCAAGGGGTTACCATGAAGACTGTATCAAGGGGTTACCATGAAGACTGTATCAAGGGGTTACCATGAAGACTGTATCAAGGGGTTACCATGAAGACTGGATCAAGTTTTTAAAATATGTTTTGATAATCATTCAACAGAAAAATATTAATGATAATCTATTTCATTTCAATTGATGACAGCCCCAAGTCTCCACTATGACCGTACATGTTTTACCCTTGCACCTGCTCAGTACCTAATGTTATGTAGACTGTTATTTCCCTGGGGTATGTGTGGGGAGGCATTGTCTTGTGTATGAGGTATTCACTGTAATAACGTAATGTCTCTTTCAAGTAGTAAATGCAGGCAGTGTTTCTTTTCCCTTCTAGGGGAATAGTGGCGGGGCCCTTAAATAGGGGAAAATAGTGTTGTGAGGGAAAAATAGGGTGAAAATAATGAGCATTTAAAGTATACATTTCTATGTCTATATTCACTACACTTCTTTGTTGCAGTGATGTAAACATGTACATATGCTAACAGATTGGTTAGTTTCATTACAGGTCAATGTTTCTATCTTTCTGACTAAAAATATCAACAATACTGGCAACATATCTCCAATTTAAAAAAAAAAAGCTGTAGGAGGGGAATTTTAACTGAGAAAAGGGGAAAAAAACATACTTTTGAGTGAGGGGAATGGGTCCGAATTTCGGCCCCAAAAAGGCCCCAAAAAAAACACTGGCAGGTGCATTATTATAATGTCCTGTACTTTCATTAATGAATTATAAATGCAGCACTAGCTGCCATGTACCAATAATATTATCAAACACATTCTGACTTTGTCCAAGGGCCATAACTCAGCAATGGTTTAGACAGACAATGAAACAATTCAAGCACATAGATCTACACTTCACAGAGATCAAGAAATATATTTTTCATGTTTGTTTTTAAGTAAACAAATGAACAAAAAAAAAGAACAATGGGACATATGTCTCAGTAGACTTATGCCTGTGTATATTCAATTAAAGAAATCTCGCCAATTCGCAATCAGGGTTCGTTAACAGAGTGCGATTTCGTGAAAGAGCAAACAGCAAATCGCGGAAAACAGACGGTTTTGAACCATTTCTCTTTCTTTTTTAACAAATTTTAGGATTTTTCATGAAAATCGAGAGCAACGACAACAACACGATAATAAATATCGCGTTATAACCGACCGCGTTATAACCGACCGCGTTATAATGGAGTCGCAGTGTATAACTTTTAATCTTAATTTTCTATTTCAATATACACAAATATCAATATCTCGTCGATATGTTTGACTTGTCGTATCGATGCATACATTGCTTTCAATGACATCCTACATAGTAAGTACTGCATAAAAGTTAAAGTTTTCGAGATGGAAAAGTTTGCGATTTTCACGAAATGGACAAAGTTCGAAAACATTTTCCACACATAAATTTCCACTTGTATCAAAGTACAGTTGGACCTCATTCATTCAAATTCATTGGGTTTCGATATTTCATTTCGAATAATACATAGTTTGAATAGCCCATTTCAATTTGCGGTGCATAAGAGATACATTGGGATATTTATTTCGGATGATACCAAGTATTCTGATTGAAGGTTGTTGAATAAGCTAGGTCCCACTGTATATCTATTATCTTTTGCAGAAGAAAACAAAAGCAGTCGATTATTTTCACACCTAATTTAGTTGCACAGTTTGGCCAAAATTACATGTCATAGTATCGATCTTTTCATAAGCAGTAGATAACGTCGATAAATCCACAACGCGATTTAAATGTAAATACTATATGTACATTCCAGTATATGATAGCGATTTTTACGATGTGTAGATATTACAAACGAAGTGATTTTGGCGCTACTCAAACATTTCCTCAATGTCTGGAATCGTCAATTCGTGAACTTTCTGACACATGATATTATCCACTTATTCAGTATGTAAAACATTAGTATACCTTAACAGCGTAAGACGTAGCATTGAGAGCCTCGTCCCCGATATAGAAATCCAAGTCTTCCACTCCTTTACCAAGGCGCTTGATTGATTTGTCTCCGACAGAAGCACTCTCCTTTATCGCAATAGCTGAGGGGATGATGAACTGAGGCTCGGTGTTCCCGGCGTACCCCATCTTTGTGTACCTGTACAAATATTACACCGTTAATTACAGTAAAAAAACTAGAACTTCGACAAATAAAAACCGCCCTTGATTTAAACAAAGTGTTGACTTTGGACGAATGCAGAGGAATTGGGTGTGGGAAAAACACAAATTCAGAACATTCTGAAAAGAAAAGTGAAAGTGTTGCAAGATGTAGAAGATAATGTTTATGGCGATCGAAAAAACGCACTATTGCACTGTTTAACAATTGGCCGACTACAAAGCGTTGTAATGCTATTTCGGAAGGATGACACTGCGATACGTCATCTTTTGTACAATGTTGTTGTATACTCAAGTATAAATATTCAAATTAAAGGAAAACATACATTTTAGGAAACAACTCTAAAATTTACTGTTACAAAAGCGATATATCTTGGCGGAATCAACCTAGTATTGTGTTTATATCGCTTTTGTAACTAATTGGATAGACAAGATTAAATAAAATTACATACTACACAGGGCCACCCGTTACCACACCAAAAATTATTTCCATTTTTTACCAAACAGAATGCATTTGTACCAGACAGGTAAGGCAGCCGGACTGACTCTGCGGACAGATTTTTTATAATGCGATTTTCATTCATGAAACAAAAAATTGTTATTTGTACAACAAAAATTAGTGACTCATCCACAAAATATTTCCCCATTTTGATGATTTACCGTGAGATGTTTGACAAAATTGAATTATTGAGCCTACTTTCTCACAGGCGTTCAGTAATCAGGTCAAAACAAAATTTCCATTTAGCAGTGGGTGTTCCCCATTCCGCTATAAGAATGGGTGGTTGACCGTTGAAATCAAAACAGAAGTATTGAATTGATGCAAATTTTGTATCAAATTGAAAAGGAAATGAAAGCGATACAAGGAATTTATCAGTGTAAGAAAATACAATAATTTACAACTACAAACATATTTATAAACACTTCTAAATCTCAAATAGAAAGTTTCCAATCTTAAAGAATCTTAAATCCAGATTATCAAAAATTGCTATGGAGGTTTCAATCTTGATCAATTGCTACGCTGATATGCATGCTTCAGTTTAAAGGTAAATCAAAACAAAAGCAAACACAAGATTAAATTAAATCAGTAAAAAACACACATTGACAAAAGAAAGCAGGAAATCTAAGGGGCGTCAATAAGACCCGCTAAAATCACCCGGTATCTTAAGCATCATCCCCGGGCTACTATTCTTGTATGAGTGATCATAAGTAAGGGGAGTATCCCCCAGAACCCCGCCTACTTTTGATGATTTCCCTGCTAATTCAAAAAGTATTGACACTCCTGAAATCTTAAAAGTCAGACAATAATCGCTGTATACTAGTATAAAATGATCTGATCAAATTGGGACAATTTTTAAATCAGAAAGTAAACAAAACAGGAAATCATTCACAAGCCTGTAACTTTCTTTTCATAAAATGATCGAAGGAAACAAATAACAAAACATACCCTGTGCCATTGTCGATAATGACAGCATGTTTCATATACGGCATTTTAGAAATGTTGATGAAACCTTACGAGAAACAAAATACATCCAGTGTACACTAAGACTTGATAAAGTAATGTCACTAAACACAAGAAAGCTGAGCAAAATTGTTAAGTGCACTTGATATGTTACTTCCTGGAGTATAAAATACACAGTGTATATACCAACTTGTAAGACCTTGCTTAATCATACACGACTGAAAGTGTATAAACCAATTGGCTTCACTTTACACAAAACTGACGAATGATGAACATCAATTAATAAATCGATAGGTTGTTCCATAGAAATTGTGTGAAAAATATTAGGTTTAAGAACAAGGATGTAAATGCATAAAGATAATTGATTTGATATAATTAATGAAGGAAATGTCAAAACATTCACACAAAATTGGCAACAATGAATTTTACTAAATGGCACTCATATCTTACCAAATATTTATTATTGCACACGAGTTTTGAAGAAGAATTAATCATTTATATATTAAAGACAGGACTAATCCGTTACTCAAACGACCCAGAAGTATTTTGAATTAAGTTACGGAGCAAGAAACTTGCCCTCTTCATGAAGTTTTCAAGTGGAATTCAAGAAATTGATATCCACGGTTATGTAAGTGCAAAAATTTCATCACAGTTGGCGAGCGAATTAATGAAAATACAGTCGGACTGGTAGTCGTAGTGCAGGTCGGCTTTAGTTGAAAAGAGATCTCTGGCATGGCATCCAGCAAAACATCTTTAACGGGAGTTCTTGGCTAGTGCATCAATGAGTCCGACAATGGTCAGGACTGACTCCGAGCCCCCTGGACTACACCGCACCACAGCCGACCCCTATAATATCCCTAGTTGGCACAGTAGGCAAAATGACAACAATACAGTACCTACCACCGCCAGGGTGGAATATAGGCACATTTTCAATTACTGCAACTCAATGCTATCGAAAACTGAGCTAAATAAGCTGAAAAGTGATAAAGTTGATCTGTATACAATACAAAATACGACGAAATGATGGAGTTATGTGGAAGTCGGAAGGAAAGGCAGTTTGGAAATCTGGAAAGGTTTTTCATGTTTTGGTTATTTTCTGATCATTGAATTGATTTTTCATACCCCGTTCCATTATCAATGACCACAGCTGGTAGTCGCCCAGCCATATTGTAGCTGCTTCAGAGACAACTAAGTGTGAACTTCCGTAATTTACAACCAGGAAATGATTCAGTCGTCGGCGACTCGCAAAATGGCGCATGGGAGGGTTAGTGACTGGTTACTAAAATTTCAGTCGGTATACATCGGACTTTTCCGCAGTGAGACAGCTCAGTGCACTAGCGTGAGCCAAAGATGCATAACTGTAGAAAAGGATCGAAATATAAAGACTGCCTGGATTACCTACCCTTAACGTTACATAGTAATATTACTTAGGGACAGGACCCGGGATTATAATCATTCTTCTTCTTCCATTTACTGAGCTGGGCTCTTAATAGGGCGTATTTTGCTCAAGGAGACTTTACATAGTGGCAGCGAATTAAGTCTAAAAAACTAAAAAAAATATATTTACAAAGTTGGGTCTTTTAGGTGTCGTACGTACAAGGTGATATGGCCTGTTGCACAGTATTTTGTCCATTTTTTTAAAAATAGTTGTACAAGCTAAATTCTGTAAAACTACAAACTTAATTTTGAAAAAAATGAATGCAAACACAAACATACATCAAGTTTTAAATGTGCATGTGAATTATTTGGAGAAATCTTTTTCGGTTTAAAATTTATACAACTTTGAAGACCCAAAAATGGTCCATTTTTACGTGTAATGTGTTAGCATCAGTTTTTTTCCACTTTTTCTACACACTATTATGAGAAAGCCAATAGGTTTTTTGCATAAGACATTTGCTTTTCCTTTGAAGAATTCCATGCTTATTAGTTTGGTATAAGGCATAATGCTGTAGCATAAATACTTGCTAATTTATGTTTGAAAAACCAAAATAGGTACCGATGTAATGGTCTCCATTTTTGTATTTCCCTATATTCTACTTTTTTAATTAAAAGGACAATATAAATAAAAGAAATCCACAATCTCTACATATTTATAAAGACAATAAGTCAAATAAAAGGATGATGTAATATACATGCCAAGAATATCAACAATATTTTTTTATTTTACAAATATTGTTCTACTTAGCAAGTTGTGTAAAAAAAAGTGTAATGTCCGTCCCCCATGTGATTTTTAAGAATAAGTACAAAAAATGTTTAATAAAACATATTATTCAATACATTTTATCATTATATTACCATGTCAGTCCATATTTGCGGTTTATTCTAGGTTATAATGGAATTATTTGCAAAAAATGAAATGTTATCTGTAATGTCCGTCCCCGTAATGTCCGTCCCCTTATGTATAATGTTATTTAGTGTGAATAAAAGTCATTTTAGGCATCAAGTTTAGGAAAAAAATTATGTTTATGTACATAGACAACCTTTACTTTGTCTAGAAAGAAAGAAAAATCTACTTCATAGTGAAGCATCTTAGTGGTAGGGATCTATTTCATACTACTGCAACAAAAATGCACAAAATTGGCATCTTTTTGACAATAAAAGCATATTTTTTCTATTATAATCATCAAAAAGATTTTATAATGAAGGGCCTATATATATGTTAAAAGTCCATGTAGTAAAAATTATTTCTTAAAATTGACAATACAGTCTTTAAAACAAATAATTTAGTGTGGGGACGGACATTACAAAAAGGGATGGACATTACAATATTAGGATTATTTCTCAAATCTTCAATAAATCCTGCTACACATATTGCTATGAATTCCAGAAATTGTACTTAAAGATAATATGATAAAAATCAGAAACAGTGCCAGAAACAAGGCCAGTATTAGGTTGGACACATTATACAATGTTATGCAATAAACAATATTGTCCCCTGTGTGCACTATCTAGATATCAATCTTATCCAGACCCCTAATCAGCATTTCACAGTGTCTGGCCCAGTGGGAGTCCAATATACATCAATCATATTGCTGTCACCATCTGACACATATATACAGTATAGTTGAGAAAGTGTAAATTCTTTTTATGGACTTTAACTAAAAGACAATTTATAAAAAATAGTTGATCAGACTTGCCTTGAATGTTAGAAAATAAGTGTATTTATTGAAAAATTAAATCAACATATGTGTGATATTTAGGATTTTAAACATGGTATATTTCAAATTTCTATAATTACATAAATTGTTAAACCCCAGTGCAAATGAAATAATGAAGAAATAAGAACTTGTCTTATTCTTATAAATCACTTTTGAAAGAAAAACTTAACAGTGAGAAACCAATACCGGTATATCACCTGTATTTTAATTTTTCACTAATATTTACCAAAATTAACTCTCTTTTTTTCTACATACATGTTTATAGCTATATATGTTTTAGTTTGTTGTATATGATAAAAATACAAGAAACTTTATTTTTTGCCTTAGATGCTAACAAAATTGGGACATTTACTGTGCAACAGGCCATATGTTGTTCTGTAAGCACCGGGCATGCGCTTTTCACCCAGTGCTCACTCTGTACTCAGGATTTACGGAAGTTTCGGTAAATGGCTAGTTCGGTAAATTGATTTTGTAGTATGATTGGTGTGGATATTTCGGTAAAATAATACAATAGTGTTATTAACAGGGACGAGTTGACTAAAGAAAGGGTACGAGTTGACTAAAGGAAGGGTACGGTACGAGTTGACTTTGGTAGGTACGAGTTGACTAAAGAAAGGGTACGAGTTGACTAAAGGAAGGGTACGAGTTGACTTTGGTAGGTACGAGTTGACTAAAGAAAGGGTACGAGTTGACTTTGGTAGGTACGAGTTGACTAAAGAAAGGGTACGAGTTGACTAAAGAAAGGGTACGAGTTGACTTTGGTAGGTACGAGTTGACTAAAGAAAGGGTACGAGTTGACTTTGGTAGGTACGAGTTGACTAAAGAAAGGGTACGAGTTGACTAAAGGAAGGGTACGAGTTGACTTTGGTAGGTACGAGTTGACTAAAGAAATGGCACGGTACGAGTTGACTTTGGTAGGTACGAGTTGACTAAAGGAAGAGTACGGTACGAGTTGACTTTGGTAGGTACGAGTTGACTAAAGAAAGGGTACGAGTTGACTAAAGAAATGGCACGGTACGAGTTGACTTTGGTAGGTACGAGTTGACTAAAGGAAGAGTACGGTACGAGTTGACTTTGGTAGGTACGAGTTGACTAAAGAAAGGGTACGAGTTGACTAAAGAAAGGGTACGAGTTGACTTTGGTAGGTACGAGTTGACTAAAGAAAGGATACGAGTTGACTAAAGGAAGGGTACGAGTTGACTTTGGTAGGTACGAGTTGACTAAAGAAATGGCACGGTACGAGTTGACTTTGGTAGGTACGAGTTGACTAAAGGAAGAGTACGGTACGAGTTGACTTTGGTAGGTACGAGTTGACTAAAGAAAGGGTACGAGTTGACTAAAGAAAGGGTACGAGTTGACTTTGGTAGGTACGAGTTGACTAAAGAAAGGGTACGGTACGAGTTGACTTTGGTAGGTACGAGTTGACTAAAGGAAGGGTACGAGTTGACTAAAGAAAGGGTACGAGTTGACTAAAGAAAGGGTACGAGTTGACTTTGGTAGGTATGAGTTGACTAAAGGAAGGGTACGGTACGAGTTGACTTTGGTAGGTACGAGTTGACTAAAGAAAGGGTACGAGTTGACTAAAGAAAGGGTACGAGTTGACTAAAGAAAGGGTACGAGTTGACTTTGGTAGGTACGAGTTGTCTAAAGAAAGGGTACGATTTGACTTTGGTTGGTACGAGTTGACTAAAGAAAGGGTACGAGTTGATTTTGGTAGGTACGAGTTGACTAAAGAAAGGGTACGATTTGACTTTGGTTGGTACGAGTTGACTAACGAAAGGGTACGAGTTGATTTTGGTAGGTACGAGTTGACTAAAGAAAGGGTACGAGTTGACTTTGGTAGTTAAGAGTTGACTGAAGAAAGGGTACGAGTTGATTTTGGTAGGTACGAGTTGACTAAAGAAAGGGTACGAGTTGACCAAATTCAGTACGAGTTGACCATTTACCGAATGTTGTGGTATTCAATGAGTACGAAGTGCCAATTAACATGTCAATTTACTAACATTCAGATGTTTCACATGATAATTGACTTAATTACATTGTGTGGTCACACTTTGCTATACTATCCGAGTATTAAGCCTATGTCATTGTTCAATGTAAACAAAAAATATTTTTACCGAAACCTCTGAAAGACACGAACGTTAGTATCAATTTACCAAACTTGCTATTTACCGAACTTACCAGTATCCGTACTCAGCACTCAGCACTCAGAACTCAAAATCTGCTCAGCCGAGTCTGAGAACATAGTGTGGATATGTGTGAGTGTGGAGTGGATTCATATGCTTTCTACGCACTGAATTCTCTCAATACTCTCTAGCTGCGGTTGACTTTATTTGTCTTAGTGATAATTTGAGACTGAGTGTAAGTCTCATACTATATGCTGAGTATAACAATTATTTCCTATATTTAGCCTTAAATCTCAGATATACACTAAAACCTCAGACAAAGGGTATCACAAAGAACACTTAGTAACATATATATAAGTATTTTAATCCACGTCACACTCTCAAGCATCCAGTATATAAATGAAAATTATTAAATTGGTTATTAATTTCATTCAATTAGCATATTATTGACTCAAATAAAAAAATTGAAAATCTTCAAAGCATACTGTCTAAAATCATGTCAAATAAAAGTGACTTTTTATCTTGGGATGAAGACTTAAATTTAGATGAAGACTTAGGTGAATATACAGATGTATATTTAGACGATAGTGATTTTGCTTCCGAACAGTCTAAAAAGGTTGATTTTAAGACTGGTTATATTTGCCCGCATTGTAGCAATTTTTTTAAAACCATCGCCGCTTTTAGGGGTCATGTCACCAAACAACATCGGGACACAACAACATAAGGCATTTTTCATATGATTTTACAATTAGAAATGAAACATGATTTTTATTGGGAAAACTTGCATAATTACGGTATACTGATATACATGTATGTATACTTACTCAAATTGTTAAGTTTTAAAACAACGAAATTTTTTGATTATTTGAATTCTACAAGGTATAACGTTGTCAAATTTGAAAAAAACACGAATATCGGTCTTTACGATTTATAGCAACAACGAATAATCAGTCAAACTATGGCTAGTTATCACGTAATAGCCCGAATTTCGAGTTTGCAGGATTTCCACGTGGAACATGTATACACAAGTAAAAGTGGCCAAACTTTTTCTTTCACACATGTATAGTGTGAATATCACTGTAGATTCAGAAATATAAAAGAGAATACGCCACGACTATCAGAACGTCATCGTATTGGCGCCTTATTGATGCTGGTCAGAGGTAACTCAGTCGCTTCAGGTTCACGGGCACTTAACTGCCATAATAACACTATAATTAAGTTACGTGATATGTTTATGCAAATGGGTACTGTAGTCAAACGTCCCCGATCCGGCATGCCACGCGTGACTGGCGTCAGACTTGACCTTCACATTGAGTTGACACACATGAGACGTCGGTACCAAACGCTCTGCTACAGAGTTATTAGACGGAATGGCGGTCAAACCAGATATTAATGCAAAATTAACATCATTTTGCAACAAATTATATACTGACACCAAAAAGAAACTGTGCACTGACTTAGAAATAAAGTTTGTAACCATTTAGATAACACATATAGGCAAATTTGGTAGCAAAATGTGACAGCTTGTATTGGCTACATGATGCATTATTGTTAAATTAAATTTAGATAATTCTCGGTATAATGATAACGCTTGAATGACGTATGGGTGAAAAGTAAAAGTTGCACACTTTTCTTTTTATTCTAAATGTGTGTTTGCATTGGCCTGGCGTCGGTTGAGAACCGTTTGCTTGCATATACCCTGCTCTTGTGTAGTGCTTGTAGCGGTTTTGAACCGTTGACGTAGGTGCGTCAACGTAATGTACCTGTCCTGACGTGCCGTCGTCACCTTAGGCCTACCTGAGCGTGGACGATCTCTAACGTTTCCATTATCATGGTAACGTCGTTGCAGGTTACTGATGGTATTTCTGTGGCAGTTAAACTGCCTAGCGACTTCAGAAACGCTGACGCCAGATGCAAGTTGCAAATGTGCCTGAATTCTTTTGTTTTCTCGAAGCCATGGCATCTTGTAAACGAGTGAAATTCAAAATGAACTGTATAATTTCTTTATTGCATAAACAGTAAAGAATTCGGTTAGTGTTAACCTATACCTGTAAACGACTTTCACGGGAACTACGTGCAAAACGTTTCATAATGACCTGCGGTAAGTTTGAAGCACACACCCACACCCTAGAGTATTGGGTAAATTGGTGCATTGTGTAGAGGCATAGTTATGCACTCATGCTGGAAAAAATCGTCACTGTTTACAAGTAACTAAAACGTGTCGCTAAATATAAAAGTGCACAGTTTCTTTTTGGTGTCAGTATAGTTAATCTACGCAAGAAAACATCCCTTTGGCTATTTTTTTTACCCCTACTGCATTGCATGTAGATGCGTAGTAACGAAATTCAAAATAAAAAAAATAAACACATTGGTCAGAAGGGTAATTGAATAAGCTAAAAATCGATACCACACATGATAATATACCATGATTGGATTATCAGAAAATCAAAAAATCAAAAGTGCACAATTTATTTTGCGTTTGAGTATATAATGTTCTATATGGGTAGAAAACTAAGACAGAATAAAAGACATTTACATGTATGTGTGTATAAAACAAGAATGAACATTTTGTTAACGTTTAGCTTTCTTTTTTAGCTGCAGCATGCACTATCGGTGGTACGGGAAGTTCTGCGTCGCAATCCTTGGGTCCTTCCGCGTCCGAGGAAGCGATCACTTTAGAGGACACTGTAGCTGCCGCCAATATTGCACGTGGACATTATGATATTCTTCTATTCAGTGTTTAGTGCGATAGTGTGTTTTAATAATATCACTATGGCAGAGTGCCGGGAGACAATGTTCAGTAAGGTTCATGACTGAGCAAAAATGTGAAAATCTTTTTTTATTAGCTGGATTCGATAAGAGAGATGGTATAAATGCATTCGTGCAAGTGTTTTCAATTGAGATAATTGATGAACAAGTTAAGGTTCAGATTAAAAGTGGAACAGTTAGTGTAATAGAAAAGATAAGCGACCGTGACCAAGAGATCCTGTATTACATTTGTGGTTATGTAGGTAAAGCTTTAAGAAAAAGATATATGAAAATTAAGAATGTTGACAAACGTAATTTACAGCTTTTGTGCTTAGACTGTGCTTTCACCAAATCGGCCAATGAAGGATTTTACCCCCATAAATTTTCCCATTGGACTACGCTTGTTTCTCGAGGAGGACTAAATTATCCAAATGAATACACGTTTGATCTCCTTCGTGAGTTTGAAGCCATTATTAGTGTTCATTCACTGACATGTGAAAAGCTGAAGGAAGCCCTTATAGACAGTTTGTTAGTCAAGAGCTATTCAGAGGAGATTTTCTCCAGTGTAACAAGCAACTATATGAGTGTAGTTGAGGACATGCTCACTTTATTTCCGACCATAAGGGGTCATGCTATTAGCAGGCATGTCTGTAACATAATGAGGGTTAAAAAACAGAAATCTGTCAGTTCAAGGGATGGGCTTAAATAGAGCAGGTGATTCATAAACAGGACATTGTGTAGTATTATGTGTATATTGTCATTCAATTTATTATATTATGTTTTGCTCTAATGTTTTCACACTATATTTATGAAATGTTATAATATTAAGTCAATGACATATTGATTAAATAAAGTAAATGAAAACAAGTGTACCATTTACATGCCTATGCGTTTAAATCGATTTAACAGCTAGCTAACCTCAAACTTTATCGCTATATGGTTATTAATTTCCAACATACACTTACGGACTTTGAAAACGCACCACTTTTCAGGGGTCCGTATTTTTTTGTTTGAAATCTCTAGGGTATTTTGTACCATCGAAATGATGTTCCTGGTGAATGACCTTGGTATTAAAGTATTTGGTACTTGTTTTTACAACGCAAATTACCAATAGCAACCACGTGGTCAAATCCCATTTTTCGCACGTGGATCTCGCGTAAATCTAAATATCCGAATTGTGTTAATGGTGATGTGTACACGGTGCATTAACATGTCAAAAAAACACAGTTTGAGGTAACAAGTAGCATTGATTATCATCCCACGTTTACCCGAAAATGTCCGATCTGAAGCAATAGGCATGTTACGAGCCGGAAGTAGCTGCCGCGCCGTAGCCACACGATTCCATTGTCATCATACAACAATTGTACGTCTACAAGAACGTTATAGACAAACTGGCACCGTCAAGGATCGTCCGAGACCCGGTCAAAGGCCTGTAACGACGCCTAGACAAGATGCAGTAATGCGCATGCTCCACCGACGAGACCGCTTCCGGCCAGCTACTGTGACTGCCAGAGGAATGCTTGGTGTCCATGGGTATGTAAAATGTTCAGATGCTAATAAAACACGAGTTGATATTTAAAATATAACATTTTCTTCTTTTTATTTTCAAGTTTGTCTGTCGGGACATTACTTTGTTTGTTTCATTTAGGTGATAGTGGGAATCGTGCGAGGTTATTTGTACACTTAAGGCAGGTTTAACCCACCCACCATAATTGTGTTTTTCCATTGGCCGTTAAAAAACTAATACATTATGCTTGTGTTTCATATACCTGTTGCCTCTCTTTGTACATTCTTCGTGCTTTCGTGAAAAAACGGAAACACTAAAATCATATAAATATACTACAATAACACTTTTCACGTCAGTGACACACGGATATGTCGCCACTTATAATTTAAATACAGTCTATTGCAATACATATATACAAAAATCAAGCGTAAATTCTAGAAAACTAAGCGGCATGCATGAAACGTGAATGTTACTTGAAGAAGTAAATCAGTTTTCTTGTGGTATTTTCTCGGAGTTTATGCCATTTCCGATACACAATGTATCCAAACAGTGCTTCACAACACAGTGTTTCGCGAAGAACGAACTACATGTATTTGCACACGTTGAACAGCAGAAAACAAGAACTGAGTCACATCAGATGGTTCTCTTACTGGCTCAGAATCACTTTCAATTAGCATGGCTATTCACGTTTCGGACTCGTCGAAGGTTGTATGATAACTGAATTGAGGCAATTTATCTACCAGTTTTGTAATGTGCACCTCGCCATCGTATAAACTGTCGTAATTTTGTGAAACATGTGGAATTCTGTTAAATTTGCATACTTGATTAATTTGAAACCCGCTTTGCGAAAACATACACTGGCCCAAAATGAAAACTTTACATCGATTTCAAAAATATATATTTTGTTGATAAATGTATATTCGGGGTTTATTCTTTTTTCATTGAAGCTTCAATGCAATATCAATGTGTTTATGTAATCTACAGGGGGAAAAAATCAGACAATGCATATTTTTTTATGAACAATTAAGTGGAGAGGGGTCGAAATTAAAATTCCAGAAAAATGTAAATTATCGCACAACATTTGGAGAAAAGAAAGTACTGACTGAGTTATATAAGAAACATCAGTATCAAGTGTGACCACCATTTTTACGAATGCATTGGGGAATACGTTGCCTCATTGAATTTACGTAACGTTGTATGACCGCGTTTGGAATACGTTACCATTCTAACACAAGTGCATTTCGGAGGTCATTTATGGTATCAATTTGAAGCTCGGACCTGGCTCTCCGACCCAATTCATCCCATATGTGTTCTATTGGGTTCAAGTCTGGGGATACAGCGGGCCAAGGCAAGACAAGACGTTAACATTATTTTGAGCAAGGAATTGTGTAGTTATACGCGCCTTGTGTGGCATTGCATTGTCATGCTGGAAAGTGCCAGGTCCGTTATTTTGCATGAATGGTATCATCGTATTGTTTAAAACATTGATATAACCATGAGCATTGAGATTTCCTTGGATAATGACCAGATCAGTTTTCAGATTCCCCAATAACCCACCCAGACCATAATACTGCCACCACCAAATCTGTCGCTCTCCTGAATACACCAATCTGCAAGTCTGTCATTTTACGGCGATAGATGCGTATTCTGCCATCTGCATAGCTGACAGTAAACCTTGACTCATCGCTAAAAAGTATCGATTGCCACTGGTTGCGCGTGAAATGCAAATGACGTCTTGCCCATAACAGTCTAGCAGCTCGGTGACGAATTGTCAAAACCTGCCCAGTATATGGACGACGAGCACAATAGGAACAATGTTCCGTCTCAAACGGTTTATGATCGTCTGTGCATGAACCCCGTAGCGCCGAGCAGTAATGGTTGCTGGTAAAAAACGATTACGTAGGTGAGTCAACGCAATCAGTACGTAACTGACAGATCCAGTAGTGTTGTACCGGTTCGCATGATTATGAATAGTCTGTCTGGATCAGCCAAAATGACGCGCTACGTTATTTACCATTGACCCCGCCCGGAGCATAGCCTGGTTTCTCTGATCTTCAGAAAGACGTGGCATCACTAAATGCAATTAATTTTTAAAACAAATTCAATATTTTTTATCTGTGCTAAGCAGCAAATGATTGCTTGTCAGTGTAAAACCTGTAAGTGAAACCAATGTTGCTGCGCACGTGCAAAGTAAGGAAACGTTTTTCCTGTTTGGACGCATGAATATACCGGCATTTTTAAAAAAAAATGCATAATCTTATCTGCACTGAAATCGTGATAAACATGTGTAACACTAATAACAACATATATACTAACAAAACAAATATTCAAAAAAATAAAGTGTAAAGTTTTCATTTTGGGTCAGTGTATTTGAATGCATGCTTTATGTAATATCTTTCCATGGCTTGCAAAGTGCTATCATGTGTTTCTTGTCCCATGTCTAAGCACGTGATAAGATGATCTAGCACCCGTAAGCGACTTTAAAGTTTCGATGGTAAAATCATGTCTTCGTCTCGGGTGAATAATTTTGAAATAGTGTTCGGTGGAAAATACACTATAGCTTTACACACCTTGGACCGTGATTCGATTTTATAATCCGCGGACAGTTGTCAATAAGCATCAAGATTGTGCGTGTTGCACGGGCCATGTAACAGCTTATCTCTTTCATCAAAATTATAAACACATTTTGATTTATCCAGGCCCTTGTATTTGCCTCATACTAAACTGGCGAACTGGAAGCCTTTTTAAAGCATCTTGGGTTCCGAAATTTGTCGATCACTTAATGTAAAAGACATCAGTTTATCAAAGCCATCCATATATAAGCGTCAACTAATGCAATACTGTTTTCCTTTTTTCCTTACTTTTCTTGTCCTTGTCATTACTAATAATGTGCCTTATAAAAAAAGAATCCTGTTTCATCCATGTTGTAAATAACACATGGAGAGTATATCCGTTTAAGAGAGAAATTTTCAAATATCGGTTAATATTATTCCCCCTAGTTGCATCCCTTAATTCTCCTTAATTGTTTTATAGTCGACTAGACCATTCTTTGACTCCTATTTCCACACATAATTATCATTGCACCTCCTCAGTGCCTAATGTTTTGTAGAATGTTGTTTTCCCGGGGATCGTGCGGGGAGGCGTTGTATTATGCACGTAGCATTCCCTATAACAACTTAATCTCTCTTTCGTAACGATTCTGTGTTGTTAGTGTTTCTTGACCTTATCAGTTCTGTATTGTTTTCTGTCCAAGGTCCACTTTTACCTCATAATCCTAAAATAGTAGCTTATAATATGTGATTGAAACAGTTATGAAGTAAATGTCTACTTATTACTTTGGGGAATATACCTTTACAAGTACAGAAGAGAGTTTCGTAACAGTTTTATAGGTAGTTTTCTCTCAAGCAACCTTCTTGATTGACGGCTCAGTCCGAACTGACGATAACAGTGGAAGGGTTCCGAAACGCGCATGCGCACGTATCGCTCGACGCATAGAGGTCGTATATGCGGAACCATTTCCACTACACTCTCCCCCGTTTTATTAAAAAAGGGGGGTGTTAGGTGTTACCTTACCTGTTCCTGGGGTCACTCTGTTCCCTATTTAGTGTCATAAGGAACTTACATTTCCTGGCTACTTATCCCAGTACTTTGTACTTACTGGGCAAACTTTCAGGACCTCTAACCATGGTTGCCCTCTTATTTTGGCAACCAGGTGAGCCACTTCCCCTATAAGTGCCGGGGTGCTGTATCTATGATCACCCGTGAAATACGGGGAATCAGTCTCAAGGAGAAGTTTGTCCGACTTCAACCAATTAAGGGCCTCTTCACATTCCTTAGTGAAGTGGATAACCATGCGAGTAAACCCGAAATGTGTATTGGGGAACTCTTCAATCCACTTCTCCATTACATTTCGATTTCCAACGAAGCAATGGAGGTGGATCTTTGACTGTTTCGGGATGCGGCCCTTAAGGCGGTATAGGAGCTGCAGCATAATATTGGTAGAGCCTTGGTTGTTGCTTGCTCTGCTGTGTAAGACCAGTACTTGGTCTGCTTTAAGGTAGTTTAGAGCTTTGTCTAAGACTACCTGCTGTTGCCCCCACATCTCAGGCTGGGTGGTTTGGTCTAAACCAAACTCTCCTAGGGCACACACTCCAGGGTAGGAATGGCATCGTTCTAAAGCCTTCCAGTCATCTGCGGTAGTTCTCGACGCATGTTTCGGGTGTATACCAATTGCGGTACCCACCCCCTGCTGCTTCAGCGCATCTATCTGCTCCACAGTTGGATATGTCTGTGGGTCACAGAAGACGGCAACTCCTCCTCCAACTTCAACTCCTCCTCCAACTTCAACTTGAGAAGTTTATCTGGAGGGAGTTGCAGATTTCCTGGAAGTCCTCTTCCGTCCGATGGATCCTTTTGAGCAGTCGGTCCCAATGGAAGTGACTGTCGAATGCTTCCGGCAAGTCACTCTTAACCAACGGCTGCCTGCTGGGAAATGCTGATTTTATCATTCCCCTATCTTCTGGATCCAGTAGTCCCACCAGGACAATTACAGTCCTCCATATTGTCAGAAGGCCACGACTGTTGACCGGAGCAATCCGGTACTCATATGGTGGCTCACACTTCATGGCTTTGCATGAAGCGTTCGCATTCTCTGCAATCAGCGGGGAGATCTTTATCTCTCCCGCGCTGATATTCCCTGATAGATTGACAAAGTCTACCAATTTGTCTAAATCTACCTCTCCCACTAGTTTTTGGGAGATGATCTTCAGAGCACTGATTCTTTGAATCGTTACTTGCTCGGTTATCATCTGGTGTTCGTTGAAGATGCCAGGGACATGATCTGCAAAAGCATGTGCCCTTGACAGACCTTTGTCACACCAGTGCCCTTTCCATGCTTCTTTCCAGGACGCTCAACACTGTGTTGACCAGTGCCAGTTGAGGACGTCTAGGGCCTCGACTCCTGCTTCCACTGGTTTTCTGCTGAGGTATACGGGGGTGAAGCTTTGCGTCCACTTCCCGTGCCTCTTGCCTGCCCTCTAGGGGTATCTCTAGAGTTTGTCTGTTTCCTCGGGGATCTCCTGACCGGGTCACAAGCCTTTGGCTTAGTGGGCCATTTGGAGGTTCCGGAGGGATGCGGAACATCTTTCGGTTTCTTCGGGGACCGGTAGGGATACTTAGCTGCCACTGCCTTAACTGACTGGTTCGGTTGGTCTTCAACCTCCATCACCTCTACCGCAGAGTCACTAGCCTGGGGCTTAGTCGACTCCCGTGAGGTTTCCGATGGTTGTTGGACATCCTCTTTTGGGCTGTCAGCCTTTGGCTGTACAGACCCCTTGGCCTTCTTTGCCTTCCTAGGGGACCGACGGGGCGACTTTGCTGCACCCGCCTCCCCCAACTCTATGGGATCGTCTTGAACCTCGGGCTTGCAGGGCGACTTAGCAGCACCTGCCTCAACCGACTTTTACTTGTTCGCTGTCATCAGAGTCTTCTTTTCCACGAGGCACTGGACAGATATTAGTATCTATCCAATCCAGGCTGTAGAGACCTTGGCGCGCTGCTTCTTCAGCCAGCCGACTCAGCCACTGAGTTTTACCCAAGCGTTTGCCCAGTTCAACTTGGCCCATCAGGAGCTCGACCAGGTTCGCCTCACTGATCCCGGCTGTCGCAAGGTCTTTGACCAGACGACAGGGGGCCAACACGATGCCTTCGACGGTTGCCTTGGCAATGAACGTGGCGACGAAATATTTATCAGTGATACTCATCTGAAAATAGAAACAGGAATACCCATTACCTACTCGTATTTTTACAATTAGGGCACCAATATTTATCAATGTCCAGTGCTTCGGCTGCCGTGACATTCACACATGAACCATGAAACCAGTCATCGCATAGTTCATGTATTGGTACAATTACATAATAATGGAGCCGGGACAGAAAACATGACATAACTTATAAGGACAAGACGAACAACACAGGTATAAGTTGAAATCGTTCTCTTTTTGTACAATATTAGCATCAATAGAGTCACTGTGTTCCTTGGTAATTCTAATCATGAATGCTCTATTCGTCAGGGATGTTTCTATTAACGTCATCTGACTATTAAATCTCCCACTAATTGTGGCTAAATTATTTTTGCACCACTACCACGTGTTTAATCACAGAAGGTGTTACACTCTGACCTAGCAGCTTAAGAAGGTGTGCATGACACCCATACACAAGTAAATCATTGTCGTCTTCATGCAAGAGGTTGCGCATTTTCCCATGATTTTCGCTTTATCAGTGACAATGTTTCTGCTTTACATTCATAGAGAGAGCACGCCATCTTGATATAATCGTTACACATATCTCGCAGATTATGTCGTGTTTTGCTGGTACATGTAGATCAAGTGGATTTGGCATCAATGAAGTATGTCTTGTTATTGACATGAACACATGTAGCAGTCGCTGGATCATTATGGCAGTTTCTACATTCTATTCTACATTGTATTTATATACACTCTCTACCTTCAATATTTTGCTTCACTTTAAACTGCACCTCCTCTGTCATTGTGCATAAGAGGGGACCTGACAGACACTTCTCTGATGGTGGTTTGTAACCTGGTCTCAGTACTGATACAGACACTTCAAGAGACTCGTTCTGTCACAGAAAATGGAATGTTAAAGCATAGAAGAACTTGGCTAGAAACAGATGATTGTTTTGCACAATTTGATGTAATGAACACTTTCTCATTAAGGTATGTTTGTAACAAAGCTGAAAGAATGAAGAAACATCAACAGATTTGCTCCGAGTCATTATCTGCAAGTTGTAAGCGCCGTGCAGAAGATTAACTTCAATACATAATATCAAAGACAGACTATGCTAAACCTCCACAGAGAGCATGTGTACAAACATAATGTGATTGATAAAGAGTGTGACTTCAACTATGGCTGGAGAACTGTGACCACATGTTACATTTGTTAACTTGACAGACGATTGTTATAGAAATAGTCCTTGAAAATTGAAAAAACTCCTGAAAGTCCTTGAAAATACTTGAAATTTGGCTTAGGTGTTCTGTATGAACCATGGAATACCAATTTATATAACGACAGTCTTATTAAACATTTAATGCTATTATCAATATCAATAAACTTTGTGGTGGCACATGAGAACATTACATTTTCATATTGTTTTCTCAAATTCTGCACCAAAAATATTAACAAGTTTCGCACATGTCTTTAAAAGTCCTTGAATTTGAAGCCTACTGATTTGAATAGAAAAAGGACCAACAATGATGAAAACAATTAGCTGTTTTCGACAGGGCCTATCGCTGAGTAGGCGATAGTATGGTAATACAGTATGGTACGGTAGTTGACAGGTGTTATGCCCTCTTATAGCAGTTCTCAAGCTGTGTAATTCTATCCGTGCTGCAGTGATGGTCGTCTAGGGGGGGGGGGGGGGGGGTGATAAAAATACACTGTATCCCTTCTTCTCTATACCGAACAAATCTACATTTTTAGTTCTTGAAAATGGGGAAATTATCAGTGTGACATAAAGTTGGAAATTCAGATTATTACCATGAGTCTTTTCGGCACAAGTTTTTGTTAAGCCCGCTGCTGTGGGCTTGACATACTGGACCATTACTTTGAGAATAAATAAAACAGATGTGCAATTTACAGCATTATATATCCCTATTCTCTTCATCTTTTGACAATTAGCTGGCTTGACGTTGCCCTTTGACATCTTGTTTACAGTAAACTTGTATGTGTAGCAAAATATAAAAGATTTACTATTATCTATCATTCAGGTTTCCAGTGTATCGATGCAGATCATATTTGGCTGCTATTGATTACATGTATCACATTGATTGACCTCTTAGAAAAAACAAGAACGGAGAGACATAGTAAGTATGCATAGTGTTGTACACAAGAAAGTTTTATGCACTAAAAAAACTAAAAGTATTGGTTCATTTACATACTTGAAATTACAAGAAAACTTTAATATACTTAATACTTAGGGGTTCTACAAAAATCTTAGGGTTTTGATTGTCCAAAAAATTTAATTAATAAAAAAAATCGGGAGCAGAGCCATTTCCCCTGAACGTATAATGGTGGAAACTTCAAAAAATATTCTTTCCAGAAATGTATACATTATAATCATAGTGATATTCTTAACCTGTTGGGAATTAACAACTTTGCTCACGACCCTCTAGTTGCAGTTGTTGTCAGTTTTGCCAGTAATCATTCTTATCCCTGAATAATATTTATGTGGGTTTTACTATTTGAATTTCATTCTTGTAGTAGTGTATAATTCTTTTTCACTATATGTCTTTACAGGTAGTCATTGGTGTTAATGTCTTCAAAAGTTACTTTTACAATTTTCTTTGTAGCTACAGTAGGACATATTCAAAAGCAGCGAATCACTGGACCTTCAAGTTTGTGAAAGTTCCAAAAACATATTAATACATTCCCGAAATAATGCTACAAATTGTCAATACGTACACAGCACACCACAAAGAACAGCCTATAAAGCAGAAATGTGATTCAGGATCCAGACGATCCAAGGAGGATGTCGAGCACCATTGCTCCATCATCACCACCTCCCACAGAAGCCATTGTAAGGAAATACCAGTCTCGACTGGAAAAATGGCCAAGACCCTCAACTAGTACAGAATAATTGTGACTTCTTATTATTTCTATTTGTGTTTGAAATGTTAAATTTCCCTTTCCCCTGTGCAATTATATCACTTATGTTATTTTCTCCCAAATTTCGGCCTATTGTTGCCAGCTGTCTTGACTTGTCCTGTGATGTATTCCATCCATAAAGTCCCCTGATGTTTGTCCTCTTTGATTCTCCTAGTTATCCAGTACGGCTGTTCTCTTATGTATGAACCATTGAGCCTCCTGAAATGCCTTGTGTTTCATGGATTGTTGTTTCCTAGAGGTCTGTGTGGAAAAGCACTGTCTTATATATGTGGCGTTCACTCTCTTTTGTTATTGAAACAGAAACAATATTTTACAACCATTTTGTATAGTATTTTCAGTTGGTGTAAGACAGATTGTATGTTGTTACTATTGTGTTTAAAGTAACAAAGTCATAACTGTCGACTGTGTGTGTGCTACCTGAATTTTGTTTGCAAATAATTTATATAACGTGCCTATTTTTGTACAATTACATAACCATAGCCTTGAAAAATTGTATAATTGTTCTTCTTCATACACGAGGGAGTAGGCATATACACAATGCATTTTTGAATCTAGAATATTGAGTTTTTATGCGACGGATTTATGATTATTCGGTTTTACTTATTTCATTATCATAATACATTTTCGTTTTACGACTGTTTCATGGTATACATATAGTTCATTTTTGCACTCGGCTCAAAAGTGCATGTTCTCAGGTTGAGCTTTTGTGATCACTCACTGTGCTTCTTGGTGTTGACTTCCATACATATTGTTATATTTGGTTAGTCGAAAAGGGGTCAGATGGTCACATGAAGGAACAACTTCAAACTCTTATGAGAATGAGATAACTGGTCTGATCTTCCTGTAATTTGATTGCAATGTTCCTTTATACAATTTGATACAATGATTGTTCAGATTATGTTGAATATTCACAAAACATGGCCACTATGGGTTTCTGTCACTTGCTTTTGACGTATGTACTATAAAGTATATTTTGAGATAATTGTTCACAAATATTCATTACACAGGATTTTGGCCAGATTATTGCAATACTCAAAAATGGTCGCTAGGGAGGGCATGGACTCATTCCCTTTATGTATACAGTGGGTATTTTAAAAAAACTGCATTTCCGAAACCACCCATTCGATTTTGAAATGACAACAGGAAAGATTATTGAGGACCCTCGACCGATATTGTTCAGAGATTTCAAAGTGGGTGTGTTGAAGGAAAGTATGTAGGGGAACTTGAGTATTATCCTGTGTATGTAGCTAAATTATTCTTACTCATCAAAAACAACGGCGAAAGGGACATAGTCACTTTCAACATAGGTATGATTATAATGTTTGAGCTTGCAGACTATTAGGGAGCGTATCAAGGCCCTAGTCTTTAGAGATGTAATTTCTTTATAGTACTTGCAGTTTTTGTCATTTGTTTAGTACATTTGCTGTACAATAATTCCTGCTTCTTTACAGTAAGACCTAGTTTTTTCTACAACCTTCTATCCGAATTGTCCGAAATAAATATCAGGTTCCGATGTATATAGTTACGCACATCAAAATTGAAATGGGCTATTCGAAAATCATATTATTCTATGTGAATTTTGGATCTGATGCATTTGAATGAAAGAGGACAGACTGTATCCAACACTGTAAGAAATATGTAAACTTGGATTTCAGTTATTTTTCACTTAATCTCTTTCTGTATTAGTATGTACAAGGTCATCCAATATGAAGTTGAAATATTTTTTGGGTTGTGAAAAGTGAATTACACATCTGTCATGTTGACCTGTTCACAAAGAAAACTTCTCTGTACCATAAACCTAATGTAGTTTACCATATAAGATGTGATTGTTGTTAGCCTATGACTGTTAAATATTGACAGATTTCTTGTTTTTAAGATTTATGGAATAAAAATTTATTGCTCCATAAATGCAAAAATGTTTTGTTATGGCTCGGTGGGTATTTCCTGACATTTGATCTCTTCTTTTTTGCAAATGAGTATTCTCACATCTGGTATTAATAGCAGGGTTTCATTACATATAACACATTTGTATCATACGACATAAAACGAGAGCATAACGTGTAATGTCCTATACATAAAATTTGTTTGAACACTAATGGGTTAATTTTCTTCTGATTGGCTAACCACTTCATGCTAACTATAGAGCCAAGGCCGATTTGTATAAGTTACAAGAAAACTGTAAAAAAACAAAAGCTAAGTGATGTACATACAATTGGACATTTATTGTGTGTGTAAAACCTACACTATGATATAGATCTTACAGGCTGAACACTTGAGCACAGGTTTGGTCTCATTCCACAACACACATTCTCTCTGTCAGTGGGCATTTCTCTGCACCTTTGGCAGATGCACCAAGACGACCAGTCTTGGCTACCTGATGATTCAGGTTCTGGTGCAGGCTGCCGGGATAAGGTCGCAGAAATGTCCAGCAGCACAGATGGCATCTTCTGTGCTACCTTTCTTAACAACTCTTTCGCTTCAATTTCATCTAGTTTATCAACTAGTTCCTGAAAATAATTAAACAAAATCTCCAATAAAGTCGAGCAGGAATGCCAAAAAATGCAACTTCCCAATATTCATTCACTGCTGACAAGATAAAAGTGGACGGACGGACGGACAGACAGACAGACACGGAAGACAAAAACAGTGGGAGAGAGGGAGACATAATAACTCAAAATTGGAAAATAATTGAGACTTTCAAAAAATAAATAGTTGACAGGGCCTAATACACAACCATTTTCAGTAATGCAATCAACACCTTTGAAGAATATCATCTTATATTTAAAACTAATTTGTTTTACATAGATTGTGAAACAAATTCTTACAACTTATACTTATCTCACTTAATGACTGCTTCCTGGCTACCAACCAGTACCCGCACCAAATTTAGGGCTTGTGAAGTTTGTAATGAAACCCAGCTCATTGCGCAGCTCGAACTCGCGACCTTTGGATCAGGAGTCGGGTGCTCTACTCTTCGACCACTGTGCCTCCCTTATCATGATACATTAATTATTATAGCAGTCACACTCATATGCTTGTTCAAATAGTAACACTAACATTAGCACGTTGCTTCTTATTTTCTGCCAACTCTCGGAGTTGCTCAGCATCCCCAACACCTAGTATTTTGCCCCTCTGCTTCCTCTTTCCCCTCACGCTACCTCTTGTACCCCTTCCTCTCTTCGTCACACATCCCCCTCTTACACCTCTCCGGCCTCTCACTGGCAAATCAAAACTGTATTCAAGTGTTGTATTGTCCTGTAAATTAAATAATTTATTAATTAAATGCACTGACTGAAGTATTTCAAAGTCAAAAAGATATTAGTGACCAATTGTCTGTAATATCTCAACTGACAACAGAATCCATTCACACAGTAGCTGTACCAACCTATTGGCCATTTCAAAAAAACACTCGAGTGTCAATTATATCGGACCTTCATTTAGTGGTGTGGGTTAGATGGTACAGAGCGCCATACTAGTGTTCAGGGGTTTGCGAGTTCGAGCCCTACATGCGCATTTTCCTTGATTTACTTCAATGGTGGCAGTGATGTTTGATGGCTAAAGGTGGTTGAGCCTCAAATGCTGGAAGTCGGAGGAGTATAATGGTGTGGGGTAAGCTGGTTGACTCAGTCGGTAGAGCACCATATACTAGTGTTTAGGGGGTCCCGAGTTAAAGGCCTACATCGGATCAGGCACTCTTTCTACTTTTGATTCCTTCATTTGTATGTCTAATGTTTAATTTTCAACATGAACATGGCCATTCTTGAATGCGATAACAACAAAAGCATGCCCTGCATATTATTCACATTTTTCCATATCTGGTAGATCGTACCAAGTTTCATACATGTCCCTTTCAAAGTTAAGCAATTTCTTTTTTAACAGAATCTACTGATCAAATATTGCCAAAACCTTGCAGATCTATCTAGATCTATGCTGGTCAATCATGGCAGTATATCCACATTTTGTTAAATACAGACCCGTAAACGGACGGACAGGAGTAACCAAAGTTATAATTCGTTGAAAACATTGTACTTCAATAATGAGCTAGTTTTACAAAAAGTAAAACCGGGCAGTCAAACATCTGATCGGCAGTACACGGATCGAAGTCCGCTACATCATATGCTACGTCATATTGTTACGAACAGAAATCGTTTTGAGATGACCCCCATTTAGCGCAATTGTCTTGTCAATAATAGACGATCGAACAATTATAATCTTCAATAGGTAATAAGTTTCACGACAAATATTATAATCAAAATCTAAGTTTTCGTATTTTCTTTTAGACGTAGTAGAGCTAGACTCTTGCGATTCCATGACTGCTTGTTTACAAATTATCACGCTGTGCGCGCATGCTCAGAACAGTCTTTAAAAATAGATCGAGTATTCCACAACCGGCGTTACTTTCGGTTTGCTGACCACAGGTAAAACTCGTATTTTATCAATAACCAGTTGAAATCTTTCGGATTTTTGGCTGATGTTTGTTAGTTTATGTTGATTGTATGTGAATTTACCGGTTTTCAGCGAATAAGTGGATTTGACGTTGAAATCACACTCACTACCTTTAATTTGAAAATTGACTTGAATATATCGGTAACTTCCTTGTTCACGCCCGGCATTAAACAGCAAAAATGTGATTTCACTTTGGACAATATCTACTTGGATGAAGGTTAAAGTCGATTTTACTTTAAAAGAAAAACAATTCACGGTCGTTTTTTTAAATTTCGATATAAACATAAGTTGAAGTAGATGTATAATACGCATTATACTGATGTATATGCAGGGCCCGGACTGTACGGCCTTTAGCTATACTATATCCAGAACCTCGTTGGTGACGTCATCGGAAGAAGAGCGCTTCCGCCCAGACGACTATTAGGATATCTGCTGTCTTCCGAACACGACGTGTTATTGACTGTGAAAGAAGACCACATCTTAAAAGACATTTATCAGGTATTTATACACTTACTGTTATGTCCGTCGGCTATCCGTAAACTGTAACTGCCACACCATACCTTACTGGAGACGAGGAGGACGGATTATTTTCATTATTTTAGGCTTTTTGGAAGGTTTTGAATTTAAACTTGCATTGTGGCGATTTACATCTAGATGATACTCCCAACAATCAGAAATTTGATTATGACAGGGAGGCGCAAGTCATGTGGCAGTGGTTTAAAAGAGATTTAGTCTCGTGCTGTGCAATTTGAAAGAAAAAAGACTTGTGCAAATGTTAAAAATTGGTAAAAACGGAACGCTGGTTTAAGGTTATTGTGCAATGGCCGCCATTTTGTATCTTGTCTTGTGACATAAAATTTTCAAATAAAGATTATGCCACAAATTAGGCTTTATTTAATTTAATTATAAGTTCATAACGTAAAAAAACATGTTATATTCAGTATGAATAATGAAATATTAAATTATAGAATTTTTAAAATGTCACTTAAATATTATCTATTTTTAGTGTCTAAATATTCCTATTTGTTGAAAGATTGAATGACAGACTATTCTCTCCCTTTCCAGTTCCTCCCCCTGACGGTTCTCCCCCAATTTTTTTTTATAAGTTATCTTTTTAGTTTTGACTTAATCTAGTAATATTTCTTTATGAATATTATTAAAATAATATGTTTGATATTAAGTGCATTTTATGTTTTATGTTTATCTGAATTTAGTGTTTAAATAAATAAGCAACAACTGGTATGCAATCACATTTACTTTTATACAAAATTTCTGAAAGAACATGTAGTCATTTACATGAAACAATATATAATACCAAATAAAGAGTAAAATCAGCTCTGTTGGATTTTTTTTCTTCTGTGAACTTAAATATTTTCAATCACAAAAATATGACTTGGAGTAAAGATTTAATGAAGTTTTAATAAATTTTAATGAAATTAATTAAAAGGAAACTAAAATATGTTAATTAAGTTAGATTTTTTATTTATATGAAGAAAAGATAATATAATTTAAATAGAATAAATATGAAATTAAAAATTAATATGAATTTATGCTTTGTGTTATGAATTTTATGAACTGAAATTTTTTTTATTTTAAAGCTCATTAATATTATGGATGATCATATCACAAAAAAATGTCAATTATATCAAAATTATTAAAAAAGATCATTTAATTCTAATACAAAAAAACAATGTCTGTTATATTAAACAGTCACAGAAAGCCACATTAACTTCATGTCACTCCTCTTAATAGTTTTTACTCATCACTTCACATTGTTTCAACCTGAACTGTTTATTCTTCATACTGAGGGCCATATGCCGAGGCACAGCCTTCAAGCAATTCACTGGTCTGAATATTCCCTGCAGAATAATTCTTCCAAAGCTCCCTTATCTTTTCCTCAATCTTGCGTGCTGCTGGACGAACACGACGCGTAGAAATACCATCTCTGAGGTGACGCAACTCATATGACACTTCTTCAGCCTCACACTGTAAGACAGGTACCAGTCTGTAAAATGACAAGCTCAAACCCCCAGCCTTTCGGTTCAATTTGTTATGCCACCCTGAAAATATTATAGTTTGGAAACATGAAGTAAATGTTTACATTATACAGTATTCCACACAATTTATATTCAAGTCGACTATTTTCGATCATAGCAATGATCTTCATCAGAACATCAAATTATTTTTGTAAAATATTTAATGCCAGTTATTTTTAAACTCATGTGTGTCAAGTGCAATGTATAGGCGAAACTTGTTTGGTATATATATATATTGATGTAGAAGTTCATTGTAAAAATATTTTCACAAAATAATTACCTTCACAATCGTTGTTGGTGCGGATGGTAAGACCATACACAGACCATGACTCAATGGTGAAGATTGGGTGGTTCATCCACTGATGTTCCATATAGGAGATGAGGTTATGTAGAGGTTCACTGTTTGCTCTTGATGATGGTAGCCCGGCGAGAGTATGCTGGCTTCAGTCCCACTTCTTGGACCTTGCGCCACACAGCCTGTGTAAAATGGAAGACACAACCTTTCACTGTGGCACCAGGAAATACCTGTCTCACTGCTAACCAGGCAGCTGAAAAAATGATGTGTATGAATATACAAAATTCTATATATCGTTAAATGACTTGTAAACTTTATTTGTAATCAAATAATAACACATAGTGTAATACACAATATTTTATAAATTATAGATTTATATGTATTCATAGATTTTTTTTCCCATTTATCACTGAGGAAGCTGATAGAGATTCATATTGATATATTTATATGTTTTCTTATGTTTTGTCAATGGCATTTGAAAATTTTAGATCAGACTTTAAGATTACATAACATTTATAACAATATCTTTAGTATAATATTCAGTTCTATGTATTGACATTATTGACTCTTGTACATGTATCATTTATAAAAGATGACCAATAAGTTTCTTGAAATGAAATTTTCTTGCCAATCTGATTAAGAACTTTTGATAGAATTTAAAGATATTAATTTAATGGTATGCATAACTAATTCCAATAAGAATAAATAAGAACTTGAATAAATAAAGATTTTAACATATTTTTCAATATATTGAATAAAAATAAATATATGTAAAAGTTATGCAATAAGGGCATAAGTAATAAAATTTCAAATAAAGTTTTTTTTTCATAATTTATTTTGATGTTGAAATAAGTTTTATCTAGAATGTATATTTTCATATTACAAAACAAAGTAATGTAATGTAAATATGAAGAAACAAGGAAATGAGTTAGTTTTTTTGCTCCACTGTAAAATTTTCAAAAATGTAGTTACGCCCTTATTGCGTTAAGCCATCGATGTGAACCTTTCTTCATTATACCAAAGTATAAAATTTGACAATTACAATGCATTCATATTTATTTTCTTAAAATTTGTATTCAATAATTAATATCTGATGATTATCCCATTATCTTTATAAGTTATCATTTCAGTTTTGACTTAAAGAACATGTAGTCATTAACACGAACCAATATATAATACCAAATAACTAATAAAAATACAGGGGGGCGTTTTATCAACGTGTCTTACGACGTTTTTTGTCGTAAGTCTGTCGTAAGACGCCGAATCTACGACAAGGGCGTTTTATCAACGTTTGTCGTAGCTAAGATGTCGTAACTTTGCCTATTTTTGTCGTAACTTTTAAGACAGGTCCGAGGCTGCCTTAGCGTGTCGTAACTCAAACAAAAATGGCCGCCATGTGAGTCCGCTTCAAAGACATTTTAAGCATTTTCAACAAATAAAGCATAATTCGAATACTTTTGGGACGAAGTGTTAATGACGGGTACGAAAATTAACGAGAGGGAATCGCTTAAATGTGCTAAATGTAAACACAATTTAAGAAAATCAACTGAAATGCCTTCGCTGGATCCATGCCAGGTAATCGCTTTGTTTTTTCTCTCTTTTCATAGATATATCAATATCACGTCCCACACTTTGTCATGACATATTGAATTTATGCATTTTACATTCAATAGCTGTCATTATTTCAAGGGAGAATACTCATTCATTGACTTCATTGACATGCCGAGAAAGCGCCAAATTTACGTATTATTTCATTAACTTGTTCGTTTATAAAGCACTTACGTCAGTCATAAAATAAATGCATCTATTGATTTCATTTTATGAGTTGTGTGAGGAATATCTGTAACGTGTTACTTATAATAGTTAGTAAAAAGTAAACATTACCCCACCCACTTGTATCTGACTTATCTCCGTTACTGTTGCTGAAAAGAAGACTTATTTTCAATTATTTATTAATAGTATGCAGTCACTGAATGGCATATTTGTTCTATTGCTATATTCCCTTGACGGTCCCATACCCATAATATGTTACCAATATATACAGGGATATTGGTCCCAGCAAAGACTTATATAAAATACTTATATTTAGGTATTTGGTCCCAGCCCTAATGTTTAGAACTTTGTGTTTTAGATCCTCCTCTTACCATTATTCTATTATATGCACTCAAGTGATCTGTGTTGGAGGCTCTAATTTAGACATGCCTACTATTACTCATTTTATGTTACAACAACACCTACTATCATGATACTCGGATATACTGGAATTAATACATATAAACAAGTTGTATTTTGGTTTTAGATTTCAATCATCAATGAGGTGCACCAGCACTCACATGATGTTTATCTGTGTATTACATTATTGCAATGTTCATTTTGTCATTAAAATGATGAAATTAATTTACAACACACTTCTTCATTGCAGATTTACATCCAGACAGAGCATACTTGTATGCATAATATAATGGTGCAATGTCATACCATGAAATAGGATCAAACACTCAATTAGATGTTTGTCTAAACAGGATATATGGTAAATATTATGCTTGAATGCAATAGTTCTTATAAATAAAATTTAGCATTGATTATATGAAATAAAATTCTTGGATGACAGTTCACTTTATAACTAAACATAGATAAATTACTTAAAATATATTCATTTAGCCAGATTATGGTAAAAGTTGACATTTCTATTGAATAATGTACTGCTTGATATGAATTAATGAATTTAATGAATTGAATGTAAGTAATAAAAATGAATATTAAATTTGTGTATATATTAATTATTTTCAGGTATGTACATATATGACCTGTTGGTTAATTGCAATGGACACAGGAACACATATGATATAAAATAAAGGAGCTTATACCACACAAGGAAAATAGAGACAAATCAATAGGTAATAATCAGCAAATCTGTCATCATACCAACACATGAGTAAATATGACTATAGTGTCAGTTATTGAATTTGTGACATTCAAATTTAAATTGCTGTTTAAGGTGATTCAACTTACATTTACATTTTAATGGAAACTTTACATTTTGTGTGATTAGTGATTATTGGATGGTTTAGCATTTCTATTGTCTTTATATTCCATATGATAAGCTGTACAAATATTGTAGTGTTTATTGCTCAGTACAGATAATGGTTATAAATGTGTCCTCTTGTACACAAATATACATGTAGCAAGGTGGTACTTTCTACAGCCATCTCACAGGGATTTATTTGTGATTCTTCCCGTATCTACTCAGTGGTCTGAACAAATTTTTATCTCGACTTATTTGATAACACACTTATATGGCCTAGAATGTTTTGAAATTGTACTGAAAATAAATGGATTTGCATTTCTTGGATATATGCATATTAACGCTCTATTACAATTACATGTAATGTTAAGTTTAAACAGTATCATTAAATATTATAGAGATTGTTTATGCTAGTTTTGTGCCTGTAAATGGAATCATTTAGATAAAATCAGGGACTATGTGTTATTGTGAGTTCTAGATAAAAAAGAAAATATGAAATCATGTAGTAAAATGACAATCACATTTTTTAAAATAAACATTCAACCCCTACAATTATCTTTTTATTAGTTTCAACATATTTATTTGTCTAAATTGTCATGTAATATGCAATAAATACAGGATAATAAAGTGCATGTAATAGACAAGTGGATAGAATTTGAAGCTAAAGCTTATTGAAATTCTCTCCACTATCTTTTTATTGAAGGTAACTGATAACAAAGTGTACATGATATATAATTTAGTGATGAAATGAAGACCTGTGAATATTTAATAAAAAAAGGATGAACCAGCATTTGTGTTTCTTGTATCATTTCTATGTATATTCTCAAACATTGTCCAAACATCTTACATATTGTCCTCTACATTTGCACCTAGTAACATTTAATTGTCATGGACTGGGTTTAGATCAGAATTGAAGTCTCTATCAACAAATAAAACAGACAATTAGCTACTTGGAACACATCAACATTGAATTTTATCTCTAGACCAGCAGACAACTTTTGGATCAATTTTCAGATTTTTTAAATCAGTTGGAAGAATATGAAAATGAATACACAGACTGCTATGGTCATACATATATTGTAGAAAAGGAAATGAGTTCAGGAATTGTCATATAATACATAATTACACAAGCCAATTACTGTTTTATGGAAAGTATTGTACACAAAGTTCCAACTGCCAACCAAACAATTGAGATTTGAAGCTTATTATGTATATAAAGCATGGTTTTTGCTTAATGCAGAGACACAGGCATGCAAGCTGAACTTCTGTACATCCATACCATGTAGTAAACACTGTAGAATCAGGTCTGAATTTACTTCCTACACATATGAAAGCTACTTTATTTTGTTGGAAATCTTCCTATTTCACGGAAATATAAACCATATATATATATATATGTCCGTGCTATTCTAAATAACCATATTTGTGGCTTTGATACTGTGCAATACAATTGGTTGAACTAAATGCAAGTAAATACTACCAAGCTGAAAGATGGGTACTCTATTGAATACACAGTGTAGTGTAGTCATATACATAAAACAAAGATTTAATCATTTAGATGTAGGCCTATATATATATTTAATTGCAGAAATTAATATTGTACACATACATTTTAATTAAGGTGGAGTTAAGTTGTGACCATTACTATATATGACCCATATGAGGCTCATCAGGATAAAGTAACATAATCACAAGGGCTGAAATACATTGTTAATGTCAACAACACATGTGTGCATCTGTATAATATTCACAGAATGAACTCTAGTGACAGGAATAAACCTTTATCTACTTGTACCTTAAGTACCTTGATGCATATATACATCTTCTAGACACAATATGCTCCTCTTATTTACATTGATGAATGATTACAACCACCAGTATTCTTAGTCATGTTAATTACAGTTTTATTTTCATGAGATATATATCGTGAACAGTTTAAGTACATTCACATATCCGTGCTATTCAGATCGGATCCACACAAAAATGATACATTTTTGAAGTGCTTATGTTAAAGTGAATCGGCAGTGGTTTTCATGTTTTATTCGTCTATCTGTCGTCATTAACATATTTTTGTTCCATGTTGTATGTATTCTGATAACTTTATAAATTTATCTACCTAAGTTTCTCCGATAATCGCAGATATAAGCGTTTAAAAAGTCCGTTTCATGTTAACTATTTACATTGACGACGCGAATTTGACAGGTGCGTGGGAGAATGACGCACCGGAAGTTACGTATTCTAGACCGCGTCCCGATTTTTACCGTCTTACGACAACATTTTGTCGCAGCTACGACACTCGAGTTACGACACCGTTGATAAAACGGTCTGACGATGTCTTATTTATTTGTCGTAAGTTCTGGAGTTAAGATAAGACATGTCGTAGCTACGACATCTTGATAAAACGCCCCCCAGATACTTAGATCATAATTATTTAACTGAAATTTCTTGATTCTTGAGTAATGAATTAATAAACACCTCATTTATCAATATATTGAATTGAATTGAATTATCTCTTGACAGCAAACTTCAAGCACATGTGTATTATATTTCTATTTTCTATTCATATTAATATAATTTTCAGTTTCATAGTTATTTTTAATAATTTATTTACATGTTTTTTTTCACATACTTTAGTCCTTTTTTTAATTTTGCATGAATAATGTTGTTTATTTACTTTGTTACATATATTTTGGATTTTTTTTCTTTCAAATTCAAAAAAAAAGCATTTTGTAATCATCAGTCAGTAGATCTATAAATATTACCTTTATTCACTAAGATCAAATTAAAAGAAAAAAAAAATCAACAATTTCATACATCTATGAAATAAAAAAAAAATTCCTACCTGTTCCACATATGCGGTGCTGCCACTTATGACAAGAGTCACATGAAATTCAATGTTGTCT
Source organism: Mactromeris polynyma (assembly GCA_032209605.1). Classification (NCBI taxonomy): domain Eukaryota; kingdom Metazoa; phylum Mollusca; class Bivalvia; order Venerida; family Mactridae; genus Mactromeris; species Mactromeris polynyma. The sequence continues at coordinate 6,751,626 of JASFXZ010000013.1, forward strand.
TGGACGTACATATGAAGCACACTCTAAACAAATATCCGACATAATTTAATTTCTACAAACACTTTAATCCAAATTATATTTCAATGCTTAGTAATCACAGTATAGTAACACCATAAATTATCAATATACAATGAATATTTTTGAAATATGATATCCTTATATAAGCAAAATTTTATCAATAAAAACATTTTGTTTGTTGCAACATTTTAAGTGTTAATTAAAGGCACATTCACTTATTATTTAGACAGATCAAATTAGTTTAACATCAAAGCAATTTATTTCAGGTATGAAAAACAATCAATCTGTTTTTAAATAATTACTATTAATCTTTAAGATCAAAGAAGAAAAAAACATCTAAATACTTCAATAAAATATTGTTTTCTTTAATTTGTATCAATTAATAATAAACTTACCCATTTATTTAACATCTAAATACTTCAAATATAATGTACAAATAAAAATAAAAATGGGGGGGAACTGTCTGCATATTTGCAATTATGCAGACGGTTCTCCCCCAAAATAGGGAGAGAACCGTCAGGGAGGAAACGTCAGGGGAGGAACTGGTAAGGGAGAGAATAGTCTGACTACCGAAAGATTTCTACAACCGCTATGTCAATCCCACTTAATATCGCCCCCTTAGTGCAGTAAGGTGCCAAGTGACTTTTTTATGTTTTCGAGATAATCGCATTTAAATGTTTTACTTACTAGAAAATGAATATATTGCAAATAAAATCTTTCATGGTTGTAGACATTGTGTAGATTTATATACCCAAGAAGTGCGACATGACTTACTTCATTAATTATGCATATTTAATTAATTTTGTGTTATGGTACTTTTAAGCATTAAACAATTTCTTGAAAGTATAGTGGAAAAAGGTACCATATGACATATGGTACCTTTATACTCCAAGCATTTTCTTATTTACTGAATGCTAAAAGGTACCATATGACATATGGTACCTTTATACTCCAAGCATTTTCTTATTTACTGAATGCTAAAAGGTACCATATGACATATGGTACCTTTATACCCTAAACATTTTCTTATGTAATGAATGCTAGGAAGTGCCATATGACATATGGTACCTTTATTTCCAAGCATTTTCTTATGTTATGAATGCTATAAAGCGTCATATGTCATGTGGTACCTTTTTGACCTCAATACTTTACAATACAACATGTACCATGTGACAATATGGTACCTTTTAGCCCTAAATATTTCATTAAGTATGATCAAACAACGGCTCTATTATGGTAATATAGTACATTTTGTCCGTAACAAAACTTCAAATGCGTATAATTATCAAGCAGATAATCGGTTATTTTAGAAGTTTACAAAATTAATAGTTGCTTTACTAATGAAGTTTTAATGTCAAACTTATTTTTTTAATTAATTAGTTTAGAGCATTTGAATCAAATGTTTTATTTATTGAATACAGTAATCGAATACAGTAATCAATACTTGAATGATGAATAATACGAGTACATTTAAAAGAAAACGACTAAATTTTACATCCACATTCAGCTGAAAGGAGTTACTACCATTTGATATATTGGGACATATTTAAGCCCTTGTTCATCCAGTGTACTTGCACTGGTAATTGTTTTCACAACATAATTATGTGTGTTCAGTACTGTTCACTCAATGTCCGTGTCCTCGTCTTCTGACTCAATCGGAACATAATCCTTTTGCTTTGTGTTTGCTGGCAATGATTCGTAATATGCACTGTACTCTTCTGGAATAATTTCCTTTTTACACAAATTGATTAGGTCATTTTTCTTTTTCAATGATATGGGCAGTTTGGTTTGGTAACACATGCTCAAGTCAGAGTTATTCTGTGGCCATTTATTCGATTTTTGCTGTTTCCTTGTTGCTTGTGCTTGAACTTGAATTTCAATGAATTCCTCATTGTTAAACGTGTAATTCACGAAAACCGACCGTGGACTTTCCTTTCTTGTCTGGATCCACTTTATTTTCAGCCAATTTACCCTATGTCCCGTAGTGGAAATCTTTAGATTTTGGCAATACTTTTTCACAGAATCTTTAAAGTCAAACACGTGATTGAACTTCATTAGTATCGCAAGATATGGGTTGCCTTTTCTTGCCATGGCAATAACCGTACACCATTGTGATGGTACATAAACTGCTGTGATTTGCTTGGCGCCCTCAATGGTGGCATGCACCGAGTCGCATTCCCTCTGTGAATGGTCAGAGACAAGAAATTTGTGACTAATCTTCTCTAAAGTTGGCATCTGCGACAAGGCATACAGGTGAGACGCAGTCACAAACTGATTTCTGTTCTGACCCCCGCATGCGTCTGAGAAATAAACTATTTCTCTGACACCTTTTGTCTGGCATGCTGATATGGTGTTTTTCAAAAGACATGTGGAGATTTCGCAGGACCCTCTTTTACACTGTGTTTCATCCCACACATGGCAGAATACCTGTTTGTCACATAAAGAGTAGATTGTTAGGTTATAACAGCATAGTTTCCGTGAATAGTACAACTCGGAAACAAGTGAACAAGGAGATGTTTACACAGCTTGTAAATCAAATGTTGCCACATATACACTGTTATCGTGTTGTGCTCTATGCTTGTCGTCTGCCTTTTCTTTACGTGCCAGCATTTTATCCTTTTGGTGTTGTTCGTACTGCTCTTTAAAGCTATCAGTTAAAGTTTGCCCTTCTTTTCGCCGCTCATACAGGGTGCAAAGTGAACACTGGTCCTTTTTTGGCTTAAAGAATGATAAGTTGTAATGTTCACATAAAATTTGTCTATATAAGTGTTCTTTCACGGGAATTTGTTTACTCTTTTTGCATTTGTCGCAATACAGTGACCACATTTTTTTGATATTTAGATCAAGTGGCAAAAAATGTTTTTTTGTGTTTTTCCGTGTGTAGTGCGACTCCATTTTAGGGAACGATTCAATATGTTGTTTTACATAGTTAATTCTCTCGTCATCAATCTTATTTGCAGGTGTGCTCTTCCCTCTCATATCTTTTCCACCATAGGCCCCATGTTTCCTTTGCGATGTGCTGTATTCAATAGTTTTTCTCTTAACGTCTAATGTTTTTGTGAAAAAATTTCTACAGACGCGTTCCATTTTCTCACCCTTCGGTAAGTGAAACTGTTGAGAAAAAGACTTTTTTCCCTTTCCTTTTCTTATCGGGGACACTCTTTTGACCATTTCACAGAGGTATTGCCTCTGGCGTTCATAGCTATCCAAGCTGTAATAGAATTCAAATAGGTTTTGTCGGTCTTCTTCTGTAAATTTGTCAGCACATTTAAAACGGCATTTACCACAATTATGTGGCTGAACTTGTTTTGCGCCCACGACTTTTCCCGCTGCATTAGTATATTTCTTTCCCTGTGTTTTCAATGTGTTGCGCACATTTCTTTTCCACTGTTCTGGATTTCTCTTTTTCTTGCGAGTTGATAGTTTTTTCATAGGGCTCTTGTAGCATGCACGCTTATGCGGTGTTGCCTGGTGGTAACCTGTCTTTGTTTCACTAGCAAGTGGTGAGTTTGCGTTTGTTTCATCTTCAAAATCTGTCATGAGTGAACTATCAGCACGATCAGCATCACTTGTATTTTCACTATTTATATGTTGCATCATAATGTTCACAATCCCGTACAGCTGTATATGCCACGCTTATAATCTTCTCCGTCGATTCATCAGGCTTAATATCAATGACTGGAGTCGACAAGGCACTTGAATAATTCGAATAATGCACCCCAAATAGTTTGCGACAGCCATCGGTAGAATATCTGCAATATCATTGTTCCATGTTCCGGTGTTCTTAAGCTTTTCTACTTCAGAATTGAACTCATCTTTTTGATATACAGTATTGTCTTTTTTTGTACAAAACTTAATGTACTTCTCAGCATTGTCTATCATTAAGTCGCAAACCTTTGTACGCATGCTATTTGTACCTTCGTTGATATTACCACTAATCTTAATAGCAGTGAAAAAACAATTACCGTCTCCGTAAATGGTAACAGTTCATTGCTGGCTAATAATGTTTTCAGCCGTGTCACATGTGCACGCTCAGGGGTTCCACTAGTCTCCAAAAGTCGAGGGTCACTGACCCTTGGGCCTGAAATTTGGAGGGTCATTTTCAAAACTTCAGGGGTCATCCATTTTTACGATGTTTATGGATCGAATGCTCAACATGTTTTGTATATACTGATTGTCTGTGCTATTTATATGTGCTATGCAACCAACAGCATGTATGTACCAAGTCTGTTAATAAAATATACATGTGAGGTCATTATTAAAAAAATATTGATTTTTGCATAACCATATCCATAAAAATATAGAACAGGTACAATATAAACAATAACGGTGGGTATACAACGAACGGCATTTATAAAACTGATCTGAATTGACTATTATAATATTCATTTCTCGTAAAAGACGGAGCGGGCGACATCATAGACCGTACGGTACGGATTTTATCGTATACTAGACCCGAAAACGAAAGCATGGATATTCCCGTTCATCCACTACGCAGGCTAGTTTGCATTGTACAATCGTTAATTCAACTTTTTTTTCCTCCGAAGAACGAACATTAAGTGTTGTATTTCAATTCAAGAAGTACGGGCATAGATCGTAATAATTAAATGTTACTTACCGGGTATTTTTCACAGTTTTATATATGCGTGAGAAAGGCCATTGATAACAAAAATAATTCTACACGTGTCTACGATGAAAGACGACCGTCTCCAATTATAACTGTTGTAACAACAAAACTTTCGAACGTCCGTTCACACATTTCACGGATCGCTTTGTTTTATCGATCTATGACAGACTAATTAAATGTTACCGTGTATTTTTCGCAGTTTTAATTTTATATATGCGTAAGAAGGGCCCTTGAGAACAAATAAATTTTCTACTCGTGTCTACGATGAAAGACAACAGTTTTCTGTCTCCAATTAAAACTACCAAAACGTTTGTACTACCGTTCACACCTTTGACGGGTCGCTTTGGTTTATCGATTTATGACAGACTTTACTCGTTACCTGTATTGTCATCAACACGCGTGCATACATGTTTACAAATACTCGCATAAATGATATCCTTAACACAGCGTAGCGCTCATTGGTCAACCATCAAATGTCGCTTTACATATATGGTGCGGAAGGCGGAGCTTAAATTTTGACAGCCTGTTGTTTATGTTATCGATCGATACTGAATATACTGTTTATACAATTAGAATGTCTGCTGTTCCGACGTCTTGCTGTGATAGAAATGCCATTCTGTGTTATGACTTCATAGGATTGAAATTGATGACGCACGGAAGTCAATATATTAAAATTGCCCCGGGTCACGCTGATGCACAGACTGAAATTACTACGGGTCATTTCGGCGTCTTTTTGAAAACACCCGGGTCAAAACCCGTAGTCCCGGGTCAAATGGAACCCCTGCACGCTTTTTTTGTTTTATTGTTTCCATTCGCTTGCTTATTAGCTTCCCCTTTTGTATATCAGTAGCCCCAAATTTCTTTCTCTGCGATTGCATTGTCTCTTATCTTCTTTGCATTAGATGTAATTGTTTTTCTTGGTGTTACCAATCTGACATTGATGTTTGTTGGTTTCCTTTTCCATCCCTTTTCTCTAGTGATAACTTTCGGTGTTTTTAGGACGGGCCTTTTTTCCTTCGATCTCACAGACTCGGATTCGCTGGAACCATCAGTAGCATCAGAGCTATCGTGAATAAGTTTCCTCTTCACGGGTTTTTTCTTTCTTAAAAAAGCAAGAGGTATGTTATCATCAGTGTCTGTAGTATCATTGGAGGGTTGACATGCACTACTGATCCCATCTTGTGTGTCACTTGACTCATTTTGTGCGGTACTGGCCCCGTCCTCTTTGATAACGGCCCCGTTGGGTGTTGTGCTGACCTTATGTCGATCGATATCGGCCCTGTTATCAAGATAGTGGTGAAATTCTACACCTTATCAGCACTCAAAAGCAGCTGGGATGTGAATTCAGCCCATGTTATATTTATCAAAGGTACCATTTGAGCAATTTAAATCAATGTCCATGCTTTATCTTCGGAACAAAAAGGTACCATTTGTCATAAGGCACTTTGTGTAAATAAAAATACAACATATTGTTCCGCGCAAAAAGGTGCCATATGTCACATGGTACCTTTTTCCACTGAATGACTTGCATATGGTACCTTTTTCCACCAATATTTTTATGGTTTATCACTTGGTACTTTTTTGTTCTTGATATTACAGGTATAATTTATAGGTATAAAATTTATATTTTTATGTCACATGTAGATATAATGTAACTGTATTGAAATATGCCAAAAAGTCATTTTTGGCAAAAATGTTAGTTGGCACCTTTCTGCACTAAGGGGGCGATATAGTCCTTCAACTTTGGGTTAAAAGTGTTGTCCTATCGATATGCTCACCAAGTTAAGCAAATTTTACATCCCAGGGGTGATTGAGTTCCGGATTCGAGACCTCCAGGGTTGATTTTTAGATAGATGTCAATCCGATGAATATTTTGGTAGTGGTGGGGGGGGGTATAGTGGCCGAATCGCTCTCTGGTCGAAATATTTTATTGCTAACTTTGCCTAGCAAACTGATGTCAAGAAATAGATATCAGGTCACTTATTTATCTTTGTTGACCAGTATAGGGTGTTTTACTGTGATTTATAAAGAGTGTAACTTCAACTATGGCTGGAGAATTGTGAAATTAGAACAGCCCGAGGCAATTTCATTATGCTGACTAAACACAGCGGGGTGGCTAAGCAAGGCGAGAACGAATATCGATCCAGTATTGATTTTTTTATCCGTGATCGATGTCTAAGGGAGACAATTCAATTAGTCTCGCACCTTGGAGAATCAAGGAAGACTATCAAGTAAAACTCTTTAAAAAATCTGGCAATGTAAACAGATGTGTTCGCCGTGTTCTACTCATGTAGAAAATCTGACATTTGAAATATATTTTTTTATTTTATCACCCAAATGAGCCTGTAACAATTATTTCTTCACACGAACTTTAATGCTTTGATCTCTCAGTGAGACTAGCACCATCGCGACAGCATTTTTCGCTGTCTGTTTGGTTCCGCTTTGCTATGGGTGAATCACTTCCTAAAATGTTTTACGTTCCTCTGTACCTCGACTTGTGAACGCAGTATTGAGTTAAATACGTTACATAACCTAGATATAGAAATAACGTACACCACTGAAGATGTAAAACTGTTTCATACATAGGTCAGTTAAAAAGTTTAAAATAAAACAATACAGTTCAATGAGTTAATCAGCTGTAGCGGCTGGTAACGTTTTTAAAAGGCATATAGTAACACTATACAAATTGCTCAAACAAGTTTCTATATAATATTATTTTTCTTGACAAAATATAAAAAGAACATTACATTACTCTGATACAAATTCGTGTTATTGCATGATTTCTCATTCATATGTCAAATTCAGAAGTATAATTAACTTTGCCCGTTTCTGTTTGACTTGTCAACTTTCGCTATGAAACGAAAGGTTCTATCGCTGCGCTACATCGTATCGGAAAATTTGACGTTGTAAGGGTTGTTAAAGTGCATATTTGTTGGAAAATCTTTCTTTTCGGCATTCAATGCGGTATGATTTAGCTCGATATCATAATATTTGGAGCGTTAGCGAAAATTCCGCAATTGTTCGTGTTATCCCCCTTCTTGTTCTTCTTTATGAATTAGACTGTACTTGAAATATAAACATATAGTTACAGTCGGATCTCGCTTATTCGACAACCTTCAATCCGAATACATGGTTTCTTTTGAAATAAATATCAGGTCCCGATTTATCCTCTCATGCACGTCGATTAGAAATGGGCAATTCGAAACCATGTATAAATCGAAATAAAATATCGGATCTGATGAAATCGAATGAACGAGGTCCGAATGTATTTCGAAGGTTATTATTGCCTTTTTAAACATTATAACTGAGCCGTTTGAACAGTATTGAGAGCTTGCCAAGCTTCCTGGACTGTCAGTACTTTGATTGAGTCAAGTAAATCTGCATTTATCATCCTTTAAAACGTGCAGTCGTTCGGCAACCTTTTATCTCTTAACACTTGACGATACCGTGATTATAAAACGATGACTTTGGATTCTTATCAGGCCAATCGGTACACATATTAAGAGCCATAGATAACATGAGCGATGTTCTGTTTTATAATCCTTAAGATCGTTCAATTTGATATTTGTTGTACAAGCAACGGCAGGTGAGGGTAAAGTAAATCAATATTGTATGAGATAAGAATGTAGGTTATAGTACAGGTTATAACAAATCACAGTCTACTTCACCATTTTACCAAAGTAATGTGTCATTCATATCAATGTAATATCGTTTTATAGTAAGGAAGGCAGACTGATCGAGGAACAAGGAGCCTGACAACTGGGCCGGAAGTTAAATCAAAATCAGTGAATTAGGTGCGAATACTGGTGAATCAAGAGTGATTGATACATGTGGCAAATTGTCCCGATCATTGTAAAATAAATTAGTATATATTTAGGCTGTATACATTTTTTATCATAACATTAATTTCAGGCAATGGAAAGTACATTGCTCGCCGATAACAACTGAGCACAATACTTAAACACAACAAGCACAAGGAAATATCCATCAAACTAATTCGTTAAACGTTTACATTTCGTATTGTTTGTACATTGATGCTAATGTCTAGTGGATATAAGATACTTATGACGTTGTATTTGAACGGTGGTAAACTTGGAAACTCCTCTCCGTCTAAATCCCTCTTCAAATCATCAATTTACTGTCCGATGATACATTCTGACTATGTGCGGTGCTCGGTAAACCGACGGGTTAAACCATCGAGTGTTTGTCTTCTATTATATACCCGTAAATCGGTACGGAGTAATGGACTTTAGCCTATCAACTCTTAGGTGGCGCTCTCTCTTCCACAGGACGCTGTCAAAGCAGCATCATCCACAAACGACATAGTTATTAGCTGATGGCATCCTGCAGGCTCGTATTACAGAAGCTTCTTAAGATATACCTTAAGAAATACAGAAATCTTAAGGTTTGTACTTCGGTAAGGATAAGGTTCAGGATAATCTTAAGTACTATTACAGATCCAACTTAAGAGAATTTTAACTAAATTTTCCTTATTTTTCATCTTAAGCAAATTCTTAAGACTGTTGCTAACGTAAATCGGTTTTTCCCGTTCCAAAAATAGAACCAGAAATTGAAAAAATAATGCGTGCGCAGAATGTAGCAGATTTTACTCCAACTCCAAGCAAATAAATGTTTTTACCTAGTTACGTTGTTACAAGTTACATATAAATCTTTGTTTTTGTTGCATTATATTTGAACATTTTGAATTATAATTGATGGAAATTGACTGTATGTTGTGTGAGAAGTTTTGCTCAGTAAATCTGTATGGTATAACATGAATAATGCAGTCGGTAAGTAGTGATCTAGTTATTGAGGCGAATTAGTACCAGTAATTCAGACTGAATGAATACAGCATGTCCTTGGACATGGCACAAACACAACACACACCCATTCCATCCATATCAATAATATAGATACAATATGCTTTCTCTTTCTTATAATGTCCTGTCATGAGTTGTGAACTGAGAACAGACATTTTGTATGAATTTCAACCCATTGACATTTGCGGTTGTCTGTTATATAATAAGCAACCACTGTTATCAAATCCTTGGTTAGATGCATGTTTTATGTTTTTAACTGTAGTATTACAAAGCTTGTTGAGAAAAATCATAAATACTAGTCTATTGCAAATATAGGGCCATATAAAGATATCCAAGTTGAGAAACAAATACACACACTATATAACAGTTATTACAGTTATATTTCAATAGAACTGTGTATTTCAAAGCATTATATTCAAATCATGATTGAAAACTACAATGTACTAGTAAATGTAATATAAACTTTTACTACCTCCAAAAAAAAGACACAGTCTATGAAAATATTATTTCAATTATCAAATGAAACACACAGATTCAGAGAAAAACAATATTATAATCTTAAAATGAGCATACACATGTATAAAGAGAGATATAACAAAATAGTAAAAAGTATTCTCAGTCATGACCCAAGTTTTACATATCGGTCAACTAATAGCATGACACAGTTTCGATTCACTTATGCTTCCTTAGCCAATCATCATGATTACCTTATCCGAAACATAAAACAACAATTATGATGTAAACCTAATATTATTCTTAACATCTCTGTTGGACTAGCAAACTACCTACGAGATACAAGTTTCACCAGTGCATGTGCCAGTGACAAATGTTTTAAACTCCCACCAAGGGTATCTGTACATATCTTGATCAACTGATCATTACAGCTCATCATCATAAATGATACATACATGTACATGTACATGTCATGACAAAACAAATGGTACAAAAGTCTCCACTTAGAATTTATCCCACACTCTTTGATATGACATTCACGAAGTAACTGGATCATTATATCCTCAGTCAATAAGTTACAACTTTTGCATAATTGTACAAACTGTCTAGATACAAAAATGCATACAACTGTGAGCAGTGCAATACATGTTGCACGCATACTGGGGTCGTTTCTAATAATTGTCCACAGAGGTGAGCACATATTTACACAATATTAGTCATCATGGTGCTTTGCTCCTTACATAAACTTTCCACAAAACTAACTTTTCCTTTGGTATCTCACATAGCTCTTAACATGTCTGCATAACTCATGCAGTGATACTAGTTAGTTATTGTCAATAGTTTTACTTAGTCAATCACAGATTGTATTAATGTCGGTCACAAACTGGTCAATGGATTTAAAGTGTACAAGGATAAATTCAAGAGTATTTTCCATGAAGTATTTCATGAATCATTGACCATTTTTTTGTAAATTTACAGCATATTTCTTTTTGTTCCAAGTTCACTTCTAAGAGGCATATTGTGAATATCTTGAAAACCTGAAACGATAAAGAAATATTTAATCTATAAAGGTCGAACAAGATTATTGAACATATATGTATTCATTATGTATGAGTTACGCGGGATAAAACAAAGTAACTTAAATGTACCGTGTCATCAGTTTAATGGCACCCGGGGGAAATATTGGACGGAAAATGAAAGCAACAAAACATACTAGGAGAATCTGTTCAATAGTCAAGATGTAAAAAAATAAACGAAAATCTATAACACTCGAAACAAAACACGAATTGTCTCAAAAAATTGATATGTGCTTCAAAAAAGAAAGATATTGTGAAAAAAAACATTAATTTAGCATGCATAACCATAATTGTGTTATTTAATTTATCAAATAAATACAATGCAATTCGCTACACACACGAGTAGTTTAAGTGTAAACAAGAAACATGTCAACAGTGATCGAACATTTGTTAAATCCAAAGAAATGTCAATGTATCGATATAAAGAAAGTTTGTATATAATGAAGTGAATATTCAGGTTCCCAGTTATTCGTTATAAGCGTGTTCCACAGTATCTTGTGCGTCAGTGATTTTGGGTTATAATGACACTTTTTTCTGAATGGCTTTCAACACTTATAAAACGTCAAGTACTTAACAATCAATCTTATACAGAAAACATTGGTAAGAAAGTTTGAAATTTGAAAAAACAAAAATTATTTCAAGCAGTCAGACTTAGCTAAGCTTTAAAATTCATAAGACAAGCACATCAACATTGTATAACTATATGCTTCCATACTGGATAGTTACAATATATCCAGCTGTTCACGTCAGCTGTTCACATCAGCTGTTCACGTCAGCTGTTCAACATCAGTTGTTCACGTTAGCTGTTCACGTCAGCTGTTCAACATCACGTCAGCTGTTCATGTTAGCTGTTCATCATCAGTTGTTCACGTTAGCTGTTCACGTCAGCTGTTCAACATCATGTCAGCTGTTCACGTCAACTGTTCACGTCAGCTGTTCAACATCAGAAGAAATGGGTTTAATGCAGATCTATGTAATTTTGAAACATTTAAATGGATAATAAGCTGATAAGGATGTTTGTTGGATTCGATTAAACAATCACCTCTGTATACATACCGTCTTGGCAGAGTGGTTAGGGCTTATGCCGTGTGAGCGGGAGGTGGAAGGTTCGAATCCCAGTAGGGTCTGTTCTGTTATGACAGCTTGGTGAGCCTCCATCTAGTTAACTTATGGTTGACGTGTGCCTACCTGCCTGGTGCCTGGTATTAAAGTATATGCATCGGGAAGTAAATGGGCTCAGAAGGTAGGTGTCTCGTAAGTCCGAAATGGCTGACCCTTCCATTTTGAGGGAGTTATCAACCTTGCTCACACTTCAGTTTGTATTGGTTATTGGTTTTTCTGGGTCACCGGTTTAAAATGATTATATTTTCATAATTCACCGCAAATCCTCACGTACGCACACACAGTTTGAATGATTTTATTCCATTGGGTCTCTGTTGTTTTTTTATCATTTCACGCATCATTTGCTTGACATTTCGTGTATCGAACATCTTACTGACTCGGGGAGAATACGTAACACGCTGCCTTAAGATATAGTGCGATTTTATGAACCACGATCGTATGAATATATACCTTGTTCCATTACATCTCCTGATAGATGTATTGAAATGTTTGTATTTGTCCGTCAGATTGACGGAGAAAACGCCGCGGTTGTGTTTGATAGAAAAGTAAACCAAACAACAGTTATAGCTTTACGCACGAGAGCATTTACTTACCTAAATTGGTATGGATCGGTCCTGAAAGTTCATGTACATGTTCGCCGTCAATCTGACAGCACTATTCTGTTGATATATACTGAAAGAAAAAGTTTAGCAAGTTTTTGATATTACCGTTATGGTTATTTATATAATAATACACCTGCATAAAATGTATACACGATAGCCAGCACGACCCAGAGAACAGGGTCCGTATTCAATATACATCTTAAGTTGAAAATTTATCTTAAATCCTAAGATTTCCATTAAATTTAAGATTTTTCTTGCATTTCTTCCTTAGATTTCAAGAAAAATCTTAAGTGGTATTCACAAAGCATGTTATCTTAAGATATTGCTTATTTTTCTTCTTAACTGTAAGGTATCTCTTTAGCAGTCTTAACTTTTATCTTAAATATAAGGAAAATAAAGCATTCTGTCCTATATACGGCTCTGTATATGTATTTTCTAAACGTAAATAGTCGAATGCAACATACGACATTTTTCAATGCAACTTCTGTAGTAAAGCAACCATTCGTTCTGAAGAAAGTCGCCCCCCCCCCCTGTTTGTCCTCGTTGATTCTCCTAGTTATCCCTTATGGTCGGCCAGGCCATTCCTTGCGCCCCTGTTCCCTTACATATGTACAAATGTACCCTTGCACCTCCTCAAATACCTTATGTTTTATGGAATGTTGTTTTCCTGGAGGTCAGTGTCGAGAGGCATTACCTTATGTACGTGGCGTTCACTGTAGCAAATTATTCTCTCTCTTTAATTGTCCGGTTGTCTGATTGTCGAGTTAAAATATGGAATAAAAATAAATGGTTTATAAAAATAGATACAGGTATTCGAAATTCTGATTAATATCGAGGCGACGTTTAATTGTCGTTTTGCTAAATTCAGACAAAGATAAAAACTACTGACGTGTTGTGTTTTGCAGTCGTCAAGGTAACGCTACGTTAACTAAGGGTGTTTTTATTTATGAGATCAGACCCGAATATTTTTACCGTACAAGTTTGTCCTTTATCTTCAAGCCCATTAAGACATTATCAAATATTTCAAAGGGTATTTTTAAGTTAAAAGCTTCACGATTATTATACATTTTTCTTCTATCTCTTATGACCTAAATATTTCGTAAGATATTTCGCAACAAACTTTTGTTGACGGTTTTGGTTCATAGACCGTTGACATAAATTGACAAGGGAGATAATGTGAAATAAAAATTAACGTATTTAAAAAGCATAATATTATAACGTACAAGTACTCGGTGCTTGCTAGTAGCGTCGCTGTTACATTCGTCCCGCTTTATAGTTAATGCCCTGGGCCCATGTGAATTTATATTTACCAGTCGTTCGTTTTCATAAAATCTAAACGATTGATATTTTGTCTGAAGAATTGTTGTTACCCATTCTAGACTTTTGTCAATGTTTATCAACATCATGTAACAACAACGTAGGAGCAAAATGTACATTCAACAATTTAAAGTCTAAGTCTGAGTTTCAGTCCTAAAATATTTGTGAATATGGCCCCAGGGTGGTATTTAGGTTTACCTCAATATCGTCTTATCCTTTTTTTATTTTCATTAGTTAGAGGTAAGGAAATCCTTCACCTTAGAATTTCATCTGTGCCATTTAAGGATTTCCTTAGCAAAGGACAGTCTTAACTTTAAGAAAAATATAAATTCTACTTAATGAAAATGGACGCTACCTCATCTTTTAAGGTAAAAAATGCCATATATATTGAAAATCTTAAGATAAGACATCTATTGAATACCACTTATTATACCACAAAATATTTAAGAAAAATCTTGTGGATATTAAGGAAAGTAGTTGGGTAGATAATCATTGAATGTAGCTACGAGAATGTCCTGTAAGACGATTTTTTAAATAACTGATAAAATAAAGATATATAGGGGTAGGGCCGTTATTTCCAATCCGGTCGTATATTTATTTTTATCTAAAACGGTCCAAAATTTAGACACAATTTAATAAACTTCTAAATCAGATACTTTCAATATAAAATGTTTTTTATGATAGCCACGAAGGTGTCCTCTGCGATATCTTAAACAATAAAGAAGTTAAGGGATCATGTTTTCCTTTTAGGGCCGTCCCTACTTTATTTTCGGACTGAAGTCGTCTTATGCAATATATTGAAGGAAACATCTTTTCTACATTTGGACTTGATATGCCCATCCATTGCGTGCACGTTGACATTTTTAGCTGAATAAGCTGACCTTGTATTACATCAGGTGATTATCTGATCTATTTTGCATGCCACTGTATGTACAGGTTTATAAACATGTCACAATAAACCTTGACATTTTTAGATCTACTTTACGAAAGTGTGTTCAATATATTTAAAGAAATAATTGTATAAAAGAGAGATTTAGTTGTTTCAATAGATATTTCATCATGTAACTTGTTTGGAAAATTACCGATAGGTGGTCCTGTTTAACAAATTGATTCAATGTTTGTGGTTACATCAACTATATTAAATTGTATATGTTTTTAAAATATGGATATGTAGATTCTAACGTTTCCAGTGGTATATTGTTTCAGAGAATTGAACATTAGACCACGTCAAACGGACAGTTTAAAAAATAATTTTCTTTAAATTTTAGCGTAGCACATCAGTTTTACTGGGAATTCAGGTTAGGCAATTCTTTGTTTCAATCAATTCGCTTCTGACATGTATGTTATCATTTTAACATTGACCCACTTTGTACCACAACGTAATATCGTGATACTGATAAGCGTATGTGTTTACGTGCATTTATGCAGTTGTCACCTTGTTTACTTGGTGAATGTCGGACAAGATCGTTTAAATACATGTAATCCATATCGAAGGAGAAACATGGTATGATATTACATGTGTATATAAGTCTAAGAACCCTTGCGACACTGAAGGAAGTGGGTACTTAATGTTATTATTAATGACGATCACACGACTAACCGAAATACCGGAATACTAACGGAATACCCATACATTTTACGTAGAAAAATCAAACGTAAATGCTATAATAAACCCGTAAATTTATCCATTGTTGAAGTGTTGTATCATATATGATATTGTCAAAACAATTTGAGATTATGTTTCGTTAAATACTCTATTAAACAACTTCTTACACTTAATACCATCGGTCATTTCACACCTGCGTAATTCATGCATTATCTAAAAATATATTAAAAAGGAAATAATGATCATATAGTGACTTACAGCCTTGGAACTCTCAGTAAAAAAAACTTGTCAGACATCGGCCTGACAAACTGGGAAAAATTGTCCGACAGAAAGAAAACTTGTCCGACTGAATGCAAAATTATCGGACCAAAAACTTGTTAAAAAATTATAAATGGATATTTCAAATAACTAATATCTTTTTTATTCTCTTTT
Source organism: Mactromeris polynyma (assembly GCA_032209605.1). Classification (NCBI taxonomy): domain Eukaryota; kingdom Metazoa; phylum Mollusca; class Bivalvia; order Venerida; family Mactridae; genus Mactromeris; species Mactromeris polynyma. The sequence continues at coordinate 6,767,699 of JASFXZ010000013.1, forward strand.
CGATAAATTGCCCTCTCCAAACTGAAACAGAAATTGCCATCTTCATAAGTTCATTGTCATCTTCCAAATCTTTGACATCAGTTACTGAATACTGTAAAGGGAAGTAACCGCTGCGGATTCATACGGATAAATATAGACATTGCATTATATAATCATAAAAACCACAACCATACTGCCAGATACTGAACTTCCACTGGATGAACGTTTAACTGTGACCACCTTTGTAAATATTTCTGTTGAAGGTTTTGATTGTCATTGCAAGGACAAACTTGTGCGATAATGGGCAGAAAGTAAACAAAAAATAGTTTATAGAGAAAATATATCTATTACCTGGGAAATCTTTGCAAGAATAATCTGTTGAACAAGATTATATATATTTGCGTGTGTGTCGTTTGAACAAAAAAACAATTTATTACTATCTTCAAGAAAACAACTTTTAATCCCACAGAAATGTGAATGCGTTTATAATGCACCTTTGTAAGGTCAATGAAAATTGTTTATTTCAAATTTTCTAAGAAATGTAGTGGCATGGGGTTGGACGGCCGCCCGGTTAGCTCAGTCGTTAGAGCGCCGTGCAGTGTTTAGGGGGTCGTGGGTTCGGGCGCACTTTTACCCCTTGATTTACTTTAGAAAGAAGGGTCCAAGCTGTCTGTTTAAGCAGATTTAACTATGATAACGATTTTGGAACAATTTAAGAAACGGATTTTTAGCTAACCCATGTTTTAGTAATTAGTAACATAAATGTTATTGTGCTTATCTTATTCAGTTTTTTGAATATACACAATATACGCATACACCTTCTTGTAACACAATTGTGTACATATGTATACACCATATATATACATCATATACGATGTAATAAAATACTTGGGTCTAATATCTGACGGGTGATTTGTCTCTGTGGTCGAAATGTTTGATACCCATTTCTAACATAATTTATTACATTATTTATATCTGTCTGATTACAATAACAGTTCTGCTACCTTTCCTTAATTCGTGGGTTTTCCTTAAGTCGTGGGTAAGAGAAATAATCGATGTTTTTGCTTGTTTTTTTTGCCTTAGTAATCTGCTTCTTCTGGTTTGTTTACATTTTTCGTACCGGCGATGACGAGTTATTGCTATCGGAGCTTTACGCCTGCGCGATTTTGGTATATTTATGTCTCACCAAACTATCGTTTATGACTATAATAGAGAATATAATACTTCATTTCGCCAAGCCGGTGATCATCTGATGGCATGTGAATATATTAAAATGGAATAAACTTTTACCATTTCCTTTCATTTCATGCGTCAATAAGCGTTATACCTTTTTCCTGTTGGCAATTTATCCTTATTTATGTAATTAAATTGTTATAATTTAGAGGACAAAGTGTTAACACTGGTGTCACTTAAGATCCTGTTCTACATCGAGGGTTATATGAAGACATGGAGAGTTCCTTTGTCCATATTGCTTCTAATGTTACCGACTAATACGTACAACACAAACTTGTTAATGTTTTAAATGTTTAATAATTACATTTTTTTAAAAGTTTGAACAATATGAGACTTGCATTCATGTTTTCTATTTGACTGTATCCAGCCCACGAAATAAGAAAAAAACACCTTTCACTTTTATTTATTACAACGGATGATATAAATGACTTTGAATTATTATAAAGACCACAAGGCATGATATGCGAATCATAAAAGATGTAGATAATGGGTATTTTGTCTTTTTTATAAAATCACATGCGCGTTTCCATGACGTCAGCATGCGTTCCAAATGCTATTTTTAGAATTGGCCTACGAGTTTTGGTAAATAAAGCGTATATAACCGACACTACGTGTGAAACTAGAATATCTAACAATAATCATTTGACGGTGGCCCTGTGGCTCAGTGGTTAACGCTGCTGAATACGAATCCGAAGGTCGTGGGCAAAAACAGAAATACTTTTCAGTGTTTCCCACCTGACATAGTACTGGCATGTAACCAGGAAAGTACTGGGCAGATTCCAGGAAAGTACTGGTTAGATGGCAGGAAAATGCTAACTGTACGATGGGTCTCATTGTGCAGTGGCCGTCTTTGGATTCAAAAGTGTCTGTTTGACCTATACTGCTCTACTGGCAGGTAAATTCCCCCAAAAATCCCATTTATGGTGTGCGGGGGACATACCGGGTCAACCGAAATACCATAAAGTGCATTAGAAAAAATGTGCGCGGCGATTGTCGACCTCATTAACATTGTAATTGGCGATTTTTTTTACATTAATCTGAAATTTTGTCAAACCAGTTCTGGACCACTCACATAACAAATAATGCAGTCAATTTTTAAGAAATGATTACTTACTAAAGAGCAATTACTGTTTAAAAACTGCGATATCGAATAAACCCCAAACTGTTAAGCTATAGTTGGACGAAGGGGGACTGATTTGTGAATTTGGCCTTTCCTTCTCCACATTACTCACACAGTAATACAATACATATATAACACAATCAAACATTTAGTTATTTTAGGTGCGACTGTGCACTTTTTATGTGGCATTTAATCAAATTGCCGTCCAGTTTCCTAACGAAGTTGGCTGTCCAAATTGGGCTTCGACATTTAACTTAGATTTGATTGGCTTTCGCATCGCTGTTACCCATATAGCAAAAGCGAGCACAATACGACCTCGCCGAAAAACAAATCATATTTTCTTCCGTAAACCTTATTCGCTCCAACCGCTGTCCCACGGACCGCTTTCTAGCCTTTTTGAAAAGCTAACATCGTTTATCAGTATCGTATAGGTTTATGTCACGTGAAGTACTTCATGCGCGTGACGTCATTCACCGACCTTTGTACACATCGTCTGCTCAACAGACCGCCATTTCGAAGTCGTACTCCGCTGAAGATAGCGTTGTCTTAATCTACAAAACAAGGTAATGTTTGAATGTGTCAGTATTTTGTTGTTATTAGAATGAGTGATTTAATTTATGTCATGATATTGATAAAAAATTGCTGTATCGACACTCGCCGCGCACATTTTTAATGGTATTTCGGTCTACCCGGCCGGTACTGTATGTCCATAGCACGCCATAAATGATAAAGTCGAATGCCGGAATGGTGAAATCTCCCTGCCTGTAGAGCAGGGTTAGAGTTACAATCAATGTGCATTTGTTATGCTTTAATTTTAAATCATGGTCCATCCTGTTTTGGTGGTAGGCTTAGTAACGATATCGGCTGTTATTCTGAATTATTATAGCAAGACTCACATAAAATCATACCAAAATCGTCTTTATTATTTAATCATTATTCTACTGTCTATTGTAAGTATCGATGTCGAATTCTTTGTGTTCAAGTCTGTTGCTTCCTATATATTGACTTAAAATGTAATGAAATTTCTTTAAATCTTTGTAACAGTTATTGTTCCATCATGGCATGTCAATTATTTATTCCATGTAAACAGTGGGCTAATGGAGTTCAAGGTCGCGTTGAAAGATAAAGATGTCGGTTGAGCGCGCATTAGACTATCATTGGTTCTATTTCTGGACTGCGATTGATAACATAGTCTGTCATGTGTATTTTGATTAATTTCTGACTGAAGTTGTCTAATGCAATATATTTAAGTGAAAATCTTTCCTACTTGTGGACTGGATATGCCTACATGATATGCGTTCATGCCGAAATGCATTTTGGCTGAATATGACGGCTTTGTTTTACATCAGGTGATTATCTGACCGATTTTGCAAAGTACAAGGTCGATACATAATAGCCCCGTATCGGGTATTTTCGACGGTGTATTGATATTTTCCGCGTTCGCTCTACAACAAATTGATATATCAATAAAATGTAATCATAACCCTAAACTATAACCCTTTATTCACCCACGCGTATAATAGAAAAATACCAGACATAACTACCGGATGTTTATAATGGAACAAAATGGTGGATACCTACGGCGCATGTATCATCCGATCACGTGGGGTAATTTCGACGGTCACATGTCAACTGTCTCAGAGATTATATTTCACGCAAAAAAATATGTGTCACAATATAAATTTAATGTAACTGGATAAAAATGTTTCTTAAAATTGTTTAACTGTTATTTAAACTGATTTAAATGTTTTAACTAGTAACATATTTACATTGAACGTTTTTCACACAAATAAATGTCTACCGACCATCTGTGCACTTAGGATACAGGAATAAGTTTAACTACCTTATTATTTTAACAGGAGAGCAATGACAGGTGTACCCATCCATCACATTTGTCATAGCATCCCCATTTTACAATGGTAAAATATGGAAAACGGTTCTTATCATTTGGGTAGAACTGTTTGTACATACAATACATTTGTCTGACTCTACAATTTTCTGTGATTTTTTACGTAAGGATTTATGAAACTTCGCATCATCATATTTTCTGAACAGTATACTTTGTAAGAATGAAAGTCACGTGACACGGAGGCGGAGCCAATTGAGCAAGTAGCAGACGCACTGTCAAAAGTTTTGGAGGACAAAGAACTTTATACAAAAAAAATATTGAATGGCATGTTTTGGGAATAGGTGAAATACATTAACATCTCGATGACCATATATAAAGGATATTATACTTACTTTTCTAACTACGATTATTGTTGGTTTAAATACAATGTTTGCATTTACGTGTGTATGTCATAAAATCCACGTCACTCTCGTAGGCATAACTTGTTTATACCGGAAAACGGTGCTGACGAAAATACCCCTACGTTCGAAATTAACCAACGTGAGGATACTGTATGTACGGGTTTAGATACATGTTACAATTAACCTTCAAATATTTAGATCTACTTTACGAAGATAAGATAATGAATTTCAGTCGAATTTATACCAATTTTGAGACTACGACAGACTTTACTAAATGAAGTTTGCACTTCTGTTTAAGAAATTTATAATCGATGATAAATTGTTGCATAATTTTATTTGCTTTGCATTTCGATAGATAGTTTACAATTTGACATTCCGGTTTGGTGTTCATTCAATATTTAATAGCTCTATTAAGTGATTTGCTTGTCACATAAGTACATATGTATATAGATCTAGTACAAGCGTCAATTAATTAATAAGAATTGTGAATGAAATTTGCCACCAATCTCACCCTCAACAAACAAAAGGATTTCGACAGTTCAATAAAATGTGTTAAATACTGTATTGTTCGACCTATTTATGGTAAACAATTAATTAAATAGTACCTAGGGACTGCAAATCATGTTCGGGTGTTCGACCTATCTCTGCTCGAGTGATCTACTGTTAGATAAATGTGAAATAAAAGGGATTTTGCCGGGTCACTTAAGAACCTGTTCGAGGTATATACTGTGTTCGAGCTAAACCTGTTTGAGGTTTCCAAGTTTTACTGTAACCTGTTTGGAAAATTCCCGATATGTGGTCAGGTTTACCAATGATTCAATGTTTGTGGTTACATCAACTATATTAAATTGTATATGTTGGAAATATTTAGATTCTTACCTTTCCAGTGGTATATTGTTTCAGAAAATCAAAAATTAGACCTCATCAAATGGAAAGTTTAAAAAACAGCATTTTCTATCAATTTAAGCGCAGAACATCAGTTTTAATAGCAATACAGGTTAAGCAATCGTTTGTTTCACTTGTTACACTTCTGATAGTTATGTTATCATTTTAACATCGACCCACTTTATACCACTATGTAATATCGTGATACTGATAAGCGTATGTGTTTAGGTTCATTTATGCTGTTTGTCACCTTGTTCACTTGGTGAATGTCGGTCAAGATCGTTTAAATAATACATATTGAAGGAGATAAATGAGTTACATGATATGATATATAAGTTTAAGAACCTGGGTGTTAGAGTACTTGATGTTATGATTCAAGTGTTTGTTTTTGCCCAAAAATGGGGCCAAAATTGGGTCCCATTCACAATCACCAAAAGTATGTTTTTTCACAAAAATCTGGCTAAAATTTCACAATTAAGGCCACTTGATATTTTCAGGTTTTTGTTTACGAATGTTGATCAATCTGACTAACAGTAGTTTAACTGCTATACTATAGATTAATACACTGCTATAGTGTACTACATGATCGTCAGTAGTCTGGGGGAAACATCTAGGGGAGGAAATGACATGTGGGGGAAACGACTGGATACCGGGTGGTTTACTGTGATTTATAAAGAGTGTAACTTCAACTATAATGCTGGAGAAGCGTGACCACATGTTACATTTGTTAACTTGACAGACAATTGTTATAGAAATAGTCCTTGAACAATTGAAAAAACTCCTGAAAATACTTGAAATTTGGCTCAGGGGTTCTGTATGAACCATGGAATACCAATTTCTATAACGACATTATTATTAAACATTTAATGCTATTATCAATATCACCAGATTGGGTTTCTTACAGGAAATAAATATTATTTTATTCCCTTGCTATCCAAATAAATACTTTGGTTTGCTTTATTTTAAGTAGCTATTTGGTACATAGTTTGGTCTATCAGACAAGCCATCTGGCTGGAGTTCACTTTCCTTGAGTATTCCAGTAACAGTACATTTTAAAAATTGTTTATTGATACTGTTCTGTATTTTCTGCAGGTCCTACATTACTAGTTCCGCATTGATGTCACTTGAATTGAACAGCCTTTCAGGAAGATGTGTGTGCCTTTCAAGAGTTTCTCTCACAGGTAACTTGTAGGCAAATGTTATTTTGGTTTGCATAACAGTTCTCTGTTAGCACAAATTGTGATGTCAATCATCTATTATAGATCAGGCATGAGAATTTACTGCAGATTCACGGAATTCAGCAGATTGGATGCTGGCAAGGACCGTTTTTGAGACAATTCAAGCCATTAGATGCTTAAAAGCCAGGAGCTTCTGCGGCCCCTGGACCCCTTGCCAAATTTTCAGCTGATTTTGAAATTTTGCATTCTTGTGCCTTTTATATCCATAATTATGAATTTGTTCTTACTATAAATTATAGATTTAGTTTTCTTACTGTCATGGCCTAAATAGGATGTAAACTGTCAGTGAACATTGTGGTCATATCATATTTGATATGCTTAATGGAATAGATAACAAACATTTCAACACTTGCAATTTACTTAACTGGTAAATTTTCAGACTTAATTTTGTGTTTATCTTTAGGTATTTTGTGTTATGGTAAAATTGTGAATTTCTACACCGTTCGCATTTCAGTGTAACCAATTACCGTTGCCAGAATGGAGAGCTGACATTGTCCATAGTATGTTGATCTACCTGTATCAGTCAACAAACAGTCCATACTTCAGAGTGCAGGAATTATAAGGTATGAATTTGTAAAAAAACTATTGGCTGGAGAAGAATATCATTAATTCCATATTATAATAAATATAAATAGGAAAACTTTTCACAGTATTCGAGATTGTTATTTAAGGAAAGTAATTTCACCTTATTTTATCGACCACAATTTTGAAGTAACACAATTAACTGTTTTATATAGCAGGCAATATATTTCAGAATGATTAAGGGGAGACAAATCCTATAAAAAATCATTTACCTTATTTTTTCATTGTAAAGCTGTAATTCAATTATAATAAGTTAAGTTATTGAAACTAGATACTCCAGATAGCTTGAAATGTGTTGTGGAGGTCACAATTTCTGTGCAGAAATGGTAGTTTTACTATAGAATAAAGAGGGCAAATTTTTGAAGTTTAATATTTTTGTAACCAGTAGGTCTACATCATTGAAACTTCACGTGCTTGTATCTTATGACAATAAAAATCAGTGACTAACGGGATTTTATTGAGGTTTGTGAAATTTAGATTTGATCAAATTTAAAAAAAAATGATAGTCAAATTTCAGTCAAAATGTTTCTGGAGTGTTCATCCCCATGACTTTCTTGGATATTTTAGCTACCAGTAGGTTTACATTCATGAAACTTCACATGCTAGTATCTGATCACAATAGAAACTCATGGGTAATGGGATTGGTACTGATTGTTTTGTATCCTACCGTCAGGTAGGGTCAGGTAACCCGAAACACAGATATTTTTTAGGCCTAGGTGGAGCAAATGTAGCATAATTTGTTTCGAATGCCTATGTGCAAAAGTTTACGTGTCCTGGCACCAAATATGACAGCTACTCCTGCTAGTGCCATGGCATTATACAAATGTTTGTGCGTTCTCTTGCTCCATCCTCCATCACAAATCACACTTATTGCTGGAATTCCTTCCAAATATTCATCATTCTCAATAGCAAGTCTTCTTTCCTCCTCAGCAGCCACTTTCATTTCTTGTCCACCATTCAGATATCAAGTGTTCTGTTTCCGTGAATTTTTTAGAACTAACTGTGGGAATCCCCAATGTCCCCAAACACTCATTCATTGAGGAATGTCCACCTCCGGTCACATTTGTTCCCCCAGACACCTTTTACATTTACTCCATGATTGTTGTTATTTGTTGTTCTGTCCTGTACTATCCTCGAGTTGTTTGTTACAACCTGCACATTTGCAACTGATAACAGTATACAAACCATTCCTGTGTTCTGTCATCAATGTCAGTGGTTCCGTATTGTTTAGCACTAAATCCTGGACTTTTTCACATGATGCTCTGTTTATTGATATTTCAAGGAGGTGTTGTCTAAGTAATTCTAAATTCATTACTCTATTTCCTTGAGGACAATCTTTCTCGACTAAGTAAATTTTGTTTGTTTTGGGGTCTCTAATTGATCTGTATATATTTTCCAATCTGGTGGTTTTTCTACGTATAGAAGTGTGATTGATTATTTGTTTTGCCTTTTTCACTTCTTTGCGGCTTATAATAAATTTCAGACTGGGATGGACATTTGTCTGCACTGGTTGATTTTCAATGTTCCTTTCCCTGTAAAAGTAAATATTTTCACACCTGTGTTCCGACTGATTTATATGATATTTTACGTTTTCTGATAAATGGGGAATCATCTGGGAAATCGTCACTTTCCCATAGCACATTTTTCATAGGGGCCTATTGAAATGCTATTGGGAAGATTTTTGATATATCATAATAAAATCAAATAATTCTAATGAAAAAATACTTATGCAACATCAAATATAATCCAGTTTGGTGCAATACAAAATAAATAAACCACCCACCTGGGCATTGGAAATTAATTTGAAATCCAATGGGTAGTTGAGTACAGATTTCCATGTAATGGCGGACTTTGTGCATACGGCGTATTGTTTACTCCTTGGTAATTGCCATTTATTACCATGTCCATCTTTCATTACCAGTCAATGCGAAAGACCCTCAGACCTGACCAGCAAAATTTAAAGAGGTCCGATAAGTGTTTTTTGGGGGCCGAAATTCGGACCCATTCCCCTCACTCAAAAGTATGTTTTTTTCCCCTTTTCTCAGTTAAAATTCCCCTCCTACAGCTTTTTTTTTAAATTGTAGATATGTTGCCAGTATTGTTGATATTTTTAGTCAGAAAGATAGAAACATTGACCTGTAATGTAACTAACCAATATGTTAGCATATTTACATGTTTACATCACTGCAACAAAGAAGTGTAGTGAATATAGACATAGAAATGTATACTTTAAATGCACATTATTTTCACCCTATTTTCCCCTCACAAGGCTATTTTCCCCTATTTAAGGACCCCGCCACCATTCCCCTAGAAATGAAAAGAAACACTGGATAAAATTAACAATTTCACTGGCCCTCCTGTCCGGTGGATTATTTGGGAACAAAAATAGCCATAACTTGACTGGAACTGTCTTCATTGGTTTATAACAAATTATTTGAGGTAAACGTCTTTTATAACATGTACATGTGGATCGTTAAGATGTAAAAATACTGTACCAATTCCTATTGAATCTCTGAGAGTGTCAATGTTAATAACGTATTACTACGCAGCACATTGTGCAAGTTATTCTGTCGCGAAGTAGTCTGTGTAACAAATAAGTTCTGGCGATATTTTACGTTGGAATCTCATAAATTTATTTGAAATACATACGTGAAACTTTGAATTTATGTAAATAAAACCCAAAATATGTGCAAAAATAGCCGTATGCGCAATTAAAAAACATCGTACTTTCGTTTTAACAACAATGTCGAGCATGATTCTGTCGAGAGAGGAAGTTAAATCACATAAAAACAGCTCGATGCCATCAAAAAGGCACTGAAATCATTTCAAACGCTTAAATATGTGATTTGTAACTGAAAATGCGATCAAAACGTCAAGTCAATATAAACAGCCATTTGTGAACTGCACTTAGTCTGTCTACCTGTATCTGTTAGTAATACAGTTTTGATCTGTTAATACTTGTTTTTTATGTTTGCATAATTATAATTTTCTAGTTACTTATTTTGGGTAGTCTTTTATGAATGTGTTAAATAACTCCTGTATGGAAGATGTGTTCAAGTTTTGGAATTTGTCAAACAACCAGTAGTTGAACTTAATACATAAATAAATGATTTATTATTTATAAATGACTGAATCTTTTGACAATATTCATGTCGCTATCTAGGAGAAAAATGACCCATTCAATGTAATGTTGAGAAAACTACATTGTCATAGTTTTCATTGGTGTTAACTATTTTTAGCTACTGAAACTAGGCAAAGCATCATATTTACTGATAGGTCAGTGGCGTCGCAACTGGGGCGGCAAGCAAGGGTCATGTGAATATCATATAAAACTTGATATTGTTCATGCTTTTGCTGCCGAAAAGTGGTAAGGAAATTGGGACAGCGAAATAAACGGCCGATACGGACTTGTCACTAGCAGTATCAAAGGCGACCGTGTATTTCAGTATTATACCAATCTGCATCAATACAATGTAACTTGTTAATACAGTGCCGTTATGGTTGTTGTTCTTGCTGCTACAGTGTCCGTTCCTGCTGCTAGTGTTGTTTTCTTGTTGTTTTTATGCTCAAAACTTTTATTCATATCGTTAACTGCTGTTACTTTCAGTTTATGCTTGGAAAATGTTTATATTCTTGAAAAAAATGAAGAGTTTGCTTTGACTTCATTTTTTGAAAGAATATATTCGTGTTCATTGTTTTCATCAAAACTTCAATACAATATAAATTGTGTTAATGTAATTTACTGAGAACAATTGGGCAATACTAATCTTTTCTACGATCAATTAAGTGGAGAGTGGTCGGAAATTCCAGACAAGTGTAAATGATCACTCAAAATATGGAGAAAAAGATGTACTGATTTTATAAAAAGCATCAGTAGCAAAAGTAACCGCCATTTTTATACGCGTGTTCGAAGAACGGGACGAATTATATTTGCATCTGCGGCGGGCGGTTGGGCTGGCATGTTGTCACATCTATAACTTAAGTATTCTTTGTCCAATCTTCACCAGACTTGGTCATAATGTATATCGGCATAATATCTAAGACAAGTCGGGGAACAAGCTAGGCTCGCGTCTGCATCATTGATTTTGCTTTTTCTTGTGACACTGGATCTTTTAATAACTAATGTTTGATAGTTGTGAAACATACAAATTAGCAAAAAGTGCATAGCTTCCTATCAGTTCATGTTTTACAAAGCTTATGCTTTAAGTCTGTACTAACACTCACGCCACAGTTGCAATTCTTGTCGGTGAATCAAAATGGCAGAAGTTAAAGATAGTGTTAAAGATAAGCTTTCTTTAACGTCACATATGATCAACAAGTAACATAAGCTACAAAGCTTGTGTGCGACCAACAAGGTATCCACTAACAGATACTTACCTGGGCTTATTTATCTACTGATACTACCCTTTATATACTGTGTGCCTAGCAAGGGAGCTACCAGTACCATTTTTCACGTCTTTGGTATGACGCGGCCAGGGATCGAACTCCCGCACTCAAAGCTGACACTCTACCAACTGAGCTAATGAGGCTGAGCTAGTGACATCGGGATTTTTTTTCAAATTGACAACACCGTCGACGGTTTATTCTGACGTTTGGGTGCATTTTGGACATCCAGTATACGAGGTTAATGGTCGGCAAATTACTGACAAATCTAAAACTGTTTGTAAATTATGCTACAGTAAACTAACCCATTCTGGAAACACTACGATTATGAAGTCACACTTAAATCGTCGCCCTCCGTCTGTTTCGGGAGGCCGTTCTATATTCTGTCACTGTCTAAAAATGTGTTTGTGCAATACACAAAACCGACATCGAGTTATGTCATATTTTGCCATATTTGAGTTTGCTCTCGTCAATATTTGTTCTATTCTAGACAGTGTTGATGATTAAATTGTCCCAACTAATATCGTTATTTCTTGTAGTTAACCACTGAAAAAAAGTAGCATTTGCTTGGAAGCATTCTCATCCCTGATACTGTATTTGATATACTTTAAATGCATTGATAAATGATACTTTAAATGCATTGATAAATGATACTTTAAATGCATTGATAAATGTTGTGTATCAAAATATAATACAGAAATGAAATTTATTAACCAAAATGTCTAGAATTACTCTCTCACTTCTAGTTTGTAGTTTCTTTGTCAGCATAATATTATATATTGTTATTTATGTTGTATATTTTTATTTTCAGGTGCTAACTATGGGTGTTGACATCAGTACTTACCGATGTAGAGTTGGACGGTTTGTTCCACAACATGGCACGGGTGCGATATGTTTACCAATCAACTTTAGTCAATTGATCACAATAATAGGGGCCGTTTCCTTTGTTAGAATATTACTTGTTATGGCGGGTGTTGAAGAGAACCCTGGACCCCAAGGTAGGCATTTTCTGTTTTGTATTATTGCTCTATAATAATTGTTCTTGTAACAAAAAGTCAGAAATTACAGGTGTATTCAAACAATGAAATGGTGACCAGAACAGCTATTCAGCATTGTGTTTGTGTATATAAGTGTTTGAATATATGAAAACTCAATCTCATTCAAATCAGCTCCAGTCGCACGCTCCTATACTATACTCTAACTGGATCTGATGACTGCACAATACAGGTCACGTTCATGTGACCTTTGAGTAGCCAATCAAAACGTCGACTGCAAAATGCTGTGGTATAGAGTTATGAATATTCGTTGATCTCCGACGAGCTCCGTTAATTCTATTTGAGCGTAGATCACCGGGGCGTTCCGATTAGGCCAATAATAAAATATTGTTTGTTTCCCCTCCCACGACCCACCGTTGAAAATTACCGCTACCGTAAATATTTTATTGAGGTTGGCAAATTATTTTTTTTCGCTAAATTTCCTGGGTCTGAATATTCCCACTGTTCAATAGCTATTGGGTACGAAAACTGGAATCGCTGGTACCAGTCAGTTGAGTAGCCACATCATCAATAAATCTATGAAGCAGGGATAAATAGAATTTAGCTTCAAGTATCATATTTTTACTTGCCCCAATGAAAATAAATCTAGTAAGATGTTATATCTATACCGAACACATTTTAAGCTTGTGTAAATAAAATTATAACAAAAATCTGCCCTACCTACCTACCCTACAGTGATGGGCTAGGCAGGGGTGAGAATTTTCCGCGGAATTCCGGGATTTTTTTTATCTACCAGGCCGTTTTTGAGATCGATGTAAATCCGAGGAGAAATTTTGATTGGGGGGGGGGGGGGTAGGGTCAATGCTGTTCATAACGCACTCATTATTAGAAAGCAATATATATTCTGAACAATCACGCCCGATCATGTTTTGAGAAAAATCGATGAGAATTATCGTCCGCCATTTAGTTGTTAGGCTAAAATATCACCGAATAGGTGCCGAAAGCGTTGCCGAATTGGTTCCGGAAAACGTCCAAACGGCTTTTAGTCTGTACCAACAGTCGCGCTAGAGTTACAGTTCTTGTCAGTGAATCAAAATGGCAGAAGTTAACGATAGAGACATCGCAAATTTGTTCAACCTGACAACACCGCCTACGGTTAAATCTGAAGTTCGGATGCATTTTGGACATCCAGTATACGAGTTTAATGTCGGCAAATTACTGAAAAATCTGAAACTGTAGGTAAATTATGCTACACTAAATTAACCCATTCTGGAAACGCGTCGATTATAAAGTCGCACTTAAAATTAAATTGTCGCCATCCGTCTGTTTCGGGAGGCGGTTCTAGGTCTGCTTCTGTTAAAAATGTGTTTGTTCACTACAAATGTATAGACACAAAACAGTAAAGTACATGGGCATAAAACGAACATTAACACCAAGACTTGCTAAAAATATTTCAAACTTAATGCAAGCCCTGCACCAAATTTGATATAGACCTACACTGAATATGGGAGCCAAAATGACTTTCATTGAAATACTAAAATCTCCTGGTTAAAACCAGTGCTGATACCCACCTTGTCATCACAGAAGACTCTCAGAGGAGATTAAAAAGATATTCTGAAAATCCTTTAATTACTGATGGTCGGTAATGCAAGTAGTAATAAGTGGTCAAATGCTACATACAAATGAACCACACTTTGACACTGGAAGAACTTAGGAAATATCATCTTCACATAACTTGTCAATGTGTTGACTTTTTGGTGAGAAATTAAGCCTATAGTATTTTTGTTGCTACAGATATGATTAAATGCAATCTTAGGCCCCTAAAATGCTTCAAACCAAGGAGCTTCAAAGGGCTTTGCCCCCTGTGACCCCCACCAAAGTGCTGCCCTGGACCCGCCGCATAAAGTTCAGGGATTTTTGCTTGAGAGCATTCTCACCCCCTGGCTAGGGTCCCAGGAGGGGAAACAAACATATTTTTAATATCGGCCTTACATATTTTCGTCAATTTCAATATGGCTGCGCCCGTGGACACAACCGCACCTCATACACGGCAACATTCTTTGGTTGATTGGTGTTGTTTGTGTGGTGTTCCGTTTTTATGCTCCCGTTTGAAAAACGGGACGTATTATGGGAACACCCGCAGCGGGCGGCATCCACATGGTTTCCGCTCTCTAAGTCAAAGAGTTTTCATCCGATCTTTACCAACCTTGGTGAAAATGTTTATGGGCATAATATCTCGGCCAAGTTTGATAACCAGCCACATCGAACCAGGCACTTCTGAATTATGGCCCATGAATTATCCAAAATCGGCCAAATTAGTCTTGTCCGCTCTCTAAGTCAAAAGAGTTTTCGTCCCATCTTTACCAAACTTTGTGAAAATGTTTATGGGCATAATATCTCGGCCAAGTTCGATAACCAGCCACATCGCCCCAGATACTTCGGAATTATGGCCCTTGAATTATCCCAAATTAGCCTTGTCCGCTCTCTAAGTCGAACAGTTTTCATCTGATCTTCACCTAACTTGTGAAATGTTTGTGGGCATAAAGTCTTGGCCAAGTTAGATAACCAGTCATATCACTCGTGTCACCCAGTAATTATCACCCTTTGATTTTAGAAATTACCTAAAATTTGTCTTGTTTTAACTATGAGCTCTGACTTATGACAGGCATATTTTGTGACAGTTTGGCACTCTTGTTGGAAATATTTATAACCGGAAGCGGCAGGAAGGACGTTAAAAACAGTATAAACTGAAACTCCGAATAAACGATAAAGCCATTTTGAGAAAGAATTTCATTGGACCACAAATGAGCACCTGGTTACGCATATCTATTTTGAGAGTGGTTATATGAACTTGACCTTTTACGGAGTGTAGTCAGATCCTAACAGCGGAAAGTAATGGAGCTAAAGTTAGGGGCTGATTTCAATGAGATTGATGAAAACTTAACTAGGATTAAGTACATTTTAATATAAGATACAGAAGAAAGTGATGGACAAAATCACAAGCGGTAGTATTAATGCTGTGTAATATTTCAACAGGCATCCATCTATTGCTATATAATGACATCATGCATGTATTTTGTGGTATAAATAGTTAGAATTTCCTTGTTTAATTTTGGGTTTTTATCATGATTTCAGATCAATATCTGTTTAGATATCAATATCTTCTCATTGAGATTGGTACTAAAGTTCTGAGAGAAATATTCGATGTACATGTTGGTCATGACTTTGCCGCTTACTTGAATTCAAACAGCGCTGCAAGTAAAACACTAACTTCTTTGATGACTGGCAAGAATCGTAAAATTACTGCTGACCAGGAAAAATTGCTTCCCCCGAAAGAGAAAAAACCAAATTCATCTATGTACGATGTAACCTTGTTATCCTGTCTACTGAGAAATGTTTGTGGTTTAAGTCCTGCTGGAGATCAAGTATGGATGAATCCTTTACCTACAGACCATAGCACAGAAGCGGATATTACACGATTGAGGAAATGCAGAAACAGTGTATGTATTAGGGAAAAACTGAATGAACGACGTTTTAGCTTTGATTAACATACATATTTGTTTCTCCTCTAAAGTTATATAGACATGTTTATTAGTAGAATAAGTACATGAAGATTTACAACCAGAAATCTCCGAACTATATAAATGTGTGTTCTTTGGTTAAAATATTTGCCAAAATTACTTTCAGTTGCACATGTTCAGTTTAATGGTTATTTGAAAGATATAAAGGCAACAAATCAGGTCTATCAATTTTCACACTGTTTGAAGTATTGAACACTTGAATAATGCCTTTAATTCTTAACTTCTACAATTTGTACTTTGACTTCTGCTGAATATGATTATTTTATAATCTCCTAATATTGTCAGCATGTTATTGTTTCAATACCTTGCAAAATTGAATGGTGGCAAAATTACAATGATTCAACGTTCTGTTTCTAATCAATGTTTAACAAAGTCTTACATTTAAAGGTGATGAGGGTTCTGGTTATGGTTATGATGATTTAATGAAGTGATTGTATAGATCTGTCTTTGTCTTTTTACTGGAAGTTATGTAGGTTTATTAGAAAATGATGAAAATAAGTTCTGTTTTTTTTTCAGATGATGCATATCGATACATTACGCATATCGGAGAAGGACTTAAATGATAAATGGCAAGAATTGGTGGAGGTAAATACCTTATGAAATTCTAACGAGTTTTAGGAATTAAAACAATATTTATTCACATATAATTATAATTGATTATGATAGAAAATACATGTGCTGATTATCATCACTTTTGGGTTCCTGGTTTCAGTAAGTAAAACAGTAAATGGGGAATGTCACATTCACAGTACAGTGCCTCCCCATACACACACAATCAGGGTATGAACCTAAATCCAAGATGTGGAAGGTGTATGATTCAAAGTTACTAAACTAACAATGATCAGGAAACAGGATTTGGGTATGAGATATAACAGTAAATGGGAGGAAAATGAGAAATAGTATTATATATATCTAAAAACATGTGTACTGGGTATAATTAAATGTTGATGAATTCTTGCATACAAAACTGGGATTTCGCTCGTTTCACCCGATGCTGGAAAACTAATATTTTATACCCCAACGTAGGATGAGTCTCGTGCTGATGACGTCACGTAATGATGTCACATAACATTGAATAATAACTAGATTGAATTAGTAAAATGATATGTTACTATAATAATAAGCAAAACTCCTTCGAAACTTCAGTTGTTTTATTCATTCTCGTCCTTTACTTCTTGAAAAAGGTATGCACTAAAAAGAATCTTTCACTGAGCTAACCAGTCGCTCCACTTTGTTTTTACTGAAGACAGTGTTTAAATACTAATAATGTACATCACAAAGCAACAAACTGTTATTCACTGAATTTCTGTAAATAATGCAGAATTGATGTAATTTATTAGAGAACCAAAATTGAAATTTTGAATTGGCTCAGAGTTTTCGTACAGGTGGCTTCATGTGCAGATGGAAATATCTGCCACGCGGGTAACTGATTTCGTGGAACCTCAGCAGAGCCTCGTTCCTGCCTGTCTGTAGACAAAATATTTCTGTGCTATTTCTCGGTTACCATTTGTTTGATTTTAGTGAAACTTCACAAGACTTCTTAGTACCAAGCCTACTTGTGCATATCGTGGCACATAAAATTTGGATAAATTTTCACCGAGTAATGGGTCTTTGCTCATTTTTCTATACTTCAACTGTGTCAGGACTATCATTGACATGGTTACAGTTACTGTGTCAAGGCAGTATCTGGGGTTTTTTATCATCTTCAGTGATAGCTCTTGTAGAGCTCTGGAATTGAATAGTTAAATAGTACAGAGTGATCAAATTGTTTTTGAAATTCCTACAGCAATTCTTCCAAAATGACTTCAGAAAGGTACTGTATTGTCCAGAAGTATATATGATAACAAAATAATGGAAGAGGTCACAGTTCCACGAGTTGAAACATATTGATTTTACATTTATTTTGAAACAAAATATTCATTCATGCTTTTGCTAGTACTCTTATATCCTATGAATACCATTCCAACCTTTACATTTATATCTGCAGATTTTAAACAGGCTCAATGGTGCTGCTAGAATAGGGAACTTGTCGAAATTGATAAGTGATGCCAGTTTCATGGATCTCGATGAAGAGCTAAAACAACGTTATCTTGAAACAATAAAAGCTTGGGTTATAATGGATTGTTTAGTGGACAAAATACAAGAAGATGTTGCTGAAGTGAAACGTGGTCAGTCTGATATACAACAAGATGTTGCTGAAGTGAAACGTGGTCAGTCTGATATACAACAAGATGTTGCTGAAGTGAAACGTGGTCAGTCTGATATACAACAAGATGTTGCTGAAGTGAAACGTAGTCGGTCTGTCATACAACAAGATGTTGCTGGAGTGAAACGTAGTCGGTCTGACATACAACAAGATGTTGCTGAAGTGAAACGTAGTCGGTCTGACATACAACAAGATGTTGCTGAAGTGAAACGTAGTCGGTCTGATATACAACAAGATGTTGCTGAAGTGAAACGTAGTCGGTCTGACATACAACGAGATGTTGCTGAAGTGAAACGTAGTCGGTCTGACATACAACAAGATGTTGCTGAAGTGAAACGTAGTCGGTCTGACATACAACAAGATGTTGATGAAGTGAAACGTGGTCAGTCTGACATACAACAAGATGTTGCTGGTCTTAATACTCGTGTTTTACACGTGGAAAAAAGACTTCAAGGACAACATTATTTAACTAATCCTGAAGGTAACATATATTATATTGAGATAAACTTCTACAGCTTGTTTTTATGCCTGGCCTTGGTAGCACAGTGTTACCCAAGTATGTGTGTATATATGTGTGTGTGTGTGTGTGTGTGTTTGAAAAGCACAGAATCATGTCTGTCTCATAACTTAATTTGCAGAATTCCATGCATTAGTATTTTAATGAAGTAAAAAGATGTATAATGTTCTGTTAAGATTTGATAATAATCTAAAGCAATAACCTCTCTTCAGCAAATACCTCCATACAGTATAAACATCCATAGAGTAATAACCTCCCTGCAGCAATTACCTTTCTGCAGCAATAACCTCCCTACAGCAATTACCTTTCTGCAGCAATAACCTCCCTACAGAAATTACCTCACTACAGCAAATACCTCCCTACAGCAATTACCTTTCTGCAGCAATAACCTCCCTACAGCAATTACCTTTCTGCAGCAATAACCTCCCTACAGCAATTACCTCCCTACAGCAATTACCTTTCTGCAGCAATAACCTCCCTACAGCAATAACCTCCCTACAGCAATAACCTCCCTACAGCAATAACCTCCCTACAGCAATAACCTTTCTGCAGCAATAACCTTTCTGCAGCAATAACCTTTCTGCAGCAATAACCTCCTTACAGCAATAACCTTAATGCAGCAATAACCTTTCTGCAGCAATAACCTCTCTACAGCAATAACCTCTACAGCAATAACCTTCCTACAGCAATAACCTCCCTACAGCAAAAACCTCTCTACAGCAATAACATCCCTGCAGCAATAACCTTTCTACAGCAATAACCTTTCTACAGCAAAATCCTCTCTACGGCAATCACCTCCCTAGAGTAATAACCTCTCTACAGCAGTTACCTCCCTACAGCAATAACTCCCTACAGTAATAACCTTTCTACAGCATGATCCTCTCGACAGCAATAACCTCTCTACAGCAATCACCTCCCTAGACTAATAACCTCCCTACAGCAATTACCTCCCTGCAGCAATAACCTCCCTGCAGCAATAACCTCCCTACAGCAATAACCTCCCTGCAGCAATTACCTCTCTGCAGCAATAACCTCTCTACAGCATTTAACCTTTCTACAGCAATTACCTCCCTGCAGCAATAACCTCCCTACAGCAATAACCTCCCTGCAGCAATAACCTCCCTACAGCAATTACCTCCCTGCAGCAATAACCTCCCTGCAGCAATTACCTCTGCAGCAATAACCTCTCTACAGCATTTAACCTTTCTACAGCAATAACCTCCCTGCAGCAATAACCTCCCTACAGCAATAACCTCCCTGCAGCAATAACCTCCCTACAGCAATAACCTCCCTGCAGCAATTACCTCCCTGCAGCAATAACCTCCCTGCAGCAATAACCTCCCTACAACAATAACCTCCCTACATCAATAACCTTTCTACAGCAAAATCCTCTACAGCAATCACCTCCCTACAGTAATAACCTCTCTACAGCAGTTACCTCCCTACAGCAATAACTCCCTACAGCAATAACCTCCCTACAGCAATATCCTCCCTGCAGCAATTACCTCCCTGCAGCAATAACCTCCCTGCAGCAATAACCTCCCTACAACAATAACCTCCCTACATCAATAACCTTTCTACAGCAAAATCCTCTCTACAGCAGTTACCTCCCTACAGCAATAACTCCCTACAGTAATAACCTTTCAACAGCAATAACATCCCTGCAGCAATAACCTTTCTACAGCAAAATCCTCTCAACGGCAATCACCTCCCTAGAGTAATAACCTCTCTACAGCAGTTACCTCCCTACAGCAATAACTCCCTACAATAATAACCTTTCTACAGCATGATCCTCTCGACAGCAATAACCTCTCTACAGCAATCACCTCCCTAGACTAATAACCTCCCTAGACTAATAACCTCCCTACAGCAATTACCTCCCTGCAGCAATAACCTCCCTGCAGCAATAACCTCCCTGCAGCAATAACCTCCCTACAGCAATAACCTCCCTGCAGCAATTACCTCTCTGCAGCAATAACCTCTCTACAGCTTTTAACCTTTCTACAGCAATAACCTCCCTACAGCAATAACCTCCCTGCAGCAATTACCTCACTGCAGCAATAACCTCCCTACAGCAATAACCTCCCTAGAGTAATAACCTCTCTACAGCAGTTACCTCCCTACAGCAATAACTCCCTACAGTAATAACCTTTCTACAGCATAATCCTCTCTACAGCAATCACCTCTCTACAGCAATCACCTCCCTAGACTAATAACCTCCCTACAGCAATTACCTTTCTGCAGCAATAAACTCCCTGCAGCAATTATCTCCCTGCAGCAATAACCTCCCTACAGCAATAACCTCCCTTTAGCAATAACCTCCCTACAGCAATAACCACCCTGCAGCAATTAACTCCCTACAGCAATAACCTCCCTACAGCAATAACCTCCCTACAGCAATAACCACCCTGCAGCAATTACCTCCCTACAGCAATTACCTCCCTACAGCAATAACCTCCCTACAGCAATAACCTCCCTACAGCAATAACCACCCTGCAGCAATTACCTCCCTACAGCAATAACCTCCCTGCACCAATAACCTCCCTACAGCAATTACCTCTCTACAGCAATAACCTCCCTGCAGCAATAACCTCCCTACAGCAGTTAACCTCTCTACAGCATTTAACCTCTCTCAGCAATAACCTCCTTTCAGCAAATGAGAAAGCATCTGCTTTCATGGCTAAGCAACATGTTGGTTAAGTATTGCAATATATTGTGGTACACTTCAGGCATATTGTGACTCATCTAGTAAGAATGTTTGACTGTCACATCTAGGTCAAGGTTTTAACTGGGTTATATATGGGTTGAAAACTTTGTTAACACATCAGAAGCCTCATTTCTGTTCTGATCTACGGGTTACTTGTTTCTGTGAGATACTTATCAGGGAATAAGTAGGTCGTAAGATCGAAGAAAAAACAGAAAAACCTTGTGAAGATTACCATGACCTGATTTTCCACTTAAACCCAATGAAGTAATGACAATGTTTGCCTTTATAACATATAATTATACAACATGGGATCAAATAAGGTTTCTTGAACAAATGATACAAACGTGTTAAAACTTTGTTAACTCTGCATACCACACATTCTGTCTGATTTACATACAGTCAGTCTTGTATTAAGAGACCACCCAAGGGACAGCCAAAAAGTGGTCGCTTAATAAAGTGGTCTCTTAATAGATATTGACAAAAGAAGAAGAAATAAATGTCCAACTGAACATTCAAACCGTATAAATACCATCCTCTTAACTGATATAAAACTAAAACTTTAATCCATGTGTGTATTTATACAGGCTGATAGTAATAAACGTTTTTTTATAAGACAATGATTTTACGGGGTCTAAAAAGGATTACATACGAAACAAAGTGAGTGTTTACACATTTCAACTGTTTTGTCTGACATTTTCATTCTTTCAGTGAGTATAAAGAAAATTAAATATAAAGTAAAGATAAAAGCGGGCGAGTCGGCATAAAATTACATCTCTCACATTACTTCTCGGGATATTGTATTGTAAAAACTCGGTGACATCAAGGAACTTAAGTCGCTTAGCAATGTAAAAACTGGGTGACATCAAGGAACTTAAGTCGCTTAGCAAAGACGTTACATGAACTTGGTTCTTGTTGAAATTATGATCGTTATGCTGTGTAATTCATGTACATTTAAGACCCCACTCAAGTGGACACATATGCACAATTTTACGTCGTTTTATAACTGTGTCGTCGAGTAATTACCTGGTCGCATTTATCACGCCTAATTGTTTATTCAATTGTTTAAAGGACAATGCGCGAA
Organism: Mactromeris polynyma; assembly: GCA_032209605.1. NCBI lineage: Eukaryota > Metazoa > Mollusca > Bivalvia > Venerida > Mactridae > Mactromeris > Mactromeris polynyma. Next base: position 6,790,456 of record JASFXZ010000013.1, read on the forward strand.
AATGCAGTTTTGAATCAGGTGTGAAATGCCCTATGGGATTAAGTGCATGTGGTCGTTTAATGGATTATTTAACTATCTTTTTTACCTGTCGGGACTGGTTTAATGCAGTCGGTGGTCGCGTTAGAGAAAAGTCGCTTAATAGATACTATTTATATAGTAAAAACGCTCCAGGGGATTTAAGTGGTCGCTTACAGCAAATGGTCACATAAGACATGTGGTCGCATCAGCAAGATTGACTGTATATATACATTGTAACAGGGTATGTTATTGTTTGGTCTAAGCAAATTGGGTCATCAGGGTAAAAAACGAGGTAATTACATCAAATCATAAACATGTACTGAAACATTCCATAGGCCGTAGGCCATATTTTATATCTGATCCACTTGGAACCTGACAAGCATGTTAGTGGTCTTAAAATCTTGGTCAAAATTGAAACAAAGATATGCCTGGTTAGAAACTAGGTCATGTTGTCATATCATAGAAAATTTGCTTTAACAGCCCTCGGCCACATTTTGTGTCTGATTTATGCAAAACATGATCAGTATGTTCGTCTTTGTGAATGCAATCTGGATAAAATGTTCTAAGGTACTAGGATGAGCAATAAAGTACCACCACGACCCTCTTTCAGTCTTTGTCAGTTTCGGGCAATGCAAATGTATTGTATATGTCTTAAATGACATTGGTTTGTAACGAGGGAAAGATTAATTCTTGTGCTAATCCATTTTAAGTGAATTTTATGTATTATGTATTTAAACATAGCGTTATATTTTCAGTTATTCAAGAAAAGCTTATAACCATCTACCAGCGTGATTGTCGTTTGTTGCAAGTGTCTCCATTCATTGAAGACGACAATGAAGATCTAATGAGTATTTACCAAAGTCCAACACTGCAACATACAGTATATGATAGTGACCAAACAAAAGGCAAACAAGAAACAATTTCATCTTATGAAGAAATATTCTGCAAGGACGATAAAACATTCAAGCGTGTGTACATCACTGGTGATGCTGGTGTTGGTAAAACATCGTTGTGTAGGCGTATGTGTTTGTTGTGGAGCAAGTCGAGGTCGGGTGATTATGCTGGGAATGATGAGAGTACAAAGAGGGACATAAAGTTTTTGAAGAAATTTGACTTTTTATTTTATGTGTCTCTAGGTGCTACTGATGGGAGAGATATAATTATGATGATAGTTAACCAGTTGTTCTACACTGAATGTGATGATGAAAGGACAGACATGTATAAATTGATTAAAAGCATTCTTAATCAACATGATTCTCTTATTGTGTTAGACGGATATGATGAATGGAATCCTAAAACAAGTGGTAAACATGACTGTAAGACACCTAAAGGGATAGAATCAGAGAAATGTGTGTTTTTGACTATGTGCAGACCTTATAAACTTGAAAATGTTCGACTTTCAGGGAACGATATTGACCACCAAGTTGAAATTTCGGGAATTCACGGATTGTCATCTGAACATTATGTTACAGAAGTGGTGAAATATATGAATAAGAAAAATCACGATAACAAGAATGCGTACCAATTCTTAGAAGAAATCAAGCGATGTGAACTTTATGACCAATTATGTATACCAATGATATCTTCTCATCTGGTTGTGGTATGGTGGTTTAACCAAAAACTGACTCATTTTTCTAAAGCATTTTTGTATGGTAAAATTTTAGAAATGCTGTTCAAAAGGGCAGATAGAAAAGTTGAATTTCTTTCATTACCACCATCAGACCTGAAGCTTCCCAACTGTTTCTCACAGCTGGATTATGTAAATGAACAAGTATTCTTATTGCAGAAAGTATGTTTACTGTCATTTAAATCGTTGTTTAAACAAGATGATTGTGCATCAACCCTTGTATTTACCAAGAAACAGTTAATGTCGCCGCCATATTTGTTTACAACTGATGAAATGGATTTTCTCTGTAAAATTGGCATCATATCCAAGAATAAAGTTATTGGTTGTTTTGAAGACCAAAAACAAATATTATCCTTTGTGCACAAAAGCTATATTGAATTTTTTAGTGCATTATATTTTTCATCATTTGACACATGTAACATGATTGATGGTATTGTTAAGAATTGGAACACCTTAGATGATGTATTACAATATCAAAACTTCTTCCAGTTCCTTGCAGGGTTATCTGGTCAAAAACTCATTTTTTTACTTGAAAATATTTATTCTTTATTATCAGATCATTTAAACTTATGGAGGAAATATGCTGTTGTAAACTATAAGGAAGCCTTCACTAATTTTATTTCCACTAATTCGTACAGGGAGCAATTAAAGTTATTGCAAACTACTGTGATCAATTGTTTCATTGAATGCAGGAGATTTATTGATCCAAATATTGTACTAAAACTTGAAGATTTCATTTTTGATGACAATTCTATTGTTGACATTTTGAAACAACTTTTATTGTTAAATACAACATGTGTAAAATCAGTACATTCTGGTAAAGGTAAATATTATGATGAGTTTGATCAGATCAAAAATCTACAATGTTTACATGTTGGTGACATGTTGTCTGGTGATTATGTAAAGTTCACTGAGTGCATGTTACAGAATCAATCCACACTGCACACTGTTTGTATTAAAGGTAGTAGAACATTGATACCAGAATTACATGTGAGAAGTCTCCAACATCTGACATCATTGTCTCTGTCTGATGTTAAAATGCAACATAACAGTTTACATAATCTGGTGAAATTTCTGTCTGACAATGTTCTCATTGAAAATATCAAATTGTCCCGTGTGTCTTGTGATAATCACCAGTATGATGATAGTGACTGTACATTGACTCTAAATCTGCCACATCATACAAAACTCACTTCATTATGTCTGGAGTATGTTAATATTTTATGTAATAATGTAAACAATTCTAGTTTAAAGTCCATCACATTGTATACATTATCTGAGAGGATTGTTAGATGTTATATTGATGTATTTAACTGTATTAAGTATTCACAACTTGAACATCTTTATATCGCTGAATCTCACAGTGACATGTTAGATTACAATACAATGAAAACATTGGCAGATTCAGTGAAAACTCTTCCATATATCAAGTCACTAACACTGTGGGACATGAAGTTACTTGATGATGTTTTATTACAACTACATCCTGATGTAACACAAGTGAAGATAGAGCTGGTGTATGTCACAATGAGTCGTCAATGTTTTCATTGTTTCATTGAAAGTTGTGTAAACAATACATCTGTGATAAAAGTTGAGTTAAATGTCTGTAATATTACATCAGTTGATGGAGAAACTCACAGAGTACTGTCAGAGGAGGAGTCGTTGGTTTATATGTCTAAGTATCTTACATCAATATCTACAGTAAACATCACACATAAAGGTTTTTATATGTTACACTTTGAAACAGGAAGTTGTCAGTAAATGTTTGCTTTTGTTTATGTTAACATATATAGACACACATCGAATTATATGTCTGAGTATCTTACACAGGGGTGATAAAGTTCCGGAGACCTCCAGGGTCGATTTTAAGATTGATGTAAACCCGATGAGTTTTTTGATGGGAGGGTATAGGGGCCGAATCGCTCTCTGATGTTTAATGTTAAAAAATCGATTTTTACTACAAGTATGTAAATTAAACTTACCCCGATGTAAAATTCACCCTTTTAAGATGTTAAATCCTCAATAAAATCATGTGGTTAATATTGAAAGTTATTCCAAAAACAGCGATCAAACAATCCAATGACAAGAAATTTTCACTGAGCACGATTTCATCATCACTATTTATAAACAAGTTGGTAATTTTCCACTTCAATTCTGATATTTTCATCAAAGTTTAATTGTATTAATCCATTTCCACCACAATAAAATAGTTTAAAAGACTGCTGTGAACAACAATCTGGGTTTAATAATCTTTAAAAAGGTGTTAATATCGACCAAACGAAGGATGTAAATCACGCGAGCAATACGTCATCATGACATTTTTTGTGTACACAAGTCGGCTATTTTCTGAAAATGTCACCAGAACAAAATCAATATTAAAGTAGGTCAAATCCAGGTAGTTATTGTCTGTGTTGCAATTCTTGTGACAACAATTTAATTTTCAACAAGAATAAACATCAAAGATGTTTGAACTTTCTCAATTAGTCATCTATCAGTATGTGTAAATGTGTAAATGTTCTAGAGGTGATGAAATGAGTTACTTGAATATGTTTGTGTGTTGTATATGAAAGATTGGAACAAATTGAGAGAACTCCATTCTATAACATCTCATTACAATTGTACACTCAGTGGCTATAACTTCATGATGAGTGGTGGGATATCTACTCTATTATATACAATGTATGCTGACATTTGTGTTGCTGTGAAATCATTGTTTCACAAAATTTAAAGCTGCATTACATATTGTTTGTAATACAAACTTTCTTACATAATTGGTAAGGAATGACGGCCATTCTTGCTGGTGAAATTATTTTTATTTCACTGATTTTGACATAAATTGCTATGAATAAAGGCCTTTTGACTCCACACATTCTATTCTGACTGAGTCCTATGATTATTAATGTATTATTTCTGTATGACGCTGACAATCTTGTCTACATGTATAATCAGTTCAGTGTTTTAGTTCTATAATATGTGAATAAAGAAAATGTAATAATTATACAATAAAATAGTTAAATTTTTTTTGTTGTATTTTTTTCTCACTGTTTTAAAATTTTAAGATTGGTACAAAAATGTTCAGAGCATCTTCTATTTTGTACATTTATAACCTTTATGTGCGCAATATCCAACCAAACAGTTTATTGTTGAAAATGGCGTCATTAAATCCCACCAGACATATGATCATGCAACCTCTCCAGAACAACATCCTTGTTCAGATGTGAACTCTGGCTTTTGTTGAGAGGTAATTGCTGTAGGCAGGTTATTGCTGTAGAGAGGTTATTATTCTAGAGAGGTTATTGCTGTAGGCAGGTTATTGCTCTAAAGAGGTTATTGCTGTAGGCAGGTTATTGCTCTAGAGAGTTTATTGCTCTAGAGAGGTTATTGCTGTAGGGAGGTTATTACTTTAGGGTGATTATTGCTGTAGGGAGGTTATTCCTCTAGAGAGGTTATTACTCTAGGGAGGTTATTCCTCTAGAGAGGTTATTACTCTAGGGAGGTTATTGCTGTAGGGAGGTTATTGCTCTAGACAGGTTATTGCTGTAGGGAGGTTATTACTTTAGGGAGGTTATTGCTGTTTGGAGGTTATTCCTCTAGAGAGGTTATTGCTGTAGGGAGGTTATTACTTTAGGGAGGTTATTGCTGTTTGGAGGTTATTCCTCCAGAGAAGTTATTGCTGTAGGGAGGTTATTACTCTAGGGAGATTATTGCTGTAGGGAGGTTATATTTGATAGTACAATATAGAACAGGAACATTGATAATGTTATAGTGTGGACATTGCTCACAGGACGGCCACTCTGGAAAGGTCACACTGTATATGTGCTGTTCTGTTTAACTGTTTTACCAGTACTATGATGGTATTGACGTGATGTTGCAACTTGATCTTCATCAAGGAAGGTTTACATCCTGGTCGATCTACACAATTATGGATCTACATAATGGGGAATCTACATCTATATTATTGGAGAATCTTCATCACGGTGGATCTACATGATGGTGAATCTACATCATGCTGGATATACATTATGGTGAATCTACATTATGTTGGATATACATAATGGTGAATCTACATCATGTTGGATATACTTAATGATGAATCTACATCATGCTTGATATTATACATAATGGTGAATCTACATCATGCTGGATATTATACATAATGGTGAATCTGCATCATGTCGGATATACTTAATGATGAATCTACATCATGCTTGATATTATACATAATGGTGAATCTATATCATGCTGGATCTACATTATGGTGAATCTACATCATGCTGGATCTACATTATGGTGAATCTACATAATGGTGAATCTACATCATTGTGGATTCGTGTTTCAGACGACATCAATTCGTCATCAGTGTACACAGGAACTTGAATCAACATATTTATCTTTGTTCGAAGAGCTCAGTCCTAAATCAATCAAAATTGGCTAGATTCCACACACATAGCGATTTGAGTCGGAGAGATGTAAGGGACTCACTTAACGCGTGTATGCTGAATGACGTCAGATACTTGTTTATGTGATGATGTCATTAAACATATTTAATCGATGAAATTTTGAGAGAAAATGTTTTCCTTTTTTTTTTCCTTACGGCTACGTTTGATATTAGCGCATTGTTAGATATATTTAATCAACTAGAACATTATAAAATATTAATAGTTAATGGATAATTTTAGAAATAATGATTGTGTGAATCGGCCTACTTTCCGGCTCTTTTATTCAATTACCTAATTACTTTCGCGACGCTGCTGTCTATATTAATGAGGTCAAGTTTGAATGTGTGTTTTTACCTCATTTTGTCGGGTATCTGATAAATAGAATAATTAATTTGTGTTGTTTAGTATTCAATTTATTCAACTTGCTGTAGGATGGTTATTAGTTGACCTAATTTTGCTGGGATGAAAAGTTTTCGAGTGAGATAATGGCGAAGCCGGTAGGGGTCAAAATAAAAAATCTGAAGAAAAGTTGTTTTTTAAAAATGTTTGGGGATTAATGCTTTCTCTCCCTTAAAAAGTCCAAGTTGTATCCAGTATGATTAATATGTAGAGAGGTTATTGCTGTAGGGAGGTTATTGCTATAGGGAGGTTATTGCCGTAGGGAGGTTATTATTGTAGGGAGGTAATTGCTGTAGGGAGGTGATTGCTGTAGGGAGGTTATTGTTGTAGGGAGGTTATTGTTTTAGGGAGGTTACTGCTGTAGGGAGGTTATTGCTGTAGGGAGATAATTGCTGTAGGAAGGTTAATTCTGTAGGGAGGTTATTGATGTAGAAAGGTTATTGCTGTAGAAAGGTTATTGCAGTAGACTGGTTATAGCATTAGGAAGTTTATTGCTGTAGGGAGGTTATTGCTGTAGGGAGATAATTGATGTAGAAAGGTTATTGCTGTAGAAAGGTTATTGCTGTAGGGAGTATATTGCTGCAGGGAGTTTATGTCTCTATGTTATTGCTATAGGGATGATATTGGTTTATGAAGGTATTTTGCTGTAGGGAGTATATTGCTGCAGAGAGTTTATGTCTCTATGTTATTGCTATAGGGATGATATTGGTTTATGAAGGTATTTTGCTGTAGGGAGTATATTGCTGTAGTTAAGTTATTGCTGTAGAGTGGTTATAGCATTAGAAAGTTTATTGTTGTAGAGAGATTATTGCTGTTGAGAGGTTATTGCCCTAGGGAGTAAATTGCTGTAGATTATTGGTCTAGGGCAGTAGTTTATTGCTGTAGAGAGGTCATTGCTGTTGAAATGTTATTGCTGTAGGGAGGTTATTGTTGTAGGGAGGTTATTACTGTAGGGAGTTTAATGCTGTAGGTTATTGGTCTAGGGCGGTAATTGGTTGATAAAGGTAATTGCTGTAGAGAGTTTATTGCTGTAGGGAGGTTATTGCTGTAGAGAGGTTATTGCTATAGGAAGTTATTGTTTCTCTAGGGAGGTAATTGCTGAAGGAAGGTTATTGCTGTAGGGAGGTTATTGCTGTAGAGAGGTTATTGCTATAGGAAGTTATTGTTTCTCTAGGGAGGTAATTGCTGAAGGAAGGTTATTGCTGCAGGGAGGTTATTGCTGTAGAGAGGTTATTGCCATAGGAAGTTATTGTTGCTCTAGGGAGGTAATTGCTGTAGGAAGGTTATTGCTGTAGGAAGGTTATTGATGTAAAAAGGTTATTGCTGTAAAAAGGTTGTTGATGTAGGCAGGTTATTGCTTTAGAGAGGTTATTGCTGTAGGGAGCATATTGTTGTAGAGAGGTTTTTGCTGTATGTAAGGTATTGCTGTATGGAGGTTATTGCTATAGGGAGGTGATTGCTGTAGGGAGGTTATTGTTGTAGGGAGGTTATTGTTGTAGAAAAGTTACTGCTGTAGGGAGGTTATTGCTGTAGGGAGGTTAATGTTGTAGGGAGGTGATTGCTGTAGGGAGGTGATTGCTGTAGGGAGGTGATTGCTGTAGGGAGGTTATTGCTGTAGGGAGGCTACTGCTGTAGGGAGGTTATTGCTGAAGGGAGGTTATTGCTATAGGGAGGTTATTGCCGTAGGGAGGTGATTGTTGTAGGGAGGTAATTGCTGTAGGGCGTGATTGCTGTAGGGAGGTTATTGCTGTAGGGAGGTGATTGCTGTAGGGAGGTAATTGCTGTAGAGAGGTGATTGCTGTAGAGAGGTGATTGCTGTAGGGAGGTTATTGCTGTAGGGAGGTTATTGATATAGGGAGGTGATTGCTGTAGGGAGGTTATTGTTGTAGGGAGGTTATTGCTGTATGGAGGTGATTGCTGTAGGGAGGTGATTGCTGTAGGAAGGTAATTGCTGTAGGGAGGTGATTGCTGTAGGGAGGTTATTGGTTTAGGGAGGTTACTGCTGTAGGGAGGTTATTGCTGTAGGGAGGTAATTGCTGGCTGTAGGGAGGTGATTGCTGTAGGGAGGTGATTGCTGTAGGGAGGTGATTGCTGTAGGGAGGTTATTGTTGTAGGGAGGTTATTGCTGTAGGGAGGTTATTGTTGTAGGGAGGTTACTGCTGTAGGGAGGTGATTGCTGTAGGGAGGTAATTGCTGTAGGGAGGTGATTGTTGTAGGGAGGTTATTGCTGTAGGGAGGTTATTGCTGTAGGGAGGTTACTGCTGTAGGGAGGTGATTGCTGTAGGGAGGTAATTGCTGTAAGGAGGTGATTGCTGTAGGGAGGTAATTGCTGTAGGATGGTTATTAGTTGACCTAATTTTGCTGGGATGAAAAGTTTTCGAGTGAGATAATGGCGAAGCCGGTAGGGGTCAAAATAAAAATCTGAAGAAAAGTTGTTTTTTAAAAATGTTTGGGGATTAATGCTTTCTCTCCCTTAAAAAGTCCAAGTTGTATCCAGTATGACTAATATCGTGTGTGGCCATCATTTGCACCAATACACGCAATAATTCTACAGCGCATCGACATGACGTAACGCACAGTTAGTGCGTTAGGCAGATTCCTCCACTATTGCTGTAAAGCCTGTGTCAAATCTCGGATGTTGTCAATTTGGTTGTTGGCCCTCACCTTACGACCCAGCTCCTCCCAGATGTGCTCTATCGGGTTGAGATCAGGGGAAACCGCAGGCCATGGAAGTACGGCGACATTGTTTCGAGCCAGGTATTGAGTTCTGAGTCTGGCTGTGTGCGGGCGGGCATTGTCTTGCTGCAGTGTTACACCAGGGCCGTGGCAGCGATTGAAAGGCATTGCATGAGGAGTTAGCACATCAGTAATGTAACCCTGTGCATTGAGGTTGCACTGTATGACTACTAGCTCAGTCTTACGGTTACCCATGATAGCAACCCATACCCTTACACCCCTACCACCGAACCTGTCCCTCTCAACAACACAACAATCTGCGAATCTCTCATTGTTACGCCTGTAAATGCGTAGCCTACCATCTGCATGGCTGAGTGTGAACCGAGATTCGTCAGTAAAGAGAACTCGGTTCCAATCAGCCCGCCTCCAATTCAAATGATGTTGTGACTACAATAACCTAGCACCACGGTGACGTCGCGTCATTATTTGACCGATATATGGGCGTCGTGTTCTGATTGGCTGAGCGTTGCAGCAAGCTATTACGGATGGTCGTTCCCGCCTGAAGCATTCCAAAAGCCTGATTTCTTTCAACTTCAGACAAGCGTGGCATGATAAAAAGAGTGAAAAAGTAAACCTTTTTTCAATTTTCGGATTAGCCTGTGTCGCAAGTATCGTACGACGTTGACTGAATTAATGTATCGAGTACATGTATAACGCGCACGTGCATTAAGTGAACATCAAGGTTCCGGTTGGTGAACGGTTTTCACGTGTTGCATTTGGTGTCAACCTTACACAGGTGTATTTACAAATTATAAATCCAGCGGGATAATGGATTATGTTCCATTAAATGTAAACAGGTAAATCAGGATTGATAACGGTAAAACATTATCTTTTTCACATACGTCACAGAATCTTCGCTTGAAAGTAGGATTATATAGTTTAATTTCGAATTTTATATAAACCCGTCGGTATAGCGCAGTGGTCTTGAGAGTAGTAAAGTTTCAGGTTCGAATCATCCTGCCGTAAGATTTTTTCATTAAATTTATATCTTTCAAACCATGGAATGTATATTTATGTATTTAAAAAATAATTTTATGTTTATTTTATTATTTTAATTTTGTTTTGTTTATTTTTTCTCTCTGTTTTTTTTGTCGCTTTTTTTCTTTCTTTAAATATAATATTTCATTATTCATTTCAAATACAATACATATTATAATTACATTTCAAAAGCGGTGTCAGTGTCGGAGTAGTCGGCAGCATCACTGGCAGTGTCGGTCTCTGAGTCGGCGTCAGTGGCTGTGTCAGTGCCCTCATCATCAGTGACCTCAATAATAAAATTCTCCATGACCTCTTCACATGCTACGTCTGACCTGCGGAATTTCTCCTCTACGTCCCGGACGTGGCGACAACATGCCTTCCAGTTGTCGGCTGTTACGGAGTCGATGGCATCCTGGGTTACCTTCAGTACGTCCTTGTACTTATATGTGACATTGGCTGCAGCTATCTTCCCCTTGACGTTTGCCCATATCAGTTCAATGGCATTGAGCTCGGCGTGATACTGCGGAAGACGAAGGCATACATGTCCATGCTGCTTCAGCGTTTCATCTAGAATGTAAGAGGGAAGGGGCTTGTTTCTCTTGCATAGCTCCAAAAGCTCTGCCTTCAGCATTGTTGGTGAGAATGATAGTCCATGTCTCTCCAGCCATGACTGAATGTCGGCCTTCCTCGTCGTGGCTGTCGGGCACTTGTCATGCTGCACATTGTGGTATGCCGCGTTGTCCACAACCAGTACAGAGTGTGCCGTTAGGTTGGGGATGAGCCTCTCGTTCAGCCATTTGTTGAAGTTGGTGCTGTTCATTTCATCATGGTAATCTCCGGAGGAGGACCTAGCCTTGAAAATGAGACATGCGTCTTTTATGAAGCCCTCTTCTGACCCAGCTTGTACAACAATAAGTCTTTGACCCTTGGAGAAGGGGATCTTCAAAGACACGTCCGCAGACTGCCAGCACTTCTTCATACTGTGGGTAGTGTGAACATAGGTTTCGTCAGTATAGACGATTGACCGGCCTTCCTCGCGATACTTCCTGATTTGGCGGAGAAAGTTCACCCGAGCCACCACCACGTCTGATCGCTCCATCAAAAGAGTTCTTGTGGATCCACATCTCTTCCACTCGAACCCAATCTCTTTCAAAAGTCTCTTAGGAAAAGTGATCTGCCTTGGGAAGTCTATCTTCTCACGCACAGCTTCCATGATCTTCTTTGCGGTCGGCACGCCTCTGCCTTTCTCAATAAGCTCATGGACTGTGCGTCGGATTAGATCCCTGTCAAAGCTGTCCGCAACGTAACAGTCTGATCGTTTCTTTCTTGGAGCCTGTGATGTAGCAGCCTCAGATCGCCAACACGTTGTCACGCTGCATCCAGTGTAATGGGCGGCTCTGTCAACGGCGTTCTGCAACGGGACCACGAGATCTCCTGCACGTTTTTCTTCCCTGCAAACCTGAAAATATACAACACAGATTTTATAACAAACGGCTATTCAATGCTAATTAAAAGCCATGTATAACAAAACTAGTTTATACATGTAATTCAACGACAATAACCTTTAAAACGTTTCTGACGATCGACTTTGCGTTTGAATTCAAATTGTCCATAGTCAATAGCCTAAAATGTTAAAGTATATTCTTATATTACTTTGATTTTTTATACTACATTCATGTACACATGCACGTGGAAATGGTGTAAATCGAAATTCTTGTCAACGTATTAACGTGAAAACATTTTTGTAAAAAAAAGGATCTTACCAAGGATCGATCTCGGGAGCTCCTGGATGAGACAACTTCCCTTGATCCACTGCGCTACGAATCCTACAGACATTTGTCGATCTTGAAATTGTTAATACCTAAACCCGTCTCTACGCATCACTAACTATATAACCTGCTTTACCCGTAAGAGTGTTATTTTAACAGTTTATTGTTTGTTTTGATATTTCACCTTATCCCGACAGATTTATACCAGTGTATCGCATGTTCATTCACTGAATGTGTAACATAAACATAGCCGAAGATATGTCTGTTCAAAAAGTGGGACGTTTCTACATTTGCTCAGTATAGATAGAATACCACAAATATCGGAGAAACTGTAATTGTGGACAGGTCAGTTTATCGCTTAACATGATTTCCTTGTTCTGCACGAGATTCTGGATGTCCGTATTTTGTTTCGTCATAGGGCAAGGGAAGTAATATATAGGTCAAACTTTGAAATGGTAAGACTGCAGGAGTTGTCTTATCTTGATGATCACTGAATTTCAGAGACAAGTACTGATATATTCGTACGTGTATTTCAACAACTGGTTGCATTATTTCGCTCAGTGCATTACTTAAGTTCAATACGTATGGCACACCCTAGACTGTATCTACAACAAGTGGTGCCTCTTACCTTGTTTCCGAAATATATTTCCTAAGTATAATCCCGTCATACCACATTATGGTGATAGCTGTACATAGTATAATCCCGTCATACCACATTATGGTGATGACTGTACATAGTATAATCCCGTCATACCACATTATGGTGATGGCTGTACATAGTATAATCCCGTCATACCACATTATGGTGATAGCTGTACATAATATAATCCCGTCATACCACATTATGGTGATGACTGTACATAGTATAATCCCGTCATACCACATTATGGTGATAGCTGTACATAATATAATCCCGTCATACCACATTATGGTGATGACTGTACATAGTATAATCCCGTCATACCACATTATGGTGATGGCTGTACATAATATAATCCCGTCATACCACATTATGGTGATGGCTGTACATAGTATAATCCCGTCATACCACATTATGGTGATAGCTGTACATAGTATAATCCCGTCATACCACATTATGGTGATAGCTGTACATAGTATAATCCCGTCATACCACATTATGGTGATAGCTGTACATAGTATAATCCCGTCATACCACATTATGGTGATAGCTGTACATAGTATAATCCCGTCATACCACATTATGGTGATAGCTGTACATAGTATAATCCCGTCATACCACATTATGGTGATGGCTGTACACAGTATAATCCCGTCATACCACATTATGGTGATAGCTGTACACAGTATAATCCCGTCATACCACATTATGGTGATAGCTGTACATAGTATAATCCCGTCATACCACATTATGGTGATAGCTGTACATAGTATAATCCCGTCATACCACATTATGGTGATGGCTGTACACAGTATAATCCCGTCATACCACATTATGGTGATAGCTGTACATAGTATAATCCCGTCATACCACCTTATGGTGATGGCTGTGCACAGTATAATCCCGTCATACCACATTATGGTGATGGCTGTGCACAGTATAATCCCGTCATACCACATTATGGTGATGGCTGTGCATAGTATAATCCCGTGATACCACATTATGGTGATGGCTGTACATAGTATAATCCCGTCATACCACATTATGGTGACAGCTGTGCACAGTATAATCCCGTCATACCACATTATGGTGATGGCTGTGCACAGTATAATCCCGTCATACCACATTATGGTGATGGCTGTGCATAGTATAATCCCGTCATACCACATTATGGTGATGGCTGTACACAGTATAATCCCGTCATACCACATTATGGTGATGGCTGTGCATAGTATAATCCCGTCATACCACATTATGGTGATGGCTGTGCACAGTATAATCCCGTCATACCACATTATGGTGATGGCTGTGCATAGTATAATCCCGTCATACCACATTATGGTGATGGCTGTACATAGTATAATCCCGTCATACCACATTATGGTGATGGCTGTGCATAGTATAATCCCGTCATACCACATTATGGTGATGGCTGTGCATAGTATAATCCCGTCATACCACATTATGGTGATGGCTGTACACAGTATAATCCCGTCATACCACATTATGGTGATGGCTGTGCATAGTATAATCCCGTCATACCACATTATGGTGATGGCTGTACATAGTATAATCTTAGTCCTGACTCCTGATTCGAAGGTCGTGAGTTCGAGCCCTACGGTGATTCATTTTAGTACACACGCAGATCAAGTTTCCAAATAAAAATGATATCATTTTCTGAGTACAGACTTCTTAATTCAAATCAACGCTTGTTAGAAAACTGCTCAATTGATTGTGAAACTGTCATAACAACCAGAAATCATATAAACTGACACCTCAATAATAGGACCAATATTGGTTCTGAAGAATGTTCGATTAGCATATCAGAGCATATCAGAGTGTTGAGTTAAAATGCGGAACACTGGTCCATGAAAATACGGTCCTATACATAAAGTGGTCATTTAGAGATGTTTTACAGTAATTTTTGTAGTGGTTTTTATCATCTAGAACATTGAATACAACATAATTAATAGTTTCAGTCTATCAAATATATTAATGAACCAATCTTAGGATAGTTAACACACGTTGTAGCTTACTGAATCTTATGTTCCTATGTTAGTAACTCTGTGATATGTTCACATACATCTATATAAGATATGGACCTAACAGTAGTGATCACCATACATAGTGCGCATCAATCAAACTTTCTAAAAATACTACGTGTACAACAATTTCGCAAAGGGAAGTTTAGTTTTATTAAAGACAGTCTTTATTCAATTTAATAAATTGCTGAATAATTCTACCTTGACTGAATTATTTGCTGATTGTGAATACAATTGAATATCGCATTTAAAAGGTTAACACATCAATATTTCGTTTGCTACTTTGATAATTCCAACGAAGCATGTGACTTTAACATCAACGTACTAACCATGGTCATCCATGAATTACGGCTTGTGATGCGTGTTATAGACAGCATATATATCTGGTCATCCATGAATTACGGCTTGTGATGCGTGTTATAGACAGCGTATATATCTGGTCATCCATGAATTACGGCTTGTGATGCGTGTTATAGACAGCATATATATCTGGTCATCCATGAATTACGGCTTGTGATGCGTGTTATAGACAGCGTATATATCTGGTCATCCATGAATTACGGCTTGTGATGCGTGTTATAGACAGCATATATATCTGGTCAACCATGAATTACGGCTTGTGATGCGTGTTATAGACAGCGTATATATCTGGTCATCCATGAATTACGGCTTGTGATGCGTGTTATAGACAGCGTATATATCTGGTCATCCATGAATTACGGCTTGTGATGCGTGTTATAGACAGCGTATATATCTGGTCATCCATGAATTACGGCTTGTGATGCGTGTTATAGACAGCATATATATCTGGTCATCCATGAATTACGGCTTGTGATGCGTGTTATAGACAGCATATATATCTGGTCATCCATGAATTACGGCTTGTGATGCGTGTTATAGACAGCGTATATATCTGGTCATTACTTACACCTAATTCGGGGATTGTGCTGTTCGTGATTAGATTCAACTAAACGCGGGGCTCGAACTCAATACCTTCTGATCAAGGGTCCAATCTGAATCCCTTAACAACGCATTTATTCTCTATCAAGAATTGAAAATATAACTGTTCAACTCAAAGACACTCGGCATACATAGATGTATCGATACATATTTATGTATTGCAGACTCGACATGAGTAATACCACTTAGTAATCTGCCCGTCACCACATCAGCGGTACTAGCATCTTGTTGGATAGATATCCGGTACGGCGTAATGGGTTGATGATTAGTACATGAAATATTAACATTTTATTACCCAATGTTTTTCTGAGGCTATATTGCACTTAGTTTGCTTATAATTCCAATATATGAGCTATAAGCTATACTTTTCTAAGACAAAACTGTTTATCATGTCTGTCTGATAAAACATTTCACGCCAGTATAACAAATGCATCATTGACAAATCCCCATCCAGGACGCCAGTATAACAAATGCATGATTGACAAATCCCCATCCAGAACGCCAGTATAACAAATGCATCACTGACAAATCCCCATCCAGGACGCCAGTATAACAAATGCATCACTGACAAATCCCCATCCAGAACGCCAGTATAACAAATGCATCACTGACAAATCCCCATCCAGAACGCCAGTATAACAAATGCATCACTGACAAATCCCCATCCAGGACGCCAGTATAACAAATGCATGATTGACAAATCCCCATCCAGAACGCCAGTATAACAAATGCATGATTGACAAATCCCCATCCAGGACGCCAGTATAACAAATGCATCACTGACAAATCCCCATCCAGGACGTCAGTATAACAAATGCATCACTGACAAATCCCCATCCAGGACGCCAGTATAACAAATGCATCACTGACAAATCCCCATCCAGGACGCCAGTATAACAAATGCATCACTGACAAATCCCCATCCAGAACGCCAGTATAACAAATGCATCACTGACAAATCCCCATCCAGAACGCCAGTATAACAAATGCATCACTGACAAATCCCCATCCAGGACGCCAGTATAACAAATGCATCACTGACAAATCCCCATCCAGAACGCCAGTATAACAAATGCATCACTGACAAATCCCCATCCAGGACGCCAGTATAACAAATGCATCACTGACAAATCCCCATCCAGGACGCCAGTATAACAAATGCATCACTGACAAATCCCCATCCAGGACGCCAGTATAACAAATGCATCACTGACAAATCCCCATCCAGAACGCCAGTATAACAAATGCATGATTGACAAATCCCCATCCAGGACGCCAGTATAACAAATGCATGATTGACAAATCCCCATCCAGAACGCCAGTATAACAAATGCATCATTGACAAATCCCCATCCAGGACGCCAGTATAACAAATGCATGATTGACAAATCCCCATCCAGGACGCCAGTATAACAAATGCATGATTGACAAATCCCCATCCAGAACGCCAGTATAACAAATGCATGATTGACAAATCCCCATCCAGAACGCCAGTATAACAAATGCATGATTGACAAATCCCCATCCAGGACGCCAGTATAACAAATGCATGATTGACAAATCCCCATCCAGGACGCCAGTATAACAAATGCATCACTGACAAATCCCCATCCAGGACGCCAGTATAACAAATGCATGATTGACAAATCCCCATCCAGAACGCCAGTATAACAAATGCATCACTGACAAATCCCCATCCAGGACGCCAGTATAACAAATGCATCACTGACAAATCCCCATCCAGGACGCCAGTATTACAAATGCATCACTGACAATACCCCATCCAGAACGCCAGTATAACAAATGCATGATTGACAAATCCCCATCCAGGACGCCAGTATAACAAATGCATGATTGACAAATCCCCATCCAGGACGCCAGTATAACAAATGCATGATTGACAAATCCCCATCCAGGACGCCAGTATAACAAATGCATGATTGACAAATCCCCATCCAGGACGCCAGTATAACAAATGCATGATTGACAAATCCCCATCCAGGACGCCAGTATAACAAATGCATGATTGACAAATCCCCATCCAGGACGCCAGTATAACAAATGCATGATTGACAAATCCCCATCCAGGACGCCAGTATAACAAATGCATGATTGACAAATCCCCATCCAGGACGCCAGTATAACAAATGCATGATTGACAAATCCCCATCCAGGACGCCAGTATAACAAATGCATGATTGACAAATCCCCATCCAGAACGTCAGTATAACAAATGCATGATTGACAAATCCCCATCCAGGACGCCAGTATAACAAATGCATGATTGACAAATCCCCATCCAGGACGCCAGTATAACAAATGCATGATTGACAAATCCCCATCCAGGACGCCAGTATAACAAATGCATGATTGACAAATCCCCATCCAAGACGCCAGTATAACAAATGCATGATTGACAAATCCCCATCCAGAACGCCAGTATAACAAATGCATGATTGACAAATCCCCATCCAGGACGCCAGTATAACAAATGCATGATTGACAAATCCCCATCCAGGACGCCAGTATAACAAATGCATGATTGACAAATCCCCATCCAGAACGCCAGTATAACAAATGCATCACTGACAAATCCCCATCCAGGACGCCAGTATAACAAATGCATCACTGACAAATCCCCATCCAGGACGCCAGTATAACAAATGCATCACTGACAAATCCCCATCCAGAACGCCAGTATAACAAATGCATGATTGACAAATCCCCATCCAGGACGCCAGTATAACAAATGCATGATTGACAAATCCCCATCCAGGACGCCAGTATAACAAATGCATGATTGACAAATCCCCATCAAGGACGCCAGTATAACAAATGCATGATTGACAAATCCCCATCCAGGACGCCAGTATAACAAATGCATGATTGACAAATCCCCATCCAGAACGCCAGTATAACAAATGCATGATTGACAAATCCCCATCCAGGACGCCAGTATAACAAATGCATCACTGACAAATCCCCATCCAGGACGCCAGTATAACAAATGCATGATTGACAAATCCCCATCCAGGACGCCAGTATAACAAATGCATGATTGACAAATCCCCATCCAGGACGCCAGTATAACAAATGCATGATTGACAAATCCCCATCCAGGACGCCAGTATAACAAATGCATGATTGACAAATCCCCATCCAGGACGCCAGTATAACAAATGCATGATTGACAAATCCCCATCCAGGACGCCAGTATAACAAATGCATGATTGACAAATCCCCATCCAGGACGCCAGTATAACAAATGCATGATTGACAAATCCCCATCCAGGACGCCAGTATAACAAATGCATGATTGACAAATCCCCATCCAGGACGCCAGTATAACAAATGCATGATTGACAAATCCCCATCCAGAACGCCAGTATAACAAATGCATCACTGACAAATCCCCATCCAGGACGCCAGTATAACAAATGCATCACTGACAAATCCCCATCCAGGACGCCAGTATAACAAATGCATCACTGACAAATCCCCATCCAGAACGCCAGTATAACAAATGCATGATTGACAAATCCCCATCCAGGACGCCAGTATAACAAATGCATGATTGACAAATCCCCATCCAGGACGCCAGTATAACAAATGCATGATTGACAAATCCCCATCCAGGACGCCAGTATAACAAATGCATGATTGACAAATCCCCATCCAGAACGCCAGTATAACAAATGCATCATTGACAAATCCCCATCCAGGACGCCAGTATAACAAATGCATCATTGACAAATCCCCATCCAGGACGCCAATATAACAAATGCATCATTGACAAATCCCCATCCAGGACGCCAGTATAACAAATGCATCATTGACAAATCCCCATCCAGGACGCCAGTATAACAAATGCATCACTGACAAATCCCCATCCAGGACGCCAGTATAACAAATGCATCATTGACAAATCCCCATCCAGGACGGAAGACAAACCTGGACGCGGCGCCATGAAAGTCTGTGAGAACGTCTTTTGACTCACGGCACTTCAAACAAGTTTGTTCCGATTCATCCGCTTTTATCTTGACTTCAAAGGTAAATAACATGACGATACACAACTTAGAAACTACGGAAGACAATGAGTGACTTACTTATGAATATTTATGATTTCATAATCTATATAGTACATGAAATCACTTTAGAGATAATGTGAAGTTTATTATTTCAAAGTTCATGATATCACGAAAATCATCATTATCATGATATATCATGGATTATCACCAGAAACACAAACTTTATACATATTTTGGATGGTAGACTAAATAAATGCAAATTGTGTTAAATTCACATAATAAAATTATATAAAAAGCTCATACAATGTATGTGAAATATCTGTTTAAATATCGAGGACATTTGGTGCAATGTTGCCGCTGTAGAATAATCGCTTACAAAACAAAATGGGGAACAAACGGAAGTTTGGTTTTTGCAATTTAACTTCTTTAATTGTGAACGAAATAAACGTGTCGACTTTAGCACACGGCCTCATGTACAGTTGACTCAAATTCGGTCAAGATCTATTTTTTAATGCTACGCAGTCATTATAATATTATGGCTCTGTCTTTTGTGTCGTTCGGTTAAATCTAGACTTGGTAGATTGGTTTGTAAACGTTAGTGTGAAGCAGGAGTGTCTTATCACCTACATTCATTTCCATATACAGTAAAAGCTCACCTTAAGACCATCTCAATAATAAGACCACCTCGACATTAAGAACACAATTTTCAACTCCTTTTTCACTGTTTTGCTCTTTATTCAACCACAATATTATCGTATTACTGATGTTTTACTGTAAAATGACTTGGCTACCAATATTATAAGATATCAAAATAGAATCAGTGTTTATGGAGTGATGATCTCAATCTTGCTCTACATTGATGATAGTGTGCTGGTTGTAGAAACTGAGCCAGATATACACGTTATGTTTGACACTTTGTATGATTGGTGCCGGAAATGGAGGTTAAAACTTAATTAAAAAAAGTAGAGGTGACATTCAAGATGTGTGTCTGATTATACTTTCCAGATTGGTGAAATGAACCTTGGTTATACACCATATTATAAATGCCTTGTATTTGGTTTAATAAATTTATCGCATACGATAAAATATGTTAATCTGTTAAAGAAGTCGCCAAGTCAACCAGTGAAACAAGTGTAGCTGTATAAACGAAATATGCTACTGTGGGCGGCATGTCGCATAATGTTTACAAGAAATATGCTACTGTGGGCGGCATGTCGCATAATGTTTACAAGAAATTGATACGTAGAGACTGTTGTCGAGCCGGTACATTTCTACTGTGCTGGAATCTGGGGACACAGAAAGTTGAATGTGATTGAGTCTGTACAGGCCTAAGCGTTTGTACCTGGCTGTGGGCAAAAATGCACTGAATCGTGCAATAAATGGAGATCCGGGCTGGGCAACAGCCGATGATAAACAGAAGGTTAAGGCTGTGCGTCTGTGGCATTAACTATGTGGCAATAAAGCTAGATCTTGAGGAAAAGTAAGCTATGAAGCTGTTTACTACGAAAGCCTGGAGATGACATTTCAGCTTCAAGAATTCGCGATTTAATTGAAGCCTGTATACATTTTCTGTTCACCTTTGATTAAGGGGACACAATCGTTATATTCAATAGTTGTCATAATCCACGAGTTGCGTCCCTTATCTTAGACAATAACAATGAATTGATGTTAAACATGATCATATGTCAATATGAACTATTTCCATGTAGTACGTTCACGCAGAAACTTACGCTTGGTTTGTAAAATGTACATACGGATTTGTGTGATAATTCAAACGTGACAACATGCGCAATGTTAGTAAAACAGAAGCCAGGAGTAATAAATTGACTTACTTTCACCTTACGAAGTTAAACGGATTTTTTTTAACTGAACGCATGTCAACTTGTTAAGTTAGATATGACCTAATGCAATTAAACAATGCGTAGATGAGATCACGCCAGCCATTGCTTCATATATTTCCAACATGTTCATTGAATAAAGCGACAGCAATATAGAGGTTCATTTCTGGTAATAAGAATGGAAGCGAGAATCAAAAGCCAGGCACGTAGCTACATGTACACAAAAAACGCCGTTGCGTACACATGGTTATCTAAAAATGAAAACACGAAGCATGCAATAATCAACATATGAGCATTTGTATGCACTTTGGGGTATATATTTTCTGAATATAAAACGCTTCAAACGTTGCTCTATTGCTTGTGAAAATGTCACCAGATTGCACCCTGAACGTTCTAGAAAACGGGAGTTTGTCCGAGGTATTATGCCCCTAGACGGGTCACTCCCTAGATTACTTGCGTACACATTCTACAAGCTTTGACTTCGTCCCTGAAAGCCCTATCTTGACTACTTTCTACGACGCATGAAATATTAAAAAGATCTCTTCAACATTTGTTTCCTTCATGCATTGTGGTCAGTGAATTTGGCCAGTTTTCCTGGAATTGATAATCAGCTAGTACTTGCCCTTCCGGAAGTGGCTGACAACTTCGCTACATCAATCAGATGTGGAGGACTAATTGATTTGCCAAATGTCAAGGAAGAACATGACCTGACTCTCCCTGATATCGAACCATGGCCTCACATGTGACAACTCAGCACTCTAGATAGCAATTAGGCTAATTAGACGGTACGGGAAAAACTATTGAAGTCTAGGCTTTCTACTAAGATGTTAAAAGCTATCAATTTACTACTCTCGTCTGAAAGTTTATGCGTCATTCGTCAAAATGAATTCGTTTAAGACGGATAATATTGGCGTAACTTCCGGCTCAAGCCAATTTTTTATACTATCATCTCTGTTTGTCTGACCGTCCGTCCGGTGCTAAGAATTGTTTAAACATTCATTTGCCGTTAGTTGTAATCTTTATTTGCCTCCATAACTGCGTTGGTGGTTATAAAGTCAAACCTCACCTAACGACCACCTCAATAATAAAACCATCTCAATAATAAGACCACCAAAATTAAGAACACAATTTTCAAGTCCAGTGTCATTGTTTTGCTCTTTATTCAACCTCAATATTAAGACCATCTAAATAAGAAGACTAGTTTTCAAGGGCCCCAAAGATGATTTCTAGAAAGGCAATTATATTATACTGTCTCTGGCCAATGGGAATTAAACGGATTTGTTTTAAAAATCCATGAGTTACTGTTTTGTTTTGCAAGGAAATGTCCAAAAGGATTTTCGATGTAGTCAATTATGTAGCATATGTATTCGTCAACTTGAAAATATGAATACTTCTAAATATACATTTAAATGATGACAGCAATGCGGTAACTGATTTCAAAAACTCTCTGTTTGCTATGGGACTAGAGCAACACGTCGACTTCAGTACCCACACTGGTGGAAACTGCTTCGATCTGCTCATTACGGAAACAGTGAACGGTATTGAGGTTCATTCCTGTGACCCTGGTCCATATATCTCTGATGATATTACAATGCTAGAAAATTACATATCACAAATATGAGTTCAAAAGTGAACATAAAGTCGAAATTTAATGATTTATATTAAGTAACTTAATTAACAAATAGTCGGTGATTGCAACAAATAATGTTTGTATTGGCTTTAAAAAGCACTTACAGTTTGAACTGAGCGGACGACAATAGGAATATTATATCAGATATGTGCACTGTAGTATGAAAACGAATGTTTGTAATCTTATATTGCGATATAACCAAGTTACTACGTGATGATGATCTGAGTCTGTAAATTGTAAGTTGTGGAAATATTAATGGCCCAGATGGCTGCAAAATATTCAAACTATTACGTAAAATAATAAAATATTTCTAGTGTGAAGATATTGATTCAACACGTGTTAAATACTTATGTTTGCTGTATGCATCAGATATTCTAAATGTCATACGCATAATTCAGTTTCTGGTCTATTAGACCTATGGTGTTTGCACAAATTCTGACTTATAAACCCACAAAGTTAACGTGTTATGCCCAAATTCGTGAATCTTTCAGCAAGGGTCATGTAGCGACTATTTCAGCTATTAGGGAGGAGGCAACCAGGCGTACACCTTAGTATAACCACAGACCTTCTATAAGCCAAACATGGGTCCTTGGTCAATTTTCCTGGTATGGAAAATCAACTCATGTCAGATGGACAGTTAAAAACAGCATATTCAGTTAACTTTTAGCGTAGCTCAAGAACATTTGAAGCTTGTCAGTATATCATTATTACATTAAAGCAAATCTATATACATAATAATTATGTTATCTGTCCCATGTTGGGTTTGCTCAATGCATTTGTATGAAACATATTCCCGTCTCAAAACTATAAGTACATGTTTTACCTCTAATTCGTTTCTAATTAGATTGCAAAATTTATATCATTTATATCATGAAAACAGAAATTTTCTGGGTATTTTGATAATACTTATTGCTAAATTGACCAATCTAGTTAGCTTAGTTGATAGACACGAGTGATGACAATCTGTCGGTAATGGGTTTAAATACGCGTGCTACGTTCTCCACAGTGAGTTCACTATGGATAATAAATCGACTAATGTTATCCGAAAATAACAAAACAAGATTTATACTATGTACATGTATATAGTTATGAGTAATATATAACGAAAAGTATGTTTGAATGGAATGCTTACTTAACTAGAATGTAGCAAAAAACTTTAAGTTGCCAATGACAAGAAGGGGACGTAATGTACCATACAATTTTTAGTTGCCAATGACAAGAAGGGGACGTTATGTACCATACAATTTTTAGTTGCCAATGACAACAATATGACAAGAAGGGGACGTAATGTACCATACAATTTTTAGTTGCCAATGACAATAATATGACAAGAAGGGGACGTAATGTACCATACAATTTTTAGTTGCCAATGACAACAATATGACAAGAAGGGGACGTAATGTAGCATACAATTTTTAGTTGCCAATGACAAGAAGGGGACGTAATGTAGCATACAATTTTTAGTTGCCAATGACAACAAAGGGACGTAATGTAGCATACAATTTTTAGTTGCCAATGACAAGAAAGGGACGTAATGCAGCATACAATTTTTAGTTGCCAATGACAACAATATGACAAGAAGGGGACGTAATGTAGCAAAAAACTTTTAGTTGCCAATGACAACAATATGACAAGAAGGGGACGTAATGTAGCATACAATTTTTAGTTGCCAATGACAACAATATGACAAGAAGGGGACGTAATGTAGCATACAATTTTTAGTTGCCAATGACAAGAAGGGGACGAAATGTAGCATACAATTTTTAGTTGCCAATGACAAGAAGGGGACGTAATGTAGCATACAATTTTTAGTTGCCAATGACAACAATATGACAAGAAGGGGACGTAATGTACCATACAATTTTTAGTTGCCAATGACAACAATATGACAAGAAGGGGACGTAATGTACCATACAATTTTTAGTTGCCAATGATAAGAAGGGGACGTAATGAAGCATACATTTTTTAGTTGCCAATGACAACAATATGACAAGAAGGGGACGTAATGTACCATACAATTTTTAGTTGCCAATGACAAGAAGGGGACGTAATGTAGCATACATTTTTTAGTTGCCAATGACAACAATATGACAACAAGGGGACGTAATGTAGCATACAATTTTTAGTTGACGTTGACAACACCGTGTTGTTTTCTGTATTACAAACATTTGGTTGTCATTGACAACGCTGTAACTTGGACTTGTCTGATGTCGTACAATTACCATTCTACTTTAGGTTGATTCTGGCACCAGGCCGCAATCTCCCAAAGTCTCTCAAATATAAATCTCAGCTCAATATTGAGAGTTTGCTCAAATAGAGCCTGGGTTTGAGACAAATCTCAGCTCAATATTGAGAGTTTGCTCAAATAGAGCCTGGGTTTGAGACAAATCTCAGCTCAATATTGAGAGTTTGCTCAAATAGAGCCTGGGTTTGAGACAAATCTCAGCTCAATATTGAGAGTTTGCTCAAATAGAGCCTGGGTTTGAGACAAATCTCATTTTGGATCCTTTAAAAAAATTATAAGAAAAATATTTTATTTTTTGTCTTGTAATACCGATTTTGTGTCCAATCTCAAATGTGAGAAAAATCTCAACGATTTGATACAAGTTGAGCTGAAATTAATCTCAAATTGAGAATTTTCGGGAGATTGAGGCCACGTGTCCCAATCGAGATAAATTTAACACCATAAAATCAGTTTCACAATCCAATGTACATTGTAATGGTATGAAAGACAGTCGCTGACCATCGTGACTTTGATGAAATGATCAACATAACATTATGTATACTCGTACAGTGACATAATATGTTGATCTACATGTTTAGCATTGGAAGTAAAATCTAATGTTAAACAGTTTTTAATACATACTTTTGATGCATGTAAGTGTATCAATTTTGTATTATACACGCTCATATATTTGTTTTACTATGACAAACACATATTTCCTTCTCGCACATATAAATATATGTATGCCATCATGCATGTGTAACTGACCAGGTAACACAGAAACATGCACATATAAATATATGTATGCCATCATGCATGTGTAACTGACCAGGTAACACAGAAACATGCACATATAAATATATGTATGCCATCATGCATGTGTAACTGACCAGGTAACACAGAAACATGCACATATAAATATATGTATGCCATCATGCATGTGTAACTGACCAGGTAACACAGAAACATGCACATATAAATATATGTATGCCATCATGCATTTAGTTATCAAGTTATGTTGTGCTACGAGTGATACACCAATAATACGACCACTATTGACTCTGAAGAAAGTCGGTATAAGTTATGTTGTGCTACGAGTGATACACCAATAATACGACTACTATTGACTCTGAAGAAAGTCGGTATAAGTTATGTTGTGCTACGAGTGATACACCAATAATACGACTACTATTGACTCTGAAGAAAGTCGGTATAAGTTATGTTGTGCTACGAGTGATACACCAATAATACGACCACTATTGACTCTGAAGAAAGTCGGTATAAGTTATGTTGTGCTACGAGTGATACACCAATAATACGACCACTATTGACTCTGAAGAAAGTCGGTATAAGTTATGTTGTGCTACGAGTGATACACAAATAATACGACTACTATTGACTCTGAAGAAAGTCGGTATAAGTTGTGTTGTGCTACGAGTGATACACCAATAATACGACTACTATTGACTCTGAAGAAAGTCGGTATAAGTTATGTTGTGCTACGAGTGATACACCAATAATACGACTACTATTGACTCTGAAGAAAGTCGGTATAAGTTATGTTGTGCTACGAGTGATACACCAATAATACGACTACTATTGACTCTGAAGAAAGTCGGTATAAGTTATGTTGTGCTACGAGTGATACACCAATAATACGACTACTATTGACTCTGAAGAAAGTCGGTATAAGTTATGTTGTGCTACGAGTGATACACCAATAATACGACTACTATTGACTCTGAAGAAAGTCGGTATAAGTTATGTTGTGCTACGAGTGATACACCAATAATACGACTACTATTGACTCTGAAGAACGTCGGTATAAGTTATGTTGTGCTACGAGTGATACACCAATAATACGACTACTATTGACTCTGAAGAAAGTCGGTATAAGTTATGTTGTGCTACGAGTGATTCACCAATAATACGACTACTATTGACTCTGAAGAAAGTCGGTATAAGTTGTGTTGTAGCCTGAGTATCAGGTTAAATTATGGAAGTAATATTAAACATGTGGTTCATGAGAATATGGTCTTATTAATCAGGTGGTTTTAATTTCTATGTGGTCTCTGTGTGAGGTTTTACTGTACATGTAACAGTCAGTGTGAGGTTTTATTGTGCATGTAACAGTCTGTGTGAGGTTTTATTGTACATGTAACAGTCAGTGTGAGGTTTTACTGTACATGTAACAGTCAGTGTGAGGTTTTACTGTACATGTAACAGTCAGTGTGAGGTTTTAGTGTACATGTAACAGTCTGTGTGAGGTTTTACTGTACATGTAACAGTCTGTGTGAGGTTTTACTGTACATGTAACAGTCAGTGTGAGGTTTTACTGTACATGTAACAGTCAGTGTGAGGTTTTATAGTACATGTAACAGTCAGTGTGAGGTTTTACTGTATATGTAACAGTCTGTGTGAGGTTTTACTGTACATGTAACAGTCTGTGTGAGGTTTTATTGTACATATAACAGTCAGTGTGAGGTTTTACTGTATATGTTACAGTCAGTGTGAGGTTTTACTGTACATGTAACAGTCAGTGTGAGGTTTTACTGTACATGTAACAGTCTGTGTGAGGTTTTACTGTACATGTAACAGTATGTGTGAAGTTTTACTGTACATGTAACAGTCAGTGTGAGGTTTTACTGTACATGTAACAGTCTGTGTGAGGTTTTACTGTACATGTAATAGTCTGTGTGAGGTTTTACTGTACATGTAACAGTCTGTGTGAGGTTTTACTGTATATGTAACAGTTAGTGTGAGGTTTTACTGTACATGTAACAGTCTGTGTGAGGTTTTACTGTACATGTAACAGTCTGTGTGAGGTTTTACTGTACATGTATCAGTCAGTGTGAGGTTTTATTGTACATGTAACAGTCAGTGTGAGGTTTTACTGTATATGTAACAGTCTGTGTGAGGTTTTACTGTACATGTAACAGTCTGTGTGAGGTTTTATTGTACATGTAACAGTCAGTGTGAGGTTTTACTGTATATGTTACAGTCAGTGTGAGGTTTTACTGTACATGTAACAGTCAGTGTGAGGTTTTACTGTACATGTAACAGTCAGTGTGAGGTTTTATTGTACATGTAACAGTCAGTGTGATGTTTTACTGTACATGTAACAGTCAGTGTGATGTTTTACTGTACATGTAACAGTCAGTGTGATGTTTTACTGTACATGTAACAGTCAGTGTGATGTTTTACTGTACATATAACAGTCAGTGTGAGGTTTTACTGTATATGTAACAGTCTGTGTGAGGTTTTACTGTACATGTAACAGTCTGTGTGAGGTTTTACTGTACATGTATCAGTCAGTGTGAGGTTTTACTGTATATGTAACAGTCTGTGTGAGGTTTTACTGTACATGTAACAGTCTGTGTGAGGTTTTATGGTACATGTAACAGTCAGTGTGAGGTTTTACTGTATATGTTACAGTCAGTGTGAGGTTTTACTGTACATGTAACAGTCAGTGTGAGGTTTTACTGTACATGTAACAGTCAGTGTGAGGTTTTATTGTACATGTAACAGTCAGTGTGATGTTTTACTGTACATGTAACAGTCAGTGTGATGTTTTACTGTACATGTAACAGTCAGTGTGATGTTTTACTGTACATGTAACAGTCAGTGTGATGTTTTACTGTACATGTAACAGTCAGTGTGAGGTTTTACTGTATATGTAACAGTCTGTGTGAGGTTTTACTGTACATGTAACAGTCTGTGTGAGGTTTTATGGTACATGTAACAGTCAGTGTGAGGTTTTACTGTATATGTTACAGTCAGTGTGAGGTTTTACTGTACATGTAACAGTCAGTGTGAGGTTTTACTGTACATGTAACAGTCAGTGTGAGGTTTTATTGTACATGTAACAGTCAGTGTGATGTTTTACTGTACATGTAACAGTCAGTGTGATGTTTTACTGTACATGTAACAGTCAGTGTGATGTTTTACTGTACATGTAACAGTCAGTGTGATGTTTTACTGTACATGTAACAGTCAGTGTGAGGTTTTACTGTATATGTAACAGTCTGTGTGAGGTTTTACTGTACATGTAACAGTCTGTGTGAGGTTTTACTGTACATGTAACAGTCAGTGTGAGGTTTTATTGTACATGTAACAGTCAGTGTGAGGTTTTATTGTACATGTAACAGTCAGTGTGAGGTTTTACTGTACATGTAACAGTCAGTGTGAGGTTTTACTGTACATGTAACAGTCTGTGTGATGTCCTCACTTCCGGTAACAACACTGAAAAGGTCGTTACTTAATGAGTTGGCATTTAGACATAACGTATCAAACAATAGATCCGTTATACCTCAGTATTGGTGAGGGTTTTAAATAATTTAAGTTTTCTTTCTATTCAAGTTTGAGACTGGTCCTAAAAAGATCCTTGAACAAAAAGTGTATGACTTAAAATTATTAATTGAATGTATTATTATGAATAATCTTAGAAAAGTAATTCCCGGATTATCATACGTTATATAATATTTGATTTAGGTAATCCTTAAAAAAATGTATGTTTGTAGTTACGCGACCGACTCATGAAAAATGCAGCATCTCAGTTTATTTTTCAGGTTCGTCGATGAAAACAAATGTTTCGGTCTTTCACCCACTACAGTACTTTACTAAAAACCTACCGAGCTGTTAAAATTCCGGGTCGCGTAACCGCAAACAAACACTTTTTAAGGATGGCCTTGCGTGTAACTTAATGTTTGTGTATTATACGTAAATCCTGTCGAGCTGTACGAGAGATACACTGACCATACTTTCGAATTGGTCACTTTGGTGGTATTGATATATTTAAACAGTGAATGGAACTTCAACAATGATAACTTTCCTGAAATATTAGTCTGACCTTCAGTTGAAATTAAACATCTGATCATCATTAACAACCCTAAATTCAAAAGTCATACAACAGAAAAACAATGCTAAGATCTCTGCAATATAAACAAAGTGACCAATTAGAAATTATGTTCACCTTGTATAGCATCTTGTTGTGAAACAATAAGTAAACATTTACGTAAGATAGACCTACACGTGGTATGTAGACAAAGGAGTATACACGCAGATAGGTGTGCGGCCGGTTGTGACCGGGACATAAGTTGTTTCCCTATTGAATGACATGTACTGTTCTCACGTCTCTTATCACCAACGTTTTATGACAAGAATATCCTGGTATTAATCAACGTACGTGTTCTGTGGTTCTTTGAAAATGATGTCTAGTCATTTCCAATGGATATCCCATATCGATGTATGCGCTGAGAGTATTCTATCACATGTAGTCGTTCCATTCTAGAATTTCTCAAAGACGACATTTTTAATCTAGAACAATTTATTGCTAAAGCTGAGTTTGTATTTTAGATACAACTAACGATGTTCAAATGAAAAATGTTCATGAACCAATTAACCACTTTCTCGTGAACCAATTAACAATGATCTCAAAGACCAATAGACGCATTCTCATGAACCAATTAACCATATTCTCATGAACCAATTAACAATATTCTCATGAACCAATTAACAACATTCTCGTGAATCAATTAACAATTTTCTCAAGAACCCATAGACGCATTCTCATGAACCAATTAACCATATTCTCATGAACCAATTAACCATATTCTCATGAACCAATTAATCATATTCTCATGAACCAATTAACTATATTCTCATGAACCAATTAACCATATTCCATGAACCATTTAACTATATTCTCATGAACCAATTAACCATATTCACATGAACCAATTAACCACATTCTCGTGAACCAATTAACAATGTTCTCAAGAACCCATAGGCACATTCTCATGAACCAATTAACCATATTCTCATGAACCAATTAACCATATTCTCATGAACCAATTAACCACATTCTCATGAACCAATTAACCATATTCTCATGAACTAATTAACCATAAAATAATGATCCAATTAAACACATAGTCATGAACCCATTCAACTCATTCTCATGAACCAATAGGCCATATTCTCATGAACCCATTAAACACATTCTCATGAACCCATTAAACACATTTTATGAACCAATGGGCCATATTCTCATGAACCCATAAAACATTTTCTCTTGAACCAATTAACCAATTATGACGAACAATTACTAGGGTTCATTCCCGACATTTATAGAATTTTACATAAATACAATTTAATATTATTGTGCAATACATGAACACTGGAATGTTTCCAGCGAAACTTCAATGGAAGCAACTTATTAAATATTATGTACTGATTTAAAGTCGTTCTGAACGACTGGAAAGACTAATGGAGCTCAAACCCAGTGCTGCAGGTTATATACCTCAACTCAATTGCCCATGCGTACTATGGTCCATGAATACATATCCAACGGAGTTGCGCCCCTTTATTTCTACTTTAATATCGGTGATGGGTAAATCATTCTCTAGGCGCTATGTACAAACCTGCACTATGTGTTCATTGTTGTGTGAAGATATGATTGACCATGTTATGAATTTTTGTAGCAAACTGTTTAAATTGAGAACTATTTTATTCCATTCGGTAATACTTATGCAGGCGTCACACTGTCCCGATATTGACACCAGATGGCCATACGAATATGGAATTTTGCATTTCGCGCGAAGATGGCCCCGAACTTGGTCAACAGCCAATCAACAGCCGAAGCAAGAACGATGCCTACAGAAGGTCACACGATGGCACCCGAACCACACACGAAGGCAACACGAAGATGTGAATTTTTATTCAGTAGTTTACCCGCAGGACAAACGAAGGCCACACGATGTCTACACGACGTCGTATTGAGAGTACGATGCGTTCGAACTAGGTCACGAAGGCGTCACGTGACCTACCGATGGTATAAAACCTTTGGCCGACCGTGGTCCTCTAAGTCCATCAGGTTGTTGTGGGTGGCTGGATATCTCAGTCTGATGAGACTGTGAAGGATCACACAAGTTGTGATGATTTTTCTGCATGTCTCTGGCCTCTGGTTCATGGTCCTCAGCAACACTCAAAACTTGTGTGCCAGAATACCAAAGGCATTCTCCACGACACGCCTGGCTCTGGAGAGTCTGTAGTTAAATATTCTCTCATGGTGCTCCGTGTTTCTGATGGAAAACGGGTTCATCAGGCGCTTGTTGATCCCAAAAGCATTGTCCCCTACTATGTAGTATGGGACAGGAACGTCATCACCAGGTAGAGACTTCTCTTCAGGGGCATTGCATATGTTGTTCGGACTCTCCAGCCCTTCGTTCAGTTCTGATCCATTGTAGATACTGGCATCGTTGCTGGAACCATCAGAGCCGACATCAATCCAGAGAAATTTGTAGTCTGCGTCGACCAGGGCCATGAGGACAATGGGGAAGAAGCCCTTGTAGTTTCTGTACACAGAGCCAGTATTCCAAGGACAGGTGACCGCCACATGCTTGCCATCCAGAGCACCACAGCAGTGTGGAAATTGCCATCTCTTCTCAAACTGTTCTGCAATGGCGGTCCACTCTTCAGTAGTAGTAAAACACTGAATCACCTCAGCAGCAAACTCGGACTTTATCGATGAGGGAGATAGTGTTTGGAGCAACTCTGAAGTTGTAGGACAGGCTTGGATAATTGTCACCGCAGGCCAGGTGTCGTAGAGTGATGGACAGCTTGAGACCAGGAGGGAGAGACTTTCTGTACCATGTGTCCTTCTTCTCTTCTGTCTTCAGCTCATTTAGTAGAGTGCTATAGTGGCCATAACGTTCTCTTCTTTTGTCAGACAGCCATTTCCTGACCCACATAGACCTCGGTTTCCTCCTTCGTCTCGGTTTGCCCCTGTCCTGGAAAATAAAAAGCAAAACAAGATAAGTACATTGTCGAATGCTAGAAAGGCAAATAGCAAGAAATGACAAAGTGAAATAAGACAATTTTTACCTGTAAGAGGCGGTGCTTGGTCTGTAAGAGTTGCTCATCATGTTCTCTGAGGTGATTCAAACGAAGCAATGCTGCTGCCTTCTTTATCCTGGTTGTCTCATCATCAAAGTATGCCATTCTACAGGAACTGAATTGTGATTAATTGTGATTGAAGCTTTGGGAGTTACACACGCCTCTGCTCTGTAGAGTTGCTCAGGACTGACTGAGGAAGATGCTCTGAGGCTGGCCTTTTATATGTCCACGTTACCATGACACATGAGCTACTCAAATTCGGCTGTCTTCGCCGACACCGTGGTCCCATCTCAATGTCATCGTACTATAAAACGATGGCTACACGACGGCATTGCGAGGGCTTCACGTAGTCGTGTTGTCTTCCTAAGACAATCGGGCAGCGTCTTGTTTCCTTCGTATTGTCTTCGTGAGGCGAAAAATGCACGATGGCACCGATGATCACACGAGGTAAAGACGAAGATGACACGATTTGACAAGATGCCCTCACGATGGCCTTACGAAGGACAAAATGGACACACGAATTCAACACGAACATGAACCTTCGCAAGGTCCTTCGGCAATTTTTTGGCATGCCAAAGATTTTGCCACCGCTCACGAAGTTGCTGCCGGAGCCTCAGAAACTCCACCGGCGGTCATACGATGGCTTAAGATGCCCTCACGAATGGCCCGATGTTTTTACGATCAGAGCCGAATTTGAACATTTCCGATATCGTGTGTCCATCTGGTGTCAATTTCGGGACAGTGTGACGCCTGCATTACAATTGGAGTAGACGATTACGTTGACTTGTCATTGTTAACCAGAGAATACCAACTTGATCAGATAGTATCACTTGCTATTACTCAAGCTTTATTGTAGTAGAGGATTACGTTGACTTGTCATTGTTAACCAGAGAATACCAACTTGATCAGATAGTATCACTTGCTGTTACTCAAGCTTTATTGTAGTAGAGGATTACGTTGACTTGTCATTGTCAACCAGAGAATACCAACTTGATCAGATAGTATCACTTGCTATTACTCAAGCTTTATTGTAGTAGAGGATTACGTTGACTTGTCATTGTCAACCAGAGAATACCAACTTGATCAGATAGTATCACTTGCTGTTACTCAAGCTTTATTGTAGTAGAGGATTACGTTGACTTGTCATTGTCAACCAGAGAATACCAACTTGATCAGATAGTATCACTTGCTGTTACTCAAGCTTTATTGTAGTAGAGGATTACGTTGACTTGTCATTGTTAACCAGAGAATACCAACTTGATCAGATAGAATCACTTGCTGTTACTCAAGCTTTATTGTAGTAGAGGATTACGTTGACTTGTCATTGTTAACCAGAGAATACCAACTTGATCAGATAGTATCACTTGCTGTTACTCAAGCTTTATTGTAGTAGAGGATTACGTTGACTTGTCATTGTTAACCA
Organism: Mactromeris polynyma; assembly: GCA_032209605.1. Taxonomy (NCBI): domain Eukaryota; kingdom Metazoa; phylum Mollusca; class Bivalvia; order Venerida; family Mactridae; genus Mactromeris; species Mactromeris polynyma. Next base: position 6,825,103 of record JASFXZ010000013.1, read on the forward strand.
GAGAATACCAACTTGATCAGATAGTATCACTTGCTGTTACTCAAGCTTTATTGTAGTAGAGGATTACGTTGACTTGTCATTGTTAACCAGAGAATACCAACTTGATCAGATAGTATCACTTGCTGTTACTCAAGCTTTATTGTAGTAGAGGATTACGTTGACTTGTCATTGTCAACCAGAGAATACCAACTTGATCAGATAGAATCACTTGCTATTACTCAAGCTTTATCTCACGATTTTACTCTCATCAAATTACTGCATTACATGTTTTATAGTAATGTTACTAAACGCCCAGTGTGAGATATTCATATGTGGAAAAGTCTCATTAAATAGTTTAGTAACTAAACACTGCGAATACGCTGTAATGTATCGTATTGTGTTATTTTCACAATGTTTTAATGAACATTTGTATTATGGAAACAATGTAGTTACTGTATTTGTGTGAGATATTTATTTTTTTATGATTTCCTTAATTATTATTTACTCTAAGCTAGAACATCATTTTGCATGTTTACCATTACAATGCTTTAAACATTTCGATTTCGGTTTAAATCAGTAACGGTTTTGGTACAGCTTGCGCTACACCGGTTAGTCAACGAATAACTTGATCCTAGCAATTTCGTTTTCGTGTTAGGATTGTTAAACTTTCGTACTCCGTGGTTAACGAAATAGCTTTCAAGCATTGCCTCTATTTTCACAATATAATAATTGTTCTACCTTAGCAACGCACATTTCTAAAGTCTGACGTTATTGAGGTGACGTAATGTATATGTATGCCTGATAATGCTATATGTTTATTATATGTGCACTTGTGTCTGATAATGCGCGTATTGTATGCTCATTGTTATATGATATGTATTGTAGTACTTATAATACTGCAAAGAAAAATCCAGTAATTTCATTGGTTAAAGGCTCGCGTATAGGATTCTATATACACGGCGCTGACAGGGTATATGACGTTTTTCCCTTCATGCGCCTCGTGACAATTTTCGTTGACGCCTCGACTCGAAAACTTTTATCTCTTGATGTCTGCAAGTTACTAGAAATTGACAATTGATCTTCACACATGATTCAATAAATATTGAACAGATTACATGTGTGCTAGTACTAATATTCAAAACGATAGATTTTTTAAGGTTTGAGCAAAATTCAGTTCGATAAAGTCCATGAGATCAGACGCTTGAAATAGAAATTAAGAGTGCAAGCGCGCGCTTAACCATGTGTATTGAGGTACCTTACGGGGTAATGCAATTAATTTTCAGGCAATATAACGTGTGAGTGAAATAAAAATATTTTGATCTACAACAAGTAATTCCCGATATATTTTAAAGGAATACGTTTTAATAACTGATATTTTACAAAACCAAAACTCTAAACAATTTTATGAACCAAAAACACCAAAAATACACAGATCTAATTATTAGATCTAGAGAGCTAGGCATTGCTTGTTGCTTGTTTAACTAAATTCGTATGAAAACACGGAATTGCAGTATTATAAATTCGTTATACAGGTTGTTGACAGGGTATATGGGGGAATATAACCAGTCTGCGATTCATATAACCCTCGGCTAACGCCTCGGGTTATATGGCACACAAACTGGTTATATTCCCCCATATACCTTGTCAACAACCTGTATAACTAATAATATATGGTTATATGTGATATCATATGCACAGTATATGTTCATCTGTATGAGTATGTCAACTACTTTTTACATGTATAGTTATATATGCTGATGTCTTTTGTATGAATATTGTTTGTTCAAATCTTCAACTTTGGAGGAGAAGTAAACATATTATGATTATTATTATTGTTTCGAGTGATTAACAAACCCGTATTCACTTTCGGAAACAATTAACAGATACATGTACATTTACCGACTAAAATGATTGCCGAAAAGGAAATAGTGCAGAGAATTCTTACAATTGAACACGTAATAGACGGATATAGTTTGAACACTTTTTTAGAAACAATACATTCATTAACATTATAAAAGCGACAACAAATAAAAGGCCATCTATTCCATGTAGCGTATTGTGATGTTGCTATTTACATCGTTCAAGAAAAACTGACGTTTCACAAATCAAACTAATAATTACTTGTTTTATTCATCTGAATAATTATACTATTCAATAAGAAATAAAGGAAATATTTACGTGGTCAATACATTGATCAAGATGAGCATATATGTTTGTATAATTCTTAGATAAAACACAGAAATACTATAATCTTGCTTAATTTAATACGAGTCTACTAAATCGGTATTCAGAAATGACACTTGAGTTTAGCTGGAGTCATTGTCAAGTGGCCAAATCATTCACTCGGGAAATCCCCACTCATTCGAGTGTACTCCATATACCCTTACCGTTGTGAATACCAATTTCTAGTTAGGGCGAAGTCACACCCAAAAGCACGGACCGTTAGATAATTAAAACTGGATCATCTCAGTGAGTGTGAGTGGAGTAGCGATTCTGAATATGGACCTTTGTTTCCAGTCAGCGTACGATGGCCATTGTTTAGTTAACATATTTTGAAATTCAATGTAAAACAGTGTACTCAAATTTAACAAGAAAACAATAAGTACAAAGTTGTTGTACTGTATGCTTATACATTTACAAAACAATAATAATGGAAAGACATTTAAAGTAAATACCAAAATGGTGCTCTTACTTCTTAAATTGTAAATAATGATTGCAGATACAATCCTTCAAATAAAGCGGAAAATATTAAGAAGGTGCCCGTCAAAAACCAAACATGACCTAAATAATTCACAAACAAACGCATTGGATACGCACTTGTCTTTTATCGGTATCGAATTACGATTCAGATTCTGTATCGGATTAAATTGGAAATGTCTAATGAGATCAATAGCAATAATGCCTCAACACAATACTGGATAAAATAATGGGCTAAAACACTGTGTACGATCGCAAGAAATCATCACCAATTAGAACAGATCTGGGATGATTTACGTGTACGTGCACGCCCATACCAGCCACAGACGTTACTCTTTAAGAGAAATTGTTTTGGTTGTTGACTTTATTTGTTGTTGTTACACATATGATTGTATATACCTATGCCGGGTTTGGTTATTATCACTGATTACTCCAAGCATATTGTGGTTACTCACCTGTTCAATTATTTACTTGAAGTGATAGCGAAGAATTCATTACAGGTCTTTTCGCATTTGATATTATCATGCATTTAGTTTTATTTGGATGAATGTACATGTTGTTCCGGTAACACCGAGCAGAAACCATGTCCAAGTCGCCTTATAGAGACTGCTGTATTTCGACAATGTTATATCCAGATAAATGTAATGTTGAGTCATCTGCCTAGAGAACGATGGTCGAATTTTGAAGGTTAAATGGAATGTGATTGATATATATTAGGAAAAGGAGAGGACCAAGAATAGATCCCTGTAGAACCCCGGATTTGACCTCTTGAAAGGTTGAATACGACACGTGGAACAAACAGGACAATTGTCACTTATACTGTAAGAAGAAACAAAAACCTCAGGTCGACTAGAATACAGGAGATCAATAGTTGTACTTGACGTTTTAGATGTTCTCGTGGGTTGGGTTAACAGCATTTCTGTTTTTCGTGTTGGACATACAACGTGGATTACATTGAAATGAATATCACCGCTTACTACACAGTACACGTGATCCTCGGGCCAAAAGTTGAAAATTGTACTCATCGTCACGCGTGGTCAACCATGAAGATAAATAGGCATCTTTTTTGAGAAAATCGATAGAGTATTATGTATAATACTAGAATGCCGAGTTTTAAGTCAGCATATAAAACCGTTTTCTTAATTTTGTATTTTATTACATGGACGTTTAGAAAATTTGTTCAGTGTAGATTTTTGTTACACAAAGGGGTCGAGCAGCATTCCTGACAATGAGTGTTGCTGCTCCTTCCAACCAGGGCCTGCTCCGAGCACTGAACAAAGATGTCGGTGGATACGAAATACATGGTCAGAAGTAGGGCCACTAGGGGCCTTATTCATAAACGTTGTCAGACTGTAACGCAAACTTAGACTATGTTCTGTTTGCTCCTATGTTGTTTTATCAGTTGAGATTTTAATAAAACTTGACCGTATTGTAAAGTGGGTAGTGCTAATTATTAATACACACTCGTTTATTAAGACTTAATGAAAGCAAAATGCTGATAAATATGTTTTGCAAATCCAAGACCTGAGTTTTCAGTTTTAAATTGTTAGTAAAAAGGCCCCATAGCAGGAATTAAAACCGGTACTCACCACTCCGCACTCTGCACTAACTACACAGCTCTCACCACACATCACACAGCACTCTGCACTCACAACTCACCACACAGCTCTCACCACACATCAAACAGCATTCTGCACTTACTACATAGCTATCACCACACTTCAAACAGCACTCACCACTCCGCACTCACTTCTAACCACACATCTCTCACCACACATCAAACATCACTCACCACTCCGCATTCACTACTCACAACACAGCTCTCATCACACATCAAACAGCACTCACCTGTCCGCATTCACTACTCACCACACAGCTCTCATCACACATCAAACATCACTCACACCTCCGCACTGAATACTCACCACACAACTCTCACCACACATCAAACAACACTCACCTGTCCGCATTCACTACTCACCACACAGTTCTCACCACTCTGCACTCACTACTAACCACACATCTCTCACCACACATCACACAGTACTCTGCATTCACCACTCTGCACTCACCGCTCTGCACTCACTTCTCACCCCACAGCTCTCACTACACATCACAAAGCACTTTGCACTCACCACTTAGCACTCACCACTCACCACAAACCACTCTGCACGCACCACTCAGCACTCACCGCTCTGCACTCACTACTCACCCCACAGCTCTCACCACACATCACACAGCACTTTGCAATCACCACTTTGCACTCACCACTCTGCGCTCACCGCACATCACACAACATCCTGCGCCCACCACACAGTCCACATTACTCTGCACTCACTACACAGAACACATCACTCTGCACTCACCAAACACCACTAAGCACTTTCCACACAGCTCTCTGCACTTATAACTCGGCACTCTGCACTCACCACTCGGCACACTGTAAACTGCACTCACCACACAGTAAACTGCACTCACCACACAATAAACTACACTCACCATACAGTAAACTGCACTCACCACACAATAAACTACACTCACCATAGAGTAAACTGCACTCACCACACAGTAAACTGCACTCACTGCATAGTAAACTGCGCCCACCACACAGTAAACTGCACTCACTGCACAGTAAACTGCGCCCACCACACAGTAAACTGCACTCACTGCACAGTAAACTGCGCCCACCACACAGTAAACTGTACTTACTACACAGTAAACTGCGCCCACCACACAGTAAACTGTACTTACTGCACAGTAAACTGCGCCCACCACACAGTAAACTGCACTCACTGCACAGTAAACTGCGCCCACCACACAGTCAACTGCACTCAATGCACAGTAAACTGCGCCCACCACACAGTAAACTGCACTCCCTGCATAGTAAACTGCGCCCACCACACAGTAAACTGCACTCACTGCACAGAAAACTGCGCCCACCACACAGTAAACTGCACTCACTGCACAGTAAACTGCGCCCACCACACAGTAAACTGCACTCCCTGCACAGTAAACTGCGCCCACCACACAGTAAACTGCACTCACTGCACAGTAAACTGCGCCCACCACACAGTAAACTGCACTCCCTGCACAGTAAACTGCACTCACTGCATAGTAAACTGCACTCCCTGCATAGTAAACTGCGCCCACCACACAGTAAACTGCACTCACTGCACAGTAAACTGCGCCCACCACACAGTAAACTGCACTCACTGCACAGTGAACTGCGCCCACCACACAGTAAACTGCACTCCCTGCACAGTAAACTGCGCCCACCACACAGTAAACTACACTCACTGCACAGTAAACTGCGCCCACCACACAGTAAACTGCACTCCCTGCACAGTAAACTGCACTCACTGCATAGTAAACTGCACTCCCTGCATAGTAAACTGCGCCCACCACACAGTAAACTGCACTCACCACACAGTAAACTGCGCCCACCACACAGTAAACTGCACTCCCTGCATAGTAAACTGCGCCCACCACACAGTAAACTGCACTCACTGCACAGTAAACTGCGCCCACCACACAGTAAACTGCACTCACTGCACAGTAAACTGCGCCCACCACACAGTAAACTGCACTCACTGCACAGTAAACTGCGCCCACCACACAGTAAACTGCACTCCCTGCACAGTAAACTGCGCCCACCACACAGTAAACTACACTCACTGCACAGTAAACTGCGCCCACCACACAGTAAACTGCACTCCCTGCACAGTAAACTGCACTCACTGCATAGTAAACTGCACTCCCTGCATAGTAAACTGCGCCAACCACACAGTAAACTGCACTCACCACACAGTAAACTGCGCCCACCACACAGTAAACTGCACTCACTGCACAGTAAACTGCGCCCACCACACAGTAAACTGCACTCCCTGCACAGTAAACTGCGCCCACCACACAGTAAACTACACTCACTGCACAGTAAACTGCGCCCACCACACAGTAAACTGCACTCCCTGCACAGTAAACTGCACTCACTGCATAGTAAACTGCACTCCCTGCATAGTAAACTGCGCCAACCACACAGTAAACTGCACTCACCACACAGTAAACTGCGCCCACCACACAGTAAACTCCACTCCCTGCATAGTAAACTACGCCCACCACACAGTAAACTGCACTCACTGCACAGTAAACTGCGCCCACCACACAGTAAACTGCACTCCCTGCATAGTAAACTGCGCCCACCACACAGTAAACTGCACTCACTGCACAGTAAACTGCGCCCACCACACAGTAAACTGCACTCACTGCACAGTAAACTGCGCCCACCACACAGTAAACTGCACTCACTGCACAGTAAACTGCGCCCACCACACAGTAAACTACACTCACTGCATAGTAAACTTCACTCACCACACATTAAACTGCACTAAGCACACAGTAAACTGCACTCTCCACTCAGCACACAACACTCTCCACACAGTAACTGCACTCTCCACTCAGCACACAACACTCTGCACACAGTAAACTGCACTCACCACTCATCACACAACACTCACCACACAGTAAACTGCACTCACCACACATCACACAACACTCACCACACAGTAAACTGCACACAACACTCACCACTCACCACACAACACTAAGCACACAGCACTCACCACAAAGTAACTACACTAACTACTCTGTACTATCCACTCTGCACTCACCATTCAGCACTAACGGTACCACTCACCGCACACCACACACTACTCTACACTCACGACATATCACTCTGTACTCACCACACACCACTATGCACTTACCACTCAGCACACAGCACTCTGCACTCACCACTCTGCACTCACCACTCACCACACATCACTCTGCACTTACCACTCACCACACATCACTCTGCACTCACCACTCACCACACACCACTCTACACTTACAACTCACCACACAACACTTTGCACTTACAACTCACCACACAACACTCTGCACTCACCACTCACCACACAACACTCTACACTTACCACTCTCCACACAGCACTCCCCATTCACCACTCCACACTCGTATATATCGGATTGAAACTTGCAAGTATTCGGATAGAAGGTTGTCTAATAAATGAGGTTCGACTTTATTTAGAGAGGACTAACATTTTGTTCTTTTCACCTTTGATAGACGCAACCACAAGAATTGCATTTCATGTCACAAAGAACGACTTATCGAACATATTCTGAACCGAAAACGTCATAACGAAAGTAGAAAATTTTCTGTGATTTTAATCTGAAATTCTGATTGGGTATTCGTTACATCATAAAAATGACATGTCGCTTTAAATCATTGCACTGACGTGATTGTCCAAGCAGCCAAGATTGTAAAGTACACCATTAGAAAAAACATTTAAATCCATATAGCATGACTGAAATAAATGTAACAATTACATTGCGAGCATCTCGAACAATGGTACATGTACAAATATCGGTACTGGCCAAGACACTGCGTATGCCACTTTGACTCCCCGCTATATCAATATGTATATATATTGTTGATAAAACAAATATATCATTAGAAGTTTCAAATTGAACTTGTTTGGTAAAAGTTGATATGAAATGAAAACTCGAATCAGATCCTAAATTAGTTTAATCATGAAGTGAATATGGTTCAGTGGAAGATCTTACGTCTCGGATAGTCACAGCGGCATTATTATGAAACTGAAAACTGTCGATTCAATGCACACTCGTATAAACTTTATTGACACAGGTTTACTGTCCTACATTTGGGACATTAGCGAGTCGTTGTAAGCGGCTCACTGAACGCATGTCGACTCTCTTGTCTAAATATAGAAAATATCAGTTGTGCGTGAGTTATAAAGCAGAGGGTGAATATGAAGGTATCGGAATAAGCGCCCGATACTAAATGAGAGAAACAAACATATAATGTTAGTAAACATCGTGCTCGAATCGTTATGAAAACAAAGACCATACCCAACTTTCGCGTCACTGTGGTCCGACCAACTTCCTAGGTCAATTTTCTCCCGCAAGAAAGACGTACTGATTCCGTTCTTTATCGGTGGCAAGAAAACTATATGCCGGTTCCGGTCTCATCCTGTCTCCGTGGGCTCTGAAGGCCGGTAATTACTAGGGCCCGGTAAATAGCATAACGAAACAGCTCAGATCGCATCGGGGTGAAACATTGGTGTTGGTAATTATGATAGACAATGGTTTGTAAAGGAGTGAAAATTAACGCGGTAAATCATGATTCAATACAATATTTTCTCGGTGATATTGTTTAACGTTATGCATACAAATTGTAGTATTGTTGTTGATGTTACTTCATATAAATTATATATATAGTGTCAGGGTGTATGAAATCCGCAGCATATACCCGCATATATATAGTCTTGTTGTTGTTTTTGCTTCATATACATGGATATTATCAGGGTGAATGAAAGCCGCAGCATATACCCGCATATATATAGTATTGTTTTTGTGTTTGCTTTATATCGTGGATATTATCAGGGTGAATGAAAGCCGCTGCATATACCCGCATATATATAGTCTTGTTGTTGTTTTTGCTTCATATACATGGATATTATCAGGGTGAATGAAAGGCGCTGCATATACCCGCATATATATAGTATTGTTGTTGTTTTTGCTTTATATACAAGGATATTATCAGGATGAATAAAAGCCGCTGCATATACCCGCATATATATAGTATTGTTGTTGTTTTTGCTTTATATACAAGGATATTATCAGGATGAATAAAAGCCGCTGCATATACCCGCATATATATATAGTATTGTTGTTGTTTTTGCTTTATATACAAGGATATTATCAGGATGAATAAAAGCCGCTGCATATACCCGCATATATATAGTATTGTTTTTGTGTTTGCTTTATATACATGGATATTATCAGGATGAATGAAAGGCGCTGCATATACCCGCATATATATAGTATTGTTGTTGTTTTTGCTTTATATACAAGGATATTATCAGGATGAATAAAAGCCGCTGCATATACCCGCATATATATAGTATTGTTTTTGTGTTTGCTTTATATACATGGATATTATCAGGATGAATAAAAGCCGCTGCATATACCCGCATATATATAGTATTGTTGTTGTTTTTGCTTTATATACAAGGATATTATCAGGATGAATGAAAGGCGCTGCATATACCCGCATATATATAGTATTGTTTTTGTGTTTGCTTTATATACATGGATATTATCAGGATGAATGAAAGCCGCTGCATATACCCGCATATATATAGTATTGTTTTTGTGTTTGCTTTATATACATGGATATTATCAGGATGAATAAAAGCCGCAGCATATACCCGCATATATATAGTATTGTTGTTGTTTTTGCTTTATATACATGGATATTATCAGGATGAATGAAAGGCGCTGCATATACCCGCATATATATAGTATTGTGTTGTTTTTGCTTTATATACAAGGATATTATCAGGATGAATGAAAGGCGCTGCATATACCCGCATATATATAGTATTGTTGTTGTTTATGCTTTATATACAAGGATATTATCAGGATGAATGAAAGGCGCTGCATATACCCGCATATGTATAGTATTGTTGTTGTTTTTGCTTTATATACAAGGATATTATCAGGATGAATAAAAGCCGCTGCATATACCCGCATATATATAGTATTGTTTTTGTGTTTGCTTTATATACATGGATATTATCAGGATGAATGAAAGGCGCTGCATATACCCGCATATATATAGTATTGTTGTTGTTTTTGCTTTATATACAAGGATATTATCAGGATGAATAAAAGCCGCTGCATATACCCGCATATATATAGTATTGTTTTTGTGTTTGATTTATATACATGGATATTATCAGGATGAATGAAAGGCGCTGCATATACCCGCATATATATAGTATTGTTTTTGTGTTTGCTTTATATACAGTGATATTATCAGGATGAATGAAAGGCGCTGCATATACCCGCATATATATAGTATTGTTTTTGTGTTTGCTTTATATACATGGATATTATCAGGATGAATGAAAGGCGCTGCATATACCCGCATATATATAGTATTGTTTTTGTGTTTGCTTTATATACATGGATATTATCAGGATGAATGAAAGCCGCTGCATATACCCGCATATATATAGTATTGTTTTTGTGTTTGCTTTATATACATGGATATTATCAGGATGAATAAAAGCCGCTGCATATACCAGCATATATACATGTATAGTCTTCTTGTTGTAGTTGCTTGATATACATGTATATTGTCAGAGTGAATGAACCAATTTATCTTTCGAGGTGATACTAAGTCGTCTTCTATGAAAATTGTTATACTTTATATATTTATATATTTACAATGTATCGGTAATTTAATACAAGTTAATACTTCAGTATGATATAGTTTGACTTTGAAATCCAATACTACAATGTCAGCTGTGTTATCTGATGTTATATTTTGAGACGATACAAAACTTAAGTTGAACGAACAGAGATTATGTTATAATGTTCGCACGATATTTGATTTGATCCGTCTTTGTTTAGGTGAACATTTATTCTTATTCGATATCTTCAAATACCTTGTCAGTTAAATAATCTAAACAGGCCGAAATATTTTCCTTCGTGTGGAGAATTACAACAAAGCAATTTGAAGGAAGGTATTTGTTCATAGATACACGAACAAAAGAAGAAATATCCACTTACATATCCCCAGGATATTTATTCCATTATAATGCCAATTATTAAGATTTTTTGTCTCAACTTTGTCGTTTATAGATAGATATGCTGAAGATAAAACTTTGTAAATTTGGCCGATCCCTGCACTTAGTTTAACAAGCATGGGTTAAATCTAAATCCACATGTACATTATTTATAGCGTCATTTTGAATTGTGAAAATCTTTATGGTCGGCCAGATCATTCCTTGCGCCTCTGTTCCAATAGTTATGTGTTGAGTCTTGCACCTCCTCAATGCCAGGCGTTTTGTGGGCTGGTGTTTCCAAGGGATCTGTGTGTTGAGGCATTGTCTTGTGTATGAGGCGTTCCCTGTAGCAACGTAATCTCTCTATTACCGTATGCATTATTATATCGTTTATTTCAAATGTACAATTTAGGTAAAATGACAATATTTCTGGATTCAATCAATACAAAGATTACACTGAAATTACTTTATCCCATGGATCATAGGTAGGGGATGATTAACGATAACCTGTGTATATAAATGGAAGGCATTTAAAATTATATAAGACATTCATGTATGTCAAGATTTATTCATGATGAATGTAATTATTATTTGTACAATTGTGGGAATAGCTATGTTTATATTTAGATAACATTCGTTATCAAATTATGCTGAGTAATATTTTTTAGTAAAATAATGCAAAAACATTATTCTCCCGAAGTCATTTAAGATACTATACATGGCTACAAGTTCCTTGTTACGGTATGTTAAGACATTGGTTTTATCAAATTGCCATTATATCTATGTACAATAGCCATAGTGTTCTACAGTGTAATTGATAGCGATATTATGGTAACACGATACACATTATATCTGTACTGAAACGAAAAAGTAAGTGTGCACTTGGTTAGAGGGATTTTTTTTATACTTATAGAAGCAAAATATTGGCAAATTTGGTATCAAAATGTGCAAATATGTATTGCCAACACGATGTTTTACTTTTAAGTGAAATTTGATAATTATCAGAACATTGTTTTACGTGTGAATAACGTAGGGGTGAAAAGTAAAAGTTGCAGATTTATAATGTTTTGTAACTGCTTTTTTGCCTTCGGATATTTGTCAAGTTACGTTACAATTAATCAGTATCTGTTGTGGCCTCCTCGTCTACGGATCAACGCAAGTATTCTAGATCGCATGGACCTGACATAACGTCTTATGACGTCGGCGGGAATGGCGTTCCATTCATGAACTAAGGCTGCACACAAGTCATTGATATTGTTGATAACATGGTTTTTCCTTGCTCTCCGACCAAGCAAATCCCATTAATGTTCAATGGGATTCATGTCCGGAGAGCAAGCCGGCCAAGGTAAGACGTTAACGTTATTTCTAGCGAGATAATTCCTGGTAAGTATAGCAGTATGTGGCCTTGCGTTATCATGCATTAAACAACCATGGTTCTGTTGTAGGAAAGGAATAACAACTGGGCGTAAAACTTGGTCAACATAACCTTGGGCATTTAAATTACCATGAATAACAACAAGGTCTGTTTTCCTACCGCCCATAATACCTCCCCAGACCATTACACTACCCCCTCCAAAACGATCTCGCTCTAATAAACAGTTCTGGTCAAAACGTTCCCCTTTACGTCTAAATACCCGAACTCTACCGTCAGCAGTGCTAAGGTTAAATCGCGACTCATCACTAAAGAGCACCCTAGACCACATGGCACGGTTCCAACGGAGATGACGGCGGGCCCAGACCAGTCTGAGAGCACGATGTCTGTTATTAAGGATCTGGCCTACATAAGGCCTCCTAGCCCTTAACGGGTTTGCATTGGCCCGCAGTCGGTTTAGAACCGTATCCCTACATACGCCAAGCTCTCGCGCAGTGCTTGTAGCGGTTTTGAACCGATGACGTAAGTGCGTCAACGTCATATGTCTATCCTGACGTGCCGTTGTCACCTTCGGTCTACCGGATCGTGGACGATCTCTAACGCTTCCATTCTGATGGTAACGTCGTCGGAGTTTTATTATGGTATTTCTATGGCAGTTAAACTGCCTAGCGACGTCAGCAACGCTGACGCCGGCTGCGAGTTGCAGAAGTGCCTGAATTCGTTCGTTTTCTTGAAGCCGTGGCATCTTGTTTACGAGTGAAATTCAAAAGTGAACTGTGATTTATTATTGCATAACAAGTAAAGATATCGGTCAGGGTCAACCTGTACCTGTACACACGTTGCACGGGTAGCACGAGCGAAAGGTTGCATAATAGCCTGCTGTCAATTTGAAAGCCGTCTATGCGCTTAAATATAGGGTAAATGGGTGCAATGTGTAAAGGGTTATTTTCTTCACTCGTGATGATAAATCCGTATATCTTAACTTTGTAACAAAACAGTTATGACCAATATAAAAGTGCACACTTTCTTTTTCGTGTTAGTATATGTACAATAGCCGTATTGTTCTACAATGTAATTGATAGCGATATTATGGTAACACGATACACATTATATCTATCTACAATAGCCGTATTGTTCTACAGTGTAATTGATAGCGAGATTATGGTAACACGATACACATTATATCTATGTACAATAGCTGTAGTGTCCTACAGTGTAATTGATAGCAAGATTATGGTAACACGATACACATTATATCTATGTACAATAGCCGTATTGTTCTACAGTGTAATTGATAGCGAGATTATGGTAACACGATACACATTATATCTATGTACAATAGCCGTAGTGTTCTACAGTGTAATTGATAGCAAGATTATGGTAACACGATACACATTATATCTATGTACAATAGCCGTAGTGTTCTACAGTGTAATTGATAGCGATATTATGGTAACACGATACACATTATATCTATGTACAATAGCCGAAGTGTTCTACAGTGTAATTGATAGCGAGATTATGGTAACACGATACACATTATATCTATGTACAAAAGCCATATTGTTCTACAGTGTAATTGATAGCGATATTATGGTAACACGATACACATTATATCTATGTACAATAGCCGTAGTGTTCTACAGTGTAATTGATAGCGAGATTATGGTAACACGATACACATTATATCTATGTACAATAGCCGTAGTGTTCTACAGTGTAATTGATAGCGAGATTATGGTAACACGATACACATTATATCTATGTACAATAGCCGTAGTGTTCTACAGTGTAATTGATAGCGAGATTATGGTAACACGATACACATTAAAAAAGTCCCGTTTTTTCGTCCTTTTTACTATATTTTTCACTTCTGAAAACCGGAACCTCTGAATTCCGAATACCAGACGATTTTTGAAGGTCAGTTTATATATTTTACACAAATATTGACTTCCGAAAACCGAACAGCAAAATATTTGTCAAATTAAAAGTGTCACCTAGCTTAAACAGGTTGTAAAACCCCTGCGGCAAACTGTCAAAAGTTTTCTTTTGTTTATCAATTAGCGGTGGCGGTTTTTTTGACACGCGTGAAAATCACAATGATCATGTGATGCTTGAGTAAGGAATCAATCGGCGAGTACAATAACGTGTGAAAAACTTTCTTATTGCTTCAATGAGAGAAAGATCGGTGTTTTAATTGAATTCCTTACATCGATAAAACACAAGAATCGTTTGATGCGATTACTTTAATTTGTTTACATTTTATGAAAACGTAATGAATTAAATGTCGTACGTGAGGAAAACTTTCTTTATGTTTGAATGCAAGAAAGATCGGTGTTTTTATTGATTTCATTACATCTATAAAATCTTGCATTTTCAACATCAATTAAATATTCTCGATCGCGAGACTTCAAAGATGGTAAAATGTAAGTGGAAATTGTTTGAGTAAATTACACATACTTAATTATCTTTAATGTTTAAAATATATAATCAATCATTTAATTACATGATTAATTAATTGATTGCTTTTACAAACTTATGCAATTATAAAGGGAAATAAATCCCTTCATTCTACGTGTTAAGAAAACATAACTCTAGTACACCACATCCACTTTGCCTGCAAACTTCCAAACTTCTGAATACCGGAAACTTCCAAATACCGAACATTATGGCTGGTCCGGAGGTCGTTCGGTATTCGGAAGTTTCACTGTATTGGTCGAATTATTTGAATTTGAATAAAATATGTTTGTATTCTTTGGATCGATTGCAATTACCTATTGACGAAACTTATTTTGTATGTAAAAAAACGTATTATTCGCATTTTCTTAAGTGAAATTCGCGAATTTGAGTTATTAGGTAATATGTGGTCAACTAGATAAGATTCGTGTTACCACCTACATCTAGAAGTCAAACATGCATTTATAAATAAGTGGTAACACGAATCTTAAGTGAAATTCGCGAACATTAACTAGATAACCAGTTGTATAAATCTATTAATAGATAACTGGCAAAACGAAACTTATCTAGTTGGCTACTTATTATGTTACATATTAAGTGAAATTCGCAAACCATAACTAGATAACCCGTTAGTGTAATACATCATAAAAAGGTAAGAGGTGGCAGTTCTGGGCACTGTCAAGCCTTTTTCTAGTCTTATGATGTTTATCTTACCGAAAATGTATCACGAATGTTAACTAGATAGCTAGATAAATATCGCAATAATTAAGTGGTTAACACGAAACAATTTGCAAACGCTATCATTCTAACTGGTGGCAGTAATATGCCACCATAGATATCAACGGGCCGAAGCACTGTAACATATTTTTTCAATTTTTCGCTTGTCACCTGACTTACCTGTAATTGGAAATTGTATTGGTTATTTTTTGACAGATGAAATTGGATATTTAGGTGCACTTGCCTTTATCTCTCTATCAATCTGCTGGTACCCGACTGATTGTTTACACCCACGTTTATGTTTATACAAACTACGATACCGCTAGATGGAGTAGCGCTCCAGTTCACGTGACAGGGAATCATACGACATATGCAGACGGACTGTTGAAGGAGGAGGAGAACTTGCCAAAGTTAAAGGTTGGTTGTTTGTATCTCTACTTTTTGTATTTACTCTGCTTTAACAATATTTTGTATATCGTAATATATCTCTGACGTACAAGTTGACTGACACAATTTCACACAATTTTATATTCGTTTCTCTCTGTTCATTTGTGAACGGTGGTTAACTTGGAAACTCGCCTACGTCTAAATCTCTCTTCAAGTCACCTTCTTACTGCATAAATTACAACATAAACAATATCTTACATAACGTTGGATTTGATTTCTTTGTGCATCATAAAGTTTTGCCTTGTACTTTGTTTCGGCAATGTAGGCTGTGTATTATGGTAGCTACTTAGCTTTCTAGCATCGCAAACATACATTTGTCTCTTCTCAACAGAAATTATAATGACACTTATTTTGTCTGTTACAATTAAAAGCATGATCTTGTATTTTTGATGATGGAGTGCAATTATTTATACCACGGACATATAACCATATGTCCGTGTCCGTGTTTATACCATCATAATAGGTGCATTGGTGATTTTGTCTAATTGATAGTAAATACAAATTTATTTGTGATATATTATGAACAATTGTGTACGCCGGACAATAAGTATAACACTTAAGCCTGTAGTTTGAATACAATATTCTGTTCTGTGTAGATTTGCATTGTTTATATTCGGATATTTGTTTAATATATTTGCAAATAAACATTCAATTAAAAAGCAGGGTTTGGGCACTATGGTTTGGGCACTATAATCGGATCCTGACTAGTCTATGATTTAGGAATAAAATCTTGACGCATTAATTTTCATAGTTTTATAATTTTTTGCAGACAAATCAAGCTAATCTGTCATACAATTGAAGTGAATAAGTATCAAATGTATATTATTCATGGACTTATCTATCTTGCATAAAACGATATAAAACGTATAAAATATCAAACCATATACTTTGAAATTTATTTTATATAAGCAAAGACCTAAATACTTGTTATACTTGATTTACCTATTTTGATTAATAAAGGTGCCCAAATAATGTAAATATTGCATGACGTCTCTCTCAACTTAGCATGGTATACTTAAAGTGCGAATTGCATTGCATCCGCATGCGTATTCGACATAAATGTTTATTTCTGGTGCGACCTTGAAATCTACTTCTCCGAAATAGGCTAAATATAGCAACGCTCCACCTCATTCCCAATTAAACAGACTCGCGGTCGGAATGAATTGTTTGATATAACATACCGTACAGATTATCAGTAACTACAATTATTACTTAACACGAGTGTGTAGAATATGCCACAGTATTCGTGCGGTAAATTATTGGTCAGAATCCATTCCGAAATATTGTTACGACTCGTCTGCCGAGCGCGTCCAGGTACAATGTATTTCCTTAGGTCTATAAATAGCGATTTCGCATGCGCAAAATATCGATGGTTCAGCGCAAGACTCCTATGTATTTATATTGGAGTTAGTATAGTCTTGCACTGAACCCTCGATATGATTAATGAATGGAGAAAACCAAAAATCGAAAGGATTTTTTCAAATCTGAGTAACACTTGCAAAAATCGAAAGGATTTTTTCATTTCCGAGCTCCATGTGCAAAATGAAAAGGGAATAAAAATAGAGTCGCCGGCTTGTGGTCGGCGACTAATTAATACAAGAAAAGATCCTTTACTCCATACAAAGACCTAAAACACCATTTAGTAAGGTATTTGCTCCAAAGAAACGCCAAATCACTCCTCTACTGTATTCCCATGTAAACACCGAATCTCGCCTCTGACTTTCAGTCGCAAATGTTTTTCGTAATTAGGTCTTTTTTGCGAGTGTTCGTTTCCTTTAACTAACAATCCAGTGCAATGTCTGTCTAGCAAATATACTTCAGACACCAGAGACAATTTGCTATATGGAAGTACTACTAGTACTAGTTTCGGCTTTGACGGGTTAATTTTAAGAAGAAGGGGGCTGATAATGTCCGCCTTGCTTACAGAAACAGACATAGTGGGCAAATCTTTAAATAATACATTTATTTCAAGAAGGTCAATATCAGGTTAATTCGTTCGACTGACTATAATAAAGTGTGATCACTATCCCCACACCCAAATCTTTATGTCCGTCTTTGTGCCTACATTTATCAATATGTTCGTATGTTATTGCAAAATATAATGTTTTGCAATCTGTATTTGAAAATTAAAAATATGTTGTTCTGTTATGTACATCTTAATAACAATGTGTACGTTATTGCTATCGTTAAATGTTCTTTTAATGAATGTTACATTAACTACCATTGTTTGACGCCAATTATAATTACAGATCTGGTATCAGGTGTTCATGTCTGTGAATAGGTACCCTCAATGTCATTCAAAAACATTATACAGTTGATCAAACAAAAACGATTGATTACATGATATTTTGCAGTGGAACGGGTATATGGAAAATAATCGCTACATAATTACATTATGAATCATGTCATTTGTCTTTGAAGCATTGTTACTTCTGATATCAGTTTATGCCATCTGCTGTCCGTCACTTATAGGGTTTCATTTGTAGTTCAACGTGTGCAATTCTTCGTTCTAATAATGAAATTGCTGCTTACTTAGGAGTCTTCAAATTCGGTATATAACCATGTACTTATAATTGTACATGATGTTTTATTGTCCAATGTCAAAGACTTGTTTTAGCTTTATACATTCCTTAGATCTATTGTAATCTAACCAAATTACTTGTCCATTATTTGTAAGTGGATATAGGCAAAGACCTAAATACCACAAAATAACTAATGGAAAATACTGGTAACTTAATATGGAAAAACAGTAGTGAATATGATATTTTGTTTACAAACAAGTAACTAGACGTAAACAGGGCAAGCAAATCCATAATTCGGCTGTCTGCAGCATCAGGCTTTCAGCGCTTTGATTAGACAGTGTGTCTGCCGCTAACATCGTAACGATGCGCCATATCTGGTTTGCGTTCACATGCTCTCTGAGAATTTATTTTCCGAGAGATTTTACGATATCTGGCCGAGTAGCGCGTCTGTGGTATTTAGGTCTTTGATATAAGTTATGCAGGCTATTTGCTTAAATAATTGTGACATCTGTATTTTACAATATTATTGGATTAATATCATAATTTTCACTTTTAATTTAAATAAAACTTAAACAATATCATATAAAATATATTTATTGTAGTCGAATTATACTGTTTAAATTTCACACCTCTACATAATAAAACGTCAATCTATTGTCACCCTATAATGAACCACACCAATATTTTATTTCAAGGCTCTATATAAAAAGTCACTTTTCCCCCAAATGCTTCCCTATAAAGCGCACTTATTGTTAATTAACATATTGTATAATCGCTGCTAGACCCCTAGTGTGAATCATATTCTACTAATGACCTACAGCAAAAAGTGTGTCTTTAGACAATTCCATATCTCCATAGTAATTTATTGAAAACAATTGCGATTTTTATACATATTTCATGTTACAAATGTTTGAAATCGATACTGTTATGTAATAGTTAAGAAAAAGAATCAATGCAGAATTTTCTTTCAAAACATCTGGCCAAAATTGTGGAAGATATGAATGCAATTAAACAACAAAATATAGTGTTTGCTGCTATTGTCGCGTTACTTCTTGTTTCGAGGTTGTTGTTTTTTTGACAACAACACCTACATTGAAACAATATGGCATAATAGTAAAAATACAGAAATGAAATGCTTTTGTCAGCATTACTTAACTGTAAAAGATTTGAAAAACAAATTGAAGACAAACAATATCTCAGTAAGTTTTTTCCGTTACGTTATTTCGTTAGTACCGCGAAAATACAAGCAAACAGTATATAGGAAGTGATTAAATAAATGCATTTTTTTTCAATATGAAAAATATTTGAGATCAGTTTTTTAGTTCTGTATAAGTAACGGATGTTAACAACATAATAATACATGTATATTGAAATAGAAGCGAGATTAAAAATACTAAATAAGTTACTTAAGAAATCCACAAGATATGCATTTATGTGTGTTTAACAAAGTGTTGGTATACAATACATTATCGGTAGCAATATCCGCTGTTTACATGGCATTGTGATCATTGGAAATACAATAGCTTCCCATCCTTTGATTATGTGATATACATTCAGATCATTGCGATGGAAATGTAAATTGCTGAAGTGGCATTTTACAGTTAGTTTTGTGATTTGGTGCCAATGCGATATTGCTTGGTCTTTGAGTGGTGTTACCTTATTCTGTTACCTTTCTTACGAACGCTTCTCCCAATATTGATGTTACTATGTTGCCAATAATGTTTCAGTTCTTGTATGTTACGAGTGTATGGTTCTTTGTAATCATGTTTCATAGCATTTGTCCTCAAAGGTCAGTAAGGCAAAAAAATGAAACTCATAAAATCTATCTGTGAAGTACCCATCTCGTTGTGTGATAAATCAAGATTTGATGAATTAGAAACCACAGTCGGACCTCATTTATTCTATCCTATCCGAATACTCGGTATCATCCGAAATAAATGTCAGCTCCCGATGTGTCTTCTTCAGATTGATATCCAGCAGCGCGCTAGGCAGCGTGGCATCTAGTCAGATGAAAACTTCTATAACAGGATGTTTCCATTTAAAGTGATGTTATAGTTCAAAGACATACAAATACATGATAGTGAAATTAACGAAAACCCTGTATCAATGTTAATTACTAGTAAATGTTTGTATATGTTTGTCGAGACTATTCTATTAGTTTATGTTACCAAGTAAATGAAGACGTGTCTGGTAGTTTAAAAGGCATACTTTTCAAGTAATATATCACCATATCCAAATATTATATGTAAGTTGTAATTACCTGTTGCGCAATCGATGTGTCTAATCGTAGCATATTGTTCCGTAAAACAACATAAACACACTATACCTAGCTTTATATAATGAAGGATATCGCAGCTGAAAAAGGAGATTTCTTTAGATGTAATGAAGAAAGCAGTAAGAGCAGTACCAACATTGTAGCATGATTGATGTTACAGCTGGCAGTAATACTATTGTTATATAGAGTCAGTGTGGTTTAGATGTTACAGCAGGCAGTAACACTGTTATTATATAGAGTCAGTGTGGTTGAGATGTTACAGCAGGCAGTAACACTGTTGTTATATAGCGTCAGTGTGGTTTAGATGTTACAGCAGGCAGTAATACTATTGTTATACAGAGTCAGTGTGGTTTAGATGTTACAGCAGGCAGTAACACTATTATTATATAGATTCAGTGTGGTTTAGATGTCACAACTGGCAGTAACACTGTTGTTATATAGAGTCAGTGTGGTTTAGATGTTACAGCAGGCAGTAACAATATTGTTATATAGCGTCAGTGTGGTTTAGATGTTACAGCAGGCAGTAACACTGTTGTTATATAGAGTCAGTGTGATTTAGATGTTACAGCAGGCAGTAACACTGTTGTTATATAGAGTCAGTGTGGTTTAGATGTTACAGCAGGCAGTAACACTGTTGTTACATATAGTCAGTGTGATTTAGATGTTACAGCAGGCAGTAGCACTGTTGTTATATAGAGTCAGTGTGATTTAGATGTTACAGCAGGCAGTAACACTATTGTTATACAGAGTCAGTGTGGTTTAGATGTTGCAACAGGCAGTAGCACTGTTGTTATATAGCGTCAGTGTGGTTTAGATGTTACAGCAGGCAGTAACACTGTTGTTATATAGAGTCAGTGTGGTTTAGATGTTGCAGCAGGCAGTAACACTGTTGTTATATAGAGTCAGTGTGGTTTAGATGTTACAGCAGGCAGTAACACTGTTGTTATATAGAGTCAGTGTGGTTTAGTTGTTACAGCTGGCAGTAACACTGTTGTTATATAGAGTCAGTGTGATTTAGATTTTACAGCTGGCAGTAACAATATTGTTATATAGAGTATATAGAGTCAGTGTGATTAGATGTTACAGCTGGCAGTAATACTATTGTTATATAGAGTCAGTGTGATTTAGTTGTTACAGCTGGCAGTGCCTGGTAGCATTGTTTTCAAAGCTTTTAAAATGATTCACGTATAAAACTGGTGTGACATTGCTGTATACAGGTTGCTATATGATAGTTTCACGTATAAAACTGGTGTGACATTGCTGTATACAGGTTGCTATATGATAGTTTCACGTATAAAACTGGTGTGACATTGCTGTATACAGGTTGCTATATGATAGTTTCACGTATAAAACTGGTGTGACATTGCTGTATACAGGTTGCTATATGATAGTTTCACGTATAAAACTGGTGTGACATTGCTGTATACAGGTTGCTATATGATAGTTTCACGTATAAAACTGGTGTGACATTGCTGTATACAGGTTGCTGGTGTGACATTGCTGTATACAGGTTGCTATATGATAGTTTCACGTATAAAACTGGTGTGACATTGCTGTATACAGGTTGCTATATGATAGTTTCACGTATAAAACTGGTGTGACATTGCTGTATACAGGTTGCTATATGATAGTTTCACGTATAAAACTGGTGTGACATTGCTGTATACAGGTTGCTGGTGTGACATTGCTGTATACAGGTTGCTATATGATAGTTTCACGTATAAAACTGGTGTGACATTGCTGTATACAGGTTGCTATATGATAGTTTCACGTATAAAACTGGTGTGACATTGCTGTATACAGGTTGCTATATGATAGTTTCACGTATAAAACTGGTGTGACATTGCTGTATACAGGTTGCTATATGATAGTTTCACGTATAAAACTGGTGTGACATTGCTGTATACAGGTTGCTATATGATAGTTTCACGTATAAAACTGGTGTTTCATTGCTGTATAATGAGTCACGTATAAAACTGGTGTGACATTGCTGTATACAGGTTGCTATATGATAGTTTCACGTATAAAACTGGTGTGACATTGCTGTATACAGGTTGCTATATGATAGTTTAACGTATAAAACTGGTGTGACATTGCTGTATAATGAGTCACGTATACAACTGGTGTGACATTGCTGTATACAGGTTGCTGGTGTGACATTGCTGTATACAGGTTGCTGGTGTGACATTGCTGTATATAGGTTGCTGGTGTGACATTGCTGTATACAGGTTGCTGGTGTGACATTGCTGTATACAGGTTGCTGGTGTGACATTGCTGTATACAGGTTGCTGGTGTGACATTTCTGTATACAGGTTGCTGGTGTGACATTGCTGTATACAGGTTGCTATATGATAGTTTCAAACCACTCAAATTGTATTTCATTTACATAATGATTTTCTCTTACTTTGATATTGATGTGTTTCTAAACGGAAATTACTGATTTTATTTATCATAACGAAATTAGGATTTTCTTATTTCTCGTATGGGTTACGCAAATATAATGTGTTATGTGTCATTGCATCAAAACGCGTTTTACAAACATTACTCCATGTCTGAGAGTCTCACATTCAACAGTTTATTCCAATGATTCTTCAGTGACAGCCAGAATACTTAAGGTGTTAAATGTCTTATTTATTGCAAATTATATCAAATTCAGCGATACAAATACTTTTGAGTTAGAATGTCATTCCATACAAAATATTTTGAATAATATTTTTTAAATAAATAACGCCATGTTGATAAAACTTGTCAAGTGTATAGAGCTGTTTTTAGAAAATGCTCAAGATGAAAAGTTCGGTTTAAAATTTTGAAAACTGTTTTATATGGTTCATTGTGAGCAATTTGTTATACTCCCCATCAAATAGATTGTATTTCATTCCAAACATTTCATTTCGCTTGTGAATAGTATTGCATTTCAAAATGCTTTACACTTTAAATTACATTTTACCCATGGTATAAATTTAAGGATTTCCATTCAAACTGAACGGATGGGACATTTCTGTAATTTGAGTACGTTTGCATTACTGCGACGAAATATTTTACCTGCATTCATTCTTCATATCAACTTTACAGAGTTATAAGGAAAATTAAATTAGTTCAAAAGAATGAGGTATAACATATTTGTGGTCCTTTTATTATGTTAAATGTTGGTTGATATTTGAATTCAAAATCTCGATATTTTGTCAAAATATGCTTAGTCATAAATATGAGAAAATCTATAACACCACGTGTTGTTAATATTCTTCTATTTACCAAACACCACAAATACAGGAGTCCGAGGCAGGTATTTTCTATCGTGATCTCCGCGCCGACTTAACGTTAACATAAGAAATATTTGTATCGGACTCGTATTTTGCAGCTCCATGTTACTGAAAAGTTATAATGCAATGTTTTAGACTACGTCTGTAAACTGGCATTATCATGCAATTTTCTCAAATGTTTACATAGCATATTTTGTTAAACGTGTGATCTTATAAACATATTTATTCCCACAATTGTACAAGTAATAATTACATTGTACAATGCCTGTCGTTCATGCATTATACTGTTTATATCCCGAACAGGTCTATAAGAGAATCAAATTAATCATGATTCGAACTACAAGCAGGTACTAAATGGTCAACTTGGGTGTGATATTGTCATAGAAACACATCAAGTGTTTTGCACGATTTACGTTTGTAAAATGAATGTTTCTGTATTTTTTTCTGCCCGTCATAACACTATGTGAATGCTTGTCCAATTATAAAATCTACCAATTTTACACCCCGAAAATGATAACTCGCTTTTTTAAATATTGAAAATTTCGTGTCATTCAAGTATGTGATATCAATATGTGATATATTCCCAATCGACTCAATTTGGTTTCAATGAAAAGTGGCCATATTTCGTCTGAATAGGATTTCAAACACAATACCTAATAGCTAAGGCCTTTGAAAAGATTTTATTCGTAGTACAACGGTTTCGAACCGAAACAATGCTTTTCTTCAGGTTAACTATTTCAATCATTATATAAGAAAGAAAAATTAAATCAAACAAAGAATGATCCAAATATTCATGTCTCAAATAAGATCGCAATTGAATATTTACATTTGTACGACGTAACATTACGTATTGATACATGTATGAAAAACGTCTGTAACATGAAACCAACATGTCTGCTCATTTGATACACGGGTGATTGGAGTATGTATTTACTCGTAAATATATCTATATGCAAAACTAAGTGGTTGTGTTCAATGTTCGTTCAAATTTAAATTCAAGTATAAATTCAACCTCGAATCTACCAGAAATGATTGTTTCATTGTATATTTACTAAAATATGTAAATACAAAACTACACAAGAAATGAATGCAACTATCACATACTTTTATTCAGCACAGGAAGTATAGCAATATTACTCAGTTTAGCACCAATATTGACAAAGGATATAAACGAAAGTATAATGAGTTACATACAGGGGCACAAAAGCAGATCAAACGGACCACGGGTACTCACTGTGGACACACAAAAACAAGACCAAACGGACACGCATGAGAGATTCAATAGCTAGCTAGACCAGAAGGACTAAAATGTTTACACAAAGAGGGGCATAAAAGCAAGACCCAATGCAC
Organism: Mactromeris polynyma; assembly: GCA_032209605.1. Classification (NCBI taxonomy): domain Eukaryota; kingdom Metazoa; phylum Mollusca; class Bivalvia; order Venerida; family Mactridae; genus Mactromeris; species Mactromeris polynyma. The sequence continues at coordinate 6,850,833 of JASFXZ010000013.1, forward strand.
TAGGGGGTACGCAAAAGGGGGAAACAAAACAAGACTAAACAGACCAGAAGGTACACAAATCGGGGACACAAACTAAGACTAATTACAGCCTTGACAAAAACACGTGTTTGCCTCAGGTAGGACTCGAACCACCACCTCCTGTTCTGGATGTCGATAACTCTACCACTTCAGTTATTGTCACTGACAATTATGTTGGAGATGATCAACACATTTATAATATTTCAGTGAATACACATAAACATGCTTGTAATTATATAGGCGGTTAACAATGGATTATTTGAAAATGTGTATGTGGTTAATCTTTAAAACCAAGGCCTAGATAACTGTTTATCGAACAAAAGGTTGAGAGACGAATAATTCAGAACAGGGAAATGACGTATGTATCACGTGATCACGTCTCCATAACGATATACGAAACGCACATAGAGGAGAAGGGTCGCCATATTAAGTTTTGATTGGGAAAGAAAACAGGAATATTTTACTCGATTTCTGGGTAATTATTAAATTATTCAGTTTAGTTGTATTCATAACGCGACAATTGTTATTGTAACAAATATTTGTGATGCATTTATGTTGTATAAATTTGTATTTTATATAGATCTACAATTGACTTGACTTGAAGGCATTTTAAAACATATACAATGGAAACTTCCTCTTTCACTCTCACTTTCAAATAAGCTATTGTGATATATTTATACAGCTTGAAATGGATAATCAGACTATTTTAGACTGAAATCGGGGCTTATTGGATAACCTTTTAGCGAGAAAAAGTTGGCACTTCAAATAAATTGCTTATCGGCAGTGAAATGAGGATATCTTTTATTATTAAAATGCATGAAAATATCGGTGGGCCAAGACCATAATTATGGCATATGACGTGATATTTCTTGTAAAATGTAAATTGTTGTGACGATATTATTTTTGAACTTATCAAAATTAACAGATATAAATACTTTTAATCATTACAATTCTCTCTAGTCAAGAAATGTCTAGTAAAGGAATTATCCAGATGTCAAATTTGGAACCTACTATATTCATATATATATGTACGATCCCTTGTCAAAATAATGGCTCAAAACCATGTTATAAAATTGCACAGCGTACAACAAGATTGAATACAATAATGTTTACATTCATATCAATGTTGTTTAATGCGAACAGAAATAATTTCACATTCAAATAAAAACAAAACAATTTAGTGTTACAAATTTATTACAAAAGAAGGTCGATGGCTGCATTAGAGTTAGCGTTGGAATATAAAGTCTTTGGGTGTGTGGAGGGCTTAATAACATCAAGTCCAAACAGTTTTATGAATTCTGAGAGTGTCGAATTAAGGTTGCATTACTGAACGCTTTGTATATTAATTATCTGAGTTACAATTTACTTCCTTTGTAAATCGTTTAACTTTTCGAAACTGATATACAAGGACGAAAAATGTGTATGGGGCGAATGGTCTGAGGGCGAAACGTCCAAGTTTGATTGGTTCACACTCCGGTGACGTAAAGTAGCACGTGGTCTTATTCTAGAATGGCGAGGAAAGGAAGATGACCGTCTGCATTTTCAGGCTGTGATTTCTAAAATTGGATTGTTCTCTGTTTCAAGGTACTGTTCTGTTAAATCAGTTGTGATTCCGTTTTTAATATACCTGTATGTAGAATAAGTATGGATGTTATGCAATTAACTCGGACCGTGACTAGAAATTTACAGGCCTTGTTCTGGCCATTTTGGGGAAAAGACTCCCAAGTCCAACAGTCAGTGTACCCGATTTCGCACAGGACACGGTATCACACACCTGCTGATTACTGACGTTTTCTCAATGATTACAAATACAAACAATGATGTTTTGTAACTTTCTGTGAAGCTGACTGCGCGGGGATGCTTTTCAATTTCATGCGAGCAACACATTACGCGAAGCAGACGACCACAATTTGTGGCACAAAAACAAACAGACATTGGTCAGTAGGTAAGCAGGGATACGCCCATTCATTTGTGTGGTAACTGATAGAATCCCATGAAAATATGACAGAACACTTAACAGAAGAAAAATTATATTTCTTCATTTTACAAAAGGCAGTGGCTACGGGTATGTACCCCTAGAACTGGAGTCTATGAGTACGGGAGTCCCGTACACGTAGATGTTCTGTTTAGGACAGGCTACGGGATTTGGAGCAGCGTTTTTTTTTGCCCCATTCACAATCATCCAAAACCATGGTGTGCGAAACAGGGTACCCAATACGAAGAAAATGTTCTCCATACGGTGTCTGTATTCAAGCGCACCCTCCTCCATGACGTCAGAAAATATGACTGGTATAAAACATTTGTTTAAAGATACGGAGTTTGTTCTTTAATTTGATATAAATGCTGTCATTGAATTTTTATGTTTGAATTGTTAATATACTTGAATATTGCAAATGTGTGCGAAATCGGGTGCACTGACTCTTATGTTTTTTTCACAAAAATGAGGCTTAAAATTCACAATTCATCAGGTTCCATTTACCCGGGACTACGGGTTTTGACACGGATGCTTTCAAAAAGACGCTGAAATGACCCGTAGTAATTACGGTCTGTGCGTCAGCGTGACCCGGAATGTATGCATTATAGGCCACTTTCAGTTCCAAGATGGCGGCAGATTCATCATGTGCAGTTTCGTTTTCGTGAAGTTCACTCGACAGTTGCTCTCCAGCTTTTGATTACCAATGTTAAGTGTATAAATAGGCTAACTTAACAAAATCATGTATGTCTACTACTAATCAATTTTGAAACAAAACCTTGCAATGTTTGTCACTGCCATATCAGTCACTTTTGTGTTCGTCCCCAGAAGGTTCGTACCGTTAGGTTCTATGAAAGTTAAACTGGGATGTTGTAAAATGAACATCGTCAAAGGAGATCACTGCGTAGAATAATAAGTTTAATCAATTAAGTTCACCAGCGTGACTTGTTTCGCCTGACGAAAAGACGACGGCCGATTTTCTCATTTCGGCAATTAAAAATATTGAATTTTATTGGAGGGGAATTTTCATTTTTAGGGGGAAAACTAGGCTTATATTCCGAGGGGAGGGGGCCGCTTCTATAAAAAAACCTGGATAATAAAATCAAATAATTCTAATGAAAAAATACTTATGCAACATTAAATATAATCCAGTTTGGTGCGATAGCAATAAAAAATATATATAACACCCACCTGGGCATTGGAAATCAATTTGAAATCCGATAGATAGTTGAGTACAGATGTCCATGTATTTGCGGACTTTGTGCAATCCCAGTAAGCCTACTGATAAGCCAGTAATTAACTGGAATTTTGTAGTTTTCAGGCACTCAGTGTAGAAAATTGGCTATTATTTCATTATTTTTTGTTGTATCTCCATGGGGGTTGTATCTTTAAAAAGGCAATAAACGTGTGAAAACAGTGCTTTTATTATATTTTCTTGTGTAAACGTTGCCCCAGGCTATCCCAAGTTAATTGCTATCAAATGACGTAATTTCGCATAATCAGCTAAATGTCAGTTTCATGCGTGGTCAGCGTGACGGGTACTTTGATTCAATTTGCGCATCATCAAACACTCATTAATATTCATAAAATTGGTATCAACTGAAAGCTGATTGGCTGAATTTTCTGTAAATGTTCGTACGATTTTTCTATGCCGCGTAGCCACGCCTCAAAGTCAGATGGGCGTATGCAAAAAAATTGTCAACAAAACTCGGCTGCACGGCCAGTTTCATAAAATAGACGATCTCAATTTTATTTTGATACCAAAATATCAATGTTACAACCATTCTAACTGATGCGGAATTGAATGAGAAAAACGCTTCCCACGCGTTTTTCGTCAACTCGGAGATATTGTTGATGTATCGATACAGCGCCGCCATTTTTAAACGACTCGTATGTCGATAAATTGACGTAATCAGTAAATCACAACACAGTTAAATCGATTTACCCTCGTCGATGTTTTATTGCGGATTATTAAAATCATTGGTGTAGATTTGTTGATGAGTTATTGATTCCCATCGACTTTGTAATAAAAACTGTAAATTATATGTATTTCACGCGTCTATTATTCGTCCCCGACCACTTTAGACCCCGGAGTACGATATGCTTTTTTTGCGTTTTTTATTTATACTTTTTATTTTCGTTTTGATTTCTAATATTAATCAACATTGAAGTAAGATGTCATTTCATGGACCTTACTGTGAGGCTTTTGGTGTCACAGTCAGTGGTTTGAAGACTAAAAACATACCACAGTTGGATCAAGTATATGTCACTAATGGAGTTGTACTTGAAATCAAATAATTCTGTGATAATGAAAAACTGAATAGAAATGAATTCATAAATTTACTCAGTCATTTCATACCAAATTTGAACAGTGTGACCTGCCCAAGTGCAGTGTATATATTGTGTATTACTATATATTGTGTATAATTATCATGTCTGATTATGATCATTGTAATGTGTTAGATGTGTTTGCAGTCAGGAAATTTATATTTTGTATTACTTATGTACATTTGCTGTTGTTCATAAATTTTAGTCCATGATAGAAATTTGTTTGACTTCAATTATAACTATATAGATCCAAATATTCTTTGAAAAAACTGTTTTAGTGCATTACAATTGTGTTACATTGTTGATTGTGATGATATTAATCCATTGATTTCTTCAAAAAGTTGTCTCGAGGTGTGATTGTATTTTCCAATTATAAAAAATTATGTTCAAAGTGCCCTGTTATTTGTTATTTTCTTGAAAATGTTATGTGCTACACCAAATATAACAGCATAAATGGAATCTACATGAAAAATACTCATAGATTCAAAAAAATTATAAAGATATCTTGAATTTTAAAAAAGTTATGAAGAAGTGAAGATATTTTTAGTTTTCTTCGGTTCCGCGACCGGGAACATTTTTTAACGCGATTATATAGCGAAAAAATTCTAGAAAATGACCCAATTTGAGCAACTTCAAACATTCATAACTTCTTTATTTTTTGAGATATCTACACAATTCAAACAGTTATGTGCATGTCAGAATGTAGGTTTTCTGATTATATCATTACTTATTAGATTCATTAATTTTGAAAAATGAGCTGGGGTTGCTAGTTGGATAGACCTTCAAAACTTATTTCACATTTTCCAGTTAATAAGTTACAGGCAAAGTGAAAGTAAAATAACAACATAATGAATGTGCATGCACACGTCTAATATTATAGAACATATGGAAGCTCTTTGAATTATTCTAGCCATTATTGTCCCTTGTGTCAGAAATGTTGAACATTTAACATTTTGTGTCTATATAAGAAATGTAGATTAAAATGTTTGTATATAAAACTTAGATAAGAAAGCCTGTTCTTTTAACTATGAAAATTCCCAAAATTGGAGTTGAAGCGATTAAATTTATTCCCAAATTGGCGAATTTTACGACGCAAATTTTCCCAATTTATCCAGGGTCTTTTTCCCAAAATGGACAGAAAAAGGCCGGAGTGCCAAGGTGTCACTACCCCCATCTCCCCACCCAGTCGGCTGTTCTATTCCTAATATAAAATTATTGCCACTGGTTAGATCTTAAGGTTACTGTTCTTTTAGCACTTAAAATGCAATGCGTTAATTATTATTTAATGGTTGATTTCTTCTTGTATACTACCAGTATAGCGGGAGCAAGTGCCATAAATTTTGACCCCATGTTGTGCGCTTTGGAATAGATACCGTCTAGAAGAAGCGTATTCTTTCACTCTACATCACACAGGCACTTTTAATTTCCTCATCATGTATATATACATATATACAGTATGTTCATTGTTGAAAGCATCTGTAAAACACAGCTTATTGAGCATCATACCTAACAGAGAATGATTTCATTCAAATATATTTTCAGATTCAAATATGGGCAGATGTAGAGTGGGGTTGTTTGTGGCAAATCGAGGTGCTGGAGCGATGCCATTCATTTGTGATTTCAGTGGATTGGTGAATGTGATAGGAGCTTTGATCTTTATAAGAACTTTGCTAGTTATGGCAGGGATCGAGCAGAACCCGGGCCCTAAAGGTAGGCATTTGTTAATCTCCAATTTCAATGTCTTGCACATTTTCTGTGTATTGATGCTTTAATTACCTAGGGAATACCTTTGAAAAGCTTAATGTCCAGAACAAAGGCCGAGAGCTTTTATATTTGGTATATATCATTGTCTAGTAGTCTTCTACCAAGATAGTTCAAATCATACCCATGTGGTCAATATTGGTAACAACTTAATCTTTGTCTTAATAAATCCAACTGTAATATTGTTTGTAAACTGAGTCATGATATAATTTAAGGTAATAGGACCACCATGTAACATTTTATTTGGAAACCAATTTACATCTTAAGACTGAATTCCAAATTATTTGATTGAAATAAGCCACCACTAAAAAAGCAACTGTACTATGTAAGTTTTCCCTTGTTGATTTAGAAAATAAAGATTGCATTTTTTTCTTTCCAGATGTATTTGTATTTCGATATCAGTATCTCTTGATAGAAGTGGGTACAGAAGTTCTGAGGAAGTTGTTGGACAACAAAGTGGGAAATGACTTCATGCGATACTTGAATGCAAACCCAACCCAGTACAATCAACTTAAGTATCTCAGAAATAATAATTTTATAACTGATGCACAGAAGAAGTTGTTGCCACCAGATGATATGAAACCAACTTCCAGTAACTTCGATATTACACTGCTTGCTCTACTCCTCAGAAATGTATGTGGTCTGTGTAATCGTAAAGATCCTGTGTGGAAAACACCAGCTCCTCGAGATTTGTCTGTGGAAGCTGACATCACCCGATTACGAGGTTGCAGGAATTATGTATGTACACGTATTTTATGATTGATAGTAAGTGCATGCCTCGATTATTAGTCAGTCTGTTTGAATTTTGATAATTGTGTATGTATCAGGATTGTTCCGAAATAATGTTATATGATGAATAATGAATAATTAAACACCCTTTAGAATTTGGGAGATATAATAATATATACATATTTCATGTATTATCGCAAATTTTCATAAACACTAATGACCAATCTATTATGTTTAAAACATAGCAGATACAAGCACAGATCACTATGCTTTTTAATCTGACATCAACATTGCTGTTAACAGTTTACTCTGTGTAGCTCACATGGTGAACAATTAGGATTGATAGCTTCCGTGGTGCAACAACGTTTTTCTTTAAATAATATCTCATATACATTGTGGCAGGAATAGGTTTATTTTTATATCAATTCTAGTTTCTAATTACAAAATAAACAATATGTACTATTAATTGGTTCTACAGTATAGATGATACTATGTATATTGTGTGGTTGATTACACATCTTCTGGTAACATTTCTCATTGTCAGACTTAAAATAATGCTAGTCATCTTGTTTAATGAGAAAATATCATGCTTTTGATACCAAAAAGTGTTTAGAAGGCACACTTGCCACCACTTTGTATTTAGTTCACAGACATTCACAAGGTAGATGTTACCGATGTCATGTACTGTGCCATCTCTTTGGACATGAATTAAGGGTCCATTTAGTTACATTTTGCAATGCACAAAATTAGTAAAATTAAAATTTTGTTGCATTTCTTCATTAAATTTATGGCTTTCATATAGTGTAGTTGAAATTATGTTTGGAAGATATGTGTACAATCCAGTGATTTTTTGCCACCCTTTTGTGAATGGGGCTGGGGCCCGTAGAATTGTGAAAATAGCGTCGAATTGCCCATAATTGTGAATATCATAGTTTACATGACCTCTTTTAGTACACTACAGGCTAGCAGTGTATTCATCTATAGCATAGCAGTTAAAAATACTGTTAGACAGATTGATCAACATTCGTAAACAAAACCCTGAACAGAAAAAAACCCATACTTTTGGTTATTGATTTTGGGGCAAAAAAAACCGCAATCAATGTGGAAATAAGATATAAAGAAATATATCAATGAATCCTTAATTGTAGAAGCTGTAGTCAATTTAAGTTGGTGTGAATAATTATTAAATAGAGTGAACCTGGGAAACAGCAAGGCCTATTACAGTATCATCTCCTGTAGCGATGAATGGATTTTGTCACGCAACTTTACAAGAATTATGCTTGTGTGGGCCTCACTGAAAGTTTTATAAATGGTTTGGTCTGCTGCATACTATATATGATATATAGTGGAAACTTATCTACTACTTCAATATTTTAAGTTATATAAATGGTTCTGATCTGCTGCATAAGTAGGTTACAGCTAAACATGGATTTTAAAATAAACATTGTAAATCTTCTTGTCCAAAACTATAAGTTGTAGAGCTTTGATATTTGATGTGTAACATTGTGTGGTAGACATCTTCCAAGATAAACATAATGAAGTTGCTTCTAAAAACATGGTTGCCAGCGACAGCGTTTTGTTCCTTTAAGCATTTTAGTGGAAACAGTATGTAACATGAGTTTTGAGTCTGTTGCATAGCTGGATTGTTTTTTGCTGATATTTACTTGGCCTTGCAGTTAATAAGTTCGGGAAAACAAATTGACAAAAAACTTTTTTTTTGTATTTCAGCTCATGCACAGTGATACAGTGGTTTTACCTGAGACTGACTTTGATGATAAATGGAAAGAATTAAGTGGGGTAAATATGTGTTAAATTGATTTTTAATTTTTATCTACTGGAATATTGTATTTTCACTATTAACCTTTAAAATAATTGTGTGAACAAGCTTGATGTTTTATGATGTTGTAAAAACCATGCAAGCAAACCAGATGACTGTGGTAAACATGGATTTTCTTATCAATAACTCCTGTTCTGATGGTGACATTATCATCAAACTTGGTATGTGGAGCATTAATAAAGCCCTCTCTGTGGATTGTGCTTTGGATTGTCAAGGTCACTTAAAAACTGTTTACATTCAATAACTTTAGATCCATATATATGACATATTGTCATCAATCTTGCACAGAGCCAGAATATTAAGACGACATATTTTTGCATTGCATTTGGTAAGGCTATGGTCAAGACGAAAGTCAATGGTACGATAAAAGAAGGACATTAGCTGTCATTCAGATTGACACAATGTCATAAAAGTTTAATATAGGAAGTTTACATGATGACCTAGGTGATGTTACCTAACAATGCATATTAAACATCTGATGTGTGGTTCACCTGCCCTATATTTTCAGATCCTAACTAGACTCAATAAGACCAGTGGAATTACTGATTTATCGACATTTATTGACAATGCTAGAGCAATGGATATAGATGAAGAGTTAAAAGATCGGATAGATAAGACCATGCAAGTATGGGATGCAATGGACCAAGACGTGATGTCAAAATTAGACCGGGTTGAGAAATGGTGTTCAGATGGTCATGAGAGAGTTGTAAAAAGGATAAAAACTGTCAAACAGGCAGTTGCAGCAGAAGTGAAACAAGGGTTGTCAACTGTGCAACACAAAGTGACAACAGTGCAACAAGGATTGACAACAGTGCAACACGAAGTGAAACAAGGGTTTTCAACAGTGCAACAAAGGTTGGCAACAGTGCACGAAGACATGAAGAAACTGAAAAGCTTTCCTACTGAGGATGCAAAAGGTATATAATGTTGTTATTTTGTGGTAGCAAACGTATATAACAAGTTTGCTCATAGTGAGCTTATGTGATTGATTTGTGTCTTTCATTATAGTCTGAATATTTGCTTTATTACAATCTGAGGTGGATTTGATATTTGGGTCATCTAACTAAATAATTGGGTTAAATCATAGTCATAATTACTGCTCTAGAGCAACTAAGTCAGAATAATTTTCTTCATGAATGAAATCTAGTTTTGAATTAAAAACAATCCACATTACAATGTTGCTGATGTACTCAAGGAGAGTGATTCAAGTCCATCATCACCCTCTTGTTCATTCTAGACAAATACAGTTGCAATAGATGGTCTTTTAAAACCAAGACTAAAACAAGTCTATTTATAAATATTCAACAATAATATTTTTGGTCAAAATTGTTTTTCTGACTCTTTAAAGAAAATTTATATTAATAATTAACATAGTCTCGCATACAGGTTGCCTAGCAATTGTCTCTTGTTCAATGTTTTAACTCGCCCATGTATAATGGTCAGCCTGTGTCTGTCTACACAAGAGCCTGAGGTCACAATTTGAATTGAAGCTGGTCAGTATTAGTGTCATGATATATCAATATGATATATTGCAATATGTAGTAAATTATCTAGTAATTACATCAACATATTAGCCATCATCTGAAATGATAACTATTTAGTTTAAGGTTAATACATATGTTCATTTGGAGTTGAAAAAGGTGTTCAAATGAAGAAGCATCTGCTTTCATAGCTTAGCAACATGTTGGTAAAGTATTGCAATATATTGTGGTACACTTCAGGCATATTGTGACTCATCTAGTACGAATGTTTGACTCTTGTCACATCTAGGTCAAGGTTTTAACTGGGTTATATATGGGTTGAAAACTTTGTTAACACACCAGAAGTCTAATTTCTGTTATGATCTACTGGGTAACTTGGCTAGAAAGTTTGTCTTCGTAAAATCTAGTTTCTGTGAGATACTAATCAGGGGAAAAGTAGGTTGTAAGATCAAAGAAGAACAGAAAAACCTTGTGAAGATTACCATGACCTGATTTTCCACTTAAACCCAATGAAGCAATGACCATGACATTGTTTGCCACAATAACATATAATTATACAACATGGATCAAATTAGGTTTATTGAACAAATGATACAAAACATGTTAAAACTTTGTTAACTCTGCATACCACACATTCTGTCTGATTTACATATGAAACATTGTAACAGGGTATGTTATTGTTTGGTCTTGGCAAAGGTAGAAATTGGATCATTAGGGATAAAAACGAGGTAATTAGATCAAATCATAGGAATGTATTGAAACATTCCATAGGCCATATTTCATCTCTGATCCACTTGGAACCTGACATGTTAGTGGTATTAAAATATTGGTCAAAATGGAAACAAAGATATGCCTGGTTAGAAACTAGGTCATTTTGTCATATCATAGAAAATTTGCTTCAACAGCCTTCAGCCACATTTTGTGTCCGATTTATACAAAACATGGTCAGTATGTTTGTCTTTGTGAATGAAATCTGGATCGAATGTTCTAAGGTACTAGGATGAGCAATAAAGTACCACCACGACCCTCTTGTGAGTTTAGGGCAATGCAAATGTATTGAATATGTCTTAAATGACATTGGTTTGTAATGAGAGAGATATTAAGTCTTGTGCTAATCCATTTTAAGTAAATTTATGTATTATGTATTTAAACATAGCGTTATATTTTCAGTTATTCAAGAAAAGCTTATAACCATCTACCAGCGTGATTGTCGTGTGTTGCAAGTGTCTCCATTCATTGAAGACGACAATGAAGATCTTATGAGTATTTACCAGAGTCCAACACTGCAACATACAGTATATGATAGTGACCAAACAAAAGGCAAACAAGAAACAATTTCATCTTATGAAGAAATATTCTGTAAGGATGATAAAACATTCAAGCGTGTGTACATCACTGGTGATGCCGGTGTTGGTAAAACATCGTTGTGTAGGCGTATGTGTTTGTTGTGGAGCAAGTCGAGGTCGGGAGATAATGCTGGGAATGATGAGAGTACAAAGAGGGACATAAAGTTTTTGGAGAAATTTGACTTTTTATTTCATGTGTCTCTAGGTGCTACTGATAGGAGAGATATGATTATGATGATTGTTGACCAGTTGTTTTACACTGAATGTGATGATGAAAGGACAGACATGTATAAATTGATTAAAAGCATTCTTAATCAACATGATTCTCTTATTGTGTTAGATGGATTTGATGAATGGAATCCTAAAACAAGTGGTAAACATGACTGTAAGACACCTAAAGGTATAGAATCAGAGAAATGTATATTTTTGACTATGTGCAGACCTTATAAACTTGAAAATGTTCGACTTTCAGGGAACGATATTGACCACCAAATTGAGATTTCGGGAATTCACGGATTGTCATCTGAACATTATGTTGTAGAAGTGGTGAAATATATGAATAAGAAAAATCACGATAACAAGAAAGCGGACCAATTCTTAGCAGAAATCAATCGATGTAAACTTTATGACCAATTATGTATACCAATGATATCTTCTCATCTGGTTGTGGTATGGTGGTTTAACCAAAAACTGACTCATATTTCTAAAGCATTTTTGTATGGTAAAATTTTAGAAATGCTGTTCAAAAGGGCAGAAAGAAAAGTTGAATTTCTTTCATTACCACCATCAGACCTGAAGCTTCCCAAGTGTTTCTCAGAGCTGGATGCTGTCAATGAACAAGTATTCTTATTGCAGAAAGTATGTTTACTGTCATTTAACTCATTGTTTAAACAAGATGATTGTGCATCAACCCTTGTATTTACCAAGAAACAGTTAAAGACGCTGCCATATTCGTTTACCACTGATGAAATTGATTTTCTCTGTAAAATAGGCATCATATCCAAGAATAAAGTTATTGGTTGTTTTGAAGACCAAAAACTAATATTATCCTTTGTGCACAAAAGTTATATTGAATTTTTTAGTGCATTATATGTTTCATCATTTGACGCATGTAACATGATTGATGGTATTGTTAAGAATTGGAACACCTTAGATGATGTATTACAATATCAAAACTTCTTCCAGTTCCTTGCAGGATTATCTGGTCGTAAACTCATTTGTTTACTTGAAAATATTTATTCTTTATTATCAGATCATTTAAAATTATGGAGGAAATATGCTGTTGTAAGCTATGAGAATGTCTACCATAATTCGTACAGGAAGCAAATAAAGTTATTGCAAATTACTGTGATTAATTGTTTCATTGAATGCAGTAGATTTATTGATCCAAAAATTGTACTAAAACTTGAAGATTTCATTTTTGATGGCAAATCTAATGTTGACATTTTGAAACAACTTTTAATGTTAAATACAACATGTGTAAAATCAATACATTCTGGTAAAGGTAAATATTATGATGAGTTTGATCAGATCAAAAATCTACAATGTTTACATGTTGGTGACGTGTTGACTGGTGAGTCTGGTGATTATGTATATGATGTAAAGTTCACTGAGTGCATGTTACAGAATCGATCCACACTACACACTGTTTGTATTGAATGTGGTTATAAATTGATACCAGAATTACCTGTGAGAAGTCTCCAACATCTGACATCATTGTCTCTGTCTGAGGTTAAAATGCAACATAACAGTTTACATAATCTGGTGAAATTTCTGTCTGACAATGTTCTCATTGAAAATATCCAATTGTTCTCTGTGTTTTGTGATAATCACCAGTATGATGATAGTGCCTGTACATTAACTCTAAATCTTCCACATCATACAAAACTCAATTTATTATGTCTGTTTCTTGTTAATATTTTATGTAATAATGTAAACAATTCTAGTTTAAAGTCCATCACATTGTCTCCATTATCTGAGAGGATTGTTAGTTGTTATATTGATGTATTTAACTGTATTAAGTATTCACAACTTGAACATCTGGATATCCATGGATCTCCCATGTACACGTTAGATTACAATACAATGAAAACATTGACACTTGGAGTGAAAACTCTTCCATATATCAAGTCACTAACACTGTGCAACATGAAGTTACCTGATGATGTTTTAATACAACTACATCCTGATGTAACACAAGTGAAGATAGCGCTGGTGGGTGTCACAATGAGTTGTCAATGTTTTCATTGTTTCATTAGAAGTTGTGTAAACAATAAATCTGTGATAAAAGTTAAGTTACCTGGATGTAATATTACATCAGTTGATGGAGAAACTCACGGAGTACTGTCAGAGGTGGAGTCAGTGGATTATATGGTTGAGTATCTTACATCAATACCTACAGTAAACATCACACATAAAGCTGGTGCATTGTTACACTTTGAAACAGGAAGTTGTCAGTAAATGTTTGCTTTTGTTTATGTAAACATTTTATGTAACATTATGATTTTATAGAAAAACTGATGAATGCATCAGCAAACTATGCAGATGTTAGGTGGACTAAAATGGCTGTAACTTTTTATTATTGAACGGAAACTTGTCATGTGACCATGTATTCTCTACATTAGATCATTTCCTACAAGATGAATCGCGTTTCAATTCGAAATTCCAAAACAATTATTTGTTTGCATTTTTTGGAGATTTTGATAATGTGTCACAAAGCTTTATTGATTTGTTTGTTTTGCTGCATGAAACAAGGTGAAAAAATTCATAATATATTTGTACAGCAGATTGTTTACATAGAATTTGATGAATGATATTTGTGTACATTAAAATGTAAGTGTAAATGTTCTAGAGGTGATGAAATGAGTTACTGGAATATATTTGTGAGTTGTATATGAACGATTGGAACACATTTAGAGAACTCCATTCTATAACATCTCATTACAATTGTACACTCAGTGGCTATAACTTCATTATGAGTCGTGGGATATCTAGTCTATTATATACAATGCATGCTGACAATTGTGTTGCTGTGAAATCATTGTTTCACGAAATTTAAAGCTGCATCACATATTGTTTGTAATACAAACTTTCTCACATATTTGGTAAGGAATGACGGCCATTCTTGCTGGTGAAATTATTTTTATTTCACTGATTTTGACATAAATTGCTATAAATAAAGGCCTTTAACTGCACACATTCTATTCTGACTTGAGTCCTGTGATTATTAATGTATTACTTCTGTATGACGCTGACAATCTTGTCTACATGTATAATCAGTTGAGTGTTTTAGTTCTATAATATGTGAATACTGAAAATGTTATCATTATACAATAAAATAGTTAAACCATTTTTTGTTGTATTTTTTTCTCACTGTTTTAAGATTGGTACAAAAATGTTGAGAGCATCTTCTATTTTGTACATTTATAACCTTTAAGTGCGCAATATCCAACCAAACAGTTTATTCTTGAAAATCCACCGGACATATTACCTCTCCAAAACAACATCCTTGTTCAGATGTGAACTCTGTCTTTTGTTGAGAGGTAATTGCTGTAGAGAGGTTATTACTCTAGGGAGATTATTGCTGTTGGGAGGTTATATTTGATAGTACAATGTACAACAGGAACATCGGTAATGTTATAGTGTGGATATTGCACACACGACGGCCACTCTGGAAAGGTTACACTGTATGTGTGCTGTTCTGTTTAACTGTTTTACCAGTACTATGATGGTATTGACGTGATGTTGCAACTTGATCTTCATCAAGGAAGGTTTACATCCTGGTCGATCAACACAATTATGGATCTACATAATGGGGAATCTACATCTATATAAATGGGAATCTACATCTTGGTGGATCTACATGATGGTGAATCTACATCATGCTTGATATTATACATAATGGTGAATGTACATCATGTCGGATATACTTAATGATGAATCTACATCATGCTTGATATTATACATAATGGTGAATGTACATCATGTCGGATATACTTAATGATGAATCTACATCATGCTTGATATTATTAGTTATACAGGTTGTTGACAGGGTATATGGGGGAATATAACCAGTTTGTGTGCCATATAACCCGAGGCGTATCATGCTTGATATTATACATAATGGTGAATCTACATCATGCTTGATATTATACATAATGGTGAATCTACATCATGCTGGATCTACATCATGCTTGATATTAAACATAATGGTGAATCTACATCATGCTGGATCTACATCATGCTTGATATTATACATAATGGTGAATGTACATCATGCTTGATATTATGCATAATGATGAATCTACATCATGCTTGATATTATACATAATGGTGAATCTACATCATGCTGAATCTACATCATGCTTGATATTATACATAATGGTGAATCTACATCATGCTGGATCTACATCATGCTTTATATTATATATAATGGTGAATGTACATCATGCTTGATATTTTACATAATGATGAATCTACATCATGCTTGATATTATACATAATGATGAATCTACATCATGCTCGATATTATACATAATGATGAATCTACATCATGCTTGATATTTTGCATAATGATGAATCTACATCATGCTTGATATTGTAAATAATGATGAATCTACATCATGCTTGATATTATACATAATGATGAATCTACATCATGCTTGATATTATACATAATGATGAATCTACATCATGCTTGATATTATACATAATGCTGGATCTACATCATGCTTGATATTATACATAATGATGAATCTACATCATGCTTGATATTATACATAATGGTGAATCTACATCATGCTTGATATTATACATAATGCCGGATCTACATCATGCTTGATATTATACATAATGGTGAATCTACATCATGTCGGATATACTTAAAGATGAATCTACATCATGCTTGATATTATACATAATGATGAATATACATCATGCTTGATATTATACATAATGGTGAATCTACATCATGCTGGATCTACATCATGCTTTATATTATATATAATGGTGAATGTACATCATGCTTGATATTTTACATAATGATGAATCTACATCATGCTTGATATTATACATAATGATGAATCTACATCATGCTAGATATTATACATAATGATGAATCTACATCATGCTTGATATTTTGCATAATGATGAATCTACATCATGCTTGATATTGTAAATAATGATGAATCTACATCATGCTTGATATTATACATAATGATGAATCTACATCATGCTTGATATTATACATAATGATGAATCTACATCATGCTTGATATTATACATAATGCTGGATCTACATCATGCTTGATATTATACATAATGATGAATCTACATCATGCTTGATATTATACATAATGGTGAATCTACATCATGCTTGATATTATACATAATGCCGGATCTACATCATGCTTGATATTATACATAATGGTGAATCTACATCATGTCGGATATACTTAAAGATGAATCTACATCATGCTTGATATTATACATAATGATGAATATACATCATGCTTGATATTATACATAATGGTGAATGTACATCATGCTTGATATTATACATAATGGTGAATGTACATCATGCTTGAAATTATACATAATGATGAATCTACATCATGGATATACATAATGGTGAATCTACATCATGCTTGATATTATACATAATGGTGAATCTACATCATGCTTGATATTATACATAATGGTGAATCTACATCATGCTTGATATTATACATAATGGGGAATCTACATCATGATGGATATACATAATGGTGAATCTACATCATGGTGGATCTACATCATGGTGGATCTACATTATGGTGAATCTACATCATGATGGATTCGTGTTTCAGACGACATCAATTCGTCATCAGTGTACACATGGACTTGAATCAACATATTTATCTTTGTTCGAAGAGCTCAGTCCTAAATCAATCAAAATTGACTAGATTCCACACACTTGATAGCGATTCGAGTCGGAGAGATGTAAGGGACTCACTTAACGCGTGTATGCTGAATGACGTCAGATACTTGTTTATGTGATGATGTCATTAAAAATATTTAATCGATGAAATTTTGAGAGAAAAGGTTTTCCTCTATTTACGCTTTACGGCTACGTTTGATATTAGCACCTTGTTAGATATATTTAATCAACTAGAACATTATAAAATATTAATAGTTCTATGGATAATTTTAGAAATAATGATTGTATGAATCGGCCTACTTTGCGGCTCATTTATTCAATTACCTAATTACTTTCGTGACGCTGCTGTCTATATTAATGAGGTCAAGTTTGGATGTGTGTTTTTACCTCATTTTGTCGAGTTTCTGATAAACAGAATAATTAATTTCTGTTGTTTAGTATTCAATTTATTCAACTCGTTCAATAAATTCAATACTAATACAACAATCATTCAATATCCTCTATATGTGTGTAATATATCCAAACAAAGAATTTATTCTAGTAGAGTTTTTTGCTGTAGGAAGGTTATTGCTGTAGAGAGGTTATTGTTGTAGAGAGGTTATTGCTGTAGGAAACTTATTGCTGTAGAGAGGTTATTGTTGTAGAGAGGTTATTGTTGTAGGAATGTTATTGCTGTAGAGAGGTTATTGCTGTAGAAAGGTTATTGCTGTAGAGAGGTTATTGCTGTAGAGAGGTTATTTCTGTAGAGAGATTATTGCTGTAGAAGGGTTATTGCTGTAGAGAGGTTATTGCTGTAGAGAGGTTATTGTTGTAGAGAGGTTATTGATGTAGGAAGGTTATTGCTGTAGAGAGGTTATTGTTGTAGAGAGATTATTGCTGTAGGAAGGTTATTGCTGTAGAGAGGTTATTGCTGTAGGAAGGTTATTGCTGTAGGGGGGTTATTGCTGTATCGAGTTTATTAATGTAGAGAGGTTATTGCTGTAGGGAGTTTATTGCTGTAGAGAGGATATTGCTGTAGGGAGGTTATTAATGTAGATAGGTTATTGCTCTAGATAGGTTATTGCTGTGCATGTGAAAGCCGTACGAAACTGTCACGACAGTCAATCCTCCAGTGTTAGTTCGAACGATAGAAGTACAGTAACACCTCACTTTAAGACCACCTCAATATTTAGAAAACCCTTTTCAGATCCATTTGCACTGTTTTGCTCCTTATTCTACCTCGATATAAAGACCACCTCAGTAAAACCAATTTTCAAGTGTCCCAAAGGTGGTCTTATTATTGAGGTTTTATTAAATTAAATTACTGTATATTATATATTAAGACGTGACTAATAAAAACAACTATTTACATCCATCATTCTTTTCAGCATCTCTTTCAGTTTAATTCTTTAATTTTCTGAGTCAGATGATAGCCATCCAGGCTTTTTTAGCAAGTTTCACGAGAAATCACTTTTATTTCAACCATTAATTACCAAGGTGTGTTTTAACATGTACACAGTAATTACCTGAAACACAGCCTAACACCATAGCTCATGCTGAACCTGTGTTTATTGAACCCTGTCGAATTGTTGGCATATTCAGAATACCTTGTACAACTAGTATCAATGTTTTCTGACATGCAGATGCCCTGAAGTAGATGTAAAAATGTCTGTGTCTATCCTTATTATGTAAACTGCATGCTTTCCAAGAAACTAGGAAAAAAGTAGGAAAAAAATAGGAAGTCAATGATAAAAAGTAGGAAAAAAATAGGAAGTCAATGATAAAAAGTAGGAATTATTGAAAGGTAATACATGTATGTTACCTTTGCAGCTTTTCTTTATTTGATTACCATAAACCAAGGAAATTGAGTCATTTAGTTGACAGCTTATTTGTTTCCGCAGCCACTTGCAGGTATCACTGAAGCATAGGCCAACATTTTCAGTCATCCGTTGAGAAGGTTGGATTATGCATCAGTGATATCAGACCACCAGATCACACTTTGGCAAGAAAATATCCAATACCATATTTTAAAACTTGGTACTGAGGCCCTAAGCACAAACTTTCAATGTGAGACAAAGTTCTATCCATGCCAGTTCACATAAGCCCCTTAGTGGTTTTGTAAATTAGGCAAGATCCTCATCATCAGAGGACATTATTCCCTTACGGATATGTTTTACGATGTCAGGGGGATCTAATTTTATTCTCAGGCACTATAACGAATCTGGAGTGACCAGTAATCGTAAAATCATGGCATTTTTTTATATTGCTCAACAGATCTTAACCTTCAAATTGCGCCAACCATCTTTTTTCAAGAAATTTCTTGTTACTACTTATTCAATGCTATATCATGTTTGGGCTTACAATTTTACCATTGATTTTTAAACAATGTCTTTTTAAGGATTTTGCTTTTTGAGGTAATTTAGAAATAATAGGAATTGATAATTGCTTTGAGAAAGATGAGCCAACAATGGTAATTTTAGTCTCAGATGTTGAGATTTTGACAGATAATCTCAATGATACTCACTGTTATCGGCAATACTATTGTTAACAATTTGGAGACCTCATTATATCTTGAGCAATCATCATAAAAACTTGCACAGAATCTCAGTCTTTTTCAATATTGGTAAATATTACTACAGTAATAGCAGTTATTGCCCTTGATTCTGTAATAATTCGTTGATTCGTATTCCACAAACTAATGTATAAGTGGTAAAGTTGTCAACATGGAAATATTTGTGAATTTCACAAATTCAAGAGTCATGTAAATTGAACTACTAATTCACAGAAGCATATTTTTTATATGCTCGACTTAATTGTAATAATTCCCATTTCAGTGATTTGCAAACATTTCTGTCTGTGAAATGCCTGAAACTGCCAATTTGCAACTTTTTTACTCACAAAAGCATTCACTTATAAAGAAGTAAAGGAGAACCACAGTCCATGATCTATTTAAAAGAAAATATATTTATTAAAAATATATGATTTAACCTTATTAGAGCTCCCAATTAACACAGTGTTATCTTGCTATCTATTACAGATATTGAAAAATGCTGCTTTAAGCAATCACAATTGACATGTGCATATGTGGACTGAACATTCATTATTCAGAGTGAATGGATTTTCAAAGGATACGTGTATATACAAATATAACAACAATGCATATAAGTTTATATTTATTTAATCAATATATTTCTAACAAGTATAATAATTTACAACTAAAACAAATATAAACAATAATTGAAACAAAAGCACAAAGACAAATAGGAAATCTAGGTATGTTACAAAGATTAAATCTTCATGCATTCAGCCAGAATAGCAAACAATAAAACTTAAGTTCCCTTGAAAAGCCATTTTCTATATGTGTATTTAATGAATAGAATATGTAATGGTTCACATGTAAATTCACCAAACAAATACATAGGACCAGTGCTCAATACAAAACATATGCAATAGCCCAAATGCTAAATCACCAGACAATATCTATAGGACCAAAGCTCAACTTGTGTTGTACAGAAGATGTTTGTAAAACATTATGCCCCCCTGTGACATTGACCTTTGACCTTGTGACCCCACAATCAATAGGGTTCCTCTGCTACACATGATGAATGAGTGGACCAAGTTCGAGGATGATAGGTCAAGGGGTTCTTGAGTTATTGATCGGAAACAGTCTTAAACCCCACTCGGGTCATAATGATAGTGTAATTTATGTTAAAAGCTTTCAAAGCCTCTTCCATCAAATAATCATGCAAATGAAAGGGTTCGAAAGTTACATGACTAATCATTAATATAGGCTGAAATACATATTGTCCATTTGAAAGTTTATGTCTCTAAAGTAGCTTCCAAGTTTAATACAAACATGTGGTTTATCACAAAACTGATGTAACTGTTTTTTCTACAACACTGAGAAACAATCGTTTTGCTCCAAACCTTTAACATATATATCTAATGCTAATACATTAAAACCTCACATTAAGAACACAATTTGCAAGTTTATTGTCACTCTTGTTTTACTATTCATTCAACCTCAATATTAAGACCATCTCTATAAGAAGATCAGTTTTTAATGGTCCAAAGGGTGGTCTAATTATTGAGGTTTTACTGTACAGTAATAACATTTGGTGGAGAAAAATGGTTGACATTTTATACGCATCATTTGCACAAAAAATATCAACTTTTTACCCTACAGGCACCATATTATTTTGTATACTAGTTGATAGGAAACCAGAAATATCAGCTACTGTCAGTCTTGGTTACTTAAACAGTATACTTAGTGACAAAGCTAAGATTTTTTTCACATTCGCATCTGACTTTACCATCTGTCTGTAACTATATGTGACTATACTCTGTTTAGAGGATTTAAAATTAATGGTAGGGAGCAAACATCAAATGACTAACGACATTTGCTTTCATTACCAGTACGGAATATCGAATCAAAACTTATTTATTTCAAACGGGTTCTGAAACAAATCCCTTCAACTTTTTTTTACAACTCATGATGACGTTTCCTGGTTTATTTAATCTCCCAACCATCAGACCAGGAGTCTGTAGTTCCACCACTTGCCTTCCTAATACTGAATATGTTGACCAGGATAATGGAGGTCAATACCTATTACCGTCCCTACAAACCATCATTGTGACCCTTCATCTAGAATTATGAGGGTCAAAATGTGGCAGTTTGGAAATCACAGGGGTCAAGTGTCAACTTGGGGTTAAAATGGAAACCCTGGTATGAAATGCATGTTGTATGCTGTATATTACACCAATATACTAACCGTAGTTTTTTCTTTTTCTGATCATAATTTTTGAGTCTGTTTCTTATGGCTACAATTTCTTTTTGCATTGACTTCTTTGTCTGAGCTTCAAAATCAAGGGAAGACAACTGTTCACGAGGCGTGGGACAAGTTGAGGTAGACCTTGGAGTTATCTGCTCCTTGAAATCGGAAACACAAAATGAATGTGTCTCCGATAATGGATGATCATGCCTAGCGTTATCACAGAGAAATCTCGGAGGTACATTCACTAACAGGTGTAGATTAAACTGCTCGAGAGATCAAACCTATACTGGCATTACCACCCTGCTTTTGAAGAAAGTCTGCAGGGGTCATCAATGTAAGTTTGAATATATTTGGCACTTTTCTGGCTACTTGATGTTCATGAGCCACACTTATGTCAGAAAGCAATAATGCATGATTTTCTCGAAGCAAATTGTTCGAAGTCACTTGAGGTAATGGAGAAATTGATGGCGCAGTTTCAGGTACCTGCTTTGAGGAACTAGCACCACTTGAATTCTTATGCCAAATGTCTCACAAGTCCTTTCATTTCTACCTGATTTAATATCACAGACTGGTTGAGAAGCGTGGGGAGTCAGCGTACGGTCTGATGGAAGATCTGACGGATTGGTGGTCAAGTTTGATAAATCAAGTCTTTCAATATCAACTGGAAGGCCCGATATTGATACTTTGTCCACGTTTCTCTCCCTATTTTCTCCATCCTGCCCATGAAGGTACTGTGTACTGAAATTAAGGGGAATAATAAAATTTACCAATGAATGATAAGCTAGGGCCATGTGGATATCTAATCAAAAGAAAATCTGATTTGATGCACAATTCAGGATCGACAATCTAAAATTTCCCTGCAATTAACATTGGATTTCAGAGAAAATTACATTTTTGTAGGCGATCTTGTTATTTACAACCAAACACAAATCAAGCTCTTACATTTTAAGAAATTACCATAGATTTGACCTAGCTTCATTGCAACAATATAAAAGCTTCAGAGTACCTTTCCGATTGGGAGGAGCAAATGACCCAAGTTTCATGAAAATCCAAGAAGAGATTTGGCAGATGAGTACAAGACATAATTCACTCAAAGCCAAAACCCCTGTCATTGAGTCGAGACCTTGCGCTTATGACAAGCGTGAAGGAATCATTGTTTTAGAACACCATTTGAGTGAGGTGAACCCATGAACTTTGATGAGGACAACTTGAACAGTATGAAACCTCTATTTTCAATCTGTTAAGAATGCTTCAACAAACCTTAGAGTATCCTCTGTAAATAATCCAGCCGCCCTTTTAAGTGACTCCATCAAGAAACTGGGTTGTCTTGGTCTTGCTCTTGTATGACCTCGACCCCTGAAACAGACAAAATATTTACTTATATTAATGCACTAGACAAAACTAATCCGGACAGACACACACACATACATCAAACCAACCGCCATTGTGGCGACTGTATTGAGCTAACTGCAAGGAAACTAAACAAAAAAGAGACCATACATCGCTGAACCCAAACACAGCATCACCCACAGTCTGTCAAACAATGGATTACTCAAAACTATGCATTATACGAAATACATGTTTAGTCTCTAGTAATTAAAAATACATGAGGTTCTTCTGAATAAAAAAGTAAAGTGACACAGTGCTTTGAAGCATTTCTTCACACAGACTGTATTATGGTGTTGTATAGCTTGATAGTGGTTCATCACAGCTGACCTCTTCTCTGACAGTTTTGATTGCCATACCAACCAATACTAAAGACAGTAGAAATACTAACTAATTGTACCTCATATTCAAGTGATTTTTTTGCATAAGACCTTTGGCGGAAAGAACCCAAAAGCAATACCAAGCAAACTCTCTATATGTTCTTACTATACACCAAGTTTGATGTAAATATGATCAACAAAACTTAAGTTATTCGCCGGAAACAAAATTGCTATTTTTAGTAACGGTGACCTTGACCTTGGATGGAACAAGTCTAAAAGCAATCCCAAGCGAGCTCTCCACATTATCTTAATATACACCAAGTTTGATGTCAATACGATGAACGGAACTCCAGTTATTCGCCGGAAACCACCAGTTTGACGCCCGCCCCCGCCCAACGACACGCACCATTCTTATAAGCTGGTTTTCGTTAAAAATGCCGAAACATTACGACTGCCGGTCATTCAATTATGCTATACTACAGAAACTCCGAGACATGTAAGGGGAGATCACTGCATAGTGTGATTAGTCATAGACACAGTATTGTTTGTTTCAATATAGTTCATCAATATTACTTAATGCATAAGTTGTGAACTCACACATTCATGTTAATAAACTTGTTATATACCAAAGTATCTGATTAAAACAATAAAAATGATCGCGACTGGTACATTACACCAAGAATGTCTTCTTAATTCCAACACAGGACAACTTCCCGTGGTGATGACTAATTAGTCTGGTACTTAGCGTACTCTGCACACTGATAATGTAATGGTAAGGGCAGGTAATCCAGGCTAATGACTACTTACTAGATAAATCATGAAATACACTATACACAATGTCGACCAATCTGCGTCAATGTTACAAATATTTTTCAGTTGAAGAGAAATTGCCTTGGTGGTTAACGTAAGATTTGATTGGTTTACAAAACACTGATATGCAAATAGCAAAACCATGATAGTACGGCTGCGCTGAAAAAGATGGGTGGCGCAATTTGAAGGTTAAGATTTGTTGTGCAAAATAAAAAGAATGCCGAGATGTTACGCTTGCTGGTCACTCCAGGTCCAAAATAGATTTCGGTAAATTCACCAAAATTCTGTGGATTTCGGTAATTAACGTAACCTTTATCGAGAGTGTTAACCAATCCGCGTCAAGGTTACAAACATTGTTCGGTTGAAGAGAAATTGCCTAGCAAAACCATATTAGTACGGCTGCGCCGAAACATGATTGTCTGTCTCTCACTTCTTGATTTTAAGATCAAGATTGATTTATTGTGTTTCAAATGTAAATACGTATATGGAAAGTTTAAAAAAATTACCCATGATATACTTGGTAACCCATTATCGTTTTACATTTTCATAAAATGTGTTAGTTTTAAATATTTATTGAAGATAATTTTGTAATATCAAATGTAGAATTTAATTATCAATGACTTTTCTTTTTTAATAATAATAAAGTATATGGAAAGAGAAAGTAGATCGAAAACTGCAAATATATAATGAAATCCTTCAATTAAACATAATAATATAATTATTTGTATTGTTCATGAAACTGTATAAAATTCAGTAAAAATCTTTGCATCGTAAAAGAAAATAGCAAACTTCTTCCTTAATAAGTCTATAAGCACACGAAAAATGACAAGGGGGTATATAACTAAACAAGAACACCAAATTAGCCTCGGTCACTGACATAAATACATGTACATGGTATTACAAGGGTCTGAATGAACATGGTACTCTAGACATCTGTCTAGTTATGATGGAAATAGACTACTGTGGTCTAGGTCATTTTGCAGAAAGGATTAAGTTCAGCAAGAATGTTGACCAGGCATTAACCTAGACATGTGAAAGAAAATCTGATAAAGCAGGTATTTGTTATATCAGGGGCATTAACCCTGGACATACTAGTTTGATCCAGCCACAATTCAAATTCATCCAAAATCTTGTGACCACATACACTGTGTTCCTGCTTGATTGAAACTGCTTTAGAAATGTTCCTTCCAGAGTGTAAACATAGTTCTATATGGCATGTTTGATATGTTCCTTCCAGAGTGTAAACATAGTTCTATATGGCATGTTTGATATGTTCCTTCCAGAGTGTAAACATAGTTCTATATGGCATGTTAGATATGTTCCTTCCAGAGTGTAAACATAGTTCTATATGGCATGTTTGATATGTTCCTTCCAAAGTGTAAACATAGTTCTATATGGCATGTTTGATATGTTCCTTCCAGAGTGTAAACATAGTTCTATATGGCATGTTTGATATGTTCCTTCCAGAGTGTAAACATAGTTCTATATGGCATGTTTGATATGTTCCTTCCAGAGTGTAAACATAGTTCTATATGGCATGTTTGATATGTTCCTTCCAGAGTGTAAACATAGTTATATATGGCATGTTTGATATGTTCCTTCCAGAGTGTCAACATAGTTCTATATGGCATGTTTGATATGTTCCTTCCAGAGTGTAAACATAGTTCTATATGGCATGTTTGATAAATTGTTTATGTCTTGGTTTTAGTGAGTTCAAATGGTATAAAAAGTGTTGTTTACCTTGAATACCCTACAAGCTTATGTGAGAATCCATTTCAGTAGCTGGATGACATTGGTGGTGTGTGCAAAATATGCATCTGTTTCAAAGTTGTTTAAGTGAACTCAGTTAGGAAACTTTTTAAAAGTGAAAAGGGGAATAATTGTGTCAAAATAAAGTCCCATTAATGGGTTATGGTATGTAAACCTGCTTCATAATCATGAATGTTTAATTGTGTGAAGCTTCCATTCAAACATGTTTCAGAAATATTCCATGAATACACAATTTTGTGATTTTCCTATGCAAAAAAGGGGAACATTTTGTCAAAATGGTACATCATCTTGCCTAATAACCCTTAATGTTTCTATGACATTTCAATCCAATATGTGCAGAGATAATAAATGAAAACGCAACTTTGGAATTTTTCCTTAGTTGTAATATGGGTGATCATTATTTGAAAACGAAAGTAAGAGTTATCAGTAACAGTATTTTGACTTGTTTGGTCAGCCTGGAAGTTTGTGACAAGTTTCATTACAATATACATGTACATTGCGGAGATATTAAAGGAAAACACATTTTGGGAAATTTCAAGTAAAACTAGAAATGTGTCCATACCAAGGACACAGATGCCCCCACTTGCAGCCTTTCTCACAAAAACAAATGATATTATTCTGCTCATAGTTTGTGAATGTGTATCAAAATTACCAAGTGAACAACTTTACAGATTATGGTGATAAGTAAAGGGCCAACACTTTGCACTTACTCGGTGGAGCCATACATGAAACCCAGGTGCACAACTTATACAGGCTGGTGAACATTCCTGTAAAGTTTTAAGACTCTGGTTCATATTCTTTTGGAGATATGCGCGACACAACATTTTGTGACAGATGGAAGGATGCACAGACAGATGAGATGGACAAGGGCAAATGTATATGCCCCCTTTTCAGAATGGGGATCATTTTGTCATAATTAAAGTCAGAGTTATGGATCAGGAAACATCAACTTGCTTTACGACCCTTAAGGTTTGTTTGCAGTTTCAATATTATAAGTCCATGTATTGCACAGATGCAAAATGAAAACAAAATACTGGTATATTTTCTAAGTAGAACAAGGTGGATAATTCTGTAAAAATCACAGTCAGAGTGGTGTGAACATGGTGTGTCAACTTGCCTAATCAGGATGAAGGTTCATGTAAATATTGCAGAGATATTGAAAAAAACCCACAATCATGGGACATTTTCTAAGTTGATAAAGTGTGATCATGGCTTCACCTACATTTTGTAACACATCTAATTAACTGTTTACAGACTTCCATCAACCTGTGAACTTTGAAAAATGATCATTTACCATTCACAATCTTATAAAAATGGCTTTCCTACCTTTCGCTTTATGGCCCCGTTGGACGGCCCCTGATTGGAGAAGTACTTTGATTTGATATTATGAATACTTTCTTCAATTTGTGACACTGAAATAAGAAGAGATGTTTGTTAAACACATATGACACTCTAATAAAGGGATTTAGATTGACCTTAAATACAAGGGTCCATCTGGGCTCTTGGTACAAAAACATTCAGGGGCCCAGTCTAAATCCTTGAAGCGTAATAAGTAAAGTGTATAGCAGCATTAAAAAGTTCTTCTTCTCCAAACTAGACATTTTTACTATGCAAGTCAAATATGTACTAGCACTGCGCAATTCTAAGGCCCCTGCTAATCTAAATCCCTGTAACTGCTTTAAGTGTATACCAATTTATTTTTAGTTTGATTGCGAAGACAGCTGAAAGCTGATATTAATCTGTCTCGAATCCATTCCTGGATAGAAACCAGTTCTAGTGTTCATTTTGACATGAGAATGTACCCACTGGTGTGGCTCGAATCCATTCCTGGATGGAAACCAGTACTAGTGTTCATTTTGACATGAGAATGTACCCACTGGTGTGGCTCGAATCCACAACCTCTTCAGTGAGAGACAGTCACCTTAGCCATTAGACCTGATGCTCACTCTCACTTGTATGTACAAAAAAATGCAATTGCTTTTGAAAATTAAAGGCTGTTAAACAATTCAGTTATCTTGACTTTGGCTTTCATGTCAGTCATGCTTTCATATAATTAATACCAGGTGTGTCATGATACAGCTCAGAACCATTGCATTTCGATCTGCTTTTACTCCATTTAATCCTGTTTCTCGACCAGTCCTGTCTGCATAGTATTAGGGATACATTGCATGACCTGGAACTCCCCTCTCATCTACAAAGTAAATATCCCTCCATGGTAGACATCTCAATGTCGTGTAAAACCTTGAGACATAATAAGTAGCGCAGTAGGTTACGCACAGGACTTGTGATGCAAGTTCAAAACCAGTGATGGAGTGTTGATTTGTTTCTCAGTTATATATTTTCATATTATCTGTAACTATATTTTCATTTATAAATATAAAAATTTATTGAATACAAATTCAAAACAAAAAATCTGTTATATCTCCATCAGTGACTGCATGGCTGTGTCGATCTTCGGTAGCAACAACTTAGAAATAATGATTTGAATTACAAATGATCTCAGATGACTCTACTCACAATTTTGTTTAATTTGTATGGGCATTTGTGACATACATTGTAACTTTAAATTATGGCATGAAAAATCTCACAGAATTCCAACTCTCAACCATTATATCCTTATGATTAGAAAACCATCGCCTTACTGCCGCGGCCATGACAGCTTGTAAGTATTTGATTTATCTTCACCATTATGGGCGATCAGGGTTGTCAAATAACAACTGGCTGCCAGCTGAAATTGACAGGTCATTTAAAATGACTAATGAATTCTAAGAAAAATATTTTGCATAAAAAAGTTTGATGCTTTACTGAGGACTGACCCTCGGAGGTAATCTAAGATTGTGATTCTTTTATGAAGCAAACACAACATTTCTAAACCAAATATTCAATGCAGACAGTTTCTACACACTTCACAATCATGATCCTTTGTTAAACAGTTTCACACCGTCTTTTGGATTGTCAGCTACAACTCTCCAGCTCACTGAGTTGTGTGCTATCTGCAAGCATATATACAGTGTATACATGTAATTGTCAGCTACAACTCTCCAGCTCACTGAATTGTGTGCTAGCTGCAAGCATATATACAGTTTATACATGTAATTGTCAGCTACAACTCTCCAGCTCATTGAGTTGTGTGCTAGCTGCAAGCATATATACAGGGTATACATGTAATTGTCAGCTACAACTCTCCAGCTCACTGAGTTGTGTGCTAGCTGCAAGCATATAT
This sequence comes from Mactromeris polynyma, assembly GCA_032209605.1. Lineage (NCBI taxonomy): Eukaryota > Metazoa > Mollusca > Bivalvia > Venerida > Mactridae > Mactromeris > Mactromeris polynyma. The sequence continues at coordinate 6,880,485 of JASFXZ010000013.1, forward strand.
ACAGCGTATACATGTAATTGTCAGCTACAACTCTCAAGCTCACTGAATTGTGTGCTAGCTGCAAGCATATATACAGGGTATACATGTAATTGTCAGCTACAACTCTCCAGCTCACTGAATTGTGTGCTAGCTGCAAGCATATATACAGCGTATACATGTAATTGTCAGCTACAACTCTCCAGCTCACTGAGTTGTGTGCTAGCTGCAAGCATATATACAGTTTATACATGTAATTGAACACAGACAGCATAAATACTCTACCTAGTGTGTGTTCCTCCGCAAATTGATCACAAGGGCAAATGGAGAATTTGTAACAATGGGACGTAACTGGATTACGGAAGATACATATTGCAGTAACGGCCAGACTGTCATTGCTCCACAACGATTTCTTAATCTAATATAAAGTCGTCGAAGTAACTCCAAACACAATATTTAGCCCAACACATATCATGAACAATACGGTATAGAGATAGATGGCTATCGCCTATGTACTGTACTATTATGCTGGAATAATGCAAACTTACAGAGAGAATCATGCATAGTGTCGGCCTCAAACAAAATAGACACGTAAGAACCGTGGGGTGCACACGTCGGGACAGTTCCTACCCTCTTAATTTTGGGAAATTGCGGCTATTAAAAGTATTTTAGTGGTTTTGGACTAAATATTCCGGTCTTTCCTTATATATGATTGTGTGTGTACATCATTGAAAGTTTGAAAGAAGATTTCTACGTTCCATCCATTCTGAAAATGATTCCTACGGGCACGCAAAGGCTGACGATAGGCCTGAATCTAAATCTGAATGGTATACGTGGTAGAATCCAATACTGGTTTTAACACCACGGGGGGGGCTTAATCACTTTTTGTTAATGCTGATTTGAAAGAGATCACTGAGTCGGAGTTAACTATATTATCACCGAGCTTGTTCCAATCAACACCCAAATTCAATAGTAGGCCTAAGGCACATATACTGCCGGATAAAAAATGATCATTTGAAACAATTCAACTGCTGTATGAACAAAAGTGTATTTAATGCATTAACATGTCTGAAATATTCGTGCAAAATTTCAACTGCGGCAAATGAATACTTTCATCATAACATCAAGTTTATTAATACCTCTCATTAGCTATTTGTGTTGTACCAATTACATACGTGACTGTTAATAAGTACTGTAGAATGTGTGCCCCGTGAATATCATTTTAATATCACATGGCAAGTAATATGTTCAATATACCTTAATGTTTCCCAAAACTGAAAAATACGTAAGATGAATATTTATGTTTGTTTTAACAAAAAAAAAACGGGATCAAGAAGAACTATATAATATATCATGTGTTGAAAGCGCTGTTCTCACAAAGAATGAATTTTTGTTTAAGTCACTTTTAGCCCGTATTGGCACCAACAATTTTGTATCGTTATTTACAGAGTTTTCAACAACGTTTGTTTTGACGTGGAGTGGAGTGACCTTTTTCTATATTCCTAATATAACATTACATCCACTGATTAGGTCTTACGGTTACTATTCTTTTAAATAGCACTTTAAATAAAATACATTGATTTATGGACGATTTTCTCTTGTATACTACTAGTGTACCGGAAGCATGTGCAATAAAAGTTGGCCCCCTGTTGTGCTCATCGATCTTGAGACCGTCTAGAAGTATGCTTTTCACTCTACATCAGACAGGCGCTTTCAATTTCCTTATCATGTTGTTACAAAGGGTTTTACTGAAGGCTGTCTGGGAGTAGGTACAGGAGGGGGGGGGCTGTTCCCTGGAAAAGTGTTAAAATGTTGGTACTTGTATGATTTGGTTGTTCTGTGAAATTTACAAGATAATACTAGTGCAATTCACATGAAAGAGTCCTCAAAATTTAGACCACGAAATGCACCAGAAGCCATCATTTCATATATATATATATTTTCATCATGTTTGGCCCCCAGTCGGGAATGTCTGGATCCGGGCCTGTTAAGAGTGTTCAAGTGCTGTCTGACTGGTACATTTCACGCCCAATCTGGGTAGCTTGCCCTTGCCTCGCACCATGACTATATAGTGTTCAATTCACAACAAAAATGTCGATGTTGTCAATTCGAAAACTCTCGGCAACTGACGGCATCGCTTCTGCTGTCGCTCTTTTATAGTTCGGGGAATACGGCTCCTGCTCGGCCTCCCTTCTGCGACGATTCGGCATCTTTTCATTACATGATCGGCATAGCTTCCGTGTGTATACGCAGCTTTCGGCATCGATTCAACTTCCTTCAGGGACCGCTCGGGATGGCTAAAATATTACGAAGCCTCGCAGAAGGCTTTCCGAAGACGCCGAGTTAATGGCGATGGGTTCCCGAACGTCCCGAATGGTTGCCGATGGTTTGCCGAAGATCCCGAAGCCGTCCCGAATAAAACATTCGGCGTCCAAATTTTAAAAAGTTTTAAAATTTGGATGCCGAAGTATTTTCGATCCCGATTTGGCCCGAAGTGCCGAGAAGGTTTCCAGAAGTGTTAAGGAAGGACACGGAAGGGTTCCAGAACATATATACGTTTATAGATATCAACGGGCCGAAGCACTGTAACATATTTTTTCAATTTACGCTTGTCACCTGACTTACCTGTAATTGGAAATTGTATTGGTTAATTTTTTGACAGATGAAAATGGATATTTAGGTGCACTTGCCTTTATCTCTCTATCAATCTGCTGGTACCCGACTGATTGTTTACACCCACGTTTATGTTTATACAAACTACAGTACCGCTAGATGGAGATGGAGTTCACGTGACAGGGAATCATACGACATATGCAGACGAACTGTCGAAGGAGGAGGAGAACTTGCCAAAGTTAAAGGTTGGTTGTTTGTATCTCTACTATTTGTATTTACTCTGCTTTAACAGTATTTTGTATATCGTAATATATCTCTGACGTACAAGTTGACAGACACAATTTCACACAATTTTATATTCGTTTCTCTCTGTTCATTTGTGAACGGTGGTTAACTTGGAAACTCGCCTACGTCTAAATCTCTCAAGTTACCTTCTTACTGCATAAATAACAACATTAACAATATCTTACATAACGTTGGATTTGATTTCTTTGTGCATCATAAAGTTTTGCCTTGTACTTTGTTTCGGCAAGGTAGGCTGTGTATTATGGTAGCTACTTAGCTTTCTAGCATCGCAAACATACATTTGTCTCTTCTCAACAGAAATTATAATGACACTTATTTTGTCTGTTACAATTAAAAGCATGATCTTTTATTTTTGACGATGGAGTGCAATTATTTATACCACGGACATATAACCATATGTCCGTGTCCGTGTCCGTGTTTATACCATCATTATAGGTGCATTGATGATTTTGTCTAATTGATAGTAAATACAAATGTATTTGTGATATATTATGAACAATTGTGTACGCCGGACAATAGTATAACATTTAAGCCTGTAGTTTGAATACAATATTCTGTTCTGTGTAGATTTGCATTGTTTATATTCGGATATTTGTTTAATATATTTGCAAATAGACATTCAATTAAAAAGCAGGGTTTTGGCACTATGGTTTGGGCACTATAATCGGATCCTGACTAGTCAATGATTTAGGAATAAAATCTTGACGCATTAGTTTTCAAATATTACCAGAGTCATAAATGATAAGTTTTATAATGTTTTGCAGACAAATCAAGCTAATCTGTCATACTACTGAAGTGAATAAGTATCAAATGTATATTATTCATGGACTTATCTATCTTGCATAACACGATATAAAAGGTATAAAATATCAAACCATATTTTGAAATTTATTTTATATAAGCAAAGACCTAAATACTTGTTATACTTGATTTACCTATTTTGATTAATAAAGGTGCCCAAATAATGTAAATATTGCATGACGTCTCTCTCAACTTAGCATGGTATACTTAAAGTGCGAATTGCATTGCATCCGCATGCGTATTCGACAGAAATGTTTACTTCTGGTGCGACCTTGAAATCTACTTCTCCGAAATAGGCTAAATATAGCAACGCTTCACCTCATCCGTCCAGGTACAAGGTATTTCCTTAGGTCTATAAATAGCGATTTCGCATGCGCAAAATATCGATGGTTCAGCGCAAGACTCCTATGTATTTATATTGGAGTTAGTATAGTCTTGCACTGAACCCTCGATATGATTAATGAATGGAGAAAACCAAAAAATCGAAAGGATTTTTTCAAATCTTGAGTAACACTTGCAAAAATCGAAAGGATTTTTTCATTTACTCCATACAAAGACCTAAAACACCATTTAATAAGGTATTTGCTCCAAAGAAACGCCAAATCACTCCTCTACCGTATTCCCATGTGAACGCCGAATCTCGCCTCTGGCTTTCAGTCGCAATTTTATTTTTGTATTTAGGCCTTTGTTGCGAGTGTTCGTTTCTTTTAACTTACAATCCAGTGCAATGTCTGTCTAGCAAACATACTTCAGACACCAGAGACAATTTGCTATATGGAAGTACTACTAGTACTAGTTTCGGCTTTGACGGGTTAATTTTAAGAAGAGGGGGGCTGATAATGTCCGCCTCGCTTACATAAACAGACATAGTCAGCAAATCTTTGAATATTATATTAATTTCAAGAAGGTCAATATCAGGTTAATTCGTTTGACTGACTATAATAAAGTGTGATCACTATCCCCACACCCAAATCTTTGTTTACAAATGTCCGTCATTGTGACTACATTTATCAATATGTTCACATATTATTGCAAAATATAATGTTTTGCAATTTGTATTTGAAAATTAAAAATATGTTGTTCTGTTATGTACATCTTAATAACAATTTGTACGTTATTGCTATCGTTAATGTTCTTTTAATGAATGTTACATTAACAACCATTGTTTGACGCCAATTATAAATTACAGATCTGGTATCAGGTGTTCATGTCTGTGAATAGGTACCCTCAATGCCATTCAAAAACATATAATATAGTTGATCAAACTGAATGGCATTCCACAGTGATCTCTATCTCAAGAAGTTTATGTTCTGTATGGGTAGTCATATGTTCGTGTCTGTGTATAATTATGTACCCTCAATGTCATTCAAAAACATTATACAGTTGATCAAACAAAGACGAGTGATTACATGATAGTTTGCAGTGGAACGGGTATATGGAAGATAATCGCTACATAATTACATTATGAATCATGTCATTTGTCTTTGAAGCGTTGTTACTTCTGATATCAGTTTATGCCATCTGCTGTCCGTCACTGATAGGGTTTCATTTGTAGTTCAACATGTGCAATTCTTCGTTCTAATAATGAAATTGCTGCTTACTTAGGAGTCTTCAAATTCGGTATATATAGAGGATCTTACATGAGTGCTTATTTGATATTGTTTTTATGAAACGAGTCGACTAAAACGAATATGACGCTCGGCAGAGCCTCGCGTCATATTCCGTCGACTCATACCCATACTTAGTGGCAGCTATAATACACCATACCTGTATATAGTTTGTCAGGTTGTATGGACGGTCACGTCACGACATACCCATACTTAGTGGCAGCTATAATACACCATACCTGTATATAGTTGGTCAGGTTGTATGGACGGTCACGTCACGACATACCCATACTTAGTGGCAGCTATAATACACCATACCTGTATATAGTTTGTCAGGTTGTATGGACGGTCACGTCACGACATACCCATACTTAGTGGCATCTATAATACACCGTACCAGTATATAGTTTGTCAGGTTGTATGGACGGTCACGTCACGACATACCCATACTCAGTGGCAGCTATAATACACCATACCTGTCTATAGTTGGTCATGTTGTATGGACGGTCACGTCACGACATACCCATACTTAGTGGCAGCTATAATACACCATACCTGTATATAGTTTGTCAGGTTGTATGGACGGTCATGTCACGACATACCCATACTTAGTGGCATCTATAATACACCGTACCTGTATATAGTTTGTCAGGTTGTATGGACGGTCACGTCACGACATGACCATACTTAGTGGCAGCTATAATACACCATACCTGTCTATAGTTTGTCAGGTTGTATGGACGGTCACGTCACGACATACCCATACTTAGTGGCAGCTATAATACACCATACCTGTATATAGTTTGTCAGGTTGTATGGACGGTCATGTCACGACATACCCATACTTAGTGGCAGCTATAATACACCGTACCTGTATATAGTTTGTCAGGTTGTATGGACGGTCACGTCACGACATGACCATACTTAGTGGAAGCTATAATACACCATACCTGTCTATAGTTTGTCAGGTTGTATGGACGGTCACGTCACGACATGTCCATACTTAGTTGCAGCTATAATACACCATACCTGTCTATAGTTTGTCAGGTTGTTTGGACGGTCACGTCACAACATACCCATACTAGTCCAGTCAATCTACTGAAAAAAGGCAAATAAAGGAAAAAAATGCACAGAAATTATTTTGGCATAAATGTATTGTTTAATATCTGCCGTGTAAGGAAAAAAAAGTATAGGAAAATCCTACGGTGTAAAATGCTTTTTTTGGGGTAAAATGTACTAAAAGGTAAAAAAAGTATGAATTTCTGGAATTTGACTATATCAAAATCAGATTTAGCTATAAAAATTCCAGAATAACTGTTTTTAATAGACATTATGTTGCACCATAACATACCTTAAGTAATGACACATCATATGTTGTAAACAGTGATTTTTGGGGTAAAATGGTGAAAAAACAAACAAATTAAAGTGGGAATTTCTGGAGTTTGTCAATAACTCGACGAAATTTAGCTATAAATTTACCTCATTAACTGTATTTAATAGATATTAAAATGCTCTAAAACATACCTCAGGTTCAGAATATCATACAGTGAAAAAGGTGATTTTTTGGGTAAAATAGTAAAAATATAAATGAAAGTGAGAATTTCTGGAATTTGCCAAACATATATTAGACCAGTGGAAAAATAGAAGGGAAAATATGCACAGACAAACTTTTGATGGATTTGTGTCATATAAAGCACCACATTTAATATACTATCAGTATAAAACTATCACACTGTGCAAAATGTTATTTTTGGGGTAAAATGGTTGAAAATTTAAATAAAAATGGGATTTTTTGGAATTTGCCCAAAACTATGTCAATTTGTGCAATAATACTACCAAAATTACTGTATTTAATATATTTTATATTACAGTACAAAATACCTAGGGTATAGAAACATAGTATCGTGTGAAATGTGATTTTTGGAGTAAAACATTTAAAAAATATAAAAAAAATGGGAATTTTTGGAATTTGTCTATTACTATGTCAAATTTTGCAACAAAACTACCAGAATTACTGTATTTAATATAAATTATATTGCGTTACAAAATACTTAAGTACAGAAACATTGTATCGTGTGAAATGTGATTTTTAGGGTAAAACTAAAAAAAAAAGGGAAATTTTGGAATCGGATAATTTCCCGTTCATTTTCACTGTAAAAGTCAAAACAGTAATTTTCACCAAATGTTATATTGCAAAATCAATAATATAAATTATAGAAACAGTTTATGATGGGGAATGTAATATATATTTGTAACATAAATCCACATAAATTGAGGTCTTGGCAACCTTTTCAACACACGTAGATGTAGCATACAATGTTCACAAACCATACAATTTTGATGTAGTGTCACATCCAAGAATTGCATGATGGAATATAATATTTTTCACACAACTTTCATCCGAGTCCAGAAGTAGTTTCTAAGGAGGCCAGAACACGGTCAGGGAACAAGCATTAGTTTGCGTATATGAAAGGGAGTCGGGGCAAAGTTTGAACATCGTATGCTTTTTTACGTTTGTTGAAAAGGTTGCAATAACATCAATTTATGTGGACCCCAAACAAACTACCACCTATGTTTGATGCATCTATGTACAATAGTTTGTGAGTATCTCTAAAATACAGGACTGGAAAGGACATGATGATTTGGACCCGCTAGAATGGGGGTTGGGGACTAATAGGTAACAAACTATATCCAGTGTCAACTGGAAGAGCGCCAGCTCGTGCTAGCTCGTGCTCACATAATGATAGTTGTATGGTGCACTTGTCAAACTGGCTGCCGTACAGTAGCATGTAGCTACAAGAATGTTGGATTTGAATGTAGTTCAGCCTGATTCACATGCAAAGGAGTCAGCTGTGAGATTGCCATCAGCCCAGATTTAACATTTGACTAATACATTGTGCATATCTTATGCTGCATTAAGACACCGACATTGCTTCTATTATAATCATATAATTGTGTGATCAAATTCATATGGCTTCCGGAAAATAGCATTTTCGTTTATGTTTTCAGAACTTTTACCTCAAAACCACATTTCTTGTTTGATTTGATAACATAATGTTATCATATGTTATATTGAGAGATAACACGTAGCTTATGTCATTTCTGTGACTTTCATTGTTTTGTTTTTTTAATCCAGGAATAGGCAAAATATACCAGAAATTGCAACTTTTAGTTATTTCTTTTTTGATATATTTTTCAAATAAATTAAATATTACATTCCGCATTATAAACTATTTCTATGATTTAAAGTATGGATTTTGCAATATAACATGAGTTAAAAATAACTATTCTGAAAACTATATAGATAAAATGAACGGGATATTAACAGATTCCAAAAATTCCCATTTTTTGTTATTTTTTTAAGTTTTGTCCCAAAAATCACATTTCACACGAAACAATGTTTCTATACTTGAGGTAGTTTGAACTGTATTATAATATCTATTAAATACAGTATTTCTGGTAGTTTTATTGCAAAATTTGAGTTAGTAATTGGCAAATTCCAAAAATTCCCATTTTTTGTTATTTTTTTAAGTTTTACCCCAAAAATCACATTTCACTCGATACAATGTATCTATACTTTTGGTATTTTTAAATGTATTATAATATCTATCACATCAAGTAATTCTGGTAGTTTTATTGCAAAATTTGTCTTAGTTATTGGCAAATTCCATAAATTTCTTATGTTTTTGGTCATTTTTTTTAAGGTTTTACCCCAAAAATCACATTTCACTTGTTACAATGTATCTATACTTAGGTATTATGTACTGTTATACACAATCTATTAAATACAGTCATTTTGGTAGTTTTATTGCAAAATGTGACAAAGTTATTAGCAAATTCCAAAAATTCCCATGTTTCTGGTTACTTTTTTAAAGGTTTTACCCCAAAAATCACATTTTACACGGTACAATGTTTCTATACTTTATGTATTATGTACTGTAATAAAATATCTATTCAATAAAGTAATTCTGGTAGTTTTATTGGAAAAATTGACATAGTTATAGGCAAATCCCAGAAATGCTCATTTTTTTGTGATTTTTTTTAAATTTTACCCCAAAAATCACATTTAACACTGTTCAATGTTTCTATACTTAATTTATTTTGTTCTGTATGCAATATCTATTAAATACAGTAATTCTGGTAGTTTTATTGCAAAATTTGACACAGTTATTGGCAAATTCCAGAAATTCCCATTCTTATTTAAATTTTCAACCATTTTACCCCAAAAATCACATTTTGCACCGTGTGATTGTCCTATACTTTTAGTATATTTAATGTGATGCCTTATATGACACAAATCCACAAAAATTATTTCTGTGCATTTTTTTTCCCCAATTTTTTTTTTGACTGGCCTATACTTAGTGGCAGCTATAATACACCATACCTGTCTATAGTTTGTCAGGTTGTTTGGACGGTCACGTCACAACATACCCATACTTAGTGGCAGCTATAATACACCATACCTGTCTATAGTTTGTCATGTTGTATGGAAGGTAACGTCGCGACATATCCATACATAGTTGCAGCTATATTTGTAACCCTTTTCAATGATTTGTTTAAAGATTTGCTTGAAATTGACGTATTAATTACACGGTCATAGGTAGATAGTCTTATATTTATTTAAACACACTAAGAAATAAAATAGAAAAATGCACGTCAATGCCTTCATACAGACATGAATAATCATAATTCGAGATTTTATGGTAGATTCGAGGTTAGAGCGATACATGGACAAACATATCAACCAACATTTAACAGTCTGTATTTTGCATATCGCACTGCAAAACTTCCTTGTATGAAAGGAGCACAATTGTGTTAATGTCTTGTTACTCATTATTCAATTTTCAAGTTTGCATATTTTATGAAAGTTTCCTTATGACTTTGTTAAGTAGAAATAAAAAATGAATACAGGTATAATGTTGCGTCACGTTTAGTCATCCTCTAGTGAACGTATTCAAATTACTGAAAAGAATCCCCCCGTCCATTTCAGTTTTATGCACATTCTTTATAACGATTGAATAGGGTATTTTAAAGCTTAAACCATTTTGAAATGCAATTCTATACGGAAGTAAACTGAAACGGAATTTTTTTTCATATGATGGGGAATACAAAGCAACTTGTTAACAAGTGCTTGCAGTAAACTAAATAAATGTTTTCCAATAGTTAAATTCAAATTTTCATATTGTGACATGAAACTGGAAAATTTGGGAACAAATCGCAATTTTCATAAAGAAGCCTTTCTCAGCCCGCTATTATTTTCATGTCTTCACTATAGTACAAGATTTATTTCAATAGTACTAAATAACATGAAAGTGTATACTTAATCAACCATGTTAGTTTTTGTCGCGTCATTTATTTAAAAAAAAACCTGTACCACCTCACGTTTTTAATTTTGTTTCGCGTCATTTAGTTCAAAGGCTTTAAAGTGACATAGCAATTTCATGTAAAATATGTGTTAAATATTAAGGTATGACATTCATGTGAAGGAAAATATATTTCACTTCGCTCTATTTGATTCTACATGTATATTACTGATTTATTGTTCGCACTGCGAAGTTCTGCTGTTTTTGTGATGTTAGCCGGATACATAAAAGGTTGTATGCCATAATATTATACTTGAGAGCTCGTTTTGACGTATATCGCCCCTTACTCACGACGTCATGTTACCCAGCATTCATTGTTTCTTTAGTGGAGTTGAGTAAGACGGACACTCGGTTAGCTCAGTCGGAAGCTCAGTCGGTAGCCCAGTCGGTAGCTCAGTCGGTAGCCCGGTCGGTAGCCCAGTCGGTAGCTCAGTTGGTAGCTCAGTCAGTAGCTCAGTCGGTAGCTCAGTCGGTAGCTCACCCGGTGGCTCAGTCGGTGGCCCAGTCGGTAGCTCAGTAGGTAGCTAAGTCGGTAGCTCAGTCGGTAGCTCAGCCGGTAGCTAAGTCGGTAGCTCAGTCGGTAGCTCAGTCGGTAGCCCAGTCCGTAGCCCAGTCGGTAGCTCATCCGGTAGCCCAGTCGTTAGCTCAGTCGGTAGCTCAGTCAGTAGCTCAGTCGGTATCTCAGTCGGTAGCTCAGTCGGTAGCCCAGCCGGTAGCTCAGTCGGTATGTCAGTATGTAACCCAGTCGGTAGCTCAGTCGGTAGCTCAGTCGGTAGCTCAGTCGGTAGAGCGTCGTACCAGTGTTTAGGGGGTCGTTTGTGAGTTTGAACCACACATCGGGTGCACTTTTTGACTTAGGTTAATTTACTTTATACTTTATTCCCTTCCATCTATGACAATTTCTAGGAACAGTGAATGAGTGAAAGGTTTACAGTTGTTTCTGACCCTAGTCATTTCACTCCAAGGATGTTTATCCCCCAATATTATGACAATAGTATTTTAATTCATGATACATGCTTATTTGTAAGTGAAGAGGGTATAACAAATGCAATTGTTCATAACTTTAACTTAACATTTCTTTACAATATTTTATTTCAAAGATAAGGTGAATAGAATTTCAAACACAATACATAATACCAAAGAATGATCCCAATATTCATTATCTCAAATAATATCTCAATTGAATATTTACATTTGTACGACGTAACTTTACACCTGCATTGATACATGTATGATTTGTCGTTGCCATATCTTAGGAAAATAAAAGTTTTCTATCTGAATTACTTAAAATTGCAGATTTAATCTTGTTATGAAAAACGTCTGTAACATGAAACCAACATGTCTGCTCATTTGACACACGGGTGATTGGAGTATGTATTTAATCGTTAACATATATATACGCAAAACTAAGTGGTTACGTTCAATGTTCGTTCAAATTTAAATTCAAGTATAAATTCAACCTCGAATCTACCAGAAATGATAATTTTATTGTATATTTACTAAAATATGTAAATACAAAACTACCCAAGAAATGAATGCAACTATCACATATTTTTATTCAGCACAGGAAGTATAGCAATATTACTCAGTTTAGCACCAATATTGACAAAGGATATAAACGAAAGTATAATGAGTTACATACAGGGGCACAAAATCAGATCAAACGGACCACGGATACTCACTGTGGACACACAAAAACAAGACACGCATGAGAGATTCAATAGCTAGCTAGACCAGAAGGACTAAAATGTTTACACAAAGGGGGGCATAAAAGCAAGACCCAACGCACTAGGGGGTACGCAAAAGGGGGAAACAAAACAAGACTAAACAGACCAGAAGGTACACAAATCGGGAACACAAACTAAGACTAATTACAGCCTGGAATAAAACACGTGTTTGCCTCAGGTAGGACTCGAACCACCACCTCCTGTTCTGGATGTCGATACTCCACCACTTCAGTTATTGTCACTGACAATTATGTTGGAGATGATCAACACATTTATAATATTTCAGTGAATACACATAAACATGCTTGTAATTATATAGGCGGTTAACAATAGATTATTTGAAAATGTGTATGAGGTTAATCTTTAAAACCAAGGCCTAGATAACTGTTTATCGAACACAAGGTTGAGAGACGAATAATTCAGAACAGGGAAATGACGTATGTATCACGTGATCACGTCTCCATAACGATATACGAAACGCACATAGAGGAGAAGGGTCGCCATATTAAGTTTTGATAGGGAAAGAAAACAGGAATATTTTACTCGATTTCTGGGTAATTATTAAGTTATTCAGTTTAGTTGTATTCATAACGCGACAATTGTTATTGTAACAAATATTTGTGATGCATTTATGTTGTATAAAATTGTATTTTATATAGATCTACAATTGACTTGACTTGAAGGCATTTTAAAACATATACAATGGAAACTTCCTCTTTCACTCTCACTTTCAAATAAGCTATTGTGATATATTTATACAGCTTGAAATGGATAATCAGACTATTTTAGACTGAAATCGGGGCTTATTGGATAACCTTTTAGCGAGAAAAAGTTGGCACTTCAAATAAATTGCTTATCGGCAGTGAAATGAGGATATCTTTTATTATTAAAATGCATGAACATATCGGTGGGCCAAGACCATAATTATGGCATATGACGTGATATTTCTTGTAAAATGTAAATTGTTGTGACGATATTATTTTTGAACTTATCAAAATTAACAGATATAAATACTTTTAATCATTACAATTCCCTCTAGTCAAGAAATGTCTAGTAAAGGAATTATCCAGATGTCAAATTTGGAACCTACTATATTCATATATATATGTACGATCCCTTGTCAAAATAATGGCTCAAAACCATGTTATAAAATTGCACAGCGTACAACAAGATTAAATGCAATAATGTTTACATTCATATCAATGTTGTTTAATGCGAACAGAAATAATTTCACGTTCAAATTAAAAAAAACAATTTAGTGTTACAAATTTATTAAGGTCGATGGCTGCATTAGAGTTAACGTTGGAATATAAAGTCTTTGGGTGTGTGGAGGGCTTAATAACATCAAGTCCAAACAGTTTTATGAATTATGAGAGTGTCGAAGATAGGTTGCATTACTGAACGCTTTGTATATTAATTATCTGAGTTACAATTTACTTCCTTTGTAAATCGTTTAACTTTTCGAAACTGATATACAAGGACGAAACATGTGTATGGGGCGAATGGTCTGAGGGCGAAACGTCCAAGTTTGATTGGTTTACACTCTGGTGACGTAAAGTAGCACGTGGTCTTATTCTAGAATGGCGAGGAAAGGAAGATGACCGTCTGCATTTTCAGGCTGTGATTTCTAAAATTGTTTTTTTCTCTGTTTCAATGTACTGTTCTGTTTAATCAGTTGAAGTGAGTTGTGATTCCGTTTTTATTTCATACAAGTACCAACTTTCTAAAAAATGTCCAGGGGTCACAACTTCCTGTACCAACCCCAGTCAGATTTCTCCAAGAAAATTTTACAATATAGTTATGAAATGGTGGCTTCTGGTGTATTTCTAGGTCTAAAATTTGAGGGCTCATTCATGAGAAATGACTAGTATTACGTGCGTCTTGTTAAAAATACAGAACGACCAATTCATAAAAGTACCAACATTTTACAAAAAATCTTGGGGACACCACTTCCTGTACCAACCCCAGTCAGATAATTCCCGGATTTTTTTTACAATATAGGTATGAAAGGGTTGCTTCTGGTGCATTTGGGGGTCTAACATTTGAGGACTCATTCATGAGAATTCAACTAATATTATCTTGTTAAAATTGCAAAACGACAGCGGAAAAAAGAAAATTCGTGTGATGTCAAATTATCATTATTGTACCTTTACTAGTATTACATGAAAGTTCTTTTTAAACATTTTTTTAAGAAAACGTGAAAATTAATATGAAAGGAGGCTTAGTCGGGAAAAAACTAATTTCTTTTATTTTGCAAAACTTGAGGCCCAAGTATTACATTCCCTTCCATAAATTATTGAATTTATTAAAAAAAATAAAGAAAATTTTAATGAATTCAGTAGAGCTAATAAGATGTTAAATTTTCACAACTCCCCACTAAAACACCACCACGATAGATCTCTGTTACGTAATAATCTGTGTTTTACAGACGCTTTCAACTTATGTATATAATATGCATGATAAGGAAATTGAAAGCGTCTGGCTGATGTAGAGTGAGCATACGATTCTTCTAGACGGTCTGAAGACAAAAACACATCAGGGGGCCAACTTTTATGGCACTTGCTTCGGTCTCAAGGCCAATGAGCACAACAGGGGGCCAAATTTTATGGCACTTGCTTCGACTATACTGGTAGTATACAATAGGAAATCGACCATAAATCAATGCGTTGTATAAAATAGTAGTAACCTTAAGACCTAATCAGTGGATATAATTTTGAATTAGGAATAGGAAAAAGGTCACTCAACAGCTGTCTGGGGGGGGGCCAAGGCGGTGGATCCGGGATGTCCATGTATTGGCGGACTTTGTGCATATAGCGTATTGTTTACACCTTGGTAATTGCCATTTATTACCATGTCCAAGTTCAACTTTCATTACGGTTGGCAAGGGAAACAGATCTATCAATTGAAACCTATAGTTGTCTGCCCTGACCAAAATGGTCCGTCTGTTTTACAACCGATTAATCTGATAAGATATGAGACCCAATGCCGGGAGATACCATAAAATATATCTACCCTGGCTGAGTCTGGTAATTCAGTGTGGGTGATAAATCCGGATGCAGCGATTAAATACAATCTGCAAGTGCGCTTATCGGAAAGAGGTAGGGGGAAATAACTTTTTATAGAAAAGACTTGCGATAAAATATAGGTGAGGATAATTTTAGGGCGACAATAGATCCACTTTTAAATCTGTATTAAAGGTGTGAAATTTAACACAGTAAAACTTGATTACAATACATATATTTTTGCAATGATATTATTTAACTTTAATTTATTCTTAAAAGTGGAAATTATTATATTAATGCTAACTGTGGTAATACATATGGGTCCTTTTCAAAATAATGAGGCTTTTTCTTTTCTCTCTCCTAACTTTAATTCCTTTCACTTTTAGAAAGTTTTAGCAGGCAATTCATGGGCCAATCAATCTTTTTAACAAATTTGTTGAGTTTCAGCTGGATGGCTCAATCTGTAAAAAAGTTATGTAAGAATATGTAGCTAAATTTGTCCCCTGTGCACCCAAAAAAGTGTGACAATTTACATGAAGGCCTTTATTCATGTGTTTTATTTTTTGAAACTGAATTGTATGGTTACATTTTTTTTTTATGTAACTTACCCTTTATCATTTTACAAAGCATACTTTTAATAAAAAAATATAAATTTAATTATTTTAACCAAATTTTAATGTCATGTGACTGAACCCCATTCATTAAAAAAAAGAGATAGAATATTAAATTTACATTTGGAACACTACCATTCCATTTCAGCACTATTTATCTTAAATCCTTATGTTCTTTTAATCCCTTTAACCTGCCAGCTTTGAACACATTTAACATAGTTTTATTAATTCATACATTATTTTGTCCGGAACTTAGATGAATGTCTTAATACCCCAAAATGTCCCCTGTGCACCTTTTCTGTTGTTAGGTGTTAGATTTCTATTATTTTTTAAATAAAATGATATTCTGCTATATTTCCCTAGAAACAAAGTGACAAGGGATGCAAAAACAGCTTTCAGCTTCTCACATACAGGGATGTAAAGCATCTGCATGGTTTAAAGCAATGTCCCCTGTGCACCCTGTTTTGGCAGGTGTTAATAACATGTCATAACCGACAAATATGGTGCTATTTCCATATTCTGGGAAATGTGTACATAATATTTAGGCATCACTTGATAGTTTAGCAATTGGATGTTAAGTGTATTATAAATACTGGTAATTAATATTTTATTATAAAGGTGTATTTTTAAAGGTTTTTAAATTAATTTAAATATAGTTTTAATATTAAGGCATATAAGATAACATATTCTGTTTTAAAATTTTATTTTAATTATCATCACAATTAAAAAACATCAAATCAAATGAAATAATGCATGTAATGCTTTTATATATGCAATGTATTATATGCATCAATTGGGTGCACAGGGGATGCTAAAATTTTAACATAAGTTGCAATTGTTTAGACAAATGACAGTAATTAAAGACTTGATTTCAATAAAAATATTTTTGGGATAATATTGTTAATTTCATTATATTAATACAGGGACCGAATATAGTGTGTTCCAGATTTATGCTATTAATATTGTAATACCGATATTGCAATTAGTTCGACAAATAACCTGCATAACTTATATAAAATAAATCTAAAACCATAGGGTTTGATATATATTCATTTTATAAAATTCATATTGTTTTCCTGCAAAAGAGAAATCTTTCAGTGAATACATGTAATATACATGTAATACTTTTAGTATGCATAATTCACTTTGATATTGTACCTTCAATGTTAGACAGCATTGCAAGGTGTGAGATATTTGGAAAAGACAATGGTATTCAGCGTTTGACACTAACATTTTAAATCAAGAAGTGCAACATTTGGATGAATTCGGCACTTATCGTTTAGTCGAGATGTGCAATGTACTATTTGCATATAGCATGAATTCATGTAATATTGAATCGGATCAAACTCCATTACGTGTATAGATGTACTGTGACCCATATATGGCCCTAAATGTGCACTTCAGCACAAGTGCATGCATTAGTTATCCACTCTTTCCTTTGGTAACTGAAGGTTACCAAAGAGATAGAACAAGTTACCTTCAGTTACCAAAGGAAAGAATGGGTAATTAATGCACCCACTTGCCCAGAGGTGCACATATTGGGCCATATCTATCTTTTTCTATACTTAGGCGGTTCCTAAGCAAATGAAAACCTAGATAGGAATTGTAGAGTAAAATGGGGCCATTTTAAAGAATGGCTAAAAATGTGTGAATTTGGAAACAAAGCTATACCATGACAGGCCCCCATGATGACATCAGTTATAGATGCCTCTAATTCACAGTGGCAATGAACAAATATATAAATGTGAACTTAAACAAGAAATATCTTTAAAAAAGATTTCTGGTTCAACAAAAAGAATGCTTAATGTTACTACTGCCGGTCATGCAATTACGCTATACTACAGAAACCCCGATATCATTGCATAGTACGCTCCCACACAGCGCTTTGATTCCACTATCGTTACATTCACACGCTGCTGTATTACCCAGTATATCTTTATATTTTACCTTTTTAACCTTACTGCTATAACCAATGATTTAGTCGCAGTGAACGAAATCACCGTTCGTTCCTTATACTAAATTCATTGGTCGGCACGATCACGTAACAACTGAGTTTATTACTAAAATGTAGATGGGTATTTTCCAGCGCTAAGACCAATCAAATGTGTAAACAATGTACAGCCTTTCGTGTAGAAGGAAATTTTGACTATCTAGCTAATCGGTTTTATTTCATGTCATTAAAATTTTAGCATTTACAAAAGGCAATTTTTCGTTCTTACATCGAGGATTGTACAGATACGTATTACAATATTTATTAGCGTGGCGAATTCGAGTAACAAGATGTCAAGTAACGATATGACGCATTTTAAAATATACGCAGATTCCGCATAGACAGCTGTTTAAATGACCTTAAATCACTACACATTTACAGGCATCGGAAATTGTTTGGCATGTCAACGAAGCGATAGTCACTTACGTTCGAATTATTTAGTTTTTCTAGCAATTTCCATAATCACAGCGGCATTTCTATGACAGTGAAAGCTGTTTATTCAGTGCGCACTCGCATAAGCTTTCTTTACGCATGTTTACTATCCTACATTTGGGTCATTAGTGAGTCGTTGCAAGCGTCTCGCTGAATGTCTGTGGACGCATGTCGACTCGCCCGTCTAAATATAGAAAATACTACGAATGAGACAGGATACAAATAACCCCGTAGTGTGATCAGTCATAGACACAGTATAGTCTGTTTCAATATATGTAGTTCCTCGTTACTTATCGCATAAGTTGTGAACTCACACATCCATGTTAATAAACTTGTTACAGTACATAGCGATTTATCTGATTAAAGCAATATAAATGTTCTGGTACATAAAACCAAGAAAGTCTTCTTAAATCCAACACCGGTCAATTCCCCGTTGTGATGAATAACAACACTACTTGCTGGATAAATCTCGAAATACACTATAGAAATTGTTAACCAATCTGCTTCAAGGTTACACGTATTTTTAAATTGAAGAGAAATGGCGCGAAATTGCCTTGGTGGTTAACGTCAGATTTGATTGGTTTACACAACACTGAATAATTATGCAATTAGCAAAACCATGTTAGTACGGCTGCGCCGAAAAAGGGGTTTAGCAGGTGAAAATATAGTACCATAACTTACTGACTTGCAATTTTCAAGGTGACTTTTTAGGGGGCAACATTTCTCACATGCTCAAATTTGTAAACTGCCAATCTCTATCATTATGCATTGTCCAATATATAACATTTTAGACATAAAAGTACTAATTTAGTAAGTAGCCTTAAATTTCCTACTCAACACTTTTATGCCAAACCAATTTAAGTTTTTAACATGTTTTTTTCCACCTATGTCAAAAATTGTTCAACCCTGCGTTTTGTACATGTTTTGTATAATTGGATCCGTGCGCAATAGAAAATGTTTTATTCTGTCTATGAAATTAAATTGAAGTAAGGATTAAAAATGTTCATCAACACGAAGGTCGAGCCGATTTGGATCATTATTAATAGTTTCGATTTTTTATGTATTTTGGAATTCGTCTATACATGCCCTGAAAACTGCTAAAAACTGTTTAAATCACGCCTCTGTCTTCGACTTCAATTTTTAAAAGAATATATTTTGTTGATTAACGTATATTCGTGTTCATTGTCTTCATCGAAACTTCAATACAATATAAATTGTGTTAATGTAATTTACTGAGAACAATTATTGGGCAATACTAATCTTTTCTACGATCAATTGAGTGGAGAGTGGTCGGAAATTCCAGAGCTGTGTAAATGATCACTCACAATATGGAGAAAAAGATGAACTGATTTTATAAAAAGCATCAGTAGCAAAAGTAACCGCCGTTTTTATACGCGCTTCGAAGAACGGGACGAATTATTAGATGCACCTGCGATGGGCGGTTGGGCTGGTAGCGTCCAGCATGTTGTCACATCTATAACTTAAGTATTCTTTGTCCAATCTTCACAAGACTTGGTCATAATGTATATCGGCATAATATCTTGGACAAGTTCGATAACCAGCTATATCGCACTTGTCACTCCAGAGTTATTGTCCTTTAATTAGGGAAATTACCTAACATTTGTCTTGTCCAATCAATAACTTAAGAATTCTTTGTCCAATCTTCATCAGACTTGTTCATAATGTGTATAAGCATAATATCTTGGAAAGTTTGATAATCAGCCATATCGTACCTGTCACTCAAGAGTTATTGCACTTTAATTAGAGAAATTACCTAAAATTTGTCATGTCAGATTAATAACTTAAATATTATGTGTCCAATCTTCATCAGACTTGGTCATAATGTGTATTTAAGCATAATATCTTGGACAAGTTCGATAATCAGCCATATCGTACCTGTCAGTCTAGAGTTATTGACCTTTATTAAGAGAAATTTAATACCTAAAATTGGTCTTGTCAATAACTTTAGAATTCTGTGTTCAATCTTCACCAGACTGGGTCATAATGTCTATCGGCATAATACCTTGAACAAGTTCGATAACCAGCTATATCGCATTTGTCACGCCTGAGTTATTACCCTTTACTTAGAGAAATTACCTAAAATGTGTCTTGTCTGATCAATAACTTAAGTATTCTTTGTTCAATCTTCACCAGACTTAGTCATAATGTTTATCGGTATAATATCTTGAACAAGTTCGATAACCAGCTATATCGCACTTGTCACTCAAGAGTTATTGCCCTTTAAATAAATTTCCTAAAATTGGTCTTGTCCGATCAGTTACTTTAGAATTCTTTGTCCAATGGTCACCAGACTTGTTCAGAATGTGTATAGGCATAATATCTTGGACACGTTCGATAACTAGCCATATCACACTGGTCACTCCAGAGTTATTGCCCTTTAATTAGAGAAATGACCTAAAATTGGTCTTGTCTGATCAATAACTTTAGAAGTCTTTGTCCAATCTTTACCAGACTTGGTCAGAGAGCAATTTTAATTTTTTTTAATTAGGCCATTGCATAAACTTATAAAAACAGTTGTTTGAATATTTTTTCCAGAGGTACTTAGGTTGATTCTATGCAAATGTATCAAGTCAGGTTCAAACCTAGGTCACTAAAAGTGGAGTCATAGGAGATTAGTCATTTTTACACTGCTTTATTTTAAACTCTAGTGACAAATTTGTTTATAACGGGAGTATTTTGCAATGGTATGCGCCCTTGTTACGAATGCATTAGTCTAAGTGATTAAGACGCCTTATTGAAATAAAGTAATTTTGCATGGGTTTGCCATTCTAACTGAAGTGCATTTCAGAGGTCATTGGCTGACAATAAATTCATTGCTAAAAACTTTCTATTGTCACTGGTTGCGAGTGAAATGTTGCACGTGACCATGTGTAAACAATGTGTAACACTTACAACTGCATGTATGCTAACAAAACAAATATTCAAACAAAGACGGCGTAAAGTTTTCATTTTGGCTCAGTGCTCTAAAATTACTGGACAAAAGAGACCGTCGATTGACAAGGATCCTGTGTTCGAGCTCTGAATGGAGTATGGTTTACCTCGTACTTCGCAATTCTGCATTTGACACAAGACCTGATAACTAACCCAGGAAATGGTCATCAAGATTGATTAGTTCAAGCGTTCAGTGTAAAATAATTAAGTTTCAATATAATTAATGAATTAAAGCTGTTTGATTATTTTGTCATGATAATTATTAATTTTACTGTTTTGTTATGATAAAACTAATTGTACCCATGCTCTCTGACCTGGGGATATGTGCATAATGCAGGGGTGAGAATTTTACACAGAATTCCTAAATTTTTATGGTCTCCCAGGCCGTTTTTGAGATGGATGTAAATCCGAGGTGAAATTTTGGGGGATGTAGGGTTAATGCTGTAACACTCTCATTATTAGAAAGCAATATGATATTCTAATTAGGGGTGAGACGATTCATCGACGCATCATGATACAATCACGCCCGATACTCTGTCTCGTATCGTTCATACGTAATGGTTTTGAGAAAAATCGATGTTAATTGCCACATTGCTTCCGGAAAATGTCCAATTGTCTTTAAGTCTGTACCAACACTCACGCCAGAGTTGCAGTTCTTGTCGGTAAATCAAAATGGCAGAAGTTAAAGATAGTGTTAAAGATAAGCTTTCTTTAACGTCGTATATGATCAACAAGTAACATGAGCTACAAAGCTTGTGTGTGACCAACAAGCTAGTATCCACTAACAGATACTTACCTGGGCTTATTTATCTCCTGATACTACCCTTTATATACTTAGGGCCTAGCAAGGGAGCTACCAGTACCATTTTTTTACGTCTGTGGTATGACGCGGCCAGGGATCGAACCCCCCGACATCCCGCACTCAAAGCTGACACTCTACCAACTGAGCTAATGAGGCTGAGCTAGTGGCATCGGGATTTTTTTTCAAATTGACAACACAGTCTACGGTTAATTCTGACGTCTGGGGGCATTTTTGACATCCAGTATACGAGGTTAAGGCCACACCTTTTTTATTTCTTGGTTTACAAAACCGGCGACCGTAATTTTTGCAAAAGTGGAAAAAAAATAAAAATACGATTTCGGATTTTTTTTCCTCCCGATGGGGACGAAACGTTGAAAAATCGAAATATTTTGAGGACGAATTGAGTGTTTGGACAAGTTCGTCTTCAAAACGTAAAATAAACCAACATGATTCGGAATATAAACAGACTTTACATTTAGGGATTTGATCAGTGCGATGTTCATCGCCAGCATAAATAAGTTGAATAACCATAGGACTCGCTCAGAAAGTTCTGACAGAGAAGCACTCGACGCTGTTTCAAACATGGAATTTACCGTTTTCGATCCCTTAGAATCTGTCTTTCATATTTTGACGCAGTAATATTTACTACTTGCGACATTTTTGTGATGCTGTTCAATCAAGATAAACGTTTATAAAACGAAAGTCGGCGATCATCACATGTTATATATTAATACACGATGAAATCCGAGAATACCCGAATTCATTGTTTTGATGTTTACTTCGTGACTCGCCGGTAATTATATGCGGCCCCGATAGAGATTTTTGTAGGTACTTCCGATGTGGATTTTCTTTTCTGATTGGGAAAAAAAGCTATATTTTGCTTGGGGAATTGGTCCGATAGTCGGACCCGTGGGACCTATTAGAAAACAATTCATTTTTGTTGCAATCAAAAAGTGTATCCAAACAAACTGGTAACGACGCACATATTGATGTTCCAAAAATGATCACTTCTCCTTAAGTCTCCCCATTTCTCCCTAATTTGACTGGAGGGAGAAGTCACTTCTCCCAAAAATTTCAGCCTAGTGAGAGCCCTGTTGGTACGAACGAATTACTTCCCCTACTGTTCAGTAATCATCGTAAAGGGAGATCACCGTGTCGCAAGTGAAACAAAATGGCGTCTCCCATGGCAGAAATGTATTTTCAAGTTTTATGGATAGGTTATCCGTCATTGTCTTCGCCGAAGAAATCTTTTATGTGGGCGTCATTGGACGAAGACGTTGGAACTGCACTCGCCCGAATTCAAAGGAGGTCTTGGTGGTTACTGTGAATTTGATTTTAATACTGTTTAGTCATATGTTTTCGTGACAATGTACACAAATAAAACAATGCACTGAATAATATTGGTGAATATGCTTAAATCACTCGACATTTCGAAACGTATAATACAAAAGAAGTCATGGTTGTTTTACAGTTTGTTTCTGTCAGAGATATCTGACAAGAAATGCCGTGAAAACAAAAAAAACCCAGAAGAAGTGACATTTCGACTTGAATATTAAACAAGTGTTATATATATATATTAAAATGACATATTAGCAGTACACTGTTTGTTTTTTCCAAATTTATACATACCTAATCATTTTTTTAAAAAAAAATTTCGACCTACCAGTCAAGTCAGTAAACCAAGAAATAAAAAAGTGTGGCCTAATGGTCGGCAAATTACTGACAAATCTAAAACTGTTTGTAAATTATGCTACAGTAAACTAACACAATCTGGAAACGCTAGGATTATGAAGTCACACTTAAATCGTCGCCATCCGTCTGTTTCGGGAGGCGGTTCTATATTCTGTAACTGTCTAAAAATGTGTTTGTGCACTATACACAAAACCGACATCGAGTTATGTCATATTTTGCCATATTTGAGTTTGCTCTCGTCAATATTTGTTCTATTCTAGACAGTGTTGATGATTAAATTGTCTCAACTAATATCGTTATTTCTTGTAGTTAACCACTGAAAAAAAAGTAGCATTTGCTTGGAAGCATTCTCACCACTGATACTGTATTTGATATACTTTAAATGCATTGATAAATGATACTTTAAATGCATTGATAAATGATCCTTTAAATGCATTGATAAATGATACTTTAAATGCATTGATAAATGATACTTTAAATGCATTGATAAATGTTGTGTATCAAAATATAATACAGAAATGAAATTTATTAACCAAAATGTCTAGAATTACTCTCTCACTTCTAGTTTGTAGTTTCTTTGTCAGCATAATATTATATATTGTGATTTATGTTGTATATTTTTATTTTCAGGTGCTAACAATGGGTGTTGACATCAGTACTTACCGATGTAGAGTTGGACGGTTTGTTCCACATCATGGCACGGGTGCGATATGTTTACCAATCAACTTTAGTCAATTGATCACAATAATAGGGGCCGTTTCCTTTGTTAGAATATTACTTGTTATGGCGGGTGTTGAAGAGAACCCTGGACCCCAAGGTAGGCATTTTCTGTTTTGTATTATTGCTCTATAATAATTTTTCTTGTAACAAAAAGTCAGAAATTACATGTGTATTCAAACAATGAAATGGTGACCAGAACAGCTATTCAGCATTGTGTTTGTGTATATAAGTGTTTGAATATATGAAAACTCAATCTCATTAAAATCAGCTCCAGTCGCACGCTCATATACTATACTCTAACTGGATCTGATGACTGCACAATACAGGTCACGTTCATGTGACCTTTGAGTAGCCAATCAAATCGTCGACTGCAAAATGCTGTGGTATAGAGTTATGAATATTCGTTGATCTCCGACGAGCTCCGTTAATTCTATTTGAGCGTAGATCTCCGAGGCGTTCCGATTAGGCCAATAATAAAATATTGTTTGTTTCCCCTCCCACGACCAACCGTTGAAAAAAAATTTCCGCTAAATTTGCCGGGTCTGAATATTCGCTCGTACCAGTCAGTTGAGTAGCCACATCATCAATAAATCTATGAAGCAGGGATAAATAGATTTTAGCTTCAAGTATCATATTTTTACTTACCCCAATGAAAATAAATCTATTAAGATGTTAAATCTATACCGAACACATTTCAAGCTTGTTTAAAAAAGTTATAAAAAATATCTGCCCTACCTACCTACCCTACTGTGATGGGCTAGGGTCGCGGGAGGGGAAACAAACATTTTTAATATCGGCCTTACATATTTTCGTCAATTTCAATATGGCTGCGCCCGTGGACACAACCGCGACTCATACACAGCAACATTCTTTGGTTGATCGGTGTTGTTTGTGTGGTGTTTCGTTTTTATACTCCAGTTTGAAAAACAGGACGTATTATGGGAACACCCGCGGCGGGCGGCGTCCACATGGTTTCCGCTCTCTAAGTCAAAGAGTTTTCATCCGATCTTTACCAACCTTGGTAAAAAAAATTGTGGGCATAATATCTCGGTCAAGTATGATAACCAACCACATCGCCCCAAGCACTTCTGAATTATGGCCCTTGAATTATCCAAAATCGGCCAAATTAGCCTTGTCCGCTTTCCAAGTCAAACAGTTTTCATCTGCTCTCTCCTAACTTGGTGAAAATGTTTGTGGGCATAATATCTTGGCCAAGTTCGATAACCAGTCATATCGCTCATGTCACCTGGGAGTTGTCACCCTTTGATTTTTAGAAATTACCTAAAATTTGTCTTGTTTTAACTCTGAGCTCTTGACTTATGACGGACGTATTTTGTGCCAGTTTGGCACTCTTGTTGGAAATATTTATAACCGCAAGTATAAACTGAAACTGTGAATAAACGATAAAAGCATTTTGAGAAAGACGACAAACACAGTTTTGTAAGAAGAAATTTCATATGACAAACGAGCACCTTGTTACGCATATCTATTTTGAGAGAGGTTATATGAACTTGACCTCTTACGCAGTGTAGTCAGATCCTAACAGCGGAAAGTAATGGAGCTAAAGTTAGGGGCTGATTTCAATATGAGATTGATGAAAACTTAACTAGGATTAAGAACATTTTAATATCAGATACAGAAGAAAGTGATGGACAAAATCACAAGCGGTAGTATTAATGCTGTGTTATATTTCGACAGGCATCCATCTATTGCTATATATTGACATCATGCGTGTATTTTGTGGTATAAATAGTTAGAATTTCCTTGTTTAATTTTGGGTTTTTATCATGATTTCAGATCAATATCTGTTTAGATATCAATATCTTCTCATTGAGATTGGTACTAAAGTACTGAGAGAGATATTCGATGTACACGTTGGTCATGACTTTGTCGCTTACTTGAATTCAAACAGCGCTGCAAGTAAAACACTAACTTCTTTGATGACTGGCAAGAATCGTACAATTACTGCTGACCAGGAAAAATTGCTTCCCCCGAAAGAGAAAAAACCAAATTCAACTATGTACGAAGTAACCTTGTTGTCCTGTCTCCTGAGAAATGTTTGTGGTTTAAGTCCTGCTGGAGATCAAGTATGGATGAATCCTTTACCTACAGACCATAGCACAGAAGCGGATATTACACGATTGAGGAAATGCAGAAACAGTGTATGTATTAGGGAAAAACTGAATGAACGACGTTTTAGCTTTGATTAACATACATATTTGTTTCTCCTCAAAAGTTATATAGACATGTTTATTAGTAGAATAAGTACATGAAGATTTACAACCAGAAATCTCCGAACTACATAAATGTGTGTTCTTTGGTTAAAATATTTGCCACAATTACTTTCAGTTGCACATGTTCAGTTTAATGGTTATTTGAAAGATATAAAGGCAACAAATCAGGTCTATCAATTTTCACACTGTTTGAAGTATTGAACACTTGAAAAATGCCTTTAATTCTTAACTTCTACAATTTGTACTTTGACTTCTGCTGAATATGATTATTTTATAATCTCCCAATATTGTCAGCATGTTATTGTTTCAATACCTTGAACAATTGAATGGTGGCAAAATTACAATGATTCAACGTTCTGTTTCTAATCAATGTTTAACAAAGTCTTACATTTAAAGGTGATGAGGGTTCTGGTTATGGTTATGATGATTTAATGAAGTGATTGTATATATCTGTCTTTGTTTTTTTACTGGAAGTTATGTAGGTTTATTAGAAAATGATGAAAATAAGTTCTGTTTTTTTTTCAGATGATGCATATCGATACATTACGCATATCGGAGAAGGACTTAAATGATAAATGGCAAGAATTGGTGGAGGTAAATACCTTATGAAATTCTAACGAGTTTTAGGAATTAAAACAATATTTAATTCACATATAATTATAATTGATTATGATAGAAAATACATGTGTTGATTATCATCACTTCTGGGTTCCTGGTTTCAGTAAGTAAAACAGTATATGGGGAATGTCACATTCACAGTACAGTGCCTCCCCATACACACACAATCAGGGTATGAACCTAAATCCAAGATGTGGAAGGTGTATGATTCAAAGTTACTAAACTAACAATGATCAGGAAACAGGATTTGGGTATGAGATATAACAGTAAATGGGAGGAAAATGAGAAATAGTATTATATATATCTAAAAACATGTGTACTGGGTATAATTAAATGTTGATGAATTCTTGCATACGAAACTGGGATTTCGCTCGTTCCACCGGTGCTGGAAAACTAATATTTTATATCCCAACGTAGGATGAGTCTCGTGCTGATGACGTCACGTAATGATGTCACATAACATTGAAAATAACTAGATTGAATTAGTAAAATGATATGTTACTATAATAATAAGCAAAACTCCTTCGAAACTTCAGTTGTTTTATTCATTCTCGTCCTTGACTTCTTGAAAAAGGTATGCACTAAAAAGAATCTTTCACTGAGCTAACCAGTCGCTCCACTTTGTTTTTACTGAAGACAGTGTTTAAATACTAATAATGTACATCACAAAGCAACAAACTGTTATTCACTGAATTTCTGTAAATAATGCAGAATTGATGTAATTTATTAGAGAACCAAAATTGAAATTTTGAATTGGCTCAGAGTTTTCGTACAGGTGGCTTCATGTGCAGATGGAAATATCTGCCACGCGAGTAACTGATTTCGTGGAACCTCGGCAGAGCCTCGTTCCCGCCTGTCTGTAGACAAAATATTTCTGTGCTATTTCTCGGTTACCATTTGTTTGATTTTAGTGAAACTTCACAAGACTTCTTAGTACCAAGCCTACTTGTGCATATCGTGACACATCACATTTGGATAAAATTTCACCGAGTAATGGGTCTTTGCTAATTTGTCTATACTTCAACTTTGTCAGGACTATCATTGACATGGTTACAGTTACTGTGTCAAGGCAGTATCTGGGGTTTTTCATCATCTTCAGTGATAGTTCTTGTAGAGCTCTGGAATTGAATAGTTAAATAGTACAGTGTGATCAAATTGTTTTTGAAATTCCTACAGCAATTCTTCCAAAATGACTTCAGAAAGGTACTGTATTGTCCAGAAGTATATATGATAACAAAATAATGGAAGAGGTCACAGTTCCACGAGTTTAAACATATTGATTTTACATTTATTTTGAAACAAAATATTCATTCATGTTTTTGCTAGTACTCTTATATCCTATGAATATCATTCCAACCTTTACATTTATATCTGCAGATTTTAAACAGGCTCAATGGTGCTGCTGGAATAGGGAACTTGTCGAAATTGATAAGTGATGCCAGTTTCATGGATATCGATGAAGAGCTAAAACAACGGTATCTTGAAACAATAAAAGCTTGGATTACAATGGATTGTTTAGTGGACAAAATACAAGAAGATTTTGCTGAAGTGAAACGTGGTCAGTCTGATATACAACAAGATGTCGCTGAAGTGAAACGTGGTCAGTCTGATATACAATAAGATGTCGCTGAAGTGAAACGTGGTCAGTCTGATATACAACAAGATGTCGCTGAAATGAAACGTGGTCAGTCTGATATACAACAAGATGTCGCTGAAGTGAAACGTGGTCGGTCTGATATACAACAAGATGTCGCTGAAGTGAAACGTGGTCAGTCTGATATACAACAAGATGTCACTGAAGTGAAATGTGGTCAGTCTGATATACAACAAGATGTTGCTGAAGTGAAACGTGGTCAGTCTGATATACAACAAGATGTCGCTGAAGTGAAACGTGGTCAGTCTGATATACAACAAGACGTTGCTGAAGTGAAACGTGGTCAGTCTGACATACAACAAGATGTTGCTGGTCTTAATACTCGTGTAGAACATGTGGAAAAAAAACTTCAAGGACAACATTATTTAACTCATCTTGAAGGTAACATATATTATATTGTGATAAACTTCTACATCTTGTTTTTTATGCCTGGTCTTGGTAGCACAGTGTTGCCCAAGTCTGTGTGTATATGTTTGTGTGTGTGTGTGTGTGTTCGAAAAGCACAGAATCATGTCTGTCTCATAACTTAATTTGCAGAATTCCATGCATTAGTATTTTAATGAAGTAAAAAGATGTATAATGTTCTGTCAAGATATGATAATAAGTTACTGTGGATTTTGTCGAGCCCGCTTACGATGAGCTCGATTTAGTTGCCACAATGGCGGTCTGGTGTATGTGCGTGCGTTAGTGCGTGCATTAGTCAGTCCGAATTTCTTTTTCCGGACCATTACTCTTGTCACTTATTGGAGGATTTTCAAATTACTTGGTACACATGTTAACCATGATGAGATGGTGTGTTACGCGCAAGACTTATGTCTGTAGCTTAAAGGTCAGTGCCAAAAACGGGTCTAAACATCTTGTACGGTCCATAAAACTGTCATCTATAGGGTGATTTTCCATTTACTTGGCACAAATATTCATCCTGATGGGACGGCGTGTCGCAAGCAGGACCCATGTCCGTAGCTCAAACGTCAATGTCACACTTGGAGGTCAAACTACAAAAATATGAGTCAATAACATCTTGTCCGGAATATATCACCGTCATTCATTGGGGGATTTTCTTGCCTCAAATGTTCACTTCGGTGACCTCATGTGTCATGCAAGTCCCATACCCTACCAGTACATATCTCAAAGGTCAATATCACACTTAAAAGTAAAAAATGGGTGTAATAAATATGTATAGCATCATATAACCATATTCTCTTTATCTCTTGACAATTGGCGGGCTTGACATGTTGCCCTTTGGCATCTTGTTATTCATTCACAACTGTCTAATTTTATCTAAACGTTGCTAATTCATTTTAATGCAATTAAAAGTTGTGAATATAAGGTTTTATGTGGCATCAAAATGTCAGCATTAGAATGTAGGTGCATTTGTTTTGATGGTTGAAACTGCGATGCATGTGGAAAGACACAGGGGCCTCCTTGAACGAGTGGTTATTGTTGCCGACTTCAAATCCCTCTCGCCTATTTGCTGCAGGTTCGAATAACTACAGGCATACATAATTTGTTATCGAGGAAGCCATTTAGATTACGGAAGGTGGGTGGTTCTAATTAGGTGTCCGCCTTGGGTCGTCCTTCACCATAGCAACCCCAGCTGGTTTTTCAAATATACTGAATCAAATATACTATAACCATAAAGCCTACATCCTGACATTCACATAACTGTTTGAATTGTGTAGATATCTCAAAAACTAAAAAAGTTATGAAGGTTTGAAGTCGCTCAAAATGGCGTTAAAAATGCTCGCGGTCGCGGCACCGAATATTACTTAAAATATCTTCATTTCTTTATAACTTTTTTATAATTCAAGATATCACTATAATTTTTTGAATCTATGAGTATTGTTCCTGTAGATTCCATTTTTGTTGGTTTACGAAGTACTAAACATGCACAGTAGTTGATTAAAAATTACAAAATCGTGAATGGCATTCTTATACCTCTCTGACGTTAGCTGTTTGACACTTTAAGGTCAATTACAATAAAAAACAAAGTAAGGCATTGAATCACCGGGTCGCGAAAACATGTGACAATTGAAATGGTTGGCCAAAATCACGTATAACTCGATCATGGATATATTTCCCTGTGCTCATATAAAGTTTAATAACTGGTGAGACAAAAAAATGACAATGATTGTCGCTTGTTTTGTCGATAAATAGTTCAACACATTCATTTTGTCTTCATCGTAGACTCGGCAATTTGGGGCAGGTGCGCGTTCATTATTTTGTTAAGTTTTCTATGAAATACAACATGCTGATTATTCATTTTGCACAGTTTTCATACAAATAAGTTAATTAAAGATAATATTCATTGGATTCCATTCACACGGATGGGTCTTGGAAATATATGATCGATTTTATCGAGCAATGTGTATCGAGTCAATTTTACAAAATGGCGGACGGTCCAGAGCTGCGACATTTTCGCTCACATGGTAAAGTTTGGCGACGGATTCGGACTACTTAATATAGTTAAAATTTAATGTTTTATACATCATTGGAAAGAGGAAAGATTATATTTGATATTGGTATATGTCGGTTACCTGTTGGTGGATTGGCGGGCCCAAAAATAATCGTTAACTTCAAACGATTAATGTACACAATAAATGATCAAGTTAAATTTAGACTTGCGCTCAGTCGGACACGCTGAGTATTTACTTGGTCTTATTTATCACGCCGTATTGATTACTCAATTGTTATATAGATCTACAATATCACAAATTAATTTGACAATATCATATTTACGGGTTTATTATGGCTCTGACATATTGATTTCCTATATAAAATCATTAATATACCGGTATTTCGATCGGTAGTATTTCGGTATTTTGTTTAGTCGTGTATCTGGTTAAAATATAGGGCAAGTAATTTTTGTGCAGGGCGAGTAGATTTTCAGGGTCACTGGGCGAGAGACCCTAAGAAAATTGTTCGAGGCCTGTACATTTTTTTTTTGTAGCTGCAATAGTCGTTACATATCACCAGCTGTACATGAAACCATATTACAAATCAAAACACAAAAGATACTGTGGGACGGTACCACTCGTCTCTGTAGCCAAGCTGGCAGCTCTGTGCATACTTACGTTTTGTAACTAAACAGTTTTATAATATCAAAAGTGTGTAAATATGTCTGATGGTTTGTATGGAATATGGAATAAAGCAAAAACATAAGACAGAAATGCAAAAAAGAATAAAAAATTATTGAAAAACATTTTTTCCTTGGGAGATCTTCAATCCGACTTGTTCTATAAATGTTTGATTTTCAAACCGAAATAAAGAAAAAAAATGGTCAGTAATAATAGTAGAACCTTAAGATTGTAGAACAAGTGAAATGTTTGTCACAATTGAAAATAAATGAAAAACAAAGATATCAGACCCTTTATGTAACGTTTGTGGGTATTTAATTATAAAAAAAATCAAATTAAATAATATCAGCTGTAAATTAGAGTAAAATCTGTATGCCCAAACCAAAGGTATAATAACAATAGCCTGCCATAGATTATGGGTTATCTTCTTGTGTTGGGGAAATTTCAAATTAATTTTCCAAGCACAAGAGTGAAATGTACATAGAGATAGACAACGATAATTTTCGTAATCGTGCACAACGAGACCATAGCTACTATAAACAGCCATAAAGAACAACAACAATTAGCATTACTTGTCATCGATTTATAATTATGTCTTCTCTCCGGAGGAGACATATTGTTTCTGTTTGCGTCTGTCCGTCCGTCCACTTTTAGCTTGTCTGCACTTTATGTCCAATACTGTTTGTTGGATTTCAGCCATACTTCATAGGATTGATCAACATCAAGGGTAGTTGTGCATCTTCGTTGTTTAGTTCTGCTCGGATAATTGTTCACTGCGTTATGGCCCTATGATGTTTTTATACATAGGTCTGCGCTTCATCTCCAATTCTGCTTGTTGGATTTCAGCCATACTTCATAGGAATGATCCAACATCAAGTGTAGCTGTGCATCTTTGTTGTTTTGTTCCGCTCGGATAAGTTTTCACTGAGTTATGGCCCTATGATGTTTTTATACAGATGGAGATTGTCCGCCACTCATCACCAATACTGCTGGTTGGATTGCAGCAAAATTCATATGATTGATCAACTTCAAGTCTAGTTGTGCATCTTTTTTGTTTTTGTTTTCCGCTTGGATAATTTTTCACTGAGTTTTATTAAAACCATGCCACACATTCTGTTTGATTTACATATATGAAACATTGTAACAGGGTATGTTATTGTTTGGTCTTGGCAGGGGTCGAAATTGGGTCCTCAGGGTTAAAAACGAGGTAATTAGATCAAATCATAAAAATGTATTGAAGCATCCCATAGGCCATATTTCATATCTGATCCATTTGGAACCTGACAAGCATGTTAGTGGTTTTAAAATCTTGGTCAAAATTGAAACAGTGTTACGCCCGGTTAAAAACTAGGTCATGTTGTCATATCATAGAAAATTTGCTTTAACAGCCCTCGGCCACATTTTGTGTCTGAGTTATGCAAAACATGATCAGTATGTTCGTCTTTGTGAATGAAATCTGGATAAAATGTTCTAAGGTACTAGGATGAGCAATAAAGTACCACCACCACCCTCTTGTCAGTTTCGGGCAATGCAAATGTATTGAATATGTCTTCAATGACATTGGTTTGTAATGGGGGAAAGATTAATTCTTGTGCTAATCCATTTTAAGTGAATTTATGTATTATGTATTTAAACATAGCGTTATATTTTCAGTTATTCAAGAAAAGCTTATAACCATCTACCAGCGTGATTGTCGTTTGTTGCAAGTGTCTCCATTCATTGAAGACGACAATGAAGATCTTATGAGTATTTACCAGAGTCCAACACTGCACCATACAGTATATGATAGTAACCAAACAAAAGGCAAACAAGAAACAATTTCATCTTATGAAGAAATATTCTGTAAGGATGATAAAACATTCAAGCGTGTGTACATCACTGGTGATGCTGGTGTTGGAAAAACATCGTTGTGTAGGCGTATGTGTTTGTTGTGGAGCAAGTCCAGGTCGGGAGATTATGCTGGGAATGATGAGAGTACAAAGAGTGACATAAAGTTTTTGGAGAAATTTGACTTTTTATTCTATGTGACTCTAGGTGCTACTAATAGGAGAGATATGATTATGATGATTATTGACCAGTTGTTTTACACTGAATGTGGTGATGAAAGGACAGACATGTATAAATTGATTAAAAGCATTCTTAATCAACATGATTCTCTTATTGTGTTAGATGGATTTGATGAATGGAATCCTAAAACAAGTGGTAAACATGACTGTAAGACACCTAAAGGTATAGAATCAGAGAAATGTGTATTTTTGACTATGTGCAGACCTTATAAACTTGAAAATGTTCGACTTTCAGGGAACCATATTGACCACCAAATTGAGATTTCGGGAATTCACGGATTGTCATCTGAACATTATGTTATAGAAGTGGTGAAATATATGAATAAGAAAAATCATGATAACAAGAATGCGGACCAATTCTTAGAAGAAATCAAGCGATGTGAACTGTATGACCAATTATGTATACCAATGATATCTTCTCATCTGGTTGTGGTATGGTGGTTTAACCAAAAACTGACTCATTTTTCTAAAGCATTTTTGTATGGTAAAATTTTAGAAATGCTGTTCAAAAGGGCAGAACGAAAAGTTGAATTTCTTACATTACCACCATCAGACCTGAAGCTTCCCATCTGTTTCTCACAGCTGGATTATGTCAATGAACATGTTCTATTATTGCAGAAAGTATGTTTACTGTCATTTAACTCATTGTTTAAACAAGATGATTGTGCATCAACCCTTGTTTTTACCAAGAAACAGTTAATGATGCTGCCATATTTGTTTACCACTGATGAAATTGATTTTCTCTGTAAAATAGGCATCATATCCAAGAATAAAGTTATTGGTTGTTTTGAAGACCAAAAACTAATATTATCCTTTGTGCACAAAAGTTATATTGAATTTTTTAGTGCATTATATTTTTCATCATTTGACGCATGTAACATGATTGATGGTGTTGTTAAGAATTGGAACACCTTAGATGATGTATTACAATATCAAAACTTCTTCCAGTTTCTTGCAGGATTATCTGGTCATAAACTCATTTTTTTACTTGAAAATATTTATTCTTTATTATCAGATCATTTAAAATTATGGAGGAAATATGCTGTTGTAAACTATAAGGCAGTCTACACTAATTCGTACAGGGAGCAATTAAAGTTATTGCAAACTACTGTGATCAATTGTTTCATTGAATGCAGTAGATCTAATGACCCAAATACTGTACTAAAACTTGAAGATTTTATTTTTGATGCCAATTCCAATGTTGACATTTTGAGACAACTTTTAATGTTTAGTACAACATGTGTAAAATCAATACATTCTGGTAAAGGTAAATATTATGATGAGTTTGATCAGATCAAAAATCTACAATGTTTACATGTTGGTGACCTGTTGTCTGGTGATTATGTAAAGTTCACTGAGTGCATGTTACAGAATCAATCCACACTGCACACTGTTGGTATTGAAGGTGGTACATTGAGACCAGAATTACCTGTGAGAAGTCTCCAACATCTGACAACATTGTCTCTGTCTGATGTTAAAATGCAACATAACAGTTTACATAATCTGGTGAAATTTCTGTCTGACACTGTTCTCATTGAAAATATCAAATTGTCCTCTGTGTCTTGTGATAATCACCAGTATGATGATAGTGACTGTACTACATTGACTCTAAATCTTCCACATCATACAAAACTCACTTCATTATATCTGCAGTATGTTAATATTTTATGTAATAATGTAAACAATTCTAGTTTAAAGTCCACCACATTGAATACATTTTCTGAGAGGATTGATAGATGTTATATTGATGTATTTAACTGTATTAAGTATTCACAACTTGAACATCTTTATATTGATGGATCTCCCTGGTACAGGTTAGATTACAATACAATGAAAACATTGATACACACAGTGAAAACTCTTCCATATATCAAGTCACTAAAACTGTGGCGCATGAAGTTACCTGATGATGTTTTATTACAACTACATCCTGATGTAACACAAGTGAAGATAGTGCTGTGTGGTGTCACACTGAGTCGTCAATGTTTTCATTGTTTCATTAAAAGTTGTGTAAACAATAAATCTGTGATAAAAGTTAATTTATATGACTATAGGATTACATCAGTTGATGGAGAAACTCACAGAGTACTGTCACAGAAGGAGTCGGTGGATTATATGTCTGAGTATCTTACATCAATACCTACAGTAAACATCACATATAAAGGTGATTATAGGGTATACTTTGAAACAGGAAGTTGTCAGTAAATGTTTGCAAAATATGCAGATGTTACGTGGACTAAAATGGCTGTAACTTTGTTATTATTGAACGGAACTTGTCATGTGACCATGTATTCTCTACATTAGATCATTTCCTACAAGATGAATCGCGTTTCAATTTGAAATTCCAAAAAAAGTAGTTTTTTGCATTTTTTGGAGATTTTGATAATGTGTCACAAAGCTTTATTGATTTGTTTGTTTTGCTGCATTCAAGGTGAAAAAATTCATAATATATTTGTACAGCAGATTGTTTACATATAATTCGATGAATGATATTTGTGTACATTAAAATGTAAGTGTAAATGTTCTAGAGGTGATGAAATGAGTTACTGGAATATATTTGTGAGTTGTATATGGAAGATTGGAACAAATTTAGAGAACTCCATTCTATAACATCTCATTACAATTGTACACTCAGTGGCTATAACTTCATTATGAGTCGTAGGATATCTACTCTATTATATACAATGCATGCTGACAATTGTGTTGAGCTGTGAAATCATTGTTTCACGAAATTTAAAGCGGCATTACATATTGTTTGTAATACAAACTTTCTCACATATTTGGTAAGGAATGACGGCCATTCTTGCTGGTGAAATTATTTTTATTTCACTGATTTTGACATAAATTGCTATGAATAAAGGCCTTTAACTGCACACATTCTATTCTGACTGAGTCCTATGATTATTAATGTATTATTTCTGTATGACACTGACAATCTTGTCTACATGTATAATCAGTTGAGTGTTTTAGTTCTATAATATGTGAATAATGAAAATGTTATCATTATACATATATACAATAAAATAGTTAAACCATTTTTTGTTGTATTTTTTTCTCACTGTTTTAAGATTTTTAAGATTGGTACAAACATTTTGAGAGCATCTTCTATTTTGTACATTTATAACCTTTAAGTGCGCAATATCCAACCAAACAGTTTATTCTTGAAAATGGCGTCCTTAAATCCACCGGACATATTACCTCTCCAAAACAACATCCTTGTTCAGATGTGAACTCTGGCTTTTGTTGAGAGGTAATTGCTGTAGAGAGGTTATTACTCTAGGGAGATTATTGCTGTAGGGAGGTTATATTTGATGGTACAATAAATTATACAACAGGAACATTGATAATGTTGTTATAGTGTGGATATTGCACACAAGACTGCCACTCTGGAAAGGTTACACTGAATGTGTGCTGTTCTGTTTAACTGTTTTACCAGTACTATGATGGTATTGACGTGATGTTGCAACTTGATCTTCATCAAGGAAGGTTTACATCCTGGTCGATCAACACAATTATGGATCTACATAATGGGGAATCTATATAAATGGGAATCTACATCATGGTGGATCTAGATAATTGGGAATCTACATCTATATAATTGGAGAATCTTCATCTCGGTGGATCTTCATTATGTTGGATACACATAATGGTGAATGTACATCATGCTGGATCTACATCATGGTGGATCTACATTATGGTGAATGTACATCAAGCTGGATCTACATCATGGTGGATCTACATAATGGTGAATGTACATCATGCTGGATCTACATCATGGTGGATCTACATTATGCTTGATATTATACATAATGGTGAATGTACATCATGCTGGATCTACATCATGGTGGATCTACATCATGCTTGATATTATACATAATGGTGAATGTACATCATGCTGGATATTATACATAATGGTGAATGTACATCATGATGGATATACATAATGATGAATCTACATCATGCTTGATATTATACATAATGGTGAATGTACATCATGCTTGATATTATATATAATGGTGAATGTACATCATGATGGATATACATAATGATGAATCTACATCATGCTTGATATTATACATAATGGTGAATCTACATCATGCTTGATATTATACATAATGGTGAATGTACATCATGCTTGATATTATACATAATGGTGAATGAACATCATGATGGATATACATGATGGTGAATCTACATCATGCTTGATATTATACATAATGGTGAATCTACATCATGCTGGATCTACATCATGGTGGATCTACATCATGCTTGATATTATACATAATGGTGAATGTACATCATGCTTGATATTATACATAATGGTGAATGTACATCATGATGGATATACATAATGGTGAATCTACATCATGCTTGATATTATACATAATGGTGAATGTACATCATGCTGGATCTACATTATGGTGGATCTACATTATGCTTGATATTATTCATAATGGTGAATGTACATCATGCTTGATATTATACATAATGGTGAATGTACATCATGCTAGATCTACATCATGGTGGATCTACATTATGCTGGATCTACATTATGGTGGATCTACATCATGCTGGATCTACATCATGGTGGATCTACATCATGCTGGATCTACATTATGGTGGATCTACATTATGCTTGATATCATACATAATGGTGAATGTACATCATGCTAGATCTACATCATGGTGGATCTACATTATGCTTGATATTATTCATAATGGTGAATGTACATCATGCTTGATATTATACATAATGGTGAATGTACATCATGCTTGATATTATACATAATGGTGAATGTACATCATTCTTGATATTATACATTATGGTGAATGTACATCATTCTTGATATTATACATAATGGTGAATGTACATCATGCTTGATATTATACATAATGGTGAATGTACATCATTCTTGATATTACACATAATGGTGAATGTACATCATTCTTGATATTATACATAATGGTGAATGTACATCATGCTTGATATTATACATAATGGTGAATGTATATCATGCTTGATATTATACATAATGGTGAATGTACATCATGCTTGATATTATACATAATTGTGAATGTACATCATGCTTGATATTATACATAATGGGGAATCTACATCATGATTGATATACATAATGCATGATACTTGTTTATGTGATGATGTCATTAAAAATATTTAATCGATGAAATTTTGAGAGAAAAGGTTTTCCTTTATTTATGCTTTACGGTTACATTTGATATTAGCGCATTGTTAGATATATTTAATCAACTAGAACATTATAAAATATTAATAGTTCTATGGATAATTTTAGAAATAATGATTGTGTGAATCGGCCTACTTTCCGGCTCATTTATTCAATTGCCTAATTACTTTCATGACGATGCTGTCTATATTAATGAGGTCAAGTTTGGATGTGTGTTTTTACCTCATTTTGTCGAGTATCTGATAAATACAATAATTAATTTGTGTTGTTTAGTATTCAATTTATTCAACTCATTCAATAAATTCAATACTAATACAACACTCATTCAATATCATCTATATGTGTGTAATATATCCAAACAAACAGTTTATTCTAGAAAATGGCGTCATTAAATCCACCAGACATATTACAGTGCAACCTCTCCTTGTTCAGATGTGAACTCTGGCTTTTGTTGAGAGGTAATTGCTGTAAAGAGGTTATTGCTGTAGGAAGGGTATTGCTGAAGAGAGGTTAGTGCTGTAAAGAGGTTATTGCAGTTGAGAGGTTATTGTAGTAGAGAGTTTTTTGCTGTAGGAAGGTTATTGCTGTAGAGAGGTTATTGTTGTAGAGAGGTTTTTGCAGTAGGAAGGTTATTGCTGTAGAGAGGTTATTGTTGTAGAGATGTTATTGCTGTAGGAATGTTATTGCTGTAGGGAGGTTATTGCTGTAGGAAGGTTATTGCTGTAGAGAGGTTATTGCTGTAGAAAGGTTATTGCTGTAGAGAGGTTTTTGCTGTAGAGAGGTTATTACTGTAGAGAGGTTATTGCTGTAGAGAGATATTGCTGTAGGAAGGTTATTGCTGTAGAGAGGTTATTGTAGTAGAGAGGTTATTGCTGTAGGAAGGTTATTGCTGTAGGGAGGTTATTGCTGTAGGAAGGTTATTGCTGTAGGGAGGTTATTGCTGTAGAGAGGTTATTGCTGTATCGAGTTTATTAATGTAGAGAGGTTATTGCTGTAGGGAGTTTATTGCTGTAGAGAGGTTATTGCTGTAGGGAGGTTATTAATGTAGATAGGTTATTGCTTTAGATAGGTTATTGCTGTGCATGTGAAAGCCGTACGAAACTGTCACGACAGTCAATCCTCCAGTTTTAGTTCGAACGATAGAAGTACAGTAACACCTCACTTTAAGACCACCTCAATATTAAGAAAACCCTTTTCAGATCCATTTGCACTGTTTTGCTCCTTATTCTACCTCGATATAAAGACCACCTCAGTAAAACCAGTTTTCAAGTGTCCCAAAGGTGGTCTTATTATTGAGGTTTTATTAAATTAAATTACTGTATATTATATATTAAGATGTGACTAATAAAAACAACTATTTACATCCATCATTCTTTTCAGCATCTCTTTCAGTTTAATTCTTTAATTTTCTGAGTCAGATGATAGCCATCCAGGCTTTTTTAGCAAGTTTCACGAGAAATCACTTTTATTTCAACCATTACCAAGGTGTGTTTTAACATGTACACAGTAATTACCTGAAACACAGCCTAACATCATAGCTCATGCTGAACCTGTGTTTATTGAACCCTGTCGAATTGTTGGCATATTCAGAATACCTTGTACAACAAGAATCAATATTTTCTGACATGCAGATACCTCTGAAGTAAATGTTTTAAAAATGTCTGTGTCTATCCTTAACATGTATACTGCATGCTTTCCAAGAAACTAGGAAAAAAGTAGGAAAAAATTAGGAAGTCAATGATAAAAAGTAGGAATTATTGAAAGGTAATACATGTATGTTACCTTTGCAGCTTTTCTTTATTTGATTACCGTACACCAAGGCAATTTGGTCATTTAGTTGACAGGTTATTGGTTTCAGCAGCCACTTGCAGGTATCAATGAGCATAGGCCAACCGTTTTAGTCACCAGCTGAGAAGGTTGGATTATGCACCAGTGATATCAGACCACCACATCACACTTTGGCAAGAAAATCTCCAAAACCACATTTTAAAACTTGGTACTGAGGCCCTAAGCACAAACTTTCAATGACAGACAAATTTCTATCCATGCCAGTTCACATAAGCCCCTTAGTGGTTTTGTAAATTAGGCAAGATCCCCATCATCAGAGGACATTATTCCCTTACGGATATGTTTTACGATGTCAGGGCGATCTAATTTTATTCTCAGGCACTATAACGAATCTGGAGTGACCAGTAATCGTAAAATCATGGCATTTTTTTATATTGCTCAACAGATCTTAACCTTCAAATTGCGCCAACCATCTTTTTTCAAGAAATTTCTTACTACTTATTCAATGCTATATCATGTTTGGGCTTACAATTTTACCATTGATTTTTAAACAATGTCTTTTTAAGGATTTTGCTTTTTGAGGTAATTGCTTTGAGAAAGATGTGCCAACAATGGTAATTTTAGTCTCAGATGTTGAGATTTTGACAGATAATCTCAATGATACTCACTGTCATCGGCAATACTATTGTTAACAATTTGGAGACCTCATTATATCTTGAGCAATCATCATAAAAACTTGCACAGAATCTCAGTCTTCTTCAATATTGGTAAATATAACAATAGTAATAGCAGTTATATTGCCCATGATTCTGTAATAATTCGTTGATTCGTATTCCACAAACTAATGTATAAGTGGTAAAGTTGTCATCATGGAAATATTTGTGAATTTCACAAATTCAAGAGTCATGTAAATTGAACTACTAATTCACAGAAGCATATTTTTTATATGCTCGACTTAATTGTAATAATTCCCATTTCATGATTTGCAAACATTTCTGTCTGTGAAATGCCTGAAACTGGCAATTTGCAACTTTTTTACTCACAAAAGCATTCACTTATAAAGAAGTAAAGGAGAACCACAGTCCATGATCTATTTAAAAGAAAATATATTTATTAAAAATATATGGTTTAACCTTGTTAGAGCTCCCAATTAACACAGTGTTATCTTGCTATCTATTACAGATATTAAAAAATGCTGCTTTAAGCAATCACAATTGACATGTGCATATGTGGAATGAACATTCATTATTCAGAGTGAATGGATTTTCAAAGGACACGTGTATATACAAAAATATAACAACAATGCATAGAAGTTTATATTTATTTAATCAATATATTTCTAACAAGTATAATAATTTACAACTAAAACAAATATAAACAATAAATGAAACAAAAGCACAAAGACAAATAGGAAATCTAGGTCTGTTACAAAGATTAAATATTCATGCCTTCAGCCAGAATAGCAAACAATAAAACCTAAGTTCCCTTGAAAAGCCATTTTCTACATGTGTATTTAATGAAAATAATATGTAATGGTTCACATGTAAATTCACCAAACAAATACATAGGACCAGTGCTCAATACAAAACATATGCAATAGCCCAAATGCTAGATCACCAGACAATATCTATAGGACCAAAGCTCAACTTGTGTTTTACAGAAGTTGTTTGTAAAACATTATGCCCCCCGGTGACATTGACCTTTGACCTTGTGACCCCACAATCAATAGGGTTCCTCTGCTACACATGATGAATGAGTGGACCAAGTTCGAGGATGATAGGTCAAGGGGTTCTTGAGTTATTGATCGGAAACAGTCTTAAACCCCACTCGGGTCATAATTGTACTGTAATTTTTGTTAAAAGCTATCAAAGCCTCTTCCATAAAATAATCATGCAAATGAAAGGGGTCGAAAGTTACATGATTAATCATTAATACAGGCTGAAATACATATTGTCCATTTGAAAGTTTATGTCTCTAAAGTAGCTTCCAAGTTTAATACAAAAATGTGGTTTATCACAAAACTGATGTAACTGTTTTTTCTACAACACTGAGAAACAATAGTTTTGCTCCAAACCTTCAACATATATATGTAATGCTAATACATTAAAACCTCACATTAAGAACACAATTTGCAAGTTTATTGTCACTCTTGTTTTACTATTCATTCAACCTCAATATTAAGACCACCTCTATAAGAAGATCAGTTTTTAATGGTCCAAAGGGTGGTCTAATTATTGAGGTTTTACTGTACAGTAATACAATTTGGTGGAGAAAAATGGTTGACATCCTATATGCATCATTTGCACAAAAAAATCAACTTTTTACCCTACAGGCACCATATTATTTTGTATACTAGTTGATGGGAAACCAGAAATATCAGCTACTGTCAGTCTTGGTTACTTAAACAGTATACTTAGTGACACAGCTAAGATTTTTGTTCACATTCGCATCTGACTTTACCATCTGTCTGTAACTATATGTGACTATACTCTGTTTAGAGGATTTAAAATTAATGGTAGGGAGCAAACATCAAATGACTAACGACATTTGCTTTCATTACCAGTACGGAATATCGAATCAAAACTTATTAATTTCAAATGGGTTCTGAAACAAATCCCTTCAACTTATATTAACAACTCATGATGACGTTTCCTGGTTTATTTAATCTCCCAACCATCAGACCAGGAGTCTGTAGTTCCACCCCTTGACCACATTGCCTTCCTAATACTGAATAAGTTGACCAGGATAATGGAGGTCAATACCTATCAAGAGTCCCTACAAACCATCATTGTGACCCTTCATCTAGAATTATGAGGATCAAAATGTGGCAGTTTGGAAATCACAGGGGTCAAGTGTCAACTTGGGGTTAAAATGGAAACCCTGGTATGAAATACATGTTGTATGCTGTAGATTACACCAATATACTAACCGTAGTTTTTTCTTTTTCTGATCATAATTTTTTAGTCTGTTCCTTAGGGCTACAATTTCTTTTGTCTTCTTTGACTGAGCTTCAAAACCAAGAGAAGACAACTGTTCACGAGACCTGGGACAACTTGAGGTAGACCTTGGAGTTATCTGCTCCTTGAAATCGGAAACACAAAATGAATGTGTCTCCGATAATGGATGATCATGCCTAGCATTATCACAGAGAAATCTCGGAGGTACACTCACTAAC
The DNA here is from genome assembly GCA_032209605.1 of Mactromeris polynyma. NCBI lineage: Eukaryota > Metazoa > Mollusca > Bivalvia > Venerida > Mactridae > Mactromeris > Mactromeris polynyma. The sequence continues at coordinate 6,924,895 of JASFXZ010000013.1, forward strand.
CGGTGTAGATTAAACTGCTCGAGAGATCAAACCTATACTGGCATTACCACCCTGCTTTTGAAGAAAGTCTGCAGGGGTCATCAATATAAGTTTGAACATATTTGGCACTTTTCTGGCTACTTGATGTTCATGAGCCACACTTATGTCAGAAAGCAATAATACATGATTTTCTCGAAGCAAATTGTTCGATGTCACTTGAGGTAATGGAGAAATTGATGGCGCAGTTTCAGGTACCTGCTTTGAGGGACTAGCACCACTTGAATTCTTATGTCAAATGTCTCACAAGTCCTTTCAGATCTACCTGATTTAATATCACAGACTGGTTGAGAAGCGTGGGGAGTCAGCGTACGGTCTGATGGAAGATCTGACGGGTTGGTGGTCAAGTTTGATAAATCAAGTCTTTCAATATCAACTGGAGGCCCGATATTGATACTTTGGCCATGTTTCTCTCCCTATTTTCTCCATCCTGCCCATGAAGGTACTGTGTACTGAAATTAAGGGGAATAATAAAATTTACCAATGAATGATAAGCTAGGGCCATGTGGATATCCAGTCAAAAGAAAGTCTGATTTGATGCACAATTCAGGATCGACAATCTAAAATTTCCCTGCAATTAACATTGGATTTCAGAGAAAATTACATTTTTGTAGGCGATCTTGTTATTTACAACCAAACAAAAATCAAGCTCTTTCATGTTAAGAAATTACCATAGATTTGACCTAGCTTCATTGCAACAATATAAAAGCTTCAGAGTACCTTTCCGATGGGGAGGAGCAAATGACCCAAGTTTCATGAAAATCCAAGAAGAGATTTGGCAGATGAGTACAAGACATAATTCACTCAAAGCCAAAACCCCTGTCATTGAGTCGAGACCTTGCGCTTATGACAAGCGTGAAGGAATCATTGTTTTAGAACACCATTTGAGTGAAGTGAAACCATGAACTTTTATGAGGACAACTTGAACAGTATGAAACCTCTATTTTCAATCTGTTAAGAATGCTTCAAGAAACCTTAGAGTATCCTCTGTAAATAATCCAGCCCTTTTTAGTGACTCCATCAAGAAACTGGGTTGTCTTGATCTAGCTCTTGTATGACCTCGACACCTGAAACAGACAAAATATTTACTTATATAAATGCACTAGACAAAACTAATCCGGACAGACACACACACATACATCAAACCAACCGCCATTGTGGCGACTGTATTGAGCTAACTGCAAGCAGACTAAACAAAAAAGAGACCATACATCGCTGAACCCAAACACAGCATCACCCACAGTCTGTCAAACAATGGATTACTTAAAACTATGCTTATACGAAATACATGTTTAGTCTCTAGTAATTAAAAATACATGAGGTTCTTCTGAATAAAAAGGTAAAGTGACACAGTGCTTTGAAGCATTTCTTCACACAGACTGTATTATGGTGTTGTATAGCTTGATAGTGGTTCATCACAGCTGACCTCTTCTCTGACAGTTTTGATTGCCATACCAACCAATACTAAAGACAGTAGAAATACTAACTAATTGTACATCATATTCAAGTGAATTTTTTGCATAAGACCTTTGGCGGAAAGAACCCAAAAACAATACCAAGCAAACTCTCTATATGTTCTTACTATACACCAAGTTTGATGTAAATATGATCAACAAAACTTAAGTTATTCGCCGGAAACCAAATTGCTATTTTTAGTAACGGTGACCTTGACCTTGGATGGAACAAGTCTAAAAGCAATCCCAAGCGAGCTCTCCACATTATCTTAATATACACCAAGTTTGATGTCAATACGATGAACGGAACTCCAGTTATTCGCCGGAAACCACCAGTTTGACGCCCGCCTCCACCCAACGACACGCACCATTCTAATAACCTGGTTTTCGTTAAAAATGCCGAAACATTACGACTGCCGGTCATTCAATTATGCTATACTACAGAAACTCCGAGACATGTAAGGGGAGATCACTGCATAGTGTGATTAGTCATAGACACAGAATTGTTTGTTTCAATATAGTTCATCAATATTACTTAATGCATAAGTTGTGAACTCACACATTCATGTTGATAAACTTGTTATATACCAAAGTATCTGATTAAAACGATATAAATGATCGCGACTGGTACATTACACCAAGAATGTCTTCTTAATTCCAACACAGGACAACTTCCCGTGTTGATGACTAATTAGTCTGGTACTTAGCGTACTCTGCACACTGATAATGTAATGGTAAGGGAAGGTAATCCAGGCTAATGACTACTTACTGGATAAATCATGAAATACACTCTACACAATGTCGACCAATCTGCGTCAATGTTACAAATATTTTTCAGTTGAAGAGAAATTGCCTTCAAGTTTGTGGTTAACGTAAGATTTGATTGGTTTATAAAACACTGATATGCAAATAGCAAAACCATGATAGTACGGCTGCGCTGAAAAAGATGGGTGGCGCAATTTGAAGGTTAAGATTTGTTGTGCAAAATAAAAAGAATGCCGAGCTGTTACGCTTGCTGGTCACTCCAGGTCCAAAATAGATTTCGGTAAATTCACCAAAATTCTGTGGTTTCGGTAATTAACGTAATCTTTATCGAGAGTGTTAACCAATCCGCGTCAATGTTACAAACATTGTTCGGTTGAAGAGAAATTGCCTAGCAAAACCATATTAGTACGGCTGCGCCGAAAATGATTGTCTGTCTCTCACTGCTTGATTTTAAGATCAAGATTGATTTATTGTGTTTCAAATGTAAATACGTATATGGAAAGTGAAAGTTTAAAAAAAATACCAATGATATACTTGGTAACCCATTATCGTTTTACATTTTTCATAAAATGTGTTAGTTTTAAATATTTATTGAAGATAATTTTGTAATATCAAATGTAGAATTTTAATTATCAATGACTTTTCTTTTTTTTACTAATAAAGTATATGGAAAAAGAAAGTAGATTGAAAACTGCAAATATATAATGAAATCCTTCAATTAAACATAATAATATAATTATTTGTATTGTTCTTGAAACTGTATAAAATTCAGTAAAAATATTTGCATCGTAAAAGAAAATAGCAAACTTCTTCCTTAATAAGTCTATAAGCACACGAAAAATGACAAGGGGGTATATAACTAAACAAGAACACCAAATTAGCCTCGGTCACTGACATAAATACATGTACATGGTATTACAAGGGTCTGAATGAACATAGTACTCTAGACATCTGTCTAGTTATGATGGAAATAGACTACTGTGGTCAAGGTCATTTTGCAGAAAGGATTAAGTTCAGCAAGAATTTTGACCAGGCATTAACCAAGACATGTGAAAGAAAAGCAGGTATTTGTTATATCAGGGGCATTAACCCTGGACATACTAGTTTGATCCAGCCACAATTCAAATTCATCCAAAATCTTGTGGCCACATACACTGTGTTCCTGCTTGATTGAAACTGCTTTAGAAATGTTCCTTCCAGAGTGTAAACATAGTTCTATATGGCATGTTTGATATGTTCCTTCCAGAGTGTAAACATAGTTCTATATGGCATGTTTGATATGTTCCTTCCAGAGTGTAAACATAGTTCTATATGGCATGTTTGATAAATTGTTTATGTCTTGGTTTTAGTGAGTTCAAATGGTATAAAAAGTGTTGTTTACCTTGAATACCCTACAAGCTTATGTGAGAATCCATTTCAGTAGCTGAATGACATTGGTGGGGTGTGCAAAATAAAAGTGAAAAGGGGAATAATTGTGTCAAAATAAAGTCCCATTAATGGGTTATGGTATGTACTTGCTTCATAATCATGAATGTTTAATTGTGTGAAGCTTCCATTCAAACATGTTTCAGAAATATTCCATGAAAACACAATTTTGTGATTTTCCTATGCAAAAAAGGGGAACATTTTGTCAAAATGGTACATCATCTTGCCTAATAACCCTTAAGGTTTCTATGACATTTCAATCCAATATGTGCAGAGATAATAAATGAAAACGCAACTTTGGAATTTTTCCTTAGTTGTAATATGGGTGATCATTATTTGAAAACGAAAGTAAGAGTTATCAGTAACAGTATTTTGACTTGTTTGGTCAGCCTGGAAGTTTGTGACAAGTTTCAATACAATATACATGTACATTGCGGAGATATTAAAGGAAAACACATTTTGGGAAATTTCAAGTAAAACTAGAAATGTGTCCATACCAAGGACACAGATGCCCCCACTTGCAGCCTTTTTCACAAAAACAAATGATATTATTCTGCTCATAGTTTGTGAATGTGTTTCAAAATTACCAAGTGAACAACTTTACAGATTATGGTGATAAGTAAAGGGCCAACACTTTACACTTACTCGGTGGAGCCATACATGAAAACCCAGGTGCACAACTTATACAGGCTGGTGAACATTCCTGTAAAGTTTTAAGACGCTGGTTCATATTCTTTTGGAGATATGCGCGACACAACATTTTGTGACAGATGGAAGGATGCACAGACAGATGGACAAGGGCAAATGTATATGCCCCCCTTTCAGAATGGGGATCTTTTTGTCATAATTAAAGTCAGAGCTATGGATCAGGAAACATCAACTTGCTTTATGACCTTTAAGGTTTGTTTGCAGTTATAAGATTATAAGTCCATGTATTGCACAGATGCAAAATGAAAACAAAATACTGGTATATTTTCTAAGTAGAACAAGGTGGATAATTCTGTAAAAATCACAGTCAGAGTGGTGTGAACATGGTGTGTCAACTTGCCTAATGAGGATGAAGGTTCATGTAAATATTGCAGAGATATTGAAAAAAAAACACAATCACGGGACATTTTCTAAGTTGATAAAGTGTGATTACATTTTGTAACACATCTAATTAACTGTTTACATACTTCCATCAACCTGTGAACTTTGAAAAATGATCATTTACCATTCACAATCTTATAAAAATGGCTTTCCTACCTTTCGCTTTATGGCCCCGTTGGACGGCCCCTGATTGGAAGTTCTTTGATTTGATATTATGAATACTTTCTTCAATTTGTGACACTGAAGTAAGGAGAGATGTTTGTTAAACACATATGACACTCTAATAAAGGGATTTAGATTGACCTTAAATACAAGGGTCCATCTGGGCTCTTGGTACAAAAACATTCAGGGGCCCAGTCTAAATCCTTGAAGCGTAATAAGTATAGTGTATAGCAGCATTAAAAAGTTCTTCTTCTCCAAACTAGACATTTTTACTATGCAAGTCAAATATGTACTAGCACTGCGCAATTCTAAGGCCCCTGCTAATCTAAATCCCTGCTTTAAGTGTATACCAATTTATTTTTAGTTTGATTGCGAAGACAGCTGAAAGCTGATATTAATCTGTCTCGAATCCATTCCTGGATAGAAACCAGTACTAGTGTTCATTTTGACATGAGAATTTACCCACTGGTGTGGCTCGAATCCACAACCTCTTCAGTGAGAGACAGACACCTTAGCCATTAGACCTGATGCTCACTCTCACTTGTATGTATAAAAACATGCAATTGCTTTTGAAAAATAAAAGGCTGTTAAACAATTCAGTTATCTTGACTTTGGCTTTCATGTCAGTCATGCTTTCATATAATTAAGACCAGGTGTGTCATGATACAGCTCAGAACCATTGCATTTCGATCTGCTTTTACTCCATTTAATCCTGTTTCTCGACCAGTCCTGTCTGCATAGTATTAGGGATACATTGCATGACCTGGAACTCCCCTCTCATCTACAAAGTAAATATCCCTCCATGGTAGACATCTCAATGTCGTGTAAAACCTTGAGACAGAATAAGTAGCGCAGTAGGTTACACACAGGACTTGTGATGCAAGTTCAAAACCAGTGATGGAGTGTAGATTTGTTTCTCAGTTATATATTTTCATATTATCTGTAACTATATTTTCATTTACAAATATAAAAATTTATTGAATACAAATTCAAAACAAAAACTCTGTTATATCTCCATCAGTGACTGCATGGCTTTGTCGATCTTCGGTAGCAACAACTTAGAAATAATGATTTGAATTACAAATGATCTCAGATGACTCTACTCACAATTTTGTTTAATTTGTATGGGCATTTGTGACATAACTTTAAATTATGGCATGAAAAATCTCACAGAATTCCAACTCTCAACCATAATATCCTTATGATTAGAAAACCATCGCCTTTCTGCCGCGGCCATGACAGCTTGTAAGTATTTGATTTATCTTCACCATAATGGGCGATCAGGGTTGTCAAATAACAACTGGCTGCCAGCTGAAATTGACAGGTCATTTAAAATGACTAATGAATTCTAAGAAAAATATTTTGCATAAAAAAGTTTGATGCTTTACTGAGGACTGACCCTCGGAGGTAATCTAAGATTGTGAGTCATGCATGAAGCAAACACAACATTTATAAACCAAATATTCACTGCAGACAGTTTCTACACACTTCACATCATGATCCTTTGTTAAACAGTTCCACACCATCTTTTGAATTGTCAGCTACAACTCTCCAGCTCACTGAGTTGTGTGCTAGCTGCAAGCATATATACAGTTTATACATGTAATTGTCAGCTACAACTCTCCAGCTCACTGAGTGGTGTACTAGCTGCAAGCATATATACAGTTTATACATGTAATTGTCAGCTACAACTCTCCAGCTCACTGAGTTGTGTGCTAGCTGCAAGCATATATACAGTTTATACATGTAATTGTCAGCTTCAACGATCCAGCTCACTGAATTATGTGCTAGCTGCAAGCATATATACAGTTTATACATGTAATTGTCAGCTACAATTCTCCACCTCACTGAATTGTGTGCTAGCTGCAAGCATATATACAGTTTATACATGTAATTGTCAGCTACAACGATCCAGCTCACTGAGTTGTGTGCTAGCTGCAAGCATATATACAGTTTATACATGTAATTGTCAGCTACAACTCTCCAGCTCACTGAATTATGTGCTAGCTGCAAGCATATATATATATACAGTTTATACATGTAATTGTCAACTACAACTCTCCAGCTCACTGAATTGTGTGCTAGCTGCACGCATATATATATACAGTTTATACATGTAAGTGTCAGCTACAACTCTCCAGCTCACTGAATTGTGTGCTAGCTGCAAGCATATATACAGTTTATACATGTAATTGAACACAGACAGCATAAATACTCTACCTAGTGTGTGTTCCTCCGCAAATTGATCACAAGTGCAAATGGAGAATTTGTAACAAAGGGACGTAACTGGATTACGGAAGATACATATTGCAGTAACGGCTCCACAACGATTTCTTAATCTAATTTAAAGTCGTCGAAGTAACTCCAAACACAATATTTAGCCCAACACATATCATGAACAATACGGTATAGAGATAGACGGCTATCGCCTGTGTACTGTACTATAATGCTGGAATAATGCAAACTTACAGAGAGAATCATGCATAGTGTCGGCCTCAAACAAAATAGACACGTAAGAACCGTGGGGTGCACACGTCGGGACAGTTCCTACCCTCGATAATTTTGGGAAATTGCGGCTATTAAAAGTATTTTAGTGGTTTTGGACTAAATATTCCGGTCTTTCCTTACATATGATTGTGTGTGTACATCATTGAAAGTTTGAAAGAAGATTTCTACGTTCCATCCATTCTGAAAATGATTCCTACGGGCATGCAAAGGCTGACGGTAGACCTGAATCTGACTCTGAATGGTATACGTGGTAGAATCCAATACTGGTTTTAACACCACGGGGGGGGGCTTAATCACTTTTTGTTAATGCTGATTTGAAAGAGATCACTGAGTCTGAGTTAACTATATTATCACCGAGCTTGTTCCAATCAACACCCAAATTCAATAGTAGGTCAAAGGCACATATATTGCCGAATAAAAAATGATCATTTGAAACTATTCAACTGCTGCATGAACACAAGTGTATTTAATGCATTAACATGTCTGAAATATTCGTGCAAAATTTCAAATGCAGCAAATGAATACTTTCATCATAACATCAAGTTTATTAATACCTCTCATTAGCTATTTGTGTTGTACCAAATACATACGTGACTGTTGATAAGTACTGTAGAATGTGTGCCCCGTGAATATCATTTTAATATCACATGGCAAGTAATATGGTCAATTATTACCTTAATGTTTCCCAAAACTGAAAAATACGTAAGATGAATATTTATGTTTGTTTTAACCAAAAAAATCGGGATCAAGAAGAACTATATAATATATCATGTGTTGAAAGCGCTGTTCTCACAAAGGATGAATTTTTGTTTAAGTCACTTTTAGCCCGTATTGGCACCAACAATTTTGTATCGTTATTTACAGAGTTTTCAACAACGTTTGTTTTGACGTGGAGTGGAGTGACCTTTTTCTATATTCCTAATATAACATTACATCCACTGATTAGGTCTTAAGGTTACTATTCTTTTAAATAGCACTTTAAATGAAATACATTGATTTATGGACGATTTCCTCTTGTATACTACTAGTATACTACCAGTATACCGGAAGCATGTGCAATAAAAGTTGGGCCCCTGTTGTGCTCATCGGTCTTGAGACCGTCTAGAAGAATCGTATGCTTTTCACTCTACATCAGACAGGCGCTTTCAATTTCCTTATCATGTTGTGACAAAGGGTTTTACTGAAGGCTGTCTGGGAGTAGGTACAGGGGGGGGGGGGGGCTGTTCCCTGGAAAAGTGTTAAAATGTTGGTACTTGTATGATTTGGTTGTTCCGTATAATTTACCAGATAATACTAGTGCAATTCACATGGAAGAGTCCTCAAAATTTAGACCCCGAAATGCACCAGAAGCCATCATTTCATATATATATATATTTTCATCATGTTTGGCCCCCAGTCGGGAATGTCTGGATCCGGGCCTGTTAAGAGTGTTCAAGTGCTGGCTGACTGGTACATTTCACGCCCAATCTCTTTTTGGGTAGCTTGCCCTTGCCTCGCACCATGACTATATAGTGTTCAATTCACAACAAAAATGTCGATGTTGTCAATTCGAAAACTCTCGGCAAACTGACGGCATCGCTTCTGCTGTTGCTCTTTTATAGTTCGGGGAATACGGCTCCTGCTCGGCATCCCTTCTGCGACGATTCGGCATCTTTTCATTACATGATCGGCATAGCTTCCGTGTGTATACGCAGCTTTCGGCATCGATTCAACTTCCTTCAGGGACCGCTCGGGATGGCTAAAAGATTACGAAGCCTCGCAGAAGGCTTTCCGAAGACGCCGAGTTAATGGCGATGGGTTCCCGAACGTCCCGAATGGTTGCCGATGGTTTGCCGAAGATCCCGAAGCCGTCCCGAATAAAACATTCGACGTCCAAATTTTAAAAAGTTTTAAAATTTGGATGCCGAAGTTTTTTCGATCCCGATTTGGCCCGAAGTACCGAGAAGGTTTCCAGAAGTGTTAAGGAAGGACACGGAAGGGTTCCAGAACATCGCGAAGACATGCCGAAACATCCCGATTTTGTGAAATCCGCTTTCGGGAACCCTTCGGGGGCCTAGTGGACGGTAGGTCTAAAGCACGCACGTTCGCGCTAGGCCGAGAAATTGGCGAAATTTACTGCGTTTCTAATCCGTCTCTATTTAATTTTGGATCTAAATATGCATTTGTTTGCTTCCTTTGATTTGTCTTCAGTATGACTTAAAATGTCAAATTGATATGAATAACTGAATCACAAAATGGAAACATAAAACATCGAAAAGAGTGGAATAAGTTTACATCGCCATAGAAAAATCAAACAATCATATGTATTGAACTCGTATTAGATTGTTGAAATTGTCCAAATCAGTCTCATGATCGCTGAGGCGATATTTATGGTGGCATATTACTGCCACCAGTTAGCATGATAGCGTTCGCGAATTGTTTCGTGTTAACCACTTAATTATTGCGATAATTATCTAGCTATCACATACGATTCGTGTTACCACTTACATCTAGAAGCCAAAAATGCATTTATAAATAAGTGGTAACACGAATCAATCGTAAGTGAAATTTGCGAATTTGAGTTATTAAGTAACATAATATGTGGTCAACTAGATAAGATTCGTGTTACCACTTACATCTAGAAGCCAAACATGCATTTATAAATAAGTGGTAACACGAATCATAAGTGAAATTCGCGAACATTGACTAGATAACCAGTTGTATAAATCTATTTATATATAACTGGCAACACAAACTTATCTAGTTGGCTACTTTTTATGTTACATATAAAGTGAAATTCGCAAACCATATAACTAGATAACCCGTTACTGTAATACATCATAAAAAGGTAAGAGGTGGCACTGTCAAGCCTGTTTCTAGTCTTATGATGTTTATCTTACCGAAAATGTATCACGAATGTTAACTAGATAGCTAGATAAATATCGCAATAATTAAGTGGTTAACACGAAACAATTTGCAAACGCTATCATTCTAACTGGTGGCAGTAATATGCCATCATTGATATCAACGGGCCGAAGCACTGTAACATATTTTTTCAATTTACGCTTGTCACCTGTCTTACTTGTAATTGGAAATTGTATTGGTTAATTTTTTGACAGATGAAAATGGATATTTAGGTGCTCTTGCCTTTATCTCTCTATCAATCTGCTGGTACCCGACTGATTGTTTACACCCACGTTTATGTTTATACAAACTACAGTACCGCTAGATGGAGTAGCGCTCCAGTTCACGTGACAGGGAATCATACGACATATGCAGACGAACTGTCGAAGGAGGAGGAGAACTTGCCAAAGTTAAAGGTTGGTTGTTTGTATCTCTACTATTTGTATTTACTCTGCTTTAACAGTATTTTGTATATCGTAATATATCTCTGACGTACAAGTTGACAGACACAATTTCACACAATTTTATATTCGTTTCTCTCTGTTCATTTGTGAACGGTGGTTAACTTGGAAACTCGCCTACGTCTAAATCTCTCAAGTTACCTTCTTACTGCATAAATTACAACATTAACAATATCTTACATAAAGTTGGATTTGATTTCTTTGTGCATCATAAAGTTTTGCCTTGTACTTTGTTTCGGCAAGGTAGGCTGTGTATTATGGTAGCTACTTAGCTTTCTAGCATCGCAAACATACATTTGTCTCTTCTCAACAGAAATTATAATGACACTTATTTTGTCTGTTACAATTAAAAGCATGATCTTGTATTTTTGATGATGTAGTGCAATTATTTATACCACGGACATATAACCATATGTCCGTGTCCGTGTTTATACCATCATTATAGGTGCATTGATGATTTTGTCTAATTGATAGTAAATACAAATTGATTTGTAATATATTATGAACAATTGTGTACGCCGGACAATAAGTATAACACTTAAGCCTGTAGTTTGAATACAATATTCTGTTCTGTGTAGATTTGCATTGTTTATATTCGGATATTTGTTTAATATATTTGCAAATAAACATTCAATTAAAAAGCAGGGTTTTGGCACTATGGTTTGGGCACTATAATCGGATCCTGACTAGTCTATGATTTAAGAATACAATCTTGACGCATTAGTTTTCAAATAATACTAGAGTCATAAATGATAAATTTTATAATTTATTGCAGACAAATCAAGCTAATCTGTCATACTACTGAAGTGAATAAGTATCAAATGTATATTATTCATGGACTTATCTATCTTGCATAAAACGATATAAAACGTATAAAATATCATACCATATACTTTGAAATTTATTTTATATAAGCAAAGACCTAAATACTTATTATACTTGATTTACCTATTTTGATTAATAAAGGTGCCCAAATAATGTAAATATTGCATGACGTCTCTCTCAACTTAGCATGGTATACTTAAAGTGCGAATTGCATTGCATCCGCATGCGTATTCGACAGGAATGTTTACTTCTGGTGCGACCTTGAAATCTACTTCTCCGAAATAGGCTAAATATAGCAACGCTTCACCTCATTCCCAATTAAACAGACTCACGGTCAGAATGAATCGTTAATATAACATACCGTACAGATTATCAGTAACTACAATTATTACTTAACACGAGTGTGTAGAATATGCCACAGTATTCGTGAGGTAAATTAATGGTCAGAATCCATTCAGAAATATTGTTACGACTCGTCTGCCGAGCGCGTCACGGTACAAGGTATTTCCTTAGGTCTATAAATAGCGATTTCGCATGCGCAAAATATCGATGGTTCAGCGCAAGACTCCTATGTATTTATATTGGAGTTAGTATAGTCTTGCACTGAACCCTCGATATGATTAATGAATGGAGAAAACCAAAAAATCGAAAGGATTTTTTCAAATCTGAGTAACACTTGCAAAAATCGAAAGGATTTTTTCATTTCCGAGCTCCATGTGCAAAATGAAAAGGGAAAAAAAAAAGAGTCGCCGGCTTGTGGTCGGCGACTAATTAATACAAGAAAAGATCCTTTACTCCATACAAAGACCTAAAACACCATTTAATAAGGTATTTGCTCCAAAGAAACGCCAAATCACTCCTCTACCGTATTCCCATGTGAACGCCGAATCTCGCCTCTGGCTTTCAGTCGCAATTTTTTTTTGTATTTAGGCCTTTGTTGCGAGTGTTTTAAGTCTTTTAACTTACAATCCAGTGCAATGTCTGTCTAGCAAACATACTTCAGACACCATAGACAATTTGCTATATGGAAGTACTACTAGTACTAGTTTCGGCTTTGACGGGTTAATTTTAAGAAGAGGGGGGCTGATAATGTCCGCCTAGCTTACATAAACAGACATAGTCAGCAAATCTTTAAATATTACATTTATTTCAAGAAGGTCAATATCAGGTTAATTCGTTTGACTGACTATAATAAAGTGTGATCACTATCCCCACACCCAAATCTTTGTTTACAAATGTCCGTCATTGTGACTACATTTATCAATATGTTCACATGTTATTGCAAAATATAATGTTTTGCAATCTGTATTTGAAAATTAAAAATATGTTGTTCTGTTATGTACATCTTAATAACAATTTGTACGTTATTGCTATCGTTAATGTTCTTTTAATGAATGTTACATTAACAACCATTGTTTGACGCCAATTATAAATTACAGATCTGGTATCAGGTGTTCATGTCTGTGAATAGGTACCCTCAATGCCATTCAAAAACATATAATATAGTTGATCAAACTGAATGGCATTCCACAGTGATCTCTATCTCAAGAAGTTTATGTTCTGTATGGGTAGTCATATGTTCGTGTCTGTGTATAATTATGTACCCTCAATGTCATTCAAAAACATTATACAGTTGATCAAACAAAGACGAGTGATTACATGATAGTTTGCAGTGGAACGGGTATATGGAAGATAATCGCTACATAATTACATTATGAATCGTGTTATTTGTCTTTGAAGCGTTGTTACTTCTGATATCAGTTTATGCCATTTGCTGTCCGTCACTGATAGGGTTTCATTTGTAGTTCAACATGTGCAATTCTTCGTTCTAATAATGAAATTGCTGCTTACTTAGGAGTCTTCAAATTCGGTATATATAGAGGATCTTACATGAGTGCTTATTTGATATTGTTTTTTTATGAAACGAGTCGACTGAATATGACGCGAGGCTCTGCCGAGCGTCATATTCGTTTTAGTCGACTCGTTTCATAAAAACAATATCAAATAAGCACTCATGTAAGATTATATTTATCACATAACACCATAAATAGATTTTAAATAGTGCTGTGATTCGGCTATTTATGTAACTAGTTACATATGATATTTATGTCACTGCTTTATGCCACTCCTGGAGTGCAAGTTATGTGATAAAACCGTGTACTTATAATTGTACATGATGTATTATTGTCTAATGTCAAAGACATGTTTAAGCTTTATACTTTCCTTAGTGTATATTGTAATCTAACCAAATTACTTGTCCGTTATTTTTTAAGTGGATATGGGCAAAGACCTAAATACCACAACATAACTAATAGAAAATACTGGTAACTTAATATGGAAAAACAGTAGTGACTATGATAATTTGTTTACAAACAAGTAACTAGATGTACACAGGGCTAGCAAATCCACAATTCGGCTGTCTGCAGCATCTGGCCTTCAGCGCTTTGATTAGACTGTGTGTCTGCCGCTAACATCGTAACGATGCGCCATATCTGGTTTACGTTCACATGCTCTCGTGAGATTTTATTTTCCGAGAGATTTTACGATATCTGGCCGAGTAGCGCATCTGTGGTATTTAGGTATTTGATATAAGTTATGCAGGCTATTTGTCTAAATAATTGTGACATCTGTATTTTACAATATTATTGGATTATTATCATAATTTTCACTTTTAATTTAAATATAAAGTTATACAATATCATATAAAAATATATTTATTGTATTCGAATTATACTGTTTTAAATTTCACACCTTTACATAATAAAACGTCAATCTATTGTCACCCTAATGAACCACACCAATATTTTATTTCAAGGCTCTATATAAAAAGTCACATTTCCCCTAAATTCTTCCCTATAAAACACCTATAAAGCACACTTATTGTTAATTAACAGCTTGTATAATCGCTGCTAGACCCCTAGTGTGACCATCCAGAGATCAAGTGCAATAAAACTTCGGTCATACTCGGAAGGTCTTCCGAACATTTCCGAACGTGGCAAAAAACATACTATATAATTTTAAAGTGTAAAAAGTACCATTTTCCTCTTTAAATATTTTCACAAAATAAATACCAATTGACAGAGAAATAATTATGGTTTATGAGACCATTTGTATTTTGTTAATATCATTAACCGTTTTTAATGACATTAAGTTAATTTTAGAGTATTTTTTTTTCGCCTATATATTCTATATAGCACTGGTAACTGTTTTAAAGTTAAAAAAATACCATTTTACTTTTATTTCAAATAAAAGGTAGACTATTTGAATGAAAGGGGAATATTGAAACATTCCAAAACCGTTTGCATTTATTTGACATCTTTAACGGATAAAAAGTTATACTAATTTAAAGCTAAAATCCTTCATAGTTCTATATAGGCAATTTTGCGCAGTATCGATTATCAGATGATGAGAATTCTTCCACATGACGGGATTTTAACAATAATGACATCGGAGATTTTTCAAATAGATCGCTACCAAATCCTGTAATTTAATTTAAATAAGCCCACTTGCTAACTTTACAATTTGTGACATCGAGTGTTGGAATGGCAATTAAGAGTGTTATCTGTTAAATTTAACCTAAATATGCCATTTTAATCAATTCAGCAAAGATGCTGACAGTAGTCAAAACAAAACATTGATGTGTAAACTCACATTTGTATTAATTGTTTCCCGCAATACATATCTGGGGCCATTGGGAAACTTACGATAGGATGTCTAATTATTAGCACTGTTTTCTTGCAATTTGGATTACGAAATTTAGATAAAGGGCTCATGGTCAGAATGGAAAATGGGCACCTTTTGAAACGTGGCTTAAATATACAGTAAAAAGAGCAGCATGGTGGAAGTTCCTTGAAACATGGCGCTGCACCATGCTTAAAGGGCCTAGCAGAAGTTTGTATAAGAATATCACAGAAAGTGACACAAATATACATGCTATGGGCGCAGAAAAACTTTTCATTAGGCGAAAAATCACAGTTCATAATTGTTACTCAAGAACATTATTTGATTATTTTCCTATAACAAAAACTTTTTTGAAATGAAGCCATATTGCCTAGTTTTTAAGCATGGCATTTCGATTATATATCATACCTGTCTATAGTTTGTCATGTTGTATGGACGGTCACGTCACGACATATCCATACTTAGTGGCATCTATAATACACCATACTTGTCTATAGTTTGTCAGGTTGTATGGACGGTCACGTCACGACATACCCATACTTAGTGGCAGCTATAATACACCATACCTGTATATAGTTTGTCAGGTTGTTTGGACGGTCACGTCACAACATACCCATACTTAGTGGCAGCTATAATACACCATACCTGTCTATAGTTTGTCAGGTTGTTTGGACGGTCACGTCACAACATACCCATACTTAGTGGCAGCTATAATACACCATACCTGTCCATAGTCTGTCATGTTGTATGGAAGGTAACGTCGCGACATATCCATACTTAGTTGCAGCTATATTTGTAACCCTTTTCAATGATTTGTTTAAAGATTTGCTTGAAATGGACGTATAAATTACACGGTCATAGGTAGATAGTCTTATATTTATTTAAACACACGAAGAAATAAAATAGAAACATGCACGTCAATGCCTTCATACAGACATACGCTAAACCACTGCATTATACTATTTGTTAATATATTTCCAGAAATTCAAAACAGATTACTCGGCGAGTACATCTGATAAAAGCTCTTGTATCAGACTTGTGTATTTGTGTTTTTGGAAAGCATGTGTACTAAAAAATCACAATGCAGTTTTGTAGAGTACAACTGTATTGAGGCATTTTGTCATGTTTATGTCTAAGCATATGTTTCAAGAAATGACCTCCAATAGTTTTACCTTTATCGATGACAGAAAATGATCGTTAATTATCATAATCATAATTCGAGATTTTATGGTAGATTCGAGGTTAGAGCGATACATGGACAAAAATATCAACCAACATTTAACAGTCTGTATTTTGCATATCGCACTTCAAAACTTCCTTGTATGAAAGGAGCACAACTGTGTTGGTGTCTTGTTACTCATTATTCAATTTTCAAGTTTGCATATTTTATGAAAGTTTCCTTATGACTTTGTAAAGTAGAAATAAAA
Source organism: Mactromeris polynyma (assembly GCA_032209605.1). Classification (NCBI taxonomy): domain Eukaryota; kingdom Metazoa; phylum Mollusca; class Bivalvia; order Venerida; family Mactridae; genus Mactromeris; species Mactromeris polynyma. The sequence goes on from JASFXZ010000013.1 coordinate 6,941,611, forward strand.
AATGAATACAGGTATAATGTTGCGTCGCGTTTATGCAAACATCCTCTAGTGAACGTATTCAAATTACTGAAAAGAATCCCCCCGTCCGTTTCAGTTTGATGCACATTCTTTATAACGATTGAAAGGGGTATTTTAAAGCTTAAACCATTTTGAAATGCAATTCTATACGGAAGTAAACTGAAATGTTGCAATTAAATAATTTTCATATGATGGGGAATACAAAGCAACTTGTTAACAAGTGCTTGCAGTAAACTAAATAAATGTTTTCCAATAGTTAATTCAAATTTTCATATTGTGACATGAAACTGGAAAATTTGGGAACAAATCGCAATTTTCATAAAGAAGCCTTTCTCAGCCCGCTATTATTTTCATGTCTTCATTATAGTACAAGATTTATTTCAATAGTACTAAATAACATGAAATTGTATACTTAATCAACCATGTTAGTTTTTGTCGCGTCATTTATTTAAAAAAAAACCTGTACCACCTCACGTTTTTAATTTTGTTTCGCGTCATTTAGTTCAAAGGCTTTAAAGTGACATAGCAATTTCATGTAAAATAGTGTTAAATATTTTTATAAGGTATGACATTCATGTGAAGTTCTGCTGTTTTTGTGATGTTAGCCGGATACATTAACGGTTGTATGCCATAATATTATACTTGAGAGCTCGTTTTGACGTATATCGCCTTACTCACGACTTCATGTTACCCAGCATTCATTGTTTCTTTAGTGGAGTGGAGTAAGACGGAAACTCGGTTAGCTCAGTCGGTAGCTCAGTCGGTAGCTCAACCGGTAGCTCATTCGGTAGCCCAGTCGGTAGCCCAGTCGGTAGCCCAGTCGGTAGCCCAGTCGGTAGCTCAGTTAATAGCTCAGTCGGTAGCTCAGTCGGTAGCTCAGTCGGTAGCTCACTCGGTAGCTAAGTCGGTAGCTCAGTCGGTAGCTCAGCCGGTAGCTCTGTAGGTAGCTCAGTCGGTAGCTCAGTCGGTAGCCCAGTCGGTAGCCCAGTCGGTAGCTCATCCGACAGCCCAGTCGGTAGCTCAGTCGGTAGCTCAGTCAGTAGCTCAGTCGGTATCTCAGTCGGTAGCTCAGTCGGTAGCCCAGTCGGTAGCTCAGTCGGTTTCTCAGTCAGAAGCTTAGTCGGTAGCCCAGCCGGTAGCTCAGTCGGTATGTAACCCAGTCGGTAGCTCAGTCGGTAGCTCAGTCGGTAGAGCGTCGTACCAGTGTTTAGGGGGTCGTTCGTGAGTTTGAACCACACATCGGACGCACTTTTTGCCTTAGGTTAGTTTACTTTATACTTTATTCCCTTCCATCTATGACAATTTCTAGGAACAGTGATTGAGTGAAAGGTTTACAGTTGTTTCTGATCCTAGTCATTTCACTCCAAGGATGTTTATCCCCCAATATTATGACAATAGTATTTTAATTCATGATACATGCTTATTTGTATGTGAAGAGGGTATAACAAATGCAATTGTTCATGACTTTAACTTAACATTTCTTTACAATATTTTATTTCAAAGATAAGGTGAATAGAATTTCAAACACAATACATAATACCAAAGAATGATCCCAATATCACTGTATGTAAACTCTGTACGCAAAAAAACCGCGGCGTTTTCAAGATGGCGGACGTGAAATGATGAAAAGGTAAGTGACATTTGTTTTTGGTCAGATCTTTTTAAATATGACGTCCTCGATTATAAAGTGTGTATGAAATAAAAACAGCTTGAAAATGTGAATTAACGGTTACTAGTCGTTTTTGATCGAACCGTAGTATCTTCATGTAATGTCTAGCTGAAGACGATATTTTCAGAAAGTTTAAAAATGAACCGAGAGACCGACAGAAAATTGGCGATTTTTGCTCTATAACGAATGCCTCTATGAATATACTTGGGTATATCTATGAAAACGGTCAAGCCCTTCACACATGACCATTGTTTTACCGCCAACACTCGCTTAAATAGATGTTTTGAAGGTTTGAAATTTGGCGTGCTGTACGCCGCGGTGCAGTACGTAAACAAACCACTGCGAAAGACAATTCTGTACGCCGCGGTGTCAGACATCAAGCCAAAAATCTGTATGCCGCGGTGAAAAATGGAAGAAAGCACAGTCCACTTACCAAATGATGAAAGAAAACGTTACATGTAGTCTTGTTAGAATGCCTAATCGACATGATCATGTTACTGGAGTTGAATGTTTGAATTCTTACTTAAATGTTCAGCTTTTCTGAATCGTGCAAGTGTCTATTTCTTTCGTAGATTGTTTATTTAAGGTATTCATTATCTAATTTCAGATTTTTCAGTGACCATTTGATACAAATACAAAAAAATCAATTCAGTTCAGTATCAAACTTTAATGAATGACATGTTTTGTGTTCGAAAATAATAAGGTGTTAATTGATATGTCATGTTGTATATTTGGGGACAAGAGAGACTTAACACTCTGATCATAACACTTAGGCCCTGTGATTATGTTTATTAGTTTATTAACGTCTCATCATAAAGTTTTCAAAGTTTCAAAGTATCATATATATACATGTATACAAAACATTATCAATTACATAGGATAAAATATGCCATTCTAGTAAGAATTATAAGAGACGGGCAATACACTGCACAATAAAACATCCATATCACTATAAATAAGATAATTAGAATCATATTATCAATATTATATATATTGAAACATGTGATAAAACTACACGTGTATATAACAATAAAATTTCATCAACTGAGACACATTTGCTAATCCCTTAGTAGAAAATAGATAAATATATATAATGATAACACTTAGGCCCTGTAATTATTAGTAATCGCGGGAACGTTTACCACTTGAGTGATCAGTTTAAAACATAAAACTGATAAGCATAAAGTTTTCTACGAATTTCAATTGTATATTTATCAAATAAGAAGGTCGAATGTTCGAATATTCGTTCGTAAGGTTGACCGAATATTCGAATACCAAAATTGCCATTCGTTGACATTCCTAGAACAAATCCATCTGTATGTTTTTTTTTATAACTACGATTTCACCAATCTTTTTTTGCATTATTGGTATTTTTTTGTACTGATTTTTTTCATATATATACACATATTTGGGTCTTCTTGTATTTATTATACATGTATGTATGCATTCTCTTCCTCATTTCATTCTTTTGTTCTTCGTTATAAGTAGCCATTTTAATTTTCAAAATGTGTTGACAATCTGTATTCATGTATGTTTAAAGCCAAAATTCCTTTGTTATTCTCGAGTTTCACGTGATCATGTCGACCTTGATGTATAGGACTACTACAATTTACCATAGGTAACGAAAGATCTAAATGATTCATTTATTACACAATTTTATGAATAATTGAAAACAAAATGCACAGTATCAGAATGTCAAAAAAATATTTGCATCGCCGTAGCAAAATGAGAAGAAAAAACCGGACACACTATGGATGGGATCTGAACTCATATTGAATTGTTAAAACTCAAAATAAGCCTCTCGGCTATTGCGCCGTCAAGTAAATGAAGTCAGACCTTAGACTTGACTTCCTTGTATTAAGAAATTGTATTGATTATTAGTTTGCGAGGTTTTGACAGATAACTTTGAAGCCACAGTCTATACCTTGGTTTACTCACTTTCGGCACGTGGCTGTATCCCATGCAGTTTAAACTTCCTTATTTACACATCTTTTATTTTAGTATTGTTTGCTTAAAGGCCATTTTGGTAAATCACTAGTTAAAATGAAATAAATTGCAAACTTTCCGATATTATCTACTTAGTTGCGTGCAAAGTCATTAGTTTTCTAAAGATGTGTTCATAAGATAATGCACAATGGGCGAATACTAATTATAACAATGAGGGAGTTATTGTCTACGTTAGTGAAACATTGTTACATGTGTATGGACAATAGAATAGATGCACATGATGATACTGAATCACAAAAGTCGCGGAAGATAATCAACGCTGGCATAAACAAGTCAGTCGATTTGTTTGCTTGATAATATTCAAACACGGTGTCATTGTTGTTTATACACAAATGTATGTATTTCGGCTTAAATTATCTGGACTAAATGTAAATACAATACAATACAACATAATTAATGGAAATAAATGGTACGAACACTGAATAATATACTTTAAAAAAAGATTTCATTGTTCATCATCTGTGAAATGTACGCATACTTCAGTATAAATATTACTACGATCGTATAATAATCCGTTTATGTATTTAACAGTTTTTAATTGTCGATGTGACGACTTAATTCACAACTCAAATATTGCACAGATGATGTTCTGTGGACAAACTAATTTAGGCACTGCTCTGTTCTGTTCTATTCTCTTTATAATGCATACGGCTAACGGAAACGAGTCATGGACTTTTGATAAACAAAATCAGCACCAACGAAATAATTACAACACGTATCAATACACTCTCATTTTATGCGGTTCGAGTGAAAATAATATATATGACTCGTTCGCAATGAAATGCGTGATTTTAAGAGCGTGGTTACTATTGGAAGCAACCAACAGTACGAGTGGCGTCTCAGTATTAATATATTAATACAAACAAACGGATAAGTCATTGATTAGAACGGTACCTTATTTCTTAATAAGTATAGATATATAACAGCACAGTAAACTACATGTCAAGGAATCGATAAGAAGTTGAAGTAAACGGGAGGGGGGGGAGGGTACAGGTCGTTATTGACGTCGTTAAGACGTCAGAATGTGATTATTATATTTGACAATACAGTTTGATGTGTGCAAATTTAATTAAATTCTAACCACACCAAGACTGATCGTCCTAATTTTTTGATCGACAGAAAAACATAACCACACGTCAACGGTGTCTTTTATTTCACCCATAAAACGACATTATGTTTCCTTATTTGTATCCTATATGTTTATTGTGAAAAAAAATACAAATGTATATATTGACGTATTCCTGTTTATTTACGGTTTCACTGCCCGAAATATTGTGATCCAATCCATTCAGGTTGTCAGGACGGTCGAGTGGTCTAAGGCGCCAGATTCAACCTTCAATACGAGTTTTCTGGTCCACGTATGTGGGCGTGGGTTCGAAGCCCACTTCTGACACATATTTTATAGATTTTTGTCTGGATGTTTTTTTTTTGTATTTTTCCTTATGTGTATGATACATTTACAATTAATTTCGATGGCTTATATACATGTATATTGTTCCCGGTATATCAATATGAACAAAACGACCACCATTTATGAAGTTCAGCATATATCTTCGGCGAATCATCTTAAATACGACTGGATGGATTTCAACCAAACTTCAGACGATTGATAAGCATCAAGTTTAGTTGTGCATCTTCGTCTCTTCGTTCCGCTCAGACAATGTTTCATTGAATTATGGCCATTTGGTGTTTTCATACATTTACAGTGCATGATGAACTGATTGTTTGCTCAATATTTTATTCAATCATCCTGTATCAGTATTACAATTACTGACAAACTGCCATCTGGGAGACATATGTTTTTGCTTAAAAAACAACCATCAGGTTTTAATAATCATGTACCATATTTTCGGTTCCTTTTCGATTAAAGGGTTACTGGGTGCGATCATGGGCTCGATCTTTTAGTCTACTGGTAAATAAAACTGTAAACATTTTTTAGCAACAACCGGTGTTTAATTTCATTATACAAATGTATAACAATATGTGTGAAAATGACTTTCAAAACATTTCTAACTCATGTACGAGTTCGATACATTGGTATTTATAAGCGAGATCTAAATGTAAAAAAGAATACTATAACTATGCAAATAAAATGCTACAAAATAGACATCTGAGATACATCGTTTCCAGTCAAACGCCGTTGATAAAAGTTCAATAAACTTCAAAAGTCTGACTTAAGGGCACGTCTAACATGTCGCAAAATCTTTGATTCCCAAGTTCTGTGATGCTCTCGCACTGGCAGGGGATTTCTTGCAGGCCCGAATTTGTCCATCCTTTTCCAGATTTTTAGAATGTTCACCCCTACTTCTACAGGGCTTGTCAAAGTAATTGATAACTGAAACATGATATGGAATATAAGGAAAACAGTGAGCTGCTTTTTTCACATAAGCAAAAATCGGTAACAGTTATAGTGGTTCATAGGCAATAATATAAACAACAAGGTAAGTCTTTCGCCATATTTTCGAGCAACGGAATTTGCTGGACCCAACCAATTACTTTAATTACAGGCGACTTCTTACTGCTTGGAAGAAAGTATTGTTTAAAAGATTATATCAACGCTTTAGGGAATGAATCGTTTTACTGCGTAACAATAAAGTATAAGACATTACTTTAAAAAGAAATTAGAAAGACATGAACGTAAAGGTTCTATTTATTAATAGATCTCTCACCTTTTTAACAGAACCTAGAGTCGTAGCACCGAAACAGCAGATGATGGATCAAATGTATCAAAAGGTCCCTGAGAAATCTGAAATTAGATAATGAATACCATAAATAAACAATCTACGAAAGAAATAAACACTTGCACGATTCAGAAAAGCTGAACATTTAAGTAAGAATTCAAACATTCAACTCCAGTAACATGATCATGTCGATTAGGCATTCTAACAAGACTACATGTAACGTTTTCTTTCATCATTTGGTAAGTGGACTGTGCTTTCTTCTAAAAACTCGCTAAAATAGATGTTTTGAAGGTTTGAATTTCGGCGTGCTGTACGCCGCGGTGCAGTACGTAAATAAACCACTGTACGCCGCGGCGTACAGCACGCCGAAATTCAAACCTTCAAAACATCTATTTTAGCGAGTGTTGGCGGTAAAACAATGATCATGTGTGAAGGGCATGGCCGTTTTCATAGATATATCCAAGTAGATTAAATGAGGCATTCGTTTCAGAGCAAAAATCGCCAATTTTCTGTCGGTCGCTCGGTTCATTTTTAATCGTTCTGAAAATATCTTCTTCAGCTAGACATTACATGAAGATGCTACGGTTCGATCAAAAACGACTAGTAACCAATAATTCCCAAATCCAAGCTCTTTAAGTTCATACACAATTTATAATCGAAGACGTAATATTTAAAAAGATCTGACCAAAAACAAATGTCACTTACCTTTTTATCATTTCACGTCCGCCATCTTGAAAACGCCGCGGTTTTTTGGCGTACAGAGTTTCCATACAGTGAATATTCATTATCTCAAATAAGATCTCAATTGAAAATTTACATTTGTACGACGTTACTTAACACCTGCATTGATACATGTGTGATTTGTCGTTGCCATATCTTAGGAAAATAAAAGTTTTCTATCTGAGTTACTTAAAATTGCAGATTTAATCTTGTTATGAAAAACGTCTGTAACATGAAACCAACATGTCTGCTCATTTGACACACGGGTGATTGGAGTATGTATTTAATCGTAAACATATACACCGTTTCAATTATACCGTTAATAGAATTATCTGCCCTTCGATGACGTCATTAGAGGATAAACAATTACTAAAACGGTAAAATTCAGAGCGCGAAATGGCGACGTAACCAGTTTTTCGGCGATGGAATGAAAGATAAGGTATGTTGCAGATGTAATTTGTTTTAGGATGTATTTTGAGATATATAAAAAAACTTATACCGAATGGATTTTGCGAAATTGCTTTACTTGGATGCTTAATATTTGTTTGTCACATATTTTTGCGACTTACTGGGAATTTTTATTTCACAAACTCGGTCCTTAATATGGACTTGGAAGTCCGTGTTTTGGTGTTAATGTGAAACCATAGGCATGTCTGAAGATGAACCATAAATATTTTTCGTCATTTCATTCATGGGCTGTCATATGAAAGAACATGGATATAGGCAAAGACCTAAAATACCACAGATGCGCTACGGCAGATATGGCACATCGATACGAGCAGACGCACTGTCTAAAACAATATATTTATGTCAAAATAAAATATGAAACTCACTGTCTGTTTGGTTATTCCTACTCACATTAATGGCGAATTTATTTTGCAAAACCTGGTTACGGTTTGAGGTTTCAGTTTTGATGTAGTTAGGTTAAAAAACTTAAACCAGTAATGATAAAGATAGGTTTGCAAAGAGATGGTTTAGTCGAATAAAAATGACCCACATGATTTTGATTGTACAAGAACTTACTGTATCAGAAGACCATAACGATTTAGGTGACTCAGGCGCATCAAAATCCGATTCCATTTACTGCAGTTTTGACCGCTAGCAGTATTGTGATTGCAGACAGACTGGTGCTCGATAAGAAAGTCAGAGTGGAGAACAGTATGTATCTTCTGTTTCGTTACAATGTGGACGATATTATAGCCAGGTTCACACATTTGACCTGTTTGTTTTTGGCCTGAGGCTTTAGCCCAAGGCCATATTATCTATGCTACATTTCAGACACAATTTCCCTGAAGTACAAATTACTATAGTACCTGTACGCGTTAATAAAGTTTTTGATGGATTGTGCCATCGACCTTAATGTGGCGTGTAAGTGATTTTCTAAATATATAAAGTGATCTGGGCGGCTAGACTAACATACTTTTGTGGCGGGTTTTCACTGCGAAGATTTTGACAAATTTTCACTTTATTCTTTATGTTACAATAACATCATGGTATAGTATCTCTGTCGGCAAAATATTATTTTAATTGTATGCTGCTGTTGCATTTTCATATGTCAAAACATAGGTTCGACCGTAGGTTGTTGGTTTACATACATTCACTACTCGCCATACCATTCGTTGTAGTTTAATGCGCAAAATATATATGCATCTTCATGTTTCAAGTGGTGTAACATTACAAAAGGAAAACTGTAAATCTCCAGTTCATGAATAATTTAACAAAAAAATGATGTATTTTTTATTAAAAATAAGTTACAAAAAATGTATTTGTATTTGCGATCTGAATAACAACTAAGTTGTTACGTTTCAAATTCAAATATCTCTTTCAGGAACATGATATGCCTTATATCAATTAGTGACAAAACATCATATGTGCACACAATAATCAAAGAATTACAATATCATTGCTTAATGTTCAAATCATACCGAACATCTGTTTAGAGGATATAATATTCCTGAAGACATATCATACTTACTCGCATTACAGTATTATGTAAAAATATTTGTTACTTTCTATACCATTCGTTGTAACTTAAACCAGTCAAACCGCACCTGGAGGTAGTTCGGTCAGTTTGATTAACCAGTTTAAGATTTGTAATAAACAAATACAGAAACTTGTTTTAGTTGAAACCCAGTTGGTTAAAACAAATGAAAGGTTTGACAAACCAGTTTTGGATTCAAACTGGTTTGGTACAAACAAATTCGCCCTAAATATAGATTGTTTATAGTTAAGTTTAAAAGAATCTCTTCTGAAAACGGGACATAATGCTATAATCCATAAATTATTTTTAGACGTCTTTCGTGGCTGGCTGGCCATTTAGTTTCAATGTTTAAACAATTTCTGTGTTCTGGTATGAATTGATAATTGACAGTTATTAATTACTTTTCTTGTATTTTAATTAATTTGATTGGTGGATGCCTATTGTTTTGCAATTCATAAACCACGCCCTCGGCAGATTAGTTCTACTGGTCACTACTGTAATTGCCCAAGGTGTCAGCTGTAAAAACACAAGAGTCATAAAACCCTAGGTGATCTTTATTATATGTGTTAATTTATATTGCTATTTCCTGTTTGATAGAATTAGTGCCTTTGATAATTGAAATCATTAGGTCATAACAGTCTGTGATCTCAGTTTGTAATAAACATAATGAGATTGCAACTGTCTGTCACCCAAAGATATTTATACTTCAAAGATTTAGCCAGCTCTTCCGACATTTTTGAATGTTAATTCATGTTCAGAATTAAATTGATGCCAACACCCTCGTCTCACAGACAATAAAGACCTACTTAATTTATATTTTGCACACGCTTGTGCTGGGGGAAAATAGACGACTTGTGTACACAAAACATGACATGCTGGCGTGATCTACATAATTTGTTTAGTTGATATCTTTACACATTTTATGATTATGTAAGCCTTGATTGTTCTTTACAGCAGCCTTTTTAAAATATTTACTTATAGACTTCGATGAAAATATCAAAAAATGAAGCGGAAAATTACCGACTTGTTTTGAAAAGTTATGAAGCATTTATGCTCTGAAAATTTCTTTAACTGGGATTGTTTGATTACCGTTTATGGAATAACTTTTAATATTAACCACATATTGTTTGAGGATATGTCATCTTAAAAGATTGCTTTTTTACATTGGGGTAAGTTAAATATATGGTACTTGTTGTGAAAATCCGAGAAATTATAAAAATAGGAAACTAACCGTATGTGAAAAAATTACGCCCCGCGTGTGCAGCGTTAATTCGTTACCTAGCTATGATTTTTGCTGTTAATGCAAAAACTTTAATATATTGTAACCTAATACTTTCTGTATAGCTCTACTTTAACTTAATAAAAAGATTGATATTTTGATAAGAATAAATAAAATGTCCGATTTTTACGAAAACATTAATAAATTTGCGCCACGCATACACTTGTGTTGATGTGCAGCGTAAGTAAGCAGCATTTGCCGTTTTGCAAATATTTTTATCCTCGCATTACGTCACGTCCGGTAGGGGGCGCAACTCTTAGGCGACATTGAATCGATTAATTGAAACGGTGTATATATACGCAAAACTAAGTGGTTACGTTCAATGTTCGTTCAAATTTAAATTCAAGTATAAATTCAACCTCGAATCTACCAGAAATGATAATTTCATTGTATATTTACTAAAATATGTAAATACAAAACTACCCAAGAAATGAATGCAACTATCACATACTTTTATTCAGCACAAGAAGTATAGTAATATTACTCAGTTTAGCACCAATATTGACAAAGGATTAAACGAAAGTATAATGAGTTACATACAGGGGCACAAAAGCAGATCAAACGGACCACGGGTACTCACTGTGGACACACAAAAACAAGACACGCATGAGAGATTCAATAGCTAGCTAGACCAGAAGGACTAAAAGGTTTACACAAAGGGGGGCATAACAGCAAGACCCAACGCACTAGGGGGTACGCAAAAGGGGGAAACACAACAAGACTAAACAGACCAGAAGGTACACAAATCGGGGACACAAACTAAGACTAATTACAGCCTTGAAAAAACACGTGTTTGCCTCAGGTAGGACTCGAACCACCACATCCTGTTCTGGATGTCGATACTCTACCACTTCAGTTATTGTCACTGACAATAATGTTGGAGATGATCAACACATTTATAATATTTCAGTGAATACACATAAACATGCTTGTAATTATATAGGCGGTTAACAATGAATTATTTGAAAATGTGTATGTGGTTAATCTTTAAAACCAAGGCCTAGATAACTGTTTATCGAACACAAGGTTGAGAAGCGAATAATTCAGAACAGGGAAATGAAGTATGTATCACGTGATCACGTCTCCATAACGATATACGAAACGCACATAGAGGAGAAGGGTCGCCATAATAAGTTTTGATTGGGAAAGAAAACAGGAATATTTTACTCGATTTCTGGGTAATTATTAAATTATTCAGTTTAGTTGTATTCATAACGCGACAATTGTTATTGTAACAAATATTTGTGATGCATTTATGTTGTATAAATTTGTATTTTATATAGATCTACAATTGACTTGACTTGAAGGCATTTTAAAACATATACAATGGAAACTTCCTCTTTCACTCTCACTTTCAAATAAGCTATTGTGATATATTTATACAGCTTGAAATGGATAATCAGACTATTTTAAGACTGAAATCGGGGCTTATTGGATAACCTTTTAGCGAGAAAAAGTTGACACTTCAAATAAATTGCCTATCGGCAGTGAAATGAGGACATCTTTTATTATTAAAATGCATGAAAATATCGGTGGGCCAAGACCATAATTATGGCATATGACGTGATATTTCTTGTAAAATGTAAATTGTTGTGACGATATTATTTTTGAACTTATCAAAATTAACAGATATAAATACTTTTAATCATTACAATTCCCTCTAGTCAAGAAATGTATAGTAAAGGAATTATCCAGATGTCAAATTTGGAACCTACTATATTCATATATATATGTACGATCCCTTGTCAAAATAATGGCTCAAAACCATGTTATAAAATTGCACAGCGTACAACAAGATTGAATACAATAATGTTTACATTCATATCAATGTTGTTTAATGCGAACAGAAATAATTTCAAGTTCAAATTAAAAAAAACAACAATTTAGTGTTACAAATTTATTACAAAATAAGGTCGATGCTGCATTAGAGTTAACGTTGGAATATAAAGTCTTTGGGTGTGTGGAGGGCTTAATAACATCAAGTCCAAACAGTTTTATGAATTCTGAGAGTGTCGAAGAAAGGTTGCATTACTGAACGCTTTGTATATTAATTATCTGAGTTACAATTTACTTCCTTTGTAAATCGTTTAACTTTTCGAAACTGATATACAAGGACGAAAAATGTGTATGGGGCGAATGGTCTGAGGGCGAAACGTCCAAGTTTGATTGGTTTACACTCCGGTGACGTAAAGTAGCACGTGGTCTTATTCTAGAATGGCGAGGAAAGGAAAATGACCGTCTGCATTTTCAGGCTGTGATTTCTAAAATTGGATTTTTCTCTGTTTCAAGGTACTGTTCTACTAAATCAGTTGTGATTCCGTTTTTAATATACCTGTATGTAGAATAAGTATGGATGTTGTGCAATTAACTCGGACCGTGACTAGAAATTTACAGGCCTTGTTCTGGCCATTTTGGGGAAAAGACTCCCAAGTCCAACAGTCAGTGTACCCGATTCGCACAGGACGCGGTTGCACACACCTGCTGATTACTGACGTTTTCTCAATGATTCCAAATACAAACAATGATGTTTTGTAACTTTCTGTGAAGCTGACTGCGCGGGGATGCTTTTCAATTTCATGCGAGCAACACATTACGCGAAGCAGACGACCACAATTTGTGGCACAAAAACAAACAGACATTGGTCAGTAGGTAAGCAGGGATACGCCCATTCATTTGTGTGGTAACTGATAGAATCCAATGAAAATATGACAGAACAGAAGAAAAATTATATTTCTTCAGTTTACAAAAGGCAGTGGCTACGGGTATGTACCCCTAGAACTGGAGTCTATGAGTACGGGAGTCCCGTACACGTAGATGTTCTGTTTAGGACAGGCTACGGGATTTGGAGCAGCGTTTTTTTTGCCCCATTCACAATCACCAAAAGTAGAGTCAGTGTACCCGATTTCGCACAGGACGCGGCTTCGCACACCTGCTGTTTTCTCACGTTTTCTCAATGATTCCCAATAAAAACAAAGATTTTTTGTTACTGTCTCTGAAGCTGACCGTGCGCATATTCTTTTGATGCATGCAACGCATTAAGGGAAGCAGACGACCACAAACACAAAACAAATATTGGTCAGTAGGTAAGAAGGTAAATGCCCATTTACTTGTGTTTAACTAATATAATTACATGAAAATATACAATGTAGCACAGCTGAAGAAAAAGTAGATCAAAAAGTATAAATTCTTCATCAAATTATGGAAACTTTCTATCATTTTCCGTAAATGAAATGGTTTTATTCTCCCAACTTAGAACTGTCAATTTAAACTCGACTTAATTCATCTCTTTTTTCTTGTTAAAATATTTAACCGAGTTAATTATATCAGAAATCTACTTTTTTATGACACAAACGGATATTGCAAATCAAATTGTTCGAAATAAAATGTAATCTAGAACGTTACTATGAAGATGTTATGTTTTCTTAAAAAAATGTATAAATACACAATTGCTGTGATGGTACATGTTGCATTTACATGTGTACAAGTGAGTGTATGGTATAATTTTGCATTCAAATGTTAATTTGCTTGTACTTGAACAAATTTTTATTAAAACATCACAAATTTAGAACAGTTAACAATTTTTCATCCAAAACCATGGTGTGCGAAACCGGGTACCCAATACGAAGAATATGTTCTCCATACGGTGTCTGTATTCAAGCCGCACCCTCCTCCATGACGTCAGAAAATATGACTGGTATAAAACATTTGTTTAAAGGTACAGAGTTTGTTATTTAATTTGATATAAATGCTGTCATTGAATTTTTATGTTTGAATTGTTAATATACTTGAATATTGCAAATGTGTGCGAAATCGGGTACACTGACTCTATGTTTTTTTCACAAAAATGAGGCTTAAAATTCACAATTCATCAGGTTCCATTTACCCGGGACTACGGGTTTTGCCACGGATGCTTTCAAAAAGACGCTGAAATGACCCGTAGTAATTACGGTCTGTGCGTCAGCGTGACCCGGAATGTATGCATTATAGGCTACTTTCAGTTCCTCCTACGTGTAAACAAAAATCCAAGATGGCGGCAGATTCATCATGTGCAGTTTCGTTTTCGTTAAGTTCACTCGACAGTTGCTCTCCAGCTTTTGATTACCAATGTTAAGTGTATAAATAGGCTAACTTAACAATATCATGTATGTCTACTACTAATCAATTTTGAAACAAAACCATGCAATGTGTGTCACTGCCATATCAGTCACTTTTGTGTTCGTTCCCAGAAGGTTCGTACCGTTAGGTTCTATGAAAGTTAAACTGAGATGTTGTAAAATGAACATCGTCAAAGGAGATCAATGCGTAGAATAATAAGTTTAATCAATTAAGTTCACCAGCGTGACTTGTTTCGCCTGACGAAAAGACGACGGCCGATTTTCTCATTTCGGCAATTAATAATATTGAATTTTATCGGAGGGGAATTTTCATTTTTAGGGGAAAAACTAGGCTTATATTCCGAAAGGAAGGGGCCGCTTCTATAAAAAAACCTGGATAATAAAATCAAATAATTCTAATGAAAAAATACTTATGCAACATTAAATATAATCCAGTTTGGTGCGATAGCAATAAAAAATATATATAACACCCACCTGGGCATTGGAAATTAATTTGAAATCCGATAGATAGTTGAGTACCAGGCCCTGATCCAGAAATACCAGACTGGGGGGCCAAACATGAGGACGAATGAACCCTCGCTGAAGGGGGGTCCGATCTCCCCCGGAAAATTTGAGCAATATGAGTATGAAATGGTGGCGTCTGGTGCATTTCGGGGTCTAAAATTCGAGGACTTATTCATGTGAATTGCACTAGAATTATTTTGTTAAAAATACAGAACGACCAATTCATACAAGTACCAACTTTCTAAAAAATGTCCAGGGGTCACAACTTCCTGTACCAACCCCCAGTCAGATTTCCCCCGGCAAATTTAACAATATAGTTATGAAATGGTGGCTTCTGATGCATTTCAGGGTCTAAAATTTGAGGACTCATCTATGAGAATTGCACTAGAATTATTTTGTTAAAAATACAGAACGACCAATTCATACAAGTACCAACATTTTACAAAAAATCTTGGGGACACCACTTCCTGTACCAACCCCAGTCAGATAATTCCCGGATTTTTTTTACAATATAGGTATGAAAGGGTTGCTTCTGGTGCATTTGGGGGTCTAACATTTGAGGACTCATTCATGAGAATTCAACTAATATTATCTTGTTAAAATTGCAAAACGACAGCGGAAAATTAAAGATAAAAAACGAAAATTCGTGTGATGTCAAATTATCATTATTGTACCTTTACTAGTATTACATGAAAGTTCTTTTTAAACATTTTTTTAAGAAAACGTGAAAATTAATATGAAAGGAGGCTTAGTCGGGAAAAAACTAATTTCTTTTATTTTGCAAAACTTGAGGCCCAAGTATTACATTCCCTTCCATAAATTATTGAATTTATTAAAAAAAATAAAGAAAATTTTAATGAATTCAGTAGAGCTAATAAGATGTTAAATTTTCACAACTCCCCACTAAAACACCACCACGATAGATCTCTGTTACGTAATAATCTGTGTTTTACAGACGCTTTCAACTTATGTATATAATATGCATGATAAGGAAATTGAAAGCGTCTGGCTGATGTAGAGTGAGCATACGATTCTTCTAGACGGTCTGAAGACAAAAACACATCAGGGGGCCAACTTTTATGGCACTTGCTTCGGTCTCAAGGCCAATGAGCACAACAGGGGGCCAAATTTTATGGCACTTGCTTCGACTATACTGGTAGTATACAATAGGAAATCGACCATAAATCAATGCGTTGTATAAAATAGTAGTAACCTGAAGACCTAATCAGTGGATATAATTTTGAATTAGGAATAGGAAAAAGGTCACTCAACAGCTGTCTGGGGGGGGGGCCAAGGCGGTGGATCCGGGATGTCCATGTATTGGCGGACTTTGTGCATATAGCGTATTGTTTACACCTTGGTAATTGCCATTTATTACCATGTCCAAGTTCAACTTTCATTACGGTTGGCAAGGGAAACAGATCTATCAATTGAAACCTATAGTTGTCTGCCCTGACCAAAATGGTCCGTCTGTTTTACAACCGATTAATCTGATAAGATATGAGACCCAATGCCGGGAGATACCATAAAATATATCTACCCTGGCTGAGTCTGGTAATTCAGTGTGGGTGATAAATCCGGATGCAGCGATTAAATACAATCTGCAAGTGCGCTTATCGGAAAGAGGTAGGGGGAAATAACTTTTTATAGAAAAGACTTGCGATAAAATATAGGTGAGGATAATTTTAGGGCGACAATAGATCCACTTTTAAATCTGTATTAAAGGTGTGAAATTTAACACAGTAAAACTTGATTACAATACATATATTTTTGCAATAATATTATTTAACTTTAATTTATTCTTAAAAGTGGAAATTATTATATTAATGCTAACTGTGGTAATACATATGGGTGCTTTTCAAAATAATGAGGCTTTTTCTTTTCTCTCTCCTAACTTTAATTTAATTTTAGAAAGTTTTTGCAGGCAATTCATGGGCCAATCAGTCTTTTTAACAAATTTGTTGAGTTTCAGCTGGATGGCTCAATCGGTAAAAAAGTTATGTAAGAATATGTAGCTAAATTTGTCCCCTGTGCACCCAAAAAAGTGTGACATTTTACATGAAGGCCTTTATTCATGTGTTTTATTTTTTGAAACTGAATTGTATGGTTACATTTTTTTATCTTTTATGTAACTTACCCTTTATCATTTTACAAAGCATACTTTTAATAAAAAAATATAAATTTAATTATTTTTACCAAATTTTAATGTCATGTGACTGAACCCCATTCATTAAAAAAAAGAGATATTAAAATATTAAATTCACATTTGGAACACTACCATTCCATTTCAGCACTATTTATCTTAAATCCTTATGTTCTTTTAATCCCTTTAACCTGCCAGCTTTGAACGCATTTAACCTTTTCAGTTGTTAGGTGTTAGATTTCTATTATTTTTCAAATAAAATGATATTTTGCTATATTTCCCAAGAAAGAAAGTGACAAGGGATGCAAAAACAGCTTTCAGCTTCTCACATACAGGGATGTAAAGCATCTGCATGGTTTAAAGCAATGTCCCCTGTGCACCCTGTTTTGGCAGGTGTTAATAACATGTCATAACTGACAAATATGGTGCTATTTCCATATTCTGGGAAATGTGTACATAATATTTAGGCATCACTTGATAGTTTAGCAATTGGATGTTAAATGTATTATAAATACTTGTAATTATTATTTTATTATAAAGGTGTATTTTTAAAGGTTTTTAAATTAATTTAAATATAGTTTCAATATTGAGGCATATAAGATAACATATTCTGTTTTAAAATTTTATTTTAATTATCATCACAATTAAAAAACATCAAATCAAATTGAAATAATGCATGTAATGCTTTTATATATGCAATGTATTATATATGCATCAATTGGGTGCACAGGGGACGCTAAAATTTTAACATAAGTTGCAATTGTTTAGACAAATGACAGTAATTAAAGACTTGATTTCAATAAAAATAGTTTTGGGATAATATTGTTAATTTCATTATATTAATGCAGGGACCGAATATAGTGTGTTCCAGATTTATGCTATTAATATTGTAATACCGATATTGCAATTAGTTGGACAAATAACCTGCATAACTTATATAAAATAAATCTAAAACCATAGGGTTTAATGTATATTCATTTTATAAAATTCATATTATTTTCCTGCAAAAGAGAAATCTTTCAGTGAATAATATACATGTAATACTTTTAGTATGCATAATTCACTTTGATATTGTACGTTCAATGTTAGACAGCATTGCAAGGTGTGAGATATTTGGAAAAGACAATGGTATTCAGCGTTTGACACTAACATTTTAAATCAAGAAGTCCAAAATTTGGATGAATTCGGCTCTTATCGTTTAGTCGAGATGTGCGATGTACTATTTGCATATAGCATGAATTCATGTATTATTGAATCGGATCAAATTCCATTACGTCACGGACATATAGGTCCGTGATTACGTGTATAGATGTACTGTGACCCATATATGGCCCTAAATGTGCACTTCAGCACAAGTGCATGCATTAGTTATCCACTTTTTCCTTTGGTAACTGAAGGTAACCAAAGAGATAGAACAAGTTACCTTCAGTTACCAAAGGAAAGAATGGGTAATTAATGCACCCACTTGCCCAGAGGTGCACATATTGGGCCATATCTATCTTTTTCTATACTTAGGCGGTTCCTAAGCAAATGAAAACCTAGATAGGATGTGTAGAGTAAACTGGGGCCATTTTAAAGAATGGCTAAAAATGTGTGAATTTTGAAACAAAGCTATACCATGACAGGCCCCCATGATGGCATCAGTTATAGATGCCTCTAATTCACAGTGGCAATGTACAAATATATAAATGTGAACTTAAACAAGAAATATCTTTAAAAAAGATTTGTGGTTCAACAAAAAGAATGCTTAATGTTACTACTGCCGGTCATGCAATTACGCTATACTACAGAAACCCCGAGATCACTGCGTAGTACGCTCCCACACAGCGCTTTGATTCCACTATCGTTACATTCACACGCTGCTGTATTACCCAGAATATTTTTATATTTTACCTTTTTAACCTTACTGCTATAACCAATGATTTAGTCGCAGTGAACGAAATCACCGTTCGTTCCTTATACTAAATTCATTGGTCGGCACGATCACGTAACAACTGAGTTTATTACTAAAATGTAGAAGGGTTTTTTCATGCGCTAAGACCAATCAAATGTGTAAACAATGTACAGCCTTTCGTGTAGAAGGAAATTTTGACTATCTAGCTAATCGGTTTTATTTCATGTCATTAAAATTTTAGCATTTACAAAAGGCAATTTTTCGTTCTTACATCGAGGATTGGACAGATACGTATTACAATATTTATTAGCCTGGCGAATTCGAGTAACAAGATGTCAAGTAACGATATGACGCATTTTAAAATATACGCAGATTCCGCATAGACAGCCAGTGTTTTTTTGGGGGCCTTTTTGGGGCCGAAATTTGGACCCATTCCCCTCACTCAAAAGTATGTTTTTCCCCCTTTTTCAGTTAAAATTCCCCTCCTACAGCTTTTTTTTTAAATTGGAGATATGTTGCCAGTATTGTTGATATTTTTAGTCAGAAAGATAGAAACATTGACCTGTAATGAAACTAACCAATCTGTTAGCATATTTACATGTTTACATCACTGCAACAAAGAAGTGTATTGAATATAGACATAGAAATGTATACTTTATATGCACATTATTTTCACCCTATTTTCCCCTCTCAACGCTATTTTCCCCTATTTAAGGGCCCCGCCACCATTCCCCTAGAAGTGAAAAGAAACACTGACAGCTGTTTAAATGACCTTAAATCACTACACATTTACAGGCATCGGAAATGTTTTGGCATGTCAACGAAGCGATAGTCACTTACGTTCGAATTATTTAGTTTTTCTAGCAGTTTCCATAATCACAGCGGCATTTCTATGACAGTGAAAGCTGTTTATTCAGTGCGCACTCGCATAAGCTTTCTTTACGCATGTTTACTATCCTACATTTGGGTCATTAGTGAGTCGTTGCAAGCGTCTCGCTGAATGTCTGTGGACGCATGTCGACTCGCCTGTCTAAATATAGAAAATACTACGAAGGAGACAGGATACAAATAATCCCGTAGTGTGATCAGTCATAGACACAGTATAGTCTGTTTCAATATATATGTAGTTCCTCGTTACTTATCGCATAAGTTGTGAACTCACACATCCATGTTAATAAACTTGTTACATAGCGATTTATCTGATTAAAGCAATATAAATGTTCTGGTACATAAAACCAAGAAAGTCTTCTTAAATCCAACACCGGACAATTCCCCGTTGTGATGAATAACAACACTACTTGCTGGATAAATCTCGAAATACACTATAGAAAATGTTAACCAATCTGCTTCAAGGTTACACGTATTTTTAAATTGAAGAGAAATGGCGCGAAATTGCCTTGGTGGTTAACGTCAGATTTGATTGGTTTACAAAACACTGAATAATTATGCAATAAGCAAAACCATGTTAGTACGACTGCGCTGAAAAAGGGGTTTAGCAGGTGAAAACATAGTACCATAACCCTGCGTTTTGTACATGTTTTGTATAAGTGGATCCGTGCGCAATAGAAAATGTTTTATTCTGTCTATGAAATTAAATTGAAGTAAGGCTTAAAAATGTTCATCAACACGAAGGTCGAGCCGATTTGGATCATTATTAATAGTTTCGAATTTTTATGTATTTTGGAATTCGTCTATACATGCCCTGGAAACTGCTAAAAATCCTGCATCAAACTCATTATTTTAGTATGGCCCTGGAAAATGTTAGTTATCCATTAAAACAGTTGCCTTTGTCAACAACGTTGGATATGGATAACTAAAACATTACTTTTAGAAGTAACATAACCAGCACAACCGTATTGCGGATGATTCCTAAATCAGTCTAGGGAAATTTCTGATTACTGGTTGTGACCTTCTCTATTTCACAATTGTTTTCATTTTTCTTTGTTTTACACATCATGGCATATGCCAGTTTTGTGCTGAGACGACGACTTTTTATTTCATAACGCTGGGTTTAGTGCCAACCAAAATGGTCGTTCAAATGTACGACAATAATAATAATTATTGATATAAACTGTTTAAATCACGCCTCTGTCTTCGACTTCAATTTTTAAAAGAATATATTTTGTTGATTAACGTATATTCGTGTTCATTGTCTTCATCGAAACTTCAATACAATATAAATTGTGTTAATGTAATTTACTGAGAACAATTATTGGGCAATACTAATCTATTCTACGATCAATTAAGTGGAGAGTGGTCGGAAATTCCAGAGCAGTTGTAAATGATCACTCAAAATATGGAGAAAAAGATGTACTGATTATATAAAAAGCATCAGTAGCAAAAGTAACCGCCGTTTTTATACGCGCTTCGAAGAACGGGACGAATTATAGTTGCACCTGCGACGGGCGGTTGGGCTGGCAGCGTCCAGCATGTTGTCACATCTATAACTTAAGTATTCTTTGTCCAATCTTCACAAGACTTGGTCATAATGTATATCGGCATAATATCTTGGACAAGTTCGATAACCAGCTATATTGCACTTGTCACTCCAGAGTTATTGCCCTTTAATTAGGGAAATTACCTAAATTTTGTCTTGTCCAATCAATAACTTAAGAATTCTTTGTCCAATCTTTATCAGACTTGTTCATAATGTGTATAAGCATAATATCTTGGAAAGTTAGATAATCAGCCATATCGTACCTGTCACTCAAGAGTTATTGCACTTTAATTAGAGAAATTACCTAAAATTTGTCATGTCAGATTAATAACTTAAATATTATGTGTCCAATCTTCATCAGACTTGGTCATAATGTGTATTTAAGCATACTATCTTGGACAAGTTCGATAATCAGCCATATCGTACCTGTCAGTCTAGAGTTATTGACCTTTACTTAGAGAAATTTAATACCTAAAATTGGTCTTGTCAATAACTTTAGAATTCTTTGTTCAATCTTCACCAGACTGGGTCATAATGTCTATCGGCATAATACCTTGAACAAGTTCGATAACCAGCTATATCGCATTTGTCACGCCTGAGTTATTACCCTTTACTTAGAGAAATTACCTAAAATGTGTCTTGTCTGATCAATAATTTAAGTATTCTTTGTTCAATCTTCGCCAGACTTGGTCATAATGTCTATCGGTATAATATCTTGAACAAGTTCGATAACCAGCTATATCGCACTTGTCACTCAAGAGTTATTGCCCTTTAAATAAATTTCCTAAAATTGGTATTGTCCGATCAGTTACTTTAGAATTCTTTGTCCAATGGTCACCAGACTTGTTCAGAATGTGTATAGGCATAATATCTTGGACACGTTCGATAACTAGCCATATCACACTGGTCACTCCAGAGTTATTGCCCTTTTATTAGAGAAATGACCTAAAATTGGTCTTGTCTGATCAATAACTTTAGAAGTCTTTGTCCAATCTTTACCAGACTTGGTCAGAGAGCAATTTTAATTTTTTTTTAATTAGGCCATTGCATAAATTTATAAAAACAGTTGTTTGAATATTTTTTCCAGAGGTACTTAGGTTGATTCTATGCAAATGTGTCAAGTCAGGTTCAAACCTAGGTCACTAAAGATGGAGTCATAGGAGATTAGTCATTTTTACACTGCTTTATTTTAAACTCTAGTGACAAATTTGTTTATAACGGGCGTATTTTGCAATGGTATGCAATGGTATGCGCCCTTGTTGCGAATGCATTAGTCTAAGTGAATAAGACGCCTTATTGAAATAAAGTAACTTTGCATGGGTTTGCCATTCTAACTGAAGTGCATTTCAGAGGTCATTGGCTGACAATAAATTCATTGCTAAAAAATTTCTATTGTCACTGGTTGCGAGTGAAATGTTGCACGTGACCATGTGTAAACAATGTGTAACACTTACAACTGCATGTATCCTGTGTTCAAGCTCTGAATGGAGCATGGTTTACCTCGTACTTCGCAATTCTGCATTTGACACAAGACCTGATAACTAACCCAGGAAATGGTCATCAAAATTGTTAGTTCAAGCGTTCAGTGTAAAATAATTAAATTTCAATATAATTCATGAATTAAAGCTGTTTGATTATTTTGTCATGATAATTATTAATTTTACTGTTTTGTTATGATAAAACTAATTGTACCCATGCTCTCTGACCTGGGGATATGTGCATAATGCAGGGGTGAGAATTTTACACAGAATTCCTAAATTTTTATGGTCTCCCAGGCCGTTTTTGAGATGGATGTAAATCCGAGGTGAAATTTTGGGGGATGTAGGGTTAATGCTGTAACACTCTCATTATTAGAAAGCAATATGATATTCTAATTAGGGGTGAGACGATTCATCGACGCATCATGATACAATCACGCCCGATACTCTGTCTCGTATCGTTCATACGTAATGGTTTTGAGAAAAATCGATGTTAATTGCCACATTGCTTCCGGAAAATGTCCAATTGTCTTTAAGTCTGTACCAACACTCACGCCAGAGTTGCAGTTCTTGTCGGTAAATCAAAATGGCAGAAGTTAAAGATAGTGTTAAAGATAAGCTTTCTCGTAAAGGGAGATCACCGTGTCGCAAGTGAAACAAAATGGCGTCTCCCATGGCAGAAATGTATTTTCAAGTTTTATGGATAGGTTATCCGTCATTGTCTTCGCCGAAGAAATCATTTATGCGGGCGTCATTGGACGAAGACGTTGGAACTGCACTCGCCCGAATTATACCAAAGGAGGACTTGGTGGTTACTGTGAATTTGATCTTAATACTGTTTAGTCATATGTTTTCGTAACCATGTACACAAATAAAACAATGCACTGAATAATATTGGTGAATATGCTTAAATCACTCGACATTTCGAAACGTATAATACAAAAGAAGTCATGGTTGTTTTACAGTTTGTTTCTGTCTGAGATATCTGACAAGAAATGCTGTGAAAACAAAAACAAAACAGAAGAAGTGACATTTCGACTTGAATATTAAACAAGTGTTATATATTAAAATGACATATTACCAGTACACTGTTTGTTTTTTCCAAATTTATACATACCTAATCATTTTTTTTTTCGACCTACCAGTCAAGTCAGTAACCAAGAAAAAAAAAAGGTGTGGCCTAATGGTCGGCAAATTACTGACAAATTTAAAACTGTTTGTAAATTATGCTACAGTAAACTAACACATTCTGGAAACGCTAGGATTATGAAGTCACACTTAAATCGTCGCCATCCGTCTGTTTCAGGAGGCGGTTCTATATTCTGTAACTGTCTAAAAATGTGTTTGTGCACTACACAAAACCGACATCGAGTTATGTCATATTTTGCCATATTTGAGTTTGCTCTCGTCAATATTTGTTCTATTCTAGACAGTGTTGATGATTAAATTGTCTCAACTAATATCGTTATTTCTTGTAGTTAACCACTGAAAAAAAAGTAGCATTTGCTTGGAAGCATTCTCACCACTGATACTGTATTTGATATACTTTAAATGCATTGATAAATGATACTTTAAATGCATTGATAAATGATCCTTTAAATGCATTGATAAATGATACTTTAAATGCATTGATAAATGTTGTGTATCAAAATATAATACAGAAATGAAATTTATTAACCAAAATGTCTAGAATTACTCTCTCACTTCTAGTTTGTAGTTTCTTTGTCAGCATAATATTATATATTGTGATTTATGTTGTATATTTTTATTTTCAGGTGCTAACAATGGGTGTTGACATCAGTACTTACCGATGTAGAGTTGGACGGTTTGTTCCACATCATGGCACGGGTGCGATATGTTTACCAATCAACTTTAGTCAATTGATCACAATAATAGGGGCCGTTTCCTTTGTTAGAATATTACTTGTTATGGCGGGTGTTGAAGAGAACCCTGGACCCCAAGGTAGGCATTTTCTGTTTTGTATTATTGCTCTATAACAATTTTTCTTGTAACAAAAAGTCAGAAATTACATGTGTATTCAAACAATGAAATGGTGACCAGAACAGCTATTCAGCATTGTGTTTGTGTATATAAATGTTTGAATATATGAAAACTCAATCTCATTAAAATCAGCTCCAGTCGCACGCTCCTTACTGTACTCTAACTGGATCTGATGACTGCACAATACAGGTCACGTTCATGTGACCTTTGAGTAGCCAATCAAATCGTCGACTGCAAAATGCTGTGGTATAGAGTTATGAATATTCGTTGATCTCCGACGAGCTCCGTTAATTCTATTTGAGCATAGATCACCGAGGCGTTCCGATTAGGCCAATAATAAAATATTGTTTGTTTCCCCTCCCACGACCAACCGTTGAAAAAAAAAATTCCACTAAATTTGCCAGGTCTGAATATTCGCTCGTACCAGTCAGTTGAGTAGCCACATCATCAATAAATCTATGAACAGGGATAAATAGATTTTAGCTTCAAGTATCAAATTTTTACT
Source organism: Mactromeris polynyma (assembly GCA_032209605.1). Classification (NCBI taxonomy): domain Eukaryota; kingdom Metazoa; phylum Mollusca; class Bivalvia; order Venerida; family Mactridae; genus Mactromeris; species Mactromeris polynyma. The sequence goes on from JASFXZ010000013.1 coordinate 6,967,043, forward strand.
TACCCCCCCCCCCCCCCCCAATGAAAATAATTCTATTAAGATGTTAAATCTATACCAAACACATTTTAAGCTTGTTTAAAAAAGTTATAAAAAATATCTGCCCTACCTACCTACCCTACCGTGATGGGCTAGGGTCGCGGGAGGGGAAACAAACATTTTTAATATCGGCCTTACATATTTTCGTCAATTTCAATATGGCTGCGCCCGTGGACACAACCGCGACTCATACACAGCAACATTCTTTGGTTGATCGGTGTTTGTGTGGTGTTTCGTTTTTATACTCCAGTTTGAAAAACAGGACGTATTATGGGAACACCCGCGGCGGGCGGCGTCCACATGATTTCCGCTCTCTAAGTCAAAGAGTTTTCATCCGATCTTTACCAACCTTGGTGAACAATTTTGTGGGCATAATATCTCGGTCAAGTTTGATAACCAACCACATCGCCCCAGGCACTTCTGAATAATGGCCCTTGAATTATCCAAAATCGGCCAAATTAGCCTTGTCCGCTTTCCAAGTCAAACAGTTTTCATCTGGTCTTCACCTAACTTGGTGCAAATGTTTGTGGGCATAATATATTGGCCAAGTTCGATAACCAGTCATATCGCTCATGTCACCCGGGAGTTGTCACCCTTTGATTTTTAGAAATTACCTAAAATTTGTCTTGTTTTAACTCTGTGCTCTTGACTTATGACGGACGTATTTTGTGCCAGTTTGGCACTCTTGTTGGAAATATTTATAACCGGAAGCGGCAGGAAGGACGTTAAAAACAGTATAAACTGAAACTGTGAATAAACGATAAAGCCATTTTGAGAAAGACGACAAACACAGTTTTGTAAGAAGAAATTTCATTGGACAAACGAGCACCTTGTTACGCATATCTATTTTGAGAGAGGTTATATGAACTTGACCTCTTACGGAGTGTAGTCAGATCCTAACAGCGGAAAGTAATGGAGCTAAAGTTAGGGGCTGATTTCAATGAGATAGATGAAAACTTAACTAGGATTAAGTACATTTTAATATCAGATACAGAAGAAAGTGATGGACAAAATCACAAGCGGTAGTATTAATGCTGTGTAATATTTCAACAGGCATCCATCTATTGCTATATATTGACATCATGCATGTATGTTGTGGTATAAATAGTTATAATTTCCTTGTTTAATTTTGGGTTTTTATCATGATTTCAGATCAATATCTGTTTAGATATCAATATCTTCTCATTGAGATTGGTACTAAAGTACTTCGAGAAATATTCGATGTACACGTTGGTCATGACTTTGTCGCTTACTTGAATTCAAACAGCGCTGCAAGTAAAACACTAACTTCTTTGATGACTGGCAAGAATCGTAAAATTACTGCTGACCAGGAAAAATTGCTTCCCCCGAAAGAGAAAAAACCAAATTCATCTATGTACGATGTAACCTTGTTGTCCTGTCTACTGAGAAATGTTTGTGGTTTAAGTCCTGCTGGAGATCAAGTATGGATGAATCCTTTACCTACAGACCATAGCACAGAAGCGGATATTACACGATTGAGGAAATGCAGAAACAGTGTATGTATTAGGGAAAAACTGAATGAACGACGTTTTAGCTTTGATTAACATACATATTTGTTTCTCCTCAAAAGTTATATAGACATGTTTATCATCATTAGTAGAATAAGTACATGAAGATTTACAACCAGAAATCTCCCAACTATATAAATGTGTGTTGTTTGGTTAAAATATTTGCCACAATTACTTTCAATTGTACATGTTCAGTTTTATGGTTATTTGAAAGATATAAAGGCAACACATCAGGTCTATCAATTTTCACACTGTTTGAAGTATTGAACACTTGAAAAATGCCTTTAATTCTTAACTTCTACAATTTGTACTTTGACTTCTGCTGAATATGATTATTTTATAATCTCCTAATATTGTCAGCATGTTATTGTTTCAATACCTTGCACAATTGAATGGTGGCAAAATTTCAATGTTCTGTTTCTAAGGCCGACATTAAAAATATGTTTGTTTACCCTCCCGCGACCCTAGCCAACCACGGTAGGGTAGGTAGGTAGGGAAGATAATTGTTTTCACAAGCTTAAAATGTGTTCTGTATAGATTTAACATCTTAATAGATCTATCTTCATTAGGGTAAGTAAAAATTTGATACTTGAATATTCGTACCCAGCAATATGGTGAAAAAATAATTTATTTTCGCTAACCTCAATAAAATATTTAAATAATTTTCAACGGTCAGCCGTGGGAGGGGAAACAAACAATATTTTATTATTGGCCCAATCAGTGTTTAACAAAGTCTTACATTTAAAGGTGAGGAGGGTTCGGGTTATGGTTATGAAGATTTAATGAAGTGATTGTACAGATCTGCCTTTGTCTTTTTACTGGAAGTTATGTAGGTAACCCGTTTATTAGAAAATGACGAAAATAAGTTCTGTTTTTTTTCAGATGATGCATATCGATACATTACGCATATCAGAGAAGGACTTAAATGATAAATGGCAAGAATTGGTGGAGGTAAATACCTTATAATGAAATTCTAACGAGTTTTAGGAATCAAAACAATGTTTTATTCACATGTAATTATAATTGATAATGATAGAAAATACATGTGCTGATTTTGGGTTCCTGGTTTCAGTAAGTAAAACAGTAAATGGGGAATGTCACATTCACAGTACAGTGATGTTGATGAATTCTTGCATACAAAACTGGGATTTCCCTCGTTTCCACCGGTGCTGGAAAACTAATATTTTATACCCCAACGTAGGATGAGTCTCGTGCTGATGACGTCACGTAATGATGTCACATAACATTGAATAATAACTAGATTGAATTAGTAAAATGATATGTTACTATAATAATAAGCAAAACTCCTTCAAACTTCAGTTGTTTTATTCATTCTCGTCCTTTAATTCTTGAAAAAGGTATGCACTAAAAAGAATCTTTCACTGAGCTAACCAGTCGCTCCACTTTGTTTTTACTGAAGACAGTGTTTAAATACTAATAATGTACATCACAAAGCAACAAACTGTTATTCAATGAATTTCTGTAAATAATGCAGAATTGATGTAATTTATTAGAGAACCAAAATTGAAATTTTGAATTGGCTCAGAGTTTTCGTACAGGTGGCTTCATGTGCATATGGAAATATCTGCCACGCGGGTAACTGATTTCGTGAAACCTCAGCAGAGCCTCGTTCCCGCCTGTCTGTAGACAAAATATTTCTGTGCTATTTCTCGGTTACCATTTGTTTGATTTTAGTGAAACTTCACAAGACTTCTTTGTACCAAGCCTACTTGTGCATATCGTCATTTTTCTATACTTTAACTGTGTCAGGACTATCATTGACATGGTTACAGTTACTGTGTCAAGGCAGTATCTGGGGGTTTTCATCATCTTCAGTGATATCTCTTGTAGAGCTCTGGAATTGAATTAATATATGAAGATGTTAAAATAAATTAATAAATAGGCATGGAATAGTCAAATAGTACAGTGATCAAATTGTTTTTGAAATTCCTACAGCAATTCTTCCAAAATGAGTTCAGAAAGGTACTGTATTGTCCAGAAGTATATATGATAACAAAATAATGGAAGAGGTCACAGTTCCAAGAGTTTAAACATATTGATTTTACATTTATTGTGAAACAAAATATTCATTCATGCTTTTGCTAGTACTCTTATATCCTATGAATACCATTCCAACCTTTACATTTATATCTGCAGATTTTAAACAGGCTCAATGGTGCTGCTGGAATAGGGAACTTGTCGAAATTGATAAGTGATGCCAGTTTCATGGATATCGATGAAGAGCTAAAACAACGGTATCTTGAAACAATTAAAGCCTGGGTTACAATGGATTGTTCAGTGGACAAAATACAACAAGATGTAGCAGGTCTTAATACTCGTGTTGAACATGTGGAAAAAAAACTTAAAACACAACATTATTCAACTGAGCTTGAAGGTAACATATATTATATTGAGATAAACTACTACATCTTGTTTTTATGCCTGGCCATGCTAGCACAGACGGAATGTCACATGCAAAACCCATGTCCTTAGGTCAAGGTCACACTTAGAGGTCAAATGTCAAAACTGGGTGTAAAACATCTTGTACAGACCATTACACTTTCATTTTTTGAGGAATTTTCAAATTACTTGTTACATATGTTAACCATGATGAGATGGTGTGTTACGTGCAAGACTTATGTCCGTAGCTTAAAGTTCAAGGTCACTCTTGGAGGTCAAATGCCAAAAATGGGTCTAAAACATCTTGTCCGGACCATAAAACTGTCATCTATAGGGACATTTTCCATTTACTTGGCACAAATTATCATCATGATGAGACGTCGCTTCGCAAGCAGGACCCATGTCCAAAGGTCAAGGTCACACTTGGAGGTCAAACTTAAAAAAATGAATCAAAAACATCTTGTACGGAATATATCACCGTCATTCATTGGGGGATTTTCCTTGCCTCAAATGTTCACTTTGGTGACCTCATGTGTCGTGCAAAACACATAACCTACCAGTACATATCTCAAAGGTCAATATCACACTTAAAAGTAAAAAATGGGTGTAATAGATATGCACTGTATAGCATTATATAACCATATTCTCTTAATCTCTTGACAATTGGCGGGCTCGACATGTTGCCCTTGGGCATCTTGTTATTCATTCACAACTGTCTTATTTTAACTAAACGTTGCTAATTCATTTAAATGCAATTAAAAGTTGTGAATATTAGGTTTTATGTGGCATCAAAATGTCAGCATTAGAATGTATATGCATTTGTTTTGATGGTTGAAACTATGATGTATGAGGAAACACAGGGGCCTCCTTGAGGGAGTGGTTAGGTGTTAAAAAAAATATGTCTTTCCTGTAACCCGACCGACCGTAATTTTTTACTGCCGAAATTATGGTCCAAAAGTAAAATAAATCAGATTTAATTATCTCTGGCCTGTGATGACAACGATAATTTAGTCGTGTCCAAACTATCATATACACTGCAACTCCATTATAACGGGATCAGCGGGGGGTCCAAGACTCGCGATTGCGTTAAAATCTAAAGACATTAACCATAGAGAAGGAATACCAACTTGCCCCACCCACCCAATATAGCGTTGTGCATAGTTCGTTTTCATAAATTCGTATTTTGTTTTAAATAATACGTAGATGAAAAAATAGAAAACCTATTTATGCAGTATTATTTTAAACTATTTCAAAACAAAACTTATAAATTATTTAAAACAAACATAAAATACAGTAATTTTTTTTTCGGAACCGCGATATTTTGGCCACGTTTGTATTATTTGTTACCCGTGAAAATGACCTCATTGAGACACTCGCAAAATACATGTGAAAATTGCAGATTTCGAGTGACAATTAATTTAAAAATTATATAAATAAATGTATATCTAATTATATTTTCGTACCTATCGATATTTATCCGTTATTCACCAGAACAAAAGAATAATCCATCGCGTAAAAATGTTGATTGGACCAATCACGCATGAAAAATGCGATGACCTAAAGTTTTTGCACCAGGCGCAGTAGTATCTATATTACATCCGTCTCATAAAGCATTTCAAGCCAATTCAATAATACCAAAATGTGCATCAGAGATAAAATTACCACCCACGACGGTCGACCTCGTAAATTAGAAAACGACGCGGCGCCTTTGAACTCTGCGCCAAATCAAACATTGGGCCGACTATGTTGATGTAACAAATCAAGACTCGGCGCCTTTGTAGTCTGCAAGAACATTGTTTTTGACTCGCAGAACTTCAAACATTTGGTGCCAATTTGCCCGCTTTTGCCTAGACTTATAAGGTTAACATGCCGATACACAGCTACTTTTTGTGAGAGATTGAGAAATAGTCGACAGACACATCTAGTAGATATGTGTAAACAACAAGTGCTGTATTAATAGTAATTAGCGCATCCGGATATTGCAAACGGGTTTGCATTGTCATTATTTAGTTAATTGGGGATTAACACTCCTTTGTTTTGACATGTCCTACAGTCATTTACTCAATTAAAGAAATCTCGCCGGTTCAACCATCTAATTATATATCTTTTAAACTCAGTCTGAACCCGAGTACTCTCATCTGTGTGCGTTCGCTTTACTGCGTTTATAGCGATAACCTGTTATTTTTAAGTCTCGAAAACGCTGCATATCAGTATCTATCCGAAAACAAGTGAAGAGTGAAATACGCGCAAATCAATGGAGGTCACTAAATGCACACTGTTTAAGCATGCATACCATGTATATGCTAGCAACTTTAGAAAATGACAAACACCATACAATGTAGGTGCCTAGTGAATGCATCTTTGGTTGAATGTCAGTCCATATTGATGCACAACATTGAAGTCAGGTGCAGTGTATGGTCAATAATACACGGTAACAACTAGATAAAACGCACACCACATACATTCAGACGTAACTCCGCCTCTCAATCAATGCGCAAAAACAACTATTGTTACCGAAATCGTCTTTAAACCCTTTGAACTTGATAGAAACAGCTTATTGGTTCACAAACTACTTAGGCACGTCAATTTTTCAACATTTTCAACATTACTTTGTTGGGTGAATTTTGGACTACTTCGTTGTGAGAACTTCGGATGTGGACGTTTTTTAGCTGGCTGGTTACCGGCTTTCGGTCTTTTTTGTGTTTTGAAAATGGGAACCATTGATGTATGCCTCTCAAATTGCCACACTACTAAAAATAGAAAACATGAATATTTAAAATGGTCTGTAGCCAATGGAAGCTAACCAATAATCGATTTTTAGACTGGGGCGTTAGCCCCATGTCTTTAGTAACCGTAATTTTGGAAACAGCCGTGGCAGAGTTAGACACTTTTGATACCATTCTTTGTATCACTACGCATTATTTGCTAACGACCAATACGACCAATTAACATGTCGAATTGATCGTGACATCACTAACCGCCGTTCTACTTTCCTTCATCTTTGATAAATTTGCAAATTGTTCGTATGGTAAAATAGATCTTCGTTTCCGAATCCATCGTGAGAATTTTATTTTAAAGTGAAATATCTGGTTCAAGAATTATTGTTGAATTATTGTTTAAGTGTTTGTGGTTAAAATTTCTTTGGTAAGTAGCTTTTGTTAACGTAAAAAGAGAAATCGATGAATTGAGGGAGGACTATTTTTTATCGGAAACAAGAGCTCCGTTCGGATACATTTCTTGATGTTGTTGACTTCATGTTTGACCCCCGCCTAGGTTACTATATATATCGTCGATACGATTCATTCACAAACAATTTCCGCTATCATTCATAAAATTTGACCGCTCGCAGTTACGAATTCGCTATTTATAGACAATGAAGGAAATACCTTGTACCTGGATGCGCTCGTCAGACGAGTTGTAAATATTCTGAACTTGAAGTCGGATTCTGACCATTATTTTACTGCACACTGAATACTGTAGCAAATCGTTAAATAATAGCTGCAGTTACTGTTTATCTCTGTTGTATGGTTTAAAAAGAATTCATTCCGTCGCGGAATTATAAACCATTTCCGTGATTCCGTATTGTATTTCTGAACTGTACGGGAATTGCCGATATGTTGCGATTGAAGGTAGAGTTTAAGGTCGAGCTAGTAGTAAAATTGTGTACTGAGATGAATAGAGATATGGAATGGAAACAGGCACACATAAACTGACAACCATACCGGATTTCGTATAAAAAATATTTTTCTAAGAGGATAGTGTTCGCTCTCGTCGTCCCGATACATATATATGCGTTCTGTGACTCGGAAGGAAATGGCAGCGATGTCTATGACTATGAGCCGAGTCCTCAAACTAAGATTAGATTAAATGCTAGATTAATTACGTAATTTTTCGGCACAGCCGTGCTGACATGGTTTTGCTATTGCATATTCTGAGTTTTGTATACCAATCAAAACTTACGTTAACTACCACCATGGCAATTTCGCGCAATTTCTCTTCAATTTAAAAATATTTGTAACCTTGAAGCAGATTGTTTAACATTTTGTATAGTGTATTTCAAGATTTATCCAGTAAGTAGTGTTGTTATTCATCACCACTGGGAATTGTCCGGTGTTGGAATTAATAAGACTTTCTTGGTTTTATGTACCAGTCCCGAACATTGATATTGTTTTAATCAGATAAATCGCTATGTAACAAGTTTATTAACATGGCTGGGAGTTCACGACTTATGCAATAAGTAATTTTGAACTATATTGAAACAGACTATACTGTGTCTATGACTAATCACACTACGGAGTTATTTATTATGCAGTCACATTCGGAACTCAGCATTATTGTCTCTGAGGAATACTATAATTTGCATTTTACAAAAATAGGAAGTCAGCCAGGCTAGCTCATTTGGTATAGCGATAGACTATCACCCAGCAGATCCAGGTTTGATTCCCACTTTTAGGCAGGTTAAGTTCGTCAGTGACACTGGCTACGATAATGTCTTGCACATGTGGAGAAGTTGGCAGTACTGGTTGATAATAACTTCCAGGAAAACTGGTTAGGTCAATTGACCGCTGTATATGACTGAAAAAATGTTGAAACCCTACGTAAAACCTCATCAAATTAATAAAGAAAGGGTTTATGGAAGCGTATATCTTTTTCGGCTAAACTCGTGATCAAGCAAATGCCTGGGTATCTGTTTGACAGACCTGAACAGTATGCCGACACTACCCTATTCAGCGTATTGTGAAACGAAAACATTGGTGTCGCTCTCAACGGGTATTACATCTAGGGCACCCCAGTCTTTCAGCGCTTTGATTAGCTATTGGGATCGCCCTGTGTCTGTTGTCCGTCTCCGTATCAACAATTTAGATTGTTAACATTTTAGAGGTGAAACTTGGTCAGAATGTTTATCTCAATGAAATCTAGGACAATTTTGAGACTAGGTCATGTGGGGTTAAAACTAGGTCACTAGGTCAAATTATAGTACTCCAGATGTCACATTTTTTACTTGATTTATGTGAGACATGGTCAGAATGTCTGTCTCAATAAAGACTAGACAAAGTTCGAAACTGGGTCATCTGGGGTCATAAAGTAGGTCACTAGGTCCAATTATAGTAAAACCTTGTTAACACTCCAGAGGTTACATTTTTTACTTTATTTGCATGAATCTTTGTCAAAATGTTTGCCTTAATAAGATCTAGGTCAAGAGTGAAACTGGGTCATCTGAAGTTAAAAACTAGGTCACAGGATCAAATGATTGAAAATCCTTGTGGATTCTCGGTAGGCAGCATTTTCTACCGGAACTACATAAAACTTGATCAGAATGTTTTTCTTAATAAAATGCAAGTCCATTGTGGTACTGGGTCATGTTGGATCAAAAGGTAGATCACAAGGTCAAATTATTGAAAATCTTCTTGGAATCTCTTGAAGCCAACATGGCAATGTACTCAGGTGGGCAATATAGGGCCTCTTGTTGGTATTGTAAATGATATTTAACAAAACTGTCTTAATCTTTCATAAATTAATATGAATTAGCAAAACGGAATCTGTTAGAACTATCCCTGCGACTGAAGAATGATGTACTTGACTTTTTTTGTGCAATTTTAACATTTTCTTTATATATCGGCACGAATTGATGTTTTTCTGATGGCATGTTTAATGGATGTTAACGGAAAGAAATACAATGAAAAGAGGGGGAGTGTATGTTACTATGAGCATATATTTTGAAAAACATAATTAATTTTTAACAACTTTATGCATTAAATTGCAATTTTCTCTCATTGCAAACTGTCAAAATGAAACGAAAGTGGCGACCCAAACACAGTTATTTTGAGTATATAAATGTTTGGTTGGTTCCGATCAAACTTTACAACTCGTTTAAATGCTATTTGACCCGACCTTCAATTAATTCATTCCGCAAAGGTGCTTATTGCTATCACTAAATTGTTCTTATGGTTGTCAAAAACAACACGTCAACACATGGAACTATTTGTTAATTGTTTCCCCCTGTATTTGTTAATTGTTTCCCCGTGCGGTCAGCTGCCCATCAATGTTGAAGCTGGGACAACGTAATGGTTCCCACTGGTCCCTGGCTTCAGTTTACTGTGCAGTCAGCTGCCCATCAATGTTGAAGCTGGGACAATGTAATGTTTCCCACTGGTCCCTGGCTTTTGATCATTGAACAATCGTTCTGCAATGAAAATGATCTTAAGAAGAAGGAAATATATGAATGTGTTGAACAAATTCTTAGGAACAATGAGTGTATCATCATCATGGATGCTCTAGACGAATGGACACCAGCAGAAAGTGGAAAAATAAATATCAATAAATTATTATCAGATAAATGTTCTTTTGTTACGACATGCAGACCGTACAAAATCGAGAATGAAAGGTTGTCGCCCAGAGATCTTGATCGTCAAGTACAGATTACGGGGATCAAGGAAAGTTCAACAAGAGGTTATATTACAGAAATATTGATTCGTATTAATATGGCAAATGCGGACAACAAGGAACCAAATGATTTTATCACAGATGTCTACGAGTGTGGACTTCAGGAACAATTATGTATACCAATCATAACTTCTCATTTGGTAACAGTATGGTTTGACCATAAACTGACTGACATTTCTAGAGCAATTATATATAGTAACATTGTAGATATGCTCCTTAAAAGGGCTGAACAGAGAAAAGGTATTGAGTTGCCATCCTCAGTAGAGAGTAAAATACAATTTCCTGATTCTCTGTCGGAGCTTTTTTATTTCAAAAAGCATATTTCATTTTTGAAGAAAATATGTTTACTATCATTTAATTTATTGTTCAAACAAGATAAATGTTTGTCAGAGTTAGTATTCACTACAGAACAATTGGAATCTGAACCTTATTGTATTTCTGCCAATGAAATGGATTTCTTGTGCAAGTTTGGCATCTTATCAAAAAGCAAAGTAATTGGTCGATTTGGAAAACGAGAACAAAAATTGTCTTATTTGCATAAGACGTATCTGGAATATTTCGCTGCATTGTTTGTATCTTCATTTGACTTAGATAACATATTTAATAATATTGTTCAGAAATGGACAACTATAAATGATGTAGTGCAATTTGAGAATGTTTTCATCTTTTTTGTTGGACTTTCTATTCACAAAAGTAAGATTTTGTTTGAGAATATGTATCGTACAATATCAGATGATTTAAGTTTGTGCAGAAAAAATGCCATATTTCACTATGACGAAGATTCTTACAGTAAGCAAATCAAGTCACTACAGACTATGGTTATAAATTGTTTCAAGGAAGTCAGTGGATCTAATGATCCAAACATTTCATTTAGGCTCGAAGATTTTATTTTTGATGATTATGTTGATTTCACTTCTTTTGTTTACCTGTTTGTTGAAGATATTATTTCTGACAATGATAGTTCTGTTCATAATGACAATTCTATTGTTGACAATTTGAAACAAATTCTACTGTTTAATAGAACATGTGTAAAATCAATACATTCTGTTAAAGGTAAATATTATGATGAGTTTGATCAGATCAAAAATCTACAATGTTTACATGTTGGTGACGTGTTGTCTGGTGATTATGTATATGATGTAAAGTTCACTGAGTGCATGTTACAGAATCAAGCCACACTGCACTCTGTTTGTATTAAAGGTAATAATTATACACATACATTGATACCAGAATTACCTGTGAGAAGTCTCCAACATCTGACATCATTGTCTCTGTCTGATATTAAAATGCAACATAACAGTTTACATAATCTGGTGAAATTTCTGTCTGACAATGTTCTCATTGAAAATATCAAATTGTGTCTTGTGGGTTGTGATAATCACTCCTGGGCTGGTGGTAGTGACTGTACATGGACTCTAAATCTTCCACATCATACAAAACTCACTTCATTATATCTGAAGTTTGCTAATATTTTATGTAATAATGTAAACAAGTCTAGTTTAAAGTCCATCACATTATCTGAGAGGTTTGTAAGTTATATTGATGTATTTAACTGTATTAAGTATTCACAACTTGAACATCTTGGTATCGATGAATCGTACATGCACAGGTCATATTACAATAGAATGAAAACATTGGCAGATACAGTGAAAACTCTTCCATATATCAAGTCACTAAAACTGTGGTACATGGAGTTACGTGATGATGTTTTATTACAACTACATCCTGATGTAACACAAGTGAAGATAGAGCTGAATGATGTCACAATGAGTCGTCAATGTTTTCATTGTTTCATTGAAAGTTGTGTAAACAATAAATCTGTGATAAAAGTTGAGTTACATGACTGTAAGATTACATCAGTTGATGCAGAAACTCATAGAGTACTGTACCTGAAGGAGTCGAAGGAGTCGGTGGATTATATGTCTGAGTATCTTACACCAATACCTACAGTAAACATCACATATAAAGTTGGTGCAGACTTATTCTTTGAAACAGGAAGTTGTCAGTAAATGTTTGCTTTTGTTTCTGTAAACATTTCAGTTAAAATTATCATTTTATACACATACTTTGATCAATGCATCAACAAATAAGCGGATGTTACATAAACTAAAATGGCTGTAACTTTTTTATTACTGAACTCCATTCTATAACATCTCATTACAATTGTACACTCAGTGACTATAACTTCGTTATGAGTTGTGGGATATCTACTCTAGTATATACAATGTATGCTGACATTTGTGTTGCTGTGAAATCATTGTTTCACGAAATTTAAAGCTGCATTACATATTGTTTGTGATACAAACTTTATTACATATTTGGTAAGGAATAACGGCCATTCTTGCTGGTGAAATTATTTTTATTTCACTGATTTTGACAAATTGCTATGAATAAAGGCCTTTAACTGCACACATTCTATTCTGACTGAGTCCTATGATTATAAATGTATTATTTCTGTATGACACTGACAATCTTGTCTACATGTATAATCACTTCAGTGTTTTAGTTCTATAATATGTGAATAAAGAAAATTTGATCATTATACATATATATACATGTAATAAAATAGTTAAACCAATTTTTGTTGGATTTTGTTCTCACTGTTTAAAGATTGGTACAAAAATGTTGAGAGCATCTTCTATTTTGTACATTTATGTGCGCAATATACAACCAAAAAGTTTATTCTTGAAATTGGCGTCATTAAATCCACCAGACATATTATCATGCAACCTCTTCAGAACAACATCCTTGTTCCGATGTGAACTCTGGCTTTTGTTGTGAGGTTATTGCTGTACAGAGGTTATTGCTGTATAGAGGTAATTGCTGTAGAGAGGTTATTGCTGTACAGAGGTTATTGCTGTATAGAGGTAATTGCTGTAGAGAGGTTATTGCTGTACAGAGGTTATTGCTCTAGAGAGGGTATTGCTGTTTAGAGGTTATTACTGTAGAGAGATTATTGCTTTAGGGAGGTTATATTTGATGGTACAATATACAACAGGAACATTGATAATGTTGTTATAGTGTGGATATTGCACACAAGACGCCACTCTGGAAAGGTTACACTGTATGTGTGCTGTTCTGTTTAACTGTTCTACCATTTTGTGTATGGTGGTATTGACGTGATGTTGCAACTTGATCTACATCAAGGAAGGTTTACATCCTGGTCGATCTACACAATTATGGATCTACATAATGGGGAATCTACATCTTTATAATTGGAGAATATTCATCTCGGTGGATCTACATGATGGAGAATCTACAATATGTTGGATCTACATAATGGTGAATGTACATCATGGTGGATATACATAATGTTGAATCTACATCATGGTGGATATACATAATGATGAATCTACATCATGGTGGATCTACATCATGGTGGATTCGTGTTTCAGACGACATCAACACGTCATCAGTGTACACAGGAACTTGAATTAACATATGTATCTTTGTTCGAAGAGCTCAGTCCTAAATCAATCAAAATTGACTAGATGCCACACACTTGATTGCGATTCGAATCGGAGAGATGTAAGGGACTCACTTAACGCGTGTATGCTGAATGACGTCAAGATACTTGTTAATGTGATGATGTCATTAAACATATTTAATCGATGAAATTTTGAAAAAAGGTTTTCCTTTATTTACACTTAACGGTTACGTTTGATATTAGCGCATTGTTAGATATATTTAATCAACTAGAGCATTATAAAATATTAATAGTTCTATGGATAATTTCAGAAATAATGATTGTGTGAATCGGCCTACTTTCCGGCTCTTTTATTCAATTACTTTCGCGACGCTGCTGTCTATATTAACGAGGTCAAGTTTGGATGTGTGTTTTTACCTCATCGTGTCGGGTATCTGATACATTGTATATAGAATAATTAATTTGTGTTGTTTAGTATTCAATTTATTCAACTCATTCAATAAATTCAATACTAATACAACACTCATTCAATATCCTCTATATGTGTGTAATATATCCAAACAAACAGTTTATTCTAGAAAATGGCGTCATTAAATCCACCAGACATATTACAGTGCAACCTCTCCAGAACAGCATCCTTGTTCAGATGTGAACTCTGGCTTTTGTTGAGAGGTAATTGCTGTAAAGAGGTTATTGCTGCAGGGAGGGTATTGCTGAAGAGAGGTTAGTGCTGTATAGAGGTATTGCAGTTGAGAGGTTATTGTAGTAGAGGTTTTTGCTGTAGGAAGGTTATTGCTGTAAAGAGGTTATTGGTGTAGAGAGGTTATTGCTGTAGGAAGGTTACTGTTGTAGGGGGTTATTGCTGTAGGAAGGTTATTGCTGTAGAGAGGTTATTGCTGTAGAAAGGTTATTGCTGTAGAGAGGTTATTGCTGTAGAGAGGTTATTGCTGTAGAAAGGTTATTGCTGTAGAGAGGTAATTGATGTAGAGAGATTATTGTTGTAGAGAGGTTATTGCGGTAGGAAGGTTATTGCTGTAGAGAGGTTATTGTTGTAGAGAGGTTATTGCTGTAGGAAGGTTAATGCTGTAGAGAGGTTATTGCTGTAGAAAGGTTATTGCTGTAGAGAGGTTATTGATGTAGGAAGGTTATTGCTGTAGGGAGGTTATTGCTGTAGGGAGGTTATTGCTGTAGAGAGGTTATTGCTGTATCGAGTTTATTAATGTAGAGAGGTTATTGCTGTAGAGAGTTTATTGCTGTAGAGAGGTTATTGCTGTAGGGAGGTTATTAATGTAGATAGGTTATTGCTTTAGAAAGGTTATTGCTGTAGAGAGGTTATTGCTGTAGAGAGGTTATTGCTGTAGAAAGGTTATTGATGTAGAGAGTTTATTGTTGTAGAGAGGTTATTGCGGTAGGAAGGTTATTGCTGTAGAGAGGTTATTGTTGTAGAGAGGTTATTGCTGTAGGAAGGTTATTGCCGTAGAGAGGTTATTGCTGTAGAAAGGTTATTGCTGTAGAGAGGTTATTGCTGTAGAGAGGTTATTGTTGTAGAAAGGTTATTGCTGTAGAGAGGTTATTGCTGTAGAGAGGTTATTGCTGTAGGAAGGTTATTGCTGTAGAGAGGTTATTGCTGTAGAAAGGTTATTGCTGTAGAGAGGTTATTGCTGTAGGAAGGTTAATGCTGTAGGGAGGTTATTGCTGTAGGGAGGTTATTGCTGTAGAGAGGTTATTGCTGTATCGAGTTCATTAATGTAGAGAGGTTATTGCTGTAGAGAGTTTATTGCTGTAGAGAGGTTATTGCTGTAGGGAGGTTATTAATGTAGATAGGTTATTGCTTTAGATAGGTTATTGCTGTGCATGTGAAAGCCGTACGAAACTGTCACGACAGTCAATCCTCCAGTGTAAGTTCGAACGATAGAAGTACAGTAACACCTCACTTTAAGACCACCAATATATTAAGAAAACCCTTTTCAGATCCATTTGCACTGTTTTGCTCCTTATTCTACCTCGATATAAAGACCACCTCAGTAAAACCAGTTTTCAAGTGTCCCAAAGGTGGTCTTATTATTGAGGTTTTATTAAATTAAATTACTGTATATCATATATTAAGATGTGACTAATAAAAACAACTATTTACATCCATCATTCTTTTCAGCATCTCTTTCAGTTTAATTCTTTAATTTTCTGAGTCAGATGATAGCCATCCAGGCTTTTTTAGCAAGTTTCACGAGAAATCACTTTTATTTCAAACATTAATTTCCAAGGTGTGTTTTAACATGTACACATTAATTACCTGAAACACAGCCTAACACCATAGCTCATGCTGAACCTGTGTTTATTGAACCCTGTCGAATTGTTGGCATATTCAGAATACCCTGTACAGCTAGTATCAATGTTTTCTGACATGCAGATACCTCTGAAGTAGATGTTTTAAAAATGTCTGTGTCTATCCTTAACATGTATACTGCATGCTGTCCAATAAACTAGGAGAAAACTAGGAATAAAAGTCACAGAAAACTAGGAAAAAAGTAGGAAAAAATAGGAAGTCAATGATAAAAAGTAGGAATTATTGAAAGGTAATACATGTATGTTACCTTTGCAGCTTTTCTTTATTTGATTACCATACACCAAGGCAATTGGGTCATTTAGTTGACAGCTTATTTGTTTCCGCAGCCACGTGCAGGTATCAATGAAGCATAGGCCAACCTTTTTAGTCCCCAGCTGAGAAGGTTGGACTATGCACCAGTGATATCAGACCACCAGATCACACTTTCAGGAAAGGAGTTTGTCAACTAAACATCCTAGTGTCTTCTTCAGCAAGAAAATCTCTAAAACCACATTTAAAAACTTGGTACTGAGGCCCTAAGCACAAACTTTGAATGACAGACAAAGTTCTATCCATGCCAGTTCACATAAGCCCCTTAGTGGTTTTGTAAATTAGGCAAGATCCCCATCATCAGAGGACATTATTCCCTTACGGATATGTTTTACAATGTCAGGGCGATCTAATTTTATTCTCAGGCCCTATAACGAATCTGGAGTGACCAGTAATCGTAAAATCATGGCATTTTTTTATATTGCTCAACAGATCTTAACCTTCAAATTGCGCCAACCATCTGTTTTCAAGAAATTTCTTGTTACTACTTATTCAATGCTATATCATGTTTGGGCTTACAATTTTACCATTGATTTTTAAACAATGTCTTTTTAAGGATTTTGCTTTTTGAGATAATTAAGAAATAATAGGAATTGATAATTGCTTTGAGAAAGATGTGCCAACAATGGTAATTTTAGTCTCAGATGTTGAGATTTTGACAGATAATCTCAATGATACTCACTGTCATCGGCAATACTATTGTTAACAATTTGGAGACCTCATTATATCTTGAGCAATCATCATAAAAACTTGCACAGAATCTCAGTCTTTTTCAATATTGGTAAATATTACAACAGTAATAGCAGTTATTGCCCTTGATTCTGTAATAATTCGTTGATTCGTATTCCACAAACTAATGTATAAGTGGTAAAGTTGTCAACATGGAAATATTTGTGAATTTCACAAATTCAAGAGTCATGTAAATTGAACTACTAATTCACAGAAGCATATTTTTTATATGCTCGACTTAATTGTAATAATTCCCATTTCAGTGATTTGCAAACATTTCTGTCTGTGAAATGCCTGAAACTGCCAATTTGCAACTTTTTTACTCACAAAAGCATTCACTTATAAAGAAGTAAAGGAGAACCACAGTCCATGATCTATTTAAAAGAAAATATATTTATTAAAAATATATGATTTAACCTTGTTAGAGCTCCCAATTAACACAGTGTTATCTTGCTATCTATTACAGATATTGAAAAATGCTGCTTTAAGCAATCACAATTGACATGTGCATATGTGGACTGAACTTTCATTATTCAGAGTGAATGGATTTTCAAAAGATACATGTATATACAAATATAACAACAATGCATATAAGTTTATATTTATTTAATCAATATATTTCTAACAAGTATAATAATTTACAACTAAAACAAATATAAACAATAATTGAAACAAAAGCACAAAGACAAATAGGAAATCTAGGCCTGTTACAAAGATTAAATCTTCATGCCTTCAGCCAGAATAACAAACAATAAAACTTAAGTTCCCTTGAAAAGCCATTTTCTATATGTGTATTTAATGAATAGAATATGTAATGGTTCACATGTAAATTCACCAAACAAATACATAGGACCAGTGCTCAATACAAAACATATGCAATAGCCCAAATGCTAAATCACCAGACAATATCTATAGGACCAAAGCTCAACTTGTGTTTTACAGAAGATGTTTGTAAAACATTATGCCCCCCTGTGACATTGACCTTTGACCTTGTGACCCCACAATCAATAGGGTTCCTCTGCTACACATGATGAATGAGTGGACCAAGTTCGAGGATGATAGGTTCTTGAGTTATTGATCGGAAACAGTCTTAAACCCCACTCGGGTCATAATGATACTGTAATTTATGTTAAAAGCTTTCAAAGCCTCTTCCATAAAATAATCATGCAAATGAAAGGGGTCGAAAGTTACATGACTAATCATTAATAGAGGCTGAAATACATATTGTCCATTTGAAAGTTTATGTCTCTAAAGTAGCTTCCAAGTTTAATACAAAAATGTGGTTTATCACAAAACTGATGTAACTGTTTTTTCTACAACACTGAGAAACAATAGTTTTGCTCCAAACCTTTAACCTATATATCTAATGCTAATACATTAAAATCTCACATTAAGAACACAATTTGCAAGTTTATTGTCACTTTTGTTTTACTATTCATTCAACCTCAATATTAAGACCACCACTATAAGAAGATCAGTTTTTAATGGTCCAAAGGGTGGTCTAATTATTGAGGTTTTACTGTACAGTAATAAAATTTGGTGGAGAAAAATGGTTGACATCCTATATGCATCATGTGCACAAAAAATATCAACTTTTTACCCTACAGGCACCATATTATTTTGTATACTAGTTGATAGGAAACCAGAAATATCAGCTACTGTCAGTCTTGGTTACTTAAACAGTATACTTAGTGACAAAGCTAAGATTTTTGTTCACATTCGCATCTGACTTTACCATCTGTCTGTAACTATATGTGACTATACTCTGTTTACAGGATTTAAAATTAATGGTAGGGAGCAAACATCAAATGACTAACGACATTTGCTTTCATTACCAGCACGGAATATCGATTCAAAATTTATTTATTTCAAACGGGTTCTGAAACAAATCCCTTCAACTTATATTAACAACTCATGATGACGTTTCCTGGTTTATCTAATCTCCCAACCATCAGACCAGGAGTCTGTAGTTCCACCACTTGACCACATTGCCTTCCTCATACTGAATATGTTGACCAGGATAATGGAGGTCAGTACCTATCAGAGTCCCTACAAACCATCATTGTGACCCTTCATTTAGAATTCTGAGGGTCAAAATGTGGCTGTTTGGAAATCACAGGGGTCAAGTGTCAACTTGGGGTTAAAATGGAAACCCTGGTATGAAATACATGTTGTATGCTATAGATTACGCCAATATACTAAACGTATTTTTTTCTTTTTCTGATCATAATTTTTGAGTCTGTTTCTTATGGCTACAATTTCTTTTTGCATTGTCTTCTTTGACTGAGCTTCAAAACCAAGAGAAGACAACTGTCCACGAGGCGTGGGACAACTTGAGGTAGACCTTGGAGTTATCTGCTCCTTGAAATCGGTAACACAAAATGAATGTGTCTCCAATAATGGATGATCATGCCTAGCATTATCACAGAGAAATCTCGGAGGTACACTCACTAACCGGTGTAGATTAAACTGCTCGAGAGATCAAACCTATACTGGCATTACCACCCTGCTTTTGAAGAAAGTCTGCAGGGGTCATCAATGTAAGTTTGAAAATATTTGGCACTTTTCTGGCTACTTGATGTTAATGAGCCACACTTATGTCAGAAAGCAATAATGCATGATTTTCTCGAAGCAAATTGTTCGAAGTCACTTGAGGTAATTGAGAAATTGATGGCGCAGTTTCAGGTACCTGCTTTGAGGAACTAGCACCACTTGAATTCTTATGTCAAATGTCTCAGCGTACGGTCTGATGGAAGATCTGACGGGTTGGTGGTCAAGTTTGATAAATCAAGTCTTTCAATATCAACTGGAAGGCCCGATATTGATACTTTGTCCACGTTTCTCTCCCTATTTTCTCCATCCTGCCCATGAAGGTACTGTGTACTGAAATTAAGGGGAATAATAAAATTTACCAATGAATGATAAGCTAGGGCCATGTGGATATCCAGTCAAAAGAAAATCTGATTTGATGCACAATTCAGGATCGACAATCTATTTTAAAATTTCCCTGCAATTAACATTTGATTTCAGAGAAAATTACATTTTTGTAGGCGATCTTGTTATTTACAACCAAACAAAAATCAAGCTCTTACATGTTAAGAAATTACCATAGATTTGACCTAGCTTCATTGCAACAATATAAAAGCTTCAGAGTACTTTTCCGATGGGGAGGAGCAAATGACCCAAGTTTCATGAAAATCCAAGAAGAGATTTGGCAGATGAGTACAAGACATAATTCACTCAAAGCCAAAACCCCTGTCATTGAGTCGAGACCTTGCGCTTATGACAAGCGTGAAGGAATCATTGTTTTAGAACACCATCTGAGTGAAGTGAACCCATGAAATTTGATGAGGACAACTTTGTTGACTCTTCAAATTTCGTGATGAAGGATTCCCAGAGTTGATCAACATTCTTGTTTTCATTATACATCTTTCTGATAGTGTCATGGAGTGATTTCATATCTGACTTCATACTATCCCACCGGGCTTTTTTATAGAGTGGTATCTGTCTTCGGGCTTGAGTGTTTACAACTGGACTAGTGTTTAATTCGACATACACTGCGTCATGGTCTGAGATACCTGGTATTACATGTGTTCGTATGACTTTACTTGGTGATCGAGTTGGTTATCATTAGATCCAATATTTTATGATTTCGTGTTGGTTCTTCTACCAGTTGGATAAGGCCATTGTCATCTAGTTTTTTACGCAAAACGGACCGGGTCGAGTAGGCCGGGCCGAGACTGTAAGTGGGCCTTGTATTAGAAATACTGATAAAGTTAACATTATGAAAACATACAATGAAGTGCACTGCAAAAACAATCCACAAAACATAAGGCACTAGAAAGTATGCAATTTTCAAGAACTAATATTTTATAAATGTATGCATTTGCTCTATAATTCAACTTGTCTGCGTTTTTCAACTAGTCTGCACTAGAAAGTATGCATTTTTCAAAAATGAAAAATTATGCATTAGAACAGATATTTTATAAATTTATGCATTTCCTATATAATTCAACTTGTCTGCGTTTTTCAAATAGTCTGCACTAGAAAGTATGCAATTTTCAACAAATAATATTTTATAAATTTATGCAATTGCTCTATAATTCAACTTGTCTGCGTTTTTCAACTAGTCTAAACTAGAAAGTATGCATTTTTCAAAAAATAAAAAATATGCATTAGAACAGATATTTTATAAATTTATGCATTTGCTCTATAATTCAACTTGTCTGCGTTTTTCAACTAGTCTGCACTAGAAAGTATGCACTTTTCAAAAAATAAAAAAATATGCATTAGAACAGATATTTTATAAATTTATGCATTTGCTATATAATTCAACTTGTCTGCGTTTTCAACTAGTCTGCACTAGAAAGTATGCAATTTTCAAGAAATAATATTTTATAAATGTATGCATTTGCTATATAATTAAACTTGTCTGCGTTTTTCAACTAGTCTGCACTAGAAAGTATGCAATTTTCAAAAATGAAAAATTATGCATTAGAACAGATATTTTATAAATTTATGCATTTGCTATATAATTCAACTTGTCTGCGTTTTTCAACTAGTCTGCCCTAAAAAGTATGCATTTTTTCAAAATATAAAAATTATAAATTATAACCTTTTTTATAAATTTAACCTAAAAAATCATAATCACTAATTAAGTACAGTAATTTATAAATTTTCAACATTACCAAATAATGATTAATGATTTTAAATATCACATTGAACATGTATGTAAAATATATAATTGATAAATAAATATCTGCATAACCAATCAATTTAAAATCATACTTATATAATCAATACATGGATATCAATTAGCGACCTTTTCATTATTTAGATAAGCGATTATCTTATTGCTATGAGGTATAAACTTGTGTATTTAAAACTGTCAATCTTGTTTGACACTTATCACTAAACTTTATTGCAGGGAGGTGTGAATGGGCAACTGACACAGACAAAGGCTACTGCATACCTCAGTATATCTGAGAAATAAGATATGTATGCAGTGTTTCGAGTACATTATTGTATAACTTTAAGATAACTTTAAGATTGTATATAAAATATGGCAACACT
Organism: Mactromeris polynyma; assembly: GCA_032209605.1. Lineage (NCBI taxonomy): Eukaryota > Metazoa > Mollusca > Bivalvia > Venerida > Mactridae > Mactromeris > Mactromeris polynyma. The sequence goes on from JASFXZ010000013.1 coordinate 6,989,334, forward strand.
AAATGTCTTCATTTAATTTTTACACAATTTTTAAAAATATAATTGAAAGAAATATATTTTAAAAGATGAACATAATTATGAAGAATTTGATAGGGTTGAATATATTAATTTACAGAGACAGGAAAGTAATGAATAAGAAATGAAGTAAAAATATTAATAAAAACAAATTCCTTACCGAAAAATACGGAGCCACTTCAAATATGTCTTCCTCTTCCGAGAACTGAAAAGTTCTATATCCTGGGTATGAAAAAACACACTAGTCCTCAAGACTTAAATAATCACTAAGATAATTAGTCTGGCTATGTCCTATAACTAATGCCATGATGATTGATATTACAAACTCTTTATGAACACAAACAAATTATTATCACTGCTGTATAATGTTAATATTTTAAACACTTTTTTCACAAAGATTAAATTATTCAAAATATTAAATTTTATCACAATTCACAAAGCTGATACAGACGTTTATGAACACACAAACAAATTATTATCACTGTTGTATGTTAATATTTTAAACACTTTTTTCACAAAGATTAAATTATTCAAAATATTAAATTTTATCACAATTCACAAAGCTGATACATACGTATTGCTTTTTAAAGAATGATTTTTGTTGTTGTATATGCTTTTATTCATCGTCGCCACCGGTTTCCCACATGGGCGTCGCCTCCGGAAGAATGTTAGTCATATTAGATTTGGAGGATAGTGCATGATACAGAAGATGCCCCAGTTCCAGAAGCACCCCTGGTTCTTTTACGTGCTCGATGTAAAGCATCATACACGGGACCTCGGTTTTTAAAGTCTCGTCCGAAAGACTGTTAGTACGGTCAGTGATAGAGCGGGGAATCGAACCAGCGATCCCTGGATTACAAGTCCAGCGTTTTACCACTGGACCACTGATCCGCTACGATTTCGATTGTGATTATTCTATATAAATATAAGTTTCGAAATTTGTTTGCAGCAGTTTGTTAAAATTTTAAGCATTCTTACTAATTTTTGTTTTTCAAACATATTTATTTTTTACACATTTAATTGAAAAAGCGGCAAACATTTAAAATTGATTAAAGGATTTAAAGTTCTACAATTTATGTTAACTAACTAATTACCAAGACAAACTGCTACTTAGAACTATGATGATTGATACATCAAAGTAAATGGATATCAATTAATCTAATCATTGCAATAAGTGGCAAACAATTAAATTGATTAAAGGATTCAAAGTTATACAATTAATATTAACTAACTAATTACAAAGACAAACTGATACTTAGTATAAGGATGATTGATATTCATTAGTTGAAAATTCAAGAAATAACACATTTTACAAAGTATTTAAGAAATATTTCGGTATTGAACCTTATTTATCCAAACTACAACCATCTTTATTATATAATTTCATCAAATTTAGAACAAGGAACCATCGCTTACCTATTGAAACGGGAAACTGGTCAAGAATTACAATTAATGAAAGAACTTGTAACTCCTGTAGAAACAAAATTGGGGATGAATTTCATTATTTATTTGAATGCGAACAATTCTCTAATGATAGAAGACAGTTTATTAAACCATTCTTTTATCGACGTCCAAACATGTTTAAGCTAGAAAAGGTAATGTGCACTAGCAACAAATCAGAATTTTTGAAACTTTGTAAATTTGTAAAAGTTATCCTACGAAATGTTAGAATGTAATATCTTTCTCATATTTAACTATTATTTTTGACTAATGTACTTTGTGTCTATTTTTTTGAAATGTGAAAACAATCTTGAGTGTTTATAACTAATACTATACCTTGAATGTATATTGTAGCCTCGAAAAATATATTATATTGTCAATTGTAAATGCCTCATATTTGCATGTTGTGTACATGTATTGAGAGAATAAAAGAGATGTTCTGTTCTGTTCTGTTCTGTTCTGTTCTGTTCTGTTCTGTTCTGTTCTGTTCTGTTCTGTTCTGTTCTGTTCTGTTCTGTTCTGTTCTGTTCTGTTCTGTTCTGTTCTGTTCTGTTCTGTTCTGTTCTGTTCTGTTCTGTTCTGTTCTGTTCTGTTCTGTTCTGTTCTGTTCTGTTCTGTTCTGTTCTGTTCTGTTCTGTTCTGTTCTGTTCTGTTCTGTTCTGTTCTGTTCTGTTCTGTTCTGTTCTGTTCTGTTCTGTTCTGTTCTGTTCTGTTCTGTTCTGTTCTGTTCTGTTCTGTTCTGTTCTGTTCTGATACATCAAAGTAAATGAATATCAATTAATCTAATAATTGCAATAATAGTGTAATTCAATTATTTTCTTAACAAAAATCTACGGGTCTAATTAATTAATGTAAGATCATGTCAGGTTTACATCAAAGGCAATTAGACATTTTTTTCAAAACATCTTAGTTTGCACAAACTGCAATTATTTTATGATTTTAAATATCACAATATTTAATTATCAATCACACAATTACGTCAATATTCTACTTAAAGTATTTTTAAATGTTATATTTGAATACATCTATACTACAGTTAAGATCTACAGTATAATTTTTTTTTTTTAAACAAATTTAGATATATCCTTACCAAGTACAAAAACATAATACCCTAACCTGTAATTTTCTTCTAATGGACTTAATCATTTACCTGATATAAACTATATAAATATTGCCTATATATTTTAACTTGTCTGCGTTTTCCAACTCCACTATATATTCTAACTTGTCTGCGTTTTCCTCTATGTTCTATATGTCTGCGTAAGAGATCTGCGTTTTAAACCGTTCCGCCGAGTTGACCATTTACCCTCGGTAACTTCCCCTAGATTAAAAACGCCATTTGCTTTCTTTCAGTCACGGCAATAGAGTGGTAAGAAGTTCACATCAAAAATAGATCTGATGCAGTTAAATTTTTGCTGATACATCAGAAATCTTAGCTCTAAAATAATCTGATATATATGGACAGCCATCATTTGATGCATTAAAAATCGAAAAATTAAATCTGTGAGCGTGTCGGGACCAAAGGCAAAGGTAACAATCAATGACAATGTTTGGTCAATAAAAAATATTGATGGACACTCAATGATACTAGATCAATAGTACAAGTGATGAATAATATTGATAGATTTTATTACAGGAATAAACACAATGAATTTGTGGCACAGTTCATTTTGCAGGTCAGATGGTCAGTTGTAAATTCAAATCTGAATTGGCATGTTGAAGGAACCACTGCTGACTTTTATTCAACGGAGGGGAACTCGTGCACGTTTATACGACTTGTGCACGTTTATACGACTTGTGCTGATATGATAGACTTAAAGCACTCGGTTGATCTTGAGTTGTCAGCACTAATCACTAAGTATTCCAGTCAAGAACAGTTCTCACAAAGAATGAATCATTTGAATGTATAAAATTATCATTTTTCGCATATATATAGGCTGGTTACACTTTGAATTATTGTTCACAGAGTTTTCGACAATGTTTGCATGTATGAAGTTCTCGTATTGTCTCGCCCTAATTGTACGTTTTGGCCGAAGAGGTTGTAAATAGTCCTCAATGTTGATGGCTGGTACGAGCCCTTCCACCACCTTGTACAGAAACATCTGGTGGCATCGTCGCTCCTGCAGTGTTGGGAGTTCTAGTTCTTCCAGCATGGTGGCGATATACATCCATCCTGTCTGGATTTGTAATCCTTTGTAATGAAGTGAACTGCTGATCGCTGGACACGCTAGAGCTTATCAATGTCTCCTTGCTGATAGGGATCCCATATAATACTCCCGTACTCCAACTTGGATCGGATAAGTGCTAGGTAGGCATTTTTCTGGCAGCTTGTAGGACAGTGTCTGAGATTTTTGGTAGGAAGTTGTAAGTCCAAACATTGTCAGTGACTGAGAAAACCTTTGTCTTGAAACTTCCTGATTTATTGATATTTTCCCAAATTTTTTTGGGCATATTTCCAAGATCCATTGAAAACCCCACAGTGTTACTTATGAACATCTTGGCTGTCAGTTGAGTAGACTGACCTATACCATGACAGAAATATATCCTGCTGTCCTGAATTTTCTTTAAGCGGTCAACAATTAATCAAAACCTTTTGTGACAGTTGTTTTCACACCTTAATGTACTTGTTTGTGTCGACATCCACGCGACGTGATTGAAACTGAAAAGGTGTCAATTGACCGTGAAGAGATTAACAATTTATCTCGACCTATTGTTTGTGTCACAAATAATTTGTTCACATTTTGTAAAACTGATCTTTAAATTAACATCGTAGTTCAGTCATGGCGAATACCCATCGGTCAGTCGGACCTGACAGATAAAAACCGACCAGGTCAGATACAGAATGCCTGTGCGTCGGTCCGTATGTCCGATACGGAACGGTATGGGTCGTACGGGTTTTACAACATCCATTGCTGTTTACGCAATGTGGTTGGTCTTCTTACGCGCACCAATTCTGTACATTCCCTTGTCTTTCGGGCATTTGAACTTTGATTGTGTCGTCAAAAAGGCATTTCAGGAGTGAATGTGAAAGTAAATAATAATTTTTAACTGTTATTTAACGAAATACGCCAATTATTTGCACATTTGTGTTTGATTTGTTTACTTTCACTTTGAAATGAGCAGTAATTTTCGGCCCGTAATTTTTGAACAACATGTTTTTTTGACTGACAAGTCTTGGAAGTCATTCGCCATTACTGGTAGTTAATTGCAATATGATTGAAAAGTGTCTCAGCAAATATTGACCAATGACACAATTAATTAATTGACAGTTTACGATGTAACTGAATACTGTCACAGCGAATTAAGACATATTTTTACTTTGAATACCAGGCAGACAAAATTGAGTAAATAAAGTTTTGTATAAAAAACTACAAGATACTCTATTCAGCCTCACGGTCATCATGACAACCAAACCAAATGTTACAATGCTTTCTACAGAAAAACGTATCAAGGTATCTAGAGAAGGATCAGGTTCTACTGGGGGGATATCTAGATCAGTACATGCCCTTGACTCGGTCGAGAAATCCAGAGAAGGGCCCTGTATTCAATCCGGGAGGATATCTAGATCGGTACATGCCCTTGACTCGGTCGAGAAATCCAGAGAAGGGCCCTGTATTCAATCCGGGAGGATATCTAGATCGGTAAATGCCCTTGACTCGGTCGAGAAATCCAGAGAAGGGCCCGGTACTCAATCTGGGAGGATATCTAGATCGGTACACGCCCTTGACTCGGTCGAGAAATCCAGAGAAGGCCCGGTACTCAATCCGGGAGGATATCTGGATCGGCCACAGGACTCGTATACAGTAAAGTATGAAGCCATATGTGAAGTTGAGAGGGGGGTTAAAACCAAACGACAGATGTGGAACAATTTGGTGTACCACACAATACGTTGTCTACATGGATTACAAAGAAAGATGAGATCAAAGCCAAATTTTTAGCGGGAGATATTGTTCCAGATAGAAAAAAGGCTAGAACGTCGGAATATCGGGAAGCTGAAGCAGCATTACTGGCTTGGTTTCAAAATGCCAGAGCTCGCCTTGTCACCAAAGATGGCGAGACTCTGCGCAAGAAAGGCAGAATGTTTGCTGTACAATTATGCGTCGGAAAGTCAGACTTCGAAGCATCCGTGGGCTGGCTTGGACGTTTTAAAGCCAGACACGGGATTGCTTTTAAGAAAGTAAATGGAGAGTCTAACTCCATAGACACCAGTAACTGTGCATTCATAAGTTGGCAGAGTCGTCTACAGGTGATCGTGAAATGGTATGCAGCAGACAATATTTTCAATGCTGACTAGATGGCGATATTCTTCCGTGCATTGCCAGACAAAACGTTTGAGTTCAAGTCTGTAGACTGTCACAGGGGAAAATCAGCAAAGAACGACTAACTACCATGGTATGTGCTAACATGAGTGGCACAGAGAAAATTCCACTCCTGATTATTGGCAGATCAAAAAACCCACGTTGTTTCAAACATATTAAATCACTGCCTAGACAGTATCGTGCAAACAAAAAAGCATGGATGACTGGAGAAGTATTCTCTGAATGGGTCAGGAAGTTGGATGACAATATGTGCAGAAAGAAATGCAATATTGCGCTTGTCATGGGCAACTGCACAGCTCATCCCGACATTAAAGGTACATATGAGCACTGCTATGGGATTTACAACCTTTTCTGTGACGTCAATCAAGAAAAACGCAACATGTGATGTCACTATTTGCAAGCAGGAAACAATATATTTACTCCATATGGTCACTTTGTATTCATATTGCCATATGGGGCAAATATTGCTTACAGTTACTACATGGTGACTTCACATGTGACGTTTTATGGAAATGACGTCACTTTAAGAGGAGGTTGGAAATCGTACAGCGGCGCTCATATGTATATTGAAAAAACTGGTGTAAAGATTTATATTGATCAGGTATCATTTAACATATCATCTGTTCATTTAAATATATAATTGTTAATTGTAGGAATATGGCATCTGCTGAAGACAATGTTGACAAACTGAAAGTAAGATTTTAAATAGTTCTAATTTGATTTTGTTTTATGACTTTGGAATGCGACTGAATTTTTTACTTGTTTGGGAACCAGTCAAGTACTGGTCAGATGTTTGTAGTTTTATAGTCACAAAAATATGCAAATTGGGTCATTTTCTTATAAGTACAGTACATACTCGCTTAAAGACCACCTCAATAATAAGACCATCTCAAAATTAAGAACACAATGTTCAAGTCCACTTTCGCTGTTTTGCTCTTTATTCAACTTCAATATTAAAACCACCTCAATATTTATACCAGTTTTCAAGGGTCCCAAGGGTGGTCTTATTATCGAGGTTTTACTGTATTAATGTTTGCTAAATTCTGATTAACATTGTAATTATATACTGTGATAAATATCTCATCTTAACTCTTTTATCTCAGTTATTATCATATTTCAAGTTGGAATTGACTATATCTAGTTATTATCATATTTCAAGTTGAAATTGACTACATCTAGTTATTATCATATTTCAAGTTGGAATTGACTATATCTAGTTATTATCATATTTCAAGTTGGAATTGACTATATCTGGAATTCGCTAAAAGTGGGTTTTTACCCGCTGTACAAAGAGAATTTAATTTTAGATACTTTGAAGTTCAGTCGCACGTTAAATCCTGTCTTTGTTTCAATTGCAGTTTGCACGCGTTGTTAACAGTATAATGCTGTTTGTATCACAGGGTTAGAGGGAAATACCCATAGTTATACCAATCCGGAGTAGATCTATTGGGAATATTTTGATGTTTTGAATGAAATTGGTAACATAGATTCTATTGATCTGCTACTGGTCTTTGAACTGGACCTGTCTAAAGTAGGGAATGAATCATTCTGAATTATTCTTAAGATGAGTTTCAGTGTACATCATGTTTCCGGTATTGTTTTGTATGATCAGTACTGCATTACTAGACAGTAGCAAATGTTTTTTGTTATTTTCAGATCTTATGCATTCATGGTTATCGGTAAGTTTGTTTTATTTATTTTCATACTCATCTTTTCTAAATAGCTTTACACAAGGGTTTAGTAAACTCCCTTTAAACTCACACAGTTTTGGTCATTTGTATCTCAACTCGAGTGCTTTGACATTAATAGTTAAGTTTATAAGTACCAGAAGATAATATAAGTGACAGTCTCAGAATGCAGCCTTGCTATTGGTCAATATTAAGACTGAGCTCATAACTAAACCAATTGTGTTTTCAGTCAGAATGCACAGTCATTTCGAGAACGGACCGGGGCATTCAGAAAGATACCAATAATTAAGAAGAAGACCGAGTTAGGTAAATTCTATTATTAACCCCTTGCATACATTCTATATGATTGTTTGATTCTTATTTTTATTAAGCTACAAATCTCAACAATAAATGTGGCATTAATCAAGGACATTTGTTGTACATACTGTTGCTGTCTTAATTGACATGCCTATCATATTGCAAAACATCATCTTAGGGTAAAATATACTGCTTTTCAAAGAAAGCAAAATAGTGTTTGATATGTATTTTTATGCATTTATACCATGAAGGTGAGCATGTCTTTCCATCATGAGCGTTCGCATGTACATCCGTCTTGTCTATCTTACATTTGTGACTGCACTACTTCTCAGCAACCACCAATGAAAATAATTTAATGATGAGAAGCTTCACTACCAAGAGGATATATTGTCTGCATGTTCTGGTTGGATGATTTTTACTTACTTCGCAGAACATCCATCGTTTTTTCCCGATAATTTCTTGTTTGTATTGTCATTGTTTATTTTCAGTATTTATAACTGCTCCTAATAAAGTTCCCCCATTACCTGGTGACGAAGGTCAGGAGTCCAGCAATCAACAAGGTTAGTTTGTACAGGTGAACTCTAATGCAATGTATTGTTAACGTAACTTCTTTTGTGTCCCTTCCCCATTCTTCTAATGTCAAGGGCATAATGTTTTACCCCTGTCTGTCATTCAGGTCCATGCGTCTGTTTGTGCGAAAAATTGGTGTCCGATCAATTACTCTTGTAAGGATGGATAGATAGATTCAATTCATATTGGGCACAAAAGCGAAGGATAATAAAATAAAAGTCAAATTCCAGTTCAGTTACATTCCTCTAAATTTGGGGGAGTTATGGCCCTTTTTCAACATAAATGCCCAAAGCCGGACCATCCGTGTCCTATTGACATATCTAGTTCACATCAAGTTTTGCATATCAATTTTTTAATTATAAATAGTTAATGGTGCCAAATTTTATTATGATTTTGTATTTTGTTTCACGCCAGCATTTCAACTTTCATGCTTACTGACACTATTTTTATGTGGAAAACGTTGTTGGTGATTTACTAAAAACAACACTTGACTAAAATGTTTTAACATTTAGAGGCATACATTTACAACAGAAGTCTGCAGTTTGTTCTTCAAATTTGTGCACTTTTTAGGAATAATTGAATGCCGAAGTTTAGAATTATTATGATTACCTCCCTTTGCTTTAAAACGAGTAAAATTTTGTAAGGTGGCTTTAAGTCACATAAACAGCTGGGGTCATTTAGTGTTTTTTCCGGCTATTAGGGTGGAGACCCCAGGTTCTTCTTCAAGCATTATTTCGGGTTTAAGGGGCCACGTGAGAAGAACTACCGACCTTCCACAAGCCTGCTGGGTGGATAGCCACCTCACATACAAATTTACGTCCCAACTAGGATTCAAACCTGCAGCTGTGAGTGGCAAGTGATTTAAAGCGACCTTAACCTGTTGGCCACAGTGGCTCCAAAATGAGCTTAATTTATGAAGTTGAATGACTTTCAGCATTATACACCAAATAAAACAAAAATTAGAACATCTGTTGTTTTATAAGTCTGATTATTATTAATAGAAAAAAGGAAAACAATCTAATTTGTGAGGTGCCGATAAAGCAGGTGCCCTTCTGTTTTTTTTGTGAATTCTGATTATTGTGAAAAGAAAAAAAGTTGCAAAAGACATTAATACGAACAATTTGAAAAGTACCACATGTATTTGTGTTTATATATCAGATGAACGGGGCTGGTGGTTCTCTAAGGCAGACGACACGTACATGGCACAAGACTATACAGATTGTTGTAAAGGTTATGATGAATCACTAGACCTGGTTAAAAAGACTTTCATAGATGAGGTAAGTTTTTGTTAGATCTACAATGGTTTATTTTATATACATTTTATCTATATACAGTAAATCCTCAAAAAATAAGACCACCCATGGGACCCTTGAAAACTGGCTTTCTAATTGAGTTGGTCTTTAATTTTGAGGTTGAATAAAGAGCAAAACAGTGAAAATTGACTTGACAATTTTGAGGTGGTCTTTAAGTGAAATTTTACTCTATTATGAGTATACATTTGTCTATAGGGTTGTTGCATGTTTGGTTTTAGAGATAAAGAAGCTTTATTTAATGTCGCTTATGGTCGACAAATAACGTGAGCTACAAAGCTATTGTGCGACCAACAACGTATCCACTAATAGATACTTACCTGGGCTTATTTATCTCTGGGTACTACCCTTTATATACTGAGTGGTACTACCCTTTATCTACTGAGTGGTACTACCCTTTATATACTGAGTGGTACTACCCTTTATCTACTGAGTGGTACTACCCTTTATCTACTGAGTGGTACTACCCTTTATATACTGAGTGGTACTACCCTTTATCTACTGAGTGGTACTACCCTTTTATATACTGAGTGGTACTACCCTTAATATACTGAGTGGTACTACCCTTTATCTACTGAGTGGTACTACCCTTTATATACTGAGTGGTACTACCCTTTTATATACTGAGTGGTACTACTTTTTATCTACTGAGTGGTACTACCCTTTATATACTGAGTGGCACTACCCTTTATATACTGAGTGGTACTACCCTTTATATAATGAGTGGTACTACCCTTTATATACTGAGTGGTACTACCCGTTATATACTGAGTGGTACTACCTTTTATATACTGAGTGGTACTACCCTTTATATACTGAGTGGTACTACCTTTTATCTACTGAGTGGTACTACCCTTTATATACTGAGTGGTACTACCCTTTATCTACTGATTGGTACTACCCTTTATATACTGAGTGGTACTACCCTTTATATACTGAGTGGTACTACCCTTTATCTACTGAGTGGTACTACCCTTTATCTACTGAGTGGTACTACCCTTTATATACTGAGTGGTACTACCCTTTTATATACTGAGTGGTACTAACCTTTATATACTGAGTGGTACTACCCTTTTATATACTTAGTGGTACTACCCTTTTATATACTGAGTGGTACTACCCTTTTATATACTTAGTGGTACTACCCTTTTATATACTGAGTGGTACTACCCTTTTATATACTTAGTGGTACTACCCTTTATCTACTGAGTGGTACTACCCTTTATATACTGAGTGGTACTACCCTTTATCTACTGAGTGGTACTACCCTTTATATACTGAGTGGTACTACCCTTTATATACTGAGTGGTACTACCATTTATCTACTGAGTGGTACTACCCTTTATATACTGAGTGGTACTACCCTTTATCTACTGAGTGGTACTACCCTTTATATACTGAGTGGTACTACCCTTTATATACTGAGTGGTACTACCCTTTATCTACTGAGTGGTACTACCCTTTTATATACTTAGTGGTACTACCCTTTATATACTGAGTGGTACTACCCTTTATATACTGAGTGGTACTACCCTTTATCTACTGAGTGGTACTACCCTTTATATACTGAGTGGTACTACCCTTTATCTACTGAGTGGTACTACCCTTTTATATACTGAGTGGTACTACCCTTAATATACTGAGTGGTACTACCCTTTATCTACTGAGTGGTACTACCCTTTTATATACTTAGTGGTACTACCCTTTATATACTGAGTGGTACTACCCTTTATATACTGAGTGGTACTACCCTTTATATACTGAGTGGTACTACCCTTTATATACTGAGTGGTACTACCCTTTATATCCTGCTTTGAAGGCGGACCAATCAAGCTATATAGGTTGCTTACTTCCTACTTACTATTTATCAACATAAAGGATACTGCTACAGTATGTGCTGGAGGGAAACGCTGGAGCACTGAGCTACCAGTTACCAAGCTTAAGCATTTTTACGATAATTGTATTTTGACAGATTTATAGGCTCTTGATTTTTTATTGCTGTATGTTTGTCCAGAATACATCTCGTTAACTCTTGATTAATTGATAATTTTGTGTAAATGATTTTGATTTCCATTTATGTCTCACTTGGACCTGTATTCAGGAAGCATTCTCATGTATTAAGTGTGCCTGTGACCAATGTGCTGCGAAAATTTTAGCTGTTTTATTTGTGAATTTCATCAGTGGGAAATCTCAATTAATTTGAGTGAATTTTCCAAATTGACTGTAAGGGTGAACTTATTGTCTGAGAATATGAAAACTCTACCATTATCTATTCAGGGACCATTTGATGGTATATTATATGAGAACTCTACCTTTATCTATTCAGGGACCATTTGATGGTATATTATATGAGAACTCTACCTTTATCTATTCAGGGACCATTTGATGGTATATTATATGAGAACTCTACCTTTATCTATTCAGGGACCATTTGATGGTATATTATATGAGAATTCTACCTTTATCTATTCAGGGACCATTTGATGGTATATTATATGAGAACTCTACCTTTATCTATTCAGGGACCATTTGATGGTATATTAAGTTTTAGTCAAGGAGCTGCATTTGTTTCATTGTTATGTGGACTGCGAGAACAAGAACCAGGTATAAACAGATGTATATACACTATATTTATGTCCCGTGTAGAATGAACCAGTTTGATTTACCATTGTACCTCCTACAAACGTTTGTGTCACACATATCTCTGGAAGCATTTGACTTAGATCATGGATATTTTCCTGAGTTCTCTCCCTTGATTTCTTCTGTTGTTTATGTGTATATATAGTAAAAGGAATCTAACTTTGAATGTGTTTTATTCGTTGATACATTTTGATGTTTGAAGTGTGATTTCAGCCCTGGAAAGAGGTCAGGTGTGAACAGTGTTAGATGCCTTGTACTATATATACATAGATTGTAGTAGGGATGAAGGGAGAGAACTCCAGAAGGGATAAATGGAGAGAACTCATGACAATCTCCTGTGACTTAGAGAAACAAAAATGAATGGGAATATTATTGAGCTAATGCAGTCCTGCTTCAGGGGTTTTAAAACCATATGGAATCAGTATGAGCAGAGTTGTGCCCCTTGACTTGATAACTATGGTTCGTTTAAATTTACAAAATAGTGTCCCTCTTATCTAAACTTATGATCAGTTGAAACAAACTCGTAAGAATCGTATTCAGCACTAGAAGTTTTATAGTTGGGAAGTTACCTTGGATTCAATGTATGAGAGCAGAGTTATAGTCCTTGACTTTTACTGCAAGTTTATAATGGGATCTAGCCTTGGAATTTATTTTGTAAATTTGTATAAGATTAAGGTCACTGTTACAAAAATCAATTTATGATTTTTTTCTCATTAACACATGCAAGGGTTGATTTCATATTACTCGGCACGTATATTTACCTCATCAAGAAATTTTGAAGTGAGAGCCAGATTTATAGTTCAAAGGTCAATGTGTCTGAAAGGTCAAAGTCTCTGAAAGGTTAATGTCTCTCAAAGGTCAATGCCTCTCTTTGACCTTTCATGTCATTGTTGCTGTGTATGTAGTCATAAAGTATAATAATGATTGTATTATCCAATCCAGTTACTTTAATTTGAAATATTGGTACCACCAAGAGTTATCTGTCTTTCATGAAATTTGCTTCTATTTTCAGAATTATTCAAGTTTGACTTTGCAATTCTAGTAGCTGGGTTCAGAAGTCGACAGTCGTCACATGACAGTTTGTATAAAACACCTATCACTGTACCATCCTTGCATGTGTTTGGTGAAACTGATAAAGTTATACAAAAAGGTACTATAGTTTCATTAAACCAAAAACTGTATTTTGTATTCCAATAATTTTCAAATAAATACAGTCGGACCTCGTTCATTCGAATTCAAGGGGTCTGAAATTTTATTTCGAATAATACATGGTTTCAAATGGCCCATTTTAATTTGACTTGCTTAAGAAGATGCAGCAGATGATACTGAGTATTCAGATAGAAGGTCCGACTCTACCTAGGTCAAGTTTTACTTGGATTATATATTTGTTTTTTTTTGAAAGTCAATTATATGACCTTTGAATCTTTTGAGACAAGAACTTGAGAAATGACTCACTTGGCTAATACTTCATTACCAGTTGTAAGCTCACCTAGGCCTCAGTTGTAAGCTCACCTGGGCCTCAGTTGTAAGCTCACCTGGACCTCAGTTGTAAGCTCACCTGGGCATCAGTTGTAAGCTCACCTGGGTCTCAGTTGTAAGCTCACCTGGGTCTCAGTTGTAAGCTCACCTGGGCATCAGTTGTAAGCTCACCTGGGCCTCGGTTGTAAGCTCACCTGGGTCTCAGTTGTAAGCTCACCTTGGCCTCAGTTGTAAGCTCACCTGGGCCTCAGTTGTAAGCTCACCTGGACCTTGGTTGTAAGCTCCCCTGGGCCTCAATTGTAAGCTCACCTGAGCCTTGGTTGTAAGCTCATCTGGGCCTCGGTTGTAAGCTCACCTTGGCCTCAGTTGTAAGCTCACCTTGGTCTCAGTTGTAAGCTCACCTTGGCCTCAGTTGTAAGCTCACCTTGGTCTCAGTTGTAAGCGCAACTTGGCCTCAGTTGTAAGCTCACCTGGGCCTCGGTTGTAAGCTCACCTTGGCCTCAGTTGTAAGCTCACCTGGGTCTCAGTTGTAAGCTCACCTTGGCCTCAGTTGTAAGCTCACCTTGGCCTCAGTTGTAAGCTCACCTGGGCCTCGGTTGTAAGCTCACCTGGGCCTCGGTTGTAAGCTCACCTTAGCCTTGGTTGTAAGCTCACCTGGGCCTCGGTTGTAAGCTCACCTGGGTCTCAGTTGTAAGCTCACCTGGGCCTCGGTTGTAAGCTCACCTGGGCCTCGGTTGTAAGCTCACCTGAGCCTTGGTTGTAAGCTCACCTTGGCCTAGGATTGTAACAGACACTTACACTCGGCACTGAAATCACAAAATTTGCTCATAAGAATCTGATAATGGACATTTTGGGTGTGGAAAATACATGAACATATATAATGAATACTTAATACTCTTTTTGAGTCTATTTTTCTTTGAGAATCGATGGTTAAAATGAGCTGAGAAATTAGTATGTCTGAGTGTGGAGTGTGGCCCTTAAATCCAACATCATAACTTCACTATCAAACCTGAAGAAAATTATCTAAAAAACTAATGGTTAACATGACCATAAAAATAATAAACAAGTAAAGAAAAAGGTCAGCAAAGTATGACCATCATATAATGTGTGTATAAGATGTTGTATTGTGACATTTTCTTGACCTTGCAGAAATGAGTGAAGAGCTTTCACAGTATTATGTTGAACTAAGAACAATACAACACGCTGGTGGACATTTTATTCCAGTTACTTCTGCTGAGAAGAAAAAATATACAGAATTTTTACAAGAAATGTTAGATAAAAAGTTGCAAAAACTGAGATAAAATGTTGCGTTAAAGGAACTATATAGTCACTGGTATTTTGAATTATTTGAAAATAAACATATACTTTAAATTAAATTCATTGTCACTCTATTTATTCCCCCCGACATTTGAAGAATGGTAAAGGGGCATAAAGTGTTACCCCTGTAATAAAATACAGGTCAAGTTTGATTTCAGTTACAATCTGCCAATTTTTGGAGGAAATAGGGGCCTTTTATTCCTAAAAAATTGGTTTTCCAATCAATATTGCTTCTTATTTATTTAGCCTTTACAAACAAAGTAAATTTATAGTAGTATTTACCTGTTGACTGCAACAAGAATGTTCGTTTACGTTTCTCCATCTGAGTTCGCCTGCTTGTAAGTTAAAAACCAGGAAAAGTACACTTATCCGTTCGATACCAGATACCAAAAGGAGAACAAGTACCGTACGAATAATTGTGAGTAATATCGACGTCAGTCAAGAAAGTTTCAATCTTTTACGAAACGCTAAATATGGAAGTGTCCGCGTACTGGTAACGTCCGCGTACTGCTCCGGTCTGTCTTCTAGATAATCTAGGGTACTTATTCTGGACAGAAGGGTACATTATCATCTCTGCACAGTAGATTCAGGGTGGCTGCACGACTTACCCAAATATACCCAAATTCTCTTCAAATATACCCAAATAGAGTATTAAGAACCATTATATTGACATATTATTATCCCAAATTGCCAACAGATTGTTAATTGAGCAATTTTGCAATAATGTTTCAATATTGAAACTGAACGTGCATTTACTCTCTTTTGATCGGTCTTAAACTCCAGCGCACTGATGAACAGATGAATCATCTGATATGACTGCAATACCCTAAGGCCATGCCAAATTGGAATGTTGTTAAGCGTCAACCCTAGCTACCTATTAAAAAAAAACTCATAACGAAAAAACAAATATCCTTAGATAATAAGCGATGCATAATTTTAGATATTTCAATGAAAGAAACATCATAAAAACAAAACAAAATGGTTTGTTTCAAAACTAGATCTAAACATGAATACATCTAATTTCAAACTGTCTAGTTTTCACCCATTCTACTAGTTTTAACACAAATTAACGTTAAACAAATTTCTACAAGACAATAATAGTAATAATACTATGTTAAGAATCCAGTCCTTTTTGTGTCCATTTTGGGGAAAAAAAACTAGATAAATTCGGAAAATTTGCGTCGTAAAATTTGTCATTTGAGAAAACTTTCATTGAAATATCTAACTTGAATTTTGAGAATTTTCATAGTTAAAAGAACAGGCTTTTCATATCTATATTATATATAAACAAGCATTCTAATCTACATTTCTTGTAGCAACTATGATTCAAGGGACAATAATGGCGAGAGTTATTCAAAGAGCTTCAAGATATATCAGGTCGCTCCAGTAGACGAATTTTCGTAGGTGCTTCTGATTGGGATTTTTTTCAGATTGGGAAAAAAGCCATATATTGGGCTTTGGGAATGGGTCAGATAGTCACATCGTTGTCGGATCTCAACTAAAATTGCAGTTGTCGAATCATGGACATCGAAAATATTCGATAATTTTAGCTAAGAAAAATTGTCTTATTTTGGC
Source organism: Mactromeris polynyma (assembly GCA_032209605.1). Classification (NCBI taxonomy): domain Eukaryota; kingdom Metazoa; phylum Mollusca; class Bivalvia; order Venerida; family Mactridae; genus Mactromeris; species Mactromeris polynyma. The sequence continues at coordinate 7,005,984 of JASFXZ010000013.1, forward strand.
TCGATGAGCGCAAAACCTAGGCGCACGCGGACGCTTAACATAATTCCAATTTGGCTTGGCATAAATTCTATGTCAGATTTTCAATTATATAATTTCTCCCATTTGTCCAAAGTGGGTGAGAGAATTTCAATTTCAGTGAGATTTTTAATGAGAAATAGATAACACAATAAAAAACCATGCTGACTATTAATTTTATTCATATTAACTGATGATTATGTTAGAAAGCGTATGGCAGACGATGTCTTCCCCTCTCATTACTGTGCATCACTTCAGATAGTATAGACGCTTAATTTGTGTGTAAAGCATTTGTAAACAAAGACTCTTCTGGGATGCACAAGTGCTTGAAAACAATTGACATTAAATTAGCGAAAGACACAAACTACGCAAACAGTGAGCCAGCGCATTGTTCTCTCGCATCTATGTATTTTCAATGAGGTTTAGCCGATTTTTGTAAAAGAATTGAATTTTTTTAATTACAATTATACATTAAAAAATACTTGTTGATACGTTTTTCCAGTTTTTACTATTTTCCACAAAAAAATCCTGATTTGAGCAGGGGCCCTTTTCCCAAAAGCCACAGAAAAAACTGAGCGAGCAAATCAAATTAGTTCAGGTATGTCGACAAAGGGACAAGTTTGCTATGTGTCAGATACTTCCAAATTTGATGATATGTCAAAGTGAGAGACATTATGATGATACATTTCTACATTCACTTGTATCTTGCCTCATCTCAATGGCTGATGAATTCTCACTGGAAGAATTCTGTGAAGTGGTTTTTGATCATTTCTTCAAGGTAAGTTTCATTCAAACTTAAAGATGTATCTCGCTCATCTGAACATAGAATGTTTGAATTGGCTTCATCAAGTATTGTTGTTACATTGGCTAAAACATCTCTAATAAGAACCATTGTAATGTTTTACCATTTGAAAATATATGTTTTTACCATATTACTAACAAACAAAACTTGTAAAATAGCCTGATTGTTAAAAATTGGAAGCTTTTTAAAATTTCATGATGTACAAACCTCTTCAATAAATACAGTCCAAAACATCATGAGTTCTTTCTTTGTTAATGCATGTTTATTGATAAACTCTGATTTTGTAAGAGTGGATTGTACCATATACAAATGTGGTAATGAAACATCATTAGCAAGTGCGCTCGATGTGTCCTGATGTGTTATTTGAGTAAAAAAAAACTTGGTTTGGTATTTTCAATTTTTTCATTGTAAATGAATCAATGTAGAAGCGATATTGTGGTCCACTAAATCTGCATGTAGTTTGTCATAAATGTGTGCATTTTACAAAGCAGTCTCTTGTTTTAAAGAACATTTGCCCACCATCCGCCTCACGGAAGCGTACTCTAATGAACATTCGAAACATTGTGGATTATGCGCGAATGTTCTCGAAATAACGCTAAGAGATGCTTCGCAAGCTTCTGTTCATGACATACATTACCACCCTTGTTACAGATATTAAGTTCTCTTACTACGGTTTTACACAACTTTTCTTAACAATATTATGTTTGTGTCAAATATTTCCTATAATGAAAATTATACAACAACATCATTGGTTATTGATAGTGGTGCTAATACTTCTACATTTAGTTTTCATGCCAGCTCATTGTATTATCTCATCCTTAGATCACTTAAAACTGGGTTTGAGTGTCCACAGTTGTCAATTGAACTTGGGTATATTTGATTAGTCAGTAGTTAATATCTTTCATGTCTTGGTTACCAATGACTTTTGTTACTCTATATTATCAACAAGAAATACCTTTAAAAAAAGATAAACAGCGTAAATAGAATGATGTCTTCGAGTTGTAATGTTTTTGCAACATGTTGAAAAAAAATCCTTACAAAAAGTTAACTTGGATCTATATATACTATATAATCAATGACATGTCTTATCAGGGTCATTCTATATACATACTTGTTTAAACATATTAACTACTTCCGGCAAAATTCGAACTGCTAACGAACACATATCTTACGAAAAGCCCGTTTGGTGCCTCTTGGGTGAACGAAAACCCCGATTGGTCCCTCTTGTGTGAAAATATGATTGGTGAGATGTTAAAAAGCCCGCTTCAAGACAACATTTGGTTGGTCAAAAATATAGGTCAAAATCGATGTTATACAGCTAAGCTGAAAAAACAACCTGTTTGTTTTTGGTTTCTATTTTAATGCTGTTTTTCAACAGTGTTGCAGTTGTATATGGCAGTCAGTTGACATAACCAGTGCTGATGGTTTACCAATCGGTATAAACCTGCTCCTCCACAAGCAAATGACAATTTCTCCACATATATCAGAGTTCATAGGTGGAGTACAAATGACTGTTGATGCATTATCTTCAGTCAAATTGCCACTGATGGAAATAGGCCTTGCACTGGGTGCGAACCTACGACATCTAGATAAGCAGTTGCGTGCTCTACCTCATGAGCTTACTGGTTTTGCCTGAATTGTGATGCCATTTAGTTGTTTGATGTGTTATCACTTATTATAATTATTTTTTTCCAGCCTGGTATGTCCAAACAGAATGTTTTGCGACATATGTTGAGACTTCTATATTACATACATCCAAAGATTCCACAATATAAACTAGCTAACATCTGTCATGCAGATGTTGAAACCTAATCAAGGGGTAGGTATTGATCACGATTTTATCATACTGTCTAGGAAAATATATAATCATTTTTTAAGCCAGTTAGATGATTCTAATTATTTACAAATGTATTAGACAGAACAGTTATTGAGGTTATCATACTGAGTTTCATCTTAGAATGTAGCCTTGCCATTGGTCAATTTTAAAACTATGCTAAAAACATCCAATCAGAGGCTTGAGGTTTGAGACAGGTCTTCAAACACACATTTTTTACATCTGACCAAGATGTGATACAAGAGAGAGAATAAGTTAGAGTTTATTTTGTTTCCTAATAATGTACAGTAAAGCCTCAATAATATGACCACCCTTGGGACCAATGGAAACTGGTCTTCATATTGAGGTTGAATGAAGAGCAAAATATTATAAAAGGACTTGAAAATAGTATTGTTAATTTTGAGGTGGTCTTTTATATTGAGTTGGTCTTTAAGTGAGGTTGAACTCTTCTACTGTTCTATTTTAGCATAGTGAAGTTATTCACACCACATTCAATGTTCTAAGTGAGAAGATAGCTTCATATCAACCAAGTCCCACTACTCCGATCGAAAGAGTAGATTCGCCGTTGATGAGTGTCCCTGCACCTACGCCTGCTGTGATATGATAATAGCTGCTGTTGAGAATAGATATACTGCAGATAATTATGAATAAGGGCTTTCCCTATAATCTTACGATGAAAAAACAACATTTGCTTGAAAATGTGCTTTGCCTTTTAGTTAATTTGAAAACTGTACATTTTGCTTCCATGATCATCAAAAGGTTAAAGCAAGTTATATGTAAGGCGTATGACAATTTTACTGAAGATAATGCATCCAAAGTCATTTATCCTCAGCCTTTGAACTCCGATTTATCTGAAGAAGTTGGTTGGTAAACTATGAACTTTGGTTAGGTCAACTGACCTCTGTGTTTAAAATGTACTGCTGAGAAATGGTGTAAAGCTCAAAACAATCAACCAAACTTCCATTTTCTGTGGTATAACATTTGTTGATCCACATAGATTATGAGAGTATTTGTTACTGTTTTTGAATGTGTCATTGGTTGGTCATGCCAGTCACCATGGAGCTACAATGTAGCAAAGGCATAGGGAGGTCTTGGGCTTGAGCAATAGAACAGTATAAGTTTTTTCTTCATATATCTTTTCGATATTTATAGAATCTTAGCTTCCATTCACCTCAATAGAGCTATGGACTACAGGAGATTGTCACGATTCCCTCCCCTTCTATATCCCTTCTGTAGTATATGTATATGAAGGGGAGAAAACTCTTGTCATGTACATATATACATGTACTAGAGAAGGAATATAGAAGTGGAGAAAACTTGTGACAATCTCCTGTTGTTTGTATATGTTGATCCACTATGATGAAATTCTGAAGTTATGTGATTAAATATTGACAATAAAGTTGGTTGCTGAATTTATTATGGCACCAAATTGAAATTAGTAGCAGTTGCACAATTATGTGATATCTGTAATTTATCAGGCAGTAATTATTAGTGTGATCCTGTCGATTGAGTCAGGTTAAACAAAATTACGCCATCGGCTTCAGGTATGTAGCCGCTTACACCTGAAAGTAAACAAATATATTTTCAACAAAATATAATATGTTCCAGTAAACTTTGTTTTTATAATCAAATATTCCATTAAAACTTGCTATGAAAATACAAATATTCTTGTAAACCTTGCTATGAAAATACAAATAGTCCATTAAAACTTGCTATGAAAATACAAATATTCTAGTAAACCTTGCTATTAAAATCAAAATATTCCATGTTTTACAGTAAAACTTGTTTGTTTAATCAAAATATTCTACTACAACTTGCAATTAGAATACTTATACTATAATAAAAATATCAAGTAAAACTGGCCATTAAAAAAAACATTCCAGTAAAACTGGCCATTAAATCAAAATATTCCAGTAAAACTGGCCATTAAATCAAAATATTCCTGTAAAACTGGCCATTCAATCAAAAAATTCTAGTAAAACTGGCCATTAAATCAAAAAAATCTAGTAAAACTGGCCATTAAATCAAAATATTCTAGTAAAACTGGCCATTAAATAAAAATATTCCTGCAGAAGTAAACTGTGATATATTTAAAGCACCATAATAATTTCTTTCTTATTGCAATATGGTAGTTTCCAGCATTCCGAAATTCATAGACTGATTTTCTATTACTTTGATATCAACATGTTTCTGAACCTGAAGTAGCCTATTTTTAGACTTCAAGATGAAAGAATGAAGTTTCTGTGGCCTTAAATAGAAATTATGACAAAGTGACATAGAAATATTTAAGTCATTAGATTTATCAAGTATGTAATTTTTTAAAAAGAAAGTTAGGAGTTAAATGTCTTACTTCTTGAAAAATATGTTAACTCAATGTACATTACTAAAATAATTCATCATTAGTATTTACTGTTTTAAACACATTAATCACAATATAAAATGAAATGCCACTATAAACAGTTTTATATACACACGTACATATAATTCATACTAGCATACCTTTAATGCTTGATTTTGATATACGGTTTGTATTTGTCAAAACAATATCTTGTATATCTGTTTTACTGCTATTATATAACGGACAATGCCTTATGCTATTTACTTAAATGTTTCTTACCAACGACTAATGGGCCTGTTGCATTGCTTATTTGCCAATATGTTTGATTTACTTGAAAATTTCCAGCCACTCCATTTATAGCGTTAATAAAATAGCCATTATAAGGTACCGGTTGGAATGTTGCAGTAAAGCTGAAATAATAAAAATGCATGTAATAATGTACATGTTCAAATGCTATATCAGACAATAATAATGCAAATAAGATTTACACATACATTGTGTATTCAATTTGGTTGCACAAGTTCAGGCAGGAACGTGTTGTCTTGATAGGTGCTGGGCCCATTACTCGGCACCCAGTCATCGAAATTTACTCGTCAGAGTATGGAGATTTGAGTGTTCGATTAGAATAACAATGCTTACTTATTGCTAAGTATTATTTGTGTCAAAGCACTTCTAGATTTTAGTGTTAATTGAAGATATACTCACACTGTATGAAAAAGTACTTAACACTTACAAACAAGTTAAGATTCACACTCATATCTGTAAAACACTCAGACAGCCTTTCAAGCCACTTCAAATCCTCGAACTCAAGATAGTAAATTATGATATTCACGTGTAGAGTAGTGAGTAACAAAAGAGAAGAAATAAGTTGCTACAGGGAACGTCACATAAATAAGACATTGCCTCCCTACACAGACCTCCGGTGGGAAACAACAATCCATAATTCATACGGCACTTGATGAGAATAAAGGGTACATACATTAGGGAACAGATATGCAAGGAATGGCCTGACCGACCATAAGGAATAACTAGGAGAATCAAAGAAGACAAACAGTGAAGGGGGGGGGGGGGTTAATGGGTGTTAGAGATCACAGAACAAGTCTAGACAGCTGGCAACAATAGGCCGAAACTGGGCAGAAAATAACATGAACACTATATAAAGTGAAATAATTGCACAGGGGAAAGGGAAATGTAACATTTAAAACCCAAAAAGAAACAATAACCATACAGCAAAGTACAGCCTTGGACTTTCAGTTCCAAACCTCACTTAAAGACTACTTCAATGATAAGACCACCTCAAAATTAAGAACACAATTAAGACCACCTCCATATTAAGACCAGTTTCAAATGTCCCTAGGGTGGGTTTGTTATTGAGGTTTTACTGTATTTATCGTTCAGCTGAATTCTTGATAATCAAGCACACAAATTACTAGTCTGCATCCCGTCTTCTATGATAAATCAACTTTGCTCATCAGTAAGGTTACCATCATATCGACACCTCGGAAAACCACATTTTCCGTTTTTATGGCTTTTAATTGATCAAACACTTTTAAGATTGTGAGGACATTTCGTGATGAAAAAACACTTGAATCCTGAACCTAGGCTAATAATATTGGTACTAGCTCTATATTTGTGATAGGGTAACCAAGGTGGCAAACCAAAATGGATATATCAAACTTAAAATCACATTAAATAATTACCAACGGTTGTATACATGGTCATCACATTCGTACGCAGCATACTCGCATATAATTACATAAAATTAATGTTATAATCATACAAGTTAAGTCTACTTGCGAAATTTGCTTTCGAAATACTTCGGAAATTTCCGTAAATATTTTGGCTTGACGGAAATTGCCGAGATGTTCCAATTGAAAAGTTAACTTACTTTGTGAATCTTTCTGGTTCCTCTCTGCACGCATCCTCCATGTAATTGTATAGATTGCTTCCGTTGTAGATTCTTAGTCGTATGCTTTCATTTATGAATGGTTGTTGAATACTATTGTTGACGGTATAAGTGAAATATCGTTTCCTGTAAAGCACAGAAAACTGCATCATGAAAAGTGGAATAATTTATACAAATAATCTCGTACATTTCGATGGCTTGGTGAACATTTATTATAAGCGCTTCTTTTAAAGCAAAAGAATGTGGCACATAATTGTGTAAGAAAACAAACAAATATTTATTGGTTGATTTGTTCTCGGTGAAACTGTGTTTCCTCTGTGAAGAAAACCCTATGAAAGACATCATAATGTTTTTTTAGTTCGTTACGTTTGACTTTATTGCGATTTCCGTAAATTGCCGATGTGCTTCTGTGATTTTCGGTTTGCGATTTGAATAATTAAAAAATGTTTAAAAATTACGTTTAACACAATAAAATAAATATACGAAACGGCTTACCCATTCACCAATCCGACAGCGACCAATGTTAGGAATAGAGCTACTATTCTGAAATCCATGTCTAACTGTTGCTGATATTATAGTTATGTGAATTCGTAAGACAATAAATCAACTTTGACAGGTAAGTTGACGTTTGCTTTTATCACGGATATAGGTCCGTGCTTTTATATAAGCATTCTGTAACAGGATCTTGCATAAATTATTAACAAAAAAACGGGTTTTCGTCACGCATGGTGAGAAATTTGATATAAACAGGATATCTTGCACATAACAACGTGTACACCAGTGATTGGGTGTCATTTGAAACGATGACGAGATATATCCAGTATGTATGGTGGCATATTACTGCCACCAGTTAGCATGACAGCGTTCGCGAATTAATTCGTGTTAACCACTTAATTATTACGATAATTAACTAGCTATCTAGTTAATATTCGTGATAAATTTTCGGTAAGATAAATATCATACAACTAGAAACAGGCTTGAAAGTGCCAAGAACTGCCACCTCTTACCTTTTTATGATGTACATGTATTACACTAGATTTAAGTGGTAACACGAATCTTATCTAGTTGTCCACTTATTATGTTACTTAATAACTCAAATTCGCGAATTTCACTTAAGATTCGTGTTACCACTTATTTATAAATGCAATTTTGGCTTCTAGATGTAAGTGGTAACACGAATCTTATCTAGTTGACCACTTATTATGTTACTTAATAACTCAAATTCGCGAATTTCTCTTAAGATTCGTGTTACCACTTATTTATAAATGCAATTTTGGCTTCTAGATGTAAGTGGTAACACGAATCTTATCTAGTTGACCACTTATTATGTTACTTAATAACTCAAATTCGCGAATTTCAGTTAAGATTCGTGTTACCACTTATTTATAAATACATTTTTGGCTTCTAGATGTAAGTGGTAACACGAATCTTAAGTGAAATTCGCGAATTTGAGTTATTAAGTAACTAGGCTATCAGATTAAATGAACATAATCTATAAAGGTCGAACAAGAAGTAGGCTATCAGATTATTGAACATAATCTATAAAGGTCGAACAACAAGTAGGCTATCAGATTATTGAACATAATCTATAAAGGTCGAACAACAAGTAGGCTATCAGATTATTGAACATAATCTATAAAGGTCGAACAACAAGTAGGCTATCATATTATTGAACATAATCTATAAAGGTCGAACAACAAGTAGGTTATCAGATTATAATTATGAACATTATCTATAAAGGTCGAACAACAAGTAGGCTATCAGATTATTGAACATAATCTATAAAGGTCGAACAACAAGTAGGCTATCAGATTATTAAACATAATCTATAAAGGTCGAACAACAAGTAGGCTATCAGATTATTGAACATATATATATTCATTATGTATGAGTTACGCGAGATTAATTAAAGTAAAGTTAAATGTACCGTGCCATCAGTTTAATGGCACCCGGGGGAAATATTGGACGGAAAATGAAGGCAACAAAACATACTAGGAGAATCTTTGCAATAGTCAAGATGGAAACAAATAAACGATAATCTATAACACTCGAAACAAAACACGAATTGTCTCAATAAATTGATATGTGTTTCAAAAAAGAAAGATATTGTGAAAAAAACATTAATTTAGCATGCATAACCATAATTGTGTTTTTTAATTTATCAAATAAATACAATGCAATTCGCTACACACACGAGTAGTTTAAGTGTAAACAAGAAACATGTCAACAGTGATCGAACATTTGTTAAATCCAAAGAAATGTCAATGTATCGATATAAAGAAAGTTTGTATATAATGAAGTGAATATTCAGGTTCCCAGTTATTCGTTATAAGCGTGTTCCACAGTATCTTGTGCGTCAGTGATTTTGGGTTATAATGACACTTTTTTCTGAATGGCTTTCAACACTTATAAACCGTCAAGTACTTAACAATCAATCTTATACAGAAAACATTGGTAAGAAAGTTTGAAATTTGAAAAAACAAAAATTATTTCAAGCAGTCAGACTTAGCTAAGCTTTAAAATTCATAAGACAAGCACATCAACATTGTATAACTGAGATTGACTTTGTGACTAAAATGCTTGTTTGATTGTACAGATTATTACAGATGGATACATAATACATGCACATACCATACTTACTCTGATATAGTGTATCAATATTAGTATTTGTAAATTGTATACATTCAATGATAAGTATTGTACTTAAATCCAGATATTAATAAAGCATTCTGTTCTATATACGGCTCTGTATATGCATTTTCTAAACGTAAATAGTCGAATGCAACATACGACATATTTCAATGCAACTTCTGTAGTAAGGCAATCATTCGTTCTGAAGAAAGTCGGTCACCCCCCCCCATGTTTGTCCTCGTTGATTCTCCTAGTTATCACTTATGGTCGGCCAGGCCCCTGTTCCCTTACATATGTACCCTTGCACCTCCTCAAATGCCTTATGTTTTATGGAATGGTGTTTTCCTGGAGGTCAGTGTCGAGAGGCATTACCTTATTTATGTGGCGTTCCCTGTAGCAAATTATTCTCTCTCTTTAATTGTCCGGTTGTCTGATTGTCGAGTTAAAATATGGAATAAAAATAAATGGTTTATAAAAATAGATACAGGTATTCGAAATTCTGATTAATATCGAGGCGACGTTTAATTGTCGTTTTGCTAAATTCAGACAAAGATAAAAACTACTGACGTGTTGTGTTTTGCAGTCGTCAAGGTAACGCTACGTTATCTATTGAATACCACTTATTATACCACAAAATATTTAAGAAAAATCTTGTGGATATTAAGGAAAGTAGTTGGGTAGATAATCATTGAATGTAGCTACGAGGATGTCCTGTAAGACGATTTTTTAAATAACTGATAAAATAAAGATATATTGGGGTAGGGCCGTTATTTCCAATCCGGTCGTATATTTATTTTTATCTAAAACGGTCCAAAATTTAGACACAATTTAATAAACTTCTAAATCAGATACTTTCAATATAAAATGTTTTTTATGATAGCCACGAAGGTGTCCTCTGCGATATCTTAAACAATAAAGAAGTTAAGGGATCATGTTTTCCTTTTAGGGCAGTCCCTACTTTATTTTCGGACTGAAGTCGTCTTATGCAATATATTGAAGGAAACATCTTTTCTACATTTGGACTTGATATGCCCATCCATTGCGTGCACGTTGACATTTTTAGCTGAATAAGCTGACCTTGTATTACATCAGGTGATTATCTGATCGATTTTGCATGCCACTGTATGTACAGGTTTATAAACATGTCACAATAAACCTTGACATTTTTAGATCTACTTTACGAAAGTGTGTTCAATATATTTAAAGAAATAATTAAGTATAAAAGAGATTTAGTTGTTTCAATAGATACTTCATCATGTAACTTGTTTGGAAAATTACCGATAGGAGGTCCGGTTTAACAAATTGATTCAATGTTTGTGGTTACATCAACTATATTAAATTGTATATGTTTTTAAAATATGGATATGTAGATTCTAACGTTTCCAGTGGTATATTGTTTCAGAGAATTGAACATTAGACCACGTCAAACGGACAGTTTAAAAAATAATTTTCTTTAAATTTTAGCGTAGCACATCAGTTTTACTGGGAATTCAGGTTAGGCAATTCTTTGTTTCAATCAATTCGCTTCTGATATGTATGTTATCATTTTAACATTGACCCACTTTGTACCACAACGTAATATCGTGATACTGATAAGCGTATGTGTTTACGTGCATTTATGCAGTTGTCACCTTGTTTACTTGGTGAATGTCGGACAAGATCGTTTAAATAATCCATATCGAAGGAGAAACATGGTATGATATTACATGTGTATATAAGTCTAAGAACCCTTGCGACACTGAAGGAAGTGGGTACTTAATGTTATTATTTATGACGATCACACGACTAACCGAAATACCGGAATACTAACGGAATACCCATAAATTTTACGTAGAAAAATCAAACGTAAATGCTATAATAAACCCGTAAATGTATCCATTGTTGAAGTGTTGTATCATATATGATATTGTCAAAACAATTTGAGATTATGTTTCGTTAAATACTCTATTAAACAACTTCTTACACTTAATACCATCGGTCATTTCACACCTGCGTAATTCATGCATTATCTAAAACTATATTAAAAAGGAAATAATGATCTTATAGTGACTTACAGCCTTGGAACTCTCAGTAAAAAAGACTTGTCAGACATCGGCCTGACAAACTCGGAAAACTTGTCCGACAGAAAGAAAACTTGTCCGACTGTATGCAAAATTTTCGGACCAAAAACTTGTTAAAAAATTATAAATGGATACTTCAAATAACTAATTTCTTTTTTATTCTCGTTTCGATAAATTGTCCTCTCCAAACTGAAACAGAAATTGCCATCTCCATAAGTTCATTGTCATCTTCCACATTTTTTAAATCAGTTACTGAATACTGTAAAGGGAAGTAATCGCTGCGGATTCATACGTTGCATCATAATCATAAAAACCACAACCATACTACCAGATACTGAACTTCCACTGCATGAACGTTTAACTAATTAAAGTTCTGTGACCACCTTTGTATTTTTTTCTGTTGACGGTTTTGATTGTCATTGCAAGGATAAACTCGTGCGATACTGTGCAGAAAGTAAAACAACAACACTTTATAGAGAAATATATCTATTACCTGGGAAATATTTGCAAGAATAATCTGTTGAACAAGATTATATATATATATATAATTATATGTGCGTGTGTGTCATTTGTACAAAAAAACACAATTTATTACTATCTTCAAGAAAACAACTATTAATCCCACAGAAATGTGAATGCGTTTATAATGCGCCTTTGTAAGGTCAATGAATATTGCTTATTTCAAAGTTTGTAAAATGTAGTGGTATGGGGTTGGACGACCGCCCGGTTAGTTCAGTCGGTAGAGCGCCGTACTAGTGTTTAGGGGGTCGTGGGTTCGAGTCCCACATCGTGTGCACTTTCCCACCTTGATTTACTTTAGAAAGAAGGGTCCAAGCTGTCTGTTTAAGCAGATTTAACTATGATAACGATTTTGGAACAATTTTAAGAAACGGTTTTATAGCTAACCCATGTTTTAGTAACATAAATGTTATTGTGCTTATCTCATTCAGTTTTTTAAATATACACAATATACGCATACACCTTCTTGTAATACTTGTAACAATTGTGTATATATGTATACACCATATATAAAACATCAGATACGATGTAATAAAATACTTGGGTTTAATATCTGACGAGTGATTTGTCGCTGTGGCCGAAATGTTTGATACCCATTTATAACAGAATTTTCTGACATTACATGTATTTATATCAAAGGCTGTCTGATTACAATAACAGTTCTGCTACCTTTCCTTAATTCGTGGGTTTTCCTTAAGTCGTGGGTAAGAGAAATAATCGATGTTTTTGCCGTAGTAATCAGCCTCTTCTTGTTTGTTTACAATTTTCGTGCCGGCGAGGACGAGAATATAATACTTCATTTCGCCAAGCCGGTGATCATCTGATGGCATGTGAATATATTAAAATGGAATTAACTTTTACCATTTCCTTTCATTTCATGCGTCAATAAGCGTTATTCCTTTTTTCCTGTTGGCAATTTATCCTTATTTATGTAATGAAATTGTTATAATTTAGAGGACAAAGTGTTAACACTGGTGTCACTCGAGATTCTGTTCTATATCGAGGGTTGTATGAAGACATGGAGAGTTCCTTTGTCCATATTGCTTCTAATGTTACCGACTAATACGTACAACACAAACTTGTTAATGTTTTAAATGTTTAATAATTACATTTTTTAAAAGTTTGAACAATATGAGACTTGCATTCATGTTTTCTATTTGACTGTTTCCAGCCCACGAAATAAGGAAAAACACCTTTTACTTTTATTTATTACAACGGATGATATAAATGTATTTGTATTATTATAAAGACCACAAGGCATGATATGCGAATCATAAAGGATGTAGATAAGGGGTATTTTGTCTTTTTTATAAAATCACATGCGCGTTTCCATGACGTCAGCATGCGTTCCAAATGCTATTTTTAGAATTGGCCTACGAGTTTTGGTAAATAAAGCGTACATAACCGACACTACGTGTGAAACTAGAATATCTAACAATAATCATTTGACGGTGGCCCTGTGGCTCAGTGGTTAACGCTGCTGAATACGAATCCGAAGGTCGTGGGCAAAAACAGAAATACTTTTCAGTGTTTCCCACCTGACATAGTACTGGCATGTAACCAGGAAAGTACTGGGCAGATTCCAGGAAAGTACTGGTTAGATGGCAGGAAAATGCTAACTGTACGATGAGTCTCATTGTGCAGTGGCCGTCTTTGGATTCAAAAGTGTCTGTTTGACCTATACTGCTCTACTGGCAGGTAAATTCCCCCAAAAATCCCATTTAAGGTGTGCGGGGGACATACCGGGTCAACCGAAATACCATAAAGTGCATTAGAAAAAATGTGCGCGGCGATTGTCGACCTCATTAACATTGTAATTGGCGATTTTTTTTACATTAATCTGAAATTTTGTCAAACCAGTTCTGGACCACTCACATAACAAATAATGCAGTCAATTTTTAAGAAATGGTTACTTACTAAAGAGCAATTACTGTTTAAAAACTGCGATATCGAATAAACCCCAAACTGTTAAGCTATAGTTGGACGAAGGGGGACTGATTTGTGAATTTGGCCTTTCCTTCTCCACATTACTCACACAGTAATACAATACATATATAACACAATCAAACATTTAGTTATTTTAGGTGCGACTGTGCACTTTTTATGTGGCATTTAATCAAATTGCCGTCCAGTTTCCTAACGAAGTTGGCTGTCCAAATTGGGCTTCGACATTTAACTTAGATTTGATTGGCTTTCGCATCGCTGTTACCCATATAGCAAAAGCGAGCACAATACGACCTCGCCGAAAAACAAATCATATTTTCTTCCGTAAACCTTATTCGCTCCAACCGCTGTCCCACGGACCGCTTTCTAACCTTTTTGAAAAGCTAACATCGTTTATCAGTATCGTATAGGTTTATGTCACGTGAAGTACTTCATGCGCGTGACGTCATTCACCGACCTTTGTACACATCGTCTGCTCAACAGACCGCCATTTCGAAGTCGTACTCCGCTGAAGATAGCGTTGTCTTAATCTACAAAACAAGGTAATGTTTGAATGTGTCAGTATTTTGTTGTTATTAGAATGAGTGATTTAATTTATGTCATGATATTGATAAAAAATTGCTGTATCGACACTCGCCGCGCACATTTTTAATGGTATTTCGGTCTACCCGGCCGGTACTGTATGTCCATAGCACGCCATAAATGATAAAGTCGAATGCCGGAATGGTGAAATCTACCTGCCAGTAGAGCAGGGTTAGAGTTACAATCAATGTGCATTTGTTATGCTTTAATTTTAAATCATGGTCCATCCTGTTTGTGTGGTAGGCTTAGTAACGATATCGGCTGTTATTCTGAATTATTATAGCAAGACTCACATAAAATCATACCAAAATCGTCTTTATTATTTAATCATTATTCTACTGTCTATTGTAAGTATCGATGTCGAATTCGTTGTTTTCAAGTCCGTTGCTTCCTATATATTTACTTAAAATGTAATGAAATTTCTTTAAATCTTTGTAACAGTTATTATTCCATCATGGCATGTCAATTATTTATTCCATGTAAACAGTGGGCTAATGGAGTTCAAGGTCGCGTTGAAAGATAAAGATGTCGGTTGAGCGCGCATTAGACTATCATTGGTTCTATTTCTGGACTGCGATTGATAACATAGTCTGTCATGTGTATTTTGATTAATTTCTGACTGAAGTTGTCTAATGCAATATATTCAAGTGAAAATCTTTCCTACTTGTGGACTGGATATGCCTACATGATGTGCGTTCATGCCGAAATGCATTTTGGCTGAATATGACGGCCTTGTTTTACATCAGGTGATTATCTGACCGATTTTGCAAAGTACAAGGTCAATACATAATAGCACCGTATCGGGTATTTTCGACGGTGTATTGATATTTTCCGCGTTCGCTCTACAACAAATTGATATATCAATACAATATAATCATAACCCTAAACTATAACCCTTTATTCACCCACGCGTATAATAGAAAAATACCAGACATAACTACCGGATGTTTATAATGGAACAAAATGGTGGATACCTACGGCGCATGTATCATCCGATCACGTGGGGTAATTTCGACGGTCACATGTCAACTGTCTCAGAGATTATATTTCACGCAAAAAAATATGTGTCGCAATATAAATTTAATGTAACTGGATAAAAATGTTTCTTAAAATTGTTTAACTGTTATTTAAACTGGTTTAAATGTTTTAACTAGTAACATATTTACATTGAACGTTTTTCACACAAATAAATGTCCACCGACCATCTGTGCACTTAGGATACAGGAATAAGTTACACTACGTTATTACTTTAACAGGAGAGCAAAATGACAGGTGTACCCATCCATCACATTTGTCATAGCAATGGTAAAATATGGAAAACGGTTCTTATCATTTGGGTAGAACTGTTTGTACATACAATACATTTGTCTGATTCTGCAATTTTCTGTGATTTGTTACGTAAGGATTTATTAAACTTCGCATCATCATATTTTCTGAACAGTATACTTTGTAAGAATGAAAGTCACGTGACACGGAGGCGGAGCCAATTGAGCAAGTAGCAGGCGCACTGTCAAAAGTTTTGGAGGACAAAGAGCTTTATACAAAAAAAATATTGAATGGCATGTTTTGGGAATAGGTGAAATACATTAACATCTCGATGACCATATATAAAGGATATTATACTTACTTTTCTAACTACGATTATTGTTGGTTTAAATACAATGTTTGCATTTACGCGTGTATGTCATAAAATCCACGTCACTCTCGCAAGCATAACTTGTTTATACCGGAAAACGGTGCTGACGAAAATACCCCTACGTCGAAATTAACCAACGTGAGGATGCTGTATGTACGGGTTTAGATACATGTTACAATTAACCTTCAAATATTTAGATCTACTTTACGAAGATAAGATAATGAATTTCAGTCGAATTTATACCAATTTTGAGACTACGACAGACTTTACTCAATGAAGTTTGCACTTCTGTTTAAGAAATTTATAAACGATGATAAATTGTTGCATAATTTTATTTGCTCTGCATTTCGATAGATAGTTAACAATTAGACATTCCGGTTTGGTGTGCATTCAATATTTAATAGCTCTATTAAGTGATTTGTTTGTCACATAAGTACATATATATATAGATCTAGTACAAGCGTCAATTAATTAATAAGAATTGTGAATGAAATTTGCCACCAATCTCACCCTCAACAAACAAAAGGATTTCGATAGTTCAATCAAATGTGTTAAATACTGTATTGTTCGACCTATCTATGGTAAACAATGAATTAAATAGTAGCTAGGGACTGCAAATCATGTTCGGGTGTTCGATCTATCTCTGCTCGAGTGATCTACAGTTAGATAAATGTGAAATAAAAGGGATTTTGCCGGGTCACTTAAGAACCTGTTCGAGGTATCTACTGTGTTCGAGCTAAACCTGTTTGAGGTTTCCAAGTTATACTGTAACTTGTTTGGAAAATTCCCGATATGTGTTCAGGTTTACCAATGATTCAATGTTTGTGGTTACATCAACTATATTAAATTTTATATGTTGGAAATATTTAGATTCTTACCTTTCCAGTGGTATATTGTTTCAGAAAATCAAAAATTAGACCTCATCAAATGGAAAGTTTAAAAAACAGCATTTTCTATCAATTTAAGCGCAGAACATCAGTTTTAATAGCAATACAGGTTAAGCAATCGTTTGTTTCACTTGTTACACTTCTGATATTTATGTTATCATTTTAACATCGACCCACTTTATACCACTATGTAATATCATGATACTGATAAGCGTATATGTTAAGGTTCATTTATGCTGTTTGTCACCTTGTTCACTTGGTGAATGTCGGTCGAGATCGTTTAAATAATACATATTGAAGGAGATAAATGAGTTACATGATGTGATATATAAGTTTAAGAACCTGGGTGTTAGAGTACTTGATGTTATGATTCCAGTGTATGTTTTTGCCCAAAAATGGGGCCGAAATTGGGTCCCATTCACAATCACCAAAAGTATGTTTTTTCACAAAAATCTGGCTAAAATTTCACAATTAAGGCCACTAGATATTTTCAGGTTTTTGTTTACGAATGTTGATCAATCTGACTAACAGTAGTTTAACTGCTATACTATAGATTAATACACTGCTATAGTGTACTACATGATCGTCAGTAGTCTGGGGGAAACATTTAGGGGAGGACATGACATGTGGGGGAAACGACTGGATACCGGGTGTTTTACAGTGATTTATAAAGAGTGTAACTTCAACTATAATGCTGGAGAAGCGTGACCACATGCTACCTTTGCTAACTTGACAGACAATTTGTTATAGAAATAGTCCTTGAACAATTGAAAAAACTCCTGAAAGTCCTTGAAATTTGGCTCAGGTGTTCTGTATGAACCATGGAATACCAATTTCTATATTGACAGTCTTATTAAACATTTAATGCTATTATCAATATCACCAGATTGGGTTTCTTACAGGAAAGAAATATTATTTTATTCCCTTGCTATCCAAATAAATACTTTGGTTTGCTTTATTTTAAGTAGCTATTTGGTACATAGTTTTGATTGTCTATCAGACAAGCCATCTGGCTGGAGTTCACTTTCCTTGAGTATTCCAGTAACAGTACATTTCAAAAATTGTTTATTGAAACTGTTCTGTATTTTCTGCGGGTCCTACATTACTAGATCCGCATTGATGTCACTTGAATTGAACAGCATTTCAGGAAGATGTGTGTGCCTTTCAAGAGTTTCTCTCACAGGTAACTTGTAGGCAAATGTTATTATGGTTTGCATAACAGTTCTCTGTTAGCACAAATTGTGATGTCAATCATCTATTGTAGATCAGGCATGAGAATTTACTGCAGATTCACGGAATTCAGCAGATTTGATGCTGGCAAGGACCGTTTTTTAGACAATTCAAGCCATCTTAGATGCTTAAAAGCCAGGAGCTTCCGCGGCCCCTGGACCCCTTGCCAAATTTTCAGCTGATTTTGAAATTTTGCATTCTTGTGCCTTTTATATCCATAATTATGAATTTGTTCTTACTATAAATTATTGATTTAGTTTTCTTACTGTCATGGCCTAAATAGGATGTAAACTGTCAGTGAACATGTGGTCATATCATATTTGATATGCTTAATGGACTAGATAACAAACATTAATTTTGTGTTTATCTTTAGGTATTTTGTGTTATGGTAAAATTGTAAATTTCTACACCGCATTTCAGTGTAACCAATTACCGTTGCCAGAATGGAGAGCTGACATTGTCCATAGTATGTTGATCTACCTGTATCAGTCAACAAACAGTCCATACCACTTCAGAGCGCAGGAATTATAAGGTATGAATTTGTAAAAAACTATTGGCAGGAGTAGAATATCATTAATTCCATATTATAATAAATATAAATAGGAAAACTTTTCACATTATTCGAGATTGTTATTTAAGGGAAGTAATTTCACCTTATTTTATCGACCACAATTTTGAAGTAACACAATTAACTGTTTTATATAGCAGGCAATATATTTCAGAATGATTAAGGGGAGACAAATCCTATAAAAAATCATTTACCTTATTTTTTCATTGTAAAGCTGTAATTCAATTATAATAAGTTAAGTTATTGAAACTAGATACTCCAGATAGCTTGAAATGTGTTGTGGAGGTCACAATTTCTGTGCAGAAATGGTAGTTTTACTATAGAATAAAGAGGGCAAATTTTTGAAGTTTAATATTTTTGTAACCAGTAGGTCTACATCATTGAAACTTCACGTGCTTGTATCTTATGACAATAAAAATCAGTGACTAACGGGATTTTATTGAGGTTTGTGAAATTTAGATTTGATCAAATTTAAAAAAAAATGATAGTCAAATTTCAGTCAAAATGTTTCTGGAGTGTTCATCCCCATGACTTTCTTGGATATTTTAGCTACCAGTAGGTTTACATTCATGAAACTTCACATGCTAGTATCTGATCACAATAGAAACTCATGGGTAATGGGATTGGTACTGATTGTTTTGTATCCTACCGTCAGGTAGGGTCAGGTAACCCGAAACACAGATATTTTTTAGGCCTAGGTGGAGCAAATGTAGCATAATTTGTTTCGAATGCCTATGTGCAAAAGTTTACGTGTCCTGGCACCAAATATGACAGCTACTCCTGCTAGTGCCATGGCATTATACAAATGTTTGTGCGTTCTCTTGCTCCATCCTCCATCACAAATCACACTTATTGCTGGAATTCCTTCAAAATATTCATCATTCTCAATAGCATGTCTTCTTTCCTCCTCAGCAGCCACTTTCATTTCTTGTCCACCATTCAGATATCAAGTGTTCTGTTTCCGTGAATTTTTTAGAACTAACTGTGGGAATCCCCAATGTCCCCAAACACTCATTCATTGAGGAATGTCCACCTCCGGTCACATTTGTTCCCCCAGACACCTTTTACATTTACTCCATGATTGTTGTTATTTGTTGTTCTGTCCTGTACTATCCTCGAGTTGTTTGTTACAACCTGCACATTTGCAACTGATAACAGTATACAAACCATTCCTGTGTTCTGTCATCAATGTCAGTGGTTCCGTATTGTTTAGCACTAAATCCTGGACTTTTTCACATGATGCTCTGTTTATTGATATTTCAAGGAGGTGTTGTCTAAGTAATTCTAAATTCATTACTCTATTTCCTTGAGGACAATCTTTCTCGACTAAGTAAATTTTGTTTGTTTTGGGGTCTCTAATTGATCTGTATATATTTTCCAATCTGGTGGTTTTTCTACGTATAGAAGTGTGATTGATTATTTGTTTTGCCTTTTTCACTTCTTTGCGGCTTATAATAAATTTCAGACTGGGATGGACATTTGTCTGCACTGGTTGATTTTCAATGTTCCTTTCCCTGTAAAAGTAAATATTTTCACACCTGTGTTCCGACTGATTTATATGATATTTTACGTTTTCTGATAAATGGGGAATCATCTGGGAAATCGTCACTTTCCCATAGCACATTTTTCATAGGGGCCTATTGAAATGCTATTGGGAAGATTTTTGATATATCATAATAAAATCAAATAATTCTAATGAAAAAATACTTATGCAACATCAAATATAATCCAGTTTGGTGCAATACAAAATAAATAAACCACCCACCTGGGCATTGGAAATTAATTTGAAATCCAATGGGTAGTTGAGTACAGATTTCCATGTAATGGCGGACTTTGTGCATACGGCGTATTGTTTACTCCTTGGTAATTGCCATTTATTACCATGTCCATCTTTCATTACCAGTCAATGCGAAAGACCCTCAGACCTGACCAGCAAAATTTAAAGAGGTCCGATAAGTGTTTTTTGGGGGCCGAAATTCGGACCCATTCCCCTCACTCAAAAGTATGTTTTTTTACCCTTTTCTCAGTTAAAATTCCCCTCCTACAGCTTTTTTTTTAAATTGTAGATATGTTGCCAGTATTGTTGATATTTTTAGTCAGAAAGATAGAAACATTGACCTGTAATGTAACTAACCAATATGTTAGCATATTTACATGTTTACATCACTGCAACAAAGAAGTGTAGTGAATATAGACATAGAAATGTATACTTTAAATGCACATTATTTTCACCCTATTTTCCCCTCACAACGCTATTTTCCCCTATTTAAGGACCCCGCCACCATTCCCCTAGAAATGAAAAGAAACACTGGATAAAATTAACAATTTCACTGGCCCTCCTGTCCGGTGGATTATTTGGGAACAAAAATAGCCATAACTTGACTGGAACTGTCTTCATTGGTTTATAACAAATTATTTGAGGTAAACGTCTTTTATAACATGTACATGTGGATCGTTAAGATGTAAAAATACTGTACCAATTCCTATTGAATCTCTGAGAGTGTCAATGTTAATAACGTATTACTACGCAGCACATTGTGCAAGTTATTCTGTCGCGAAGTAGTCTGTGTAACAAATAAGTTCTGGCGATATTTTACGTTGGAATCTCATAAATTTATTTGAAATACATACGTGAAACTTTGAATTTATGTAAATAAAACCCAAAATATGTGCAAAAATAGCCGTATGCGCAATTAAAAAACATCGTACTTTCGTTTTAACAACAATGTCGAGCATGATTCTGTCGAGAGAGGAAGTTAAATCACATAAAAACAGCTCGATGCCATCAAAAAGGCACTGAAATCATTTCAAACGCTTAAATATGTGATTTGTAACTGAAAATGCGATCAAAACGTCAAGTCAATATAAACAGCCATTTGTGAACTGCACTTAGTCTGTCTACCTGTATCTGTTAGTAATACAGTTTTGATCTGTTAATACTTGTTTTTTATGTTTGCATAATTATAATTTTCTAGTTACTTATTTTGGGTAGTCTTTTATGAATGTGTTAAATAACTCCTGTATGGAAGATGTGTTCAAGTTTTGGAATTTGTCAAACAACCAGTAGTTGAACTTAATACATAAATAAATGATTTATTATTTATAAATGACTGAATCTTTTGACAATATTCATGTCGCTATCTAGGAGAAAAATGACCCATTCAATGTAATGTTGAGAAAACTACATTGTCATAGTTTTCATTGGTGTTAACTATTTTTAGCTACTGAAACTAGGCAAAGCATCATATTTACTGATAGGTCAGTGGCGTCGCAACTGGGGCGGCAAGCAAGGGTCATGTGAATATCATATAAAACTTGATATTGTTCATGCTTTTGCTGCCGAAAAGTGGTAAGGAAATTGGGACAGCGAAATAAACGGCCGATACGGACTTGTCACTAGCAGTATCAAAGGCGACCGTGTATTTCAGTATTATACCAATCTGCAAAAACAACATCAATACAATGTAACTTGTTAATACAGTGCCGTTATGGTTGTTGTTCTTGCTGCTACAGTGTCCGTTCCTGCTGCTAGTGTTGTTTTCTTGTTGTTTTTATGCTCAAAACTTTTATTCATATCGTTAACTGCTGTTACTTTCAGTTTATGCTTGGAAAATGTTTATATTCTTGAAAAAAATGAAGAGTTTGCTTTGACTTCATTTTTTGAAAGAATATATTCGTGTTCATTGTTTTCATCGAAACTTCAATACAATATAAATTGTGTTAATGTAATTTACTGAGAACAATTGGGCAATACTAATCTTTTCTACGATCAATTAAGTGGAGAGTGGTCGGAAATTCCAGACAAGTGTAAATGATCACTCAAAATATGGAGAAAAAGATGTACTGATTTTATAAAAAGCATCAGTAGCAAAAGTAACCGCCATTTTTATACGCGTGTTCGAAGAACGGGACGAATTATATTTGCATCTGCGGCGGGCGGTTGGGCTGGCATGTTGTCACATCTATAACTTAAGTATTCTTTGTCCAATCTTCACCAGACTTGGTCATAATGTATATCGGCATAATATCTAAGACAAGTCGGGGAACAAGCTAGGCTCGCGTCTGCATCATTGATTTTGCTTTTTCTTGTGACACTGGATCTTTTAATAACTAATGTTTGATAGTTGTGAAACATACAAATTAGCAAAAAGTGCATAGCTTCCTATCAGTTCATGTTTTACAAAGCTTATGCTTTAAGTCTGTACTAACACTCACGCCACAGTTGCAATTCTTGTCGGTGAATCAAAATGGCAGAAGTTAAAGATAGTGTTAAAGATAAGCTTTCTTTAACGTCACATATGATCAACAAGTAACATAAGCTACAAAGCTTGTGTGCGACCAACAAGGTATCCACTAACAGATACTTACCTGGGCTTATTTATCTACTGATACTACCCTTTATATACTGTGTGCCTAGCAAGGGAGCTACCAGTACCATTTTTCACGTCTTTGGTATGACGCGGCCAGGGATCGAACTCCCGCACTCAAAGCTGACACTCTACCAACTGAGCTAATGAGGCTGAGCTAGTGACATCGGGATTTTTTTTCAAATTGACAACACCGTCGACGGTTTATTCTGACGTTTGGGTGCATTTTGGACATCCAGTATACGAGGTTAATGGTCGGCAAATTACTGACAAATCTAAAACTGTTTGTAAATTATGCTACAGTAAACTAACCCATTCTGGAAACACTACGATTATGAAGTCACACTTAAATCGTCGCCCTCCGTCTGTTTCGGGAGGCCGTTCTATATTCTGTCACTGTCTAAAAATGTGTTTGTGCAATACACAAAACCGACATCGAGTTATGTCATATTTTGCCATATTTGAGTTTGCTCTCGTCAATATTTGTTCTATTCTAGACAGTGTTGATGATTAAATTGTCCCAACTAATATCGTTATTTCTTGTAGTTAACCACTGAAAAAAAGTAGCATTTGCTTGGAAGCATTCTCACCCCTGATACTGTATTTGATATACTTTAAATGCATTGATAAATGATACTTTAAATGCATTGGTAAATTATACTTTAAATGCATTGATAAATGTTGTGTATCAAAATATAATACAGAAATGAAAATTAACCAAAATGTCTAGAATTACTCACTCACTTCTAGTTTGTAGTTTCTTTGTCAGCATAATATTATATATTGTGATTTATGTTGTAAATTTATATTTTCAGGTGCTAACAATGGGTGTTGACATCAGTACTTACCGATGTAGAGTTGGACGGTTTGTTCCACATCATGGCACGGGTGCGATATGTTTACCAATCAACTTTAGTCGATTGATCACAATAATAGGGGCCATTTCCTTTGTTAGAATATTACTTGTTATGGCGGGTGTTGAAGAGAACCCTGGACCCCAAGGTAGGCATTTTCTGTTTTGTATTATTGCTCTATAATAATTTTTCTTGTAACAAAAAGTCAGAAATTACATGTGTATTCAAACAATGAAATGGGGACCAGAACAGCTATTCAGCATTGTGTTTGTGTATATAACTATAAGTGTTTGAATATATGAACACTCAATCTCATTAAAATCAGGTCCAGTCGAACGCTCGGACTCCCCTGGCTTTTTTATACATGTGGCCACGACTTTAGCCAATTGAAAAAAGTTGGAGCCACTTCTGAGCCACTTTGAGCCACCAGAGCCATAACCGTTCATTTATGATATAAAGAGGTCAATTAAGACAGAAATGTAAATATAATGTAAAACAACGCTTTTATTTCATTCATGACATTAAAACAATACATATCAATTTCAAATTCAATTTCTGTTAACAATCAGCAAATGGCCAGTTTTTTCTTCACCAAGGAATTCTCTCGACATACTTGTATATACAATCTGGCAACATCAGCAGCATCCTTGTCGTCTGAAAATATACCGTACACGATACATTACTTTTGTTACTACATTCTATTTTATCATAAACAACAAAAATGGTTACATGATGCGCATGTGAAAAGCATGCATATAATGCTATTTTAAAATAATGTTATCAAAAATATTTATTAAACTTACAATTTTGTAAATTTCAATAAACATAACTTTAGTTTTGCTTTTGACAGCTGAATGATGAACAATAAATCACATCTATTACAGAAACACAGAACAAAAAATATGAAGCAATTCAATAAATCATAAACTGAAATATTATAAATAATTACCCTTGATGTTGTGGAATGTTTCTTAATTGAATCTGTCTTCAATGCATGGCAGCCAGAAACGAATTTTATCTACATAAAAGTCCCTTAGTTATGACACATGTCGATTGTTATAGCCGTTCACTAATCATTTATGTGTATTACACTAGGATAAATCACGGCCCGATTAATTTTCAACACCCCAAGATCATTTGCCAAACAAAGCAATCAAAGTTATTATATCACTTACCTTCGGACTAGTGTCGTTCTGATAATCAACAACATTGTCACCTAACAATCGGTTCATCATTGTTCTCGCATAATAAAACGTGTGAAATAGTTTAATTTTCGGTGCACTTCAAAGGGCACATGTTTAAGATTTGTATACTTTCGATCACTACAGATGTCATCGTTTTAATTACCCTTTAATCCCCAATTAAGTTGGTTATCGAGCATGAAACATTCGTACAGCGCACATTCGTACCCTAGATTAGACTGGTTATCGATTTTTACACTTAATACGTGAGAATTATACACATAATTTGAGAACCTGTCTCGCCCGCTTATATCGTTGAAATTTATTGAAAATAAAACATTCGCCAATCACTTTCGCCAAATGCATTTTTTTATCGCCAAATTCGCAAATCTTTCGCAAATGACGACATTGGTGAACGGCAGCGGAGCCTCCTTACTGTACTCTAACTGGATCTGATGACTGCACAATACAGGTCACGTTCATGTGACCTTTGAGTAGCCAATCAAATCGTCGACTGCAAAATGCTGTGGTATTGAGTGATGAATATTCGTTGATCTCCGACGAGCTCCGTTAATTCTATTTGAGCATAGATCACCGAGGCGTTCCGATTAGGCCAATAATAAAATATTGTTTGTTTCCCCTCCCACGACCAACCGTTGAAAAAAAAAATTCCGCTAAATTTGCCGGGTCTGAATATTCGCTCGTACCAGTCAGTTGAGTAGCCACATCATCAATAAATCTATGAAGCAGGGATAAATAGATTTTAGCTTCATGTATCATATTTTGACTTACCCCCCAATGAAAATAAATATATTAAGATGTTAAATCTATACCAAACACATTTTAAGCTTGTTTAAAAAAATTATAAAAAATATCTGCCCTACCTACCTACCCTACCGTGATGGGCTAGGGTCGCGGGAGGGGAAACAAACATTTTTAATATCGGCCTTACATATTTTCGTCAATTTCAATATGGCTGCACCCGTGGACACAACCGCGACTCATACACAGCAACATTCTTTGGTTGATCGGTGTTGTTTGTGTGGTGTTTCGTTTTTATGCTCCAGTTTGAAAAACGGGACGTATTATGGGAACACCCGCGGCGGGCGGCGTCCACATGGTTTCCGCTCTCTAAGTCAAAGAGTTTTCATCCGATCTTTACCAACCTTAGTGAAAAATTTTGTGGGCATAATATCTCGGCCAAGTTTGATAACCAACCACATCGCCCCAGGCACTTCTGAATTATGGCCCTTGAATTATCCAAAATCGGCCAAATTAGCCTTGTCCGCTTTACAAGTCAAACAGTTTTCATCTGATCTTCACCTAACTTGGTGAAAATGTTTGTGGGCATAATATCTTGGCCAAGTTCGATAACTCTTCAGCTCTTGACTTATGACGGACGTATTTTGTGCCAGTTTGGAACTCTTGTTGGAAATATTTATAACCGGAAGCGGCAGGAAGGACGTTAAAAACAGTATAAACTGAAACTGTGAATAAACGATAAAGCCATTTTGAGAAAGACGACAAACACAGTTTTGTAAGAAGAAATTTCATTGGACCACAAACGAGCACCTTGTTACGCATATCTATTTTGAGAGAGGTTATATGAACTTGACCTCTTACGCAGTGTAGTCAGATCCTAACAGCGGAAAGTAATGGAGCTAAAGTTAGGGGCTGATTTCAATGAGATTGATGAAAACTTAACTAGGGTTAAGTACATTTTAATATCAGATACAGAAGAAAGTGATGGACAAAATCACAAGCGGTAGTATTAATGCTGCGTAATATTTCAACAGACATCCATCTATTGCTATATATTGACATCATGCATGTATTTTGTGGTATAAATAGTTAGAATTTCCTTGTTTAATTTTGGGTTTTTATCATGATTTCAGATCAATATCTGTTTAGATATCAATATCTTCTCATTGAGATTGGTACTAAAGTACTGAGAGAGATATTCGATGTACACGTTGGTCATGACTTTGCCGCTTACTTGAATTCAAACAGCGCTGCAAGTAAAACACTAACTTCTTTGATGACTGGCAAGAATCGTAAAATTACTGCTGACCAGGAAAAATTGCTTCCCCCGAAAGAGACAAAACCAAATTCATCTATGTACGATGTAACCTTGTTGTCCTGTCTACTGAGAAATGTTTGTGGTTTAAGTCCTGCTGGAAATCAAGTATGGATGTTTCCTTTACCTACAGACCATAGCACAGAAGCGGATATTACACGATTGAGGAAATGCAGAAACAGTGTATGTATTAGGGAAAAACTGAATGAACGACGTTTTAGCTTTGATTAACATACATATTTGTTTCTCCTCAGAAGTTATATAGACATGTTTATCATCATTAGTAGAATAAGTACATATAGATTTACAACCAGAAATCTCCCAACTATATAAATGTGTGTTGTTTGGTTAAAATATTTGCCACAATTACTTTCAGTTGTACATGTTCAGTTTTATGGTTGTTTGAAAGATATAAAGGCAACAAATCAGGTCTTATCAATTTTCACACTGTTTGAAGTATTGAACACTTGAAAAATGCCTTTAATTCTTAACTTCTACAATTTGTACTATGACTTCTGCTGAATATGATTATTTTATAATCTCCTAATATTGTCAGCATGTTATTGTTTCAATACCTTGCAAAATTGAATGGTGGCAAAATTACAATGATTCAATGTTCTGTTTCTAAGGCCGACATTAAAAATATGTTTGTTTCCCCTCCCGCGACCCTAGCCAACCACGGTAGGGTAGGTAGGTAGGGCAGATATTTTTTTTTATAATTGTTTTTTTCACAAGCTTAAAATGTGTTTTGTATAGATTTAACATCTTAATAGATCTATCTTCATTAGGGTAAGTAAAAATTTGATACTTGAATATTCGTACCCAGCAATATGGTGAAAAAATAATTTATTTTCGCTAACCTCAATAAATATTTACAGTAGGGGAAATTTTTAACGGTCGGTCGTGGGAGGGGAAACAAACAATATTTTATTATTGGCCCAATCAGTGTTTAACAAAGTCTTACATTTAAAGGTGATGAGGGTTCGGGTTATGGTTATGATGATTTATTGAAGTGATTGTATAGATCTGTCTTTGTCTTTTTACTGGAAGTTATGTAGGTTTATTAGAAAATGACGAAAATAAGTTTTTGTTTTTCAGATGATGCATATCGATACATTACGCATATCGGAGAAGGACTTGAATGATAAATGGCAAGAATTGGTGGAGGTAAATACCTTATGAAATTCTAACAAGTTTTAGGAATTAAAACAATATTTTATTGACATGTAATATAATTGATAATGATAGAAAATACATGTGCTGATTATCTTCACTTTTGGGTTCCTGGTTTCAGTAAGTAAAACAGTAAATGGGGAATGTCACATTCACAGTACAGTGCCTCCCCATACACACACAATCAAGGTATGAACCTAAATTCAAGATGAGGAAGGTGTATGATTCAAAGTTACTAAACTAACAATGATCAGGAAACAGGATTTGGGTATGAGATATAACAGTAAATGGGAGGGAAATGAGAAATAGTATTATATATATCTAAAAACATGTGTACTGGGTATAATTAAATGTTGATGAATTCTTGCATACAAAACTGGGATTTCCCTCGTTTCCACCGGTGCTGGAAAACTAATATTTTATACCCCAACGTAGGATGAGTCTCGTGCTGATGACGTCACGTAATGATGTCACATAACATTGAATAATAACTAGATTGAATTAGTAAAATGATATGTTACTATAATAATAAGCAAAACTCCTTCGAAACTTCAGTTGTTTTATTCATTCTCGTCGTTTACTTCTTGAAAAAGGTATGCACTAAAAAGAATCTTTCACTGAGCTAACCAGTCGCTCCACTTTGTTTTTACTGAAGACGGTGTTTAAATACTAATAATGTAAATCACAAAGCAACAAACTGTTATTCACTGAATTTCTGTAAATAATGCAGAATTGATGTAATTTATTAGAGAATTGGCTCAGAGTTTTCGTACAGGTGGCTTCATGTGCAGATGGAAATATCTGCCACGCGGGTAACTGATTTCGTGGAACCTCAGCAGAGCCTCGTTCCCGCCTGTCTGTAGACAAAATATTTCTGTGCTATTTCTCGGTTACCATTTGTTTGATTTTAGTGAAACTTCACAAAACTTCTTAGTACCAAGCCTACTTGTGCATATCGTGGCACATCACATTTGGATAAAATTTCACCGAGTAATGGGTCTTTGCTAATTTTTCTATACTTCAACTGTGTCAAGACTATCATTGACATGGTTACAGTTACTGTGTCAAGGCAGTATCTGGGGTTTTTCATCATCTTCTGTGATAGCTCTTGTAGAGCTCTGGAATTGAATTAATACATGAAGATGTTAAAATAAAGTCATAAATAGACATGAAATAGTTATTAATAGTACAGAGTGATCAAATTGTTTTTGAAATTCCTACAGCAATTCTTCCAAAATGAGTTGAGAAAGGTACTGTATTGTCCAGAAGTATATATGATAACAAAATAATGGAAGAGGTCACAGTTCCATGAGTTTAAACATATTGATTTTACATTTATTGTGAAACAAAATATTCATTCATGCTTTTGCTAGTACTCTTATATCCTATGAATACCATTCCAACCTATACATATATATCTGCAGATTTTAAACAGGCTCAATGGTGCTGCTGGAATAGGGAACTTGTCAAAATTGATAAGTGATGCCAGTTTCATGGATCTCGATGAAGAGCTAAAACAACGTTATCTTGAAACAATAAAAGCGTGGGTTACAATGGATTGTTTAGTGGACAAAATACAAGAAGATGTTGCTGAAGTGAAACGTGGTCAGTCTGATATACAAGAAGATGTTGCTGAAGTGAAACGTGGTCATTCTGACATACAACAAGATGTCGCTGAAGTGAAACGTGGTCAGTCTGATATACAACAAGATGTCGCTGAAGTGAAACGTGGTCAGTCTGATATACAACAAGATGTTGCTGAAGTGAAACGTGGTCAGTCTGATATACAACAAGATGTTGCTGAAGTGAAACGTGGTCAGTCTTGCATACAACAAGATGTTGCTGAAGTAAAACGTGGTCAGTCTGATGTACAACAAGATGTTGCTGAAGTAAAACGTGGTCAGTCTGATATACAACAAGATGTTGCTGAAGTGAAACGTGGTCAGTCTTACATACAACAAGATGTTGCTGAAGTAAAACGTGGTCAGTCTGATATACAACAAGATGTTGCTGAAGTAAAACGTGGTCAGTCTTACATACAACAAGATGTTGCTGGTCTTAATACTCGTGTTCTACACGTGGAAAAAAGACTTCAAGGACAACATTATTTAACTAATCCTGAAGGTAACATATATTATATTGAGATAAACTTCTACAGCTTGTTTTTATGCCTGGCCTTGGTAGCACAGTGTTACCCAAGTATGTGTGTATATATGTGTGTGTGTGTGTGTGTGTGTGTTTGAAAAGCACAGAATCATGTCTGTCTCATAACTTAATTTGCAGAATTCCATGCATTAGTATTTTAATGAAGTAAAAAGATGTATAATGTTCTGTTAAGATTTGATAATAATCTAAAGCAATAACCTCTCTTCAGCAAATACCTCCATACAGTATTAACATCCATAGAGTAATAACCTCCCTGCAGCAATTACCTTTCTGCAGCAATAACCTCCCTACAGCAATTACCTTTCTGCAGCAATAACCTCCCTACAGAAATTACCTCACTACAGCAAATACCTCCCTACAGCAATTACCTTTCTGCAGCAATAACCTCCCTACAGCAATTACCTTTCTGCAGCAATAACCTCCCTACAGCAATTACCTCCCTACAGCAATTACCTTTCTGCAGCAATAACCTCCCTACAGCAATAACCTCCCTACAGCAATAACCTCCCTACAGCAATAACCTCCCTACAGCAATAACCTTTCTGCAGCAATAACCTTTCTGCAGCAATAACCTTTCTGCAGCAATAACATTTCTGCAGCAATAACCTCCTTACAGCAATAACCTTAATGCAGCAATAACCTTTCTGCAGCAATAACCTCTCTACAGCAATAACCTCTACAGCAATAACCTTCCTACAGCAATAACCTCCCTACAGCAAAAACCTCTCTACAGCAATAACCTTTCTACAGCAATAACCTTTCTACAGCAAAATCCTCTCTACGGCAATCACCTCCCTAGAGTAATAACCTCTCTACAGCAGTTACCTCCCTACAGCAATAACTCCCTACAGTAATAACCTTTCTACAGCATGATCCTCTCGACAGCAATAACCTCTCTACAGCAATCACCTCCCTAGACTTATAACCTCCCTACAGCAATTACCTCCCTGCAGCAATAACCTCCCTGCAGCAATAACCTCCCTACAGCAATAACCTCCCTGCAGCAATTACCTCTCTGCAGCAATAACCTCTCTACAGCATTTAACCTTTCTACAGCAATTACCTCCCTGCAGCAATAACCTCCCTACAGCAATAACCTCCCTGCAGCAATAACCTCCCTACACTAATTACCTCCCTGCAGCAATAACCTCCCTGCAGCAATTACCTCTGCAGCAATAACCTCTCTACAGCATTTAACCTTTCTACAGCAATAACCTCCCTGCAGCAATAACCTCCCTACAGCAATAACCTCCCTGCAGCAATAACCTCCCTACAGCAATAACCTCCCTGCAGCAATTACCTCCCTGCAGCAATAACCTCCCTACAACAATAACCTCCCTACATCAATAACCTTTCTACAGCAAAATCCTCTACAGCAATCACCTCCCTACAGTAATAACCTCTCTACAGCAGTTACCTCCCTACAGCAATAACTCCCTACAGCAATAACCTCCCTACAGCAATATCCTCCCTGCAGCAATTACCTCCCTGCAGCAATAACCTCCCTGCAGCAATAACCTCCCTACAACAATAACCTCCCTACATCAATAACCTTTCTACAGCAAAATCCTCTCTACAGCAGTTACCTCCCTACAGCAATAACTCCCTACAGTAATAACCTTTCAACAGCAATAACATCCCTGCAGCAATAACCTTTCTACAGCAAAATCCTCTCAACGGCAATCACCTCCCTAGAGTAATAACCTCTCTACAGCAGTTACCTCCCTACAGCAATAACTCCCTACAATAATAACCTTTCTACAGCATGATCCTCTCGACAGCAATAACCTCTCTACAGCAATCACCTCCCTAGACTAATAACCTCCCTACAGCAATACCTCCCTGCAGCAATAACCTCCCTGCAGCAATAACCTCCCTGCAGCAATAACCTCCCTACAGCAATAACCTCCCTGCAGCAATTACCTCTCTGCAGCAATAACCTCTCTACAGCTTTTAACCTTTCTACAGCAATAACCTCCCTACAGCAATAACCTCCCTGCAGCAATTACCTCACTGCAGCAATAACCTCCCTACAGCAATAACCTCCCTAGAGTAATAACCTCTCTACAGCAGTTACCTCCCTACAGCAATAACTCCCTACAGTAATAACCTTTCTTCAGCATAATCCTCTCTACAGCAATCACCTCTCTACAGCAATCACCTCCCTAGACTAATAACCTCCCTACAGCAATTACCTTTCTGCAGCAATAAACTCCCTGCAGCAATTATCTCCCTGCAGCAATAACCTCCCTACAGCAATAACCTCCTTTCAGCAATAACCTCCCTACAGCAATAACCACCCTGCAGCAATTAACTCCCTACAGCAATAACCTCCCTACAGCAATAACCTCCCTACAGCAATAACCACCCTGCAGCAATTACCTCCCTACAGCAATAACCTCCCTACAGCAATTACCTCCCTACAGCAATAACCTCCCTACAGCAATAACCACCCTGCAGCAATTACCTCCCTACAGCAATAACCTCCCTGCACCAATAACCTCCCTACAGCAATTACCTCTCTACAGCAATAACCTCCCTGCAGCAATAACCTCCCTACAGCATTTAACCTCTCTACAGCATTTAACCT
Organism: Mactromeris polynyma; assembly: GCA_032209605.1. Classification (NCBI taxonomy): domain Eukaryota; kingdom Metazoa; phylum Mollusca; class Bivalvia; order Venerida; family Mactridae; genus Mactromeris; species Mactromeris polynyma. The sequence goes on from JASFXZ010000013.1 coordinate 7,039,344, forward strand.
CTCTCAGCAATAACCTCCTTTCAGCAAATGAGAAAGCATCTGCTTTCATGGCTAAGCAACATGTTGGTTAAGTATTGCAATATATTGTGGTACACTTCAGGCATATTGTGACTCATCTAGTAAGAATGTTTGACTGTCACATCTAGGTCAAGGTTTTAACTGGGTTATATATGGGTTGAAAACTTTGTTAACACATCAGAAGCCTCATTTCTGTTCTGATCTACGGGTTACTTGTTTCTGTGAGATACTTATCAGGGAATAAGTAGGTCGTAAGATCGAAGAAAAAACAGAAAAACCTTGTGAAGATTATCATGACCTGATTTTCCACTTAAACCCAATGAAGTAATGACAATGTTTGCCTTTATAACATATAATTATACAACATGGGATCAAATAAGGTTTCTTGAACAAATGATACAAACGTGTTAAAACTTTGTTAACTCTGCATACCACACATTCTGTCTGATTTACATACAGTCAGTCTTGTATTAAGAGACCACCCAAGGGACAGCCAAAAAGTGGTCGCTTAATAAAGTGGTCTCTTAATAGATATTGACAAAAGAAGAAGAAATAAATGTCCAACTGAACATTCAAACCGTAAAAATACCATCCTCTTAACTGATATAAAACTAAAACTTTAATCCATGTGTGTATTTATACAGGCTGATAGTAATAAACGTTTTTTTATAAGACAATGATTTTACGGGGTCTAAAAAGGATTACATACGAAACAAAGTGAGTGTTTAGACATTTCAACTGTTTTGTCTGACATTTTCATTCTTTCAGTGAGTATAAAGAAAATTAAATATAAAGTAAAGATAAAAGCGGGCGAGTCGGCATAAAATTACATCTCTCACATTACTTCTCGGGATATTGTATTGTAAAAACTCGGTGACATCAAGGAACTTAAGTCGCTTAGCAATGTAAAAACTGGGTGACATCAAGGAACTTAAGTCGCTTAGCAACGACGTTACATGAACTTGGTTCTTGTTGAAATTATGATCGTTATGCTGTGTAATTCATGTACATTTAAGACCCCACTCAAGTGGACACATATGCACAATTTTACGTCGTTTTATAACTGTGTCGTCGAGTAATTACCTGGTCGCATTTATCACGCCTAATTGTTTATTCAATTGTTTAAAGGACAATGCGCGAAAATGCAGTTTTGAATCAGGTGTGAAATGCCCTATGGGATTAAGTGCATGTGGTCGTTTAATGGATTATTTAACTATCTTTTTTACCTGTCGGGACTGGTTTAATGCAGTCGGTGGTCGCGTTAGAGAAAAGTCGCTTAATAGATACTATTTATATAGTAAAAACGCTCCAGGGGATTTAAGTGGTCGCTTACAGCAAATGGTCACATAAGACATGTGGTCGCATCAGCAAGATTGACTGTATATATACATTGTAACAGGGTATGTTATTGTTTGGTCTAAGCAAATTGGGTCATCAGGGTAAAAAACGAGGTAATTACATCAAATCATAAACATGTACTGAAACATTCCGTAGGCCATATTTTATATCTGATCCACTTGGAACCTGACAAGCATGTTAGTGGTCTTAAAATCTTGGTCAAAATTGAAACAAAGATATGCCTGGTTAGAAACTAGGTCATGTTGTCATATCATAGAAAATTTGCTTTAACAGCCCTCGGCCACATTTTGTGTCTGATTTATGCAAAACATGATCAGTATGTTCGTCTTTGTGAATGCAATCTGGATAAAATGTTCTAAGGTACTAGGATGAGCAATAAAGTACCACCACGACCCTCTTTCAGTCTTTGTCAGTTTCGGGCAATGCAAATGTATTGTATATGTCTTAAATGACATTGGTTTGTAACGAGGGAAAGATTAATTCTTGTGCTAATCCATTTTAAGCGAATTTTATGTATTATGTATTTAAACATAGCGTTATATTTTCAGTTATTCAAGAAAAGCTTATAACCATCTACCAGCGTGATTATCGTTTGTTGCAAGTGTCTCCATTCATTGAAGACGACAATGAAGATCTAATGAGTATTTACCAAAGTCCAACACTGCAACATACAGTATATGATAGTGACCAAACAAAAGGCAAACAAGAAACAATTTCATCTTATGAAGAAATATTCTGTAAGGACGATAAAACATTCAAGCGTGTGTACATCACTGGTGATGCTGGTGTTGGTAAAACATCGTTGTGTAGGCGTATGTGTTTGTTGTGGAGCAAGTCGAGGTCGGGTGATTATGCTGGGAATGAGAGTACAAAGAGGGACATAAAGTTTTTGAAGAAATTTGACTTTTTATTTTATGTGTCTCTAGGTGCTACTGATGGGAGAGATATAATTATGATGATAGTTAACCAGTTGTTCTACACTGAATGTGATGATGAAAGGACAGACATGTATAAATTGATTAAAAGCATTCTTAATCAACATGATTCTCTTATTGTGTTAGACGGATATGATGAATGGAATCCTAAAACAAGTGGTAAACATGACTGTAAGACACCTAAAGGGATAGAATCAGAGAAATGTGTGTTTTTGACTATGTGCAGACCTTATAAACTTGAAAATGTTCGACTTTCAGGGAACGATATTGACCACCAAGTTGAAATTTCGGGAATTCACGGATTGTCATCTGAACATTATGTTACAGAAGTGGTGAAATACATGAATAAGAAAAATCACGATAACAAGAATGCGGACCAATTCTTAGAAGAAATCGAGCGATGTGAACTTTATGACCAATTATGTATACCAATGATATCTTCTCATCTGGTTGTGGTATGGTGGTTTAACCAAAAACTGACTCATTTTTCTAAAGCATTTTTGTATGGTAAAATTTTAGAAATGCTGTTCAAAAGGGCAGATAGAAAAGTTGAATTTCTTTCATTACCACCATCAGACCTGAAGCTTCCCAACTGTTTCTCACAGCTGGATTATGTAAATGAACAAGTATTCTTATTGCAGAAAGTATGTTTACTGTCATTTAAATCGTTGTTTAAACAAGATGATTGTGCATCAGCCCTTGTATTTACCAAGAAACAGTTAATGTCGCCGCCATATTTGTTTACAACTGATGAAATGGATTTTCTCTGTAAAATTGGCATCATATCCAAGAATAAAGTTATTGGTTGTTTTGAAGACCAAAAACAAATATTATCCTTTGTGCACAAAAGCTATATTGAATTTTTTAGTGCATTATATTTTTCATCATTTGACACATGTAACATGATTGGTGGTATTGTTAAGAATTGGAACACCTTAGATGATGTATTACAATATCAAAACTTCTTCCAGTTCCTTGCAGGATTATCTGGTCAAAAACTCATTTTTTTACTTGAAAATATTTATTCTTTATTATCAGATCATTTAAACTTATGGAGGAAATATGCTGTTGTACACTATGAGAATGTCTACCCTAATTCTTACAGGGAGCAATTAAAGTTATTGCAAACTACTGTGATCAATTGTTTCATTGAATGCAGGAGATTTATTGATCCAAATATTGTACTAAAACTTGAAGATTTCATTTTTGATTACAATTCTAATGTTGACATTTTGAAACAACTTTTATTGTTAAATACAACATGTGTAAAATCAGTACATTCTGGTAAAGGTAAATATTATGATGAGTTTGATCAGATCAAAAATCTACAATGTTTACATGTTGGTGAGGTGTTGTCTGGTGATTATGTAAAGTTCACTGAGTGCATGTTACAGAATCAATCCACACTGCACACTGTTTGTATCGAAGGTAGTAGAACATTGATACCAGAATTACATGTGAGAAGTCTCCAACATCTGACATCATTGTCTCTGTCTCATGTTAAAATGCAACATAACAGTTTACATAATCTGGTGACATTTCTGTCTGACAATGTTCTCATTGAAAATATCAAATTGTCCTCTGTGTGGTGTGATAATCACCAGCGTCGTGATAGTGACTGTACATTGACTCTAAATCTTCCACATCATACAAAACTCACTTCATTATATCTGGAGTATGTTAATATTGTATGTAATAATGTAAACAAGTCTAGTTTAAAGTCCATCACATTGCGTACATTATCTGAGAGGAGTGTTAGATGTTATATTGATGTATTTAACTGTATTAAGTATTCACAACTTGAACATCTTTATATCAATGTATCTCCCTGGTACATGTCAGATTACAATACAATGAAAACATTGTCAGATTCAGTGAAAACTCTTCCATATATCAAGTCACTAGAACTGTGGTACATGGAGTTACCTGATGATGTTTTATTACAACTACATCCTGATGTAACACAAGTGAAGATAAAGCTGGTGGGTGTCACAATGAGTCGTCAATGTTTTCATTGTTTCATTGAAAGTTGTGTAAACAATAAATCTGTGATAAAAGTTGATTTACTTGGATGTAAGATTACATCAGTTGATGGAGAAACTCACAGAGTACTGTCAGAGGAGGAGTCTGTGGTTTATATGTCTAAGTATCTTACATCAATACCTACAGTAAACATCACACGTAAAGGTGATACATGGTTACACTTTGAAACAGGAAGTTGTCAGTAAATGTTTGCTTTTGTTTATGTTAACATATATAGACAAACTTTGATGAACATATCAACAAAATGTCAGGATGTAAGGCAGACAAATATGGCTGTAACTTTTTTGTTTGCTTTTTTTTTTATTTGTCATAGCAGAATTCATCGAATTATATGTCTGAGTATCTTACACAGGGGTGATAAAGTTCCGGAGACCTCCAGGGTCGATTTTAAGATTGATGTAAACCCGATGAGTTTTTTGGTGGGTGGGAGGGTATAGGGGCCGAATCGCTCTCTGATGTTTAATGTTAAAAAATCGATTTTTACTACAAGTATCGTAAATTAAACTTACCCCGATGTAAAAATCAGCCTTTTAAGATGTTAAATCCTCAATAAAATCATGTGGTTAATATTGAAAGTTATTCCAAAAACAGCGATCAAACAATCCAATGACAAGAATTTTCACTGAGCACGATTTCTTCATCACTATTTATAAACAAGTTGGTAATTTTCCACTTCAATTCTGATATTTTCATCAAAGTTTAATTGTATTAATCCATTTCCACGACAATAAAATAGTTTAAAAGACTGCTGTGAACAACAATCTAGGTTTAATAATCTTTAAAAAGGTGTTAATATCGACCAAACGAAGGATGTAAATCACGCGAGCAATACGTCATCATGACATTTTTTGTGTACACAAGTCGGCTATTTTCTGAAAATGTCACCAGAACAAAATCAATATTAAAGTAGGTCAAATCCAGGTAGTTATTGTCTGTGTTGCAATTCTTGTGACAACAATTTAATTTTCAACAAGAATAAACATCAAAGATGTTTGAACTTTCTCAATTAGTCATCTATCAGTATGTGTAAATGTGTAAATGTTCTAGAGGTGATGAAATGAGTTACTTGAATATGTTTGTGTGTTGTATATGAAAGATTGGAACAAATTGAGAGAACTCCATTCTATAACATCTCATTACAATTGTACATTCAGTGGCTATAACTTCATTATGAGTCGTGGGATATCTACTCTATTATATACAATGTATGCTGACATTTGTGTTGCTGTGAAGTCATTGTTTCACTAAATTTAAAGCTGCATTACATATTGTTTGTAATACAAACTTTCTCACATATTTGGTAAGGAATGACGGCCATTCTTGCTGGTGAAATTATTTTTATTTCACTGATTTTGACATAAATTGCTTTAAATAAAAGGCCTTTAACTGCACACATTCTTTTCTGACTGAGTCCTATGATTATTAATGTATTATTTCTGTATGACGCTGACAATCTTGTCTATATGTATAATCAGTGAGTGTTTTACTTCTATAATATGTGAATAATGAAAATGTTATCATTATACAATAAAATAGTTAAACCATTTTTTGTTGTATTTTTTCTCTCACTGTTTTAAGATTGATACAAAAATGTTGAGAGCATCTTCTATTTTGTACATTTATAACCTTTAAGTGCGCAATATCCAACCAAACAGTTTATTCTTGAAAATGGCGTCCTTAAATCCACCGGACATATTACCTCTCCTAAACAACAACCTTGTTCAGATGTGAACTCTGCCTTTCTTGAGAGGTAATTGCTGTAGAGAGGTTATTACTCTCGGGAGATTATTGCTGTAGGGAAGTTATATTTGATAGTACAATATACAACAGGAACATCGGTAATGTTAAAGTGTGGATATTGCACACACGACGGCCACTCTGGAAAGGTTACACTGTATGATTGTGTGCTGTTCAGTTTAACTGTTTTAACAGTACTATGATGGTATTGACGTGATGTTGCAACTTGATCTTCATCGAGGAAGGTTTACATCCTGGTCGATCAACACAATTATGGATCTACATAATGGGGAATCTACATCTATATAAATGGGAATCTATATCATGGTGGATCTACATAATGGGGAATCTACATCTATATAAATGGGAATCTACATCATGGTGGATCTAGATAATTGGGGATCTACATCTATATAATTGGAGAATCTTCATCTCGGTGGATCTTCATTATGTTGGATACACATAATGGTGAATGTACATCATGTCGGATATACTTGATGATGAATCTACATCATGCTTGATATTATACATAATGGTGAATGTACATCATGTCGGATATACTTAATGATGAATCTACATCATGCTTGATATTATACATAATGGTGAATGTACATCATGTCGGATATACTTAATGATGAATCTACATCATGCTTGATATTATACATAATGGTGAATGTACATCATGTCGGATATACTTAATGATGAATCTACATCATGCTTGATATTATACATAATGGTGAATCTACATCATGCTTGATATTATACATAATGGTGAATGTACATCATGTCGGATATACTTAATGATGAATCTACATCATGGTTTTACAGAAGATGTTTGTAAAACATTATGCCCCCTGTGACATTGACCTTTGACCCTGTGACCCCACAATCAATAGGCTTCCTCTGCTACACATGATGAATGTGTGGACCAAGTTTGAGGATGATAGGTCAAGGGGTTCTTGACTTATTGATCGGAAACAGTCTTAAACCCCACGCGGGTCATAATTATACTGTAATTTATGTTAAAAGCTTTCAAAGCCTCTTCCATAAAATAATCATGCAAACGAAAGGGGTCGAATGTTACATGACTAATCATTAATAGAGGCTGAAATACATATTGTCCATTTGAAAGTTTATGTCTCTAAAGTAGCTTCCAAGTTTAATACAAAAATGTGGTTTAATTATCACAAAACTGATGTAACTGTTTTTTCTACAACACTGAGAAACAATAGTTTTGCTCCAAACCTTTAACATATATATCTAATGCTAATACAATACACGAAAAGATTAATAAGGGACAACGTATTAAAAGTGAATACTGAGAGAATAAATTACAGGTATCAGTCAAGCGCAGAAACTGGTACATATGCGCTTACAGGGGTTATTTCAACTCTACTAACCCATAACTAACATCAGAGACAAAAAAAACAGTACGAAAAGAAATCATTAAAAAGGGGCAAGGTACCAAAAAACGAATAAGTTACAGGGTATCGGTCGAGCCCGGACGCAGGTGCACACGCGTCAACAGGGTAATTTCACCTCTACTAACTCATAAGTAACACCAGAAACATTAAAGTAACAGGAAAGAAAGCATTTAAAGGTGCAACTTAAAAAAAGCCAATACGGAATAAATAAGTAACAGGGTATCAGTTGAGCAAAGATACGTACATACGCACAGACAGGGTAGTTTCACCTCTACTAACCCTGAACTAACACCAGAAACAAGAAAATAGAAGAAAAGAAAGCATAATAAAGGTGCAACGTATCAAAAGCAAATAAGGAATGAATTAGTAGCGAATAAGTAACAGGGTATCAGTCAAGCACAAAATCTGGTACATATGCGCTAAAAATGGTTATTTCCACCCTACGAGAACAGAACTAACACCGGAGACAAAAGACTAAAGGAAAACGAAGCATTTAAAAGATGCAATGTAGAAAAGTTGGTTACTTATTCCCTATTCCCTATTCGTTACTTATTCCCTATTCCCTATTCGTTACCTATTCGTTACTTATTCCCTATTCCCTATTCGTTACCTATTCGTTACATATTCCCTATTCCCTATTCGTTACCTATTTGTTAATTAACCCTAACCTTATGCGTTTATACATTGCATCTTTTAAATGATTTCTTTTCAGGTCTCTGGTGTTAGTTCGAGGTTTGTAGAGTTGAAAAAAACCTTGTTAGTGCATATGTACCAATTCTGCGCTCGACTGATACCCTGTTACCTATTCGTTACGTATTCGTTCCTTATTTTCGCCTAAGGCCTTTTCTGCATTGCGTCTTTTAAATGATTTCTTTTCAGGTCTCTGGTGTTAGTTCTAGGTTTGTAGATTTGAAAAAAACCTTGTTAGCGCATATGTACCAGTTTCTGCGCTCGACTGAATCCCTGTTACCTATTCGTTACTTATTCGTTCCCTATTCGTTGTTTCTACATTGACCCTTCTGAATGATTTCTTTTCAGGTCTCTGGTGTTAGTTCGAGGTTTGTAGAGTTGAAAAAAACCTTGTTAGGGCATATGTACCAATTCTGCGCTCGACTGATACCCTGTTACATATTCGTTACTTATTCGTTCCCTATTCGCTTTTTCTACAATGACCCTTTGAATGATTTAATTTCTTCTATGTTCTTGTCTCTGGTGTTAGTTATGAGTTCGAAGAGGTGAAATTACCCTGTCGTTTGTATTTCATATGTCAAAATGCATCATATTCTTTAAAAGGAGCAAACGGGTTTTTTTAACGGAGATACTGCCACTTCATTTAAGTTTATATTTCATTTCTATCAATAACCCTTATCAATTCATTTCATGATTCGTAATACGATTCCAACAGAGACATATGTCTCTGATTCCAAGTACTGTTCTGTTAATCAATTAAGACTTTTCTACACATGTTTTGTTTGGGACGAATATATATTATGAAGGACAAAGTCATTATTTTCAGTCCCCTTCATTATACATGTATATGAACCTTTTAACCAGTTATAAAAACGGAGAAACGGAGAAAATGAGAACAACGGGAAAAAAGTAGAGTAACAAATTGGTCAGTAATTGCTTCACTTGAACTTTTGTTTACAAAAAAACATGATGGTTTTCATGAACTACAAGAATGTAGCTTCAATTGAGGCAGCTGTCTCGGCAATGCTCTGTAAAAATAAAGCAAAAGAAGGTATTTTGGGTATTATTTTATTCAAGCTCGTCTTTAAATAATTACAGGGTCAAGACTCTTGACTCAGTATTACTTGACAGAAAGATTCTTTATATCCGACAAGCAGTCAGGAAAGTTAGCAAAGGACCAGGTATTATAAGAGGCCCAAAATCAGATGTTTATGAAACTATTGTCAAATGAAAGATATAAACTCACTGTGTATGATTTGAACATTTTTATTTCATTTTCTTTCTTTTTGTTGCCATAGCAACCATTTCTTCTTATTACTAAATAATGCAAAAATCAGTGTTTTACATAAAATTAAGCATATATATTGAGAACAAAGTGTTGTATAGTGACACTGACTTGTATAACAATGTCTAAATAAGTATGACATGTGTTGCTATGGTAACCATGTAGAGTTTTTTTCAGCCAATTGATACTTCAGTCATTTTTTTAGTATCCTCAACAGTTTTTAAACACATTACACAATGAACAAATGCATAAACAGCATTAATATGAAGCATAACACTTTACCATACAAATAAATGTAATTCATAATGATGATTTATTATATATATCATTAAAATGACGTCAAATATACATAAAATAACGCCCATGTATTAGTATTCAGGGGCGTAGCTTGGATGAAATGAATGTGAAGGCCAAGATGTAGGGGGGTCTGGGGGCGTGCTCCCCCAGAAAAGATGTTGACCCTAGAATGTCAGAGGTGCGTTTTGGCGTATATTTTCTGGCGAAATGTGTAGGCCGCGGCCTACACGGCCTATAGGAAGCTGTACGCCCCCGGTATTGATGATTCACATGTCATGTTTCGTGATGAAGGATTCCCAGAGTTGATCAACATTCTTGTTTTCATTATACATCTTTCTGATAGTGTCATGGAGTGATTTCATATCTGACTTCATACTATCCCACCGGGCTTTTTTAAAGAGTGGTAGGCCTATCTGTCTTCGGGCTTGAGTGTTTACAACTGGACTAGTGTTTAATTCGACATACACTGCGTCATGGTCTGAGATACCTGGTATTACATGTGTTCGTATGACTTTACTTGGTGATCGAGTTGGTTATCATTAGATCCAATATATTATGATTTCGTGTTGGTTCTTCTACCTGTTGGATAAGGCCATTAATTGTCATCTAGTATTTCCGCAAAACGGACCGGGCCGAGTAGGACGGGCCGAGACTGTAAGTGGGCCGAGTTGACCATTTACCCTCGGTAACTTCCCCTAGATTAAACACGCCATTTGCTTTCTTTCCGCCACGGCAATAGAGTGGTAAGAAGTTCACATCAAAATAGATCTGATGCAATTAAATTTTTGCTGATACATCAGAAATCTTAGCTCTAAAATATATAATGGACAGCCAACATTTGATGCATTAAAAATCGAAAAATTAAATCTGTGGGGCGTCAGGACCAAAGGCAAAGGTAACAATCAATGACAATGTTTGGTCAATAAAATATATTGATGGACACTGAATGTTACTAGATCAATAGTACAAGTGATGAATAATATTGATAGATTTTATTACAGGAATGAACACAATGAATTTGTGGCACTGTTCATTTTGCGGGTCAGATAGTCAGTTGTAAATTCGCATCTGAACTTGTATGTTGAAGGAACCACTGCTGGCTTTTATTCAACGGAGGGGAGTGCGAGTTTATACGACTTGTGCTGATATGATAGACTTAAAGCACTCGGTTGATCTTGAGTTGTCAGCACTATCACTTAGTATTCCAGTCATGAACAGTTCTCACAAAGAATGAATCATTTGAATGTATAAAATTGTCATTTTTCGCATATAAAGGCTGGTTACACTTTGAATTATTGTTCACAGAGTTTTCGACAATGTTTGCATGTATGAAGTTCTCGTATTGTCTCGCCCTAATCGTACGTTTTGGCCGAAGAGGTTGTAAATAGTCCTCAATGTTGATGGCTGGTACGAGCCCTTCCACCACCTTGTACAGAAATGTCTGGTGGCGTCGTCTCTAGTTCTTCCAGCATGGGGGCGATACATCCATCCTGTCTGGATTTGTAATCCTTTGTAATGAAGAGAACTGCTTATCGCTGGACACGCTAGAGCTTATCAATGTCTCCATGCTGATAGGGATCCCATATAATACTAGTACTCCCATACTCTAACTTGGATCAATAAGTGCTAGGTAGGAATTTTTCTGGCAGCTTGTAGGACAGTGTCTGAGATTTTTCGTAGGAAGTTGTAAGTCTATACATTGTCAGTGACGGAGAAAACCTTTGTCTTGAAACTTCCTGATTTATTTATATTTTCCCAAATTTTGACAACTTTGCACACAATTGTTCTGGCCAGTTAGACCATTCTTGGGCATAATTCCAAGATCCCTTGAAAACCCCACAGTGTTACTTATGAACATCTTGGCTGTCAGTTGAGTAGACTGACCTATACCATGACAGAAATATATCCTGCTGTCCAGAATTTTCTTTTAACGGTCAACAATTAATCAAAACCTTTTGTGACAGAGTTGTGGATCCTTCAGTTAAGGTCTGTCCAATCTTATTTTCCAAACCCAGATTGGTGATAACATCATGAACAAATTATTGCTACAGTCGAAACTCACTGTGTTGACATCGGTAATATCGACATTCCGGTTTAGTCGACATATTTGTAAAGTCCCGATTTCTGTCGCTCTATATTGTATAAGGAAAATGATTTCTATGTCGACAATTTCTCTGGCCCAAAGTACTTTGTGTTTGTGTTGACATCCGCGTGATGTGATTGAAACTGAAAAGGTGTCAATTTGACCGTGAAGAGATTAACAATTTGATCTCGACCTATTGTTTGTGTCACAAATAATTTGTTCACAGTTTGTAAAACCGATCTTTAAATTTACATCGTAGTTAATTGCAATATGATTGAAAAGTGTCTCGGCAAATATTGACCAATGTCACAATTTACGATGTAACTGAATACTGTCACAGCGAAATTAAGACATATTTTTACTTTGAATACCAGGCAGACAAAATTAAGTAAATAAAGTTTTGTATAAAAAATTAAAATTTGCTCTATTCAGCCTCACTGTCATCATGACAACCAAACCAAATGTTACAATGCTTTCTACAGAATAACGTATCAAGGTATCTAGAGAAGGACCCGGTTCTACTTGGGGGATATCTAGATCGCTACATGCCCTTGATTCGGTCGAGGAATCTAGAGAAGGACCCGGTTCTACTGGGGGGATATCTAGATCGGTACATGCCCTTGATTCGGTCGAGGAATCTAGAGAAGGACCCGGTTCTACTGGGGGGATATCTAGATCGGTACCTGCCCTTGATTCGGTCGAGGAATCTAGAGAAGGACCCGGTTCTACTGGGGGGATATCTAGATAGGTACATGCCCATGATTCAGTCGAGAAATCCAGAGAAGGACCCGGTTCTACTGGGGGGATATCTAGATAGGTACATGCCCTTGATTCAGTCGAGAAATCCAGAGAAGGACCCGGTTCTACTGGGGGGATATCTAGATAGGTACATGCCCTTGATTCGAGAAATCCAGAGAAGGACCCGGTTCTACTGGGGGGATATCTAGATAGGTACATGCCCTTGATTCGGTCGAGAAATCCAGAAAAGGACCCGGTTCTACTGGGGGGATATCTAGATAGGTACATGCCCTTGATTCAGTCGAGAAATCCAGAGAAGGACCCGGTTCTACTGGGGGGATATCTAGATAGGTACATGCCCTTGATTCGGTCGAGAAATCCAGAGAAGGACCCGGTATTCAATCCGGGAGGATATCTGGATCGGCCACAGGACTCAAGGGTGTAAAAAGAAAATTAACATCAAAATCGTATACAGAAAAGTATGAAGCCATATGTGAAGTTGAGAGGGGGGTTAAAACCAAACGACAGATGTGGAACAATTTGGTGTACCACACAATACGTTGTCTACATGGATTACAAAGAAAGATGAGATCAAAGCCAAATTTTTAGCGGGAGATATTGTTCCAGATAGAAAAAAGGCTAGAACGTTGGAATATCGGAAAGCTGAAGCTAGCCTTGTCACCAAAGATGGCGAGACTCTGCGCAAGAAAGGTAGAATGTTTGCTGTACAATTATGCGTCAGTAAGATCAGACTTCGAAGCATCCGTGGGCTGGCTTGAATGTTTTAAAACCAGACGCGGGATTGCTTTTAAGAAAGTAAATGGAGAGTAACTCAGTATACACCAGTAACGGTGCGTTCATAAGCTGGCAGAGTCGTCTGCAGGTGATCTTGAAATCGTATGCAGCAGACGCTATTTTCATTGCTGACTAGATGGCGATATTCTTCCGTGCATTACCAGACAAAACGTTTGAGTTCAAGTCTGTAGACTGTCACGGGAAAATCAGCAAAGAACGACTAACTGCCATGGTATGTGGTTACATGAGTGGCACAGAGAAAATTCCACTCCTGATTATTGGCAGATCAAAAAACCCACGTTGTTTTGTGCAAACAAAAAAGCATGGATGACTGGAGAAGAATTCTCTGAACGGGTCAGGAAGCTGGATGACAATATGTGCAGAAAGAAACGCAATATTGCGCTTGTCGTGGGTAACTGCACTGCTCATCCCGACATTAAAGGTATACAAATGTATATTGAAAAAACTGGTGTAAAGATTTATATTGATCAGGAATGTCTCATTTAACATATCATCTGTTCATTTAAATATATAATTGTTAATTGTAGGAATATGGCATCTGCTGAAGACAATGTTGACAAACTGAAAGTAAGATTTTAAATAGTTCTAATTTGATTTTGTTTTATGACTTTGGAATGCAACTGAACTTTTTACTTGTTTTGGAACCAGTCAAGTACTGGTCAGATGTTTGTAGGTTTATAGTCACAAAAATATGCAAATTGGGACATTTTCTTATAAATACAGTAGATACTCACTAAAAGACCACCTCAATAATAAGACCATCTCAAAATTAAGAACACAATTTTCAAGTCCACTCACTGTTTTGCTCATTATTCAACTTCAATATTAAAACCACCTCAATATTTAAACCAGTTTTCAAGGTTCCCAAGGGTGGTCTTATTATTGAGGTTTTACTGTATTAATGTTTGCTCAATTCTGATTAACATTGTAATTATATACTGTGATAAATATCTCATCTTAACTCTTTTTAATCTCAGTTATTATCATATTTCAAGTTGGAATTGACAATATCCGAAATTCGCTAAAAGTTGGTTTTTACCCGCAGTACAAACAGAATTTAATTTTAGATACTTTGAAGTCTTTGTTTCAATTTGCTGTTTGTACCACAGGATTAGAGGGAAATACCCATATATACCAATCCGGAGTAGATCTATTGGGAATATTTTGATGTTTTGAATGAAATTGGTAACATAGATTCTATTGATCTGCTACTGGTCTTTGAACTGGACCTGTCTGAAGTAGGGAATGAATTATTCTGAATTATTCTTTAGATGAGTTCCATTGTACATCATGTTTCTGGTATTGTTTTGTATGATCAATACTGCATTACTAGACAGTAGCAAATGTTTTTGTTATTTTCAGATCTTATGCATTCATGGTTATCGGTAAGTATATATGTTTTATTTGTATTCATACTCATCTTTTCTTAAATTCTTTGATTGACACAAGGGTTTAGTAAACTCCCTTTAAATTCACACAGTTTTGGTCATTTGTATCTCAACTCGAGTTCTTTGACATTAATAGTTAAGTTTATAAGTACAATGTACCAGAAGATAATATAAGTGACAGTCTCAGAATGCAGACTTGCTAAACCAATCGCAGACTTGAGTTTGGAGACTAATCTCAATACTTGGATTTGTAACCTCCGACCCTGGTACAAGATGCATATTTTTTTTATGTTGTGAGATCAATGTATGAGTGTGTCAGTGTGTGACCAGGATTGCCAGAACTTCATGGGATAATGTGTTGAGGAATTAATTGAGAAAATGGGTATACAGACAAAAGCCCCTCCGCACAAAATCCCCTTAGCTCATTTTGCACAAGGAGGACAAAACACCCTCTGATATTTTTTGTATTAAGTTCAATGTGGTTTAAAACTAAACAAATAAACAAAATAATGTTTCAACATTTATTGAACATTTTTAACACGGGACAGTAAAACCAAGAAATATCAAAAACACTTTTTTTAAAATGAGCGAAGGGTATTTTGTCTGGAGGGTATTTTGTCTGAAGGGGATTTTGTCCGGAGTGGATTTTGTCCGGAGGGAATTTGTCTGGAGGGTATTTTGTCTGAAGGGTATTTTGTCCGGAGGGGATTTTGTCTGGAGGGTATTTTGTCTGGAGGGTATTTTGTCCGGAGGGTATTTTGTCTGGAGGGGATTTTGTCTGGAGGGGATTTTGTCCGGAGGGTATTTTGTCCGGAGGGGATTTTGTCTGGAGGGGATTTTGTCCGGAGGGGATTTTGTCCTACACTTGAGGAAGGTATACCGATGTGTTACGGGTGTTGTTTACTGATTTTTACCATAATGTATTAATATTATTATAGTTTCAAGTGTTTGTTAAGACTGTATAAATGAATAATGTTACATGGTCATTGCGGTCATTATATTGTGTTTTCAGTCAGAATGCACAGTCATTTCGAGAACGGACCGGGGCATTCAGAAAGATACCAATAATTAAGAAGAAGACCGAGTTAGGTAAATTCTATTATTAACCCCTTGCATACATTCTAAATGATTGTTTGATTCTTATTTTTATTAAGCTACAAATCTCAACAATAAATGTGGCATTAATCAAGGACATTAGTTGTACATACTGTTGCTGTCTTAATTGACATGCCTATCATGATGCAAAACATCATCTTATGGTAAAATATACTGCTTTTCGAAGAAAGCAAAATTGTTTTTGATATGTATTTTTATGCACCCTGAAGGAGAGCATGTCTTTCCATCATGCGCATTCGCATGTACATCCGTCTGTCTATCTTACATTTGTGTCTGCACTACTTCTCAGTAACCACCAATGAAAATAATTTAATGATGGGAAGCTTCACTACCAAGAGCATATATTGTCTGCATGTTCTGGTTGGATGATTTTTACTTACTTCGCAGAACATCCATCGTTTTTTCCCGATAATTTCTTGTTTGTATTGTCATTGTTTTTTTTCAGTATTTATAACTGCTCCATATAAAGTTCCGCCGTTACCTGGTGACGAAGGTCAGGAGTCCAGCAATCAACAAGGTTAGTTTGTACAGGTGAACTCTAATGCAATGTATTGTTAACGTAACTTCTTTTGTGTCCCTTCCCCATTCTTCGAATGTCAAGGGCATAATGTTTTACCCCTGTCTGTCATTCAGGTTCATGCGTCTGTTTGTTCGAAAAACTGGTGTCCGATCAATTACTCTTGTAAGGATGGTTAGATTCAATTCGTATTGGGCACAAAAGCGAAGGATAATAAAATAAAAGTCAAATTCCAGTTCAGTTACATTCCTCTAAATTTGGGGGAGTTATGGCCCTTTTTCAACATAAAAGCCCAAAGCCGGACCATCCGTGTCCTATTGACATATCTAGTTCACATCACGTTTTGCATATCAATTTTTTAATTATAAATAGTTAATGGTGCCAAATTTTATTATGATTTTGTATTTTGTTTCACGCCAGCATTTCAACTTTCATGATTAATGACAATATTTTTATGTGGAAAAACGTTGTTGGTGATTTAACATTTAGAGGCATACATTTACAACAGAAGTCTGCAGTTTGTTCTTCAAATTTGTGCACTTTTTAGGAATAATTGAATGCCAAAGTTTAGAATTATTATGATTACCTCCCTTTGCTTTAAAACGAATAATTTTTTTTGTAAGGTGGCTTTAAGTCACATAAACAGCTGGGGTCATTTAGTGTTTTTTCCGGCTATTAGGGTGGAGACCCCAGGTTCTTCTTCTAGCATTATTTCGGGTTTAAGGGGCCACATGAGAAGAACTACCGACCTTCCACAAGCCTGCTGGGTGGATAGCCACCTCACATACAAATTTACGTCCTAACTAGGATTCAAACTTGCTGTGAGTGGCAAGTGATTTAAAGTCAGCAACCTAAACCAGTTGGCCACTGTGGCTTAATGAGCTTAATTTATGAAGTTGAATGACTTTCAGCATTATACACCAAATGAAACAAAAATTAGAACATCTGTTGTTTTATAAGTCTAATTATTATTAATAGAAAAAAGTAAAAAATTCAAATTTGTGAGGTACCGAAACCCAGGTGCCCTTCTGTTTTTTGTGAATTCTTATTTGTGAAAAGAAAAAAAGTTGCAAAAGACATTAATACGAACAATTTGAAAAGTTCCACATGTATTGTTGAATTTACTAGACCATTTGTTGTTTATATATCAGATGAACGGGGCTGGTGGTTCTCTAAAGCAGACGACACGTACATGGCACAAGACTATACAGATTGTTGTAAAGGTTATGATGAATCACTAGAACTGGTTAAAAAGACTTTCATAGATGAGGTAAGTTTTTGTTAGATCAACAATGGTTTATTTTATTTACATTTTATCTATATACAGTAAATCCTAAAAAAATAAGACCACCCATGGGACCCTCGATAACTGGTTTTCTAATTGAGTTGGTCTTTAATTTTGAGGTTGAATAAAGAGCAAACAGTAAAAATTGACTTGAAAATTGTGTTCTTAATTTTGAGGTGGTTTTGTTGTTGAGGTGGTCTTTAAGTGAGGTTATACTGTATTACGAGTATACATTTGTCTATTGGGTTGTTGCATGTTTAGTTTTGAAGATAACGAAGCTTTATTTAATGTTGCTTATGATCAACTAATAATGTGGGCTACAAAGCTTATTTTTCTCTGGGTACTACCCTTTATATACTGAGTGGTACTACCCTTTATATACTGAGTGGTACTACCCTTTATATACTGAGTGGTACTACCCTTTTATATACTGAGTGGTACTACGCTTTATATACTGAGTGGTACTACCCTTTTATATACTGAGTGGTACTACCCTTTTATATACTGAGTGGTACTACCCTTTATATACTGAGTGGTACTACCCTTTTATATACTGAGTGGTACTACGCTTTATATACTGAGTGGTACTACCCTTTTATATACTGAGTGGTACTACGCTTTATATACTGAGTGGTACTACCCTTTATATACTGAGTGGTACTACCCTTAATATACTGAGTGGTACTACCCTTTATATACTGAGTGGTACTACCCTTTATATACTGAGTGGTACTACCCTTTATATACTGAGTGGTACTACCCTTTATCTACTGAGTGGTACTACCCTTAATATACTGAGTGGTACTACCCTTTATATACTGAGTGGTACTACCCTTTTATATACTGAGTGGCACTACCCTTTTATATACTGAGTGGTACTACCCTTTTATATACTGAGTGGCACTACCCTTTTATATACTGAGTGGTACTACCCTTTATATACTGAGTGGTACTACCCTTTATATACTGAGTGGTACTACCCTTTATCTACTGAGTGGTACTACCCTTTATATACTGAGTGGTACTACCCTTTATATACTGAGTGGTACTACCCTTTTATATACTGAGTGGCACTACCCTTTTATATACTGAGTGGTACTACCCTTTTATATACTGAGTGGTACTACCCTTTTATCTACTGAGTGGTACTACCCTTTATATACTGAGTGGCACTACCCTTTTATATACTGAGTGGCACTACCATTTATCTACTTAGTGGTACTACCCTTTATATACTGAGTGGTACTACCCTTTATATACTGAGTGGTACTACCCTTTATCTACTGAGTGGTACTACCCTTTATATACTGAGTGGTACTACCCTTTATATACTGAGTGCCCAGTAACGGAGCTCCCAGTACCATGTATAACTCTGCCACAACATCCTGCTTTGAAGGCGGACCAATCAAGCTATATAGGTTGCTTACTTCCTACTAACTATTTATCAACATAAAGGATGCTGCTAAAGTATGTGCTGGAGGGAAACGCTGGAGCACTGAGCTACCAGTTACCAAGCTTAAGCATTTTTACGATAATTGTATTTTACAGATTTATAGGCTCTTGAAATTTTTATTGCTGTATGTTTGTCCAGAATACATCTCGTTAACTCTTAATTGATAATTTTGTGTAAATGATTTTGATTTCCATTTATGTCTCACTTGGACCTGTATTGAGGAAGCATTCTCATGTATTAAGTGTGCCTGTGACCAATGTGCTGCGAAAATATTTAGCTGTTTTATTTGTGAATTTCATCAGTGGGAAATCTCAATTAATTTGAGTGAATTTTCCAAATTGACTGTAAGGGTGAACTTTTTGTCTGAGAATATGAAAACTCTACCTTTATCTATTCAGGGACCATTTGATGGTATATTATATGAGAACTCTACCTTTATCTATTCAGGGACCATTTGATGGTATATTAAGTTTTAGTCAAGGAGCTGCATTTGTTTCATTGTTATGTGGACTGCGAGAACAAGAACCAGGTATAAACAGATGTATATACACTATAGTTATGTCCCATGTAGAATGAACGAGTTTGATTTACCAGTGTACCTCCTACAAACGTTTGTGTCACACATATCTCTGGAAGCATTGCACTTAGATCATGTATATTTTCCTGAGTTCTCTCCCTTGATTTCTTCTATAGTTTATGTATATATAGTACAAGGAATCTAAGTTTGAGTTTGTTGTATTCGTTGATACATTTTGATGATTGAAGTGTGAGTTCAGCCCTGGAAAGAGGTCAGGTGTGAACAGTGTTAGATGCCTTGTACTATATATACATAGATTGTAGTAGGGATGAAGGGAAAGAACTCCAGAGGGGATAAAGGGAGAGAACTCATGACCATCTCCTGTGACTTAGAGAAACAAAAATGAATGGGAATATTATTGAGCTAATGCAGTCCTGCTTCTGTGTTTTTAAAACCAGATGGAATCAGTATGAGCAGAGTTGTGCCCCTTGACTTGATAACTATGGTTCGTTTAAATTCTCAAAATAGTGTCCCTCTTACCTAAACTTATGATCAGTTGAAACAAACTTTCTTAAGAATCGTATTCAGCACTAGAAGTTTTATAGTTGGGAAGTTACCTTGGATTCAATGTATGAGAGCAGAGTTATAGTCCTTGACTTTTACTGCAAGCTTATAATGGGAGCTAGCCTTGGACTTTATTTTGTAAATTTGTATAAGATAAAGGTCACTGTTACAACTATCCATGTATGACTTTTTTTCTCATTAACACATGCAAGGGCTGATATCGTTTTACTCAGCACGTATATTTACCTCATCAAGAAATTTTGAAGTGAGAGTCAGATTTATAGTTCAAAGTGTCTGAAAGGTCAAAGTCTCTGAAAGGTCAGAGTCTCTCAAAGGTCAATGCCTCTCTTTGACCTTTCATGTCATTGTTGCTGTGTATGTAGTCATAAAGTATAATAATGATTGTATTATCCAATCCAGTTACTTTAATTTGAAATATTGGTACCACCAAGAGTTATCTGTCTTTTATGAAATTTGCTTTTATTTTCAGAATTATTCAAGTTTGACTTCGCAATTCTAGTTGCTGGGTTCAGAAGTCGACAGTCGTCACATGACAGTTTGTATAAAACACCTATCACTGTACCATCCTTGCATGTGTTTGGTGAAACTGATAAAGTTATACAAAAAGGTACTATAGTTTCATTAATGCAAAAACTGTATTTTTTATTCAAATAATTTTCAAATAAAGACAGTCGGACGTCTTTCATTCGAATTCAGGGGGTCCGAAATTTTATTTCGAATAATACATATATAGCCCATTTTAATTTGACGTGCTTTTGAAGATGCAGCAGATGATACTAAGCTTATCTGGGCCTCAGTTGTAATCTCGCCTTGGCCTAGGATTGTAAGCTCACCTGGGCCTCAGTTGTAAGCTCACCTGGGCCTCGGCTGTAAGCTCACCTGGGTCTCAGTTGTAAGCTCGCCTGGGCCTCGGTTGTAAGCTCACCTGGGCCTAGGATTGTAAGCTCACCTGGGCCTAGGATTGTAAGCTCACTTGAGCCTAGGATTGTAAGCTCGTCTGGGCCTAGGATTGTACGCTCACCTGGGCCTCGGTTGTAAGCTCACCTGGGCCTAGGATTGTAAGCTCGCCTGGGCCTAGGATTGTAAGCTCACCTGGGCCTCGGTTGTAAGCTCACCTGGGCCTAGGATTGTAAGCTCACCTGGGCATCAGTTGTAAGCTCGCCTGGGCCTCGGTTGTAAGCTCACCTGGGCCTAGGATTGTAAGCTCACCTGGGCATCAGTTGTAAGCTCACATGGGCCTCAGTTGTAAGCTCACCTGGGCCTAGGATCGTAAGCTCACCTGGGCATCAGTTGTAAGCTCACCTGGGCCTCAGTTGTAAGCTCACCTGGGCCTAGGATTGTAAGCTCACCTGGGCATCAGTTGTAAGCTCACCTGGGCCTCAGTTGTAAGCTCACCTGGGCCTCGGTTGTAAGCTCACCTGGGTCTCAGTTGTAAGCTCACCTGGGCCTCGGTTGTAAGCTCACATGGTCCTCAGTTGTAAGCTCACCTGGGCCTCAGTTGTAAACTCACCTGGGCCTCAGTTGTAAGCTCACCTGGGCCTCAGTTGTAAGCTCACCTGGGCCTCAGTTGTAAACTCACCTGGGCCTCAGTTGTAAGCTCACCTGGGTCTCAGTTGTAAGCTCACCTGGGCCTCGGTTGTAAGCTCACATGGGTCTCAGTTGTAAACTCACCTGGGCCTCAGTTGTAAGCTCACCTGGGTATCAGTTGTAAGCTCACCTGGGTCTCAGTTGTAAGCTCACCTGGGCCTCAGTTGTAAGCTCACCTGGGTCTCAGTTGTAAGCTCACCTGGGCCTCGGTTGTAAGCTCACATGGGTCTCAGTTGTAAACTCACCTGGGCCTCAGTTGTAAGCTCACCTGGGTATCAGTTGTAAGCTCATCTGGGCCTAGGATTGTAACATACACTTACTGAATTCACAAAATGTGCTCATAAGAATCTGATGGTGGACATTTTGGGTGTGGAAAATACATGAACATATATAATGAATACTTAATACTCTTTTTGAGTCCATTTTTCTTTGCGAATCGATGGTTAAAATAAGCTGAGAATTACTACGTCTGAGTGTACTCTTAAATCCAACATCATAACTTCACTATCAAACCTGAAGAAAATTATCTAAAAAATTAATGGTTAACATGACCATAAAAATAATAAACAAGTAAAGAAAAAGGTCAGCAAAGTATGACCATCATATAATGTGTTTATAAGATGCTGTATTGTGACATTTTCTTGACCTTGTAGAAATGAGTGAAGAGCTTTCACAGTATTATGTTGAACCAAGAACAATACAACACGCTGGTGGACATTTTATTCCAGTTACTTCTGCTGAGAAGAAAAAATATACAGAATTTTTACAAGAAATGTTAGATAAAAAGTTGCAAAAACTGTGATAAAATATTGCGTTAAAGGAACTATATAGTCATTGGTATTTTAAATTATTTGAAAATAAACATGTACTTGAAATTCATTGTCACTCTATTTATATTTGTGTTTCTCTGTCAATGCAGTTCATTTATGTCACAATAAAGACACAAACACAAGGGTGGATTGGAAATGTCTGACATCTAATGTCAGATGTTTTATTAAATATATAAGTAGCTAAGTAAACACACTATAAAGCTGTGAAAATGATACTAAATCGTGGTCCCCCCCCCCCACCGGCATTCGAAGAATGGTAAAGGGGCATAAAGTGGTACCCCTGTAATAAAATACAGGTCAAGTTTGATTTCAGTTACAATCTGCCAATTTTTGGAGGAAATAGGGGACTTTATTCCTAAAAAATTGGTTTTCCTATCAATATTGCTTCTTATTTATTTTTTTAGCCTTTACAAAGTAAATTTATAGTAGTATTTACCCGTTGACTGCAACAAGAATGTTCGTTTACATTTCTCAATCTGAGTTCGCCTGCTTGTAAGTTAAAAACCCGGAAAAGTACACTTATGCGTTCGATACCAGATACCAAAAGGAGAACAAGTACCGTACGAATAATTGTGAGTAATATCGACGTCAGTCAAGAAAGTTTCAATCTTTTACGAAACGCTAAATATGGAAGTGTCCGCGTACTGGTACCGTCCGCGTTCTGCTCCGGTCTGTCTACTAGATAATCTAGGGTACTTATTCTGAACAGAAGGGTACACTATCATCTCTGCACATTATATTCGGGTCGGCAGCACGACTTACCCAAATATACCCAAATTCTCTTCAAATATACCCAAATAGGGTATTAAGAACCATTATATTGACATATTATTATCCCAAATTGCCAACAGATTGTTAATTGAGCAATTTTGCAATAATGTTTCAATATTGAAACTGAACGTGCATTTACTCTCTTTTGATCGGTCTTAAACTCCAGCGCACTGATGAACAGATGTATCATCTGACATGACTGCAATACCCTTAAAATTCTATGTCAGATTTTCAATTATATAATTTCTCCCATTTGTCCAAAGTGGGTGAGAGAATTTCAATTTCAGTGAGATTTTTAATGAGAAATAGATAACACAATAAAAAACCATGCTGACTATTAATTTTATTCATATTAACTGATGATTATGTTAGAAAGCGTATGGCAGACGATGTCTTCCCCTCTCATTACTGTGCATCACTTCAGATAGTATAGACGCTTAATTTGTGTGTAAAGCATTTGTAAACAAAGACTCTTCTGGGATGCACAAGTGCTTGAAAACAATTGACATTAAATTAGGAAAGACACAAAATACGCAAACAGTGAGCCAGCGCATTATTCTCTCGCATCTATGTATTTTCAATGAGGTTTAGCCGATTTTTGTGAAAGAATTGAATTTTTTTAATTACAATTATACATTAAAAAATACTTGTTGATATGTTTTTCCAGTTTTTACTATTTTCCACAAAAAAATCCTGATTTGAGCAGGGGCCCTTTTCCCAAAAGCCACAGAAAAAACTGAGCGAGCAAATCAAATTAGTTCAGGTATGTCTGTCTTGGAACCCCTTTTGCTTTCCTTTCATTTATACGTTTCGTTAAATTTCATTTCGGTATTTTTAAACCATTTCGTTTCACCCTTTCGTTAATATGTCGTCACTTAACCACGCTCGACAGACTTCGTTAAAATCATCGTAATTTGAGTCGTTTAAAGCCCCCACAGTGTAAGTTTTCGTATTTTATCATTATTATAAACATTTTTCTATCGATTTAAACAAGTGTTTGTACATGTCATTTCATATTAGCCGTATAATTGTTTGATTAAATTATTGGTTCGTACCCCACCCAGTTTGATCTTTACGGCTCTCGATTCGTCCTCGTTACTTTTCGTACTTAGTTGGATTCGCACCAGACTTTCGTTTTATTTACTTGTATTTACTTTTCTGGCATTCTTGATATCCTTTGTACTTTAAAGTGTAGAATTGTACTTTCATTTTAGATACATTCCGTTGTAATATCATGCTAGTTAATAAGGACAACTCCATGAAACTCTGTTAAAACGTTTATTTGAATATTTGCTTTTTGTGTATTTTCAGCCTTTTACCACACTCACATTCATATCAGAAATAAAGCAGGTTATCTAAATGGCAAATGTCGTTGGTTTATTCGTGCCATTACAGTAAAAGGACTAGGCTTCACTTCGTTTCTTCGTCGGAAGAGGCCAATGAGAAGAAGAACAATTCGGAACCTTACGCCTAAAGCGATGGAAGAATTCACCCAGCACCTGGCTAACTTCAACAAACGAATCAACCGTGAATATGAAATCATTTATGAAATCGTTCGAAGCCCAACAGACAATGAGAACTTTGAAGAAAAAGAATTGTTACTTCACCGGAAATGTGCTACATTGGACTCGGTATATCTTGAATTTAGAGATTTTCTGACTAGACAACAAACGCTTGAAGCGAATAACGCTCTAGAAATTCTATCAAATGATTATGAGAAGATCATTTATGATGTGACACTGTTCAAGGACAAACTGAAACAATTAGGACAGACAAAACACTCCACCTATTCAAAAGCTAGATCAAACAGCTCAACATCATCGAAGGCTAGAGCAGCTGCAGCAAAAGAGAAATTGAAATTGCTGGAAGTGGAGTTTGAATTAAGGAGGAAAAAAGCAGAGATTGAAGAAAAACAAGCTATTGAAGCTGCTATTGTGGCAAGAAGAAAGGAGAACTTAGAATTAGAAATAGAATTAGTGAAACAACGCCGCCTCACAGGTGAGGCTGAAGCTGACGTTGAAAGTGATAATTTATCAGACTTTTCAGAAAAACATTCGGTAAAAACAAAATATCTCAAACCCACATCTGAATCCAATGAACATCAAGACTTTGATAAATTCACCAAATTTCTGTTACGAAAGGATTTGACACTATCACGTCTCTCATGCTTCGATGACAAACCAGAAAATTATGATGTTTGGAAAAACAGTTTCAAAAGTGTGTGCCAGGAAATAGGTGTGTGCCCCTCAGAGGAAATTGACCTCCTTATCAAGTGGCTCGGTCCTGAATCTAAAAAGTATGGGGTAACAATTCGGGCATCAAATTCACATGATCTCAACGGTGCTCTTAAAAAACTGTGGAATCGTCTTGAAGAACGGTTTGGGTCTGTAGAGGGAATACATAGACACATTCTGCAAAAACTGGAAAGTGTATCGAAAATATGGCCTAAAGACTGTCATAAATTATACGACCTCTATGATGTACTTAGTGAAGTTGAATCTCTCAAGTCTAATCCAAAGTTCAACATTGCCTTGTCGTACTTTGACTCAAGTGTGGGTATCTCTCCAATTGTCGCAAAACTCCCGTACTATCTCCAAGAACGCTGGATCACCGTCGCAAGCAACTACAAGGAGAAAAACTCTGAAACCTTCCCACCTCTCTCTGAATTCGTGAACTTTGTGAGAAAGCAAGCCAAAGTAAGAAACGATCCAAGTTTAATGCTTCAACCTGATAATACAAAAAACTATAGTCAAGATTCGAGAACAAAATCTACCAGACACACTAACCAAGTGTCCAGTAACAAAATTGCTGTGAACTATGGAGTCAGTGACAACATCCCACCAAAATCAAATGAAACGCCATGTCCCATACACAATTCAAATACGCATACTCTTGAATCATGCAGAACATTCAAATTGAAAGACTATGATAACAGGCGCCAATTCGTGAAAGAACAAAAACTTTGCTTCAAGTGTTTCAATACAAACCATCTCTCCAAAGACTGCTTAAATCAAGTTACATGCCAGACATGTGGAAGACGACACAACACATTAATGCACATTGAATCTTTCCAAAACTATGGCGGGGAGAAAGCCAGACAACCATGGCCTAATGTAGATGCGAAGCCTTACCCTGGCCCAAAAGTATCTTCGTCTTGTATTGATGTTTGTGGTACAACTGAGTTCCCGGGTAAATCATGTTCGAAGATTTGCCTAGTCAAGGTAAAAGATGAGAGTTCAACAAGGTCAATGTTGTGTTATGCCATTGTGGACGAACAGAGTAACCGTTCTCTAGCCAAGCCAGTCGTATTTGAAACTCTTCGTTTACCAGCACAAGAAACAGAATATACTATAATTAGTTGTGGTGGACAAAGGCAGTCATTGGGACGAGTCGCCAATTGCAGTATTGAATCGATCGATGGACAACATGCATTCGATTTGAAGTCTGTGTTGGAATGCAAGGATATTCCCAACTCAAGAAATGAAATACCAACACCTGAGATAGCAATGGCTCACCAACATCTAGCCGACATCGCTAATGAGATACCAAGATTGAATGCAGCAGAAATTTGCCTCCTCATTGGACGTGACGCTATAGACGTGCATCATGTCCTCGATCAGAAATTCGGGCCACGCGGCAGTCCCTATGCCCAGAAGCTCCCTTTAGGATGGGTTGTCGTCGGGGAGGTGTGCATCGGAACCCATACTGAACATGTGACGGTCACCAAAACATACTTATTGAATAATGGAAGACCAACGCTTTTTCAACCTTGCCCAAGCCAGAGAACCATTTTAGATATTGAGCCTGATCCTCTCTTTAAAAGAACTAAAGATGATGAATCCCCATCTCTTTCCATCCATGAAAAAGAGTTCTTAGAAATAATGGAGAAGAACATTCGAAAAGAAGATGAGAAGTGGTCGGCACCACTGCCCTTCAACAAGGCAAGACAAAATCTTGAAAATAACTACGACTACGCTATGACAAGAGCAAGGTCATTCAAAGCAAATCTCGACAAAAACCCAATAAAGAAAAGTCAAGTGTTTGAGTTCATGGGGAAGTTGATCGAAAAGGGCCACGCCGAAGAAGCTCCTGAAGCACCCAAGGGCAGAGAACTCTGGTACTTACCTGTCTTTGCAGTGTATCATCCAAGGAAGCCGGACAATGTAAGATGCGTGTTTGACTCCTCAGCAGTATATAAGGGCACTTCACTCAATCAGACATTGTTACCAGGGCCTGACCTCATTAATAGTCTCCTCGGGATACTCATGCGCTTTAGAAGAATGCCTATAGCTGTAGTCGCAGACATACAGCAGATGTTTTACAGTTTTCGGGTCCACAAAGAACATAGAGACTATCTTCGCTTTCTTTGGCACAAAGACAACGACGCAGACAAACCTCTCATCCAATATCGTATGACTGTGCATGTGTTCGGCAACAGTCCATCGCCCTCCATAGCAACGTACTGCCTCCATAAAACTGTAGAAACAGCAGACGAGGATGTGAAGACATTTGTTCAGGAAAACTTCTATGTAGATGACGCTCTTACCTCCCTTTCCAACCATGAAGAAGCTGTAAGCCTAATGAAAAGGACCCAGGAGTCATTAGCAAAAAGTGGCATTGTGCTGCACAAGGTCGCCTCTAACAGCCCAGAAGTAGTTTTGGCCTTTTCATCTGAACAGCTGGCCAAAGAGCTGGTAGACATTAACATTGGTCATGACGAAATGCCTACACAGAGAAGTCTAGGCCTCTTATGGGATCTCAACAACGACACATTTAGGTTTGAAGTGGCTCCAAACACAAAACCATTCACTCGGCGTGGAGTTTTATCTGTTGTGAACAGTCTCTTCGACCCTCTTGGATTCTTGGCACCAATTAGCATCCAAGGAAAGATAATACTTAGAAAATTGACCATCCACACAATCTCCTGGGACGACCCCCTGCCACAAGAGCGATTAGCTGAATGGACTGCATGGAAAGAATCTCTATCTCACCTCAAAAAAGTTTCCTTACCAAGGTGTTACTTCCATGACGTACCGATCAATGAGACCACACAAGTAGCTTTGCTTGTATTCTGTGACGCATCAGAGCTCGCCATAGCTGCAGTGGCTTACATAAGAAGTTTACCTTCAGATCAACTCAGTTTTGTGTTCGGCAAAGCAAAGGTCGCGCCAACCAGTGGTCACACTATCCCAAGGCTCGAACTCTGTGCCGCAGTGTTGGCAACCCAGATAGCAAGCACAGTACAAACTGAACTGAAAGCTCGAATTGAAACCATCAACTACTACACAGACAGTAAAATCGTTTTAGGCTATATCCACAACTCATCTCGCCGCTTCGCAAAATATGTCAGCAACAGGGTAGAAATGATAAGAAGAGAAAGCTTGCCAGAACAGTGGCAATATGTATCAACACAGTCAAACCCAGCAGACATCGGTACCAGAGGCATACAAGTAGAAAAGCTCCGTCAAAGTATGTGGATCACTGGACCTCCAACGTCCGTCACTACTAAAGCTGATGCAAAACAACCACCGAACTACCCTTTGATTAACCCTGAAGAAGATAAAGAGGTGAAGAAAGAAGTCAAAACCCTGAAAAACACTGCAGAAGTAAGAAATACGCATCTCCGATCTGAGAGATTTTCCAGATTTTCATCGTGGAAGCGACTTGTGTCTGCAATTGCATTATTAACCATGAAAGCAAGTCAATTAAAGGGCAACAAAGTCTGTACAGCAAAAGTAGACAGACTTGAGCAAGCAGAAAGACTTATTTTGTATGAATCACAGCTTGACTCGTACCAAGAAGAATATACACGTCTGACGAAAGGGAAGCCCCTCCCAAAAGACAGCAAGATTGCAAACCTGAACCCCTATATTGATAACCAAGGTCTCATGAGAGTAGGAGGAAGAATAAATGCTACTACCAGTGTAACTTCCAAACAGAAGAACCCAGTCATAGTGTCAGGCAAGCATCACATAGCCTTGCTTATCTGTAGACATTACCATGGAGAAGTCAGCCACCAAGGTCGTCATTTCACGGAAGGAGCCGTGAGAGCAGAAGGATTCTGGGTCACAGGTTCGAAACGTCTAGTGTCAACCCTCATACATAAGTGTATTCAGTGTCGAAAACTTCGGGGCAAGTTCGAAGGTCAAAAAATGGCTGACCTACCTTCTGACCGCATTGAAGAAGCTCCACCCTTCACGTATGTAGGAGTCGACATGTTCGGTCCATGGGACATTGTAACAAGAAGAACAAGAGGTGGCCAAGCCAACTCTAAGCGATGGGCCATACTCTTCACATGTTTGTGTGTTAGGGCAATACACATCGAAATCGTAGAAGACATGTCATCATCATCATTTCTGAACGCTCTTCGAAGATTTGTCTCCATCAGAGGCAAGGTGAAACAATACCGATCAGACAGGGGTACCAATTTCGTCGGTGCTACTGAAGACGCAAACATTCAGGCCATCAACATAGAAGATAGAAGTGTTCAGATGTTCCTACAAGACTCCAGGACAACATGGTTATTCAACGCCCCCCATAGTTCGCACATGGGTGGTGCCTGGGAGCGAATGATAGGAATCACTCGCCGTATTCTCGAAAACATGCTCCTGAAAGTGAACAATCTCACACATGAAGTTCTGGTGACCTTAATGGCAGAAGTAGCAGCAATCGTTAACTCACGCCCACTACTTCCGATCTCCTATGACAGTGAGTATCCAGAAATTCTCACTCCAGCTACCCTTCTGACACAGAAGATTGGATCAGATGTCCAACCACTCAACCCCATTGTTAAGAAGGACCTGTACAAGAGTCAATGGCAACGCGTGCAGCATCTGGCGGATGTTTTCTGGAAGCGATGGAAAAACGAATACCTACCTATGCTACAACCACGTCAAAAGTGGCATCGTGAATCCAAAAACCTAAAAATTGGTGACATTGTGTTGGTTCGCGATTATGAAACTGGACGAATGAACTGGCCAATGGCTTGTATAACTAAGACATTCGAAAGTGATGATGGACTTGTTCGTAAAGTAGAAGTTTGTTTAGTGAAAGATGGCAAGCGCGTTTTCTACACAAGGCCAGTCGTAGAAGTTATCATGTTAATCAGTGAAGACTGTTAAAAGTTAAAGTGAAATGTGTTCATAGACAATGTAAATAAGAACCCATCAAGTTGTGAGACATTGACTTGCAAATGTTTGTTTTAATTCATATTATATAAGTGTTTGCCAAATTAAGATGATTGTATTTTGAAGAATCAGTGACATATTCAATAGTCTTATTTTGCTTTAAGACATAACATACTATATGTAGTTTGAAATCCATGTGTGAAGTTATTTTGGATATTCATTATTGTCAATCTATGGCAATTTATTGTCAATTTAAGTAAATTTGAAATGTACTCTTATATAGATTAGAGAAACGGTGTCAATTTTTGTTTTTACATATTTTCTAGTCAAGCTTTCAAATTTAATTGGTTTATTTCTAAACATTTTAAATCATTAAAATATCTGTATTATATTTCTGCTAGTCAAAGCTATTTAATTGTTTTCGTCACCTTTTCCAGCAAACTGTTTGTTATTGTTGATATTATTTTGTGATTAA
The DNA here is from genome assembly GCA_032209605.1 of Mactromeris polynyma. NCBI lineage: Eukaryota > Metazoa > Mollusca > Bivalvia > Venerida > Mactridae > Mactromeris > Mactromeris polynyma. Next base: position 7,070,420 of record JASFXZ010000013.1, read on the forward strand.
TTATTTTGATGAAACTTCAAAAATGAAGCTTTCACATATTTTATGTGCCATGACTATTCTTGAATCGAGGTTATGTATGTATTTCTAGTTGAAAGTAGTTGATGATTTTTTGTGTACTGTTATTCACTTGAAATTGTCATCTTAAGGTAGTGCGAGTAAAGTTCATGTTTAAGGTAGTTCAACCATGTTAATATTTTTTATTATTTTTGTAAAGTAAATTTTTGGTGATATTTTAAATCAAAATATCAGACGGGGAGTGTCTTGGAACCCCTTTTGCTTTCCTTTCATTTATACGTTTCGTTAAATTTCATTTCGGTATTTTTAAACCATTTCGTTTCACCCTTTCGTTAATATGTCGTCACTTAACCACGCTCGACAGACTTCGTTAAAATCATCGTAATTTGAGTCGTTTAAAGCCCCCACAGTGTAAGTTTTCGTATTTTATCATTATTATAAACATTTTTCTATCGATTTAAACAAGTGTTTGTACATGTCATTTCATATTAGCCGTATAATTGTTTGATTAAATTATTGGTTCGTACCCCACCCAGTTTGATCTTTACGGCTCTCGATTCGTCCTCGTTACTTTTCGTACTTAGTTGGATTCGCACCAGACTTTCGTTTTATTTACTTGTATTTACTTTTCTGGCATTCTTGATATCCTTTGTACTTTAAAGTGTAGAATTGTACTTTCATTTTAGATACATTCCGTTGTAATATCATGCTAGTTAATAAGGACAACTCCATGAAACTCTGTTAAAACGTTTATTTGAATATTTGCTTTTTGTGTATTTTCAGCCTTTTACCACACTCACATTCATATCAGAAATAAAGCAGGTTATCTAAATGGCAAATGTCGTTGGTTTATTCGTGCCATTACAATGTCGACAAAGGGATAAGTTTGCTATGTGTCAGATACTTCCAAATTTGACAATATGTCAAAGTGAGAGACATTATGATGACACATTTCTACATTCACTTGTATCTTGCCTCATCTCAATGGCTGATGAATTCTCACTGGAAGAATTCTGTGAAGTGGTTTTTGATCATTTCTTCAAGGTAAGTTTCATTCAAACTTAAAGATGTATCTCGCTCATCTGAACATAGAATGTTTGAATTGGCGTCATCCAGTATTGTTGTTACATTGGCTAAAACATCTCTAATAAGAACCATTGTAATGTTTTACCATTTGAAAATATATGTTTTTACCATATTACTAACAAACAAAACTTGTAAAATAGCAGGGTCGTCAAGTTGGTTACTTATTCCCTATTCCCTATTCGTTACTTATTCCCTATTCCCTATTCGTTACCTATTCGTTACCTATTCCCTATTTCCTATTCGTTACCTATTCGTTACTTATTCCCTATTCCCTATTCGTTACTTATTCGTTCCCTATTCGCTTTTTCTACATGGACCCTTTTAAATGATTCCTTTTCAGGTCTCTGGTGTTAAGTCTAGGTTTGTAGAGTTGAAAAAACCTTGTTAGCGCATATGTACCAGTTTCTGTGCTCGACTGATACCCTGTTACCTATTCGTTCCCTATTCGCTTTTTCTACATTGACCCTTTTGAATGATTTCTTTTCAGGTCTCTGGTGTCGGTTCGAGGTTTGTAGAGTTGAAAACACCTTGTTAGCGCATATGTACCAGTTTCTGCGCTTGACTGATACCCTGTTTCCTATTCGTTACTTATTCGTTCCCTATTCGCCTTTTCTACATTGCTTCTTTTAAATTATTTCTTTTCATGTCCCTGGTGTTAGCTCGAGGTTTGTAGAGTTGAAAAAACCTTGTTAGCGCATATGTACCAGTTTCTGCTCTCGACTGATACACTGTTACCTATTCGTTACCTATTCGTTCCCTATTCGCTTTTTCTACATTGACCCTTTTGAATGATTTCTTTTCAGGTCTCTGGTGTTAGTTCTAGGTTTGTAGATATGAAAAAACCTTGTTAGAGCATATGTGCCAGTTTCTGCTCTCGACTGATACACTGTTACCTATTCGTTACCTATTCGTTCCCTATTCGCTTTTTCTACATGGACCCTTTTGAATGATTCCTTTTCAGGGTGCTGGTGTTAGTTCTATGTTTATAGATATGAAAAAACCTTGTTAGTGCGTATGTACCAATTCTGCGCTCGACTGATACCCTGTTACCTATTCGTTACTTATTCGTTCCCTATTCGCTTTTTCTACATGGACTCTTTTGAATGATTCCTTTTCAGGTCTCTGGTGTTAGTTCTAGGTTTGTAGAGTTGAAAAAACCTTGTTAGCGCATATGTACCATTTTCAGCGCTCGACTGATACCCTGTTACATATTCGTTACCTATTCATTCCCTATTCATTCCCTATTCGTTCCCTATTTGCTTTTTCTACATTGACCCTTTTGAATGATTTCTTTTCAGGGTGCTGGTGTTAGTTCTATGTTTATAGATATGAAAAAACCTTGTTAGTGCGTATGTACCAATTCTGCGCTCGACTGATACCCTGTTACCTATTCGTTACTTATTCGTTCCCTATTCGCTTTTTCTGCATGGACAGCATGTGTAGTTTTGCACCTGGGGTTTCATGCTTGGTTGTGTCCAGTAAGCGCAGAGTTATGTCCCTTGACTTAGTGTATTACCAGTGATTACACATGCTGGTGAACATTCCTGTAAAGTTTTATGACTCTGGCTCATATTCTATTGGAGATATGAGTGACACAAGATTTTGTGACGGACGGAAGGACGGACGGACAGACGGACAAGGGCAAATCTATTTGCCCCCCCCCCTTCAAAGTGGGGGCATAAAAATGAAAATAATACTTTGAGATTGCACTTATGTACTTTATATGTCTGACTTATTGTTCAGATAGTTTGAGATCACACTTATGTACTAGATATGTCTGACTTATTGTTCAGATAGTTTGAGATCACACTTATGTACTAGATATGTCTGACTTATTGTTCAGATAGTTTGAGATCACACTTATGTACTAGATATGTCTGACTTATTGTTCAGATAGTTTGAGATCACACTTATGTACTAGATATGTCTGACTTATTGTTCAGATAGTTTGAGATCACACTTATGTACTAGATATGTCTGACTTATTGTTCAGATAGTTTGAGATCACACTTATGTACTAGATATGTCTGACTTATTGTTCAGATAAGTTTGCGATTACACTTTTGTACTAGATATGTCTGACTTATTGTTCAGATAGTTTGAGATCACACTTATGTACTAGATATGTCTGACTTATTGTTCAGATAAGTTTGCGATTACACTTTTGTACTAGATATGTCTGACTTATTGTTCAGATAAGTTTGCGATTACACTTTTGTACTAGATATGTCTGACTTATTGTTCAGATAAGTTTGCGATTACACTTTTGTACTAGATATGTCTGACTTATTGTTCAGATAAGTTTGCGATTACACTTTTGTACTAGATATGTCTGACTTATTGTTCAGATAAGTTTGAGATCATACTTATGTACTAGATATGTCTGACTTATTGTTCAGATAAGTTTGCGATTACACTTTTGTACTAGATATGTCTGACTTATTGTTCAGATAAGTTTGAGATCATACTTTTGTACTAGATATGTCTGACTTATTGTTCAGATAAGTTTGCGATTACACTTTTGTACTAGATATGTCTGACTTATTGTTCAGATAAGTTTGCGATTACACTTTTGTACTAGATATGTCTGACTTATTGTTCAGATAAGTTTGCGATTACACTTTTGTACTAGATATGTCTGACTTATTGTTCAGATAAGTTTGCGATTACACTTTTGTACTAGATATGTCTGACTTATTGTTCAGATAAGTTTGCGATTACACTTTTGTACTAGATATGTCTGACTTATTGTTCAGATAAGTTTGCGATTACACTTTTGTACTAGATATGTCTGACTTATTGTTCAGATAAGTTTGCGATTACACTTTTGTACTAGATATGTCGATCTGACTTATTGTTCAGATAAGTTTGTGATTACACTTATGTACTAGATATGTCTGACTTATTGTTCATATAAGTTTATATATTCTTGATTTCATTCATTACTAAATAAGTTTTATATATTGTTCAGACAAAATACCAGATCATTTGTTAAATGTGCATGCTACACGGTATAGTGTTTAACTGTTATTGATTCTATAAAACTTGTAGGATTTGTTCTTCAATCATGTTCAATTGTTTTAACATTATATAATTGTTGAATTGTTGATATTCGTTTTTACTTACATGTGTATGGTAAATATACATATAAATACAATGTGTGATATATGCAACTTTAATTCTCTGTTGTTTGGATGAACAGCTCATCAATTAATAGAGAACGTATAATGATAGCCCATTAATTATTATAAATGGTAAAATAGACCATTATTTTCTTTAAACTTCTTTCAATGAATTATTGCTGAACATGCATTTATTATAGTATTTATATCTTCAACATTTTGACTGTGATAGCAGCAGCCATTACTCCAAAACAATTGCGACGTCGCGTCATTTGCCTTTTGACATGTGAATCATCAATACTAATACATGGGCGTTATTTTATGTCTATGACGTCATTTTAATGATATATATAATAAATCATCATTATGAATTACATTTATTTGTATTGTAAAGTGTTATGCTTCATGTTTATGCTGTTTATGCATTTGTTCATGGTGTAGTGTGTTTAAAAACTGTTTAGAATACTAAACAAATTACTGAAGAATCAATTGGCTGAAAAAAACTCGACATGGTTACCATAGCAACACATGTCATACTTATTTAGACATTGTTATACAAGTCAGTGTCACAATAAAACATTTTTCTCTCAATATATATGCTTAATTTTATGTAAAACACTGATTTTTGCATTATTTAGTAATAAGAAGAAATGGTTGCTATGGCAACAAAAAAGAAAGAAAATGAAATAAAAAAGTTCAAATCATACACAGTGAGTTTATGTCTTTCATTTGACAATAGTTTCATAAACATCTGATTTGGGGCCAAAAACACCCCTTTTAGTACCTGGGCCCGTATTCAATATACATCTTAAGTTGAAAATTTATCTTAAATCCTAAGATTTCCATTAAATTTAAGATTTTTCTTGCATTTCTTCCTTAGATTTCAAGAAAAATCTTAAGTGGTATTCACAAAGCATATTATCTTAAGATATTGTTTATTTTTCTCCTTAACTGTAAGGTACCTCTTAGCAGTCTTAACTTTTATCTTAAATATAAGGAAAATGCTAGTATTTTCGATATCTACAATCTGCTGCTTGTATTTTGTTTAAAAGAAGTTCCAGCATATACAATGACTGTTATTTTATCGTTCTACGTATATTTCCATTGATGCCATAGTATAACATTTGTCAGGGGCGACTATTCTTGCTCGATCTACCTGATAAACGCTTGTCAGTATTTACGAAGCGGGGTTGGAAGATTGATTTTGTGACTAAAATGCTTATTTCATTGTAATAAATTAAATATTTCTCAATGAATGTGATTGAAATGGTATGACATACATGTTTTGATCGGAATAGACTTTCACTGTTTGGAGACGATCATTCAACAACGACCAATGGATATCATATTTCCACGAAATTGTCTGGCATTACTGGGGGGGGGGGGGTGGAATACATTAATAAGTATATATTGTTATCTTATAAAGATATTGCTAAGCCTAATTTTAAACTGTTACGACATGAAATTGATGACTTTATATATCAAGACAGATTAATTATGAACTCTTATAAACCATTAGAATTACTGTGGTTATGACTGTAAGCAGCATTTCACATTTCTTTAATAAAATAGTCTGCATCATTAACATCACCAGCTGAATGACATCCTCAATGATATTTGACTTACAATTAAGTATTAAATCCTCAATAAATTAGATCTTCAAGATCGTGAAAATTCAAGAAAATAATAAACTATTTAAGCAAGTTTTCATCCTTCTGAGCATAGAATACCACTCAATATACTGTTTCTTAAGCTTTGTAGTGGAGTGTGACGAAACGGTAGAGCACCTTGCGAGAGTTGGGGTGGGGTCGAACCCAACACTGGGTGCACATCCACCTGCATTTATATGAAGGTAGCAAAAGTGTAGTGACGTAAGTGGGAGGAGAGCATCGGTGTGGGATGATACAGCCAACTGGTTACTACTGTTTGTAGAGCGTCATGCAGGGGTAGAGGGGGGTGGCGTGAGTTCGAACACCTCATCAAGCGGCACACCACTACAGTACTTTCATAGTTCAGTTCGAACCTCTTATGACCAGCCCCTGTTTATTCGCATCTTAGTCATCAGACATGAAATAGCAAACCTCCTCTTTAATAAATAGGCTTTTAGTGGGTAGGCATATCCGCCGACATATCTAACTGAATACTGTTCAGTGTTCTGTTACATTGTACCAGTACTTTTAAGCAGCTATCCACCGAAGTTTGCTCGTCTTCCTCTGAGAAGTTTGTTTGCCTACTGACAACAGATGGATAGGCGATTATATTTTTGTTTCTCAACAGACGACTGAGAGACGACGTGAGATACGTCTAGTTTGACATCCCCAAGAAGAGCGTGTACTGATTTACTGTGCGCACGAACATTCTTATTCGTAAGATCGCAGTCATACATATATACGGACACATTTTGATAAAACGATCGTAAGTATTTTCACTCATGTCCAACTTTCTGGCTCATCGCAAGATTCCCCAGATCTGATCGATATTGGCTCCATGCTATAACCGATTATATATACGCCACTTTAACGTCTCATAATCATTATCATTCGCGACTTAATTAGCCAGCATGATGAAATTGCCAAGGGCTGTAGCATTTATCTTGATGTATCAGTATGTATGTAGTTGTGTATATTTTGCTTTCGAATATTACATGTATCATAATATATTTGCAAACAAAACTGTATCTGTTTTCTTCAGTATACGTTTTAATCAATAATATATATTGACATTTTAGTACTCAGTACATGTAATAACGCACGATATGGGATCTTTATATTTTCATTGACTGACTTTTAGGATACAAGAAATTAACAACACGATATTATGACTGCTAAATAAAAGTATTTGGAAGTAATGACAAGTTATCTTTACACCTTTGATGTAAGTCAATTACTTAACACAAATGTGTGAAAATACACATGGATGACAAACAGTTGGTTGAAATGTATCACATTTTACACCTTGTATTGAGACATAATTTTTCAATAGAAAAATAATGAAATTGGTAAATGTAAATAAAATATTATTTTATGTTATATTGGAATGTTAAGTACTAATACTACAATTCACATACTATTATACATATCTTTCACATAAAATATAATCAAGAAGTTTAAGTTAAAATCATGAAGAATAGGAATTGTAATACATTTTTTTCACAAATAAATTACCATACATTAAAGTGCTATCGTCATGTTGGGGGAAAACAAAATTAGTCTTTAAGCAAACAACATTATATGAACAGAACAGAACAGACATTTTATTAATACTTGTACAATGTAAATCGTCCACAACACATACATGTTTTTATACATTTTGTCAACGTGAAAGTTACTTACGAAGTGTTATTGAACAACAATAAAAATACATCGGAATAAGTCATATATTACACAATTTAGTTTGAAATAAATCGTCGGAGGTTGAACTAAGCATTTATCTTTCAACAGTTAATAAAGTATTCAGTATTATATGAGATGTTAATCCAATTATGACAACGAAGATGTTCAATTGCCTGTAAAAACAAATATCATCTATATAGTAATAAGTGACATGTACTTAAAACCGCATAACATTAAATGTTCGTAGCTTTAAATTCGACACGCTAGATGCATATAGGAGGTGATATTTCAAATCTAATTGATATGTGTATATAAGTATGTGTTTAATCGACCACATGGCTATTATTGTATCGTAAAATGTTGTTTAATGTGGCGCTTTCCCACACCTTACACTATTTGTCGGCACATCAACAACAATTTAAAATTTTACGATCTGTTCATGTCTAGCTGTTCTTTGTTACATAGTTATATGATTACGTTCATGTAATAAAATTCACCAGACCAATGCTTAACAACTTTAAAGATTAAAATCTGAAACAATTTTATGCATTTCATATAATACATATGTACTGCATAACCATCAACACATTGCTTACTTTTTGAAGAACGCACCCTCATAATGCATTTTAGATTTGTTTACAATAAACAACTGAATGTTGCAAATGTCATAAATTCTTGATCGCTTCAGTGAAATTTTTGATTAAATAGTATATACATTTTTAAGTATAAGTGTTTATTCATGAGAATGCAAAATTTCAAATCAGCTGAAAATTCGGCAAGGGGTCCAGGGGGCCGCTGACGCTACTGGCTTTAAGCATCTAAGACGGTTTAAATTGTCTCAAAAACGGCCCTTGCGAGCCTCAAATCAATCCCCGGAAAATTCTCATGCATGATTATTACACGAGTACAGTAGAGCCACTCGTAACAAGTATCTTAAGTCATGTATGTCATGATTTATATTGTTGTTGTTTTATCTATAAACTAGAGACAAGTGCTAATCAGTTAATCTACTGTCTGCCAGAGATGTAATCGAGTTTTACAAAATGTTATTTCACAATCTTTCTGAAAAACGGAATATGTATTGCAGAAATGTTAATTTTTTCAAAACCGTTTGCACAAGTTTGATATCTCAATCCGTTGTTGAGATATTAACGATTTCCCACAGTTCCCATGTATTTTCCCCATTACCCACGTTATCGACGATGAACCAGTAATAATAGGACATGATTGTTGGGAGTAGAATATAGATGTGTTGAAACAACAGTAGCTTACAGAAATCATTGGTCCATGCAGCAGTAGAAATTTAGAACACGACTAAGATTTTGTTTACTAAAGAAAATCTTAAGAAAGAAATATCTTAAGTAATATATTGAATATAACTTTAAGATAAAATATGTTTTATCCTTGCGTAAGGAAAAAAATGTCTTAAGGAAAAACTTAAGAAATATCTTAAGATGTATATTGAATACGGGCCCTGGTCCTTTGCTAACTTTCCTGACTGCTTGTCGGATATAAAGAATCTTTCTGTCAAGTAATACTGAGTCAAGAGTCTTGACCCTGTAATTATTTAAAGACGAGCTTGAATAAAAAATACCCAAACAAAAGGGATTTATAACCAATAATTGTGAAAAGCAAATTAGATAAGCATAATATTTGTATAGCTTTTCACGATGAGGACGCATAAAACTAGCAAAAGCCTGCTTCACGAGGTGGAACTTTTAGAAAATATAAGAATGAAGTATTTGTCTTTCTTTTTTCTCTCGTTTGTTGCCCTTTTCCCCTTTTTTTGCTTTATTTTTACAGAGCATTGCCGAGGCAGCTGCCTCGGTTGCCTCAATTGAAGCTACATTCTTTTAGTTCATGAAAACCATCATGTTTTTTTGTAAACAAGTGAAGCAATTAATGACCAATTTGTTACTCTACTTTTTTTCCGTTGTTCTCATTTCTCCGTTTCTCCGTTTTTATAACTGGTTAAAAGGTTCATATACATGTATAATGAAGGGGACTGAAACTAATGACTTTGTACTTTATCATATATATTCGTCCCAAACATATTCGTCACATTAACAAGGAAAAACAAAACATGTGTAGACAAGTCTTAATTGATTAACAGAACAGTACTTGGAATCAGAGACATATGTCTCTGTTGGAATCGTATTACGAATCATGAAATGAATTGATAAGGGTAATTGACAAAAATGAAATAAAAACATAATTGAAGTGGCAGTATCTCCGTTAAAAAAAACCCGTTTGCTCCTTTTAAAGAATATGATGCAATTTGACATATGAAATACAAACGACAGGGTAATTTCACCTCTTCGAACTCATAACTAACACCAGAGACAACAAAATAGCAGAAATGAAATAATTCAAAGGGTCAATGTAGAAAAAGCGAATAGGGAACGAATAAGTAACGAATATGTAACAGGGTATCAGTCGAGCGCAGAAACTAGTACATATGCGCTAACAAGGTTTTTTCAACTCTACAAACCTCGAGCTAACACCAGAGACCAGAAAAGAAATCATTCAAAAGGGTCAATGTAGAATAAGCGAATAGGGAACGAATAGGGAACGAATAGGTAATGAATAGGTAACAGGGTATCAGTCGAGCGCAGAATTGGTACATATGCGCTAACACGGTTTTTTCATATCAACAAACCTAGAACTAACACCAGAGACCTGAAAAGAAATCATTCAAAAGGGTCAATGTAGAAAAAAGCGAATAGGGAACGAATAGGGAACGAATAGGTAACGAATAGGTAACAGGGTATCAGTCGACCGCAGAAACTGGTACATGTGCGCTAACAAGGTTTTTTTAACTCTACAAACCTCGAGCTAACACCAGAGACCTGAAAAAAAATCATTCAAAAGGGTCAATGTAGAAAAAGCGAATAGGGAACGAATAGGGAACGAATATGTAACGAATAGGTAACAGGGTATCACTCGACCGCAGAAACGGGTACATGTGCGCTAACAAGGTTTTTTCAACTGTACAAACCTCGAGCTAACACCAGGGACATGAAAAGAAATTATTTAAAAGATGCAATGTAGAAAAGGCGAATAGGGAACGAATAGGTAACGAATAGGTAACAGGGTATCAGTAAACGCAGAAACGGGTACATATGCGCTAACAAGGTTTTTTCAACTCTACAAACCTCGAACTAACACCAGAGACCTGAAAAGAAAGCATTCAAAAGGGTCAATGTAGAAAAAGCAAATAGGGAACGAATAGGGAACGAATAGGGAACGAATAGGTAACGAATAGGTAACAGGGTATCAGTCGAGCGCAGAATTGGTACATATGCACTAACACGGCTTTTTCATATCAACAAACCTAGAACTAACACCATAGACCTGAAAAGAAATCATTCAAAAGGGTCAATGTAGAAAAAGCGAATAGGGAACGAATAGGGAACGAATAGGTAATGAATAGGTAACAGGGTATCAGTCGAGCGCAGAATTGGTACATATGCGCTAACACGGTTTTTTCATATCAACAAACCTAGAACTAACACCAGAGACCTGAAAAGAAATCATTCAAAAGGGTCAATGTAGAAAAAGCGAATAGGGAACGAATAGGAAACGAATAGGTAACGAATAGGCAACAGGGTATTAGTCGACCGCAGAAACGGGTACATGTGCGCTAACAAGGTTTTTTCAACTCTACAAACCTCGAGCTAACACCAGGGACATGAAAAGAAATTATTTAAAAGATGCAATGTAGAAACGGCGAATAGGGAACGAATAAGTAACGAATAGGTAACAGGGTATCAGTCAAACGCAGAAACTGTTACATATGCGCTTACAAGGTTTTTTCAACTCTACAAACCTCGAGCTAACACCAGGGACATGAAAAGAAATCATTCAAAAGGGTGAATGTAGAAAAAGCGAATAGGGAACGAATAGGGAACGAATAGGTAACGAATAGGTAACAGGGTATCAGTCGAGCGCAGAATTGGTACATATGCACTAACACGGTTCTTTCATATCAACAAACCTAGAACTAACACCAGGGACATGAAAAGAAATCATTCAAAAGGGTCTATGTAGAAAAAGCGAATAGGGAACGAATAAGTAACGAATAGGTAACAGGGTATCAGTCAAGCGCAGAAACTGGTACATATGCGCTAGCAAAGTTTTTTCAACTCTACAAACCTCGAACTAACACCAGAGACCTGAAAAAAAATCATTCAAAAGAGTCCATGTAGAAAATGCGAATAGGGAACGAATAAGTAACGAATAGGTAACAGGGTATCAGTCAAGCGCAGAATTGGAACATATGCACTAACAAGGTTTTTTCATATCTACAAACCTAGAACTAACACCAGAGACCTGAAAAGAAATCATTCAAAAGGGTCAATGTAGAAAAAGCGAAAAGGGAACGAATAGGTAACGAATAGGTAACAGGGTATCAGTCGACCGCAGAAACGGGTACATGTGCGCTAACAAGGTTTTTTCAACTCTACAAACCTCGAACTAACACCAGAGACCTGAAAAGGAATCATTCAAAAGGGTCCATGTAGAAAAAGCGAATAGGGAACGAATAAGTAACGAATAGGTAACAGGGTATCAGTCAAGCGCAGAATTGGTACATATACACTAACAAGGGTTTTTCATATCTACAAACCTAGAACTAACACCAGAGACCTGAAAAGAAATCATTCAAAAGGGTCAATGTAGAAAAAGCGAAAAGGGAACGAATAGGGAACGAATAGGTAACGAATAGGTAACAGGGTATCAGTCGACCGCAGAAACTGGTACATGTGCGCTTACAAGGTTTTTTCAACTCTACAAACCTCGAACTAACACCAGAGACCTGAAAAGGAATCATTCAAAAGGGTCCATGTAGAAAAAGCGAAAAGGGGAACGAATAAGTAACGAATAGGTAACGAATAGGTAACAGGGTATCAGCCGAGCGCAGAAACTGGTACATATGCGCTAACAAGGTTTTTTCAACTCTTCACACCTCGAGCTAACACCAGGGACATGAAAATAAATAATTTAAAAGATGCAATGTAGAAATGGCGAATAGGGAACGAATATGTAACGAATAGGCAACGAATAGGGAATAGGGAATAAGTAACGAATAGGTAACGAATAGGGAATAGGGAATAAGTAACGAATAGGTAACGAATAGGGAATAGGGAATAAGTAACGAATAGGGAATAGGGAATAAGTAACCAACTTGACGACCCTTAAAATAGCCTGATTGTTAAAAATTGGAAGCTTTTTAAAATTTCATGATGTACAAACCTCTTCTTCAATAAATACAGTCCAAAACATTATGAGTTCTTTCTTTGTTAATGCATGTTTATTGATAAACTCTGATTTTGTAAGAGTGGACTGTACCATATACAAATGTGGTAATGAAACAGCATTAGCAAGTGCGCTCGATGTGTCCTGATGTGTTATTTGAGTTAAAAAACAACTTGGTTTGGTATTTTCAATTTGTTCATTGTTAATGAATCAATGTAGAAGCGATATTGTGGTCCACTAAATCTGCATGTAGTTTGTCATAAATGTGTGCAATTTACAAAGCAGTCTCTTGTTTTAAAGAACATTTGCCCACCATCCGCCTCACGGAAGCTACTCCAATGAACATTCGAAACATTGTGGATTATGCGCGAATGTTCTCGAAATAACGCTAAGAGATGCTTCGCAAGCTTTTGTTCATGACATACCACCCTTGTTACAGATATTAAGTTCTCTTACTACGGTTTCCCCTATGCAATTCTGTCACTTTATGCAGTGTTCAGATTGTTTCCTGCACATTTTGGCCTATTAAGGCCAGTTGTCTTGACTTGTCCTGTGATATTTTCCATCCATTAATTCCCACCTCCCCTTCCCTTACTGTCCACTTTGATTCTCCTAGTAATTCCTTGTGGTCTGCTGGGTCATTCCTTGCGCCTCAGTTCCTTAATATGTGTACCGTTTGACCTCCTTTAGTACCTTATGTTTTGTGGATTGTTGTTTTTCCGGAGATCTGCGTGGGGAGGCATTGTCTTATGTATGTGGCTTTCCCTGTAGTTACGTATTCTCTCTCTTTTTTTGCATAACTTTTCTTAACACTATTATGTTTATGTCAAATATTTCATATTTCCTATAATGAAAATTATACAACAAAAACATTGGTTATTGATAGTGGTGCTTATACTTCTACATTTAGTTTTCATGCCAGCTCATTGTATTATCTCGACCATATATCACTTAAAAATGGGTTTGAGTGTCCACAGTTGTCAATTGAACTTGGGTATATTTGATTAGTCAGTAGTTAATATCTTTCATGTCTTGGTTACCAATGACTTTTGTTACTCTATATTATCAACAAGAAATACCTTTAAAAAAAGATAAACAGCGTAAATAGAATGATGTCTTCCAGTTGTAATGTTTTTGCAACATGTTGAAAATAAATCCTTACAAAAAGTTAACTTGGATCTATATATACTATAATCAATGACCTGTCTTATCAGGGTCATTCTATATACATACTTGTTTAAACATATTAACTACTTCCGGCAAAATTCGAACTGCTAACGAACACATATCTTACGAAAACCCTGTTTGGTGCCTCTTGGGTGAACGAAAACCCCGATTGGTCCCTCTTGTGTGAAAATATGATTGGTGAGATGTTAAAAGGCCCGCTTCAAGACAACATTTGGTTGGTCAAAAATATAGGTTAAAATCGATGTTATACAGCTAAGCTGAAAAAACAATCTGTTTGTTTTTGGTTTCTATTTTAATGCTGTTTTTCAACAGTGTTTCAGTTGTATATGGCATTCAGTTGACCTAACCAGTGCTGATGGTTTACCAATCGGTATAAACCTGCTCCTCCACAAGCAAATGACAATTTCTCCACATATATCAGAGTTCATAGGTGGAGTACAAATGACTGTTGATGCATTATCTTCAGTCAAATTGCCACTGATGGAAATAGGCCTTGCACTGGGTGCGAACCTACGACATCTAGATAAGCAGTTGCGTGCTCTACCTCATGAGCTTACTGGTTTTGCCTGAATTGTGAAGCCATTTAGTTGTTTGATGTGTTATCACTTATTATAATTATTTTTTTCCAGCCTGGTATGTCCAAACAGAATGTTTTGCGACATATGTTGAGACTTCTATATTACATACATCCAAAGATTCCACAATATAAACTAGCTAACATCTGTCATGCAGATGTTGAAACCTAATCAAGGGGTAGGTATTGATCACGATTTCATCATACTGTCTAGGAAAATATATAATCATTTTTTAAGCCAGTTAGATGATTCTAATTATTTACAAATGTATTAGACAGAACAGTTATTGAGGTTATCATACTGAGTTTCATCTTAGAATGTAGCCTTGCCATTGGTCAATTTTAAAACTATGCTAAAAACATCCAATCAGAGGCTTGAGGTTTGAGACAGGTCTTCAAACACACATTTTTTACATCTGACCAAGATGTGATACAAGAGAGAGAATAAGTTAGAGTTTATTTTGTTTCCTAATAATGTACAGTAAAGCCTCAATAATATGACCACCCTTGGGACCAATGGAAACTGGTCTTCATATTGAGGTTGAATGAAGAGCAAAATATTATAAAAGGACTTGAAAATAGTATTGTTAATTTTGAGGTGGTCTTTTATATTGAGTTGGTCTTTAAGTGAGGTTGAACTCTTCTACTGTTCTATTTTAGCATAGTGAAGTTATTCACACCACATTCAATGTTCTAAGTGAGAAGATAGCTTCATATCAACCAAGTCCCACTACTCCGATCGAAAGAGTAGATTCGCCGTTGATGAGTGTCCCTGCACCTACGCCTGCTGTGATGTGATAATAGCTGCTGTTGAGAATAGATATACTGCAGATAATTATGAATAAGGGCTTTCCCTATAATCTTACGATGAAAAAACAACATTTGCTTGAAAATGTGCTTTGCCTTTTAGTTAATTTGAAAACTGTACATTTTGCTTCCATGATCATCAAAAGGTTAAAGCAAGTTATATGTAAGGCGTATGACAATTTTACTGAAGATAATGCATCCAAAGTCATTTATCCTCAGCCTTTGAACTCCGATTTATCTGAAGAAGTTGGTTGGTAAACTATGAACTTTGGTTAGGTCAACTGACCTCTGTGTTTAAAATGTACTGCTGAGAAATGGTGTAAAGCTCAAAACAATCAACCAAACTTCCATTTTCTGTGGTATAACATTTGTTGATCCACATATATTATGAGAGTATTTGTTACTGTTTTTGAATGTGTCATTGGTTGGTCATGCCAGTCACCATGGAGCTACAATGTAGCAAAGGCATAGGGAGGTCTTGGGCTTGAGCAATAGAACAGTATAAGTTTTTTCTTCATATATCTTTTCGATATTTATAGAATCTTAGCTTCCATTCACCTCAATAGAGCTATGGACTACAGGAGATTGTCACGATTCCCTCCCCTTCTATATCCCTTCTGTAGTATATGTATATGAAGGGGAGAAAACTCTTGTCATGTACAAATATACATGTACTAGAGAAGGAATATAGAAGTGGAGAAAACTTGTGACAATCTCCTGTTGTTTGTATATGTTGATCCACTATGATGAAATTCTGAAGTTATGTGATTAAATATTGACAATAAAGTTGGTTGCTGAATTTATTATGGCACCAAATTGAAATTAGTAGCAGTTGCACAATTATGTGATATCTATAATTTATCAGGCAGTAATTATGAGTGTGATCCTGTCGATTGAGTCAGGTTAAACAAAATTACGCCATCGGCTTCAGGTATGTAGCCGCTTACACCTGAAAGTAAACAAATATATTTTCAACAAAATATAATATGTTCCAGTAAACTTTGTTTTTATAATCAAATATTCCATTAAAACTTGCTATGAAAATACAAATATTCTTGTAAACCTTGCTATGAAAATACAAATATTCCATTAAAACTTGCTATGAAAATACAAATATTCTAGTAAACCTTGCTATTAAAATCAAAATATTCCATGTTTTACAGTAAAACTTGTTTGTTTAATCAAAATATTCTACTACAACTTGCAATTAGAATACTTATATTATAATAAAAATATCAAGTAAAACTGGCCATTAAAAAAAACATTCCAGTAAAACTGGCCATTAAATCAAAATATTCCAGTAAAACTGGCCATTAAATCAAAATATTCCTGTAAAACTGGCCATTCAATCAAAAAATTCTAGTAAAACTGGCCATTAAATAAAAAAAATCTAGTAAAACTGGCCATTAAATCAAAATATTCTAGTAAAACTGGCCATTAAATAAAAATATTCCTGCAGAAGTAAACTGTGATATATTTAAAGCACCATAATAATTTCTTTCTTATTGCAATATGGTAGTCTCCAGCATTCCGAAATTCATAGACTGATTTTCTATTACTTTGATATCAACATGTTTCTGAACCTGAAGTAGCCTATTTTTAGACTTCAAGATGAAAGAATGAAGTTTCTGTGGCCTTAAATAGAAATTATGACAAAGTGACATAGAAATATTTATGTCATTAGATTTATCAAGTATGTAATTTTTTAAAAAGAAAGTTAGGAGTTAAATGTCTTACTTCTTGCAAAATATGTTAACTCAATGTACATTACTAAAATAATTCATCATTAGTATTTACTGTTTTAAACACATTAATCACAATATAAAATGAAATGCCACTATAAACAGTTTTATATACACACGTACATATAATTCATACTAGCATACCTTTAATGCTTGATTTTGATATACGGTTTGTATTTGTCAAAACAATATCTTGTATATCTGTTTTACTGCTATTATATAACGGACAATGCCTTATGCTATTTACTTAAATGTTTCTTACCAACGACTAATGGGCCTGTTGCATTGCTTATTTGCCAATATGTTTGATTTACTTGAAAATTTCCAGCCACTCCATTTATAGCGTTAATAAAATAGCCATTATAAGGTACCGGTTGGAATGTTGCAGTAAAGCTGAAATAATAAAAATGCATGCAATAATGTACATGTTCAAATGCTATATCAGACAATAATAATGCAAATAAGATTTACACATACATTGTGTATTCAATTTGGTTGCACAAGTTCAGGCAGGAACGTGTTGTCTTGATAGGTGCTGGGCCCATTACGTGTTAATTGAAGATATACTCACACTGTATGAAAAAGTACTTAACACTTACAAACAAGTTAAGATTCACACTCATATCTGTAAAACACTCAGACAGCCTTTCAAGCCACTTCAAATCCTCGAACTCAAGATAGTAAATTATGATATCCACGTGTAGAGTAGTGAGTAACAAAAGAGAAGAAATAAGTTGCTACAGGGAACGTCACATAAATAAGACATTGCCTCCCTACACAGACCTCCGGTGGGAAACAACAATCCATAATTCATACGGCACTTGATGAGAATAAAGGGTACATACATTAGGGAACAGATATGCAAGGAATGGCCTGACCGACCATAAGGAATAACTAGGAGAATCAAAGAAGACAACCAGTGAAGGGGGGGGGGGGGTTAATGGGTGTTAGAGATCACAGAAAAAGTCTAGACAGCTGGCAACAATAGGCCGAAACTGGGCAGAAAATAACATGAACACTATATAAAGTGAAATAATTGCACAGGGGAAAGGGAAATGTAACATTTAAAACACAAAAAGAAACAATAACCATACAGCAAAGTACAGCCTTGGACTTTCAGTTCCAAACCTCACTTAAAGACTACTTCAATGATAAGACCACCTCAAAATTAAGAACACAATTAAGACCACCTCCATATTAAGACCAGTTTCAAATGTCCCTAGGGTGGGTTTGTTATTGAGGTTTTACTGTATTTATCGTTCAGCTGAATTCTTGATAATCAAGCACACAAATTACTAGTCTGCATCCCGTCTTCTATGATAAATCAACTTTGCTCATCAGTAAGGTTACCATCATATCGACACCTCGGAAAACCACATTTTCCGTTTTTATGGCTTTTAATTGATCAAACACTTTTAAGATTGTGAGGACATTTCGTGATGAAAAAACACTTGAATCCTGAACCTAGGCTAATAATATTGGTACTAGCTCTATATTTGTGATAGGGTAACCAAGGTGGCAAACTAAAATGGATATATCAAACTTAAAATCACATTAAATAATTACCAACGGTTGTATACATGGTCATCACATTCGTACGCAGCATACTCGCATATAATTACATAAAATTAATGTTATAATCATACAAGTTAAGTCTACTTGCGAAATTTGCTTTCGGAATACTTCGGAAATTTCCGTAAATATTTTGGCTTGACGGAAATTGCCGAGATGTTCCAATTGAAAAGTTAACTTACTTTGTGAATCTTTCTGGTTCCTCTCTGCACGCATCCTCCATGTAATTGTATAGATTTCTTCCGTTGTAGATTCTTAGTCGTATGCTTTCATTTATGAATGGTTGTTGAATACTATTGTTGACGGTATAAGTGAAATATCGTTTCCTGTAAAGCACAGAAAACTGCATCATGAAAAGTGGAATAATTTATACAAATAATCTCGTACATTTCGATGGCTTGGTGAACATTTATTATAAGCGCTTCTTTTAAAGCAAAAGAATGTGGCACATAATTGTGTAAGAAAACAAACACATATTTATTGGTTGATTTGTTCTCGGTGAAACTGTGTTTCCTCTGTGAAGAAAACCCTATGAAAGACATCATAATGTTTTTTTAGTTCGTTACGTTTGACTTTATTGCGATTTCCGTAAATTGCCGATGTGCTTCTGTGATTTTCGGTTTGCGATTTGAATAATTAAAAAATGTTTAAAAAATGACGTTTAACACAATAAAATAAATATACGAAACGGCTTACCCATTCACCAATCCGACAGCGACCAATGTTAGGAATAGAGCTACTATTCTGAAATCCATTTCTAACTGTTGCTGATATTATAGTTATGTGAATTCGTAAGACAATAAATCAACTTTGACAGGTAAGTTGACGTTTGCTTTTATTACGGATATAGGTCCGTGCTTTTATATAAGCATTCTGTAACAGGATCTTGCATAAATTATTAACAAAAAAACAGGTTTTCGTCACGCATGGTGCGAAATTTGATATAAACAGGATATCTTGCACATAACAACGTGTACACCAGTGATTGGGTGTCATTTGAAACGATGACGAGATATATCCAGTATGTATGGTGGCATATTACTGCCACCAGTTAGCATGACAGCGTTCGCGAATTAATTCGTGTTAACCACTTAATTATTACGATAATTAACTAGCTATCTAGTTAATATTCGTGATAAATTTTCGGTAAGATAAATATCATACAACTAGAAACAGGCTTGAAAGTGCCAAGAACTGCCACCTCTTACCTTTTTATGATGTACATGTATTACACTAGATTTAAGTGGTAACACGAATCTTATCTAGTTGTCCACTTATTATGTTACTTAATAACTCAAATTCGCGAATTTCACTTAAGATTCGTGTTACCACTTATTTATAAATGCAATTTTGGCTTCTAGATGTAAGTGGTAACACGAATCTTATCTAGTTGACCACTTATTATGTTACTTAATAACTCAAATTCGCGAATTTCTCTTAAGATTCGTGTTACCACTTATTTATAAATGCAATTTTGGCTTCTAGATGTAAGTGGTAACACGAATCTTATCTAGTTGACCACTTATTATGTTACTTAATAACTCAAATTCGCGAATTTCAGTTAAGATTCGTGTTACCACTTATTTATAAATACATTTTTGGCTTCTAGATGTAAGTGGTAACACGAATCTTAAGTGAAATTCGCGAATTTGAGTTATTAAGTAACATATAATAAGTGGTCAACTAGATAAGATTCGTGTTACCACTTAATCTAGAAGCTAAAAATGAATAAGTGGTAACACGAATCTTAAGTGAAATTCGCGAATTTGAGTTATTAAGTAACATAATAAGTGGACAACTAGATAAGATTCGTGTTACCACTTAATCTAGAAGCTAAAAATGAATAAGTGGTAACACGAATCTTAAGTGAAATTCGCGAATTTGAGTTATTAAGTAACATAATAAGTGGACAACTAGATAAGATTCGTGTTACCACTTACATCTAGAAGCCAAAAATGAATAAGTGGTAACACGAATATTAAGTGAAATTCGCGAATTTGAATTATTAAGTAACATAATAAGTGGTCAACTAGATAAGATTCGTGTTACCACTTACATCTAGAAGCCAAAAATGAATAAGTGATAACACGAATCTTAAGTGAAATTCGCGAATTTGAGTTATTAAGTAACATAATAAGTGGTCAACTAGATAAGATTCGTGTTACCACTTAATCTAGAAGCCAAAATTGCATTTATAAATAAGTGGTAACACGAATCTTAAGTGAAATTCGCGAATTTGAGTTATTAAGTAACATAATAAGTGGACAACTAGATAAGATTCGTGTTACCACTTACATCTAGAAGCCAAAATTGCATTTATAAATAAGTGGTAACACGAATCTTAAGTGAAATTCGCGAATTTGAGTTATTAAGTAACATAATAAGTGGACAACTAGATAAGATTCGTGTTACCACTTAAATCTAGTGTAATACATCATAAAAAGGTAAGAGGTGGCAGTTCTGGGCACTTTCAAGCCTGTTTCTAGTTGTATGATATTTATCTTACCGAAAATTTATCACGAATATTAACTAGATAGCTAGATAATTATCGTAATAATTAAGTGGTTAATACGAATTAATTCGCGAACGCTATCATGCTAACTGGTGGCAGTAATATGCCACCATAAGTATGTTATACCATTGCACTATTCAGTTGTGCGTGCATCACATTGTACGTAACTAATAGATATATACTTTATTATCCTCCATGGTTGAAGATTATAACTTATTTACAACAAAACATGTATAGCAAAAAAAACATACAAAACATAGTTATGACAAACCACCTCCTGAAATAAATGTATCAAAACAGGACATAATGTGAACTTATAAACACTATGAAGCTTCACTGATTGAATACTATTCAGTGACAAATAAGTGCAGTACATTGCAAAATAAATGCTCATCTGTTTTAAATAAGTAACGTGGAATGCAAAAAGAATTGCCTTCTACATCTGTTGTGAAACGAAACACAAGATAAATAGAACATACTAGGCTTAATGACATAACAATGAAAATACATGTGATTTGCGTGTGAGGATATTAAAGACAATGAATTCAAACTTATTCTATGTTCATATTACCAACGTATTGTGGACAATATTATAGATGTAGAGAAATGTTTTAGATGTCTATCTTATCGATGTGTAACCTATATATAACTTTATTTCCTCCAGATATGGAGAGCAAAATACATGTACATTCCAAAAATTACAAATAACATACATACATATATGTAAACATACACGCATATACATACATGTATATAAATCGTAAATACATATATAAATCGTAAATACGTACTTAAACATACGTACTTAAACATACATACATATACACACATACATCCACAGACATACATACACGCATATCCATACGCCCGCGAGTAAACACACGCCCACGCACCTTTGCACCCACGCACACATGTAATAACCGTAAGTACAACAAACACTCATGTATGTACTTTACTTATATAACCATGAGTATGTCTGGGAAATTCTATATATAAGTTGAAAAGGCATGACATGTTACATACAGAGAGCACAGCCGCCATACCCTCACCCCCAACCAACACAAAGAAATATGGAAATATATGATCCAAAATATGCTGTCCAGGAATTTTGGTTACATCTTGAAAATCTTGGTGTCCAAGGTACTTATGCTCTTTAAATGCCTATGTACAACATTGGTAGTTACATATTATCATAAAATGTATTTGTTTCAATGAAGGCAAGATAAGAAATACAAAAATATCCAGATCTAGAATGGAAAAGCGTTTAAAGGTTTTATAAGATGTAAAACTTTAACTTTATGATTTTCAAAATCATATGCAGAAATGTAAAAACGTTCGACGTCAAAATGAACACTTGACACAGAAAACTAACATAGCTTAGAATATGTTTTGTTCACGTGTTAGGGAACATAGTCGACTTTCGGTACACTTGCATTAATTACGACTGAATTTTGTTTTAACGACACAAATACGGCAGGAACAAACATTCACATTGCTTTAGTGATCACGGTACATTCAATACAACGGTTTAAATTCAGGGAACAAACGTTATGTACGTGTATATAGGATATATATGCGTGTATGTTTAAATAAATACAGATCTCTACAACATAGGAACACATTCATGAAGCACATCGGTTTTCTCCCCTTCTATAGCCCATCTATACTTTATATGTACCATATATACTACGTTAAAAGCATGAACAAAAATAAGAAATATATTTATAAACTGTTGAATTTGATGCTTTTATTAGACTTATAGAAGCTAAAGGGCACAGTGGAAAGCTTACTTGTACACCAAGTTCTCTTCTGCATCCATTGAGATGTAACATTTACATACTCGTATAAGTAATTGTAGAGTTGATCATTCCGAGGTTGTGTAGATATTGTACTACTCCATACTGTGTGAGAATAACCAGTGTGAAGTTGACATTTCAGAAATTGTTCCAGTACCCTTTGATCTTGATACCAAACAAAAACTCGAAATTAGCTGACTGAATTCAGTATGACATTTGCATATTAAATTGTTTGCTGTAAAGCACACTATGACACTGTCTAAAGCCTAGGTCATAATGAAACCACGACAGGAATATGCAGGTTCACGACGATTTGGGAGAATTCGAGGTTTGTCCTGCGACTGTCGTACGACACTGAAATGTTCTGCCTTCTATGTCTGTTCCTTTCGTGAAAGCATTTAAAACTTCATTTGACCACTTCCACAACATTGTGCATATCCTACGAAATTTATTCACGACAGAAAAATGTATGTTTCGCACGACAAAATTCTCGTGGGTTTCATTGTGACCGATGTTTAACTGTTTGATAAGCCACACTCACATTGCTAGGCTTTGTTTCAAATACCATGACACAGAGGATTACAACATTTTAAAAGCATATTGAATATTTTATTCAAGATTATTTAGGAAATACAGTGCAACCGTTCCAAAGCAGTCCTCTTGAGGATTTCCAGTAGTAAGAATTTATAATCAATTAAACCCATGTTGAGCAGCATCCTCCTAAGACCGACAAAAGTTTGCATCTCCAAAAGGATGTTGTTCTGGAGACGTTGCATTATTATTACATTTGTACTTGGCACTTCAATCGACACGATAAACTTCTGCCTGGTTGAAGTGGGACCAAAAGCTAGAGAGGCCATGCTATCAGTCATGACGATGTAATACTGTTATGTCCACGAAGTATTGTATAATACAAACATTTACTGCGAGAGTGGAACTTTACAATTGATACATAATTATACCGACATATGTTGTTTATTCAAATATTGTTTACTAAAATGTGTTGGATGTTACAAAGATTCATATACCGACAAATGTTGTTTATTTGAATATTGTTTACTCA
The DNA here is from genome assembly GCA_032209605.1 of Mactromeris polynyma. Taxonomy (NCBI): domain Eukaryota; kingdom Metazoa; phylum Mollusca; class Bivalvia; order Venerida; family Mactridae; genus Mactromeris; species Mactromeris polynyma. Next base: position 7,094,485 of record JASFXZ010000013.1, read on the forward strand.
AATATGTCAGCTGTTACAAAGAAAACCGGGATATAATCATGCTAAATGATCGAAGGCAATGCATTTTTTTAGCGCAGCTGTACTAACATGGTTTTGCTATTTGCAACCTTCAAATTGCGCCGACCATCTTTTTTCAAAATATATCTTGTATATACATGTATAATTATGTATTGTTGATATGCCGTTAAATTTGAAACCTGAATTGTAAACCGACATAAACATATCATGTAATGAAATATGTTTTTCTTTAATATTGTCAAGCTATGTAATTAAAGACCACTAGTAAGCACATTATGAGATTATGTAACCTTATTCAGCGTATAGTTAATCAGATATAAGAGCTTATTTCTTTGCACCATCAAACTTTTTCCTTCACATAGTAGATTACGTATAACCATGTTGTGTACACCTATTGCATATAGGTAAGATTCTAGCCGTATGTACGGACCTGTTGTATCATAGATCAAACCTTTGGACAAATAACATAACGAACTAGTGAAACTGATGAATAATTATTTTACAGGACAACACTATTCCTGACGGAATAAGAACAATCTTATCCATAAAAACAAGCACCTGCTTGAATTCATGATTTATTGTTTTTGCAACGAAGACGGAACAGGATTTTTATCAATTCCATAACTTTGACTAGACTGACTGCGCCATAAGATAGCACCAGAAAGTTGTTGAAATGACACTGGTAGCAATGTTGTTATATCAGGATACAGGGATATATGTCTGTCATACAGTTAAAAAGTATAAATACATCAATATATCTTTACTTTGTTTCCTTAAATATGCAGTTAAACCTACAAAATATGACCACCCTTGGTACCATTGGAAACTTGTCTGCATATTGAGGTTGGATGAAGTATAAAACATCGCAAATAGACTTGAAATCGTGTTCTGAGGTTGTATTTATTCATCAAGGTGGTCTTCAAGTGAGGTTGTACTGTAATACCGGTTTTATTTTCAGCATAGTTAAGGTAGAATAGGAGAAATTGACTCGGCTATTTTCGTTCGAATTCGCCCGATTTCGGAGTCTCTCGTATATTTTCGGTGTTTTTCGTATTTTTTTACTATTTGGTATTTTTTTTATATATTTCGCATTTAAGTCATATGCTTTTTATAAATTAAGTATTTAAAAGTATTTTGTAGCCTTAAAATATAGAATCATTTAAAATATTTCGTTTTTCTACTGTTTCCGGTGAGTCACGCATTAGACAACAACAACACTTACAATGGAATTTCGCGACATTAAAGACCGATTTAAATCACTAAAAAAGCGAAAATCCGGACTTAAAACATCAAATATCGTTATAGAACATAATCATTCATCTGTGTTGAACATCTGTAAGTGTGAAACAAACAATTGTCCCATTTATGATCATAAAAAAACAGGGAATTCAACATGGCGGAAGGGCAGAAGAATTGTTGAGTTCGGTGTACTTTTAAAATCTTGAATTATGTCAATGGTGTAAACTCGGACCTGTTCCGTTAACGTACCATAATGTTGTGGGCGAGTTACAGAAAGGATTAGGGGGTTATTTGTATGTTGTTTGCCAGAATATTGATTGCGGGCAGGTGAACCGGGTGGCATATGACAAGACGCACCACAACAAATCTTGAGGAATGCCTTGTTTTGCAGTCAACACTAAGCTGGGAACAGGTAATCTCATTCATTAGTTTTAGCAATCACAAGTCTCGATAAGTACTCTGTACCATGTTGCCACGATACAAAAAAGCCGGCCCTAGTTGAGCTGATGACAAACGGAAAAAATTAAGACTCGAACCTCAGACCGTCTTACCATGCCAATGTGCTACTCAATTGATTCAGATACTGTGACGGCTAGAACATTGTTGAAGTAGATGCACTTCTATTGAACACAGGCCGGTATTAACTGAATCTTATTCTTAATGCATCAGCCTGATGATCAGGTTGAAAATGTTCCATGCACGATTCAAATGCTGGATGCCTACAGATATATTGTGTTGTGACATGATTATTTCTATAGTATAATATAGATTGGATTGGAGACGAAAGAAACCAGGTGAAAAGGTTCGAAACCATCAATGTGTCAGAAATCATACAGGCAGTGCACGGGCAATGGAGAGTGTCAGTGGTGTGCAAGGAATAAAATAATTTGCAGATGATGGTATTCCAGTGGAATACTTAGAAGGAGATGGTGACAACACAATGATCGCTAGGCTTAAAACAGATTTGAACATAGACATGAAGAAAAGATTTGATCGTAATCATGTTGTCAAGAATGTTGGAAAACATCTGTACGCACTACACAATGACAAGAGTGTTAAGCTTAGCAAGATTGTTATTGCTCATATTGAAAAGTGTCTGAAATATGCCTTTGCAAAAAATCAAGGGGATAAAACTGGCATGGAAAAGAACTTAAAAGCACTGATACAACACCAGTTTGGAGATCATTCCATGTGTACAGGGTACTTCTGTGGTTATAAGCGAAAGCAATGAGAAGTTTATCAGCACAGAAGCCTGCCATACAAGACCGCACTAAGAGATCCGGAACTGCGTTCCAAACTCCAAAATATATTTGATCCTCTGATTGCTAATGTTGAACAATATATCGATTTGGGATCTAGTCAACAATTATCTTCAGTCAAATTGCCACAGATGAACATAGGCCTTGTCCTGGGTGCGAACCTATGACATCTAGATTAGCAGTTACGCGCTCTACCACTTGAGCTTACTTGCCATGCACAAAGTGTGAAGCCGTTTATTTTTTTGCTGTGATATCTCGTATTTATTGTTATTTTTTCCAGCCTGGTATGTCCAAACAGAATGTTTTGCGACATATGTTGAGACTTCTATATTACATACATCCAAAGATTCCACAAGATAAACTAACATCTGTCATGCAGATGTTGAAACCTAATCAAGGGGTAGGTATTGATCACGATTTCATCATACTGTCTAGGAAAATACATACTGATTGTTTAAGCCTGTTTGATGATTCTAATTATTTACTGAGTTTCATCTTAGAATGCAACTTTGATATCAACATGTTTCTGAACCTGAAGTAGCCTATTTTTAGACTTCAAGATGAAAGAATGAAGTTTCTGTGGCCTTAAATAGAAATTATGACAAAGCGAAATAGAAATATTTGTGTCATTAGATTTATCAAGTATGTTATTTTTTAAAAAGAAAGTTAGGAGTTAAATGTATTACTTCTTGCAAAATATGTTAACTCAATGTACATTACTAAAATAATTCATCATTAGTATTTACTGTTTTAAACACATTAATCACAATATAAAATGAAATGCCACTATAAACAGTTTTATATACACACGTCCATATACTTCATACTAGCATACTTTTTATGCTTGAGTCTGATATACGGTTTGTATTTGTCAAAACAATATCTTGTATATCTGTTTTACTGCTATTATATAACGGACAATGCCTTATGTTATTTCCTTAAATGTTTCTTACCAACGTCTAATGGGCCTGTTGCATTGCTTATTTGCCAATATGTTTGATTAACTGGCCAATTTCCAGCCACTCCATTTATAGCGTTAATAAAATAGCCATTAGGTACCGGATAGAATGTGGCAGTAAACCTGAAATAATAAAAATGCATGTAATTATGTACATGTTCAAATGCTATATTAGACAATAACAATGCAAATATAATTACGCATACATTGTGCATTCAATTTTGTAGCACGAGTTCAGACAGGAACGTGTCTTAATAGGTGCTCGGCCCATTACTCGGCACCCAGTCATCGAAATTTACTCGTCTGAGTATGGAGATTTAAGTGTTCGATGAGATTAACAAATGCTTACTAATTGCTAAGTATTATTTGTGTCAAAGTACTCCTAGATTTGAGTGTTAATTGAAGATATACTCACACTGTATGAAACAAAACTTAACACTTACCAACAAGTTAAGATTCACACTCATATCTGTAAGACAGTGTATGAAAAAATACTCAACACTAAGACATCCTTTGAAGCCACTTCAAATCCTCGAACTCAAGAGAGTAAATTATGATATCCACGTGTAGAGTAGTGAGTAACAAAAGAGAAGAAATAAGTTGCTACAGGGAACGTCACATAAATAAGACACTGCCTCCCTACACAGACCTCCGGGGGGAAACAACAATCTATAATTCATACGGCACTTGATGAGAATAAAGGGTACATACGTTAGGGAACATATATGCAAGGAATGGCTAGGAGAATCAAGGAAGACAAACAGTGAAGGGGGTGTGCGGGTTTTAATGGATGTAAAATATCACAGGACAAGTCTAGACAGCTGGCACCAATAGGCCGAAACTGGGCAGAAAATAACATGAACACTATATAAAGTGAAATAATTGCATAGGGGATAGGGAAATGTAACATTTAAAACACAAAAAGAAACAATAACCATACAGCGAAGTACAGCCTTGGACTTTCAGTTCCATACCTCACTTAAAGACTACTTCAATGATAAGACCACCTCAAAATTAAGAACACAATTAAGACCACCTCCATATTAAGACCAGTTTCAAATGTGCCTAGGGTGGGTTTGTTTTTGAGGTTTTACTGTATTTATCGTTAAGCTGAATTCTTGATAATCAAGCACACAAATTACTAGTCTGCATCCCGTCTTCTATGATAAATCAACTTTGCTCGTCAGTAAGGTTACCATCATATCGACCCCTCGGAAAACCACATTTTCCGTTTTTATGGCTTTTAATTCATCAAACACTTTTAAGATTGAGAGGACATTTCGTGGTGAAAGAACACTTGAATCCTGAACCCAGGCTAATACTATTGGTACTAGCTCTATATTTGTGATAGGGTAACCAAGGTAGCAAACTAAAATGAATATATCAAACTTAAAATCACATTAAATAATTACCATAGGTTGTATACATGGTCATCACATTCGTACGCAGCATACTCGCATATAATTACATAAAATTAATGTTATAATTATACAAGTTAAGTCTACTAGCATGCTGCAGTTTCTGCTAAGCGAAATTTGCTTTCGGAATACTTCGGAAATTTCCGTAAATATTTTGGCTTGACGGAAATTGCCGAGATGTTCCAATTGAAAAGTTAACTTACTTTGTGAATCTTTCTGGGTCCTCTCTGCACGCATCCTCCATGTGATTGTATAGATTGCTTCCGTTGTAGATTCTTAGTCGTATGCTTTCATTTATGAATGGTTGTTGAAGTATATTGTTGACGGTATATGTGAAATATTGTTTCCTGTAAATCACAGAAAACTGCATCATGAAAAGTGGAATAATTTATACAAATAATCTCGTACATTTCGATGGCTTGGTGAAAATTTATTATAAGCGCTTCTTTTAAAGCAAAATAATGTGGCACATAATTGTGTAAGAAAACAAACTCATATTTATTGGTTGATTTGTTCTCGGTGAAAATATGTTTCCTCTGTGAAGAAAACCCTATGAAAGACATCATAATGTTCGTTACGTTTGCGATTTCCGTAAATTGCCGATGTGCTTCCGTGATTTTCGGTTTGCGATTTGAATAATTGAAAAATGTTTAAAAATGACGTTTAACACAATAAAATAAATATACGAAACGGCTTACCCATTCACCAATCCGACAGCGACCAATGTTAGGAATAGAGCTACTATTCTGTAATCCATTTCTAACTGTTGCTGATATTATAGTTATGTGAATTCGTAAGACAATAAATCTACTTTGACAGGTAAGTTGACGTTTGCTTTTATCACGGATATAGGTCCGTGCTTTTATATAAGCATTCTGTAACAGGATCTTGAATAAATTATTAACAAAAATCGGGATTTGGTCAAGCATGGTGAACATTTGATGTAAGTAGGATATATTGCACCTTACAACGTGTACACCAGTGATTGCTTGTCATTAGAAAAGATGACGATATAAAATTATTATATCGATGTTCTACCATTGCACTGTTTAGTTGTGCGTGCATCACATTGTACGTAACTAGTAATTGCGCGTGAGGATATTAAATACGATGAATTCAAACTTATTCTATGTTCATATATCAACGTATTATGGACAATATTAGAGAGGTAGAGAAATGTTTCATCTGTCTACCTTATCGATGTTTAACCTATATGGCACTTTACTTATATAACCATGAATATGTCTGGGAAATTCTATATATCAGTTGAAAAGACATGAAATGTAACATACAGAGAGCACAGCCGCCATATCCTCACCCCAACCAACACAAAGAAATATGGAAATATATGATCCAAAATTTGCTGTCCAGGAATTTTGGTTACATCTTGAAAAATCTTGGTGTCCATGGTACTTATGTTCTTTAAATGCCTATGTACAACATTGGTAGTTACATATTATCATAAAATGCATTTGTTTCAATGAAGGCAAGATAAAAACTACAAAACTAACCAGATCTGTAATGGAAAAAGCGTTTTTTAAAAAATTAAGATGTAACGAGGACACTTACTTTTCGTGATTTTGAAGATGTTACCAACATTCCTTGACAGCATATAAATGTAAAAAGTTCCAAGTCAAAATAAACGCATGACACAGGAAACCAACATATTTTTTTTTAGTATTTTTTTGTTCACGTGTTATGGAACATAGTCAACTTTCGGTACACTTACATTCATTACAACGGAAGTTTGTTTTAACGACACAAATACGGTTAGAACAAACATTCACTGTTTTAGTGATCACTACAGCGGCGTGAAATCAGGGAACAAACATTATGTATGTGTATATAAGAAATATATGCTTGTACGTATAAATAAATACAGGTCTATACAACATAGGAACACAGTCATTAAGGACATGAGTTCTATCCCCTTCAATAGCCCATCTATAGTAAATATGTACTATATATACTATCTTTAAAAGCATGAACAATATTTATCAACTGCTAAATTTGATGCTTTTATTAGACTTATAGAAGCAAAAGTACACAGTGGACAAGTTAACATGTACACCAAGTTCTCTTCTGTATTCGTTAAGATGTAACCTATACATATAAGTCTGTGTATAGTTGATAATTCCGAGAGTGTGAAGATATTGTTCTAATCCATACTGACTAAGAATAACCAGTGTGAAGTTGACGGTTCAGAAATTGTTCCAGTATCCTTTGATCTTGATACAAAATACCCCGAAATTATCTTACTGAATTTAGTATGACATTTGGATAAATTGTTTGCTGTAAATCACACTGTCTAAACTGTTTGATAAGACACCTTCACATGGCTGGGCATTGCTTCAATTACCATGGTACAGAGGATTGCATTTGGAAGGTGAGACTTTAGAAGCATATTGAGTATTTCGTATATTCGTAAGAACTGTGCAACTTTTCCAAAGCAGTCCTCTCTTACGTTTTTCCTGTAGTAAGAATTTAAAATCAATTAAACACATGTTGAGCAACATCTTCCTAAGAACGTCCAAAGTTTGCATATCCAAAAGGATGTTGATCTGGAGACGATGCATGATTATTATATTTATACTTGGCGCTTCAATCAACATGATAAAGATCTGTCTGGTTGATGTGGGGCCACAAGCTAGAGAGGCCATGTTTACAGTCAAGACGATGAAATACTGTTATGTCCACGAAGTATTGGGTAATACAAACATTTATTGCGAGAGTGAACTTTACAATTAATACATACACCGACAGATGTTGTTTATTCCAATACTGTTTACTCAAATGTGTCAGCTGTTACAAAGATTCATATACCATCATATGTTGTTTGTTCGAATATTGTTTACTCAAATATGTCAGCTGTTACAAACAAAACTGCGATAAAATCATGTTTAATTAGTCGTTTATGTAAATGAGGTATGATACGAGCCGTACATGTTTTTTGTAAACGTAAATGATCGAAGGCAATGCATTTATATGTGTATTGCTGATATACCGTTAAAGTTTGAAAGAGAGAGAATAAGTTGCTTCATGAACGCCACATACATAAGACAGTACCCCCACCCCACACCCACACACACACAGAAAAACAACAATCCATAAAACATAAGGCACTTGAGGAGACAATTTTAGTTGAGATCCGACAACGATGTGACTCATTCCCAAAGCCGAATATATGGTTTTTTTCCAATCTCTAAAAAATACCAATCAGAAACACCTACGAAAATTGTCTCCTGGAGCGACCTGGTATATATTGAAGCTCATAAACGACAGTTGCTACAAGAAATGTAGATTAGAATGCTTGTTTATATACATTTTAGATATGAAAAGCCTGTTTAACTATGAAAATTCCTAAAATTCAAGTTGAAGCGATTCAAGTTTTCTCAAATTAACAAATTTTAAGACGCAAATTTTCCCAATCTATCTAGGGTCTTTTTCCCAAAATGGACAGAAAAAGGCCTGAATTCTTAACATACTAAAATTATTGTCTTGTAGAAATTTGTCTAACGTTAATTTGTGTGAAAACTAGTCGGATTTAAATTAGATTTATTCGTGTATTGATCTAGTTTTGAAACAAACCATTTTGTTTTGTTTTTATGATGTTTCTTTCAATAAAATATCTTAAATTATGCATCGCTTATTATCTGAGGATATTTATTTTTTCGTTATGCTTTGAATAGGTAGCTAGGTTTCGCGAACTTAGGTTGACGATTAACAAAATTCCAACTTGGCGTGGCCTAAGGGTACAGAGGCGCAAGTAATGGCCTGTCCGAGCATAAGGAATAACTAGGAGAATCACAGAGGAAAAAGAGCGTGGTAGGCTAAATTGTAAACCGACAGAAATGTATATTTAATGACAAATTTTGTTCTTTAATATGGTAAAGCTATGAAATTGTAAACTAATTATAAGCTTATAATTATAACCATATTCAACGTTTTGTTAATCAGCCATAATAGTAATAGCACTATTAAGTTGTCAAAACTTATGTCTTTGCACTATCGGATTTTTCCTTCACATCGTAGACTACGTATAACCATGTTTTGTACAATCTTTGCACATCGGTGAGATTTTAGCCCTATATATTGTATCACAGATCAAGCCATTGGACAAATACATGTAACATAAAGAGCTAGTGAAACTGGTAAATAATAATTTTACAGGATAATATTATTCGTAACGTAATAAAATCAATCCTATCCATAAAAAGCAACCACATGCTTGATATTCATGATTGAATTTTTAAAACGAAGACGGAAGGGGATTTTTATCAATTTCATATCATTTACTATACTAACTCCGCAATTAAGATAGCACCAACAAGTTGTTGAAATGGCGCTAGTAGAAATTAGGTTATTTCAGTACACAGAATACATGGATACAGGTCTGCGATACACGCAAAAGGCAATAAACTCGTCAATAAACCTCAATAATATTAACACGCTTGGTACCATTGGAAACTGGTCTTGTTAATGAGGTGGTCTGAATATAGAGATGGAATGAAGAGTAAAATATTGAAAATATATTAGAAAATCGTGTTCGATATTTTGAAGTAGTAGTATTCATCAAGTTGGTCTTCAAAAGAGGTTGAACTGTAATACCGGTTCTATTTTCAGCATAGTTAACTTAATCACCCCACGTTCAATGTTCTGAGAAGATAGCTGTATATCAACTAAGTCCTACAACTCCCATTGAAAGATTATATTCGCCGTTGATGATTGGCCAGGCACCTACGCCTGCTATGATGTGACTGTAGCTGCTGCTGAGAATAGATATACTGCAGTTAATTGTGAATATGGGTTTATCCGATGAATCTACAACATATGCTTGAAATTGTGCTTTGCCTTTGAGTTAATCTGAGAACTACGCTTTGCTTTTCATGACCCTCAATAGGTGAAATAAGTAGTGAAAATGATACCAAGATTATTGCTTCCATTTTCAAGCCCGCCTGGTTAGCTCAGTTGGTAGAGCACTTGACTGCTAATCTAGATTTTGTGAGTTCGAGCTACTCCGGCGCGAGGGTTACTGTTTTGGCGGGAACGAGACTCTGCCGAGTTCCTACGAAAACTCTTTCCCGAGTGATGGATATTTCTATCCGTACCGGAAGCCAGTTAAACATTGTAATGTTATTCCATAAGTAATATATAATTCCATACAACACTTTAGGAAGATGGATACTTACTGTAAACAAAAGGCTACGAATGTTATAAGTGTTCCATTTGCAAACAATTGTGTGTAACCAGAATGATAGTCAATGAACTATAACACCAGGTGTCCAGTACCACCTCAGTATACGTATATACACAATGAGCCACTTACTTAATTGATAATCCTACCTTTGTGTGTTCAGTGATTTTGATATGAGCGCCGCTGTATGAGTTCCAACCTATTCTTTAAGTGACGTCATTTCCAGAAAACGTCACATGTGACGTCACCATGTACAGACAGTAAGCAATATTTCCCTATATGGCACGATGGCAACGAAGTAAATATTGTTTCCTGCTTGCAAATAGTGACATCACATGTTGCTTTTTCCCGAAATTACGTCACTTACAGAAGAGGCTGCCAATCCCATAGCAGCGTTCATATCATAATCTTCATCTGCTGATTCTTTTGCATGGTCATGTGTGAATTTTGTGTTTCATAAGATATTGGTGAGAATGAAGTAAAGACAAATATGGTTATAAATCACTGTATCTTTTTTTGAACATATTGCAACGTATTAAAATAGTTAATAAGCGTTTGAGTCCTCATCAATAATTGATCATACAGCAACTATGGATGTGCTCCTGTCCACTGTGTCAAGTTGAACACAATTCTGTCATTGGGTACTTGCTAACACCTGAAAGTAAACAATATTCTATTAAAACTTGCCATTAAAATACAAATATTCCAGTAAAACGTGTCATTAGAATACAAATATTTTTAGTAAACGTGCCATTGAAATACAAATAGAACCAGTAAAACATGCCATTAAAATAAAAGATATTCCAGTTAAACTTGCTATTGAAATCACAATATTGTAGTAAAACTTGTCTGCATTCGACGATATCTTGTTCTGGTTTAATGCTGTTATATTAAGGACAATACCGTATGCTGTTTCTTACCAAGTTCTAATGGGCCCGCTGCATTGTCTATTTGCCAGAATGTTTTATGTTCTGGCCAATTCCCAGCCACTTCCTAATTTATTACGTCAATAAAATAGCCATCAAATATTTTCGGTTTGAATGTGGCTGTAAGCTGAAACAATTAAAATACATGTAATCATGTACACTCAAATACACAAATGATTGTCAGGTCAGGTGTAAAAAGCGATAGACTCCAAACCAGGTAGTAAATGTACATATTCTTTGGAATGGACAAAGGGAGAAAACTCCAGATGTGATATAGGGAATGAACTCGTGACCATCTCCTGTGCTCAAATGCTATGTCAAACAATAGTTATATAAATAAAAATTACACATGCATTGTGTATTCAATTTGGTTGCGCGAGTTCAGACAGGAAAGTGTCTTAATTGGTCCTGTGCTAATTACCCATTACTCGGCACCCAGTAATCGCAATTTACTCGGCAGAGTATGGAAATTTGAGTGGCCAATGTGAGTAACAATGTTTACTAATAATTTATTGCTAAGCATTATTTGTGTCAAAGTGCTTCTAGATTTTAGTGTAAATTGAAGATATACTCTGAGATCTGAATTACTTACACACAATCTAAGATTCACATTCAAATCAGTAAGGAAGTGTATGATAAGGCTATGTCAAATTGGAATTTTGTTAAGCGACAACCTAAGTTCGCGAAACCTAGCTACATATTCAAATAAATACAAACTCCCAACGAAAAAAACAAATATCCTCAGATAATAAGTGATGCATTATTTTAAATATTTTAATGAAAGGAACATAAAAAAAATGGTTTGTTTCAAAACTAGATCTATACATGAATAAATCTAATTTAAAACTGACTCTTTTTTACACAAATTGACTAGTTTTCACACAATAAGCACATCGTTGTCGGATCTCAACTAAAATTGCCGTTGTCGAATCATGGATATTGAAAATATTTGAGAATGTTTAGCTTAGAAAAATGTTCTTTCTGGCTCTAGGAGCGCAAAACCTAGGCGCACGCGGACGCTTAACAAAATTTTAATTTGGCTTGGCCTAAACTTACCTTGCAATCATTGGTGTAATAAAGACAATCATTTATAATTAATAATAATTTATTTCCATCCATATTTATTTAAAAATAAATATTTCCACATAATATGACTGCATTTGGACAAATAAATCCGTATTAGGTTATTGAAACATATTTGGGTACATATGATCCATGTTTAACTGTATAATTAATCATTATTTATATTTTATTCTACTTTATTTACCTTCCATAACCATTTAAAAGCATATATTCCACATAATATGACCGTATTTGAACAAATTAGACTGTATTTGGGTAATTACAACTGTGTTTAGGTATATTTGGGTAAATCGGCCACCCGTTCAGGGAGAAATTGGAAATTAAAAATTTCGCCCTCATTTGTTTTCAGAAATTTCTTTGAGAAACGAAACATTAAATTTTCATAGCCTTATCTATTTTTGTTCAGGTCGGCAAAAGGGTTCAATTGCTATTGTTGCTGCATTCACAGTGAAACGGGCGTTCCTTAGAATCTACGCTGATAATAAAACAATGAATTTGATTACAATTCCTCTACAATAACTACATAACTATCTAGAATAAGTTTGATAGTAAGTCAATAGCTGTATGCATATATAAATTATAACTGCGTGAGATATGTGTGTACAAACTTGCCATCAATAGAAAATGTACCTTGTTGTTTCTTGAATGGAAGTTTGAGATTATCCAGAGATTATCATGGAGGATTATCAATGTTATAATGTGCCTCAGAAGTTTGACATGGTTATCTATGACAACAGTTTGATGACTAGTGCTATAAATATGTTCACTCAACAAACACTCAATTCAGGACAGGAAACTTCCAACTTTGGGAATGTTGAACAATATCCTAGCAACCACAACACTTTACCTGGGGATTCTAAGGAACGCCTGTTTCACACCATGGTTGGTTTTGATACTTGTGAGAGCCAGGAAGGAATGCGAGTGACGTTTATGATGACCTTTGTTCTAAAACAAAACAAATCGAACAATTGTGTGACGATACAAGTATAGACATTGTTCAGAAAGAGATTGAAACAGTACTTGTGTCTGACAATAATAAACTGCTTGCTGGAAAAGATCTTCAGTCAAGGGAGAATACTATGTCTGAAAAAAGTGATTCTGATGAAAGTTTGCTGGAGTTGTTTCCTTTCATTTGTGGCATTTGTGGTAAAAAGTTTAATCAAGTACCGGATTATTTGTCTCGTATTGATACTCACGAATATGTTTATTGTTGGCAATTTTTTTCATTGTTGCGATTTGAAGGCAGATTGTCGGAGTTATATACATGTGGTATATTATGTAACTTGAAGTTTCCTTCCTTATATACAGTTTACAGACATGTTGTAGTGGATGAAAAGTTAAATGACTTTCTGTACAAGAGTTGTGATAACACCATTTATGCTTTTGTACCAGATGACAGGGGGAGTGTTGAAGTTCTTAGTAGTGATAAAGATGAAAAGCTTGTTGATACTGAACATGAAATTAAGACAGACATATTTGTTGAACAAAGTAGTGACTCACCTGAGAGCTGTTTCATGAAACCAAAGAAGAAAAGAAAGAAAGATCCAGAGGTTTATGTTATGGTAAGTACCAGACTACGAGAGTGATGAAGGTGTGAACTTTGACTATGGCAACTCGCACAGAAGTAAATCAAGGACACTTGAACCTTCCTAAGATTCTGAAAATGGACTTTAAAATGATTTTCTTAATCTTTCGGTGGTCTTATTATCAAGGTGGTCGCCACATTCACAAAACATTCCTACTCTCACATAGCCCAGGAAATTATCAATGTACAAAAATAAGAAGATTTGAGAAAGACAAATATCTTATATCTATGTTTTAGAATGGTTCTTGTTTTCTAGATTCGTGTTAAATTGGTGCTTGATAATGGTTTAGTGTGTATCTAACAATATGATTTCATTTGGTCTGTGACATTGTTGAAAACTTATAGTAATCACCGTTTCTGTCCAAGTTTGGTACTGGAGTCCATTAGTTGTTTGGTCTCTGCTCAAGACCGGTTGGGCCTATAATGGTCATCAAACTTGATAGGCCTATTCATCAGGACATGTTAATTACCCAATTTAAATTCTAAACAAGCTGAGGGGCTTATCTTGTTTGTGACCTGCGAGTGACGTTTATGATCACCTTTGTTCTAAAACAAAACAAATCGTGTGACGATACAAGTATAGACATTGTTCAGAAAGAGATTGAAACAGTACTTGTGTCTGACAATAATAAACTGCTTGCAGGAAAAGATCTTCAGTCAAGGGAGAATACTATGTCTGAAAATAGTGATTCTAATGAAAGTTTGCTGGAGTTGTTTCCTTTCATTTGTGGCATTTGTGGAAAAAAGTTTAATCAAGTACCGGATTATTTGTCTCGTATTGATACTCACGAATATGTTTATTGTTGGCAATTTTTTTCATTGTTGCGATTTGAAGGCAGATTGTCGGAGTTATATACATGTGGTATATTATGTAACTTGAAGTTTCCTTCCTTATATACAGTTTACAGACATGTTGTAGTGGATGAAAAGTTAAATGACTTTGTGTACAAGAGTTGTGATAACACCATTTATGCTTTCGTACCAGACGATAGAGGTGGTGTTGAAGTTCTTAGTGGTGATAAAGATAAAAAAGCTTGTTGATACTGAACATGAAATTAAGACAGACATAGTTGTTGAAAAAAGTAGTGACTCACCTGAGAGCTGTTTCATGAAACCAAAGAACAAAAAAAGAAAGATCCAGAGGTTTCTGGTAAGGTAGATGTAAGACAATTACCAGACTACGAGAATGATGAAGGTGTGAACTTTGACCATGACAACTCGCACAAAAGTAAATCAAGGACACTTGAACCTTCCTAAGATTCTGAGGTAGGTTATGTATACAATAAAACCTCGATAATACGACCACCCTTGGGACCCTTGAAAACTGGTCTTAATATTGAGATGGTTGTAGTATTGAGATTGAATTAAGAGAAAAACAGTGGAAATGGACTTTAAAATGATTTTCTTAATCTTTTGGTGGTCTTATTATCAAGGTGGTCTTTAAGTTATGTTTTACTGTACTGTGAATCTTTGTCAAGGTTATATATGGAGAATGTATAGCCAGTTGTTTGTATAATTTAGTAATGAATGAATAAGTTGGTATAGGGAACTTCACATTCACAAAAAACGCCTCCCTGCATTTATCCCAGAACACCACATTCACAAACATGCCTCCCTGCACTTATCCCAGGTATACACCACATTCACAAAACATTCTTTGAAGTCTTATTCAAATGATTTTATAAAAAGAGAGAATAAGTTGCACAGAGAACGCTACATTTATAAGACAATGCCTCTTCAGACAGACCTTCGGGACAATAACAGTCCATACAACATCAGGCAATTGACGAGGCGCAAGGAACTAGGGCGCAATGAATGGTCAGGCCCAGCATTAATGATAACTAAGGAGAATTCATGAGGACAAACATTGTGGTGGAGAATTTAATGGATGGAATACATCACAGGACATGTCAAGACAGCTGGCAACAATAGGCCAAAAGTGGGAAAGGATATAACATGAAAACTATACCCATTGAAAGAATTGCACACGATATTAAAAAACATATACATATTTTAACGAACCCCTCCCCCCCATATCAATTACTCTGACGTTTTGTGGAATGTTGTTGTACGGGGAGTCTGTGTGGGGAACCGTGATCATGTGTACATGTCGTTCCCTGTAGCAACTTATTATTCCGTCTATGTACAATAAGAAAACGTAGACAGTTACTTGCGGAGATACAATCTGTATTCCCAGAAACGTTTATTAACATAGGCAACATAAACACATCGTGGATGTCCAACCCGATTTTATAAAATGATGCATCATAAAACATGTGATGTTATAATTGTTTCACTGTCGTTACAATTTTCTAGATTGTTCAAATAATTCCAAATTTGCATCATTAAAGTCGGCGACATTTTTGTTTGAGCCACCCGCTTGAGGCGGATGAATCTGCATGGATTCGGCTTCGCGTCTCCCCAGTTTGAATTTCTCAAAATTTGAACAAGTTTTGCACCGTGTATTTGAGAAGCAATTACACCTGTGACAAAAGCATCTTCGATATGCAAGTACGGCAAATACTGAGCTGTATTTATTATCTTACTGACACGGTTTCCGGACATTGTGTAAGATGTCCCTTGAGCATATGGTGGATAATGTTTCAAGGAACGGTGTATTGACAAAGACATCGGCATCTGTCTTAAGCACGTTCTGTACAGTAGGACAATAGTTCCGTATCCATTTTAAACCGAGAAGAACTTTGAGTGTAAGGTTGTGTAGGAGTCAACAAATCAGCTAATATGTTCGTGTCTAACTATGTAATTTACTGTTTCATTTTTACTGAGTCCCATTATAAATACAACGCAAATCTCAACAGTTGAATTCTCAGTTGAACTGTACACCGGTTTGGCGATGCCGAATCGTCCGTATGTCAAACGAATGGCTCGCCGGGCTTTGAAGTTTTCCGCCGATGAAGGAACAAGCATGATCATAAACGGCTTCTTTGAACATAACTTTTGATTCGATAATAGAAACTGATAATTTAATGGAGTTATAATTTCACGAGACAGGTTATAGTATTTCTCGATCTCGCTGGAATTATCAGAGCTATCATTTTCTCCGCGTGAATGTGGGTTCAAAACTTTCCTCTTCCGTGCTTCAACGACGTCTATGAGTTGCATTTTCCGCATTTGAAATTTTAAACCTGTACTGCGTTTTGTGTCCAATACGCCAATAGCATTTGAATTAGCGGGGGGGGGGTACTATTGTGGGCCGCACGACTAATGTTTCCTACGTCACTGCGAAATTTAGACTTTTTGTTTAAGTCGTGTTCACTGTTTCGATCGAGTATTTTCTTCCATTTTAATTTTAAGGTTCAGTGGAACTGACGGAAATTCAACCACAAACCACAGAAAAGTGGATGATGTAGCAAGAATTAATATTAGTTTAAAACATCTATGTTTTCTACATACGCGCATGATCATAAGTTTACTATTTGCATTTAGTGTTATAATTACCTGCTGAATCTTGCATGAACACTTGATTTAATGTTGCATGCTGCGGCGTTACAGATTTTCATCTGGACTGCTCACGGAACAAAGATTCCTCTTCGAGCTAAGCGGCTATTTCAGTTGCATTGTATTTTACAAACGTAATGCAACCCAGAAAATGTCTCACAAAGGATTCTCTTGTAAGCATTTGAAGACTCGTGAATAAAATGCAACATATGAAATAGATAGCTGTCTTCATGGGTAAGTTCCTGTGTAATTCAAGATAGTAGGAGCACTGATATAGTTCCTGGTAATCTTGATGTATGAACACTTCAAAATCCACCCGAACTTACATGAAGTCTGTTTCAATTCATTAGCATTTTATTTCGTGTTTAACTAACCTTTACTTAAGTCCTCAATCGTCCAACAGTTATGCGATGCTTGATTTCTGATGTTCGTATTAACTCGAAGAAGTTTTAACATGCATATAACTCGCACGTTATCATTCATGCCCGTAGAGTTGTTATCGCTATAAATGCACATGTAATCAAATTATATTTACACGAGAAGTTGGTTCTGTTTACCCTATCGCCTGTAGTATGTGTTAAGTCCAGTGTAAATAATGGTATCCTTCCAGTGATTAACTCGACACACAACATTTGTCCTTTGAATGGTATTTGTCTTATCCGCCTTGGTTTGATTATCAATTCCTTTATATGATTCTTCTTTTTTTGTCGTTTAGAATTAATTTATCCTTTGAAATTAAACGTCAATTAACACCCCGTTATTTGGTTCAAAAGTACTTATAAATAACACAAGACCGCAACACAGTTATGGTACTTCTGGTAGTTTATAAAATTACTTGCTTCGATATTGCCGTATCTGACTTCCTTGGTAGTTTCATTGACATAATATTTATTCATTTTTAAAGTGGATCGGAATGAATGCATTATGTTATCTCAAGAATCAGGTAATATGATATTTGTTTATGGTACACTACACAATACTTTAATCATTATTTAGACGTTGATGTATTGTTTGGTTAGCGTGTAGATTGTGACCTATCGTAGTATGGTGGCTCATGTCTGCCATCTTTTTTCGGGCGTGTTTGCCCGTATGAGAGGCCTCTTTGACGCCCCTAAAAAAGACAGACCAATCATTTGTCGTATTGGCAGGCTTAATATGCCCTGCTTTCACGAAAATACTTCAAGTATAGAGACAGTAAATGTCTTAAATATATTTAACAATTGTTTCAGCATGGGCAATCCAAAGGTTTGGACGTTTTGACTTCCGCGTGGTAAAAATAGGTATGTGTTCTGTTAAAATGATAATTTATGTAGTACCATTACACTGATAGCCCATGAGGACAGTACAAGCATATTGACAGAACAGTGGTACAGTACATATATATACTTAACATGAGAATAACATGCTTGTTAACATGTGGAGAATATTTCAATGGCAACGTGAAAGATAAAATGACATAAAAAAACAGTATTTAGATCTACAGGGAAAAAAGGGATATAGAGAAAAATGTGCTTGAGTAAAGTCTTAAGTATCTTTTATCAGTCATAAAAGATATTTATAAACAAATGATTAAAAAAGGATTAATATTGTCAAATAGTGCTCTTTCGATAAATATATACGATACATTTCTAACATCAAAACATGGTGTTTAAGAAAAAATCAGTTCATAGCCATTTTAACTTATTTAGAGAATTTAGCTTAGTTAAGTAAAACCTCAAGTATTTTCGTGAAACCGGGGCCTGGCGTATGGAGGCCCTCAAACGTGACAACACTGCAGAACGAGACGGCAGTAATCAGCCACCATAGTATCATCAACATTATCCGTAAAAATAAAACACGCATAGAACGTCCAGAATAAAGTTTTAGTGACGTCATTCAGTTTTTAATATTTTTTCAATAATTTGCATTTAGTAATTAAGCTAATTAAGCTTACATAATATTCCTTTGTACATTTCTGGAAACAACTACCGCTGTCGTCGAGCGATATCTATCCGCGTCACCAAACCATAATTTCTAATTAATGACACGCATCTGTTTACGTATCCATTACTATTGATACTACTATGGATATATCAAAGGCAAAACTACAACGACGGGTGTGTAAAAATAATATGTACATTTTATTCAGGGTACAATAAATGACACTCATACAAAACTAACATGAACATGGCGACAATACGACACAGTATGCAAATACAAATACACCTAATGTACAAGAAATGCATTGCTGCAAAGCATCCAAGGGCGCCGCAAAACTGGTGCACAATGTTTTGGAATAGCGTAATGGCGGAAAAATGTTTTGGAATAGTCCATTTTCATACTATCATTGGCGTGTATTTCCTTTTAAACACCGTAACTTGCATAAACATCCACGTTACAAGTACCAATGTGTTAATATTGATATATGTAAATTGAAAATGAAGTTTTTTATAATTTATTATTTTTTATTTTATCTTCGGCACCTAACACACATGCTGTTTATGTAGAATCGTCCGTTTTGGAATAGTCCATTTTCACACTATCATTGGTGTGTATTTCCTTTTTAACACTGTAACTTTCATGAATGTCCACGTTACAAGTACCACTGTGTTAATATTGATTTAAGTAAAGTGAAAATGAAGATTTTTATAATTAATTTTTATTATTTTATCTTCGACACCTAACACACATGCTGTTTATGTAGAATCGTCCTATTTTTCGGGGATCAGCAAGTATTTATCATAAACATATCGTTTTAACTTTGTAAAAGACATTTATTTGACAATACAAATGCATTAATTTTTTTATTTCTAAATCATAAAAATACAAAAAGTAACGTGTAATATTTACTGCAGTTTAACCCTTTACAATAGTCTCAAAAACATCGTGATTCCATTAAAGGTCCCGCCCTCATGGGCGGCGCCAATTACAGTCGAACCTCGTTCATTCCAATTAATCGGGTCTTAAATTTTATTTCGAAAACAACATGGTTTCCAATAGCCAATTTCAATTCGACTTGCATAAGAAGATGTACATCGGGACCTGGTATGTATTTCGGATGATACCGAGTATTCGGATAAAAGGTTGTCGAATAAACGAGGTCCAGCTGTATTATAAAACGTAACTAAACAGAAGTATGTTAGAATCATAGAACATTGTTATCAGTATGCGTACAATATGCGAATATAACATGAATAAACTATGAGATTACATAGACAATACACTATTATAGAGAAAATAGTGTAAAATGTGGAATATGTGGAAAAACAATCTTAAATATACGCAAACACGACTACAATCCATGAAAATACAGGGAACGATGCGCATCTAGTACAGTTCAGTATTTTCCATTCTCTGAATACGGTGGTGGATCGCTGGAAGGTACACGTGCAGTTCCTAAAACGCATGAATAAATGTGTTGATTTAAACCAAGCGTGATTTTATCCCACAGAAAGGGAGAATCCATCGACAATAAACTGTTTATACAGAAATAATTTGGCAAAATCCCTTTAAACCTAAATAAGACTTTTAGACACGTTCGCCATAATAAAATACATTATATAATTAATAAATCCGTGAATACCAAGCGTCACTAAAATTAATATTGATGAACTCTGGAATAAAGCCAGATTACAGTTTTTTTTATGAGTGAAAGTTTGATACAAATACGAGCAAATGTTTGACTTCTTGTAGAGATTTCATTCTAAATATAATATCGAGTGTTCTTCGTCTCTGTTTCCATGTAAGTAAGGAACGTAACCCATGATTACTAAATGCGTCAACTTGCTTAGGTTATCTCCCCCAATATGCTATTGGGGGAGATAACCTGTAGTTACCACATTAATAAAATTATGTAGCAAGATATCCTACTCTATGGTGAAGTACATTATACGATAAACAATGCATCATGAAAAGGTAAGAGGTGGCAGTTCTGTGTTGCGCGTCGTACCATCTGTTTGTCGTAGGCAGTATCATTAGAGTGTTGTGTGCCCGATCATCTGTGTGTCGTAGGCAGTTTAATTAGAGTGATGTAATTGTAAATTAATTTAGAGAATCTGTTACGACAGTTACCGAAAGAAATTTTATAAAAATCATTAACTGACCTGATCTCTGAGCTGTCATTTCTTTGTAAGACACACAACAATTATCGCAGCTAAAATGCCAAGTGCTACAATTGTTGGCTCCACAATGGCTCCAATAACAGCACTGTAGTTAGATAGAACTTGCATTTTTATCAAAATGTGTTAATAATTTTGATAATATGGCATGTTAATGAATTCATACATACTTCATTGTAACTTTTCGTAAAACTGCAAAACGCGAGTCCGGTCTAAGTTTTTCCTATGCAAACACTGACATGGCGCGTATGACGGGGTAGAAAATACCCGTATCTGACTATTGGGTTTGTGGTTTAGAGAACAATGTAAGTTATACGGTACATCTGTATTAAGTGTATATTTATGAGAAAGTTTATTTTGTCAATAAAACAAGACTTTGAAGTTGATTATACACGAATGTTCTAGAAAAGGGGAGCCTGGTTTGAAAAATATATACGTTAATGAAAAACTATTGATACATGCGTGTACGATGAACACACATGATTTCCGCATCGATCTGTCAACAATTTAAAAATGCAAAGATACCAGATCGAGACGTTTTTCGTACACATTTTAAAAACACAACTTGACGCATCGCGCGCAATTGTTGATAATATACATTACCACCATATTAGCTAAATTTGCCTTAAATACCCTCGAATCATTGCATAGCAAGACTTGGTGCCAGGATTGCACGGTATCCTTGCTTTTTGTCTTGCCCTGTTTAAGCAGATTTATCTAACATCGATTGTGAAACATGTTCTTACATATCGTCGCCTTATTCCCAGAACCCCTTATTCCCAGAACCCCTTATTCCCAGAACCCCTTATTCCCAGAACCCCTTATTCCCAGAACGCCTTATTCCGAGAACCCCTTATTTCCAGAATGCCTTATTCCCAGAACCCCTTATTCCCAGAACCCCTTATTCCCAGAACCCCTTATTCCCAGAACGCCTTATTCCCAGAACCCCTTATTCCCAGAACCCCTTATTCCCAGAACGCCTTATTCCCAGAATCCCGTAACTCAATTTTTGGCGGTTTTGAGTATTTGGTATCATTGAAACCATCTTTCCAAGCTCTTTCTATCTGTACTACCTATATTGTTCTGGAATACCCATAACTCAAATAAAATGCAATTCCATAACCCCGTATGTAATAATTATCTCAAGAGGGTAAAACTTAAAAGTTCTTTTTCTCAAAAGGACAAAAACATGTTATAGGGTTGTGGAAATAATGCGACAAACTTATATTGATCACTCTATACCAGTACTGGCGAGGAATTCATGGATTGTTAACTTCGTGATCAAACCTCGCTCATCGCGGGGCTCGAACTTACGACCTTAGGTTCAAGAGTCAAACTACCTACACCTCGACCACTGCGCCTCCCAATTGGTTCTTACCCTGAGAATTCACAACAATATGGAGCATTGTCTTCACCACAGCAGCTGGTTAACGAATAATCTTGACCTTCCTCTGGGCAGGTAAGGAAGCATGTAGCCGGTTCTATAGACAAATACAAAGGCATTACTCAAAGGACTGTACGTAGGTAATTTTCACTAGGGGTGTCACGATATACCGGTATATATGAATAATGAAGTATGCACCCAAGCTGTATTGTACCGAGATATTAAATGAACGCATTGTTTTTTTCGATAAGGAACTATCTAGTCACCAAAGAAAGTAAAAATTGAAATGAGAATGATCATTGTTAAGTTTTAACTAATGAAAACTATTCCAGTATTACACGAGATTAATAACTGTTTTATTGAAGCGTAAGTGTGTTTATTTTGTGCGACACATTTGAGTTGTTTGTCGTCTTATTCAAAGTGTCCAAATAAGAAACACTTCTGCAGCCACGTGGTCAAATAATAATTATATTAATAAAGGTTCATTTAATTTTATAAATAAAAACCTTCGGGGTAACTTGGGACACTCTCTGATTGGCGTCTGGTTGAACTGAAAGAGCAACAAGAATATAAGAGGTTATAAGTGGTAAAATATAGAGTTTCTGAATTCCGGCCCTGATCTCCCGAAGCATCTCAATTTGAGGGAAATCTCAGCTCAAATATTGTCTCGAACGTTGAGATTATTCCTCATCTGAGACCGGACTCAAAATCGGTATTACAAAACGAAAATGGTGTATGCAAAACTAAAATGTTTACATAAGGTGATATATGTGAACGTTGTGCTCAACTTGTAAGACATAAATGTTAGGTTTCATGTTTATTAAGAAAAAGATTATGATTGATAAGTAAAGACTGATTCTTGAAATATGATCCTGATTTGATCTGTATCAAATTCAGTGATAAGTGAAATTCATGATTTTCTCAACAAAAAGTTTCTGATGTTTTCACAATATTAATTAGAAGATTTTATGCATTTTTGTGTTAATTTATGAAAAGTACTGCATAAAAATTTCAATTGCTTTCAGAAAAATTGCATATATATTTCAGAAGCAGATTGATCCAGATCATTTAATCCTTTGTGACCACAAGGCCTGGAGTGAACGCTTCTATTGTAAGCTTACTGATGTAAACCTAATTTATATAGACAGTTCATGTTAAACTTTTCGCTTATTTGGAATATTTTGAGACAAGCTGTACTTCTCGTCCATGTGAAGGACACATTCGGTATTATTGTGTTTGTTATCGACAATTCTTTACTTGCCTTGATCTGCGTCCACCTCTTCTTCCCCTAGCATCTGTGCTATAAAAAGCTGGAATATAATGTATACATTTGAGCGTCGCTGTACGATTTCCAACCTCTTCTTTAAGTGACGTCATTTCCAGAAAACGTCACATGTGACGTCACCAAGTACTGACAGTAATCAATATTTTCCCAATATGGAAATACGAAAACGAAGTGACCATATAGAGTAAATATGTTCTCTGCTTGCCAATAGTGACATTACATGTGTCTTTAAAATTTATTGGGAGTATAATGAATAAACGATAATAAAATAATCATATATAAATCATATATAAAAAATAACTTTTTCATTATGCTCATGTGGTCAGATGGCTCAGAAAGTTGAAAAAATGATTATCACATGCACATTATCTTGGTATTTTCTCAATTATCACATATTTGGGAAGTACTCCTATAAGGGTTTATCAGTTTTGTCTATCAAAATGGCGGATGGTTTAAGAACAAGGGAGGTAACTATTGTAGATGTGGGAACTATCTATTATCAAGTAGTACAGTCCCTGAGCTGTCAATGTTATAGTTACCGCTTACCATTCACATGTTATACAAAAACGGCAACAGTAATGTATTCTGTATCTTGTTTACCTTAAATCCGAGACTTCTCTGACCCTATAGCCTTTTTTTTTTTTTTTTTGCGGCTTAGGGTCAGAGGAACTCCTATAGTAAAAACCCGGGGATTACTGAAAACCACACAGTCGTGTACAGTCGTGTACTTTCAACGGTGTATGTGGCGTTTGTTCTCATTTTAACGGGAAGTTAGCCGAACAAATCGGTAAATTGATATTTAATTTACCAATCTGCATCGATCACGTGACAGCCAGGTGCTTTGACCCAAATACATATTAACATGAAGAAAATTATTTTTTTAGCTTACTCTGAAAAGGATTGACCGTTACAACGTATTAAAGGTTTTCAAAACAAATGTTACGGTTCAGATAGGTTAATTAATATATTGATAATAGATGTATATTCTTGAAATGTTAATCCAATGAATGTTTACATAGATATATTGATTTAAAGTTCCTCTCCCGCGCGGGAGAGGAAATCCCCGGGTTTTTACTATAGGAGTTCCTCTGACCCTAACCAGCAACATGAAATATCAAAAATCGTAGAAGGGGCTGGTTTAGGGACAGAGAAGGCTCGGATTAGTTTACCTTAAATAGCGTCGTGTGTTACGAAAATAGTAATTCTCATTTGGTTTCCTTTTTACACAGTCTTATGTTAATACAACAATGCATCAGTTAAATATCAGAATATGAAAACTTGTTCTTGTTCTTCATGTTGTATTTTTCTCTAAGTTCTCAACATTTGTAGTCTTAATAAAACCACACAAAGAATATTCCCATATCTTAACATGATATACAGGGTGTTAAAAAGTTTGTTCACAAAGTTTGGATGTAGACAAGATGAAACAAATGCTATATACACTGGTTTTATTTCCCAGTGAAAGATACTGCTTTTTCATGAATATGAGCTTTACCTGAAACTCTCACACAGAAGTGAATTATTGGACCATAGCGACTTAGATGGAAAAGAGTACTTGGAGAAAATATTAAAATTTAATTTTGCGAATGAACTTTTTTAACACCCTGTATATAGATGCATATGTATAATAATAGTGTTCTTTCGGCGCAGCCGTACTAGCGTGGTTTTGCTATTTGCATATCAGTTTTGTGCATTGAATTTCGGTGAATTTACTGAAATCCATTTTGGATCTGGAGTGACCAGCAATCGTAATATCTCGGCATTTTTTATGTTGCACAACAAACATTAACCTTCAAATTGCGCCGATCATCTTTAGATATTTCTTGTTATGTGTAATGTGAAAGGGTAGACATGTATTGGAATAGGGGTACAAGGAATGGTCTGGCCGACAATCAAAAACACCAATGGTGAACCCAGGTGGACAACAAGGGAGGTGTTTGAATGTGGGTACATCGTAAATATATTAGGTAACTGATCACCACATAGCGATATACAGCCTTGGAGCTCTCAGTAAAGTACTGGAGACATATATCGATTAAACAGCTAGCTTATATGATAATACATATTTCAACTCACACCCGTAAATTGACTAAGTTAGCGTTATCTAATCCAAGAAAGCTGTCAACCAATATCTGAAAAACCATAAAGCATTGAAGGGATTAAGTAAACAAGTAGCCTTATGTTGACCTTGCTCTAAGTAATATCAAATATCAGTCCAATGATGAAAATAGTCATACAGAATGAAATATTACATTATACGGATTTATCACCAAAAGCTGATCAAAATATGACTGTATATAGACTCTATACCCATTACAATTTAGACAAAAAAAGCGAGGTTCGCTTATGTAAAGTAAACTCTCACTTAAAGACCACCTCAAAATTGAGAACACAACTTCCAAGTCCATTTTCACTGGTTTGTTCTTTATTCAATCTCAATATTAAGAAATGTTATAAGCGTAGAAATAATAGCATCAATGAAGACAGAACTATTAATTAATGATTTTTCAAGCGGAAGTATTACATCGGTATTTTGACATGTTAATCCGGACTTGAAATGTTAAGTTGTGTCTATACCACACTGCACGTCAATGCTCATTCAATTTTTACATAAAAAAATGCATTTTCCCTGCATCACGAGATACAGTAAAACCTCAATAATATGACCACCCTTAGGGCCCTTGAAAATTGGTCTTCTTATTGAAGTGTCATTGATGTTGAGGTTGAATAAATAGCAAAACAGTGAAAGTGGACTTTACTAGTGTACATACTCGTATATCATATTAAATAATACTCTTGACTTAGCGACCATTAATTATGGTTGTTTAAACAATTTAGAAACTTCTCAAATGTCTTATAAACTGATTCTCTATGCAATGTATATGTATACTCTATGTACATGCCCGGATCCACCGGGAGGCCTCCCCCCCCAAGTCGGCTGTGGAGTGACCTTTTTCTATACCTAATAAAACATTATTTCCTATAATTAGGTCTTAAGGTTAGTATTCTTTGAGCACTTAAAATGCGAAACATTAATTTATGGTCGATTTCCTCTTGTATACTACCAGTACCATGGAAGGAAGTGCAATAAATGTTGGCCCCCTGTTGTGCTCATTGGCCTTGAGACCGTCTAGAAGAATCATATGCTTTTCAATCTACATCACCCAGACGCTTTCAATTTCCTTATCATGTATATATATATATATATATATACATGACACGGACATATAATATGGTTTATACTTCCTTGTACATGATAAGGAAAATTATTCATATATGTATATATAATTTTTTTGTTTTTCAAGACCAAGCCTACTTTCGTATTTGCCCATTTTCACCTTAAGTTGTCCAAAAAACAATGTTTATATTAAAGCTACAATAAATGATCACTTGACATTAGACGAATGTGCATACACTTTACTGATACATCCCATGTGATGATGGTGACTGAAATAACTGCTAAAAAAGTTTATTCTCTAACTAAATTGAGATATAGTCAACTTCTGCCAAATCAGTATGAAAGTTTATATACATGTATATACTCTATTTGATTGAAACATAATGCATGCAAAAGAGGTGGCTCGAACCGTGACCTCTTGTTCTGAAGGCCGATGCTCCACCACGTTATTGTCGTTGACAACTATTTTATATTGGAGAAGATCAACACATTTAATTATTTCAGGGAGGTTACCTAAACCTGCTTTTAGTTTAAGTATGTATAGGCTGTTAACAGTTAATACAGTTTATAAGTGTGCTCCCTGATCATGTTCGTTTTGGACATTAAGATATAGTCAACTTCTGCCTAATCAGCATGAAAGTTTATATATATACTCGATTTGATTGAAACATAATCAACAGAGTTTATGACGAAATGGCTTCTTATTCACTTGTGACAAGTTTTTTTGCTTAAGGCTGACTTGGGTAGGTACCGGAGGGGCTGTCTTCTGGAAACTTGTCTAAATGTTGGTATTTGTATGAATTGGTCGTTCTGTATTTTTAACAAGATAATACTAGTGCAATTCTCATGAATGAGTCCTTAAAATTTAGACCCCGAAATGCACCAAAAGCCAACATTCCATATATTGTATAAGTTTACAGATTTAGCGCCAAAACATACACTTGAACTATTCGATAAATCAATCGCACCTATACTAAATTATTCATCCGAAGTATGGGGGTTCTATTAGGCGACCGAAATCGAACAAACGCACTTACATTTCTGTAACATTTCTGTAACATTTCTGTAAACGTCTATGGGAATTAAATTCACGACTCAAAATGACGTTGTGTGTGGAGAACTAGGCAGGTATGATATGGAAGCTACTAGAATGTACAACCTTATTAAATACTGGCTAAATTATGCTTTGCCCCTGAGATAGAAAACATTAAACAATGTTATATTTTACTCAAAAGTGATTTTGAACTAAACCCGTGTAAGGTTAATTGGGTCTCACGAGTTAAGTCTCTTTTGTCTAAGCTTGGTTTTTATGCTTGGTGGACTATTGCTTATTACTGTAAAAATGATTATTGCTGCTTTGTAAAAAAGAAATTTCAGTGTTCAATATGCAAATAAATCTATCGACATATCTGTATATTGTAAAAATTTGCCGGGGAAGATTCCACGGAACCCACTTAAGGGAGAGGGATACACCTTTTCGTACCTACCCCCATTGAGCCTCAAGTGCGAGGCATTTGTCCTCATGTTTGGCACCCCCATTCTGGAATTTCTGGATCCGGGCCTAATGTATAACAATTTTTTTTATCTTTGTGTACGCTTTTGTATAACACGACAAGGAATCCGGGTCAAATTTATGACATTCACGGTTGACATAGAAGACGTACATCCGTGAACGGGTATTTTGAAATACCCGAATTAAACCATATGACCGCTACATATATTCTAGAGAATGTATCATAATAGTTCCACGTATACGTTTCTAAACCTAGAATAGTATTGATTTAACACGTAAAAAAATCAATTATAAAAGGTACTTTCTTTGATCTGTGTTGTAAATCAATTAACTAAGTCGATCATCAGAAGACGTTTCTCTTTTATATACAAAGAAAACAACAAAACATAATTATGTACATGTATAATGAAATGTTATATAGATAAATCGAAGTCTGTGAATTAGCGGTAACGGCTATGTATGTTAAAGATGTGTGAAATATAAGTCGTTTAGTATGGGTTTAAACACACCTGTACGTTATATGACTTCGATCATAAAACAATTAATAAGACGACAAAAAACTTACCTACTGTGGTCAAAATCAACAGTATTACTGTGATATGAATATTCATCTTTTGGAATTTATGTAATATCCAGAACAATCTCATTAAAATCAGGTCCAGTCGCACGCGCCTATACTATACGCTAAATGGATCTGATGACTGCACAATACAGGTCACGTTCTTGTGATATTTCAGTAGCCAATCACATACCCAACAATATCGCTTATCAGATAAATCCAGTCGATGCAGATCGTTATCGATTGGACTTTTGGTCAGCAGACGATTTGTCTGTCGGCATTTTCCGTAAGTGACCGTAAATTTTCCGATGATCACCGATTAATGACTTGTATAACACATTAACATATAGCCTCGGGCTACGTTAGATCTATGTATCCGATAAACGCTTAAAACATTGTTTTATGATCATAAAGATTAACACGGATGATAGGCAAATGTTTTCTTATGAAATAGAAAAAAACAAGGAATTCGTTTCACTTAACATGTGTAATAAACACTTGACATGCAGTTTCCAATTAAAATTGCAAATACAAATTTATTTTGTGTACTTTAAATACCAAAGATACTGTGGTGGCCGCTTACAGTCACTACCGCGTAATATATACGTATTTTATTGGTGGTCCCTGATAGGTATCAGAAAGGATGGTATTACATGTACATAGGATGTCTGAAAGGCTGAGAATAAAATGTTTTACCCCAGGCAAAGACCTAAATACCATTAAATGGTATTTAGGTCTTTGCCCCAGGCGACTTTTGGGTGAAAAGAATAAAATCACGGACATGTATAACATGTTTAATAACTATTCAGTTTTATTTACAGTAGATTTATTGAAATCAGTTATATAACTTATGCAATAAAACTGTGGACGAAAAAAGGGAAAAAATAAACAGATTCCATGGTACAGAAAGCAACCGTTAATAACAACATAATAATAATGCTTGGCTATTCACTATCACATCCTCCGCATTAAATTTAGCATGCGTTTATATTTGAATGTTGTTCAAAACAAAGCAGTTTACACCACTGATGGCATTTTTAATAACTCCAACTGTTCAAGTCACGACTTAACATGTTCAACAGCAGTTGAATAAGTTTTCCTTTATTTCTTAATTTTGTTTTTACCCTTTTTTCATTCAGCATGTACATTATACACCGTTTTAGGGATCCTTGTAGACACTTAGCTGGCACTGGGACTAATAGCACCTACCAGTCACACTAAGACAGACAGAAGTTTTATTTAGACTTATACATAGTACATAGTCAATAAATTCATATAATTTACATAAAGTGTCAACGTGAATGTACATACACTAATTTTTAAACAAGTGAGCTATATACATTGTGAAGAAAAACACATCAAAGCGTTAATTAATAAAAAATCAGAATTATTATAGTTGAATAATTATGAAAAAGTAACATTATGTGGAGATGAACAAAATAATTTATACATCAACGTTCAAAATAGTAGAACGTTTACCCAATGCTTCTTTTACAAAAAAAGATATCTTGATAAGTTCAGTTTTGTTTACAGTTTTTAATCAAATTCATATACCTGGTGCGAAGGTGTGAACAACATCATATCTAAGGTAGTGACACAGTAAACACTCACGGAGTGTAATTTATAAATGTATTGATTAAATTCTATTACCACGGATATAATAAACTTTTTATATGGTTAATATGTCCATGCTATAACGAATGATTTAAACTGATTTATAAACCCGATGATAATTTATGAATTATATTAGTTCATGATATTTGTGGAAGATCAAGTTTACACCACATATATTTTATATATTTGTGACCAATGCTATATCTTTGCGCTGAATAAAACAAAATGTTCATGACAATTGAAATTAAGCTGCAGCTAAAGAAAATACGACACAATAGTCGATAATGGTCTTCTAGAAGAAATTAATTTCATGAAGCTTAATTAACGCTATAATATTGCATAAATGCAGTCTACACTTGACCACCATAAACCATGGTCCAGCGAACAGTTTGATTGAGATAACATCTTACGAGACCACATGTGGAGATTAAACTTGTCACAAGAAAGACTAACCGAAATCGGTTTCACTCGCTAATCTTCGTGAATTTCCGTGATATCTCACGGAAACACTCATGAAATTGACAAGTACTCCATGTATCTCTTAATTCCCCCATTTTGTTTTCATAATAAATTACATCAATTGACACCGTTGGAACGAGCATAAAATATCCTAACAGAATCTGCTTGAATATTTGAATTCCCGTCTAAGGATAAGTAAAAATAGTGATTTAAACACGTCGGACGTACAGGAAAAACGGACCGTTAACACTGTTTTCAATAGGAAACTGGGTGGCTCAAGAAAACTGTACATTCCCCCGCCTAAACATATATAAAATTTCAATATTTACCAGCATAGCTACGCCCTGGTATATACAACTTTTCTTCCCCCGTTTACTTAAGAGTTACGTACATATAAAAAGTACTATATCATTGAACCAGTAATACCAATGCATATAAAGACGATGCTTTTCTGTAATCATTGCTGCAGAACGATAATTGTCAAACTCATTTATATACTTGACTTAAACATAAATTAAGAAATAAGTACCCATAATTGCGATTGGTATCTATCCGGGTTATTAAGCACATGTTTATTGTTTAATAAATTTAAATGAAATACGTTCTGCATTATGTTCAAAAGTTAAGAAATATTTAGTTAAGAAGTCAAAAAATGTTCGATGTATAAGCTATCTCTTTCAAACCATTTTTTATGCAGAAACAAATTTCCATTTGTTTGTTTTTTATGGTTGAACTATTCCATATAAATTCTTTAGCAAAGTTGCTTATTGAATTTGTTTTATTGAGCACCAGGATGCAAATGTAAAATTAAATTTCAGTTTATCTGCATCTGTTTTACAAGTATTATACGTATTTAAAAATATTTATATAAATGTTATGAATTATTTTGCATTTAGCATTATTTCTGGTATGATTCTTTTGACCGAGCTGACCTTGACTGAATTTAAGAATAAATCGATATCTAGCATTTTCGGTCCTCCATTTTCATATGTTTGGAAAATCATATTTCGGGATATTTTATGAGGTTAAGAATCTCACAGCAAGTCAAACATAAGAGTTTTATTTTTTTAATTCTCTTTTCTTTTTGATTATTTAAAACTGTGAGTGGGTACACTAATTCCGGGAATGCAAACGTTTAAAATAAATAACTCGCACAGTAAACTCTCACGGAGTGTAATTTATACATTCACTAATTTGATTATGTTACCACGGACATATAAACGATTTTATATTGCTATTACGAATTATTCAAACAGATTTATAAATCCTTCTGTATGATGATAATAAATGAATCATATTAGTTCATGGTATTTATGGAATATTAAGTATACACCATATACATTTTACATGTTCTGTACTATAGTATATTATGTTCAATTGTGTGACCACTACCTCTATCGATATCAATGGGGCTTTTGGTCAGCAGTCAATTTGTCTGTCGGTAGTTTCCGTTAGTGATCGTATATTTTCCGATGATCACCGATTGATAACTGGTTTCACAGGAACTACAGTTTTATTTTACGGTTACACTCCCTGGTTCATCTGATGACATCCTGAAGTACTCATATTTTCCAAAATTAAATGTTCGTAGCTTTAAATTCGACACGCTAGATGCATATAGGAGGTGATATTTCAAATCTAATTTATATGTGTATATAATTATGTGCTTGATCGAAATCGTGGTTATTATTATATCGTAAAATGTTGCTTAATATGGGCGCTTTGCCACACCTTACACTATTTGTCGGCACATCAACAACAATTTAAAATTTCACGATCTGTTCATGTCTAGCGGTTCTTTGTTACATAGTTATATGATTACGTTCATGTAATAAAATTCACCAGACCAATGCTTAACAACTTTAAAGATTAAAATCTGAAGCAATTTTATGCATTTCATAAAATACATATGTACTGCATAACCATCAACAAATTGCTTACGTTTTGAAGAACGCACCCTCATAATGCATTTTAGATTGTTTTACAATAAACAACTGAATGTTGCAACTGTCATAAATTCTTGATCGCTTTAGTGAAATTTTTTATTATAGTATATACATGTTTAAGTATAAGTGTTTATTCATGAGAATGCAAAATTTCAAATCAGCTGAAAATTCAGCAAGGGGTCCAGGGGGCCGCTGAAGCTCCTGGCTTTTAAGCATATAAGATGGTTTAAATTGTCTCAAAAACGGCCCTTGCGAGCGTCAAATCAATCCGCGGAAAATTCTCATGCAGTTCATCTACTGTCTGACAGAGATGATAATCGATTTTTACACACATTTTGTACTTATGCACGTTTGTGCGCGATACTTTCAGTGACCACTGCCTATATCTTTGCGCTGAATAAAACAAAATGTTTATCACAATTGAAATTAAGCTGCTGCTAAAGAAAATACGACACAAGAGTCGCGATATGGTCTCCAAGAAGAAATTAATTTCATGAAGCTTTACACTATAAATGCAGTCTACATTTTACCACCATAAACCATGATCCAGTCACGGACATATAGACATATGGTTTATATGTCCGTGGTCCAGTGAACAGTCACATTAAGATAATATCTTAAGAGACCACATGTGGAGATTAAACTTGTCACAAGAGAAACTAACCGAATCGGTATCACTCGCTGATCTTCGTGAATTTCTGTGAGATATCACGGAAACAATTTTCACATTGACAGGTACTTTATGTATCTCTAAATTCCCCCATTTTGTTCATAATAAACTACACCAATTGGCACCGTTTGAACAAGCATAAGCTGTCCTAACAGAAGCTGCTTGAAACTTTAAATTCCCGTCTAAGGATAAGTTAAAATAATGATTTAAACACGTCGTACTTCGCAAATAGATCTTAATAGGTCTCATCGTGCTAAAGGACCGTTCTGCTGTCGCTGTTGACACAGGCATTGATAACAATATAGACAGACAGACACGGACATTTGGGTAGATGTCCTTAGTTGCCTGACCCAACGCTTCCAATAGGCAGTCGATTGAGTCCTCCATTACCGTCTGGCAGCGTCTTTGCCATCGACGTATCTCGGTGCAGAACTGGTCAATGTCGTTGGTCACATCAGATGCACACGAGGCGTGAATTTCACACACCACCTGTCATTTAATTATCAGCATATTAAACATATAATTATTTGTCTGAAAGGATCCCGTCAGTTCGTCCGTCCGTTGATGATAATAAAGCGTATGCAAACAACAACTGTCAAATATGTTAATACATAACTATTCTATTCCTGGAAATGCTCGTATGATACAAATAATGTAGTTCTGGACTAAATTTAACTTCACATCTGCATGATAATGACATTACCTTAAGTTTAGTTTTTACTGATAAAATGCTCTCATTTCTATTTGTACACATGAAGTTCCAGTCCAGTATAACCCAATGGCATTTTACATGTATATGATTAAACGTTTAAGAAGCAGTTATATTCCATATCTAAAATAATGGCGATGTTGTATATACTTGGTTAATGTCAATATATGTACGTATAGTTCAATAGCTGTGCTGTAACCCTTCACCCCCATCAGCCTTCGATTTTTAATGCTGATTTAAAGTCTTTAGTTTTTCGACTTTTGAAAATGATGATACGCACGGGCGTACGGGCGTATGCCCAGCTACGGGCCTGTCTGGTGCCAGATGATAGCCTGTGGAGCTAGATTCGTGGACGCGAATTGATGTAAACTACTGTTGTCTTCTTAAATTAAAAAAAAAAAAATTTAACACAAATCTGAGTCATAATCCATTAAAAAGGAGTTTAGCCCGTCACGAATTTAGCTGCGTGATAAAGCATTTTACTTGACTTTTAACAGGAAGAGAACCCTAAGAGGAGAGAAAACTAAACAACTCCGCCTGCATTTAATTGGAGAGCAACTACATTCGTTTCGCTTTAACCCATCGACCTAAAGGTTTTGTAAGTGAACAGTAAATCATATTAACATTTGGGGTGGTTGTGCGATTTGTATAAGGCATTTCATGTTTGGCTTATTCTTTCAATTGTTCTTTGAAGAATTAAAGTTTTAATGAATTGTACAGGTCTAAGGATGAAGTCGAAATACTTATAAATAAATAAAACGTATCGATATTTTCCCTTTTTTAACGCATGAGGTAGATAGTTAGCGACTGAATACAAGAGAGAGAGAATAAGTTCCTACATAAGACAGTGCTTCCCACACAGACCTCCGGGAAAACAACAATCCATAAAACATAAGGCACTTGAGGAGGTTAAAGGGTACAAACATTCTGGTACAAAGGCGCTAGGAAGGGCCTGACAGACCATAAGGAATAACTAGGAGAATCAAAGAGGACAAACAGTGAAGTGGGTAATTAATGTATGGAAAAGATCTCAAAGGACAAGTCTAGACAGCTGGCAACAATATGCCGAAACTGGGCAGAAAATAACCTGAACACTATATAAAGTGACAGAATTGCACAGAGGAAAGGGAAATATAACAAACAACCGACCTGCAGTTCAAGGTCCCACGTACGTCACACTCTTTGCTTGGAGACTCGTAAAATTTCCATAAACCAAAATTCCACAAAGGTTCGTAGAAATAGAAGGAATCATTTCTGTAAAGAGAGAAATTTACTATTACATACTGTGCCAGTTTTGCACCTTCAATATTTTCCCCAGGGCTGACGGAGACCTGACCCAGGGAATCTAATTCCAGCCACAGAGCCAAGCATTTAGTCCAAATCCTCACAGTGGGAGATGCCAATTCCCCACTTCCGGGATCTATTTCTTGGGACCCGGAATCATTCGGCGTGTAAAATTCCCATCTGTCAGGAATCATTTGAAGTCCCATCCATACCCCCGAAGCAAAAATTGATAAGTGCACTTAATGAAAATGGTTTAAATAGATCATAAAAACGTGTATACTCGTACTGAGAAAACATGCTAGTTTGGGGGTTATTTTGAAAGAACGGCCGTCACTGTAGGGCAAATTTGACGTGCATGGTACTACAACACAGAGAGAATACATAACTACGGGGAACGCCACATACACAATACAATACCTCCCCACGCAGACCTCATGAAAAATAACAATCCACAAAACATAATGCGCTTAAGGAGGTCAAACGGTACACATATTAAGGAACAGAGGCACAAGGAATGGCCCAACAGACCATAAGGAATAATTAGGAGAATCAAAGTGGACAGTAAAGGTGGGGGGAAATACGATATAGTCATTACATTGTAATTGACGTCACAGGCGTGTATTCACATCCATGTATTACTTTCGATACTTCCTTAGTGAAAAAACATATGACGCGACGTCGTATTTGCCTTACAGTTACGGCCGTTGTTATTGTGGAAGAAAATGTTCATTTTTATCGATAAAATCGCATTGATTACTATCGTGTGGACGTTACTGTACGCATTATATTCGTGATAATAAATAACTGAAATTATCAAACTTGCTTTCGAAATACGATTAAAACACTCGCCAAAGTCATATAGTCCGTTTAATGAATTCAGTATTATTTACCCCGTTATGTAAAGTCTCATGTATGTGTTATGAAACTGATAAACAATATGAAATCTCGAAACAATGTCACATTGATATGAAATCAGTAGCTTATGTGATTACGCAGAAATCCTGTCCATTATCAGCTATTCACACCATAGGTAGTGTTCAATGTATTTAACAATCGATAAGATAAAATGTTTGCTATATATAACACTTCACTAGCGATACAAACATGTTTCGATATTATATGAGTGAAAATGTCGTGTTGTATTATAGGAGATTATTCGTGTTTTAACGCATCCTTGCTGACCAAAATCTATTTCGAATTAGTTTGTTTTTTATGGTGGCATATTTCTGCCACAAGTTAACTACATAATCAACTTAAAAAATATGTGGTTATCACAATTAGACAAATTGTCGTGTTAAACTATTCATCCATTTGTTTGTTTTTTATGGTTGAACTATTCCATATAAATTCTTTAGCAAAGTTGCTTATTGAATTTGTTTTATTGAGCACCAGGATGCAAATGTAAAATTAAATTTCAGTTTATCTGCATCTGTTTTACAAGTATTATACGTATTTAAAAATATTTATATAAATGTTATGAATTATTTTGCATTTAGCATTATTTCTGGTATGATTCTTTTGACCGAGCTGACCTTGACTGAATTTAAGAATAAATCGATATCTAGCATTTTCGGTCCTCCATTTTCATATGTTTGGAAAATCATATTTCGGGATATTTTATGAGGTTAAGAATCTCACAGCAAGTCAAACATAAGAGTTTTATTTTTTTAATTCTCTTTTCTTTTTGATTATTTAAAACTGTGAGTGGGTACACTAATTCCGGGAATGCAAACGTTTAAAATAAATAACTCGCACAGTAAACTCTCACGGAGTGTAATTTATACATTCACTAATTTAATTATGTTACCACGGACATATAAACGATTTTATATTGCTATTACGAATTATTCAAACAGATTTATAAATCCTTCTGTATGATGATAATAAATGAATTATATTAGTTCATGGTATTTATGGAATATCAAGTATACACCACATACATTTTACATGTTCTGTACTATAGTATATTATGTTCAATTGTGTGACCACTACCTCTATCGATATCAATGGGGCTTTTGGTCAGCAGTCAATTTGTCTGTCGGTAGTTTCCGTTAGTGATCGTATATTTTCCGATGATCACCGATTGATAACTGGTTTCACAGGAACTACAGTTTTATTTTACGGTTACACTCCCTGGTTCATCTGATGACATCCTGAAGTACTCATATTTTCCAAAATTAAATGTTCGTAGCTTTAAATTAGATATTTCAAATCTAATTTATATGTGTATATAATTATGTGCTTGATCGAAATCGTGGTTATTATTATATCGTAAAATGTTGCTTAATATGGGCGCTTTGCCACACCTTACACTATTTGTCGGCACATCAACAACAATTTAAAATTTCACGATCTGTTCATGTCTAGCGGTTCTTTGTTACATAGTTATATGATTACGTTCATGTAATAAAATTCACCAGACCAATGCTTAACAACTTTAAAGATTAAAATCTGAAGCAATTTTATGCATTTCATAAAATACATATGTACTGCATAACCATCAACAAATTGCTTACGTTTTGAAGAACGCACCCTCATAATACATTTTAGATTGTTTTACAATAAACAACTGAATGTTGCAACTGTCATAAATTCTTGATCGCTTTAGTGAATTTTTTTATTATAGTATATACATGTTTAAGTATAAGTGTTTATTCATGAGAATGCAAAATTTCAAATCAGCTGAAAATTCAGCAAGGGGTCCAGGGGGCCGCTGAAGCTCCTGGCTTTTAAGCATATAAGATGGTTTAAATTGTCTCAAAAACGGCCCTTGCGAGCGTCAAATCAATCCGCGGAAAATTCTCATGCAGTTCATCTACTGTCTGACAGAGATGATAATCGATTTTTACACACATTTTGTACTTATGCACGTTTGTGCGCGATACTTTCAGTGACCACTGCCTATATCTTTGCGCTGAATAAAACAAAATGTTTATCACAATTGAAATTAAGCTGCTGCTAAAGAAAATACGACACAAGAGTCGCGATATGGTCTCCAAGAAGAAAT
This sequence comes from Mactromeris polynyma, assembly GCA_032209605.1. NCBI lineage: Eukaryota > Metazoa > Mollusca > Bivalvia > Venerida > Mactridae > Mactromeris > Mactromeris polynyma. Next base: position 7,133,329 of record JASFXZ010000013.1, read on the forward strand.
TAATTTCATGAAGCTTTACACTATAAATGCAGTCTACATTTTACCACCATAAACCATGATCCAGTCACGGACATATAGACATATGGTTTATATGTCCGTGGTCCAGTGAACAGTCACATTAAGATAATATCTTAAGAGACCACATGTGGAGATTAAACTTGTCACAAGAGAAACTAACCGAATCGGTATCACTCGCTGATCTTCGTGAATTTCTGTGAGATATCACGGAAACAATTTTCACATTGACAGGTACTTTATGTATCTCTAAATTCCCCCATTTTGTTCATAATAAACTACATCAATTGGCACCGTTTGAACAAGCATAAGCTGTCCTAACAGAAGCTGCTTGAAACTTTAAATTCCCGTCTAAGGATAAGTTAAAATAATGATTTAAACACGTCGTACTTCGCAAATAGATCTTAATAGGTCTCATCGTGCTAAAGGACCGTTCTGCTGTCGCTGTTGACACAGGCATTGATAACAATATAGACAGACAGGCACGGACATTTGGGTAGATGTCCTTAGTTGCCTGACCCAACGCTTCCAATAGGCAGTCGATTGAGTCCTCCATTACCGTCTGGCAGCGTCTTTGCCATCGACGTATCTCGGTGCAGAACTGGTCAATGTCGTCAGTTCGTCCGTCCGTTGATGATAATAAAGCGTATGCAAACAACAACTGTCAAATATGTTAATACATAACTATTCTATTCCTGGAAATGCTCGTATGATACAAATAATGTAGTTCTGGACTAAATTTAACTTCACATCTGCATGATAATGACATTACCTTAAGTTTAGTTTTTACTGATAAAATGCTCTCTTTTCTATTTGTACACATGAAGTTCCAGTCCAGTATAACCCAATGGCATTTTACATGTATATGATTAAACGTTTAAGAAGCAGTTATATTCCATATCTAAAATAATGGCGATGTTGTATGTACTTGGTTAATGTCAATATATGTACGTATAGTTCAATAGCTGTGCTGTAACCCTTCACCCCCATCAGCCTTCGATTTTTAATGCTGATTTAAAGTCTTTAGTTTTTCGACTTTTGAAAATGATGATACGCACGGGCGTACGGGCGTATGCCCAGCTACGGGCCTGTCTGGTGCCAGATGATAGCCTGTGGAGCTAGATTCGTGGACGCGAATTGATGTAAACTACTGTTGTCTTCTTAAATTAAAAAAAAAAATTTAACACAAATCTGAGTCATAATCCATTAAAAAGGAGTTTAGCCCGTCACGAATTTAGCTGCGTGATAAAGCATTTTACTTGACTTTTAACAGGAAGAGAACCCTAAGAGGAGAGAAAACTAAACAACTCCGCCTGCATTTAATTGGAGAGCAACTACATTCGTTTCGCTTTAACCCATCGACCTAAAGGTTTTGTAAGTGAACAGTAAATCATATTAACATTTGGGGTGGTTGTGCGATTTGTATAAGGCATTTCATGTTTGGCTTATTCTTTTAATTGTTCTTTGAAGAATTAAAGTTTTAATGAATTGTACAGGTCTAAGGATGAAGTCGAAATACTTATAAATAAATAAAACGTATCGATATTTTCCCTTTTTTAACGCACGAGGTAGATAGTTAGCGACTGAATACAAGAGAGAGAGAATAAGTTCCTACATAAGACAGTGCTTCCCACACAGACCTCCGGGAAAACAACAATCCATAAAACATAAGGCACTTGAGGAGGTTAAAGGGTACAAACATTCTGGTACAAAGGCGCTAGGAAGGGCCTGACAGACCATAAGGAATAACTAGGAGAATCAAAGAGGACAAACAGTGAAGTGGGTAATTAATGTATGGAAAAGATCTCAAAGGACAAGTCTAGACAGCTGGCAACAATATGCCGAAACTGGGCAGAAAATAACCTGAACACTATATAAAGTGACAGAATTGCACAGAGGAAAGGGAAATATAACAAACAACCGACCTGCAGTTCAAGGTCCCACGTACGTCACACTCTTTGCTTGGAGACTCGTAAAATTTCCATAAACCAAAATTCCACAAAGGTTCGTAGAAATAGAAGGAATCATTTCTGTAAAGAGAGAAATTTACTATTACATACTGTGCCAGTTTTGCACCTTCAATATTTTCCCCAGGGCTGACGGAGACCTGACCCAGGAAATCTAATTCCAGCCACAGAGCCAAGCATTTAGTCCAAATCCTCACAGTGGGAGATGCCAATTCCCCACTTCCGGGATCTATTTCTTGGGACCCGGAATCATTCGGCGTGTAAAATTCCCATCTGTCAGGAATCATTTGAAGTCCCATCCATACCCCCGAAGCAAAAATTGATAAGTGCACTTAATGAAAATGGTTTAAATAGATCATAAAAACGTGTATACTCGTACTGAGAAAACATGCTAGTTTGGGGGTTATTTTGAAAGAACGGCCGTCACTGTAGGGCAAATTTGACGTGCATGGTACTACAACACAGAGAGAATACATAACTACGGGGAACGCCACATACACAATACAATACCTCCCCACGCAGACCTCATGAAAAATAACAATCCACAAAACATAATGCGCTTAAGGAGGTCAAACGGTACACATATTAAGGAACAGAGGCACAAGGAATGGCCCAACAGACCATAAGGAATAATTAGGAGAATCAAAGTGGACAGTAAAGGTGGGGGGAAATACGATATAGTCATTACATTGTAATTGACGTCATAGGCGTGTATTCACATCCATGTATTACTTTCGATACTTCCTTAGTGAAAAAACATATGACGCGACGTCGTATTTGCCTTACAGTTACGGCCGTTGTTATTGTGGAAGAAAATGTTCATTTTTATCGATAAAATCGCATTGATTACTATCGTGTGGACGTTACTGTACGCATTATATTCGTGATAATAAATAACTGAAATTATCAAACTTGCTTTCGAAATACGATTAAAACACTCGCCAAAGTCATATAGTCCGTTTAATGAATTCAGTATTATTTACCCCGTTATGTAAAGTCTCATGTATGTGTTATGAAACTGATAAACAATATGAAATCTCGAAACAATGTCACATTGATATGAAATCAGTAGCTTATGTGATTACGCAGAAATCCTGTCCATTATCAGCTATTCACACCATAGGTAGTGTTCAATGTATTTAACAATCGATAAGATAAAATGTTTGCTATATATAACACTTCACTAGCGATACAAACATGTTTCGATATAATATGAGTGAAAATGTCGTGTTGTATTATAGGAGATTATTCGTGTTTTAACGCATCCTTGCTGACTAAAATCTATTTCGAATTAGTTTGTTTTTTATGGTGGCATATTTCTTCCACATGTTAACTACATAATCAACTTAAAAAATATGTGGTTATCACAATTAGACAAATTGTCGTGTTAAACTATTCATCTGGTATGAACATTTATCACGATACTTATCTAGTTAAACACATATTTGTCTAGTTAATTAAGTAGTTAACTGGTGGCAGAAATGTGCCACCATATTTTTCAAATGGGGCACAACTAAGGTAATACAGCGAATATTCCAGATTTTAGGGCGAATGAAGACCCCAGACAGACATCAGGATAGAACCACCTACCTTAAGTAAGCCAGCTGGATATCTCCCTCATTAATAAATGCTACCCACCTAACGGGATTCGAATGGGATATACGATATGTAATTTCACATGATGAATTTAAAGATTGAAAGTTGTTACCTAAATCCAAGGGCCTGGCCTAGAAACGTTGATCCGCTGCCTATGTGAGAGTTTATTAACACATTCTGTCGTGACGTTGCCATGGTAACCTTCTCAGGTTTTGGTAAATTTACACTAATGACGTCCATTGTGTAATCTTGAACGGGATTGATAACGAGAATCAAAGGTCTGAGATATGTTTAGTGCAAATTTGCGTTATCGTCATACAAATGATTAAAACTTTAAAGCAAACACTAAATAAAACATTTATTAAAACGACATCAACTATTTGTTTATCATCACCATTTTGTGTTCTTGCTTATATACACATTTGGTGCTAGATATCAAGAAAATCTGTTAATGCCAAAAATAAAATATTTTTTGTACTTTATTCCCCTTGCTTACAAGAGCAAGTTGGTGCTGATTGGGATTGAATTTCAGGAAAACTGATTAAGGTCGCCGTATATGATTGAAAATTGTTAAAAACGGATAAAAACAAACGAACATAGCGGAAGACGAACTGTGACTTCTGTCTTTAAAAATCATTGTCTTAAAATGTGTAATGGTGATTCGTGAAATTATTATTCCAGGAGCAAACTCGTGTAATAACGATTAGACATTGAATGAGAATTGTGCGTCAAAAAGGTTTTCCTTTTTCCCTCCTCGTATGTAGGCTGTAATTCCCGACCGTTTGTTTCAATTGTCACAATGGGAGTCCCATTGTTCATAAATGCTATCATAAACTTTAGCATACAGTTTCTAAAATAGAAATATTATTTGATATCAGTTTCGATCAATGAACGTCCAAAAGGTGTTATCGTAACGTTAGTGGGTTCCAAACTAGACATATGCACCAATCGCTGAATAAATCTCTCGAGGAGTTGGTAATCAAATAAGATACGGGAAAACCACAATTTATGAGTGCATCATGATAATTTGCTGTATCCAACTTTATGTTACACTGATAATAATATTATCATTTTCACAACTTTATATACCGGTAGTTTGTTTACTTAACTACATTATATATTGTATAAAACGTCTGACATTGGTAAGATGTCAGACATTTCCAGATCACACATGTGTTGTATCTTTACTTTGAAATTTATCAATGAACTTCATTGACAAGGAAACACAAAAATAAAATAGATAATGATGTTGATCAAGACATTTCTTGTTCAAAACACAATGAAATGTTAACACTTAATTGAGAAATATTCACCAACACGCATGTTTCTCGTTGTTTGATCAAAACTTCATAAAAATAATACGTTTACATATAGAAAGAGTAGAAAATATGGTTTGTTCCAAGTTTTATTCACACGATTTGGAATAACAAATAGTGGTGCAACGTTTCAAAGGGCTATGTAATTAGCACTTCAATGTCTACAATGTCTACAATGGTACATATTTATCATTTATATTGATGATATAATCGTATTCGCTGAATCATTTAGTGAACATATAGAGCGATAAAAACCGTATTGCTCACCTCAGAGATGCAAATCTCAAGCTACATTTCCTGGGCATAGAGTTAGTGCTAAAGGCATACGTCCCGACGCAAATAATATTGCAAAAATACTAGAATGGCAAAGACCGAAAAATGCAACAGAAATTAAACACTTCCTTGGTTTATGCTCATAATATAGAACATATGTACGACAATTCAGTTCAATAGCAAATCCGTTAAATGCCCTCACAAAAAATGATAGTCCATTAATTTGGATAAATGATTGCCAAATAGCATTTAATAGACTCAAATACAGACAGGAAGATACGCTAGAAATAGAATAGATAGACACGAAAGACTATGTATTTTTTGTGATACTAGAGATATTGAAGATGAATATCATTTTATAATCAGCTGTCCGTTGTATAATAACTTAAGAAAACAATACCTTGATCAATATTTTTATTTAAGACCAAACATGTTTAAATTTATTCAACTACTGAAAAGCCAGGATAAAAACATTCTACTTCCGTTAGAAATTTATTGTAAAAAAGCCTTGATGTTGAGAAACAGTCTATTAAATAATGTTGCTTAGTTTCTATTTATGCATAGAATTCTATTTATAATTTTATACTTAACATAATTCTAAAAAAATGTTTTGTGTTGATCACCTTTGACCTTTGATTTATATTTGTATTTATAAGAAACTTTGAATGTAAATGGTATATATATTTGTGTTTGTATTGTGTATATTATGTAATTTTGATATATTTGGATTTATAGTATATGCTTATAGATAATTACAATATATGTGTGTTTATATTGTGTATTTATATGTAAATGATGACTATGTACAATGTACACGTCGAAATAAATATTCTGTTCTGTTCTGTAATATAGACAATCATTTATAATTAATAATAATTTATTTCCATCCATATTTATTTAAAAATAAATATTTCCACATATTATAACTGCATTTGGACAAATAAATCCGTATTAGGTTATTGAAACATATTTGGGTACATATGATCCATGTTTAACTGTATTATTAATCATTATTTATATTTTATTCTACTTTATTTACCTTCCATAACCATTTAAAAGCATATATTCCACATAAAATGACTGTATTTGAACAAATTAGACTGTATTTGGGTAATTATATTTGGGTAAATCGGCCACCCGTTCAGGGAGAAATTGGAAATTAAAAAATTCGCCCTCATTTGTTTTCAGAAATGTCTTTGAGAAACGAAACATTAAGTTTTCATAGCCTTATCTATTTTTGTTCAGGTCGGCAAAAGGGTTCAATTGCTATTGTTGCTGCATTCACAGTGAAACAGGCGTTCCTTAGAATCTACGCTGATAATAAAACAATGAATTTGATTACAATTCTTCTACAATAACTACATAACTATCTAGAATAAGTTTGATAGTAAGTCAATAGCTGTATGCATATATAAATTATAACTGCGTGAGATATGTGTGTACAAACTTGCCATCAATAGAAAATGTACCTTGTTGTTTCTTGAATGGAAGTTTGAGATTATCCAGAGATTATCATGGAGGATTATCAATGTTATAATGTGCCTCAGAAGTTTGACATGGTTATCTATGACAACAGTTTGATGACTAGTGCTATAAATATGTTCACTCAACAAACACTCAATTCAGGACAGGAAACTTCCAACTTTGGGAATGTTGAACAATATCCTAGCAACCACAACACTTTACCTGGGGATTCTAAGGAACGCCTGTTTCACACCATGGTTGGTTTTGATACTTGTGAGAGCCAGGAAGGAATGCGAGTGACGTTTATGATGACCTTTGTTCTAAAACAAAACAAATCGAACAATTGTGTGACGATACAAGTATAGACATTGTTCAGAAAGAGATTGAAACAGTACTTGTGTCTGACAATAATAAACTGCTTGCTGGAAAAGATCTTCAGTCAAGGGAGAATACTATGTCTGAAAAAAGTGATTCTGATGAAAGTTTGCTGGAGTTGTTTCCTTTCATTTGTGGCATTTGTGGTAAAAAGTTTAATCAAGTACCGGATTATTTGTCTCGTATTGATACTCACGAATATGTTTATTGTTGGCAATTTTTTTCATTGTTGCGATTTGAAGGCAGATTGTCGGAGTTATATACATGTGGTATATTATGTAACTTGAAGTTTCCTTCCTTATATACAGTTTACAGACATGTTGTAGTGGATGAAAAGTTAAATGACTTTCTGTACAAGAGTTGTGATAACACCATTTATGCTTTTGTACCAGATGACAGGGGGAGTGTTGAAGTTCTTAGTAGTGATAAAGATGAAAAGCTTGTTGATACTGAACATGAAATTAAGACAGACATATTTGTTGAACAAAGTAGTGACTCACCTGAGAGCTGTTTCATGAAACCAAAGAAGAAAAGAAAGAAAGATCCAGAGGTTTATGTTATGGTAAGTACCAGACTACGAGAGTGATGAAGGTGTGAACTTTGACTATGGCAACTCGCACAGAAGTAAATCAAGGACACTTGAACCTTCCTAAGATTCTGAAAATGGACTTTAAAATGATTTTCTTAATCTTTCGGTGGTCTTATTATCAAGGTGGTCGCCACATTCACAAAACATTCCTACTCTCACATAGCCCAGGAAATTATCAATGTACAAAAATAAGAAGATTTGAGAAAGACAAATATCTTATATCTATGTTTTAGAATGGTTCTTGTTTTCTAGATTCGTGTTAAATTGGTGCTTGATAATGGTTTAGTGTGTATCTAACAATATGATTTCATTTGGTCTGTGACATTGTTGAAAACTTATAGTAATCACCGTTTCTGTCCAAGTTTGGTACTGGAGTCCATTAGTTGTTTGGTCTCTGCTCAAGACCGGTTGGGCCTATAATGGTCATCAAACTTGATAGGCCTATTCATCAGGACATGTTAATTACCCAATTTAAATTCTAAACAAGCTGAGGGGCTTATCTTGTTTGTGAGTAAAGCGTGTTGTACTCCAATCTGCTATGCAGTTATTTTACTATATTCAGTACAATCAAAGACCAGGGGGCCGTTTCTTTAAGCTTTATAAGGAACTTCTTAGCTTAAGATAGTTCTTAAGAAGTTAAGAAATTCTTAATTTTTTGCGTAACATTAAGATAACGTCACACCTTTCTTAACTCGAGCGTTCTTGCGTAAATATGACCGCCATCTTTATAATGTCAACAAACGACGGATTCGCGAAGAACGATTGTTTCTCGATATATATATATGTGGCTGTGACTGCGGTTGTTGGGCTAGTGGCTCAGATGAGGAGGTCATAAAGAAAACTTGACGTAAACATTGTCAATACATTGTATTCAAATTGAGAAGTAAACTCACTCTCTCTGATCAGAATTAATATTATTTAATCTAATTTTGATAGTGTATGATCAGTGTTGATAAACTAACCGTAACATCAACTCGATAGTTTCGTGAGACCATACGGAAACGATATGATTGTGATTCAGTCGGTAGTGATCTCCCCTGAGAAGTTTCACGATGGATACGATTACCGGGGAATAAAGATGTTTATTTCGCCATGTTGCGGCTATGCCAACCAAAGGACTACATACGACAGTATCAACAAACATCATTTTGTAAGTAATATTTCGTTTCAACTTATTTAAATCGTCTGATTTATGAAATATGAGTGCTTTCGGATGCAAATTAAATCCGGAAGTGTAAGATTGGCATTTTAAAGGTAAAACGTATTGATGGTCATTTTTAAAAAAAGATGCTTAGTCGTAAACATGAGAGAATATGCCTCCATTCAGTTGTACTCTACATCACTGTACTATGGCTAGATATTGCGTGATGTTTGGTTGTTGTCTTGTGAAATATATCAGACTAACAACCAACTGCATGTCCTGCCGCTAGCAATAGGTTCGTTATTTGAGAGGGCTGGGAGAAAGAATCATCTAGTATGACAAACAACAAATGCAATTGAATTCTGAAATCAATTACCTCGGTTCTATTTCTGCATTCTGGTGTCCATTCATGATAAAATCGTCCGCCATGTGAGTTAATTGTATATTTTTCCACAAATAAACATCATCATTAATTTTATAAGCAATTTTCCTTTTCAAAAGAAAAGGTTGGTAGGAAAACAAAACGTAATCTTGATGTTGCGTATATCTCTGAATCGTCTCCCTTGCCGAACATGGTCATCGGTAGAGTACATTCGTTACATCTATATATCACCACGTACGAATACTACTGACCAGGTATTATCCCGTACCATTAGATGACGATGTAACTAACAATATTGTACTAATGTTATTAGACTAGGACATGAAGTCTTATTCAAATGATTTTATAAAAAGAGAGAATAAGTTGCACAGAGAACGCTACATTTATAAGACAATGCCTCTTCACACAGACCTTCGGGACAACAACAGTCCATACAACATCAGGCAATTGACGAGGCGCAAGGGTAAATCTGCAAAGGAACAAGGGCGCAAGGAATGGTCAGGCCCAGCATTAATGATAACTAATGAGAATTCATGAGGACAAACATGGTGGTGGAGAATTTAATGGATACATGGAATACATCACAGGACACGTCAAGACAGCTGGCAACAATAGGCCAAACGTGGGAAAGGATATAACATGAAAACTATATCAAGTGAAAGCATTGCACATGATATTAAAAAACATATACATATTTTAACGACCCCCCCCCCATAAACGTTTATTACCATAGGCAACATAAACACATAGTGGATGTCCAAACCGATTTTATAAAATGATGCATCATAAAACATGTGATGTTATAACTGTTTCACTGTCGTTACAATTTTCTGGATTGTTCAAATAATTCCAAATTTGCATCATAAAAGTCGGCGACATTTTTGTTTGAGCCAACCGCTTGAGGCGGATGAATCTGCATGGATTCGGCTTCGCGTCTCCCCAGTTTGAATTTCTCAAAATTTGAACAAGTTTTGCACCGTGTATTTGAGAAGCAATAACACCTGTGACAAAAGCATCTTCGATATGCAAGTACGGCAAATACTGAGCTGTATTTATTATCTTACTGACAAGGTTTCCGGACATTGTGTAAGATGTCCCTTGAGCATATGGTGGATAATGTATCAGTGGGTATTCTGTCTTGTCAATTCCCCATTTTCCTCGGTACTCTACTCACAAACCCCTGTCTATAATAGTACCAAATACACTTCCATTATCCTCCCCGGGATACCTTTCAATATGAGACACAAGCAACGGCGTATTGACAAAGACATCGTCATCTGTCTTAAGCACGTACTGTACAGTAGGACAATAGTTCCGTATCCATTTTAAACCGAGAAGAACTTTGAGTGTAAGGATGTAGTAGGAGTCAACAAAGTCAGCTAATATGACATCCTTAAATGGTTGAATTCGTGTCTAACTATGTAATTTACTGTTTCATTTTTACTGAGTCCCATTATAAATACAACGCAAATCTCAACAGTTGAATTCTCAGTTGAACTGTACACCGGTTTGGCGATGCCGAATCGTCCATATGTCAAACGAATGGCTCGCCGGACTTTGAAGTTTTCCGCCGATGAAGGAACAAGCATGATCATAAACGGCTACTTTGAACATAACTTTTGATTCGATAATAGAAACTGATAATTTAATGGAGTTATAATTTCACGAGACAGGTTATAGTATTTCTCGATCTCGCTGGAATTATCAGAGCTATCATTTTCTCCGCGTGAATGTGGGTTCAAAACTTTCCTCTTCCGTACTTCAACGACGTCTATGAGTTGCATTTTCCGCATTTGAAAGTTTAAATCTGTACTGTGTTTTGTGTCCAATATGCCAATAGCATTTGAATTAGGGCGGGTACTATTGTGGGCCACGCGACTAATATTTCCTACGTCATGGCGAAACTTAGACTTTTTGTTTAAGTCGTGTTCACTGTTTCGAGTATTTTCTTCCATTTTCATTTTAAGGTTGAGTGGAACTGACGGAAATTCAACCAAAACCACAGAAAAGTGGATGATGTAGCAAGAATTAATATTAGTTTAAAACATCTATGTTTTCTACATACGCGCATGATCATAAGTTTGCTATTTGCATTTAGTGTTAAAATTACCTGCTGAATCTTGCATGAACACTTGCTTTAATGTTGCATGCTGCGGCGTTACAGATTTTCATCTGGACTGCTCACGGAACAAAGATTCCTCTTCGAGCTAAGCGGCTATTTCAGTTGCATGGTATTTTACAAACGTAATGCAACCCAGAAAATGTCTCACAAAGGATTCTCGTGTAAGCATTTGAAGACTCGTGAATAAAATGCAACATATGAAATATATAGCTGTCTTCATGGATAAGTTCCTGTGTAATTCAAGGTAGTAGGATCACTGATATAGTTCCTGGTAATCTTGATGTATGACACTTTAAAATCCACCCGAACTTACATGAAGTCTGTTTCAATTCATTAGCATTTTATTTCGTGTTTTACTAACCTTTACTTAAGTCCTCTATCGTCCAACAGTTATGCGATGCTTGATTTCTATTGTTCGTATTTACTCTCAGAAGACTTAACATGCATATAACTCGCACGTTATCATTCATGCCCGTAGAGTTGTTATCGCTATAAATGCACATGTAATCAAATTATATTTACACGAGAAGTTGGTTGGTCGGTTTACCCTATCGCCTGTAGTATGTGTTAAGTCCAGTGTAAATAATTGTATCCTTCCAGTGATTAACTCGACACACAACATTTGTCCTTTGAATGGTATTTGTCTTATTCGCCTTGGTTTGATTATCAATTCCTTTATTTTTTTCTTATTTTTTGTCGTTTATAATTGAATTATCCTTTGAAATTAAACGTTAAACACCCCGTTGAATGGTTCAAAGTACTTATAAATAACACAAGACCGCAACACAGTTATGGTACTTCTGGTAGTTTATAAAATTACTTGCTTCGATATTGCCGTATCTGACGACCATGGTAGTTTCATTGACATAATATTTATTCATTTTTAAAGTGGATCGGAATGAATGCATTATGTTATCTCAAGAATCAGGTAATATGATATTTGTTTATGGTACACTACACAATACTTTAATCATTATTTAGACGTTGATGTATTGTTTGGTTAGCGTGTAGATTGTGATCTATCGTAGTATGGTGGCTCATGTCTGCCATCTTTTTCCGGGCGTGTTTGCGCGTATGAAGGGCCTCTTTGACGCCCCTAAAAAAGACAGACCAATCATTTGTCGTATTGGCACGCTTAATATGCCCTGCTTTCACGAAAATACTTCAAGTATAGAGACAGTAAATGTCTTAAATATATTTAACAATTGTTTCAGCATGGGCAATCCAAAGGGTTGGACGTTTTGACTTCCGCGTGGAAAAAATAGGTATTTGTTCTGTTAAAATGATAAATTATTTAGTACCATTACACAGTACAAGCATATTGACAGAACAGTGGTACAGTGCATATATATATACTTAACTGGAGAATAAACATGCTTGTTAACATGTGGAGAATATTTCAATGGCAATATGAAAGATAAAATGACATAAAAAAATAGTATATACAGGAAAAAAAGGATATAGAGAAAATGTGCTTGAGGAAATTCTTAAGTATATTGTATCAGTCATAAAAGATATTTATAAACAAATGATTAAAAAAGGATTAATATTGTCAAATAGCACTCTTTCGATAAATTTATACTATATACATTGCTAACATAGTCAAGTAAAACCTCAAGTATTTTCGTGAAACCGGGGCCTGGCGTATGGAGGCTCTCAAACGTGACAACACTGCAGAACGAGACGGCAGTAATCAGCCACCATAGTATCATCAACATTATCCGTAAAAATAAAACAAGCATAGAACGTCCAGAATAAAGTGTTAGTGACGTCATTCAGTTTCTACTAGTTTTCAATAACTTGCATTTAGTAATTAAGCTAGTTAAGCTTACAGTAATATTCCATTCAGTTTTTATTATTTTCAATAATTTGCATTTAGTAATTAAGCTAGTTAAGCTTACAATAATATTCCTTTGTACATTACTGGAAACATAACTACCGCTGTCGTCGAGCGATATCTATCCACGTCACCAACCATAATTTCTAATTAATGACACGGCATCTGTTTACGTATCCATTACTATTGATACTACTATGGACATATCAAAGGCAATACTACAACGACGGGTGTGTAAAAATAATATGTACATTTTATTCAGGGTACAGTAATGGACACTCATACAAATATAACATGAACATAACGACAATACGACACAGTATGCAAATACAAATACACCTAATGTACAAGAAATGCATTGCTGCAAAGCATCCAAGGGCGCCGCAAAACTGGTGCTCAATGTTTTGGAATAGCGTAATGGCGGAAAAATGTTTTGGAATAGTCCATTTTCATACTATCATTGGCGTGTATTTCCTTTTAAACACCGTAACTTGCATAAACATCCACGTTACAAGTACCAATGTGTTAATATTGATATAAGTAAATTGAAAATGAAGTTTTTTATAATTAATTATTTTTTATTTTATCTTCGGCACCTAACACACATGATGTTTATGTAGAATCGTCCGTTTTGGAATAGTCCATGTTCACACTATCATTGGTGTGTATTTCCTTTTTAACACTGTAACTTGCATGAATATCCACGTTACAAGTACCACTGTGTTAATATTGATTTAAGTAAAGTGAAAATGAAGATTTTTATAATTATTTTTTTATTATTTTATCTTCGACACCTAACACACATGCTGTTTATGTAGAATCGTCCTATTTTTCGGGGATCAGCAAGTGTTTATCATAAACATATCGTTTTAACTTTGTAAAAGACATTTATTTGACAATACAAATGCATTATTTTTTTTATTTCTAAATCATAAAAATACAAAAAGTAACGTGTAATATTTACTGCAGTTTAACCCTTTACAATAGTCTCAAAAAGTTCGTGATTCCATTAAAGGTCCCGCCCTCATGGGCGGCGCCAATTACAGTCGAACCTCGTTCATTCCAATTAGTCGGGTCCTAAATTTTATTTCGAAAACAACATGGTTTCCAATAGCCAATTTAAATTCGACTTGCATAAGAAGATGTACATCGGGACCTGGTATTTATTTCGGATGATACCGAGTATTCGGATAAAAGGTTGTCGAATAAACGAGGTCCAGCTGTATTATAAAACTTAACGAAACAGAAGCATGTTAGAATCATGGAACATTGTTATCAGTATGCGTACAATATGCGAATATAACATGAATAAACTATGAGATTACATAGACAATATACTATTATAGAGAAAATAGGGTAAAATGTGGAATATGTGGAAAAACAATCTTAAATATACGCAAACACGACTACAATCCATGATAATACAGGGAACGATGCGCATCTAGTACAGTTCAGTATTTTCCATTCTCTGAATACGGTGGTGGATCGCTGGAAGGTACACGTGCAGTTCCTAAAACGCATGAATAAATGTGTTGATTTAAACCAAGCGTGATTTTATCCCACAGAAAGGGAGGATCCATCGACAATAAACTGTTTATACAGAAATAATTTGGCAAAATCCCTTTAAACCTAAATAAGACTTTTAGATACATTCGCCGTAATAAAATACATTATATAAATAATAAATGCGTGAATACCAAGCGTCACTAAAGTTAATATTGATGAACTCTGGAATAAAGCCAGATTACAGTTTTATTTATGAGTGAAAGTTTGATACAAATACGAGCAAATGTTTGACTTCTTGTAGAGATTTCATTCTAAATATAATATCGAGTGTTCTTCGTCTCTGTTTCCATGTAAGTAAGGAACGTAACCCATGGTTACTAAATGCGTCAACTTGCTTAGGTTATCTCCCCCAATATGCTATTGGGGGAGATAACCTGTAGTTACCACATTAATAAAATTCTGTAGCAAGATATCCTACTCTATGGTGAAGTACATTGTACGATAAACAATGCATCATGTAAAGGTAAGAGGTGGCAGTTCTGTGTTGCGCGTCGTACCATCTGTTTGTCGTAGGCAGTATCATTAGAGTGTTGTGTGCCCGATCATCTGTGTGTCGTAGGCAGTTTAATTAGAGTGATGTAATTGTAAATTAATTTAGAAAATCTGTAACGACAGTTACCGAAAGAAATTTTATAAAAATCAGTAACTGACCTGATCTCTGAGCTGTCATTTCTTTGTAAGACACACAACAATTATCGCAGCTAAAATGCCAAGTGCTACAATTGTTGGCTCCACAATGGCTCCAATCACAGCACTGTAGAATAAACATCATTGAAGTTAGATAGAACTTGCATTTTTATCAAAATGTGTTAATAATTTTGATAATATGGCATGTTAATGAATTCATACATATGTACTCGAAGTTATTGCATTGTAACTTTCCGGTCTAAGTTTTTCCTATGCAAACACTAACATGGCGCGTATGACGGGGTAGAAAATACCCGTGACTATTGTGTTTTTGTTTTGGAGAAAAATGTAAGTTATACAGTATATATTTATGAGAAAGTTCATTTTGTCAATAAAACAAGACTTTGAAGTTTATTATACGCGAATGTTCTAGAAAAGGGGAGCCTGGTTTGAAAAATATATACGTTAATGAAAAACTATTGATACATGCGGGTACGATGAACACACATTATTTCCGCATCGATCCGTCAACAATTTAAAAATGCAAAGATACCAGATCGAGACGTTTTTCGTACACATTTTAATAACACAACTTGACGCATCGCGCGCACTTGTTGATAATATACATTACCTCCATATTAGCTAAAATTGCCTTAAATACCCTCGAATCATTGCATAACAAGACCTGGTGCCCGGATTGCACGGTATCCTTGCTTTTTGTCTTGCCCTGTTTAAGCAGATTTATCTAACATCGATTGTGAAACATGTTCTTACATCTCGTCGCCTTATTCCCAGAACCCCTTATTCCCAGAACCCCTTATTCCCAGAACCCCGTAACTTAATTGTTGGCGGTTTTGAGTATTTGGTATCGTTGAAACCGTCTTTCCAAGCTTTTTCTATCTGTACTACCTATATTGTTCTGGAATACCCATAACTCAAATAAAATGCAATTCCATAACCCCGTATGTAATAATTATCTCAAGAGGGTAAAACTTTAAAGTTCTTTTTCTCAAAAGGACGAAAAACATGTTATAGGGTTGTGGAAATAATGCGACAAACTTATATTCATCACTCTATACCAGTACTGGCGAGGAATTCAAGGATTGTGAACTTTGTGATCAAACCTCGCTCATCGCGGGGCTCGAACTTACGACCTTAGGTTCAGGAGTCAAACTACCTACACCTCGACCACTGCGCCTCCCAATTGGTTCTTACCCTGAGAATTTCCATTCGCAACAATATTGAGCATTGTCTTCACCACAGCAGCTGGTTAACGAATAATCTTGACCTTCCTTTGGGCAGGTAAAATCTACTTCATTGAAGCATGTAGCCGGTTCTATAGACAAATACAAAAGCATTACTCAAAGGACTGTACGTAAGTAATTTTCACTAGGGAAGTCACGATATATATGAATAATGAAATATGCACCCAAGCTGTATTGTGCCGATATATTAAATGAACGCATTGGTTTTTTCGATAAGGAACTATCTAGTCACCAAAGAAAGTAAAAATTGAAATGAGAATGATCATTGTTAAGTTTTAACTAATGAA